>VMYD01000040.1:0-1368382 GCA_007663325.1 Eucalyptus pauciflora
AGCGAGACATTGTTGTCGAGCTAAACATAAAGCATGATAACCGTGCAAAGTTTGACCAGCTGCGCTTTCCATCAATCAATGTGTCATTTCACCGATTAAAGATATAGACATGATCTACATTGATATTTAGGTAAGCGTGTGTGTTGGTGGTGTCCGTAATGTGACTGGCCAATCAGAGCCATGATTGGAAGGATTTCCACCGGCCAAAGACGTATGGAAAACAATGGCAACTTTAAAAAAAAAGCAATAGAAAGTGGTGATACACAGTCAAAAGACGGTGGACTTTGTAGAGTGGCTTGACATCGACTTGGTTAACATTGCTGCCAATAACGTGGAGAAAAGGACTTTCTTCTATATATTGGGTAATCAAGAATACAAGAAATATTTATAGATTGTACAGGTGGTTAATGATAATGAAGAATGCAAGCGATATTTGTAGATTGTTGAAGTGGTAATCTAAGGTAAGATTACCTTACTTCTGTCCTATCCTTAATTACAGTATCAATTATAATTACCATTCAGGTAGTTGTCTATATTGGATAAGACTTACTCCCATGTATTTTAAAGGTGCCTAGGTCACAAATTTGTATCCCCCAATCATTCATTGATTTAAGCAAATTCCTATTCGTCCATGGCACAAGTTCGACAAGTGCACTGGGCATGTGATATCCTTTGAGTTGTATTCCAATTTACATTAGATCATGCAATGTTGATGGTTTCGCTCACAATTAAATGATTGTTATGATTTAAACAGAATATTTCAATCATGAAAGTGAAATTCTTATGATAATGTTTTAACAGAATGTCGGCCACGCTAGTTGCTCCTTCTCACCTATTTTTTTAATTATAGAAATGTAGTGTCAATTACAATAAATCAAGTATAAACGTAATGAATGAAAGATTTGATGAATCTCTAAGTGTCCCTAAATAAATAAACAAGCAGGGGCTTTTTTTTTTTTAATTTTTTTATACCGATGAACCGCTGGAGATCACCTTTCGCTTACGCTAATCGGGATAACACAAGATCCTCCAATGCTCGGTAACACCATAAGGCCTCGTCGCAAGCCACTATTTAGACGTAAAACCTCGGAGGAAGTTAGCACAGGATCCCACCACCATGACCCCCCACTTAAGACGTGTTGACAACGCAGAGATTCGAACTCGTTCCCTCGGCGGTGAAGTAATAGAGCCCAACCAACTACATTGCCCACCGGTGGGTAAGAGGGGGCTTTTTTATATTTCACATGATTCTAAATTGGACCCGCCTTTTGCTATCCTCAAATTTCTAGTACTAATTGAAATTTTGTACTTTTTCCAAATGTGAATTACGTTTTGTTTGTCCATAAGTTCTTCCAGCATGTGGACATCGTTCCAGTTCTGCTGCAAATTTCTTCGGCTGACCCTTTCCCACTGTCATCACGTGATGTGAATGCTGATTAAATGACATGAGGAGACGAGCCAACGAAGACGAAAAGTTGCAACAACAGAAAGCTAGACGCGTCACACGTTTGTTGGATACGTGATACTCAGTCTTGCTGCATAAAGTAAAACTGCGTCCCCGGCGAATGCTTATCGAGCTGTGTGAATGGAATCTGCTGTGCCAAAGGACTTCGATAGAAGACATAGAAGGCATACTTTTTACTATTCGGTCTAATTCAGACGTGAAATGAAAGATTCCCTTCGGACAACATAGTTTGCACATTAAACTCCAAAGCTGGCACGGTCCCATTACACTTACGACGTCGAGGTTACTCAACAAAGACTGCTGAGTGATTCTTGGAATTGTCGAGAGGGCCGAACTACCGACGTGTTTGCCTTCTCTATTACTCCTGCTGCATTATTCGACCGTGATTTTGAGGTGACACAAGATTAGCTCTGTTTTGGAGCTTGTGATTGTAGAATATTCCGCATGAGAAGTTGAAATTGACATATGGATGCTATAATATGTGATTTACGTCGTGATGCGTATTTCATGACTCATGGATTTGAAAATATGTGTTGGAGTCGCTTTCATGGCACATGCTGTCACATACTTCTTTTATTATTATTTTTTTCTTCATGGCTTAATTCCACGTGAGAAGTTGAATTTGACATATGGCTGGCTATAATACGTGGTTTACGTCGTGATGCATATTGCATGACTCGTGGATTTGAAAATATGTGTTGGCGTTGCTTTCATGGCACTTGCTGTCACATACTTCTTTTATTATTATTTTCTTCATGGCTTACCTCACTGAGCAGCGTCTGAGCTGTAGATTTGCTCGCTTATTTATCTACTATTCGAGATTCTGAACATGTTTAATTGAATGCATGTGAAAAGTAATTAGAGGTTTATTTTAGACTAATTGAATAATTTAATTAGATCAGGGTTTATGATTGTATAGTTTTGGTTAATTCACGATGGACAAGATTTTATTATAACTTATATCAATGAAAGGTTTTATTTAGACAATATGTTTTCCTAAAATGACTAGCTTTGGCTGAAGGTTTCATCCTTTATGTTGGATGTGGATTTATGATTTGACGCAGACAATTTCCATCCATGATTGTGATCCACTAATCAGAAAATTTTCTTGCAAAAATTATCCTCACATCACATATGCACGAAAATCTGGCCCGCTATGTAAATAATTGTGCATATTATTAGAAGAGAAAATGATTTGACACCTCACTTTGATTTACAATATCTGATGGGCAGCAATAATTTTAGCTACACTGAACTTTTATTTTCTTGAAGGGGACCCTCAGTTACTCCAATAAGAGCTTTTTGAACATAATGCTATGGACGTCACCCCATAGGGAAGCATCCATCAAGTTCATGCGGAAAACATTGAAAATCAATTCAAACAATTATTTGCGTTGATTCTGCTTTAACTGCAAGCCAAAACCATTGCTAAATTCAAAGGATATATCTGAGAAAGACCGAAGGTCCGTGCTGTCTTATGAACATTAATGTTTACTTGCCACAAATTTATCAAGATATTTGTTTGAATTTTATATGGGACACAAGTTTTTTACTCTGTCGTTCACAACCCCCTTTCATCTTCATTGATTCGGATGTTGCTTGTGTAGAAAAAAAATGGGAAGGCTGTGCACTTCAAATTTTTCTAAAAAAACCTATACTTGGAAAGTGCATTTTCTTCTACGTTTTGAAGCTTTAGCCTTTGCGACAGCCAGGTTTAAGATTAGGGCTCCCCACTTAATTTGACCCGACTTTTAGAAAGATCACGTCTATAATGATTTAAAGGAATTTTGTAAATGTGAACGTGCGCTTTGAAGGTATTTTGCACTGTAGAATAAAACAATTTGAACTTCATTTTGTCCCCTCCCGGTCAAAAACAATGTTTAACATATATATCAAAAACACAACAAGGATTTATCATATACATAATGTGAAAACTGATTGGACCTAAGCACATTTTACATGCTTGGCATTTGCTAGGGAGAAATGTTAAAAAAGTCATAAACCTTTTGCATTTGTGCCAATTTAGTTATAAATCATTTTTTGGTGCCAATTTCAGCCTAAATCTTTTTGCTTTGTGTCAATTCAGTCATTTCTAGTCAATTTTGGCCAGATTTTACTGACTAGGTACTAACCAGCTGATGTAGACAATTTTTAATAATATTTTAATATTTTTGATTTTTTTTATTTATTTTCTCTTTTTTTCCTTCTCCTCCTCTTTCCTCCAACCGGTTGTCGGTTGACGACTGACTAGAGGCGATGGTCGACCCCGACGGCCACCTTGCTAGTGGTCACGAGGGCGAGCCTTGCTGCCTAGTGCTAGCCCAGCTCAAGGTTGCCCTTGTGACCACTGGTGTGGTGGTTGTCAAGGTTGACATTGACCTCACCGGCTGGTGCCTTTTGCAGGTCGTCGAGGTCCAGTGACCAGCTAGAGGAATGGGGAGGAAAAGAAAAAAAGAAAAAAAAAAGAAAAAAGAAAAAATTTAAAATATTAAAATATTATTAAAATTTGTCAATGTCAACATTGATTAAGCCATGTCAGTCGGCCGATGCCCAGTCAACACAATTTGGCGAAAATTGGCCGAAAAAGATTGAATCGACATGAAGTAAAAATGTATAGGACTAAATTGACATAAATACAAAAGGCTTTGGACTTTTTTAACACTTCTTCCCATTTACTATTTGTGTTGAATTATTTAACCACAAACCAAACGGTTGCCAACTGAAAAGGACACATCATAACAAACGGATTCTAATAATTTATGATGTTTTCCGAAAGGTTACCACTTTCCTCGTAATGCACGCAGTTCAAAATGTTACAAGTATTTCAATATTCTAATTGGCACATGTTCTTCCAAAATTTTTACCTCGCATGACGTTAGAAATTTCATTTTCATTCGATTAATCCCACAAGAATTCTATGTGAAGAAGAGTCATCCCTAGCTTCTCGGGGTTGGTTAGAAACCAAGTGAGATATATAAGTATATCTCACTTCTTATGCAACTAGAGATTTGGAGTGTGGACTTTATCACAATAGTTATCCAACTAGTGTCATTTTAGTCACATGCAATCTTTTTATCCAATTAGAAGTCCTAAATTTTTTCTCCCCTAAGCGTCCACGCAATATTTTTGTATTTATTGTAGTCCTAAAATGTAATCTGACTAGTCAATTATAAGAAACAAAACATAACTTAGAAAATCAATATAAAAGAAATGCGATCAATTGATCTAAGAAATCATTGAAAGAATAAGTAAAAAGTAAAGTATAGTAAAGTAACTTGATATGAGTCGGACAAAGAATATAACATGGTCTTGTTATTAAGGCCTTGGACAGCAACCGCTATGAGTTTGACTTTAGAGACCATTTATCTTAACATGGTTAATGTGGGTTATCAAAAATTTTAGAGCAAAGTGAAGCCCTAGGTCGGTACTTTGTCATCCTAAGTCAGGGTCCCAATCCAGCTTTAGGATATTAGGTATTTATTTGGTCCCCCTTAAGTTCTTCTAGGTTGTGAGACTTCTACATTACCCATTCAATTATTTGAAGTGAATCTTAAATTCAACTAAGCTATGTTCTATGATTTTTTATTCTTTAAAATAATGTTTCTAATCCATTATATCTATTTAAGTTAAATCTATTCCATTCATTAAATTAATCAGCTAAACTAATCCTAAGTGATCTTCAACTAAACTACCAATCTAAAATCTAATAAATCATGAACACGCCAATCATCAAACCATCAAATAAAAGCATGAATTACACTAAAAGTCAAGAAATGGAACTTTTCTAAGTATGTGAATTCTAAATGAAACTAAGCTGAGTCTAATTTAAACAATCTAACAACCTAATCAAAGCCTATTTTTCTAACTAATTTTCCTTTAATTAATTAATTATTACATGTTATTTATTTTTATTTATGAAAAATGGGGAGTTAGGCCAGGCCATTAGGCTAGATCCAATCATGGGCCAACTCAACTCTCATGGGCTTTGGCCCTAGACATGCACAGGATCTTACCTCAAGCCTTTTAAAAAATAAACTGAATGAAACTTGTTCTCTAAAAATCCCTTCCGGCAAATTTGAAAGCCTGTTGAACTAGGATGAACCAAAATTCGGAGCAGAACTGATTGACCAGTAGAGTCATGGGTAGAAATCACAGTCGACTGTGAAAATTTACAATGAGGATGTGGTGCAGGAAGTGCTGGCATTCCCACTAAACGTGTACCCCTCGGAGGACACCTTGGTATGGACAGGGAACCAAAAAGGAGCCTATTTGGTCAAAAGTGGCTACAATATATTATGCTCCCAGATATCATACCAACAAACTAATCATGCATCATCATCATCATCATCATCATATCAGTCTCCCAGGAAGTTATGGACTAAAATATGGCAAATCCCAGTCTACCCTAAAGTTCCCTACTTCTTATGGAGCATATGCACAAATGCCACCGACAAAAGAAAATCTATTAAGAAGAAAGTTGGCATCCGATCCACTATGCTCGCTTTGCTGCCAAGTCCGGGAGACTCCAGAACACCTCCTCCTCCTTCGTGAGTAGACAAGCAATGTTCGGTTAGACTCTCGATTAATCTGGACACCTCACCTACCAAAATCTCTAGAACGGACGAGTGGCTTGCCGATTACTTGTCGTCGAGCGACACCCTATCCTCGCCAGCAAAGGGGAACCTCGAATTGAATGTCAACGCCGCTTGGTGTGGTGAAACACGCAAGGCTGCAGCTGCGGGAGTCCTCTAGAACCACGATGGACTCTTGATCTTCGGGTTCGCGAGGATTTTTAAGCCCCATTAGCTAGCGCTGCGGAAATCCCTCGCTTTACGCGAAGGGCTCTCTTCTCTATTGTAGCTTCCAGGTCAAAAGGAAAAGGAAAGTGATCTGCACAGTGGCTTCTCTGGTCTGCGCGTGGAAGTGGAATCTAAGAACCAAGTGCGCGTGAGGTGGGGTTTATGGTGAAGAAGAAAGCCTCCGGATCGTGTGCACAGTGGTGGAAGACTGCTGAAAAGTCATGGCGCAACGAAAGGGGGTATCCTTAACCCATTGCCCCAGAAATGCCAACCAGGTCGCAAATGGGGTGGCTAAGACCCATCCTACCAATTCCTTAAGTCCAAAATGGATTTCTAAACCTCCCCATCTCCTCTGATCTTTGTTATGTTATGATTGTGGAAACTCATGCGGGTCATGTTCAAAGGTTTAATAGTCCAAAAGAAATAATCGAATTAAGCCCAAAACTCATATAGATCAAGCCCAACCCGGATTCACTCAGACTAAGCAAACCCAAATTTCCTAAGTTGAAGTAAACCCACATTTATCAAACGAAGCTAAGACCAAGCTCGTTAAACAAATTGAAGCCCAGTTACATTATAACTCATTAAACTCATTGTTTAACCTAATTCTAATGGATTAATACTAAGAAAAACTTCAAATCAGCACAATGGTGACAATTTTACCAAAAAAGTAATTTTTATTATCAAAAGTCTTAAACTGATACATTCGTGACAAATTTACCAAAAACTAATTTTTTTACCACAAAAAATCTAAAATTAGTACATTTGTGACAAATTTATCTTGCGTTAGTTTCCGTGAAATTTGATTAATATCATGAGAAACCATAAATTATATAAAAGGAAAAATCCCAAACCGATACACTCGACAACTGTCATATGTCACCAAACTCAGCGATTTAACAGTAAAATTTAACGAAAAATACCGCAGGATAAATTTGTCACAAATTTATTATTTTAGGATTTTTAGGAATAAAAGATTAGTTTGGAGATAAATTTGTCACATGTGTATCGGTTTGGGGTTTTCGGTGACATTAACCAATTC
The DNA here is from genome assembly GCA_007663325.1 of Eucalyptus pauciflora. NCBI lineage: Eukaryota > Viridiplantae > Streptophyta > Magnoliopsida > Myrtales > Myrtaceae > Eucalyptus > Eucalyptus pauciflora. The sequence continues at coordinate 7,307 of VMYD01000040.1, forward strand.
TAATTGGCCTAAACCAAGTTCAATTTCCATTATCAATTCCACACTAATCTCATCTTAAACCCATTTTATTTTTCTCTTAATGAAATCTTTTTTTTATTCTTTTCCTATTGCTTTAAATCTTTCATCAAATTCTTCCCATGAACTTCCTCGAGACACACTAAAAAAACGTAAAAGAGGAGCCGAAATTCACAAAACCAAGGGCGTTAAAAGTCAAAGCTCCTCACGTCGTTTCATCAGCAAAATCTAAAGCGTAGAGACCACAAATTTTTATTAACTAGAGGGAGAGCAAAGACCAGAGAAGGTGAGCGTTGGAGAAGGCCAAAATTTGAGAGTGAGACCCAAAATCTAAGAGCGAAAACTAGGCATCCAAAGTGTCGGAGCAGCAACTGATGTGGGCGCAGCAAAATCTAAGAGCGAAGGCCAGTGACCCCAAATTTGAATTAATAAGAAAGAGAGAGAAAGCTTTTACTCTTCCTATTCAAAAGGAAAGAATCAGTAGAGAGAATCTTGGTTTAGAATGGTGAATTTTGGACATGGACCATGCGTACTGGTCTGGGCAGAACGTAGTACTGGTTTGGGCAGAATGTAATGGGTTGAAGCAACAACAAGGCTCATCCATCGTATTATTACACATAAATGAGGACTCATAAATTCGAAAGGGCGAGCCCGGAGCATAGCATTTGGCTTAGAAGTGGGAGAAGTAAGTCCTACATTTCTTCCTAAAAGTAGGGTATTTAGCTATTGACTCTTTGCATAGATTGGGAATCCAAAATTTGCATGGCATTCTATTTCTAATTCTGGTGCTTTGTCACTATTGCACATACTGCTCGCTTCTTTACCCCACCACCATGCTTCAGTATCAACAATCATTTCAGCTAACATAAGAAGACAAAACAACTAAGAGCACAAATAGATAACCATCAAAATATCACCTTGGACTAACATTACACACCAATAATCAAAGACCCCTAAACTTGACCAGACTCTTCCACTTAAATAAACTTCACAAGACTCAGAAATGAGCAAGAGGCTCCATGATACACTCAAAGAAAAAGCGACTTGAGAGCGAACTTCGTCAGCCACAGTTTTTGCAGGCAAATCGGGGACAGATCCACAAGACGGAGCAATGCAACACTAGTAATTGAGGACCAACCTTCTTGCTCGGCCTTCACGAGCGCAAATTGTTGAAGACTGTTGCACTTGATTTTTTTTTAATTGATTCATCAATGGGAAACTAGAATATTGTATATTTGAGAAACTGATTCTTTTTATTCTTTGTCTTTAGAATATTTTTCTCCTTAATTAGGTTGACCATATGTATTATATATAGGGCTGTGATTCTATAATGTTATAAGTAAGAAAGTAATATCTATCTTATTCTCAATTCTTAGCTCCTTTCCATCCCTTAATATTTTCACATGGTATCACAGTGTTCTTTCTCAACCTAGCTTCCGCATCACTCTGAAAATCAAACTCTCTTCCTTCTTTGTTTCTTTTCACAAACAAAACTTGTGAAAAGTATATATATATATTTTCAGGTTAGAACCAATCAACAAAGGGAGAAATTATGCCAAGAAATCAAACCTCAAAGTTGGGGATGTCCAATGAACCAGAAGTTTTTTTTTTTCCCAAAAATCAAGTGTTGACACCTAAATTTTTTAGGTTAATTTTTACTAAAAAAAAAAAAACACGGCATATAATTTAGAGACATTTTATTTTCATTTTTTGTTTTATTTTAGGCCGCCGGAAAAAGGAAAACTTTTCACATATTCCGTTCAAATTTTTAGGCAATATACACCAAAGGATGTATTTTCAAGCAAAAAGGAAAATTTTGGATAGAATATGTGAAAAGTACAAAAAAGGAATATCACGTGTGGTGCAATGATATATTCAAAAAATATTGCACGACCAAAATTGGAAACGAAATGTGCAATAAGGATTCAATTTTTTGCCCTATAAAAAGGGTTGATGGGGTATAGATTAGGGGGGGCAAAAATTTTGAGGAAAAATTTTGAGAGCAATAGGTGAAAGTTGATTTTTTTTAGAGTGAAAATTCGAAAAAGGCGAGGGGAGAGATTTTTCTAAAAAAAAAAAAAAGGGCCAAAACCCTAATCGGCACTGTTCATCTTCCCCGAAGAGCAGCCGGCGCCGCTGTTGCTCACCGCCATCAGCATTCGACCGCGAGCACCGGTCCTGATTCCCGTGCCGTCGAGCTGCGCCGCCCCGGGGTTGCTCCCCATGCCGCAGGTCGCGAAGCCCACGCCGCCGTCCCTCCGCCCGTCCGACGCTTGGAGCCGCCGTGCCTCCGCTCGTCCGACGATTGAAGCCAGCCTCGCCGGAGCCCCAATCGCGTCGCCCAAAGCGACGCCTAGCCCCGCCCCAAGCGACGCCCAGCCCCGCCTTGCGCCGCTCCAAGCCGTCGGAGCCGAGCTCTCGCGCCCGCGACACCGACCAAGGTCTTGCTGCGCCGCCCCGACTCCACGCCCCGCCGCACCGCCGAATCGCCGTGCCAAGCCGCGACGCCAGGATCGAGTGACGCTGCCCCACGCCACGCCGCTGTCGCGCCATCCTCCGGAGTCTCGCCGGAACCCTAGCCGAGAGCCCCCTTCGCCGGACCTCCGAACCAGCCAAGATTTTTTTTTAAAAAAAAGAAAAAAATAATAAAAAGTTAAATTAGGTATTTTCCCTTTTCTTTATTAGGCAAGTTTAGTTTTTTTTTCTTTATTTTTTCATTATCTCTTTATGTTGTTTTCTTGGTGGAGATATTTATTTATGCATAATTGAAAATCTCAATGCATTACCTAATTCGCAACCGCATTAAGGTTTTTTATTTCATCTATAAGGCTTTAGATGAAATAATTAATCAAGTGGGAATCAAATTGATATTTTGATCTTTAAGGCTTAAGATCAATTTATCGATTTTACTAGCGAAATATTATCCCTTGATTTGAATGATGTGTGATATTCTTTTTGGGGATTTTGAATGAACTTGATTGTTTTTATTTGTCTTGAGATATGCCTGAATTAGGATATTGCATGTTTTAGGGTTATTTGCATGGTTAGGCAAAACATTTTGAATTTTTGAAAAAAAAAAATTCAAATCAATAACTTAGGTTGCTAGTTTTTTTTTTAAAAAAAAAAAAACTTGAATTGCATGTTTTATTATTTGGCAATTGTTAATTTCGAAATTAAAAGAAAAAATCCAAAAAATGTCTTAGGATAAATTACTTCCTTTTTAGGGTAAATTGCATTTTTTTAGGAAATAAAAAATGTCATGAGCATGTCATTTAGGGTTAGATTAATTGAAATGCAAGACATTTAGTTTTTTTAGGCCCATATAATTAGAGATTTCTTGTCAATAAAATTAGGTCATTTAGATTGTATCTAATTATTGCATTTCTTTAGGATTTACTCTATTCATGTCATATAATTTAGATCATATTGCTATGTCATGTAATTTAGGTCATGTTGCCATGCCATATTAGATTACTAGCATGCATTGAATATAGATTAAGTTCCCATTGAATAAAGTGAAAACAAAAAAAAAGAAATTGCGTGTTAATTAGAAATCATATCTAGGGTTGTTGATGTAAGTTTTAATTTACCATTGCAGATGCTTTCGTTGCTTTGAGGTAAGTTTTCTTTGCAATTTATTTATTGTTTATCTGGGTGTTTAATTGGTGGTTTGTGCACTCGTATGATGACATCACATGTTAGGAGATAAATTAAAATCAATTCAAGTTGCTTGCCAAACATTTTTTTTCAAAAATAAAAAGAAAGGTACCGAAAGGGCGTTAGAGAAATCTAACGTAATCAAGTCCCCGAACTCACAAGTCTCTGGTTCGTAAGAGTAAAGTAAAACTCCCATTATTTTACTTAGGTGTCTAATTGACCTATCATAAACTGTTTAGTGGCGACTTCTTGTCGCAACCCGATTTTTTTCGAAGGTGAATCACCTAAAACTTGGTTAATGGATTACTAAGTCCGAAGACTTGGCGCGGACTCTCCCAAGCCCTACCAATCGTGACTTGATACTAAGAAAAAGACCTATTAAAACATGCAATTATATTTCAAATTGGAGCCGCCACTAACCAATTATGGCTGATTAGAAACCCAGGTAAAATATGGGAGAATACTTTACCTTTTACGAACCAGAGATTTAATGGATTCGGGGACATGGTTACGCTAGATTAATCTAACGCCCTTTCGGTACCTTAAAAAAAAAACATTTTTGCAGGCAATCTTGATTAATTTTAACCTAAGATACTAACATGCAAATGGTGGTCATGCGGGTGCACAATCAATTAAATAACATTCAATAAATTAAAATGCTGAGAAATTATAAACTACAACTTTATTAAAGGCCACTCTCTAAGAATTTTTTTTTTTAAAAGTTAATAAAAATGCATGCCCTAAACATGATTTCTAAATGACATGACACCTAACTTATTATTATGCAATCTTAATCTAAAATTAATATGCATGAATTTTACTTTTCAATGATATGTGAAATGCAATTTATATGGCCTAATATGAACTATATGTATGCAATCTAATTTATATAATTTTAATATGCATGCGTTTCAAGACATGGAATGAATGACATATTAATTTTATATGCATGTTCTTTTTGTGATTTCTTTTTTATGATTTTTTTTATGTATGCAACCTACACTAAACAATGATGATATGAAATGGAATTAATTATGAACTAACCTATTAATTAACCTCTTTGTTTTTTTTTATTTAAAATTACATGATGGGAATACAATGCCATCCTAATTTATTAATATGCAAACTAGCTAAAATGCATCTAGTATTTTGTATATTCTTTATTGAAATTAAATAAACTAATTAAGCTATTCAGAATGGAATAATTTCCTAAATCAATTTTGGGATTAATTTGATTTAAACCCCATTTGTCTTAGAAAACCATTGTTCTTTTTAACTATTTTATTATCTTTTTATATAATGAAAACATGCAAACAACTAAGGATGAAATCCTAAAAATAATCCTAAAGGTTAATTTAAACCTACGTGTCTTAATTTAATAAACCTATATGACCTATATGCTCATGAAAATTTTTAACTTTTCACTATTTCCTTTTTTAATTTTCATTTTTTAAAACAAGCAATTATTTTTACATAAAAACTAAGATAAGAATTAAAGTAATTGAAAAGATAATCCGTTGTCTCACGGATTAAGTTAACAATTATTTTAACTCTACAAATCACAACAAGGGAATCAAAATAATTACAAATTTGGTCCGAAGTCTTACGGACCAAATTAAATAATTATTGTGATTTAACAATTGCAATTCTACCAAAACAAACTCAAAATTAGTATAATTAAAAAAGTGACCCGACGTATCTCGGATCAAATTAATAACTATAGTAATTTGAGTTAAAATCTACGGATAATGCATATAGAAATTAACATCTAACATTTAAATAATTAAACTAACATGCTATCAAATGAAATAAACATAAAAATTAACCTAACAAATAATGAAATAAACTAAACTCCAAAAATGAAAAGTAAAAGTAAAAATAAAACTACCTAAGGGCTAAAACCGAAGGAGAGCGTCGGGCAATTGTCAGAGAGGAAGGGGGCAGCAAGTGGTGTCCGGCGGACACGATGGGTTTCGGGTTCGTGCGGTGAGCGGCTTCGCGGCTGAGGCGTCGGGCCGGTCTCTCGGAGGTAGCAGGCGGAGGCGTGATGGCGCGGCTCGGGCGGAGGAGAGGTGTGCCCGGTGGAGGCTCGAGCGGTTGCGGACGGCCACCGGTGATCGCAGTGGGTTGCAGGCGTGGCGGGTTGAGCGGCGAGCAATACTCAAACGCGAGGCACACGGGTGATCAACTGAACACGAGCAAGGAGGCGTGCCGGTAAAGGGGCTGGACTCCAGAGAAGCATCGATGGAGAAGATGAACAGGAAAAGCTTTCTTTTTTTTTTTTTTTACTTTTCCATTTCCTCCCTTCTGCAGCCGCACACCTTCTCCCTTTTTCCTATTCTGCTGTCCTTTTCTCTGTTTTTTTTTGCATAAGCTTTTTGTTGTTTTGCTTTTCTCTTTTCTTTTTGATTTTTTTTTCTCTCCCTTTTTGGCCGGTCACCTCCTCGCAGACTTCTCTGTCCTTTCTCTGGTCACTTTTCTTTGCAGCAAATCAACGAAAGGGAAAAAAAACTGCTGCTGACTTTTCCTTTTTCTTGTTAGAGAAAGGAGAGAAAAATGGTTTTCTCTCTGACCAAGATGGACGAAGACTTCCTTTCGCACGCTCGAAATTTTTTTTTTGCTTTTGAATTTTCTTCATGTCCACCCCTTTTTTAATGACTCGACGTGTCCCTTTTATAGTACAAGACTTCCATTTAACATTGGAAAGTCAGAAATCGTGCTCCTTTGTTCGTGGGGATTGCCGAAATCTTAGCCCTGATTTGTTGCCGTAAATCCCTCACTTTCTTTCGCAATTCATTTATATTGCTACGAATATGTCCAGATTCACGCCCAATATTCGAGTGAGTGTCCATTCTTTCCATATCGCTAGACAAATCCCATTAATTCCCCTCATTAATTTCATTTTTTTTTTAATTTTGAAATGAAGATACATGTTCAACAATAAAAATGCTTCATTATTAAATTTTTTTTTAAGTCTCCCTCCACAAACCCAAATGCTTTATTTTATTTATTATCTTCTATTTTAAAAATAAAAAAATTTGATCCTAAATTAGGTGTCAACACTCCTAGATAAAATCCATTTGCATGTTAAGAAATTTGAACATAAGTCGCGAATTGGTATGGGCTTGGGAGAGCCCGAGTTAAGTTTAGGCTTAACAATCGATTAGCCAAACCCTAGGTGGTACACCCGAAATAATTTGTAGGGAGGTGAAGGAATGTATGGTTTAATTTCATGTTGAAGTGTTGCTTGCTATTAAATTGTCATGCATGCCTTGCATTTGCACTACACTTTTGCACACACAACCTGCCGCCAGACCTGGGCCTCACTAGGATATTTAGGATGGTATTGAGTTGGATACGACTTCGACCGCGAGGCCGCGTAGTAGAGGTTGCCCAACTCAATCCCGAAAGTTTCTTTCTTGGTGTCAAGAATGTTTACCTCTGCCCGCGAGGCTGCGTCGCATTGGGGTATCATTCTTGACTGAGCCGGAGTTAGGAGCACTTGACTTAGTATGCGAGGCTGCAACTAAGTCATCCCACCCTTTTAACTCCATTTTGCTTAACCTTCCTAGTTAGAAATTGAACCCCACATTTCATGCGCTTGTCCATGTGTTGGCTTGAATCGTCTGGTAAAGTAAGCTCCCTACTCTTTATTATTGCAATTTACTTACTTTATTATGTCTTTGGTCGGTCCATGACATTAAGTTGGTCGAGTCTTGGTCTATAAACAATGGGAAGATCCGACATTCGATTCGTGCCTGCACCAAAGGTCGAACTCAAATCATGGTGGGATCGTCTGGGCCACGATGGTCAAAGCTATGTGAAAGATAGACTTGGTCGCTTTGTTCCCCTCCTCGACATCGATGTCCAGAGTGGCGTCATGCAAGCACTTCCTCAATTCTGGAGCCCCCAAACATCAACGTTCATCTTTGGTAAGCACGAGTTGACTCTGACATTGGAAGAATACATCATTGCCATAGGAAAACCCTTGGAATTGGAATTAATAAATCCACCCCTTGGATTAGAACCGGAATCAATTTTGTCTGATTTTCTTAGAATGGATAAAAATCTGATAAAAAGAGTGCTGAAAGATAATTGTCTTGCATGTCCTTTTTCCTTCCTAGATCAGAGTTTTGCTAGTGCTAACACTCTCTTAAAAAGTAGGATCTTCCTCCTAGCTTTCTTCAGGTTTATTGTTTTTCCTCTTCGTAAAGGCGCTATTGATCCTTCTATTGCATGGGTGGTCAAACAAGTGTGTGCTAGGGTTAGTTTTGTCAACACTATTCTAGCTGAAACATTCTTGTCACTCACCCGATTTAAGGAAGACGAGGATAAAACCTTTCGTGCACCAATTGAACTTTTACAAATTTGGTTCTTTTCTCACATGAGTAAAGTCGATATTCGCATGAATATTATAAATGTCACTGATTCTCATCACCCTATTGAGGTATTTAAAAATCATCAAGACTGAACTCCAAATCTTTCTTACTCAAAATGGATCAAATTGTTGAAAAATCCAAATATCAAGATTTTCCTATGGCATGCTAAATGGTTCCAAGTCTCTGAGGCACGTCTCTCTCATGGTGATAATGAACCGATCCCGCTATTGGGGATCACCGATGCCACCTCATACTACCCACTCCGTGTGGCCCGTCAATATCAAGTTGTTCAAGACCTGCCACCCCCTCTCAGGTTGGGTTTGTTCCAAGCTCGATTCACTACCAAAGATGGCGATCACAAAAGGGAGCTTTGTTGTATCGAACGAGCTTGGCTTGCATGTCGCAATCAAAAGTTGAGCTTGCCTGAAGATGAGCTTGGAGGGAAAGAAGAGACTTACTATGCCACGGCTCGATACATCCGCCAGCACAAGATCCCGACCGAATATCTCCCAAAGGTGCCAAATGTGACCGAAAAGCCCACTCGACAAGCGAAGCTTAATCGTCACAAGAGGAAGATTGAAGAGCTTGAGAAGCAAGTCAAGAAGGATGCTAAGGAGAAGAGGCAATTGCGTCGAGTGTTGACCTCCCATGTGTTTATAGATCGAGCCAAATAAAATGGCTTGAACCTATTTGATTTTTAGCTTAATGTTTAGCAAGATTGAGTCATTTACTTCGTTAGTTTATTTGTCTAGGGCTTTGCAAATTTCTTTATATCGTTAATGTCAAACAATTTCATTAATGAATAAAAGCAGTTAGACTCCTGTCATTATTTTTTATAAAGTGCTTATGTGTATTCATAAATTAGGTGATAACGGATCCTCCACGTTCACCCATTATCAGGCGATCAAGAGCTAGAATGGCCGACCAAACTGAAATGCTTGATCGTATCTTCGCTATGGAAGACCAACTTCGATAGTTGCTCGCCTCTATGAAATTCATGTCAGCTCAAATCCAATCCCTCCGAGCGGATTTGACTCTTGCACCTGCTCTCCCTGAGACAGTAATCCTGAAGCAGTCAGGCAAGACCCAAATGAGCAATGATGACATGCCTGACCTGGAAGACGGCCCACTGTTGGTCACTGCCGAAAAAACTAAGCCTGACAATGTCCCTAAGATGACGCAAGATGAAGTGGAAGTGATGGACACTCTAGGGCAGCCTAGTGGAAAGTTTGATTACCTAGTGAAGTATTCGGCTCCTCCCAGCTTTTACTTTGACTCCCGCAACATAGTTCCAAGTGGATGGGATGACATGGACAATCTGACGCCTCCAGAGACAGAGAACTCTAATGACGCCCTAGGAGGAATCACAAGTCTATTCGACGATTTTGTCATGGGAGACATTGATGAAGAACCTCTGGAAGAAATGGACCATGAAGAGTGATCTAGCATATTCTCTTGCATGAGAATTTTTTATCGCTTTTTAGGAATCGTTTTCACTTTCTAGGAATCATTTTCGATTTCTTTCTCTTTTTAGTGGTTTAGGAATCACAATTTCCATTCCAATAATGTAATGCATTTGATTCTACTCAATGAAATTACAATTTTATTTTCAATTTTGAGGGCATGATAAGGTACTCCAAACTAGCCCGGTGACGATATCCAACAATGAAAAGAAAATATCATCCACGGAGAAATCCTGAGGGCTGGACTTTCTCATGCTTCCTCCCAAAAACTTTTTCGAAAACAAAAAGCATTTCATTGTCAGAAAAAAAATCTCAAAGCTTATGGCACATTAAATCTGTTTATTTGTCTGACACGTACTTCTTGTCTTAGAGCATAATTCTATCACTTGTTATGACAAGGGACATCTGAAAACAGCGTATCAAGTTTCAATGATCATAAAATTGACTTGTGATCAACAGGCTTAAAGCGCTCTTGCAGTGAAAAAAAAAAAAACAGATTTGGGGCAAGTAAAAGAAGACCATTATTCCCTGGTGGAAGAGATGACAAATTGGGGGCATGACAGATTTTAGTACTGACCCGACCAGGATAAAATCTCGACCCGAGCCAAAATGGATGTGCAATTTGAATTGATGTTGCATAGTATCATACTGATACACGTTCTCTTGTGCAGGGGCAAAAGCAGATCTCCACTTTTGATGGATAGAGACGATCCAAGGACATCCATTGCTGAGGCAATTCTTTTGTGGAGCAATTCCCCTAAATGAGTGCTTAAAACCATGTTTTCAGTGCAATAAATTGTTTGTTTTGAAGTAACAAACTCTTTTCATGCTTAAAGTTGCTAGACTCTTTTGAAAAGGGAATTTTCATATTGATTTAGCTTACCAACTTCATGTGGAGATTTGTCAAGATAGACAATTCAATAGAGTGACATCAATGCTTAATAATGCAAAATGAGACGTGTCAGGATGATGAAAGGCAAGCCCTATTCTATACACAGTCCCATACTTATACACTTGTGAGATGAGTGTAGGAAGTTCCATATCTGCAAGGTAAAGAGTTCTCTCGCAAAAGGTACGACGACCAAAATGATGAGGGGCAATTCATTTTTCTATCCCAAACACTACAGGTGATCCATTGCTTAACCATTTTGAGCCTATACACTTATGGATATTCTTTCAAATTATCCCTGTCAAGAACCACCCCACATCGGGGCAAGTTGGAGGTAAGACAACATCATGAGGTAAAAAATGCTTTGAAATTTTCTTGCTCTCACTTGCATCAATCTTCAAGTAGTGCTATTACATTGAATTCATGTGTTAATTTAACTGCCTTAGGATGACGAAGATCATTTCTTTCTCTATCCTACACACTTATATCTTTTGCATAGCCCACTTGAGCCTGCAATTTCATTTCTTTAAACCCAGTTGATGATTATCCCCCACACTGGGGCAAGGCAAAAGGCAGATGAAGACTCTTGAAAAGTTATAGTGTCATTTAAAGTGTAATTGCTTGATGCATGCATTATGCGCAAGAATTGAATTCAAAATAGAACTAATGGGCATGAAAAAGCAGTGTGTCTGGTAAAAGCAAGGCCAATGCCCATGAAAAAAGAAGTGAAGAAAAAATGCATGAGAACTAGGGGCATAAAAAGCAGTGTGCCTGGTAAAAGCAAGGCCAATGCCCAGAGAGAAAAAAAAAAGAGTCAAAATAGGTGACTGTCAATTGCAAGAATTGAATCACAATGGAGCAATACTCAAAGAACTCAAATGCAGAGTTTTTACAATCAATGGGGCACTTCATGACGACAATCCCCGATGGTGAAAAAGAAAACTGGTGGCAATGCCAAGATGATCATCAACTCTCACCCTTTAACACTTTTTGAGCCTAATGATCCTTTCATTTCTCAACCCATGAACCCTACCTACGTTACGTCCCTTACAAAGTCTCTTCAAATTAGGGCACTTGAATTAACATAGGAGTTCATATGTTTATAAGCATCACTCGAAGAAGTGCGAGCAAGATTATTTCTTTCTCATTTTTTGCAAGGTTCTTGACTTATAAACCCAAAAATGATTAGAAGACTGTTCATTCAATAGCCTTGACTCAAAGAGTCCATTTGTTAAGTCGTTGGCCACGCCTACATTATGGTCCCTATTAAAGACCCTTCAGATTGGTAAGATCGTACCGCTTGCGAGAATACTCGGACCCATGTCGATATGATGAAATTGAGTGATTCTCATAAAATAACCATTCTAAATGAGAGTGAGTGAAAGTCCTTTCTAACCGAAAGTCTCTCATTTAGTATTCTTAAGAAATCCATGTCATGAGTGAAAATTGTCTTGAATGATAATTCTCTCTAGTGGAAATTCGGATGATGCAAAAGTCATTATGCATGAATCTTGATTGAATTGATAAAAGTTTCAGTAGATTTTGAAGTTTGCATTCCAGAATAGCCTTAATTGCTTATTTCTTTAGTGAATGCATTTTTGCTCTAATCATGTCTAACAGATAATGTTTTCTCAAAGACTCGAGAGCTCCTAACATTTAGGTTCTTTTCAAGATGCCTCATGATATGAGGAGATGAGAAACCATCATGAGCATTCAAGGTGCATCCTTAATGTTCCAAAATTTATTTCTACCAGGAGATGAGAGGCCTCCACAGGATATCTAAGTTCCAAAAGACATATCCCAAAGAATCAGAGATATCATTAGGTAAGTATATCTCTACCCATTCTCGACACTTGACTCAGTAAAGCTGTTCTTTTAAAATGACCCGGCGTGCTTTCGTAGCCCAGAGTCCCTCTTTATTGACCCAGCGTGCTTCTGTAGCCTGGTGTCCTTCTAAATTGACCTGGAGTGCTTTCATAGCCCAGAGTTCCCCTTTTATCGACCCGGCGTGCTTCTGTAGCCCGGTGTCCTTTTAAAATCACCTGGCGTGCTTTCGTAGCCCAGAGTCCTTTTATATTATCCTGGCGTGCTTTTGTAGCCTAGTGCCCATCTTTACAGGAGACATATACCTAATGAGCAGAGATGTCACCAGGTAAGTATATCTCTATCTATGCCATAAATACTTGTCGTTGTACATGTATTTTCACTTTTGAGTACTTTGACACTCGATGGAGTTGTCCCTAAAGATTTTTCCCCATATTGCGACGCTGGGCGACCGAAGAATGGTTCGGGTCCTAGCCAAGCAAAACCGCGTTTAGGCGGTAGAATGGTACGGGTCCTGGAAGGTAAATCCCCGTTTAGGCGACCGTAGAATGGTACGGGTCCTAGACAAAACTTATTTCCCTATTCAGGCGACCGTAGAATGGTACAGGTCCTGGAAATTAAACCCCCGTTTAGGCGACCGTAGAATGGTACGGGTCCTAGACAAAACTTATTTCCCTATTCAGGCGACCGTAGAATGGTACGGGTCCTAAACAACATTTATTGCTCTAACAGACAACCGTAGAATGGTACGGGTCCTAAACAACATTTATTGCTCTAACAGGCGACCGTAGAATGGTACGGGTCATGAAAAATCAGTTTTCCGTCAAGGCGACCGTAGAATGGTACGGGTCCTAGACAAAACTTTTCTGCCGTACTGGGCGACCGTAGAATGGTACGGGTCCTAGGAAAGCAGTTCCTTACAAAACTTTTCTGCTGTATTGGGCGACTGTAGAATGGTACGAGTCCTGAGAAAGCAACCCCTTCCTGCCGTATTGGGCGACCGTAGAATGGTACGGGTCCTGAGAAAGCAGCTCCTTTCTACCATACTAGGCGACCGTAGAATGGTACGGGTCCTGGGAAAGCAGTATTGTCACAAAGTCGTGTTACTATTCTAGGCGACCGTAGAATGGTACGGGTCCTGGACAGGTAATACCCACTACCTCGAATTACTCTATCCTCCTCGAAGGTAAGTTATTCCAGGTAGGTTCATATATCATTTGTATTAGTATTTCCATGCATCATATAAAATGCATTAAAAAATGGAATTCATGTTCCGACAAAAATCATTCATTGCATGAGCATGACCAAAATTTAGGTCTCAATTTGTCTTTAAAGGCAACCTCTGCAAGCTCACCTTCAAAAAGGGGCAGCTGTTGACACCTAAATTTTTTAGGTTAATTTTTACTAAAAAATAAAAAAAAACACACGGCATATAATTTAGAGACATTTTATTTTCATTTTTTTTATTTTAGGCCGCCAGAAAAAGGAAAACTTTTCACATATTCTGTTCAAATTTTTAGGCAATATACTCCAAAGGATGTATTTTCAAGCAAAAAGGAAAATTTTGGATAGAATATGTGAAAAGTACAAAAAAGGAATATCACGTGTGGTGCAATGATATATTCAAAAAATATTGCACGAGCAAAATTGGAAACGAAATGTGCAATAAGGATTCAATTTCTTTCCCTATAAAAAGGGTTGATGGGATAGATTAGGGGGGGCAAAAATTTTGAGGAAAAATTTTGAGAGCAATAGGTGAAAGTTGATTTTTTTTAGAGTGAAAATTCGAAAAAGGGGAGGGGAGAGATTTTTCTATAAAAAAAAAAAAAAAAAAGTGCCAAAACCTCAATCGGCACTGTTCATCTTCCCCAAAGAGCAGCAGGCGCCGCTGTTGCTCATCGCCATCAGCATCCGACCGCGAGCACCGGTCCCGATTCCCGTGCCGTCGAGCTGCGCCGCCCCGGGGTTGCTCCCCACGCCGCGTGTCACGAAGCCCACACCGCCGTCCCTCCGCCCATCCGACGCTTGGAGCCGCCGTGCCTCCGCTCGTCCGACGATTGAAGCCAGCCACGCCGGAGCCCCAATCGTGTCGCCCTGAGCGACGCCCAGCCCCGCCTCACGCCGCTCCGCCGCAGCCATCGCACGGACCCTCCGCCAGATCTAGATCTGGAGTCGAAGATCAGCGACCGGTGTACCGCCTAGCCGCGCCTCCTCCGTGAGTGACCTTCAGCCGTCAGAGCCGAGCTCCCGCGCCCGCGACACCGGCCGAGGTCTTGCTGCGCCGCCCCGACTCCGCGCCCCACCGCACCGCCGAATCGCCGTGCCAAGCAGCGACGCCAGGATCGAGTGACGCCGCCCCACGCCACGCCGCCGTCGCGCTGTCCTCCGGAGTCTCGCCAGAACCCTAGCCGAGAGCCCCCTTCGCTGGACCTCCGAACCAGCCAAGTTTCTTTTTTAAAAAAAGAAAAAAATAATAAAAAGTTAAATTAGGTATTTTCCCTTTTCTTTATTAGGCAAGTTTAGTTTTTTTTTTTCCTTTATTTTTTCATTATCTCTTTATGTTGTTTTCTTGGTTGAGATATTTATTTTTGCATAATTGAAAATCTCAATGCATTACCTAATTTGCAACCGCATTAAGGTTTTTTATTTCATCTATAAGGCTTTAGATGAAATAATTAATCAAGTGGGAATAAAATTGATATTTTGATCTTTAAGGCTTAAGATCAATTTATCGATTTTACTAGCGAAATATTATCCCTTGATTTGAATGATGTGTGATATTCTTTTTGTGGATTTTGAATGAACTTGATTGTTTTTATTTGTCTTGAGATATGCCTGAATTAGGATATTGCATGGTTAGGCAAAACATTCTATCTTTATCATGAATTTTTGAAGATAAAAAAAAATAAAAAAAAATAAAATCAATAACTTAGACTGCTTGTTTTTTTTTTTTTAAAAAAAAAAACTTGAATTGCATGTTTAATTATTTGGTAATTGTTAATTTCGAAATTAAAAGAAAACATCCAAAAAATGTCTTAGGATAAATTACTTCCTTTTTAGGGTAAATTGCATTTTTTAGGAAATAAAAAATGTCATGAGCATGTCATTTAGGGTTAGATTAATTGAAATGCATGACATTTAGTTTTTTTTTAGGCCCATCTAATTAGAGATTGCCTGTCAATAAAATTAGGTCATTTAGATTGTATCTAATTATTGCATTTCTTTAGGATTTACTCTATTCATGTCATATAATTTAGATCATATTGCTATGTCATGTAATTTAGGTCATGTTGCCATGCCAAATTAGATTACTAGCATGCATTGAATATAGATTAAGTTCCCATTGAATAAAGTGAAAACAAAAAAAAAGAAATTGCGTGTTAATTAGAAATCATGTATAGGGTTGTTGATGTGAGTTTTAATTTAACATTGCAGATGCTTTCGTTGCTTTGAGGTAAGTTTTCTTTGCAATTTATTTATTGTTTATCTGGGTGTTTAATTGGTGGTTTGTGCACTTGTATGATGACATCACATGTTAGGGAGATAAATTAAAATCAATTCAAGTTGCTTGCCAAACATTTTTTTCAAAAATAAAAAGAAAGGTACCGAAAGGGCGTTAGAGAAATCTAACGTAATCAAGTCCCCGAACTCACAAGTCTCTGGTTCGTAGGAGTAAAGTAAAACTCCCATTATTTTATTTAGGTGTCTAATCGACCTACCATAAACTGATTAGTGACGACTCCTAGATAAAATCCATTTGCATGTTAAGAAATTTGAACATAAGTCGCGAATTGGTATGGGCTTGGGAGAGCCCGAGTTAAGTTTAGGCTTAACAATCCATTAACCAAACCCTAGGTGGTACACCCGAAAAAATTGGTCGCGACATCAAGGTTTCGAAAACTTACCTTCGGATCCTTGACAAGTTCTAGAGAAAGAAAAATAGACTGATGAATAGGGCCACATACAGCCTAATGAAGGAGGATTGGGTCCCATTCAACCCAATTCAGGTCCAACCTATCCAAACTACTATGGGCTCTATAGAAAATAAGTCAATACTTATTGGGAACAAGCCATTCTGTGCTTCCCTGCAACATTTTTTTACATCCAATTTTGGCTTCTTCTTTTTTTTTTTCCTCCTCTTTTTATTACCTATAGGACAGTGATGAATCCGAAGTGGCATTTAGGTAAAACTGGCAATTCTTGTCATCATCCGTTTTGTTAGACATGATACGTAACCATAATTGGGTTTCAGTTTGGCATAAACGAGTTCATGTCATGAATGGATCAATCTATGAAAAATCATGTCTTAAAAGGATACTTTTCACTGATTTAATGTGCATAATTTGGAGTTTTACAACGTGCCCCATTTGTGAAAGTACATAATTACTCGAAGGTACACGTGCCATGATCTAAAATTTATTCGTGAAAAGAATAATTTTTACTAATTATATTTTTTTGATATAAATCCGTATGATTTTGCACTACAGCATACTTGGGCTAAACTTTTTCTTATACAATCAGTCCAAAATTTAGTGGATACATGCACGAAAATTTCGAAACCACAGTCGTGCAAAGACAAAAATACTTGACCTCATGTGTTTACTAGATTCGATCATGTCATAATCAATTAAACGGCTCTAACTCTATCAGTTTGTCGGTGATTTGATGTTCTTGATCCATCGGATGGGTGTTGACATCTAAATTTTGGCAACCAATTTAGTCATTTATTACATAAAAAATTAGGGGTTAATTTTATCCCTAAAATAAATAAATTGCATAGCATATAGTTTTAGGTGCATTTAGTTTTTATTTGTATTTACATTGGACTGGTGATGGATGGATTCAAATTAGTGGTTTTGATCTTTAATTTGGCAGGCCGAACTAAGCCCACAAAAGGAGCAATTTAGCCCAAGCCCGTTGTTTTTTTAATTAATTATCTTGTGAGAAATTGAGATTTGATAAGATATTACGATGAATTTTGAAATTTAAGAAAATCGCATTGCAATCTTATCTTTAGCAATGAGCGATAAGATCAGTGGAGGATATTCAGGAGATGAGGAAAATAAAATGATTTTTGTGATTGGGGGGTTATAGGCAATCTTCGTGTGAGATGAAATATTCCCAAAAGATTGCATTTGTTTTGCTTATAAAAGGGTGTGCATGGACGTCGACGAAGGGGGCTTCTTTTTTGGTGTAAACAAAAAAAAAAAACACAAAAGTAAAAAGCAAAAAGTGAAAAGAGAGAGGAAAGGGAAGAGGGGTTTCGTTTCTTTGAGAAGAGGAAAAGCAAAAGAAAAACAAAAGACAGCAGAAAAGTGAAAGGGTGGGGAGGGAAGATGTGTAGGAGGCAGAAAAGGGGAAAAGGGCAAAAAGAAATGGAAAAAAAGCTACTTCTTCCTCGTGCAGCCTTCCCCTCGCTAAACTTGCTCCTACACTCGCCGCTCGATGTGCCGTGCTTCGCCAACCTCATCGCCGCTCCACCACTGCTGCAGTGCCTCGCCTGCGCTACCCTCCCCTGCGAAGTCGTGCTGCCTATGTTTCGGGTCCTCTGCTTGTTGTTCTGCTTTGTCGCCGCCCGAGCTTCCTCGCCGGAGGCCCGATGGACAGTCCTTTGCTCCGATGCCTAGAGAGCACCGCGTCAACGCACTAACCCTCAAAGTGCCCCGCAAATCCCGAGCCCCGGTGTCAATGGTGACTGTTCCCTTGACGCCGCAGCAACCGGTGAACCTGCGAGTGTCCTTCGTGGCACGAAGCCCGCTGGATGCCGTTGTCTCGCCACGTCGGCGCCACCCAACTCCTACTCTGCTCTGTCTCGCTAGAAACCGCCACCACCGCGCAACTTGAGCCACTCTTGCCCTGATCTGTTCGTGGCTGCCTCCGCCGGCATTCCCCCCATGCTTGCGACCATCGTGACCCTTAGATCTCGCGCCCCCTTCACCGCTGCCCGAACGCTAGTAGCCTTGCCCATGCTGCCCCTGTCCGGCTGCCTCTTCGAGCGAGCTAGTTACAGCAGCTCACTCCCTACTGCCTGCTCCTGGAGTCCCTACGCCGGAGCTCCGACGACCGCGACCAACTACCGACGGTGACCCCACCACAAGCCGCATGAGCCAAGCTTTGCTTGGAAGGAAAAAAAATGAATTTAGGTATTTTTTTTTACTTTATTTTATTTCTTTTATTTATTTGATGTTTTTTTAGAATCAGTCTTTAAGGTATGATTGAGATTCCGACATAAAATAGCCTCTTAGAATGGGGATTGTTAGTTCGATTTTCGCGTTCGAAATCCGACTCGCAATTGCTTGCAAAATCGTCATTCCGATCTCATGCACAATATTCGATTCGCGATTTATTTAAAACATTGGATTGCCCGATCTCATTAGTGAGATAAGGTTCGTCAATTTGTGGATATCAATCTTATCTTCTCTGATTTGCTGTCATGTTGGTTGAATCAATTTTATTTTTGTAAAAGAAAAAAAAAATATGAGTTAGATTAGGTTTGTTTTAGAATATTCCTCGTCTTAGGGTTATCTTGCATATTTAGAATTTCAATCTTATTTCGAATTTTTAAATAAAAAATCCAAAAAAAAAAAATGCTTTCATTTAGGATGTTAGTTTTTTTAAAAAAATAAAAAATAAATTGCCCGTTTAATTGTTTGGCAATTTTAAATTTCGAATTTAAAAAAAAAAAAAGACACACGCACACACGCAAAAGTCATCATGCATATATCATTTAGAATTAGGGCATTTTTGCACGTCATTGCATATTTGGCAAAATTGCACTTAGTTTAATGCTAGATAATATTTTTCTTAATTTATTATAGGTTTAGGTATTTCCTTAGATAGATTGCATTTTAGGATTATTTGCGTTAAGATAATATTTTAGTTTAAATTAGGATTTGGCTTAACTTATTTCCTAATACAAATTGAATAGAATCTTAATCTAGTTAGAGAGTTTTCACATTTTTTCTAATTTCAAATCTCATGGAAAATACAATTTTTTTTTTCATTAGAATAAATCAATTTCATTCTTTAGGATAGACTACATGCTCATATTTCACTTTCGTCATATAGCTTTGGTCATGTTGCTATGTCATGTCATGTCATGTTAGATTATTAGCATTGCATAAAGCATGATTCTTATTAAATAAATGAAAACAACAAAAATTGAGTGATTACGTGTTAATTAGAAATCATATCGAGGATTGTCGATGTGAATTCTGATCTAACATTGCAGATGCTTTCGTTGCTTTGAGGTAAGTTTTGCAATTTATTAACTGTTGATCTAGGTGTTAAATTGGTGGTTTGCGCACCCGCATGATCGCCTCAAATGTTAGGGATATAGATTTAAAATCAATTTAAGCTGCCTACAAAAAAAAAATATTTTTGAAAATAAAAGAATGGTACCGAAAGTTGAGGGGTGGTGGCTTTGGTAGATAAGTGCTTCATTGATCCTTCCTCAAAGGTGAGGGGTTTGAAACCCAGTAGAGGCGCTTGGTGTCTTAAGTGTGACGTCAGAGTGGTGGGTCCTCCGCTAGCGTCACCCCGAGTTTACCTTGCCGGCTACCGGTTGTAAGGGCTTTCCCGGGTCAGCAAAAAAACAAAAAAATAATGGTACCGAAAGGGCATTAGAGAAATCTAGTGTAACCAAGTCCTCGTACCCAAAATCTTTGGTTTGTAGGAGTAAAATTTATTTTAGTTAGGTGTCTACCATAAACTGATTAGTGACAACTCCTAGATAAAACACACTTTCATGTTAAAAACTTGAACCTAAGTCGCAAATTGGTATGGGCTTGGGAGAGTCCGAGCTAAGTTAGACTTAGTAATCCATTAGCCAAACCCTAGGTGGTTTACCAAAAATTTGGTTGCGACAATGGGAATGCATCACCCGTTTGTAGGAAGACACGTAAATACAATTAGGTTTGGATTTGACATTAACAAATCCATGTCATAAAGAGGTCAATCTATTTAAGGCACGGAAAAATCATGTCTTAACAAGTTGCACCTACTTAATTCATTTAGACACGAATTGACGTGCTTAAGTTAACATCTTAATGTGTCATTTTCTGAATGCTACACGTCTAGACATGTGCCATACTCATATCTAAAGAATTTTGTTCTTAAAACAATTTTTAGATAGTACGTGTGTCAAAAAACAATGAAAGGTACTAGAAAAAATATTTAAACATACAAAAACAATAGAATATGAAAAAAACAACAATTCGGCAGTATAATTAAGCAATATTGTAAAGGGAAATTACTCATGCTGTTGAGAAACTCGTTTTTTTTTTGTTTTTTGTTTTTGTCAGAACAAGGTAATATTATTACTACCGTTAAGTAGACGAAGCATTTTGCATAATATCAAAGGACAACATTTCACGCAAAAACAAAGGAGGATTAAGAACCCAATCCGTAGGGAGCGCACCGGCCTGATGGGCCTTCGCGGCTCGGTCCGCTACCTTGTTCATTTCCCTCCTGCAATGGTCGATCCTGACATTAGGCCAACACTGAAGCAGCACCATGCAGTCTTCGATCAAAGATCTGATCTCCCAATGTGGCAGTTCATGGTTACGCATCGCCTCAACAAGAACTGAGCAATCGGTTTCCAAGGTCTTCCGATATGAGTTTTTCCCTGTGTGTAGCAAGAACTGGATCATGTGGTTTAATGCCGTTGCCTCTGCTTGCATGGCAGAGGAAATGACCACTGATCGAGCAAAGCCATCAATTAAAAGGCCTGATGAGCTTCAACAAACATAGGCGATCGATGCTTCTCCGCTATGAGGCTGGTAAGCTGCGTCAATATTTAGTTTCATCTCTCCTTGATCTGGTGGATGCCAACACGAATGCTGATCTGGTTGCTGCATTCTTTGTCTCTATTTTTGCCGAGATGGGCTTCGGTTTGCTATGGCGCTAGCTATGGCTATCTGCACTATGCGGTTCGGTTGAGGTTGCTGCCGGCGAAATATGAAGTTGCAATGTAACGTTTTTAAACATATTGTTGTGGATAAATGTGGTTTACGTACTCTTTGGTTGTATACTAGTTATAATATTGCATTTTGTCAAAACAAAATTACGGTAACCCACTTGATAATCATGTTAGTTGTGTTATGTGACATGTTTTATTAAGCTTACAGTGTTTGTGTTGAGATATTTTGACATATTCAATAAATGTGTAACATTTGGATTAGCCATATTAGTATCACACTCCCCTCTCGATACAACATGATTAACACGACACGATACGAATTTCCAACCCCAGACAGGGCCACTGAGCCCACAGCATGAGATAGGTGCTAAGTAAAAATTGGGTAATTATTTTCCATAATATGTGGGCAACAACGCATGTTTTTATTTATTTGTGCATTGAGAAAATCATCCTTTCAAGCGCACATCATGCCGCTTTAGCTGCGGCTAGAATCGGTCCGACACTGAGGGAAATGAGAAGCAACGACCGTACGTGGTGTCTAGGGAAATGAGAAGCAACGACCCTACATGGTGTCTAAGTCAGTGAACAAAGACACAAAGCCCTCATAAGTTTTGTTATTGTAATTAATTACACATTAAATATTATATAATGAAATCCTTGGACATCATATCATATTTTATCTAATCCTATATTGGATAGAAATCCATACGACTAAACATAGCCATGCGGTCGAAGATAAAGATGCAAAGATGCAAAGTCCTTAGAGGTAGGGCCTCCAAAGAGCAATGACTTCATGTGATGTTCAAGGAGAGGGAGTGAATGGTTGTCGTCGTAATTGTACATCAGCGGGACCATCCTGGCTGTGTTCAGGGAGGCCTTGCTGAAGGACTTGGTGAATGGTTGAGGATAGAGACACGCCTTGTTGAGCCTCTTCCATGCCTCCGAGATCATCTTCTTCACATGGTCTCGTGCCGCTTCTTCTGAAGAGCCTTGGAATTCTCGCTTGTAGCATTCCACATATGACCCATCTCGGCCATCTTGGAACTCGTCCTGTCACCGTTGTTAATTGCTCAGGTATTAGTGGAGTAATCGTCAAAAGGGAGGGCAAAGAAGAAGGAAGAGAAAGCTTTACAACTATTGTACCTTTAACTCTATGCTCGATCAAAGCCCATCATATACAAAAGACAAATATTTATGTGATTATCTTTAATCTATTATGAGAATAATAATCCATTTTAGGCCAAAAAAAGAGTAAATAATAAATAATTAGAAAATGTTATGTGGTCCATTCCTACAAGAATTTGTGGCTCATAGTAAATGAAAAGAAAATGATTTGGTAGCAATTTTTAATCTATTATGAGAATAACCATTCGTTCCGGATCACAAAAAATCAAATAACAAATTATTTTAAATTGTTGTGAGGTCCACTTGTTCAAGAATTTGTGACTTACAATAAGTTGTTATTTACATAGTAACTCAAAGATTGTTATGTTAGTAAAACCCATAAATGAATTCACCCTAAAAGAGAGAAGCTTTGTTGAAAAGGACAAGTGCACGATATTTTCATGACTCACCTCGGCACTTCCCAAGTCGTCCCAAAGACGAAGAATTGAAGCTGTGGAAGATACAATTTCAGGTATATTTTTTAAATGATCAACACTTTCGGGGGTGATTCTCTCACCCAAGATGAAGAATAAGTGGACCAACAAGACGTGCACTCCGGAGCTGACAATTGCGTTGTCCAAGTAGTCTTGTGTCGTCGGGGAGTGACCACTGGCAAGCCATCTTGCCTCCACCAAGAAGGCATTTAGCAGGCTTGCCCACTGTCCATGAATTGGAGACAAAATATAAAAACGAGGATGCGCCATTTTATTATACGCGAGTCCACGTGAATTTACGTGCTAATATCTACATGTCGTAAAATTTTCAGGTTCCTTGATCAATGCAAAGGAAAATTTGTGCGCTGTAAAATTTAGATTAAGTAAAAAGTAATAAGTAAAAGTCAATTCAATCGTCCTAGGATTCGTCCATGCTTCTAAGAAGTAGTCAAGAGAAGAAAAAGAAAGGACGAAATGTGTGGTTTGGGGGGGGGGGGAGTGAAAAGTTGTACCGTCTTCCTTAAGGAGCACAATGGATTCCACCCATGATTTTTGTACACCGCCAAGCTGAATTCATTGGTAATATCATCCAAAGCATGAAAGCACATCCTCATGTAGTCTGGTACGTTATCTTTCTCAGTGCATTCCCATCTGACAGATCGAGAAAACCAAATCAGCAATAAACCAATAGAATTAGACAGGGAGAAGTGCGAAAAAAGTCCTAAACCTTTTGTGTTTGTGCCAGTTTAGTCCTAAACCTTTTTTTTGGTGCCAATTTAGTCATAAACCTTTTTATTTAGTGCCAATTCAGTCCTTTTGGCCGGATTTTGCTGACTGGACGCCGGCCGGCTGACCTGGACAATTTTTAATATTTTTAATATTTTTTCTTTGTTCTTTTTTTCTTTTTTCTTCTCTCCTCCCCCCCCGGCTGCTGGCCGGACCACGGCGACCGGCCAGAGGAGACGGCCGGTGAGGCTCGCCGGCCACCTCGCTAGTGGCCACGAGGGCGGCCTCGCGCTGGGCGGCGCCGGCGAGGGTCGAGCCTCGCCCATGGCCGGCGAGGCTCGACCTCGCCAGATCTGGCGAGGGCGAGCCTCACCAGCGCTGCCCAGGCCACGATTCAGCGAGGCTCGACCCTCGCCAGATTCGGCGCGAGGCGGCCTCTCGTCGGGCTGGCGAGGCTCGCCTCGCACTAGGCTGGCGAGGGTCGAGCCTTGCCCACGGCCGGCGAGGCTCGACCTCGCTGAATCACGGCCTCATGCTGGGCTAGCAAGGGTCGAGCGTCGCCGGCGCCGCCCAGGCCGCGATTTGGCGAGGTCAAGCCTCCCCTGCCATGGGCAAGGCTCGCCCTCGCCGGCGCCGCCTAGCGTGAGGCCGCCATCGCGGCCATTGGCGAGGTGGCCGACGAGCCTTGCCGGCCGTCTCCTCTGGCGGGTCGCCGTGGTCCGGCCAGCGGCTAGAGGGAGGAGTAGAGAAGAAAAAAGAAAAATAGAAAAAAGAATAAAGAATAAAGAAAAATTATTAAAAATTATTCACGTCAGCCGGCGGCGTCCAGTCAGCAAAATCCGGCCAAAAGGACTGAATCGGCACTAAATAAAAAGGTTTAGGACTAAATTGACACCAAAAAAAAGTTTATGACTAAACTGGCACCAACACAAAAGGTTTAGGACTTTTTTGGCACTTCTCCCGAATTAGACAGTATATCATTGACTTATCTTGTGTACACGACTTCAAGTACTTTTGTCCTTGTACAGTTTGGGGCTTTAAAATTTTCATGCATGTGTCCACGGGACTTGGGACCGCTTGTGTAAGAAAAACTTCCAAGTACGCAAGGATAAGTGAAAAGTATTCTTTTCACGTACAGGTTTGAGATCAGTCAAGTTTACTTTCGAGTAGTTATCTACAATGAAAATACATAGGCATGCTAGGATCGATATTGTGTATGTGCAAAAAGAGACTTTCACGGATGGCGCTCAATGTAAAACTCCAAATTATGTACCTGTTGACAACATCCGTGAACGTGGTGAGATCTTCGATCGTGCCATAGACGTCAAAAATGTCATCGATGATGTAGATGAATGAGATGGGTTTGGTGACGAGCACTCTCTCCTGGGACAAGCCTGTTTCGGTGAGGATGGCCATTGGCCACATGTACCACTTCATTGGCTGGTCCCTCGCGTATTTCAGTTCCTTTGCCATGCCCAGTTCTTTCCACCAACTGATTAAACATATGAGAATATTAGTCAAGCTAGTCACTTCATAAGTAAAATTGTTGAGGAAATCTAATGGAGATGTGATGGGTGGCCACATGGTATATTTAACTAGTTATAGCCACAACTCTTGATAGAAAGTTTGGATCGTGTGTACGTACTTCGAGACTTGGAGGATTTCCCGTTGATGCACGGATCTTACAATGTTCGTGTCCAAATGGGCAAGTTCCCCTAAATTCTTGGTCCAGCTATACGAATGTCCCACAAAATTTCTCAAAAAATCATTAGCCGTGAACCTGGCCAAGCTCTTGTGGAACGGATTGCCAAGTGAATTTTTCACGAATCTAGCTTGAACATGGTCAAGATCGGCCAAAGATGAATGGAGGCGTTGACGGATTGACTCTCCTACTTGATCGAGAGCATCTTCTCCTTCAATGCCAAGTTGGGAAGCTTCAAATAAACTTGTCAACCCCAAAATGTCATTGCCCTGTGGCCTTTTATTCTGAGTCCCATCATTCATTTTGTGTAGAAACCGTTGAAACACATCTGTAGATTAAATGTGGAAAAGCTAAGTTATGTTAGAATTCTGGTAGTAGACGGGAAGTAGACATTGTGTCCCACCCTCTTGACATCCGGGTCAAATTGTAAGAAAAAGTAAAGGCAAAGAAGTGAGAGATCTATTTTGATACTACTTCTGTTAATATCTTTCGAATTCCCCCAGCAGCCATCACATCAGTCCGGAAACGGTATTTGATATCATCAAGTGAAGGAGATTTCATTCACCTGAAGGAACAGGATAGCCTCCTTGCCTCAAGAGCCGGAAACGAAGTGCTGCGTCATGCAGATTATCGGCATCAATGGGACGAGAATGAGATCGAGACGAGGAGAACAAAAGATGCCTCTGCAAGATCGCCTCGATCTCATCCTCAAAATGGTAGTCAATGGCGAGACGTTGGAGAGCATCCACCATTACCAAACTTTCGAGCGAGTCTCCTCTTACTTGCTTCAGCAGTTGCTTCACTTCTTCTAATCTCCTCTCGTGCCGCCCTCGAATATCTTCCTGAAACACAAAGATAAGGATATCATGTCTTTACGTTTTCCTTTCAAAATTCAAATACAAGATGAACCTATTCAAGTGTTTCGTCGATTCTAATGATTAAGTGATAGCAAACGAGTGAAACTTTTTAAATCGTCGGTGTGCAAAACTAAAAGAGTTACATGAGAAGAAGGGACAAACAAACCTCGGTGGCAAGGTTTCTCATTGCAGTTTTTGGGCGAGTATGGTCCTTAGAAGGAGTAGAAACCAAGGTCTGATGTGAGGAAATACTCCATTTGTTGTTCGTTGAGGAGAGCGAATTTGCATTTTGCAGGTGCTTGTTCTTGTCTGTTTGAGAAGTTCCTCTAGAAGTGAATGGACCATGCAAGAAAGCGAAGGTTGCTCTTGACAAGGCCATTATGGCTGAGTATAGAGAGTCCTTCGAAGAGAGGGATGAGTGAGAATGCGAGGGGGATCACTTATTAGTTCATAATGATCCCATTTATTCACTATGTCCTATTTATAGGCACGTGGAAATGTTCAAAGTCCTTCAATGCGATGCACCTATATAACGTACCACACGTGTATGGGACCCTAGAGTTTGCTTTTCATAAACAAGAACATGTGTGCCCAACACAAATTGGACTGACATATTCTTCTGATGTGTGCGACCCATATGATCTAGAAATGTATGATATCACCTAGCACATAGAAAAGTTATTCATTTTTTAACGTGATTTCGAGTGAATTTGCAAGGTTTCTAATGATATTGAGTATTAAAATATATCTCAAATTTGAGTTCATAAACAAAACTTGATTAGTGATTAATTGTAAGTTGCATTCTTAAATAGACGTTAAAAATCGAGCAAAGTTGAACGAGTACTTGCATGTGCACTACAACTGAATTGGTCATGTGTGACCCATATGATCTAAAAGCATATGATATCGCTTTGCACATAAAAAAAAGAATTATAAATTATCACTCGTTTTTACATGATTTTCGGGAGATTTGCAGAATTTGTAATGGCATGAGTATAAAAATATGTTTTAAGTTTGAGCTCATGAATAAAATTTGATTAGAGATGAATTGTAAGTTGGATTCTTTTTTGGACATCCGAAATTGAGCAAAGTCGTATAGGGCAACTATTTTTACGAATTGGAGTAGGCAAACAATAGTAGAAAAGTCCCACTTTCACTTTGTTTCCTATCTCGACTCGATTGCTCCTCTTGTGTCGAGTTCAAGCTTCTGACTTCTTCCTCCGGAGGTGGTATCTATGTAATTATCATCAAGGTTTGTTTTCCATGACTTGTGCGTTCCTTACTCACGTAGGTCAAATCGAAGCCCAGTTGATGTGTGCCGTGCGTGTTCAAAGTGACGTGACATCCAAACGTCCAATTTAGTGATTGCGACTTGGTGGCGTTCGTGAGCCGCATCCAAGAGACGAGCGCAACTTGTGTTGAAATTTGTGAAATTTCTTGCATGAGGGCTAAACAATGTGGAAGGTATTAATAATGAGAATGTTTAAGTAATTTAAATGTAGTTATAATCTCTATTTTATCAATTGATTTATAATGGAATTTTTCATTATCCTCTCCATGTGGTAGATATCATTGATCGAATTACATAAATCTAATGTTTAATTTATTTCCTTGCTCTATTTACTTTATTGTTTGACCTTTAGTTTTCGACCATGAGAGCTTGGCTTGTCTAAGTTAAAGCGAATTGACGGTGAAAGAAAGAGGAAAATTGAAAATTGATAAATTTAATGAGAAGGATTTTAGTTTATGGAAGATGCACATTGAGGATTATCTTTACAAGAAATATGCACTTAACCCATTTGAGAAAAAAAATGGATTAATAAAGGAAGTTGATTTTGATTTACTGGATAGATATGCATTGAGTGTTATGAAGATGAAGTTGTCATGAAATAGAAGATGTCACATTTAACATTGTGAAGGAGAAAGATCATTGTGAGAATGACAAATGCCACATTGAACACATACAATAAGTCATCTATAATCAGTTTGATCCATTTGATAAGATATTTATTAATATATATATATATATATATTTGATATCCAAGATCCGGCCTGGCACACCTTACGGGTGCTTATGGCCTGCCGCAGGCTCGACAGGCCCAACGGAGACCACTGACTATACCCGCAGGGAAGCTAGCACATGGCTCCACCACCATGGCCCCCCACTTAAGATGTATTAGCAACGCGGAGATTCAAACTCATTCCCTTGGCGCTGAGATAGTAGAGCCCAACCAGCGCAGCTGCCCATCGGTGGGTTCACTCTTGCCGTCCATGACGTTTATTAAAAGTTTATTTCACAATATCTCATATAATTTCCACTCTAAAATTAAGAAAGGCGCTGCTATTCAAAGTTTTCCACAGTACTCACAAAAGCAGAAACCCAAAAGAGGAGCCAAGGATACGAGTGCCTATGACGTATAATAGACAAGCCACAACTTTTTATCTAGGAAGAATAACATGGACCATAGTACCGATTTCAAAAAGCTTGTTCGTAGTTTGGCTAAATTGGGGAGAGGTCATTTTTACCCTCGAACTTAAGTATTTCAGGATGAGGTCTTTCTAAGTATTTATTCCATTTCCTGCAAAGGGACAACAAGAGTTTTTATACTGTCACTTTTCTTTCTTTTTTCGGTATTTAGTCCATTTCCTAAGTTGAGGACTCTTTTTTGGTAATTATCCCAGAATTTCTCAACCACGAGTAAACACGACATATTTCTTTTGTCTTCCTTGTATGGGTCAGCATTTGTCTGCAAATTTCAGAGAAGCAAACGATGAGACTGGAAGAAAAAGGTTGAAAAGATAAAAAGGAAAAAAAAAAGATACCAAAATTTTCTAATGTAAATATAGGGCTACAAAAATGTTCTAGTCAGCTCAGCACGATCCAGGTCTAAATTGGCAAAATTATGAAATTTATCATTGAATTAAATTCGTATAATAGGTTTAGAATTGATTGGGTAATTTTCTCGAAAGTGATCGAGATGATTATTGAATGGGATATTAGAGGAATGCGTGATTTCATGATTGTGTAGTATAAATTGATTCTCAACATATACCATAGTGATCTGTCTCTGCGCTCATATTATCACAAGAAGGGGGAAATCATTAAATCGGACGGTCCCTGACTCATAATCACGGCCAAATTAGCTGGACCACACTTCGTACGATTTAATGTTGACATGCACTAAGGACGGCAGCGTAGCCACGTACCATGAAACCCTCCTAAGTTCTGCTGCAGATTTTTTCGCTCAAGAAACTTTCTCTATCGCTCCAGCAGATCTTTCTTCTTCATTAAATTTTCTTTCTTATTTTGAAAGGGACTCTAAATGTTGCCCGAAGGATATATCTACATATATGTATCAACATATTCATTTGAATTTTATATGGTACTCTTTTTTTTTCCACAACTCGGCTTTCATCTCATATAATTTGAAATATTGGCTAACTATCAAACTTAAGACAGTCGTCCCATCACGTTTTGGAAAGTGACAATTTACTATTGAGCACATAACCATCGCATGGGACTGGATAACTTGCTCTTCCAGTCGGAGGGAAGTTGTAGCCTTTTAGTATCTTAAAGTCATGACCAAACCATACCGTGGCCAATTCAATGTTTCCTTGCTAGAAGGGTGTTATTGTGGATTTAATTGTGGTATGGTGAATTTCCTCTTTCTCAACCATAGCTATATAGGTCATTGGCCAATCTATGATGTTTTGTGGAATAGGTTGATGTATGTTAAAAGTAATGACCTATAGATTGGCCAATGAACTTTTAACATACAGCAACCTATTCCACAAAACATCATAGATTGGCCAATGACCTATATAGCTATGGTTGAGAAAGAGGAAATTCACCCTACCACAATTAAATCCACAATAACTCACAAGGACCCTTCTAGCAAGGAAACATTGAATCGGCCACGGTGTAGTTTGGTCATGACTTTAAGATACTTTTGTCTTAGGTTACGATTAATTAAGCAAAAGTATCTTAAAGTCATGACCAATGTACCTTCATTTAATATGCAAATTAACAATTTGTGTCGTGTAATTAGGATTACGTGCATTCTCAATAACATCATCAATAAAGCACTTCAAAGCATATGTTATTGCTACTGACTCGAAGTCATCTCATACAAATATATCTATATCAAATATTAAGTTATTGAATTAAACTATGTGATTCATTTCCCTCTAGAATACAATTTCTACAATCTTCTACTAATTATCTTGGGATAAAGACGCCATAAATGCCATTACTTTCATACAACGCTCACTTGTGACGTGTTTGGTAACCATGCTAATCCCAAGAATAATTTCACCTCAGGAATGATTTTTTTTATTCTATTCCTGAAACTAGTTCTGAGCATTTGAAGATATTTAGTAACTACCATAAATTTCTATTCTCGAAATAGAAATGCGTTTAGTATGACTCTTAAATTTTTTTTGTGATTTAGAATTTCTTTTAATTTTTTTAATACTTTTATTATATAGTTTTCTTTTTTCCTTTTCTTTTTCCTTCCCTTTTCTTCTTCTCTAGCTAGTCAATGGCCAGCGATCGGCTAGGTGAGGTTTGGCGACCTTGCTAGAACCTCACCAGGCCAAGGGGAGGTCCAACAAGATCGTTGGAGCCTCGCTAGGCCAAGGTGAGATCGAGCCTCGTTGGTGGCTAGGCAAGCTTGCCAGACCTTCCTCGACTAGTCATTGGATCGCCGTGGTCATCAACTGGCAATAAAGGAGAAGAAGAGAAAAGGAAAAAAAATGAAAAGAGAAAAAAAAAAGAAAAAAAAAATGATTTGCCTTGATTTTGGAGTTGTTCCCGAGAACAAAGAAACAATTTTTTTTTTCTTAACTTCTTGATTGTGATCCAAATCTATTTTGAGGAACAAAATTATTACAAAACTGATTTATGTTTTTTTTTCTTTTTCTGGTAATAAAATAATAGAATTAGGTATTATTTGACACGTTACCAAATAGGCTCTTAAGTGCTATAACTATTTTTTGATCACTTGAATTCCATAACTTTGAAAAAAACAATCATTTGAGTGCTATAACTTTCACTCAGTCAATTAGTGCCAAAACTTTTAAAAACATTCACCTAAGTGCGAAAAATCGGATGTGGTATAACATTTATGATTAACATTTTTAAAAAATTATGGCACTCTAGTGATTGATTGAAAATTTCTGTAGCACTCAAATAATCAGAAAAAAGAAGTTATAGCACTGAAATGAGCTTGTGCATAAGTTATTGCATTTAAGTGATAAAAAAATATTGTGGCACTCAAGTGAGCATCATATAAAAATTATTGCATCTATGGTGTCAAACTCATTTATCTTAGCTAAAGAGGTGAATTTGGGATGTCTAACCCTATTTCAAACTTGAAACTGACCAGTGATAAATAAAAATCAAGTCCGTCATAAATCCGAGTTGGTTTTCAAATAGGAATCTTGAACACAGCCCACTCAAATATGCAGAAGCAAGAAACTTAAATAATTTACTTTCTTTGTATATATGGAATAAATAGGCATACAACTCAAAAATATATTACTACTAAAATAATTTATTGCCCGACAACTAATACCCGAAAACGAACTCTATCCTTATACCCTACACGGGCAATATAATTTATTTTTCTTATTTTTACTAAAGTAATAATTGCTTTTCCGTTTTACAAAGTAGCCTTTAGATTACAAAGGAGTAGTTACCTAACATAAGTAATAGTTATAATTTTTTTTAAAATAATTATGTAAAGAAAAACTACAGCAACAATGCATTGGTGCTTATTAAATAAGTAAACTTTTATTAGGAAATTTACCAAAAACACATCCTAAATTTATTGCATTTGTGCCAATTCAATTCAAAACATTTCGATTTCTCAAATTTAGTCATAAATCTTTTAATGATTTCTCAATTTAGTCCTTCTAGCCAATTTGAATAAAAAAAATCACTAATGTGGATGCCAGTTGTCCTATGTAATACATCTAGTGTTGAAGTGAACAATTTTTATAATTTTTAAATAAATTTCTGAATTTTTATATTTAATATTTTCTTTTCTTTTCTTTGTTTTCCTTCTTCCTCTACCAATTGCTGAGCCTTGATGATTGCCTAAGGACAAATCATAAAAGACTAAGCCTCATACTATTTCTTGGTCATCGTAACTTGATCACTACTGATATATCGATACATCAATCTAGTATCTTAGGGCATGTAATATAATGGAAACCCAGCATCACCACCACTCAATTATCTATTTGTTATCTATAGTTAAGTTGAAATTTAGAGAATGTTCACTTTTTTATAGACTTTCTTTTTCTCTTTTTCCATTTGTAATTGTCACGTGGCCAGATGGAACAATGTTGCCAGATAAGTCACATTCGACTAACAAGTTTTAGGTTATTTATCTGTTATCTCGGGACTTCTATCTCTTCTAGAGCTTATATTTGAAAAAACAAATAGATGAGAAGAAAATCATCGGTTATATGTTTTTATAAGATTTTTAAAAAAATTATTATTTTTTTTCCTATTATTTTTTATTTTTTTTCTTTCCCCTTTGGACTAGCAATGTTGCTAGCCAGCCCTCGCTTGCTCTGGGCGAGGGCATGGCAACCCTCACCAAATCTGGGTGAGGGTTGGTGAGGGTTGCCTCACTCGCATTCGGCGAGGGCCTAGGTTAGGCGGCCCTCACCAGCAGACCCCAAGGGCCACAACACCCTTGCCCAAATCAAGTGATAGGTTGAATATAGGCAAAAAAAATGAAAATAAAAAATCAACCAGCCAGGCGGTCCCCCAAGCCGTAATGACGGCTGGATAAGCTGGACCACACGTCATGCCGGTGTTTCTCACAAGCTTCCGAATTCATTCGTTTGAACAGCGACGTAGGAGTGTCTCATGAAACCCACTCCACATAGAAAAAAATCCCGGATTGTGAGGATCGGAACATGTTCCTAAACTTGTGGCGTGAGCGAGACATTGTTGTCGAGCTAAACATAAAGCATGATAACCGTGCAAAGTTTGACCAGCTGCGTTTTCCATCAATCAATGTGTCATTTCACCGATTAAGGATATAGACATGATCTACATTGATATTTAGGTAAGCGTGTGTCGGTGGTATCCGTAATTTGACTGGCCAATCAGAGCCATGAGCGGAAGGATTTCCACCGGCCAAAGACGTATGGAAAACAATGGCAACTTTTAAAAACGAGCAATAGAAAGTGGTGATACACAGTCAAAAGACGGTGGACTTTGTAGAGTGGCTTGACATCGACTTGGTTAACATTGCTGCCAATAACGTGGAGAAAAGGTCTTTCTGTTAGAACTAGAATTAGCACCTAGAGGGGGGTGAATAGGTGTTTAAAGCGATTTTAACAATTCAAATCGAATGAGATATAAATAATTTAAAATCAACGATTGCAGCAAATGAAAACAGTTAACAATATAAAGGATTAGGGATAGAAAATCAAGACTCCAGATTTATAGTGGTTCGGCTTAGATCAAGCCTACGTCCACTCTCCCGCACGGACAGCCCTTCTGGCTGGATTTCACTAAGAATCAATAAGAGTGATTACAGTCTCACGCTCTTGAGTCCACAGTGTAGATTACTCTACTACACTTCCTCAAGGTCTACAATATGATCTCTCTTTTGATTACATGTAACGCTCAAAGAATGATATCGCAAAATAGAAAAGGAGATTCAGACTTTGGAATTTTTCTATCCAGCACCCTTCAACAACTAGAGCATCTCTCTTATATACTTCTTCATGCCTTCAATACCGTTGGCACCTTCCAAAGAAGTTCTTCCAATCAACCCGTTGGACAGAATCAATTAGAGAGATCTCGAGCTCTTTAAGGTAAGTGTTGATAGCCCATCAATCCTGCTCGCCCATACAATCAGGATCTCGGTTTCCATAAGTAGATCCTTCCAAATATAAGTTGCGAAGTCGTCAAAGAATCTAAACATATTCCATATAAAACTAAGATCGTTTAGTGCTGAATCCAGTAGAAAGATATCCACTAGTCGTTAGAATAAAGATCATATGAGATCAAAATAAACGTCGTCCTGGAAACTGTCCATGTGAGTAGACTTTGAAATATAAGTCTTGAGTCTTGCTAGCTTCAGACTTTGATATTCAGACTTTGTCAAAAGAGTCTGTACGTCTTCAGACTAGACTGATAAAATGTTTTGTCAACTTCAAAATCCTTTAAGAGATTTCATCCAACAATCTCCCCCTTTTTGATGGTGACAAAACTTTCCTGCAGATTTGAATATTATCGCCCTGCAATACAACTTTTAAGCAAGCATCATAAAAGATTAAATAAGATAGTATAAGTTATCCTGTACACAGACTTTCCCTGTACACAGATCTGCATTCACCGAAACCTCATTAGTCATAAACAGATAGTACTATCTAATTTACAAAGCTTAAAGTATTGCCATAGTGAGCACACATTCAAAAGTTGCACACGTTTAATAAAACTCAAGTCAAAGTCAAGATAGCAAGCAATAAAAATATAAAAAGATAGGATTTGGTTTGGTTGGTTTTGAGAACAGAAAATCAAAAAATCTGCAAAGTCTTCTCCCCCTTTTTGTCAGCATTAAAAAATCAAGGAGCTCGAGGAATGCGAACAAGTTGAAAGTCTTCCATAGACTTGACCGTGTCTTCCAACTTCCTCAAATCTTCCTGTACTTGGGTGAGAGTAGTGCCCTTTGCAGTATCCTGAATCTGACGCTGAACATCTTTAAGCTGATCATGCAAAGTGATGAACATTACATGATTTTCATTCTGCAAGGTCTGAAATTCATATCCCATGGCATAAATTTGACCTTTAAGTTCCAAGATGATCTCAAGCAGCCTTTGAAAATCTCCAGAGTTGTCAGTCTGAGTGCTTGTTTCAGCTCGGTCTGAAGGTGGAGTCAAGCTAGTATGAATGTCAGCAGGAGGTTCAGTGTGTGGAGATGATGCCTCTCCTTCAGGAAACTGTGCAGCATGAATATCCTCAGCATCAGGAGGTGATCGACTAATACCTGTTTGTGCATCCTCTTCTCTAAAAGTCAACAGAAGAGGTGTGTGTTCTCTTTCTTTATCTCCCCCTGTTTCCATGTCTTCTGGAGGAGAAAAGAACTCTTCTTTCTGAGGAGTTTCCTCAGTGACAGGCTGTTGTAGATCCTCCTTTTCTGCTGGAGAATCTGTTCTTTCTGGTTCATCTGCTGGTTCTTCTTTTCCTTCTTCCTCTTCCTCTCTTTCTTCCTCTGTCTTCTCTTCTTCTTTCTCTTCCTCTTTCTCTTCTTCTTTCTCTTTTTCTTTCTCTTCCTCTTTCTCTTCTTCTTTCTCTTTTTCTGCACCTTGATGTTCTGGAACAGTTGGAATAGATGCAGCAAATTGAGAAATAAGAGTAGAGATGGGTATAGCATCCTCATCATCTTCATCTTCCAGGATGACTGCCCTCCTCTTCTTGGTAGAACTAACCACAAGTTCTTTCTCTTTCCTTTTGGCTGCTGATGAGTCTGGTCTGAGCTTGATAGGAGTCTTTTCCTTGAATTGCTCCAGCTTCTTGCTAAGCTCTTTCAGACGCATCTTGGTAATCATCCTCAGCCCGATGACCATTTTATCAATAGTCTTCACTGTGAGAATATGAGGAGGTTGAATGTGTAGATGTCTGAAGAGACGAGTAATGAGAGCAGCATAAGGAAGCTTTCCTTTGTCCTTTACCATGCATTTATACATGTGAAATATGATAGTATGCGGCAAAGAGAAGTTTACACCAGTCTTGATGGCAAACATCAACTTAACTTCAGAAATTGATACATCTGTCTTGGATGTCGATTTGGGTCTTAGACAGTTGATTACAATCTTGTGCAGCAAAGTATTTGTTGCATTCATTCTGGAGTAAGAGAGTCTTCCTTCTGCAATTCTGTCCCTTGCTATATCAAGAGTAGCATGGCTTACAGACACACCAATTGGTTGGAAAGCCCCTCTTTCCACACCAAGCACATCAGCCAAAATGTCCTTATCAATGACATACTCTTTATCCCTCACGCTGAAAGTAAAGCTATTTGCATCAATGAAACTGATATTGGAGTAGAAATAAGCCGTCAATTCAGAATGTGCCGTGTCACAGTCTGTGCAGAACTGAAAAAGTTGGAGTTTTTCGAATTTCTCTCGCAGATTTATGCTCAACAAGTCTAGAAAATCGAAATCCACAGTTCGTGGGTTCATCACCCCACGCTTCAGCAATTTTTCATACCTCTTCCTGTGTCCGTCTGAGCGGAACAATTCATCCTTCTTCCCTCGAAGGCTTGCAGCCACACCCATCCATGGTTTAAAGTGTATGAACATCTTTTCATCATCATCATTTCCCTCAGGCCGATTCATACTACTAAACCTAGGGTCACTAGGGAAATTTGCAAATGCTCTTGCAGCCGTTCCCTCAGGCACAACTCCAGACCTCATAACAGTAAGAAAGTGTGTCTCGTTTCTATAACTCTTCTCTTTCAGAAACTCATCCACGAAAGACATAGCAGAACCACCTTCCTTTAACGCAGAGTAAAGCTTGTAAACAAAGGCAGGCTTAAGAGTTATTACTGGTTCGATATCTTCATAAATCGTTTCTGCATCTTGAAGGCCCTGTTCTTGAGGTCTAGTTGGGGATGACCGCTGTTGAGATTGTTGAGGAGTTTGCTCAGTAGGAATGTCGCTTTCCTCAGTGAGATCAAAGTGCGTAGGCCCCTCACCAGATCCCTGTGGTCCCCTGTTTGCTATTCTGGATGACTTCCTCTGATACGACATTGTGCTTTTCTTTGGAGAGACTTTCTCACTTGTGTTGCAAGAAAGTTGAGAACTTTGAAACGAAGAAGTTTTGGAGAGAAAAATACAGAGCAGTGAAAAGCTTTTGATCTAGGGTTTTTGAGTAAAGTGAAAACGAAGGAGAAGAGGTGTATAAGGATAACAGGTACGGGGGATAAACCAAGCGTCGTATCTTTTGAAAATCTTGAATTTTCCTTTTTGAAAAAATAACTGCCTTAATAAAACGATAACCACTCTTTTTAAAAAAAATAACCGCCTTAAAATAGACAGATAATCTTACCTTATCAATAAGACAGTTTAAGTAAGGAAACTTACAGTCGTGTCGATTCGTATTCTCAGTCTTTTAACCTTTGAGTCTGATGCTCTGTCAGACTTTAGTTACTAAGTCTGAACTTCAACATTCTTCAAGAGATAATATATTGAGTCTTGAGCGAATAGACTCAAACAAACTTTTCTCAAGTGGCTTTGTGAAGATGTCTGCCAGTTGATTCTTTGAGTCTATGAATTGTATCAAGACTTCTTTGTTCTGAACATGATCTCTTATAAAGTGATGTCGAATCTCAATATGTTTTGCTCTTGAATGTAGGATAGGATTCTTTGTAAGATTGATTGCACTGGTGTTGTCACATCTAATTTCTGTGCAAGAGTCTTCAATGCCAAAGTCTTGCAGTTGTTGTTTTATTCACAATATTTGAGAACAACAACTTCCAAGAGCAACGTATTCTGCTTCAGCTGTTGAAAGAGCCACAGTACTTTGTTTCCTTGAAAACCAGGATACTGCCCTGTTTCCAAGCAATTGACAAGTACTTGAAGTGCTTTTTCTTTCAACTCTACAACCTGCAAGATCTGCATCTGAATAGCCAAGAAGTGTAAAGTCTCCTTCTTTGGGATACCAAAGACCGATCTTAGCAGTAGTAGCAACATATTTAATAATACGTTTAACAGCACTTAAGTGAGATTCTCTAGGGTCAGATTGAAACCTAGCACATATGCAAACACTAAATAATATGTCAGGTCTGGATGCAGTAAGATAAAGAAGTGAGCCAATGATACTCCTGTATAACTTTTGGTCAATTTTCTTCCATGCTTCATCTTTGTCTATCTTCAAGGAACTTGACATTGGTATGTCAGTCTTTTTGCAATTTTCCAGACCAAACTTTTTAACAAGTTCTTTTGCATATTTCTCTTGATGAATGAATATTCCCTCCTTTAGTTGTTTGACTTGTAGACCAAGGAAAAAGGATAGTTCACCCATCATGCTCATCTCGAATTCATCCTGCATAGACTTAGAAAATTTCTTGCACAAAGTCTCATTAGATGATCCAAATATGATGTCATCAACATAAATCTGAACAAGTAGAAAGCTTTTACCTTCCTTTTTAATGAACAAAGTAGTGTCTACCTTTCCTTTAGAAAAGCCACTATGAATTAAGAAATTACTTAGCCTTTCATACCAAGCTCGAGGAGCTTGTTTCAGTCCATATAAAGCTTTCTTCAGTCTGAATACAGAGTCTAGTTTCTTTGAATCTTCAAAACCAGGAGGTTGTTCTACGTAGACTTCTTCTTGAATAAATCCATTCAGGAATGCACTTTTGACATCCATTTGAAACAACTTGAAATTCTTATAGCAAGCAAAAGCAAGTAGTAATCTGATTGCCTCTAACCTTGCTACTGGGGCGTAAGTCTCATCATAGCCTATCCCTTCTTCTTGCGTGTATCCTTTAGCTACGAGTCTTGCTTTGTTTCTCGTTACTTTGCCTTTTTCATCAACTTTGTTCCTGAAAACCCATTTAGCTCCAATAACTGATTTACCTTTTGGTTTGGGAGTTAATTCCCATACGTCGTTAATACTGAATTGTCTAAGCTCTTCTTGCATTGTTTCAATCCAGCTTTCATCAGCTAAAGCTTCTTCAATATTTTTGGGTTCTATTTCAGAAATAAGAGCAACATCACTAGACTCTTCTCGCCTTTTGGATCTTGTTCGAATTCCCTCATTAATGTTTCCAATAATGAGTTCTTCAGGATGACTAGACTTGTGCTTCCAGTTACTGTTCAGTCTGATAGATTGTTGATCTTCTTCTTGAGTAGGTTCTTCATCAGTAGCTTGTTGTACTGATTTTGATTTAGCAACTACTTCAGTGGAGTTAGACCTAGCAATGTCTGGAGCAGATTCTGAATCTTCAGTCTGTATCTGCTGAACTTGTAGAGAGTCTTGAAATTTGACATTCATTGATTCTTCCACAGTCTGAGTCTTTTTGTTGAACACTCTAAAAGCTTTGCTTGTAGTAGAGTATCCAAGAAAGAATCCTTCATCTGATTTTTCTTCAAACTTACCAATACGATCATTTGCATTCTTTAGAATAAAACATTTGCAACCAAATATTTGAAAATAAGAAACTATTGGTTTCTTCCCTTTAAAAATTTCATAAGGAGTTTTCTCAAGAATTGGTCTTAAAAACACTCGGTTTATAATATAGCAAGCAGTTGAAACAGCTTCTGCCCAAAACCTTGAAGAAACTTGATTTCCAATTAAAAGTGTTCTTGCCATTTCTTGTAAAGATCTATTCTTCCTTTCCACAACCCCATTATGTTCTGGTGTATATGGAGAAGAGAATTTGTGTTGAAAACCAAATTCATCACATAAATTAGCAAAGTCTTGATTTTCAAACTCACCTCCATGGTCTGTACGAATGCTTGTAATAGTGTGACATTTCTCATTCTGCACCTTTTTAGCAAATTTTGAAAAGAGAGAGAAAGTCTCTGACTTACTTGTAAGAAAGTAGACCCAAGTGAATCGTGAATAGTCATCCACTATTACCAGACAGAACCTTTTACCACCAATGCTTTTCGTTCTGGTAGGTCCAAACAAATCCATATGCAAAAGCTGCAATACATGATTAGTGGAAACTCTATTTATTGATTTGTAAGAGTTTCTAACCTGTTTACCCAGTACGCATGGTGTACATAGATCAAACTTTGAATAATTCAGAATAGGCAATCCTCGAACAAGTTTCTTTGTAGAGATCTTGTTGATTTGCTTCATGTTGATATGGCCTAGCTTTTTGTGCCATAGATTTGCTTCATCTTGTACTGATATTAAGCACTGTGATCTTTCTTGATTCACATCAAGAAGATAGATATTTCCATGTCTTCGACCAGTAAAAGATTGAGTAAGGTCTTTACTGATTCCAGAGCACGTTTCTTCCTGAAAGTTGATCTTGAAACCAAAATCACACAACTGACTTATGCTAAGCAAGTTGTAATTTAATCCTTCAACTAATGAAACATTATTGATAGACAAACTTCCAATCTTCACTGTTCCTCGACCAGTAATCTTTCCTTTGTTGTTACCACCAAAGGAAACTTTTCCTCCGTCTATCTGGATAAGTTTTATGAAGCAGCTTGAGTCTCCTGTCATATGTCTTGAGCAGCCACTATCAAGATACCATTTTATCTTCTTTTTGATAGTAACCTGCAATTAACAGAAATCAAGCTATTTTTGGTACCCATACCATCTTGGGTCCAAAAGTGTTAGAACAATAGACAGTCTTAGCCCAGCTCCTTTTAATAGGTCTCCAAACCAAAGGACATTCTTTCTCAAAGTGTTCTAAGCTTTTACACTTGGAACATCTCAGAGCATTTCTACCAACAGGTTTTACAAAGACTTTCTGGAAATGACTCTTGTAAACAGTTCTAGCTGGTCTTTGTTTAATTCTTTCTTTTACCTTCGAAAAATCAATCAGTGGAATAGTTTCAGAAGTCATACCAAGACCTAACTTATCAAAATATGGTCTTTGTATCGAAGAATCTTATCCAGCTTTTCAGAACCATTTGAAAATCTCTTTGATATGTTAGTGATATCATTTTTCAAAAGATTATTTTCATTTGAAATACTGTCTGAGTTTTCTTTCACAACAGCAAAATCTTTTTCCAGTTTTTCAAACTTTTCTTTCATAAGTTTATCCTGTTGTTTCAATGTAGAATTTTCCCTTTTCAATTCGGAGATCCTCTTAAGAGAGGTTTTCAGACTAAGAAAAAGTTCATCAATGTATTTAGAAACTTTAACAGGAATTTTCAAGTTACTAACCTCGAGTTCGCTGTCTGAGTCTGTGTATGAATCAAGGTCTGAGTCTGAGTCTGATTTTGCCATTAAACAAATATTGGCATAATCATTGTCACTATCTTCATATTCAGTATCACTCCAAGTCTC
The DNA here is from genome assembly GCA_007663325.1 of Eucalyptus pauciflora. Taxonomy (NCBI): domain Eukaryota; kingdom Viridiplantae; phylum Streptophyta; class Magnoliopsida; order Myrtales; family Myrtaceae; genus Eucalyptus; species Eucalyptus pauciflora. Next base: position 48,344 of record VMYD01000040.1, read on the forward strand.
TGCTTTGAGTGCCTTCCTGTTTTTCTCAGTCTTCCATTTTCTCTTCTTTAACAGAGGACAGTTAGGTCTGATGTGTCCATTTTCTTGCATTCAAAGCAAGTCACTTCTTTATTCGTATCATCTTCCTCTGTTGACCTGTTTTGAAACCTTTGAGAATTTTGTTTCTTCCAATTGAATTTCCTTCCTTTTCTGTTCAGCTTTCTGAATCTCTTTATCATAAGTGCCAGTTCTTCATCATCTAGATCTTCTTCAGAGTCTGTAACATCAGAATAGTCATTAGACTTTAAGGCAATAGATTTCTTACCTTTTAAGTCTTCCTCTTCGTTGGTCTGTTCTACTTCATAGGATTGAAGAGTCCCAACCAATTCATCTACAAAAAGTGGAGCAATCCTCTGTGTCTCTCTTATTGAGGTTTTATATAATTCCAGTCTTTTGAGAGTCCTCGAAGAAGTTTGTTGACCTTCATATGTCCTGAGATTGGATGTCCCTGATATTCAAGACCATTCACAATTTCAGTAAAGCGACTAAACATGTCGGTTATTGATTCTCCTGATCTCATCTTAAAGACTTCATATTGTCCCAAAAGAATGTTGATCCTCGTTTCTTTCACACGATCAGTTCATTCATAGGTAATGTGAAGCCTATCCCAGACTTCTTTTGCTGTATCACAAGAAGATATTCTGTTATACTCAGTAGGGGATAAAGCACAATATAAAGAGTAAATAGCTTTGGCGTCAAGAGTCTGTCTCTTGGTGATTTCTTCTTGAGTCAAAAGAGTAGGATCAGCAGTTTCTTTTCCTCTCTCTGATTCTGATGCAGCAGCAGGAATGATTCCTTTATCAACCACTTCCCATTCCAAAGGATCTTTCGATCTTAGGAATGCCTTCATCTTGTTTTTCCATATGCTGTAATCTTTTCCATCAAAGTATGGAGGTCTGGTATTGCTTTGACCTTCAACCAACCCTGTAGGCAGCATACTAGCCATAGATCTTTTACTTAGAAGTAAAGACACTTCTTATAAACAAGTACACAAGCTCTGATACCAATTGTTAGAACTAGAATTAGCACCTAGAGGGGGTGAATAGGTGTTTGAAGCGATTTTAACAATTCAAATCGAATGAGAAATAAATAATTTAAAATCAACGATTGCAGCAAATGAAAACAGTTAACAATAAAAGGATTAGGGATAGAGAATCAAGACTCCAGATTTATAGTGGTTCGGCTTAGATCAAGCCTACGTCCACTCTCCCGCACGGACAGCCCTTCTGGCTGGATTTCACTAAGAATCAATAAGAGTGATTACAGTCTCACGCTCTTGAGTCCACAGTGTAGATTACTCTACTACACTTCCTCAAGGTCTACAATATGATCTCTCTTTTGATTACATGTAACGCTCAAAGAATGATATCGCAAAATAGAAAAGGAGATTCAGACTTTGGAATTCTTCTATCCGCACCCTTCAACAACTAGAGCATCTCTCTTATATACTTCTTCATGCCTTCAATACCGTTGGCACCTTCCAAAGAAGTTCTTCCAATCAACCCGTTGGACAGAATCAATTAGAGAGATCTCGAGCTCTTTAAGGTAAGTGTTGATAGCCCATCAATCCTGCTCGCCCATACAAACAGGATCTCGGTTTCCATAAGTAGATCATTCCAAATATAAGTTGCGAAGTCGTCAAAGAATCTAAACATATTCCATATAAAACTAAGATCGTTTAGTGCTGAATCCAGTAGAAAGATATCCACTAGGCGTTAGAATAAAGATCATATAAGATCAGAATAAACGTCGTCCTGGAAACTGTCCATGTGAGTAGACTTTGAAATATAAGTCTTGAGTCTTGCTAGCTTCAGACTTTGATCTTCAGACTTTGTCAAAAGAGTCTGTACGTCTTCAGACTAGACTGATAAAATATTTTGTCAACTTCAAAATCCTTTAAGAGATTTATCCAACACTTTCTTCAAACAGAACTAGCTTTGATATCGAGATTAAATATGCCAAAATAGAATTGAGTGAGTTCTATATATTGGGTAATCAAGAATACAAGAAATATTTGTAGATTGTACAGGTGGTTAATGATAATGAAGAATACAAGCGATATTTGTAGATTGTTCAAGTGGTAATCTAAGGTAAGATTACCTTACTTTTGTCCTATCCTTATTTACGGTATCAATTATAAATACCATTGAGGTAGTTGTCTATATTGGATAAGACTTACTCCCATGTATTTTAAAGGTGCCTAGGTCACAAATTTGTATCCCCTAATCATTCATTTATTTAAGGAAATTCCTATTCGTCCATGGCACAAGTTCGACAAGTGCACTAGGCATGTGATATAATTTGAGTTGTATTCCAATTTACATCAGATCATGCAATATTGATGGTTTCGCTCAGAGTTAAATGATTGTTATGATTCAAAAAGAACATTTTAATCACGAAAGTGGAATTCTTATGATATTGTTTTAACAGAATGTCGGCCACGCTAGTTGCTCCTTCTCACCTATTTTTTAATCATAAAAATGTAGTGTCAATTACAATAAATCAAGTATAAACATAATCAATGAAAGATTTGATGAATCTCTAAGTGTCCCTAAATAAATAAACAAGAGGGGGCTTTTTTATGTTTCACATGATTCTAAATTGGACCCGCCTTTTGCTATCCTCAAATTTCTAGTACTAATTGAAATTTTATACTTTTTCCAAATGTGAATTACGTTTTGTTTGTCCATAAGTTCTTCCAGCATGTGGACATCGTTCCAGTTCTGCTGCAAATTTCTTCGGTTGACCCTTTCCCACTGTCATCACGTGATGTGAATGCTGATTAAATGACATGAGGAGAAGAGCTAACCAAGATGAAAAGTTGTAACTGTTAGGGAAATCCCTTATGATGTTTTGAAGATGACAAAATAAATCAAAGGCTACTAACATGTTTGATGGTTGAGTAATAGGCTATGCAAATGATTGAACATGTAAATGATATTGTCAAAGTCTGAAGACGACCAGAAAACTGAACGGAACACATGTCCAAAGTATATTCTGAAGATTTCAAGATTTCTGTGTCAAAGTCTGAAGACTGCTAGACTTTAGTGTCAAAGTCTGTTCTACATCAAAAGACAGACTCTATGCTGAAACTGAACCAGAAGACAAACTCTATGCTGAAGCTGAACCGGAAGACAGACTCTATGCTGAAGCAGAACATAACAAACTGTGTTCAGACCTTAAAGCTAAATCTGTGTCAGACCCAGATTGCAAAGTCTATCGCAGTCAGACTCAGATTGTAAAGTCTATTGCTCTCAGACTTTACATCCAGACTCAACAGAACGTAACTCAAGCCCCGAAGATATAACGGCTAGTGATCTGGTTTGGATTCTACATCAAGATTGATTTGATTGACTCAATCTAATTGATTGACAATTAGATCTTGAAGACAAGAACTTTCTATACGAAGAAGCTTTACTTATGGAAACCAAGATTTCGTTTGTATGGGCGATCGGAATCAATTTGGGATTCTACCTTTGTCACTCAACGGCTACCAAATCTTTTTGATACAGGGCTATCCAATGGGTATATTGGAAGACGATCCTCGGGATACTGTCCAATGGCTAGTTTTGGAAGTGGATGAGTATTTAAGGAGATGAAGGACCGATGAGCAAGTAAGAGATAGAGTGTAGAATTTATAATTCCAAAGTCTGAGCGATCTTCTATCATACACTTAGTAGTGTGATCTACTACTAAGTGTTTGCACTCAAAGTTGTAATCTCTTATTGATTGCATAGTGGAATCCAGCCAAGAAGGCTGTTAGCGTGGGAGAGTGGACGTAGGCTTGGATTAAGCCGAACCACTATAAACATTGTGTTCTTATTCTCTTCTCTAAACTCTTTATTGTGTTAAAGTATGATCTCGCTCAAAGTCTGCTGTTCTTCAGACTTTGCTCACAACTTATTTTATTCCGCATGCTTTTGCCAAGGTTTTGTTTAAACACCTATTCACCCCCCTCTAGGTGTTGTTACTAGTCCTCTCAGTAACAACAGAAAGCTAGACGCGTCACACGTTTGTTGGATACGTGATACTCAGTCTTACTGCATAAAGTAAAACTGCGTCCCCGGCGAATGCTTGTCGAGCTGTGTGCATGGAATCTGCTGTGCCAAAGTGCTTCGATAGAAGACTTAGGAGGCATACTTTTTACTATTCGGTCTTATTCAGACGTGAAAATGAAAGATTCCCTCCGGACAACATAGTTTGCACGTTAAACTCCAAAGCTGGCATGGTGCCATTACACTTACGACGTCGAGGTTACTCAACAAAGACTGCTGAGTGATTCTTGGAATTGTCGAGAGGGCCGAAGTACCGACGTGTTTGCCTTCTCTATTATTCCTGCTGCATTATTCGACCGTGATTTTGAGGTGACACAAGATTAGCTCTGTTTTGGAGCTTGTGATTGTAGAATATTCCGCATGAGAAGTTGAAATTGACATATGGTTGCTATAATATGTGATTTACGTCGTGATGCGTATTTCATGACTCATGGATTTGAAAATATGTGTTGGAGTCGCTTTCATGGCACATGCTATCACATACATCTTTTATTATTATTTTTTTCTTCATGGCTTAATTCCACACGAGAAGTTGAATTTGACATATGGCTGGCTATAATACGTGATTTACGTCGTGATGCATATTGCATGACTCGTGGATTTGAAAATATGTGTTGGCGTTGCTTTCATGGCACTTGCTGTCACATAGTTCTTTTATTATTTTTTTCTTCATGGCTTACCTCACTGAGCAGCGTCTGAGCTGTAGATTTGCTCGCTTATTTATCTACTATTCGAGATTCTGAACATGTTTAATTGAATGCATGTGAAAAGTAATTAGAGGTTTATTTTAGATTAATTGAATAATTTAATTAGATCAGGGTTTATGATTGTATAGTTTTGGTTAATTCATGATGGACAAGATTTTATTATAACTTATATCAATGAAAGGTTTTATTTAGACAATATGTTTTCCTAAAATGACTAGCTTTGGCTGAAGGTTTCATCCTTTATGTTGGATGTGGATTTATGATTTGACGCAGACAATTTCCATCCATGATTGTGATCCACTAATCAGAAAATTTTCTTGGAAAAATTATCCTCACATCACATATGCACAAAAATCTGGCCCGCTATGTAAATAATTGTGCATATTATTAGAAGAGAAAATGATTTGACACCTCACTTTGATTTACAATATCTGATGGGCAGCAATAATTTTAGCTACACTGAACTTTTATTTTCTTGAAGGGGACCCTCAGTTACTATAATAAGAGCTTTTTGAACATACTGCTATGGACGTCACCCCATAGGGAAGCATCCATCAAGTTCATGCGGAAAACATTGAAAATCAATTCAAACAATAATTTGCGTTGATTCTGCTTTAACTGCAAGCCAAAACCATTGCTAAATTCAAAGGATATATCTGAGAAAAACCGAAGGTCCGTGCTGTCTTATGAACGTTAATGTTTACTTGCCACAAGTTTATCAAGATATTTGTTTGAATTTTATATGGGACACAAGTTTTTTACTCTGTCGTTCACAACCCCCTTTCATCTTCATTGATTCGGATGTTGGTTGTGTAGAAAAAAAATGGGAAGGCTGTGCACTTCAAATTTTTCTAAAAAAATCTATACTTGGAAAGCGCATTTTCTTCTACGTTTTGAAGCTTTAGCCTTTGCGACAGCCAGGTTTAAGATTAGGGCTCCCCACTTAATTTGACCCGACTTTTAGAAAGATCACGTCTATAATGATTTAAAGGAATTTTGTAATGTGAACGTGCGCTTTGAAGGTATTTTGCACTGTAGAATAAAACAATTTGAACTTCATTTTGTCCCCTCCCGGTCAAAAACAATGTTTAACATATATATCAAAAACACAACAAGGATTTATCATATACATAATGTGAAAACTGATTGGACCTAAGCACATTTTACACGCTTGGCATTTGCTAGGGAGAACTGTTAAAAAAGTCATAAACCTTTTTCATTTGTGCCAATTTAGTTATAAATCATTTTTTGGTGCCAATTTCATCCTAAATCCTTTTGCTTTGTGTCAATTCAGTTATTTCTAGTCAATTTTGGCCGGATTTTACTGACTAGGTACTAACCAGCTAATGTAGACAATTTTTAATAATATTTTAATATTTTATTTATTTTCTCTTTTTTGCCTTCTCCTCCTCCTTCCTACAGCCGGTTGTCGGTTGACGACTGACTAGAGGCGATGGTTGACCCCGACGGCCACCTCGCTAGTGGTCGCGAGGGCGAGCCTTGCTGCCTAATGCTAGCCCAGCTCAAGGTTGCCCTTGTGACCACTGGTGAGGTGGTTGTCAAGGTCGACATTGACCTCACCGGCCGTCGAGGTCTAGTGACCAACTGGAGGAAGGGGGAGGAAAATAAAAACAAAAAAAATTTTAAAATATTAAATAGTATTAAAATTGTCAACGTCAACATTGATTGAGTCATGTCAGTCGGCCGATGCCCAGTCAGCACAATTTGGCAAAAATTGGCCGAAAAAGATTGAATCGACATGAAGTAAAAATGTATAGGACTAAATTGACATAAATACAAAAGGTTTTGGACTTTTTTAACACTTCTTCCCATTTACTATTTGTGTTGAATTATTTAACCACAAACCAAACGGTTGCCAACTGAAAAGGACACATCATAATAAACGGATTCTAATAATTTATGATGTTTTCCGAAAGGTTACTACTTTCCTCGTAATGCATGCAGTTCAAAATGTTACAAGTATTTCAATATTCTAATTGGCACATGTTCTTCCAAAATTTTACCTCGCATGACGTTAGAAATTTCATTCGATTAATCCCACGAGAATTCTATGTGAAGAAGAGTCATCCCTAGCTTCTTGGGGTTGGTTAGAAACCAAGTGAGATATATAAGTATATCTCACTTCTTATGCAACTAGAGATTTGGAGTGGGGACTTTATCACAATAGTTATCCAACTAGTGTCATTTTAGTCACTTGCAATCTTTTTATCCAATTAGAAGTCCTAAATTTTTTCTCCCCTAAGTGTCCATGCAATATTTTTGTATTTATTGTAGTCCTAAAATGTAATATGACTAGTCAATTATAAGAAACAAAACAAAACTTAGAAAAGCAATATAAAAGAAATGCGATCAATTGATCTAAGAAAGCATTGAAAGAATAAGTAAAAAGTAAAGTACAGTAAAGTAACTTGATATGAGTCGGACAAAGTGTGGCACCCCTCGACAGCCCCCGAACCATTGGGGTCGCCACAGTTCGATTTCCATTCTCTTGCTTGACCTGAAGGTCTTTCAATCCTTGGGGTTTATATCTTTTAGGCCGGTCCCTGCGCAATTTATATGGTGGAAGCGTATCCAACAACTCCCTTTCCTATATTCAGAAAAGATGCACACCAACTAAACATTTTATAAGTTAAAGCCAAATACATTTATTTACATAAAGCAGATGGACATCTTTCGTCGGTACATCAAAATGCCAAGGTCATCTATATTCGGTTATACTTCAAAAGATGACCAACATCTTTCCAACAGTCGTATACTTAAAGTCCATCGTTCAGTGTCGGCGTCCAAAAGTTCCTTCCTTTGCTATCCTCCTCTCTGTGGTCATATCTAACCACTCGATCCATCTACCGATGGCAGTGGCAGCAGAGGTATCTTGTCTAGTCTGAAATGTTAGTCCCCAAACGGGGTGAGTACAACCACTCAGCAGTAAAGATCCATCAAACTACACAATGCAACAAGCAAGACAACCACAATTTCATGTGAAATACACATATCATCCAACCTATCAAGCATACATCACCATGCGGTCGAGCATATCTCACTATGCCATCGTGCATATCTCACCGTGCCATCATGCATATACCATCATGCAATCATGCTTGTATTTCCATGAGTTTCATTTCATGCCATATGCACATACATACGCATGATTCATATCATTCATGCTATCATGTATACATCCTCATGAGATCCATTCAATCCTTCATGATCGCATTCTCAATGTCAAATAGCATCAATTTACTTTCATAAGCAGATCATGCATCATGCCATATGCATACACACACACGTGCATGATTCAATTCCCATTTTGATATTTAAAAGGATCTCATCTTTTTTCCCAAAGGACCAGTGTTTGCATCCATCATATATCGCTCGCACCCAACCTGGCATTGCGAGGAACCTCCGGCACACACCTCCGGGCATCTCGCATCCCAACTAGCATCACGAGGAATCCCCCCGGCACACACCTCCAAGGCTTCCGGAATTACGTACCGACATACCACCAAGCATTCCCCCTGGAATTACATACCGTATACCACCGGGCATCTCGAAACTCCCGAGGATCCTCCGGCATTCAGCCATTTCAGGCCACCGGGCATCCACAAGGCATCAACTCATCGATCCTTTGGGCATCCCGACACTCCCGGGGCATTGTCGGCTCACACCTCCGACGGCCTTCTCATCATCACAATGCATATTTTCATATATCTCATTTTTCAAATTCACATTTGATTGCAAAAATGCCAAGGGTTGAAATCAGCCTTTTAAAATCATATGATATGCATTGAAAATATCATTTGATGCAATAGTTTGAAAACTTCATTGAATTCATAAAAATCCATCAATGTTTTGATGTCATATGATATGCATGAATGTCACCACATCATTGCATGAATAACAACCCCAAATATCACAATTTATATACAAACCAAATAATCTTTAAATAGAACAGTTTTCATCTTTAAACAGAATGCATTTTGCTTGTGAAAACTTCTGGAAAATTTGTAAACGATGAAAATAAAATCTGAAAATTTAACACATTGTAGATAAGGTCTAAAGAAACACTTTTCGTGAAGAACACCCTATCAAAAAAAGCTTCACAGAAAACGTATAGGGCCATGCATCACAGAAAAAGGGATTTTAATATCACTCATGCACAGTTTCGAAGATAATTTCGATTAAGCCCTTATATGAACTCAGAAAATTCTGAAATTTGGACACACTGTAATTAAGATCTAGAGGTACAAGTTTCATGAAGAAATCGAAGTCCAATTCATTCTTAATTAAAATTTAAAATCTATTTACTTTTCCTGTTCTCAGTACCGTTTTCCAGATCTACCCGTGTTGAAGAAAAATCGTTTCCTTAGTCATTACTGGTCCATTTATTCTGAAATTTCAGTGTGTTATTCCTCAAGATGTTATCTACAAATATTATCAAGAGCACGAAGTCAAATTCGAACTGGAACATTTTATAAAATTAACAGAATCGTAAGAGGTCAAAGAGCAGTTTTCCAGATCTAGTCTTTTCGAAGAAAAAGGGTTTTGCCACTCAATACTTGTCCATTTCGTCTTAAATTTTTATAATGTTAACCATCAAGAAGTCCTCTACAACTTTCATTGCATGCAACCCACGAACTCACCAAAGGACAAACTGTTTCTTCAGAAAACAGAATACAAGATTTAGAACACAGCTACTTCATCTTCAAAAATACTCACCTCTACTCCATTCGAATTTCACCATACATCACACATCATCACAGCAAATAAACCACAGCAACAAAGTGTAGATTTAACGGACTCTACTTGCCTCAAGTCCTATGATGTTAACGGCGAAGGGTTTGGTGCGGCTCAATGGCGGCGAGCGGCGTCGACGGCGGCAGCTCGAGCACGGCAGAAGGCAGTCCCTTCTTCCTCTTCGCTGTTCACCCGCCTGCTGCTCCCTCGCGAATTTCCTCACTCGAACTCTCTCTCTCTCTACTCTCGGTTCTGCACGGTCACTCTCTTTAGCTCACTTACACGAGAAGATTAGCTGCTGGTTTTGCTAAAAACCAGCCAACGAAGAGGGGAATTTTCGGTGGATGCGTGCATGGAGGATAGGTGGAGGAGGCGAGGACAGGTGGGGGGAAACGTGGCTTGCATTCGATCTTCTCTCGCCAGCTCGGTCTCTTTTTTTTGTTATTCGGTTTGGTGAGTCAACACAAGGGAAAATTTTAGTGTTGCACGAGTGAAGGACAGCCCGGTCTCATTTTTTTGCCCTTTCCTCGCCACCTCACGACCGCAATTACGTGTCTTCGGCTACTCACATGGCATGGACTCTTGCTGGCTGAAGGAAATGGGGAAACGTGGCTGTCGTTGGGAGTTCCTCGGTCAACCACCATCTTTTGGTTGACTCCCCACGTCCGCATGGGCGCACACGCTGCATGGGTCAAATGGGCTTCTTCGGTTGACCCTTTGGCCGACCGAATGGAAGTTCATGTGGCAAATGCAAATTGAGGAAATGTAGGTGGGCAGGAGTGCATGGATGCGGATTCACTTTAATCAAAATCTTCAAGATTTGCTGATTCAAATTATCGGTAAATAAGGAGAAGGTTCGGGTCCAAAAATCGATGCCGATGATGACGAGTTCTGATAACAATTTCGTCGATCCGCGACGTATCACATTTTCTTATTCCAAAGTCAGAAAAATTATCGATGAGATTGATATCACCAATGATCTTAATTAAAAAGGGATTTCTAACAAAGCTATAATTGATTTTACAATCAAACCATTACTAAACGAGGCTCATTGGTCCAACGACGAAAATAAAACGGTGTCCGTAAATGATACCGATGACATAATCCGACGATACTTCCTTCGATCTATCACGGACCGTCACATAATCAAGGGTTGTCAAATTTTCTGGATGCCACACAAATAATATAACATGGTCTTGTTATTAAGGCCTTGGACAGCAACCGCTATGAGTTTGACTTTAGAGACCATTTTATCTTAACATGGTTAATGTGGGTTATCAAAACTTTAAGAGCAAAGTGAAGCCCTAGGTCGGTACTTTGTCATCCTAAGTCGGGGTCCCAATCCAGCTTTAGGATATTAGGTATTTATTTGGTCCCCCTTAAGTTCTTCTAGGTTGTGAGACCTCTACATTACCCATTCAATTATTTGAAGTGAATCTTAAATTCAACTAAGCTATGTTCTATGATTTTTTATTCTTTAAAATAATGTTTCTAATCCATTATATATATTTAAGTTAAATCTATTTCATTCATTAAATTAATCAGCTAAACTAATCCTAAGTGATCTTCAACTAAACTACGAATCTAAAATCTAATAAATCATGAACACGCCAATCATCAAACCATCAAATAAAAGCATGAATTACACTAAAAGTCAAGAAATGGAACTTTTCTAAGTATGTGAATTCTAAATGAAACTAAGCTGAGTCTAATTTAAACAATCTAACAACCTAATCAAAGCCTATTTTTCTAAAGAATTTTCCTTTAATTAATTAATTATTACATGTTATTTATTTTTATTTATGAAAAATGGGGAGTTAGGCCAGGCCATTAGGCCAGATCCAATCATGGGCCAACTCAACTCTCATGGGCTTTGGCCCTAGACATGCACAGGATCTTACCTCAAGCCTTTTAAAAAATAAACTGAATGAAACCTGTTCTCTAAAAATCCTTTCCGGCAAATTTGAAAGCCTGTTGAACTAGGATGAACCAAAATTCGGAGCAGAACTGATTGACCAGTAGAGTCATGAGTAGAAATCACAGTCGACTGTGAAAATTTACAATGAGGATGTGGTGCAGGAAGTGCTGGCATTCCCACTAAACGTGTACCCCTCGGAGGACACCTTGGTATGGACAGGGAACCAAAAAGGAGCCTATTTGGTCAAAAGTGGCTACAATATATTATGCTCCCAGATATCATACCAACAAACTAATCATGCATCATCATCATCATCATCATCATATCAGTCTCCCAGGAAGTTATGGACTAAAATATGGCAAATCCCAGTCTACCCTAAAGTTCCCTACTTCTTATGGAGCATATGCACAAATGCCACCGACAAAAGAAAATCTATTAAGAAGAAAGTTGACATCCGATCCACTATGCTCGCTTTGCTGCCAAGTCCGGGAGACTCCAGAACACCTCCTCCTCCTTCGTGAGTAGACAAGCAATGTTCGGTTAGACTCTCGATTAAATCTGGACACCTCACCTACCAAAATCTCTAGAACGGACGAGTGGCTTGCGGATTACTTGTCGTCGAGCGACACCCTATCCTCGCCAGCGAAGGGGAACCTCGAATTGAATGTCAACGCCGCTTGGTGTGGTGAAACACGCAAGGCTGCAGCTGCGGGAGTCCTCTGGAACCACGATGGACTCTTGATCTTCGGGTTCGCGAGGATTTTTAAGCCCCATTAGCCAGCGCGGCGGAAATCCCTCGCTTTACGTGAAGGGCTCTCTTCTCTATTGTAGCTTCCAAGTCAAAAGGAAAGTGATATGCACAGTGGCTTCTCTGGTCTGTGCGTGGAAGTGGAATCTAAGAACCAAGCGCGCGTGAGGTGGGTTTTATGGCGAAGAAAAAAGCCTCCGGATCGTGTGCACGGTGGTGGAAGATTGCTGAAAAGTCATGGCGCAACCAAAGGGGGTATCCTTAGCCCATTCCCCAGAAATGCCAACCAGGTCGCAAATGGGGTGGCTAAGACCCATCCTACCAATTCCTTAAGTCGAAAATGGATTTCTAAACCTCCCCATCTCCTCTAGTCTTTGTTATGTTATGATTGTGGAAACTCATGTGGGTCATGTTCAAAGGTTTAATCGTCCAAAAGAAATAATCGAATTAAGCCCAAAACTCATAAAGATCAAGCCCAACCCGGATTCACTCAGACTAAGCAAACCCAAATTTCCTAAGTTGAAGTAAACCCACATTTATCAAACGAAGCTAAGCCCAAGCTCGTTAAACAAATTGAAGCCCAGTTACATTATAACTCATTAAACTCATTGTTTAACCTAATTCTAATGGATTAATACTAAGAAAAACTTCAAATCAGCACAATGGTGACAATTTTACCAAAAAAAGTAATTTATTTATTATCAAAAGTCTTAAACTGATACATTCGTGACAAATTTACCAAAAACTAATTTTTTTACCACAAAATATCTAAAATTAGTACATTTGTGACAAATTTATCTTCCGTTAGTTTCCGTGAAATTAGATTAATATCATGAGAAACCATAAATTATATAAAAGGGAAAATCCTAAACCGGTACACTCGACAACTATCATATGTCACCAAACTCAGCGATTTAACAATAAAATTTAACGAAAAATACCGCAAGATAAATTTGTCACAAATTTATTATTTAAGGGTTTTTAGGATTAAAATATTAGTTTTGAGATAAATTTGTCACATGTGTATCAGTTTGGGGTTTTCAGTGACATTAACCAATTCTAATTGGCCTACACCAAGTTCAATTTCCATTATCAATTCCACACTAACCTCATCTTGAACCCATTTTATTTTTATCTTAGTGAAATCTTTTTTTTTTTTTTATTTTCCTATTGCTTTAAATCTTTCATCAAATTCTTCCCACGAACTTCCTCGAGACACACTCAAAAACCGTAAAAGAGGAGCCGAAAGTCACAAAACCAAGGGCGTTAAAAATCAAAGCTCCTCACGTCGTTTCATTAGCAAAATCTAAAGCGTAGAGACCACGAATTTTTATTGACTAGAGGGAGAGCAAAGACCAGAGAAGGTGAGCGTTGGAGAAGGCCAAAATTTGAGAGTGAGACCAAAAATCTAAGAGCGAAAACTAGGCATCCAAAGTGTCGGAGCAGCACTAACCATGGATTACTTGGCTTTGTAGCCTCTCGAAAATGTAGAGTCTTCTCTACCGTATGGTAGTTCTCTTCTTCTACCTAAACCCTAATTACCAGAATCTCGTTTCATCTTCGCTCAGAATCCCTAACCATGGATTACTTGGCGATGCAACACCACCGTCCTTTCCCTCACCTTCCCAGCTTATATCTTTCCCAATGATCCCTAATTTCCTTTCGGAGTTTGTTCTCTTCCCTTTTCTTGCTACTGGTCCGCTCAATCTTTTCAATTGCCCTTGCATGTTGCCGATTCACCTCCATTGAGCTCGTCTCTTACCTTTAGCTGTCTACTCTACCTTCCGTATGGCTCATACGAACCCGGAGGAGCAAGATCGTCTAGCCGCCCTTTGTTGTCGCTTGGGCCGCTTGTGGTCCGCAAAGGAAATTGAAGTCTGGGATGACGCTCCCCCTGTAGAAAAGATCATGGAGTGTCAATTAACTCTGGTGGGCACAATTCTCGGCAATCCTTCTATCAATCTCACCGCCTTTCAGAACACTATGAAACAAGCCTGGTGAATCGACCAAGTTGATGTCTCCCAGCGCGAAGGAGGTATTTATGTCTTTAAATTTAGCTCGGAAAGTGAAAAGGAACGAGTCCTACAAACTGGTCCTTGGCTATTCTCGAGTAATTTGGTCATCCTAAAACCCTTGGCCCTCAACACACCTCTCCACTGTTATGATTTCAGCACGTGTGCTTTTTGGGTCCAAGTTCATGGGCTGCCATTAGAGCGCTGTACAGAACAGGTACTTAGTAAAGTAGTCAAGGAGTTAGGCAAGGTTATGGAGGTCAAGTTTGAAGCGAGAGAGGGTTCGCTCTTTAAGGTCGGGCGAGTTCGGGTTGACATGAACCTATCAAAGCCCTTGCAACCGGGCAAGCTGATTTGTGTGGCAGGTAAAACTCTGTGGTTGGACTTCCGTTATGAGCGTCTCCCCTTTTACTGTTACTCCTCTGGTGTCATTGGACATTATGCTACTTACTGTCCAGACATTCCGTATGAGAAGGAAACTTTTGACAGTAGAGATAACATGTATTTTGGCCAATGGTTGAAGGCTGAGGTTAAAGAAAATAGCCCTTTTTGGCAAACCTTCTACGAGCCACAACCTAATCCACTAGAAGTTGAAGAAACTGTACCTGATACCCCTCCACCAAGCATGCTCCTACTCCCAGGAGTTCAGCATGATCCAACTCCTCAAAAACTGCCTAGCCTTTCAGTTATCCATAACCCAGCTACTTCCCTGGTTAATTCCTCATCTGAGCTCCCCCGAGAGATGCTTCAAGCCCACCTCAGGGCCCCTGTCCATCTTGTCATCCCTACCAAACCAAAATTCTCAGATGTTACAGAGGAAGCCTCATCTTCAAAGAACTTAAAAAAACCCAGAGCACAAACAAAGCTGGCCCCAGTGAAGAAATTAAAGAGATATGCTCCCTATGAGACACGCACGACTCTACCAGACTCCTTAGATGACAATACCCTCTTGGAAGCTCCAATTTTCGAGGCCAACATGGTCACTGATTGGGCTGAGGTGGCTTGCCCAAAGAAGCCACCGCTGGAAAAATGAAACTCCTAAGTTGGAACTGTCAGGGATTGGGCTCGGCCCTGACAGTCCAAGCTCTAAGAGCCTTAGTGGCTCAACATCGGCCTGACGTAGTATTTTTGATGGAAACCAGGAACACAGACTCACTTGTTCAACGAGTCCAACGATAGTTACATTTCGACAACCGTTTTGTGGTGAACCCCAATGGTTTGGCAGGAGGGCTGGTGATGTTTTGGAATAATTCAGTCTCTATTACAATTGCTGACTCTAACCCTCACTTTATTGACACACTCTGTTCTGAAGAGGGGACCGCTAATATTATGCATCTTACTTGTTTACACGCCCCGGCAGTGTACGCACAAAGACAACTTTTCTGGGCAGACTTAAGGCAACTGAGCAACTTAAATACTCTTCCCTGGGTGTGTATCGGAGATTTCAATGAACTATTAAATCATTGGGAGAAGATTGGGAAACGACCTGTTCAGAATTTCAGACTACACTCTTTTAGGAACCTGCTACATGATTGTGCTTTTATGGATCTTGACACAAAGGGTTGTGCCTATACATGGATTAATAATAGAGGCGGCGATGAAGTCATTAAAGAGCGATTAGACAGGGCGGTATGCACTATAAACTGGCGGTTCACTTATCCAGAAGCTGAGGTGTTTGCCTTCCCACCTATAGGCTCGGATCATAGTCCGTTATTGCTAACTACGACATCCACTCCTGTGAAAAGAAGAAAGACGTTTACCTTTGAGTCCTATTGGCTGCAGGACATGGACTGTCGTAAGGTGATTGTCGACTCCTGGCAAGCTGCCTCGCCCACCAACTCCCTTATCTCACAGAAGATCACAGCGACATCCAAGGCACTTGCTAAGTGGAGCAGCACTAAGTTTAATCGGGACCATCATCACCTCCATCTCTTGCAACAGCAGCTGCAAAGTCACATCAACCAACCTGTGTGTAATCATGACAAAGACCAGATTAGTTATTTGCAGCAGGAGCTTCAACATTTATGGTCTCAAGAAGAACAGCACTGGGCTATGCGCTCTCGGATTAATTGGATGAGATGGGGTGATCATAACTCAAATTTTTTTCATGCAACCGCAATACAACGACGGAAGAGAAATCGAATTAGTATTTTAAAAAATGCAGATGGGGAGTGGATACAACAGCCTGAGCAGGTGAAGCAATTAACTCTTACTTTCTTTCAGAATTTGTATAATTCAGTAGGTAGACGCAATTATGAACCTATCTTACTGCAATGTCCCCAAGTGGTCTCACAAACAATGAATGCACAGCTCATTGCTGAGGTTACAAGAGAAGAAGTTAAGACTGCCACTTTTCAATTAGGAGTTACCAGTGCTCCCGAACCAGATGGCTTAAACGGCTTGTTCTACTAGCATCATTGGGATATCCTCAGGGATGATGTTTTCAACTTTGTCCAGAATTTCTTCGCTACGGGGGTTATGCCGACATAGGTAAACAGAACAGCCATTACATTGATACCTAAAGTACCGAATCCTGAGAGTCTAGACCAATTCCGCCCAATCAGTCTCTGTAATTTCATCTACAAGGTTATTTCCAAGGTTCTTGCCAACCGCTTAAAGGTCTGGTTACCAGATCTGATCTCCAAAGAACAGAGTGCTTTTTTTTTCTGGCCGTCAGATACAAGACAGTATCCTAGTCGTCCAAGAGGTTCTTCATCAGTTAAAGATTAGGAAGAGAATGAAAAAATTCCAGGCGGTATTGAAATTGGACATGCAAAAAGTCTATGATAGGGTGGAGTGGGACTTTTTGGGGGATTATCTAAGACGGATGGGCTTCCATGATAGGTGGGTAATGTGGCTAATGCAGTGTGTTACTACTACCTCGCTCAGTGTGAAACTCAATGGCGAACCTCTTACCTATTTTCGACCATCCCGGGGACTCAGACAAGGTGACCCTCTCTCCCTTTATTTGTTTATTTTATTGGCTGACTTGCTGTCCACTCTCATTAAACAAGCTGTTGACATGGGTAACATCAAAGGCATCAAACTCAATCGGTGGTGTCCCACTTTATCCCACCTTTTCTTTGCTGATGATGCGTTGTTCTTCCTTGATGGAACTGCCATTGAATGTCAAAACTTAGCAGACCTACTGAATCAGTACTGCCTAGCCACTGGTCAAAGCATAAACAGAAATAAATCTGGGTTGTTCTTAAGCAGATTCTGCCCTCAGTCTCTCAAGGTTAACTTGGCACAGGAACTAAGGGTACCGTTGCTACAAAAGACGGGTAAATATCTAGGCATTCCATCAGATTGGGGTTCGTCCAAACGGGACATGTTCTCTTGGATCCTAGGAAAGGTCAATGCTAAAGTGGAGAGCTGGAAAGCTAATCTCATCTCTAAGGGGGGGAAAGAGATTCTTCTCAAAGCGGTGGTCCAGGCTTTACCTCAGTATGCCATGACCATTTTCAGAGTTCCCGTTTCTATCTGTAAGTCTGTGGAACAAAAAATAGCACAGTTCTGGTGGCAAAACAATACTAACAAATCGGGGATTCACTGGAAAAACTGGGAAACTCTTAAAACTAGCAAAGCTGTTGGTGGCCTAGGATTTCGAGATCTCATTTCCTTTAATAAGGCCTTATTGGGGAGGCAAGCTTGGCGTCTATTCAACAATTCCTCCTCTCTGTGGTGCAGAGTATTTAAGGGTTTATACTTCCCTTGTACAAACTTCTGGAATGCAAAGAAGGGGTCTAGACCCTCATGGGGATGGCAGAGTCTTCTATGTGGCAGAGACTCTATCCTACCGCATCTACGATGGTCTGTTGGAGATGGTAAAACTATTAATACCAGAGAAGATAAGTGGTTGTCTATGGGCATCTGAGGAGGTCCAGCAGCCAGGGGCGAACCGACATTACTCGCAGATTTTATTATACCTCAGCAAAATCGGTGGAATGTTGCCCTTCTCACTAAACATTTCCCACCAGAAGTTGTATCAGAAACCCTTTCTATCAACCTATGCCCTGCATCTACCGAAGATCAACTTCTCTGGACAGGTTCTCAGGATGGTTGTTATACTGTTAGAAGCTGTTATAACTTCATTCGACAACTAGCAGCTAATCAGGTCAATTCGAGTGTGCATTCCGGAGCCTCTTCTTCTCATCAAATCTCCAGCAAGCTCTGGCAATAGGTCTGGAAAGCTCAAATTGCCCCCAAATTACGAATCTTTCTTTGGTCTCTGTCTCATAATGCGTTACCTACGAAAGACAATCTCTATAGGCGTAAAATTACCCCAGATCCTATCTGCCTACTCTGTTCCTCGACTACTCCTGAAACCCCAGAACACTTGTTTCTATTCTGCCCCTGGGTTTCTTATGTTTGGCGTCACCCCCAGATACAGGTCACTATTTCCAGATTCCGCACTCACAGAATCGATGCCTGGCTTACAGATATAATCGAGTCTCGGAGAAATTTACCGGAGTTTGCAGTCATCGCTAATCTCTTATGGCAGATATGGAAAGCTCGGAATCAACTGGTCTTCCGCAATCACCGCTCCCATCCGGATCGCTTAGTGGAAACCGCACTAATTCAGACACGCTTGCATATCACAGCCCAGCAGCAACACCCAGCTAGACAGAGCACTTACCTTAACCCTAACCGTATATGGCAACCCCCAGTTCCTGGCACGATCAAGGTGAATATAGACGGTTCTTTTGTTGACCCCGACCGCAATGGCTCGATCGCCAGCATCGCTCGTGATCACACCGGCAGATTGCTAAGGGGTTTCACCCAAACCGTTCCTGCATCTTCTGCAATGGAGACGGAAGCGCAAGCCCTCTTGTGTACTCTTCAGCACCTTCTTGTCACAGGCCAGAATATAACACCCCTGTGATCGAGTCCGACAGTCTCATCCTTGTGGAGTGTTTCAACCAAATTCGCTCGCCGCCGTGGAATTGCCGCGCCTTGCTTGCTCACTGTGAAGCGTTGAAGCCCTCGTTCCCTTCTCTCCTCGTCAGACACTGTCCAAGGTCTACGAATGCCCTAGCCGACTGGGCCGCGAAAGCCCATGGAAGAGGCCAACTTTCCCCAAACTGGGTCCATTCACCTCCTACAATTATGCTGGACTTGCTTTGTACAGATGCCCTTGTTAAGGGTTGTTCTTTCTCTCCTACTTAATGAAATTATCTCCTTTTCCGACCAAAAAAAGTGTCGGAGCAGCAACTAATGTTGGCGCAGCAAAATCTGAGAGCGAAGCCAGGGACCCCAAATTTGAATTAATAAGAAAGAGAGAGAAAGCGTTTTACTCTTCTTATTCAAAAGGAAAGAATGAGTAGAGAGAATCTTGGTTTAAAATGGTGAATTTTGGACATGGACAATGTGTATTGGTCTGGGCAGAACGTAGTACTGGTTTGGGCAGAACGTAATGGGTTGAAGCAACAACAAGGCTCATCCGTCGTTTTATTACACATAAATGAGGACTCATAAATTCGAAAGGGCGAGACCTGAAGCATAGCATTTGGCTCAGAAGTGGGAGAAGTAAGTCCTACATTTCTTCCTAAAAAGTAGGTTATTTAGCTATTGACTCTCTGCATAGATTGGGAATCCAAAATTTGCATGGCATTCTATTTCTAATTCTGGTGCTTTGTCACTATTGCACATACCGCTCGCCCCTTTACCCCACCACCATGCTTCAGTATCGACAATCAATTCAGCTAACATAAGAAGACAAAACAACTAAGAGCACAAATAGAAAACCATCAAAATATCACCTTGGACTAACATTACACACCAATAATCAAAGACCCATAAACTTGACCAGACTCTTCCACTTAAATAAACTTCACAAGACTCAGGAAATGAGCAAGACGCTCCATGATACACTCAAAGAAAAAACAACTTGAGAGCGAACTTCGTTTGCCAGAGTTTTTGCAGGCAAATCGGGGAGAGATCCATGAGACGAAGCAATGCAGCACTAGTAATTGAGGACCAACCTTCTTGCTCGGCCTTCACGAGCGCAAATTGTTGAAGACTGTTGCACTTGATTTTTTTTTAATTGATTCATCAATGGGAAACTAGAATATTGTATATTTGAGAAACTGATTCTTTTTATTCTCTGTCTTTAGAATATTTTTCTCCTTAATTAGGTTGACCATATGTATTATATATAGGGCTGCGATTCTATAATGTTATAAGTAAGAATGTAATATCTATCTTATTCTCAATTCTCAGCTCCTTTCCATCCCTTAATATTTTCACATGGTATCACAATGTTCTTTCTCAACTTAGCTTCCGCATCACTCTGAAAATCAAACTCTATTCCGTCTTCGTTTCTTTTCACACACAAAACTTATATATATATATATATATATAAATTATGCCAAGAAATCAAACCTCAAAGTTGGGGATGTCCAATGAATCAGAAGTTTTTTTTTTCCCAACAATCAAGGTTTCGAAAACTTACCTTCGGATCCTCGACAAGTTCTAGAGAAAGAAAAATAGACTGATGAACAGGGCCACATACAACCTAATGAAGGAGGATTGGGCCCCATTCAACCCAATTCAGGCCCTCCTCAGCCCAATTCAAGGCAATTATTCACAGTATTGTATGTCCAGTGGATTACCGTCCAAGTCCAACCTATCCAAACTACTATGGGCTCTATAGAAAATAAGCCAATACTTATTGGGAAGAAGCCATTCTCTGCTTCCCTGCAACATTTTTTTATATCCAATTTTGGCTTCTTCTTTTTTTTTCCTCCTCTTTTTATTACCTATAGGATAGTGATGAATCCGAAGTGGCATTTAGGTAAAACTGGCAATTCTTGTCATCATCCATTTTGTTAGACATGATACGTAACCATAATTGGGTTTCAGTTTGGCATAAACGAGTTCATGTCATGAATGGATCAATCTATGAAAAATCATGTCTCAAAAGGATACTTTTCACTGATTTAATGTGCATAATTTGGAGTTTTACAACGTTCCCCATTTGTGAAAGTACATAATTACTCGAAAGTACACGTGCCATGATCTAAAATTTATTCGTGAAAAGGACACTTTTTACTAATTATATTTTTCTCATATAAATCCGTATGATTTTGCGATACAGCATACTTGGGCTAAACTTTTTCTTATACAATCGGTCCAGAATTTAGTGGATACATGCATGAAAATTTCGAAACCACAGTCGTGCAAAGACAAAAATACTTGACCTCATGTGTTTACTAGATTAGATCATGTCATAATCAATTAAACGGCTCTAACTCTATCGGTTTGCAGCTAATTTGATGTTCTTGATCCGTCGGATGGGTGTTGATATCTAAATTTTGGCAGCCAGGTTAGTCATTTATTGCATTAAAAATTAGGGGTTAATTTTATCCCTAAAAAAAATATTAATTGCATAGCATATAGTTTTAGGTGCATTTATTTTTTATTTGTATTTACATTGGACTGGTGGTGGATGGATTCAAATTAGTGGTTTTGATCTTTAATTTGGTAGGCGAGACTAAACCTACAAAAGGAGCAAATTAGCCCAAGCCCATTGTTTCTTTAATTAATTATCTTGTGAGAAATTGAGATTTGATATGATATTACGATGAATTTTGAAATTTAAGAAAATCTGATTGCAATCTTATCTTTAGCAGTGAGCGATAAAATCATTGGAGGATATTCAAGAGATGAGGAAAATAAAAGGATTTTTGTGATTGTGGGGTTATAGGCAATCTTCGTGTAAGATGAAATATTAACAAAAGATTGCATTTGTTTTGCTTATAAAAGGGTGTGCACAGACGTCGACGAAGGGGGCTTCTTTTTTGGGGTAAAAAAAAAAGGAACACAAGTAAAAAGCGAAAAGTGAAAAGAGAGAGGAAAAGGAAGAGGGGTTTTGTTTCTTTGGGAAGAGGAAAAGCAAAGGAAAAACCAAAGACAACAGAAAAGTGAAAGGGAGGGGAGGGAAGACGTGCAGGAGGTAGAAAAGGGAAAAAGAGCAAAAAGAAAAGGAAAAAAAGCTGCTTCTTCCTCGTGCAGCCTTGCCCTCGCCGAACTTGCGCCTGCATTCGCTGCCCAATGTGCCGTGCTCCGCCAGCCTCATCGTCGCTCCACCACTGCTGTAGTGCCTCGCTGTGCTGCTTGTGTTTCGAGTCCTCTGCTTGTTGGTCTGCTTTGCCACCGCTTGAGCTTCCTCGCTAGAGGCCCGACGGACAGTCCTCTGCTCTAACGCCTAGCGAGCACCGCGTCATCGCACTGACCCACGAAGTGCCCCGCAGATCTCGAGCCCCGATGTCGATGGTGACCATTCCCTTGACGCCGCAGCAATTGGCGAACTTGCAAGTCTCCTTTGTCGCACGAAGCCCACCGGACGTCGTTGTCTCGCCACGCCGGCGCCAGCCAACTCCTGCTCTGCTCTGTCTCGCCAGAAACCGCCACCGCCGTGCGACTCGAGCCACTCCTGCCCTGATCTGTTCGTGGCCGCCTCCGCCGGCATTCCCCCCACGCTCGCGACCACTGCGACCCTTAGATCTCGCGCTCCCTTCGTCGGTGCCCGAACGCTAGTGGCTTCGCCCATGTCGCCCCTGTCAGGCTACCACTTTGAGCGAGTTAGTTACAGCAGCTCACTCCCTGCCGCCTGCTGCCGGAGTCCCCGCGCCGGAGCTCTAACGACCGCGACCAACAACTGACGATGACCCCACCACAAGCCGCACGAGCCAAGCTTTGCTTGGAAGGAAAAAATGAAAAAAAGGAAAAAAAAAAACAAAAGGGAAAAAAGGAAAATCAATTTAGGTTGTTTTTTCTTTTTTACTTTATTTTATTTCTTTTATTTATTTATCTTAATTTATTTTATGTTTTTTTAGAATCAGTCTTTAAGGTATGATTGAGATTCCGACATGAAATAGCCTCTTAGAATGGGGATTGTCAATTCGATTTTCATGCTCGAAATCCGACTGGGAATTGGTTGCAAAATCGTCAATCCGATCTCACGCCCGAGATTCGATTCGCGATTTATTTAAAACATTGGATTGCCCGATCTCATGCGTGAGATATGGTTTGCCAATTTGTGGATATCAATCTTTTCTTATCTGATTTGCCGTCATGTTGGTTGAATCAATTTTATTTTTGTAAAAGAAAAAAATAAAAAATAAAAATATGAGTTAGATTAGGTTCGTTTTAGAATATTCCTCGTCTTAGGGTTATCTTGCATATTTAAAATTTCAATCTTATTTCGAATTTTTGAAATTAAAAATCCAAAAAAAAAAATGCTTTCATTTAGGATGTTAGTTTTTTTTTTTTTAATTTAAATTGCCCGTTTAATTGTTTGGCTATTTTTAATTTCGAATTTTATAATAAAAAAAACACACAAAAAAGTCATCATGCATATATCATGTAGAATTAGGGCATTTTTGCATGTCATTGCATATTATGCCAAAATTGCACTTAGTTTAATTCTAGATAATATTTTTCTTAATTTATTATAGGTTTAGGTATTTCCTTAGATAGATTGCATTTTAGGGTTACTTGCGTTAAGATAATATTTTAGTTTAAATTAGGATTTAACTTAACTTAATTCCTAATACAAATTGAATAGAATCTTAATCTAGTTAGATAATTTTCACATTTTTTCTAATTTCAAATCTCATGGAAAATACAAAAAAAAAAAAATTGCCTTAGAATAAATCAATTTCATTCTTTAGGATAGACTACATGCTCATATTTCACTTTTGTCATATAGCTTAGGTCATGTTGCTATGTCATGTCATGTCATGTTAGATTAGTAGCATTGCATAAAGCATGATTCTTATTAAATAAATGAAAACAACAAAAATTGAGTGATTACGTGTTAATTAGAAATCATATCTAGGATTGTCGACGTGAATTCTGATCTAACATTACAGATGCTTTCGTTGCTTTGAGGTAAGTTTTGCAATTTATTAACTGTTTATCTGGGTGTTAAGTTGGTGGTTTGCACACCCGTATAATCGCCTCACATGTTAGGGAATAGATTTAAAATCAATTTAAGCTGCCTGAAAAAAAAAAAAACATTATTGAAAATAAAAGAATGGTACCGAAAGTTGAGGGGTAGTGGCTCCGCTGAATAAGTGCTTCATTGATCCTTCCTCAAAGGTGAGGGGTTCGAAACCCAGTAGAGGCGCTTGGTGTCTTAAATTTGACGTCGCGGTGGTGGGTCCTCCACTAGCGTCACCCGAGTTTAGCTCGCTGGCTACCGGCTATAAGGGGGTTCCCGGGTCACCAAAAAAAAGAAAAAATAATGGTATCAAAAGGGCATTAGAGAAATCTAGTGTAACCAAGTCCTCGTATCCAAAATCTCTATTTTGTAGGAGTAAAATAATCCTTCCATTATTTTACTTAGGTGTCTAATCAACCTACCATAAACTGATTAGCGACAACTCTTAGACAAAACCCACTTTCATGTTAAAAACTTGAATCTAAGTCGCAAATTGGTATGGGCTTGGGAGTAGACTTAGTAATCCATTAGCCAAACCCTAGGTGGTTTACCGAAAATTTGGTTGCGACAATGGGAATGCATCACCCGTTTGTAGGAAGACATGTAAATACAATTAGGTTTTGATTTGACATTAACAAATCCATGTCATAAAGAGGTCAATCTATTTAAGGCACGACAAAATCATGTCTTAACAAGTTGCACCTACTTAATTCATTTAGACACGAATTGACATGCTTAAGTTAACATCTTAATGTGTCATTTTCTGAATGCTACACGTCTAGACATGTGCCATACTCATATCTAAAGAATTTTGTTCTTAAAACAATTTTTAGATAGTACGCGAGTCAAAAAACAATGAAAGGTACTAGAAAAAATATATAAACATACAAAAACAATACAATATGAAAAAAACAACAATTCCGCAGAATAATTAAGCAATATTATAAAGGGAAATTACTCACGCTGTTGAGAAACTCGTTGCAATGTAACGTTTTTACACATATTGTTGTGGATAAATGCGGTTTATGTACTCTATTGTTGTATACTGGTTATAATATTGCATTTTGTCAAAACAAAATTACGGTAACCCACTTGATAATCATGTTAGTTGTGTTATGTGACATGTTTTATTAAGCTTACAGTGTTTGTGTTGAGATATTTTGACAAATTCAATAAATGTGTAACATTCGGATTAGCCATAATAGTATCACACTCCCCTCTCGATACAACATGATTAACACGACAGGATACGAATTTCCAACTGCAGACAGGGCCACTGAGCCCACACCATGAGATAGGTGCTAGGTAAAATTTGGGTAATTATTTTCCATAATATGTGGGCAACAACACATGTTTTTATTTATTTGTGCATTGAGAAAATCATCCTTTCAAGCGCATATCATGCCGCTTTAGCTGCGGCTAGAATCGGTCCGACGCCGAGGGAAATGAGAAGCAACGACCGTATGTGGTGTCTAGGGAAATGAGAAGCAACAACCCTACATGGTGTCTAAGTCAGTGAACAAAGATACAAAGCCCTCATAAGTTTTGTTATTGTAATTAATTACACATTAAATATTATATAACGAAATCCTTGGATATCATATCATATCTTATCTAATCCTATCTTGGATAAATCCATATGACTAAACATAGCCATACGGTCGATGATAAAGATGCAAAGTCCTTAGAGGGTAGGGCCTCCAAAGAGCAATGACTTCATGTGATGTTCAAGGAGAGGGAGTGAATGGTTGTCGTCGTAATTGTACATCAGCGGGACCATCCTGGCTGTGTTCAGGGAGGCCTTGCTGAAGGACTTGGTGAATGGTTGAGGATAGAGACACGCCTTGTTGAGCCTCTTCCATGCCTCCGAGATCATCTTCTTCACATGGTCTCGTGCCGCTTCTTCTGAAGAGCCTTGGAATTCTCGCTTGTAGCATTCCACATATGACCCATCTCGGCCATCTTGGAACTCGTCCTGTCACCATTGTTAATTGGTCGGGTATTAGTGGAGTAATCCTCAAAAGGGAGGGCAAAGAAGAAGGAAGAGAAAGCATTTACAACCATTGTACCTTTAGCTCGGTGCACGATCAAAGCCCATCAAATACAAAAGAGAAATGATTTGGCAACAATTTTTAATCTATTCTGAAAATAACCGTCTGTTCTGAATCACAAAAAATCAAATAACAAATTGTTATAAATGTTATGAGGTCCACTTGTTCAAGAATTTGTAACTTGCAATAAGTTGTTATTTACATAGTAACTCAAAGATCGTTATGTTAGTAAAACCCATAAATGAATTTGCCCAAAAAAAGAGAAGCTTTGTTAAAAAGGACAAGTGCACGATATTTTCATGACTCACCTCGGCACTTCCCAAGTCGTCCCAAAGACGAAGAATTGAAGCTGTGGAAGATACAATTTCAGGTATATTTTCTAAATGATCAACACTTTCGGGGGTGATTCTCTCACCCAAGATGAAGAATAAGTGGACCAACAAGACGTGCACTCCGGAGCTGACAATTGCGTTGTCCAAGTAGTCTTGTGTCGTCGGGGAGTGACCACTGGCAAGCCATCTTGCCTCCACCAAGAAGGCATTTAGCAGGCTTGCCCACTGTCCATGAATTGGAGACAAAATATAAAAACGAGGATGCGCCATTTTTTATACGCGAGTCCACGTGAATTTACGTGCTAATATCTACATGTCGTGAAATTTTCAGGTTCCTTGATCAATGCAAAGGAAAATTTGTGCGCTGTAAAATTTATATTAAGTAAAAGTAATAAGTAAAAGTCAGTTCAATCGTCCTAGGATTCGTCCATGCTTCTAAGAAGTAGTCTAGAGAAGAAAAAGAAAGGAAGAAATGTGTGGGTTGGGGGGAGTGAAAAGTTGTACCGTTTTCCTTAAGGAGCACAATGGGTTCCACCCATGATTTTTGTACACCGCCAAGCTGAATTCATTGGTAATATCATCCAAAGCATGAAAGCACATCCTAATGTAGTCTGGTACGTTATCTTTCTCAGTGCATTCCCATCTGACAGATCGAGAAAACCAAATCAGCAACAAACCAATAGAATTAGACAGGGAGAAGTGCCAAAAAAGTCCTAAACCTTTTGTGTTTGTCCCAGTTTAATCCTAAACCTTTTTTTGGTGCCAATTTAGTCCTAAACCTTTTTATTTAGTGCCGATTCAGTCCTTTTGACCGGATTTTGTTGACTAGACGCCGACCGACTGACGTGGACAATTTTAAATATTTTTAAATATTTTTTCTATTTTTTCTTTATTCTTTATTTTTATTCTTTATTCTTTTTTCTTTTTTCTTCTCTCCTCCTCCCTCCGGCCGCTGGCCGGACCATGCCGACCGGCCAGACGAGACGACTGGCGAGGCTCGCCGGCCACCTCGCCATTGGCCGCGAGGGCGGCCTCGCGCTGGGCGGTGCCAGCGAGGGTCGAGCCTCGCCCACAGTTGGCGAGGCTTGACCTCGCCAGATCCGGTGAGGGCCTCGGCGATTCGCAGGTCGGTCGCCGGCGCGGCTCGCCTTTGCGGGCAACGCCGGCGAGGCTCGCCCTCGCGGCCATTGGCGAGGTGGCCGCGAACCTCGCCGGCCGTCTCCTCTAGCCGGTCGCCATGGTCCGGCCAGCGGCCAGAGGGAGGAGGAGAGAAGAAAAAAGAAAAAAGAAAAAAGAAAACGGAAAAAAGAAAAAAGAAAAAATATTAAAAAAATATTAAAAATTATCCACGTCAGCCGGCTGGCGTCCACTCAGCAAAATCCGGCAAAAAGGACTGAATCGACACTAAATAAAAAGGTTTAGGACTAAATTGGCACAAAAAAAAAGGTTTAAGACTAAATTGGCACAAACACAAAAGGTTTAAGATTTTTTTGGCACTTCTCCTGAATGAGACAGTACATCATTGAGTTATCTTGTGTACACGACTTCAAGTACTTTTGTCCCTGTACGGTTTGGGGCTTTAAAATTTTCATGCATGTGTCCACGGGACTTGGGACCGCTTGTGTAAGAAAAACTTCCAAGTACGCAAGGATAAGTGAAAAGTATTCTTTTCACGTACAGGTTTGAGATCAGTCAAGTTTACTTTCGAGTAGTTATCTACAATGAAAATACATAGGCATGCTAGGATCGATATTGTGTATGTGCAAAAAGAGACTTTCACGGATGGCGCTCAATGTAAAACTCCAAATTATGTACCTGTTGACAACATCCGTGAACGTGGTGAGATCTTCGATCGTGCCATAGACGTCAAAAATGTCATCGATGATGTAGATGAATGAGATGGGTTTGGTGACGAGCACTCTCTCCTGGGACAAGCCTGTTTCGGTGAGGATGGCCATTGGCCACATGTACCACTTCATTGGCTGGTCCCTCGCGTATTTCAGTTCCTTTGCCATGCCCAGTTCTTTCCACCAACTGATTAAACATATGAGAATATTAGTCAAGCTAGTCACTTCATAAGTAAAATTGTTGAGGAAATCTAATGGAGATGTGATGGGTGGCCACATGGTATATTTAACTAGTTATAGCCACAACTCTTGATAGAAAGTTTGGATCGTGTGTACGTACTTCGAGACTTGGAGGATTTCCCGTTGATGCACGGATCTTACAATGTTCGTGTCCAAATGGGCAAGTTCCCCTAAATTCTTGGTCCAGCTATACGAATGTCCCACAAAATTTCTCAAAAAATCATTAGCCGTGAACCTGGCCAAGCTCTTGTGGAACGGATTGCCAAGTGAATTTTTCACGAATCTAGCTTGAACATGGTCAAGATCGGCCAAAGATGAATGGAGGCGTTGACGGATTGACTCTCCTACTTGATCGAGAGCATCTTCTCCTTCAATGCCAAGTTGGGAAGCTTCAAATAAACTTGTCAACCCCAAAATGTCATTGCCCTGTGGCCTTTTATTCTGAGTCCCATCATTCATTTTGTGTAGAAACCGTTGAAACACATCTGTAGATTAAATGTGGAAAAGCTAAGTTATGTTAGAATTCTGGTAGTAGACGGGAAGTAGACATTGTGTCCCACCCTCTTGACATCCGGGTCAAATTGTAAGAAAAAGTAAAGGCAAAGAAGTGAGAGATCTATTTTGATACTACTTCTGTTAATATCTTTCGAATTCCCCCAGCAGCCATCACATCAGTCCGGAAACGGTATTTGATATCATCAAGTGAAGGAGATTTCATTCACCTGAAGGAACAGGATAGCCTCCTTGCCTCAAGAGCCGGAAACGAAGTGCTGCGTCATGCAGATTATCGGCATCAATGGGACGAGAATGAGATCGAGACGAGGAGAACAAAAGATGCCTCTGCAAGATCGCCTCGATCTCATCCTCAAAATGGTAGTCAATGGCGAGACGTTGGAGAGCATCCACCATTACCAAACTTTCGAGCGAGTCTCCTCTTACTTGCTTCAGCAGTTGCTTCACTTCTTCTAATCTCCTCTCGTGCCGCCCTCGAATATCTTCCTGAAACACAAAGATAAGGATATCATGTCTTTACGTTTTCCTTTCAAAATTCAAATACAAGATGAACCTATTCAAGTGTTTCGTCGATTCTAATGATTAAGTGATAGCAAACGAGTGAAACTTTTTAAATCGTCGGTGTGCAAAACTAAAAGAGTTACATGAGAAGAAGGGACAAACAAACCTCGGTGGCAAGGTTTCTCATTGCAGTTTTTGGGCGAGTATGGTCCTTAGAAGGAGTAGAAACCAAGGTCTGATGTGAGGAAATACTCCATTTGTTGTTCGTTGAGGAGAGCGAATTTGCATTTTGCAGGTGCTTGTTCTTGTCTGTTTGAGAAGTTCCTCTAGAAGTGAATGGACCATGCAAGAAAGCGAAGGTTGCTCTTGACAAGGCCATTATGGCTGAGTATAGAGAGTCCTTCGAAGAGAGGGATGAGTGAGAATGCGAGGGGGATCACTTATTAGTTCATAATGATCCCATTTATTCACTATGTCCTATTTATAGGCACGTGGAAATGTTCAAAGTCCTTCAATGCGATGCACCTATATAACGTACCACACGTGTATGGGACCCTAGAGTTTGCTTTTCATAAACAAGAACATGTGTGCCCAACACAAATTGGACTGACATATTCTTCTGATGTGTGCGACCCATATGATCTAGAAATGTATGATATCACCTAGCACATAGAAAAGTTATTCATTTTTTAACGTGATTTCGAGTGAATTTGCAAGGTTTCTAATGATATTGAGTATTAAAATATATCTCAAATTTGAATTCATAAACAAATCTTGATCACTTATTAATTGTAAGTTGCATTCTTAAATAGACGTTAAAAATCGAGCAAAGTTGAACGAGTACTTGCATGTGCACTACAACTGAATTGGTCATGTGTGACCCATATGATTTAAAAGCATATGATATCACTTTGCACATAAAAAAAGAATTATAAATTATCACTCGTTTTTACATGATTTTCGGGAGATTTGCAGAATTTGTAATGGCATGAATATAAAAACATGTTTCAAGTTTGAGCTCATGAACAAAATTTGATTAGAGATGAATTGTAAGTTGGATTCTTTTTTGGACATCCGAAATCGAGCAAAGTCATATAGGGCAACTATTTTTACGAATTGGAGTAGGCAAACAATAGTAGAAAAGTCCCACTTTCACTTTGTTTCCTATCTCGACTCGATTGCTCCTCTTGTATCGAGTTCAAGCTTCTGACTTCTTCCTCTGGAGGTGGTATCTATGTAATTATCATCAAGGTTTGTTTTCCAGCGGATTCCATACACAAAGCTCGATAAGCATCGAGGGACGCAGTTTTACTTTATGCAACAAGTTTGAATATTATGCATCCAACAAACATGAAAAACGTCTAGCAGGGTCGCTTTCTGAAAACAGAAAGCGGGAGAGGATAGGCCCAGAAACTTTCCGGCAAAACTTGAACGATGTCCACATATCGTAAGAACCTAAGGACAAACGAAACGTGATTCGCATTTGGAAAAAGTACACATTTTTCAGTTGATGGTAGAAATTTAGGGACGCCAAAAGGTGGGTCTAGCTTGGAATTACATGAATATAGAATAGCCCCTTCCCGTTTACAATCGTTAAAAGTAATTGAAATCCGTCAAATCTTTCATTGATCATGTCTATGCTTGATTGATTGTAATTGATACTCTTTTTTATAATTAAAAAAGGTGAGATGGAGTGACCGTTCTTGGTGACCCTTTGGTTAGAGGGTTATCATAAGAGTTGGACCTTCATCGATGGAGCTCGATTATCGACCATCTCATGAATGTCTAGTGTTAAGTTTCAAAAGCCTATGATTTTATGAAAGATGTGATAGATAGTAAATTGTCATATCATGTATAATTAACGTAACAAAATGTTAATTTGATTCTTTTTCACGATTCACTTCTGAATCAAGTAAATACGGTACTTATAATAATCACTATAAGTCGAATAAGAATCTCCAAACTGGGCTCCATCAATCTTGAAGGATAATGTACGGTCTCAACACGTGCAACGCTTTTGTGATGTACCGCCGATAACGTTGTATAACGTGGCTTCGATTCAGTTGACAAAACCGATTCTGATTGGCTTGGGTGTACGGCCACTGCGTCTCCCTCTCAAGGCAAGAGTACGAACATGCCATGGCCATTCATGGCCATTATTAAACACCCATTTGCATCCCAGAGCAATAAATCACGACAGGGCATGAATCACGCCCCCGCTTTATTGAATGATCAGACACGTGCAGACAAAATCTCTCCGTGTGAACCAGCTTTCTCGCCGACAACAAAAATTCCTGTTCCTGCATTTGGGACAGTACAAAAGATGTCGTTTTAGGCGCTTCTTATTTTTCGCTAATTGAGTGCTGCTAATATTACGGTATCGTTATTTACCATAAACGACCACAAATTCTTATTTGCGAGGATTTGGTGGTCGCGAGTTGGGAAAGTCGTAGAGATTATGAAGCCCATGACTACAAAGATTATAACAGCCAATTCACAGGGTATTTTTTATTATGGAACTTGGAATATTGAACTTAGAAATCTTTTTGTAGTTCCTTTTAATGGTATTATAAACGTTCCCCTTAGAGTACTTTCAGCCAAATCCCAAAAAAATATGCATGGATTACATATTAAGCAAAACTATCCTCACTTTTCAACTGAAAAAAGATGCATGGATTTTTACTTATGGGATAAAATAACCCACGGTTAAGTCTTCCATCCCTGCATAGTGATGTATTCACTCGAAGTCATTGATTTGGACACTAACTTTTGATTAAAAAGAACTCGATTCTCTAATCCTAACTCTTTCAATTTGGGGCTGCAAATTTTTTTTTCCCATTTTCTTGGTGAAACGGAAAAGATCTTGATTAAAAAACTACAAGAGTATAAATGTTTTGCACTGATGTTGCCGCTACTCCTACATTTTTTTTCTCTTGAAATAAAGATGTTGAGATCGTTTTTTTTTTTTTTCACTTAATGCAAAAATATCTGACATTGATAATATTAATAAGTTTCTTTTCTATTATTCCCTTATTTTATGATTGTGCCAAGGTGGAAAAAATGTGCGGTCTTCACAATACCGTTGCTCTCCTATGAGTGATAGTACCGTCCCGTTATCATCTCCCCATCAATATATTTTACGCACTTTTAGTTTTGACTATAAATAGGCCATCTAAAGCACATCAGCCTCCCATCAAGGCATTTTCTTTTCCCTCTCGTGCTTTGGCTAAATCACCATGTCCCATTCTTAACAATCTTCGCCCGTCTTCTCTCCCTGTGATTAGTACTGGGAAAGGTTCGACCACCGGTTCAAGCTTCATAATGTCTCGACCTAACCAAATGCAATCATCGAGCATTGACAAAGAGCAAACTCATCTGGTAAATCCCCTGATCTTAGTCTTTTATCTTCACCTTTTCTTTTCTTTTCTTTCCTTAGCACGTGAGAAAAAAAGAAAAGAAAATCACAGACGTGGTTCAGTTGGAATGAATTTGCAATAAAAAACCAACTTATTAACTCCGTGCCAGATTTGACCATTTGAAAAAAATTTCAACCTGGCCTGGCTTGCAATAAAAAATTTCATCTTCCTCACTTGCTTCCCTCCCTCACCGACTCTCTCTTGCACCGTCTGATGGACGGATGGTGTTCGTTGCCGCAAAGTTCTTGTGTATCACATGGATTGGCTTACCTAATTTCTCTTTTGTAGGAAGAGTTATGCTTGCATAAGTGAGTAGCTTCATGTAGTAGTCGTGGGAATAAGACTAATATTAGACCCATGTTTGTTGCTAATTCTTTGCCTTATGATTTTATTTACTATAATTAGCCCTATGGATCCTTAATTTTTCGTTTAGTCAAAAAGTTCATGTATTAATTTATAAACAATGCTTAATGTTTCAATATAAATTTGGAGGATTATGTTATTTTCTTGCTTATTAATATAAAATTCGAAGTCGTATAGGATATCGGGAGATTGTAAAACAGGTTTAAGTAGAAACAGGGTTGACCCTGGAACCAGATCGGAAAAATAGGGTGGGTCGGGTACAGGGTCCAATACAAATAGGGTCGGGTATAAAGTCCAGAAAAGGGGAACCAGTTATAACAGGGTCGGGTAGAGGGTCTAGGTCTAGACCCTACCCACTATGGACCCGATCACCCCTAATATCAACATCACACAAAAAAGAAGAAGTCATATTGTACTAAATTACCATATATGACTTTAAGAAAAAATATCAGTTAATTACTACATCAATTGTGCTTGTCTTTACTCTTTTGAACTTTTGCTGATTTATATTCTTTCTTCATTACAATAATTTCTTACAATTACATAAAAAGTATTGCAAATTTTGTTTTTTCTCTGCTTAAGTTCTTTTTTCTATTTTTGGCATTATAAACATCGACCTCGTTTGTAATTCTGGATTTCCATGATGTAGGATAATTATGGGATCAAACATGAAGAACAAGTAAAGAGCATTATAGGTTTTCTGAATAATGTGGTGAGTGAGCCCGTAGAAAGTTTGATCATTGTCGACATGATTCAGCGGCTAGGAATCAAACCCCTATTCCGAGAACAGATCAAAGCCATTCTACATTGGCAATACACACATTTTACCTCTCTGAATCATGGCAAAGATGATGTCTATGAGATTGCTCTCCGGTTTCGACTTCTTCGGCAAGAAGGTTATTATGTGCCTGCAGGTTTGTTACCCATGAGTTTCAAGTCGATTGCAATAGCGAAATAAAATGTTGCTGTTGATCCATAACAACAGAATACATATATTTGTTTTTGTTTTGACTAGTCAAGTGGAAGCCCCAAATTTTCCTCCTCCTCCTTTTTTTTTTTTTTTTTTTTTTTTAAGGATGAAAATGGAAAAGAATAAAAGCTGATCTTTTGAATTTTTTGTCGACTTAAGAATTGGAAATGTTTAATTGAGATGACCTTTCCAATGGGTATCTATCAATGCATGTTACATGCGAGGACTTATGCCAGATATTAAGCAATTCATTAATTTTCTGGAGTTGTTTTTAAAATGGAAAGTAAGAACTTGGAGGGAATCTTGTCTAATCTAATCATTCATATTACAGAAACCAAAATGATAAAACCTAGATTTTTCAGTTGATTTGCCCATTTCTTCCATTTTTTTCTCCTTTTAAGTTTCTTTACATTAAAAAATTTAAAATTTACATATGATGAAATAGTTTTAACCAATTTAGGACTTTTTTTTTTTTCATATCATAATTTTGAATGATGCAACTTATAAATTAGATAGCAGACTATACTTTTAGATGTACTACTGTCCTTATGCTTTTTATGCAGATGTGTTCGAATACTTCGAGGATAAGGGAAAAGGTTTTATTATGAAACTGGAAGGAAACGTCAAGGGAATGATGGAATTATACGAAGCATCACAAATGAGCATAGAAGGAGAGGATATACTCGACGAAGCCGAATGCTTTAGCAGCAAGTGTCTCAACGAATTGTTGACATTTGATCTTGATCCCAAACAAGTGAGAATGATAGAAAGTACATTGCGATATCCATATCGCAAGAGCTTCGCAAGATCGCTAGCTCCTCTAAGTTTTGTAAACGATATGCCTGGCTTGAACT
The DNA here is from genome assembly GCA_007663325.1 of Eucalyptus pauciflora. Classification (NCBI taxonomy): domain Eukaryota; kingdom Viridiplantae; phylum Streptophyta; class Magnoliopsida; order Myrtales; family Myrtaceae; genus Eucalyptus; species Eucalyptus pauciflora. The sequence goes on from VMYD01000040.1 coordinate 83,614, forward strand.
CATGGATCGAAGACTTATTAGAAGTGGCAAATAGAGAGCGAAGAATTGTTCAATCTGTGCACCAAAAGGAGAATCGCCAAATTAATACGTGAGTAACTAATTAATTATTTATGCAAATTTATGCTCAATTGAAGGACGATAGATGATTAACATATAACAAAGATGGCCTTTTGACAGTTGGCCCTAATTCAAGTCTATCGATGCAGAAAGAAGATGCTATATTTATATTTATACATCTAAGAAGTTGGCATTTAGGTTCGGACTAATACCAAACTCACAAATCACAGTTTGAGGCATGACTTAAATCAATTTCGCTAAAAACTATTTGGAAAATGATGGACTCTAGATCTCCATTTTCTCTAGTCTCTATATATGTGAGATCGATGGAATCTTTATATGAAGAATTTGTTTCATATATATGAGTATACTATTATGTACTCTAGAGATAGTGTTTCCTCATACGTTTCCTATATTTCAGGTGGTGGAAAGAGTCTGGATTGGGAGAGGAGATGAAGTTTGCTAGAGACCAGCCACTAAAATGGTACTTGTGGTCCATAGCAATGCTCACAGATCCAAGCTTGTCTGAGCTTAGGGTTGAGCTCGTTAAGCCCATCTCTCTCGTGTACATTATTGACGACATATTTGATGTCCATGGCAAGGTTGATGAGCTAATTCTCTTTACAGGAGTCATTAAAAGGTATACATATATAGATATCTCATTTTACCTATTATGTCGCAACTATTGCATAGAAAAAAAAATCTACATTAGACATTTATATTATGCTGCCAATTTAATTTTTTCTTGCATTTTTTTCCCTTCAGATGGGATGATGCGTGTGTTGAGCAGCTTCCAGAGTACATGAAAAAATGCTTCAAGGTTCTCAGTGATATTACAAATGATTTTGGCAACATCGTTTTTGAGAAGCATGGATGGAACCCCACGAGATTCTTGAAACAAATGGTATTGATATAAAATTATTATTGATAAGAACCTCTGACCCCAGCCATGTTGCTAACTCCTATCTCAACTCTAAATGAGCATCACTTAATTTGAGATTCACAGCACTGAACTAAAACTCAACCTTCATCATATCCTCGTCCCTTTGTCAACTCTTTGTCTCACCACCCTCCAATATTGTGGTCATCATTTTGAAATTTGTGTTCACTTCTTCAAATTAAAGCCACAAAAACCAATTTTCGTCTTCATCATAGTGATGACCGAGACCCTAAGGGTGGGCAGCGTGGTTGGGATGGCAAGGCAGGTTGTGCTGGTTGGCGACTAGGACCTAAAAGCGGGCGAGGTTAAGTGCATGTCTTTTGTCTCACATTGTCAACGGGAGGAGTACTGGGCTGGTTGATAAGGCTTGAGTTTTTCACTCTGTGTAACGTGTTTTAAAGCCATGAGAACCATCAGCCCAAAGCGGACGATGTAATAGAGTGATAGCCCTTGGATCCTTACAATCATCGTTGAGTTTCATTGAATCTTTTCTAGAATTCCTTATAATTCCATGCACGGAGATCTTACCTCTGATAGGGTTAAGCTGCAACGCTCTCTCTACCCCAACACCCACCACACCCCCCCTCCCCCCCCTACACACACAAATCTTGGCGAGATCGAGGTGTTTCTGTCAGGATCTTGTAGCCGTGGCCTGGCTTCTTAGGAAGCTCAGTGCAGCATTAAGCTCCCTAACTGGCAGAGAGGGACAGAGAGAACTCCTAGTGATTCGTCATTTACGACTACTAGGAAAGCTCAATAAGCACGCGATTTTGATTTATGATTACTTTTAGATATATTCTTTATCAGTTGGATAACATTTGAAGTTGCAGTGGGCGAACTTGTGCAACGCATTCCTGGTGGAGTTTCAGTGGAACGCTTCCGGGACATTGCCAAAGGCAGATGATTACTTGAAGAATGGGATTATCACTTCGGGTGTGCCCTTGGTGCTAGCTCACCTGTTCTTTCTAATGGGCCAAAACATTGCCAACCAAAGTATGGATTCAAAGAAAGAAGAGGTGCCGCTGCCAAATACAATATTCTTAGTCGCTGAAATTCTTCGCCTTTGGGATGACCTCGGATGTGCCCAGGTAAACTACTTTATGGTTTCGTGCCGGGCAACATTTGGGATTTATTCAATTTTTTGATTCATGTTTTGTCATTATTTTATTGATTTAATTGTTTTACTTGGGGGGATTCTATTCCTCTAAGGACGAGAATCAAAATGGCTACGACGGGTCATATGTGGAGTGCTATTTGAGGGAAAATCAAGGCTCTTCGTACCAAAGCGCGAGGGAGCATGTGATGGAGTTGATATCGAAATTGTGGAAGCTGCTCAACAAAGAATGCCTCTCTCCATGTCCGTTCTCTGCGCCTTTCCTTGAAGCTTGCGTGAATGCCGCTAAAATGGTTTCATTGATGTACAACCATGAAGACAAGCATGGTCTTGGACTCCTACAAGACCATATGAAGTCGTTGACCTGTGATCACGAGACACTTTAGCATCATTTTTCATGTTTTCTTCTTTCATGCTTGTCGAAACACTTCCATCTACTGTACTACAGTTCACCTTCCCTTGCATCAAAGTTGCCTTCCTTTTTCCAAGTTGTCTTGTGTTCTAGATAGACATTATTTTTAGTGTTTTGCCCCGATAAGTGGCAACAATATTTGTTTGCATAACCAAATGAAAAAAGATATGTGAATTTAACATGTAGGAAAATTTAACACTATTTCAGACATATTAGATCGACAAATGATTTTTCTTTTATAAGTGAAAAACATCATAATATGTAAGAAGATCCTAAAATTTGAAAAGTAGTGTAGCATGTGTTGATGTAAATTATTTAAAGTAATAACATCAAAATATCTAGGGATAAGTACAATAAAATTCCCAAAACTTGTTATGAAAGTGTAACTGAGTAATAAAACTTTTAATAAGTATAATTAAATCCCAAAAATTATCAAGAAAGTGTAATTTGGTCTTAAAACTTTCATAAAGTGCAGAAGTTTTAAGAAAGTTTTAGGACTTGATTACACTTTTTATTAATTTTAGGATTCGATTGTACTTTCATGACAAGTGTTAGAATTTGATTGAATTTTTAAAAAAATTTAGGACTCGATTGCAATTTCAAGATAAATTTTAGAACGTGATTATACTTTTTGAAAAATTTTGGACTCAATTATATTTTCGTGACAAGTTTTAAGATTTCCAATACACTAATCACAAGAATCTATGACACCTTGTGAACTGAATACTAAAAAATAATCTTTCTTTTTTTGCTAATGCTATTTTCATTCTCTTATTAGCTCTTGACACCCACACTATATTGAATTGACTACGCTATCCATTACAGATTTCACTCTCGCTTTGAGGTTAGTTCTTACAGTTTTTTCCTTCTTTGGCCTTTGTTTCAATTTTATTATGAGACAAAACTACTCATATCCCTTTCAAAAAACTTTTTTCACTGTAGCCACGTCTTCCACACCCATTTCATTTCAACGTTTCCTTCATATTTGTCATCTTCTAAACTTATTCTGCCAATTATAACTTTATTTCCTTAGATAATTCTTAAAACTACAAATTTTTTTATTTTGATTTTCGGTAGAAATTTACAAGAATTTACTCAAAGATTGAATATTATGGTTAATAAATGCATTATACACAATTTACTCATTTCTCATTTTCTGTAGTGCAGTCACTACGGAAGATAATATTGAAGTTGACCCAACTTGCTTTTATGTATCTATTGATGTCAAAAAGTTCATTTGGAGCTTCTTGCACTAAATATTGAAACTTATTTCTTGATATGTGTGTGTTTTAAGTGAGTAATTACTCTCTTATTGATGTCATTAAAAAATTTATTCTTGATTCAGGTAAAATAAATTTGTCAAGAGAGTAACCTTTTTTAGGAGAGCCAAGTAGTTGAATGGACAATATCTTTTGTTAAGTTGCATATGCAACTTGTTATTATTGCAGTGGATAATTTTCTTTTCAATGATAATTTTATTAAAACTATGATGCATATAGTAGTGACAAAAAAATGCGTTTGCAAATAGTTTGAATGCATTGTCATATAATGCCATTACAGTTGGCATAATTTCTTACTAATAGTTAATTATTCATGTAATCAAGGCAAAGATAGCATTCTATATAATAATGTTTTAGGAAGCATTTTCTTTTGCATTTGCATTATAATAATGCATGTTTAGAATTTTTTATGTTTTGAACTTTATCATATATATATATATATTGAAAGCGTCCATTAAATTATTATGTAACGATAATCACGTAATGACATATGTTCAAGTTAAATGATGGCATGAAAAATAAATAAAAATATTGGACTATTAGATTCACTAAATAAAATTAAACTTAAGCAATTAAAATACACAAGCTATCATGTAATGACATATTTTCAAGTTAAAATTAAACGAAATGCGTATTAAAACTGATAGATGGAGTATTTTCACTCTTACTTGTGCAGGTGTTAGTTTTCAAATGATAGTTTCCTACTCAAATAAAGAGAAATATACAATTCATTAACACAATTGTTCAGTTAGCTATCTACCAAATAAACTAATTTTCGAAAAATAGGGAAGCAAATTTTGTTCCAAATGGGAAAAAAAAAAACCACAAAACAAAAAAAATGGCAAGAAACAATCTTAAATCAAGAACCGCCCTCACATTTAACCTTTAACAATGTTATTCGAGAGAGATATGGGAAATTTTGTCTCTAGAAAACCTGAAACCAAAGATAATGAATCATTTTGAATAGGACCAATAAGGGATAATGTATTCAATTTAATGTGATAGGGGGTGCCGGGAGCCAATAAAGATGTAGAAATAGAAGAGTTTTTTGTTTTTGTTTTTTGGCTAAGCATTAAAAAATCAACTTAAACTATCTTATGTGCATCTATAATTTGAAATGGCTAGAATACTAAACCATTTATGAAGTTTCCAACCACGTTCTGTCAAAACGTGGGAGGGTTTTAATATGGAAAAATAGAGCATGTACTTCTGGCGTAAAGAAAATTTTCCACCAGCGCATCCACTCTAGAACTGCATTAGAATTAACAACAACTCCACTCTAGAAGTATCAAGCCAAGTCTTGGTCAAAAGGCCCAAGTCAGAATACTCAAAAGGCTTGCATGGTTTCGATTTTATAGTCAATCTCTCTTACACTTTCTGAGTGATTGCTTGATGTGGGACTATTGGAGGCTTAGAGTGGCTTCTCTTGTAGGTGAGGGGAAGCGAGAGAGGGAGCGAACACATAGGATGTGTTTTGCAGTCGGGATAAAAATCGAGATAGGATATGATTTATCCTATCCTACGTTTGGTGCTTGCTCAAGATATGATAAAATCGGATATAAGGGAATATAGACATGATAAAATTATCCCATGGGGGAGGTGTGATAAATGTGGATGGGATTTTTAATGTCCATAATAGGAAAGTTATTTTTCTTAAATAACAAACTTATTACATTAACAAAATTAAAATTATAATTCAATATAAATAATATTTGAATTATAATTAAGAAATTAAAAAAATATTTTAATTAATCTTATTTTAATTAATATATTCAACTTTAATTCTATCTTATAATAAACATTCACTCTATAAATTAAATATGTATACTTATTATATAGTTTTGGTATTTTTGTATTTTAGGTATATTAGTACAGTTTACTATTTGATAAAATTTTATGAAAGAATGATGAAATGGGAAAAAAGAAATAATAAAGAAAATAATATAAAAAAAGAGGAAAAATAAAATAAAAATAAATTAAGGAATAGTGTTACGAGAAATTTTCACAATCTCCGTTTATGAACATTTAGATTCATTTATAATGATATGCCATTTATATCAAAAAAATGTACGTGATATGATGGGAACATATCCGACTTTAATACTGCGATTCATCAAACAATGAATTGGATATAAAAAAATCTCAGGATTTCATATTCTATCATATCCAGTCCTATCTCGATTAGAAATCTGGACGACCAAATATAGCCATAGTGTATGAGACTCCTAGAGCTGCTTAGGACCCGTTTGGTTCGGCTTTGGAGAAATGCCACTGGGAGAATGCAAATACCTTTGAGATAAAGGGGTTTTCCGAAATGCTAGACTATTTGATAAATTATAACTGAAAAGTGCTTTAGGCAAATGCAAGACTGTTTGGTAAACATATATTTGAAAAGCCTTTAATGTAACAAAATTAAGTTTTTTAGTTTTAATATTTTTAGAATTATAAGAAAAAAATAATGACTATGTAACCTTTTACATTTTCATGTTGAGAGTAATATAAAAGATATATTAATAAATTTATTTAAAAATTATATTAAAAGAATTTGATTATAGATTAGATGCAAAGCTCAACTTTTGGCCTAGGGTTCTTTTAGGTTTGTTTTCAACTTTGAATAATTTTTTTAAATTATTGTAGTATTAATCATCTTCGTTAATTAATGATTATTCTAGTGTATTGATAATAAATTGGCTATTGATTGTCAAAAGATAAAAATGACCCAAAAAAAAGGTGAACCCAACATTTGCAAATGAATTTTATTGTTATTTTTTAAAATACGATGAAACTCCATCGCTAATTAACGGCGATTGGGGTGTGGGGAAGATGATAGGTTTAAAAAAAAAAAAAAGGTCAACAGATGAATAGTAAATGTGGACTTACATTTCCGAAATACTGAAAGCCCAAAGCAGGTCCGGACTTGCTTTGGGCTTTCAGCATTCCAGAGCATTCCAAATGCTAGCATTTGGCCAAAGATGCCTTGAAATGCTGAACCAAACAGGTAAAATTTTCCCCAATGGGCTTTCTAAGCTGAAAGCCCCTTGGGAATGCTGAACCAAACGGGGCCTAGTCCCACATCATATCTAGTACAGATTAATGAAGCAGTTTGCCTATCAAGTAGCAGGGAGGAACTAGTGTGGCTATAGGACTCTTGGCAATGGGGCCGGTGTAACGTCGTTAGCACTGAGAAAAGCCTCATGTCAACGTACCTTTGAAATGATTTTTGATATATATTTTTATGAAGTACAATTAAAATTTAAAAAAATAAATAATCTGTCTGGTTCTGAATTCTTTAGAACCGGACCAAAAATTATTGGCTCTACTTTTAAGAAATCGGGAATGGGATCGGTGTCTCGAGAATATGATCCAATTTGTTTGGTTTGATTCATACGGTTTAGGGTTTAAATGGGTTTTTTTCGCTTACCCAATTAGTTCGGTTTAATTCAGACGGTTTTGGGTTTAAAGGGATTTTTTTAGCTCACCCCTAATTACAACTATGCTTTTTTAAAAACGAATTTGGACGGTTCTGGGTTTTATTCTATTTTTTTGGTCGGTAACGGTTCTGGGTTCAAATGGTTTTTTTGCTCACCCACTAATTAAAAGCTTTTTAAAAAACGAATGGCATGGCATATAAGATTGCTACTGCTTCCATAAAACTTTTTTTTTTTTTTTACACTAACTGTGCATGCTATATTTATTCTTTAACAATTTGACATTATTGATTCATGAAGAAATCTCATAAGCATTTTAAGAATTTCTTCGATATTACAGTTTAATATTTACGGTGTTTTGAACTTCATAAGCCTTTGAAGAACATATTTTTTTTAGAAATAAGAATAATTCAATATCTATTACATTTTTCGTTGAGTTATGATGAAAAAACATTGTAAACCATAGAGATTTAAGATACTTAAATATTTTCGACCTCTATCAAATACGTTATGATGAAAACTGGTGAGGCTATGTAAACCATGGTCAAATATTGAAATTAAAAAATCAAAGTATTGGCGACATTTTGCAACGCATCGGCAACCTTTTGGTAAATTTTGCTTCTAGTGATAATTAAATGTGTCGTGCATGCGGACTTAAGCCGCATTAGTTTTGCTTTGAGTGGATGTCAAGCCATTTCGCCAAGGACTACCGTCAGCTAAGCGACTGTCATCGCAACAAATGTTGTTAGCAGAAGCTGAGCGGACCCAAGCCGGGGTTTCCAGATATGCAATTTGCCAGTGGAGCTTCATTAGCGACCGTCTCATAGACCATCCGGTGGAGATTCATCGGCGACCTACATCTGAGACTTGAAGAATATGAATGAGGGCAAAATCGGAAATGAAAATATTGATGAGGGCAGTTTTGAAACAAATTTTTTTTATTAACCTTAGGAGGGTGGCCTCTCGTAAATGCTGAAAGCCCTACTTTGCCTTGGGCTTTCAATTTTACCAAGGCAAGTGTTTTCGCAGAGCCTATTCGCAAAGCTGAACCTCTATGCATGCTTCATTGCAGTCGATGTCCGAAACATCATGTCAAAAGGCTCTTAATTTCAGATGTACAATTATTGCCGCCCAAAAGATGATGTTCATGATAGCGAGGTAGTAAACTTATATTTCTCTTTTAATGTGCACAATATTTAGGTACAGAATAGTTCAACATGACTAGCAAATGCAAAACGCGTAGAACGCACTTAGGTCTAATCAATTGTCACATTCCGAAAACGAGAAATCTTTATCGTGGACTTAATATCTTTTGTTAAACAGTAAATGAAGTTTCTATGGTTTAATTCTACTTTGTAAAATACCTGCAAAGCGCACATTTACATTTCAAAATACCTTTATGTCATCATGACGTATTCTTCCTAAAAGTCGGGTTACGTTAAATGTTGAAGCCCTTTGGCCTTTACAATATAGAAGAAAAGGCACTTTCCAAGTATAGGAATGCAGAAACATTCGAGATACACAACCTGCCCATTCTTTTTCTAAACAACCTATGTCCGAATCAATGGAAATGAAAAGGGATTAGGAAAGACACAGTAAAAACTTGTGTCCCATATAAGATTCAAATAAAAATATCGATAATTAGTGGCAATTAAACATTAACATCCATGAGATAGTACGGATTTTTTGTTTTTAAAGATATCTCCTTTGAATTTGGCAATGTTTTTGGCTTGTAATTAAAGCGGGATCAATAAGAACTAATTTTCTGAATTGATGTTCAATGTTCCCCGCATGAACTTAATGGATGCTTCCCTATGGGGTGACGTCCACAACATTATATTCAGAAAGCTTGTATTGTAATAATTTATGGTGACCTTAAGAAAATAAACGTTCAGGGTAGTTCAAATAACTGCCAGCCATCAGATGTTGTAAATCAAAGTAAGGTATCAAATTATTTTCCCTTCTAACAATATGCACAATTATTTACATAGCACGCCACATTTTCGTCCATATGTGATGCGAGGACAGTTTTTCCAAGTAATTTTTTGATTATGGATCAAAATCCATGTATGGAGATTGTCAGTGTCACATCCAAAATCCACATCCAGAAAATACACATCTAAAATTTAGGAAGTGATTGGTCCTATATTTTAACATAAAGAATAAAACCTTTAGCCAAAGCTAGTCATTTAACTAAAACATATTGACTGAATAAAACCTTTATTGAATAAAAGTTATAATAAAATATTGTCTATCATGAATTAACCAAAACTATACAATCATAAACCCTGATCTAATAAACTTATTCAATTAGTCTAATATAAAGTCCCATACTAACTCCTAATCACTTTTCACGTGCATGCAATTAAACTCCTCATGTTCAAAATCTCAAGTGGTAGATAAATAAGTGAGCAAAGTCACGGCTCAATAAGCAACAATCACCATTCCCATGGCATTAAGCCATGAACAAAGAAATCAATAAAAAAATTGTATGCGATAGAATGCATCATGAAAGTGACTCCAACCCATATTTTCAAATCCGCGAGTCATGTGTTGACACCTAATTTAGGATCAATTTTTTTTTTATTTTAGGAAATAAAATAGAAGGTAATAAATAAAATAAAGCATTTGGGTTTGTGGAGGGAGATTTCGAAAAAAAAACAAATTTTGAATGATGAAGCATTTTTATTGGTGAACACATACCTTCATTTCAAAAATTTTTAAAATGAAATTAATGAGGGGAATTAATGGGATTTGTCTAGCAATATGGAAAGAATAGACACTCACTCCAATATTGGGCGTGAATCTGGACATGTTCGCAGCAATATAAATGAATTGGGAAAGAAAGTGAGGGATTTATGGCAACAAATCAGAGCTAAGATTTCGGCAATCCCCGCGAACAAAGGAGCACGGGTTCTGACTTTCCAATGTTAAACGGAAGTCTTGTACTATAAAAGGGACACGTTGCGTCATTTGAGAGGGGGGCTTCGTTTCGTCTTCCATCGACCAAAAAAATAGAAAAGGGGTTTTCTTTTTGCTAGTTCCAAGATCAGCAAAATGGAGCACTTTTTCCTCTTCTGAAATGTGCAGCAAATTTCGACCAAAAAAAAAAAAAAAAATGTGCAGCAAAGAGTGTACGAAGACAGAGTGAGAGAAAGGTGAAAAAGAAGAAAAAGTCAAAAGAGTTAGGATTCTGAAAAGCAAAAGACGTGAGTGCAGAGAGAAGTGTCAGGGGTGAGAAAAATTAAAAAAAAAGAGGAAAGAAGAAAACTGTTCTTCTTCCTCGTTGGTTCGGTCCCTTGCTCGTCCGAGCCTCCTCCTCCGCGTGCCACTCGCCCAAGCCGGTCAAGCCATCAGACTCCACACCACCGAAGACCCGAAGCCGCCGCGACCGCCGTGCCGATTGCCCCGCTCCGCGACTTCTCGATCCGTCCCCCACCATTTGCACCGGTATTTCTGCAGCAACCAACCCCGCGCACACCTCGGCCCGAAAGTCGCCGCCCCGCATCCACCTCTATATACATAATACGAGAAGAGGCATTGTTAACTCATACCACGATGGATTGAATAATGCTAGGTTAATGTTAAGAGTCTATTTGAAATCATTAAACTACACGGTCATGAGACCACGCATTCAATTATGTATCTAACACAATCTTCATGTTGTTCTCTTTTAGGATTTCTATTCTTTGTGTACTTATTCAATATACTTACAATGAGTCTTATGGGCATTTACTCGGTTATTTATTAGCAAGGCAATGCCATATTCTAGTGCAGCTGTGGTTTCGGGAAAAGTTCCAAATAAGTACATAAAGTGTTATCATTTTCTTAAATAATGATATATAGTGGATCTTGTTTTAAATAAAAGTTTGAAATACTATCATTTTTTTAAATAAGGATTTAAAGTGGGTTTTGTTCAGATAAGGACTTGAACTGGCCATATTAGTCTCAAGGAAAGCTTGACTTCATTGACTTGTCAAGGGCATTTTTTTCTTTCAGTTTTTATTTTATTTTATTTCATTTTTCTATTTCTTCTTTCCTTTCTTTTTTTTTTTCCTTTTCATACAAAAGACATATTCAAAAAAGAAAAAAAATTAAAACTTAAAATAATAAAACACAAAAAAAGAAAAAGCCCAGGCCCACCTATGGTCACCGCCCCTTGCCGGGACAAGGTGTTGACTATGGCTAGGAGGGTCATCGGCCCCTCTGGAAGGGCCGATGACGCTAATGACTGGATGAGAGGAGGTTGCAATTTGGACAACATTTGACGATGAGGAAAAGGACCGTGGAACAGCAAGGATTTCAATGAGTTTTTATTATCGAAGTGTTCATGTTCTTGTTCGGACGTCGGTGGACGCGACCTGCTGGTGGCGCTGGCCCTCTCGATTTCCAGTCGGCAACGGGCGAATTAGCTTCCGCACCAATCCGTGCGGGGCATTATGCTCTTCTCTTTTCTTTTCTTTTTTTTTCTCCTTTTCTCGAGCCGGACCGACAACCTTCTTCCGGTACCATACATGGCTCGTTCCCGTCGAGAATAATTATTCTTTTTTTTTTTGTTTTTTCATAGTCCGAAGTACGCGCACAAGCTTGATTATCGAACCAGTTCACATGTAGCTAGTGAAAGTTGAATAGGGACGGCCTTCGATTGATGAGATGGGGAGTCCTTGACTTCTTATCAACTATGTTGATCTTGGGGGTTATTCAGCGTACGTCACGCATTAGTGATTCAAGGTGTGATCGCTCCTTGCAAGAACTCCATGTTGCAGAACAACTACAAGGTCATCGTCAGCAATGAAATCTGAAACCTCCTAAGAACCTGAAGATGAAGAAGATGATTCCCATCATGAGATTCGTCGAATGCTTGCTTCATCATTTTCATGTGAGTGCCCAAATCTGGGAGAGGATTACGGCTCTCTCTTAGTTTTGGTGAAGGTCACCGGGCCTTGCCGAGGTGCTAGCGAACTTGTCAGCCATAGCTAATGCCTTGACCCAGTGATAGGGCGATGGCCACTGGTAGGAGGACTGGGGCTAGCCCTCGTGCTTGTATTTTCTTTTTCTTTTTCTTTGTTAAAGTTTTACCTTTTTTTTTATGAAAAATAAACAGAAAAATGACAAAGGAAAGGAAAGAAAATAAAGTTTTAGCTACTCTGCTCTGCTTCGCGTAGGTGTCCTTCTCGCGCGTGAGACGCAGGGAAGGAGGAGGGGAGGTAGGAGGAGCAGATGCTCGCGAAGGGGAAGAGGAGAAGGGGCTGGATTTTTTGTTTCCATTTGTTTTAAAAAAATATATATAATTTGAAAAAAAAAATTGTTTATCTGAAATAAGTTAAATTAAGGGAAAATGAATAAAAATAAAACTTTATCGATGCAAATACTACTAATGTCTATGCGATGTGAAAATCTTTTTCTAGTGTCAAGTCGGTATCTAATTTTAAGGCAATTTAACCCTAATTATTTAATCAAAATTTAGGTAAACACAAAAATAATCTACGCACATGTATCTCGTGTTTCCTGAACATCATGGTTGGATTATGCTTCCGCCTAGGGGTGAGCGGTTCCAGGTTCCGGTTCGGTTCCGTCTGGAACCTTGGAACCTACCCTCGGGTACAGGTTCCTCAAAATGAGGAACCTGGAACCTACCCCTGAACCTACCCTGTCACAGGGTCCTACCAGGTTCCAACAGGTCTTTTTTTTTTTTTGGTATTTTCATATTTGAACTATAACGTATGCGCACGTTAAAAAAAAATAATAATAATAACGTACAAAAAAAAACTATAACGTACGCGCCGCAAAAAAATATATACGTTACGCATATATATATAAAAAAACTATAACGCGCGTTACCAATATATATATATATATAACGTACGCGCACATTACCAAAAAAAAAAAAATGTACGTGCACGTTATCAAAAAAAACTATAACGTATGCGCACGTTACCAAAAAAACTATAACGTACGCGCACGTTACAAAAAAAAACTATAACATACGGGGAGGGCGTCCCGGGTCGGGACTTGGGAGTCGGGACTCAAGAGTCAAGAGCAGAGCAATAGATGTGAGGTGAGCAGGGGAGGGGGTTCCTTTTGGAACCCTAAGCGGTTCCGCGACTGGCGTCCGCTGGCAGCGGCCTTCAGGGCCAGCGGCGTCCGACGAGAGTTTTAGAGGTTCGGGACTTGGGAGTGGGGACTCAAGAGTCAAGAGTAGAGCAATAGATGTGAGGTGAGCAGGGGAGGGGGTTCCGAAACCGGTTCTGCGACCGGTTCCGGTTCCGGTTCCGCGACCGGTTCCCGGAAAAATGGAACCGGGAACTGGAACCGGTCCTTTAAGAACCGGGAACCGCGCTCACATCTACTTCCGCCCTTGCGACAATTCCAAGAATCACTCAGCAGCTTTAACGGGACCATGCCAGCTTGCAGTTCGACGCGCGATCTATGTTGCTCGATGGGAATATCTGATTTTAAGGTCTGACGTACGTACACTTTTACTGTCAAAGATATGCCTTTTCTGAGTCTTTCATTGAAGAAAGACTTTGGCACGGCAGATTCCATACACAACGCTCGATAAGCATCTGACAGGGACGCGGTTCTACTTTATGCTACGAGACAAAATATTAGGTATCCAACAAACATGTGAAACGTCTGTCGGCGTTGCTTTCTGTTTTTAGAACTTTCTCACATTCGTTGAGTCTTCTCTTCATGTCATTTAGTCTACATTTCCATCGCATCACGTGATGACAGCGGGAGAGGATCGGCCCAAGAACATTGCGGCAGAACTTGAACGATGTCCAGATGTCGTAATAAGCTAAGGACAAACTAAACGTAATCCACATTTCGAAAAAGTAGACATTTTCAGTTGATAATAAAAATTTAGGGACGCCAAAAGGTTGGTCCAGCTTGGAATCACATGAACATAGAAGAAACTCCGTTTGTTTGCACTTGTTAAAAGTAGTTGTAGCTTTTCACCACTGCGATTAAATTGTTTTTAATTTCAAATCACAATTTCTTAAATTATATTTATTTAGAGACATTGGAGATCTATCAAATTTTTCATTGATTATGTCTATGCTTGATTGATTGGAATTGATACTCTTTTTTTTATAATTTAAAAATGTCGTAAGGAGCAATCGGTGTCAATAACTCTTCGATTAGGGGATTATCATAAGAGTTTTATTTTTGTGATTAATATGTTTTGTTCGAATTATAATCATCATTTAATTATGAGTAAACACATCAACATTGCATGAGCTAATGCAAATTGGGAAATAACTGGAATTATATTATATGTATGGTGCACATGTCGAACCTATGCCACAACGAACCTAACTTTCCTTAGATCAATGAGTGATTCGGGCATAGGAACCTTTAAATCACATGGAAGTAAGTCTTCTCCAATTTTGACAACTACCTTGATGGTACCTATAATTGGTACTATGTATAAGGATTGGATAGAAGTAAGGTATTCTTACCTTGGATAACCACTTGTACAATTTACATGTATCGCTTGTATTCTTCATTATCATTAATCACCTGTACAGTCTACGAAATATCTCTTGTATTCTTCGTTATTGAATATATAGAACTTACTCAATTCTATATTTGCTATTTCATCTTGGTATGAAAGCTAGTTCTATTTGAAGAAGAGTCTTTCCCTCGACTATGTGCCTGTAGGTTTTTTTCCCATGTGTTTCGCATCGATTGCCATAGCGAAATACAATGTTGGTGTTGATACATAAGAATAGAAGACAATTTGTTTTTTTTTGTTTTGACTAGTCAAGTGGAAGCCCCAAATTTTCCAAATTTCTTTTTTTGCTAAGGATGAAAATGGAAAATATTATAAGCTGATTTTTTGTGAATTTTTTGTTGAGTTAGGAATTGGAAATGTTCAATCGCGATGACAACAATGTCAACCAAGTCATTGTCAAGTTACTCTTCACCAGCTCTAGGTGATGTATCGCCACTTTCTATTGCTCATTTTGAACATTTGTCATCAATTTTCCTACACCTTTGAACAGTGGAATATTCTTCCATTCATAATTATGATTTGTGAGTCACAAGTTGTGGACATGATCTACGTACAAGCTTAACTAAATATCAACGTGGATCACGTTTGTATCTTTGACATGTCAATTTGCGCATGACTTGACTGAAAAGACCGCCTGTCAAACATGTGCATCGTTATCGTCCTTAAAGTTTAGATTGAGAACAATGCCTAGACGCCACCAGTTTAAGAAGATGTTCGGATCCACACAATCCGGGATATTTTCTAAGTGATAGGACGCTCTCACGTCCCCGTTCTTTGTGCAAGTCAACACAAAAAGCAAACGTAATTTTGCCCGTAGGAAGATTTTAAGAAAATCTCATAAAGTGTGGTCCAACTTATTTGACCCTGATTACGACTTGGGGAGTTGAGTTTTGTTTCCTGTTTTTTCTCCTATATTCAACCCGGTAATAATATGGATTGAATGATGATATGTTTATTGTAACAATCTACTTGAAAATAATTAAGTATCTAATACAATCGTCACGTTATTCTCTTTTAGTATTTCTATTCTTTGTATATTTATTCAATATAACCTACAATCAGTCTTATAGGAATTTGCTCAGTTGTTTATTACCATGGCAATGTCATGTTCTACTGTATCTACGATTTTGGGAGAAATTTCGAATAAGGATATGAAGTGCTCTCATTTTAAAAAAAAAAGAAAAAAAGAAAAAAAAAAGAAGGATTTGGAGTGTATGTTATTTTGAATAAGGGCATAGAGTGCCATCATTTTCTTAAATAACTACCTAAAATGAGTTTTATTTCAAATAAGGCTCCGAAGTGGCTATTTTAGTTTCAAAGAATGGCCTGACCTTATCAAGGGCATTTTTTCCCATTAGTTTTTTTTTATGTTCTTTCCTTTTTCTTTTTCTTCTTTTTTATTTTGTTTTATTTTCATAAAAGACAAATTTTAAAAAGAAAAAAACTTAAAACTTAAAATAATAAAACACAAAAAAAGAAAAAAATCCAAGCCCACCTATGGTCACCGCCCCTTCTCGAGACAAGGCGTTGGCTATGGCCAGTAGGGTCGCCAGTGCCTCGACAAGGGTCGGCTCGCCCACTAGAGGTGAGGTCTTGCTAGTCCTCGCTAGAATTAGTAGAGGGTTGCGACCCTATGGCAGAGCGGGTTCGGTGGCGGAGGAGGAGGGGTACAGACGGGAGGAGGTTGCCACTCCAAGGTTTCATCAATGGAGGAGTTGTAGAGAATAAATTCAAGGTGAGATCGCTCATTGCAAGAACTCCATGTTGCAGAACAGCTACAAGGTCATGGTTAGCAATGAAATCTGAAACCCCCCAAGAACCTGAAGACGAAGAATATGAGTCCCACCACAAAACTACTCGAATGCTTGCTTCACCATTTTCATGTGAAAAAACCTAAGTTTGGGAGAGGGTCGGGAGGTGCCAAGGACCTTGTCGGCCATAGCCAACACCTTGATGTGATGATGGGGCGATGGCCACAGGCAAGAGGGCCGGGGCTAGCCCTCCTGATTGTATTTTTTTCTTTTTCTTTGTTAAAGTTTTACCTTTTTCTTTTCTTTTTTGAGTTTGTCTTTTTTATGAAAAGAAAAAAGGAAAGGAAAAGGAAAAAGGAAAGGAAAGTAAATCAAAAAGGTAAAGAACAAAATACCCTTGACCAATAAGTGAGGTCAGGCCCTTCTTTGAAACCTCTCTCTTCAGCCATGAAAAGGCTAAGAATGTCCTTGTATTTCATCTACTATAATGTTCTTCTAGTTTTGAAGCAGTTGGTGAATTCCTCGATTGTAGTTCATGAGTGGGATTCGTTTTGCTCCATGAATAACCTATTCACTTCCTTTCTATCATCTTGCCTTTTCGTTTCTCACTTCGATTTCTTGTACCGTCCACAACGATGATGCAAGTTTTTTTTAGAGTTTCTTCATTATATTCCATCTATTTTCCGAAGTCGAGGTGGTCATTACTCGCTTCCTGGTTTTTGTCAAACCATTGGTCACTGAAAATATTGTGTATTACCAATTCCATTAGATTGCCTGGGAACTGGACCGGTTAGTCTGATTCCCAATTCCAAAAAATAGGAACCAGTCCTGTTCTTGGGTGGGACTGGACCAGGAACTAATCAACCCTATGTGTGACACTTTCATCCTCCATCAAGGTTTCATCAATGGGCACCGTTAAGTAATTTGCCTACATGGATGCCGGTAAGCAAACAATATAGATATGGTATTTACGTGACTTAAGTAAAATAAAAACAATGTTGTTTTAGCTAAAAAATCATATGACTAAATCTTGACGGTAGGTAAATGTGTTACATAGATATAAGTTTGGAGTTTTTTATGTTATAAGATATATGTCACAATAGATATAGTTTAGAATTTTTGATGTCACAAAAAAAGTTCTCAATAAATTTGTTATAGTGGGCATAATTTGAGATTTTGGTAGCTTTTTCCCATTACATTGCTTAGCTAAATTGCAAGTCCAATGTTTGACATTGTCCTGAAAGTCTGAGCAGGACACAATCTATGCTTTGTGGGAGGATTTCCCATTCAATACATGGCCATATAGACTACACATCCGTTGGGGGATGAGATCTTCCACCACGCTTGATGTCCTCATTTTGTGCCTAATTTAGCTAAACCAATAATTTATCTGAACAATGTATCAGGAAATTTATCACTGAATGTGTTAGCAAATAAGATTTATTGGCAAGTCAGAGATATTGAGCAGTATAGAGGATTTTCACGTGTAGTTAACACTAACTAAAGCAGGGATTATATTTCTGTCCAGTCATGTCATTGATTGGTAGATCACAAATTATTGACATCGCCATATGCAAATTTAAGCTTGCATAACTTGTAACCTATCAATAAGAGACTCGATTGAAGAAACTTCTTTGATTTAAGAATGGGGGATAACATGGCCCTTAAAAATAGGCACATGTCCCCATCTCACAAAGGAGGTAGACAAATGTCGTATTGGAGCAGCAGAGGATCTTCGTCCTTGATGTATGATTTTCGAAGAGCTTAGTTCGTTCATGTTTTCCTTTTGATACGATTAATTGATATTGCAAAATTAAGTCAAAATAAATATAATGCTAAGTGTGATATTTTGTAGGATCACTGTCAACTGTTCTAAAAGTTTAAGATATTAAATGAATGTATGGTTTATTACTTAAATATTCTAACACTCCTCATCACGCTTGGTCTATTCTTTTTGCTTAGTACGAAGCGTGGAAATTTAATTGGGGAGGCAAATGAGACTTGGAAAGATTCGAACTCAGGACCTTTAGCTTTGATATCATGTGAGATTTTGTAGGACCACTGTCAACTGTTCTAAAAACTTAAATTATTAGATAAATGTGTGATATATTATTTAAATATTCTAACACTAAGTTTCCCTACAAATATGTTTCTGATTGGTGGTTATATGTTATTGTGGGACATCGTTTACACCAAACTTATCTAAAATTGAAATGCAAGTGACGTCTACACTCGTAAGCTATCAACCAGAAGACTAATTAGAAGAAATCCTCCGATTAGAGACAGAGGACAATACAGCCAAACATTTTAACTAAAGCCTAATGCCTAAAATAATACCAGAAGCACAATTTTAATTGAACGAGGAAAGAAAAAAGCAACGTAATTCCTCTCTCATGGAAAATAGGAAGTCTAACTATTCCTCCGGGGTCATTTTCCTGTCTCTTGGATCTAGATTCTTCGGTGCAGAGTCATTTTCATAAGAAGACTGTAGGTTAGCAACAAAAAAAAAAAACCTTCTTCTGTTTTCTTGGTCTTGAACGAAACTTGAAGAAACTAAATGATGAAAACGCCTCATATGTTGCTTGTGAGTCGACTAGGAGAAGGATGAGGATGGCTGCCGCCGACCACGGTGGGCGTCGGAGGCGTGACCGGCCATCGTTGGTGACATAGCCCACGACGGAGGGGTACTATCTGGGGCGGCTCCCTCTCTTGTTCGACATCATAGTTCTCTGTTTCTTTATTGTTTATTATTTATTCTTTAATATTTCTTATGCTAATAACATTTTTAAGCTTAACTGGGTTAGAAGTGAGTTTGTCTTTAGACCCACTAAGATTCATATCTGGTTGGGTTTTGTCTCTGATATTGGAAACCCACTTTAATCCGTTTTGAAATTTTCAGACAACCCATATTTGACGTAGCTCATTGAATTCGAGTTAAGAAATTGATCTTGAACCCAATTTGTCAGCTCTATATATATTTAAAAACAATACATGACGCTACCCCACATTAGCACTATAAGACAACATTTATGCCCCTCAACTCTTTAGGACAATCTGACATTACAATTTTTCTTCTCCTCTTTCTCACCTCGCTCTCACATACATTTGAGAAATTATTGAGTAAACTTTAAACGTGTACTAAATCAAATTCGAACTGATGATTCACCATTTTTAATGGTCCAAATTTAGTTTAGTAAAATATATCAAGCTCATGGATAATTCCTCCACACATTAACATCCCAAAGATGACTAAACATAATTTCTCACCCTCGCTGGCCGGTACGCTCTTCTGCTTGTTGCACGCACATACGCTCATTTCACAGAGAGCCAAACTTATTATGGAGGACAGGACCACAAATTTTAGGAGCAAAACGTGTTCCGCATAGGACAAAGTTTTGAGAATTCAAGTTCAAATATGTGTTCTTACCTCGTGTATCACGTAAGATGTGAGCTAAATGTGAAACAGTGGAATAAATTCCGAGTATGTGGTCCTCCTTGTTTGCCGAAAAAGTCCTTCATGTCCTTTTCTTTTGGACAATGCGATCATTGCGCTTCGAATTTCTTGAAGACCATTGACACTCGAAATCTCTCCGAAATGTATATGTATTGATGTATGCTTTCAGCGACGATGTTTCCTCCAATCGGGTTTTGAAAACGACAATTGTACGTACCCAAGTTTCCCGCCCACAACGAAGATTTCAACTGCAGAAACTTACGAAAGATGTGTGCAGCACATTCCCTATGAATATATTTTAGGCACTTTATGTTTTTCACTTATAAATAGGCCATCTAAAGCAAATCAACCTCCCATCATTCTTAACAATCTTCGCACTTCTCCTCTCCCCGTGATTTGGACTGGGAAAGGGTCGGCCACCGATTCCAGCTTCATAATGGATCGACCTAACCAAATGCAATCATCGAGCATTGCCAAGGAGCAAACTTATCCGGTAAATCCACTGATCCTAGCCTTTTCTTTTCAACTTTCCATTTCCTTCCTTAGCTCGTGTGAAAAAAGTGGTGGGGAATAGATTTGGAACAAAAATAAAAAGTAGAAAAAAGTAGTTTATTATTCTCGGCAACAATTTCTAAAAATAAATCTTTTTTTTTTCTTTTCTTCTTCTTCCTCTTCTAATTGGTTGATAGAGAATCGCCACCCACTCCTACCACCGTTCGCTAGCCGCCAGTTGCCGTTGCCATCACCAATTAGAGGAGGAGAAAGAAGGGAGGAAAAAAGGAAAAATCTAAATATATATATATTAAAAGAAATTTTATGGCACAAAAAAAAATTATGGGTCGTATCAAACACATTCATGTTCTTTTTCTATTTTAAGAATAGAACTTTCGTATAGTTACCAAGTGTGATATTTTACTCAGAAATTGTTTTGGGGAATGATATTTCTCAAAAGAAATTGTTCCCCATGATAGAAATTTTACCAAGCACACGATAATATTATGTTTCTATTGTATCTTTAAATATGTTTTTGTTTTAACTTTTATTATTATTGACATGTGGATTATTTTAAATATTTTTTTAAGGAAACAAAATTCTTTATGTATGAATATGAATCATATCTAAGTGTATAGTATAAAAAATGACAAATTAACACGTAAATTTAAATATGTCAATTCGTATCTATATGGTTTAAGGGGGAACCATCGTAAGACACAATTTTTGGTTTGCTTTAAACGTATTGACCCATTTATGACATAAACCATTTATGCCAAACCCAAATCTGGTTATAGTAATGTGTCATGTGAAATAAATGGGTTGTGTCGAGAATCGCCAGCTATATGCCAACACCTCTTTGGATTCTTCATTGGCCTATAGGTGATAGAAAGAGGAGAAAAATGAAACCAAAATAGGATAACAAGGAAGCTTATTTACCGAATATACGCAGGGAAACAAGAATGTTTTCTTTCAAGGCTCAGTACAAAGGAATCTGCAATAAAAAACCAACTTATTAACTCCCAGTTAGATTTGATCATTTGAAACAATTTCAACTGGACTGGCTTGTAAGGTCATATATCACCTTGTGCATATGAGCATACCAAGCTTTAATAGCATAAAATTAATATCAACAGAAAACCTTAACAATCTCATACTAAATTACTATATATTACTATGAAAAATTATAAGTTGATTATTTCATTGGTTGTGCTTTTGTCTTTGCTCTTTTGAACTTTTGCTCATTTAATATTTTTTGCTTCATTACAATAACTTTTTGTTAAATTACATGAGAAAATATATCGCCAATTTAGTTCATTCTTGCTTAATTTTTTTTTTTTCATTATAACATCGACCTCACTTGTAACTCTGGATTTCCATGATGTAGGATGATTCCGGGATCAAACATGACGAAAAAACAAAGAGCCTTATAGATTTTCTGAATAAAGTGGTGAATGAGCCCGTAGAAAGTTTGATCATTGTCGACATGATTCAGCGACTAGGAGTCAAATCCCTATTCCGAGAACAGACTAAAGCCATTCTAATGTGGCAATACACACATTTTAGCTCTCTGAGTCAGGGCAAAGATGATATCTATGAGATCGCTCTCCGGTTTCGACTTTTAAGGCAAGAAGGTTATCGTGTGCCTGCAGGTTTGTTCCTATGAGTTTCAAGTCGATTGCAATAGCGAAATACAGTGTTGCTATTTATACATAACAAAAGAAGACAACTTTTTTGTTGTTGTTTTCTCCAGTTACGTGGAAGCCCTAAAATTTCCAATATTTTTTTAAGGATGAAAATGGACAAGAATATAAGCTGATTTTTTAAAAATATTTTGCTGATTTAAGAATTGGAAATGTTTAATTGTGATGAACTCTCCAATGGATATCCATCAATGCATGTTACATCGTGGACTTATGCCAGATATTAAGCAATGCATTAGTGTTCTGGAGTTTTGTTCAAAATGGAAAGTAAGAACTAATTATTCATATTACAAAAACCGAATTGAAAAAACCTAGATATATGCCCATTTCCTTCATTTGTTCTCTTTTTTAGTTTCTTTACATTAAAATATTAAAAACTTACATGATAATTTTGAATGAGTGAAGCGACTTATAAATTAGATATTAGACTATGCTTTTTGATGTATTAGAGTCCTTGTGCTTTTTATGCAGATGCGTTCGAATACTTCAATGATAAGGGAAAAGGTTTTGTTATGAAACTAGAGGGAAACGTCAAAGGTATGATGGAATTATATGAAGCGTCACAAATGAGCACGGAAGGAGAGGATATACTCGACGAAGCCGAATGCTTTAGCAGCAAGTGTCTCAATGCATTGTTGACGTGTGATCTTGATCATGAACAAGCGAGAATGATAGAAAGTACATTGCAATATCCATATCGCAAGAGCTTCGCAAGATTGCTAGCTCCTCAAAGTTTTGTAAACGATATGCCAGGCGCGAACTCATGGATGGAAGACTTGCTAGAAGTGGCAAACAGAGAGCGAAGAATTGATCAATCTGTGCACCAGAAAGAGATTCACCAAATTAATAAGTGAGTAACTAATTAACTACTTACGCAAAGTTATGCTCAATTGAAGGACTATAGATGACCAACATAAAATAATAGGCGAAATCTTGATAGTTGGCCCTAACACAAGTAAATCAATGCATAAATAAGATGCTATATTTAAACTTATATATTTAAGGAGTTGGCATTTAGGTTCAGACTAATATCAAACTCACAAATCACAGTTTGAGGCATGACTTAAACCAGTTTCACCAAAAACTATGAGCAAAATGATGGGCTCTATATCTCCATTTTCTCTAATCTCTATGTCATGAGATCGATAGAATTTTCAAATGAATAATTTGTTTCATTTAAATGAGTATACTTTTATGTACTGTTGCTTTAGTTTTTCCCCATGCGTGCCCTATATTTCAGGTGGTGGAAAGAGTTGGGATTGGGAGAGAAGATGAAGTTTGCTAGAGACCAGCCACTAAAATGGTACATGTGGTCCATGGCAATTCTCACAGATCCAAGCTTGTCTGAGCTTAGGGTTGAGCTCATTAAGCCCATCTCTCTCGTGTACATTGTCGACGACATATTTGATGTCCATGGCACGGTTGACGAGCTAATTCTCTTTACAGAAGTCATTAAAAGGTATACAGTCTAAGATATCCCTTTTTACCTATTATGTTGCAACTATTACTTCCAAAAAAAAAACTACATTCCACATTTATATTATGTTGACAATTTAAATATTTCTTGCAATTTTTTTTCCTTCAGATGGGACAATGCGTGTGCTGAACAGCTTCCAGAGTATATGAAAAAATGCTTCAAGGTTCTCGATGATATTGCAAATGATTTTGGCAAAATCATCTTTGAGAAGCATGGATGGAACCCCACGAGATTCTTGAAACAAATGGTATAAATATAAAATTATTATTGATAAGAACCTCTGTTCGCAATAATGTTGCTAACTCCTATCTCAACTCTAAATGAACGTGACTTAATTGGAGATTCACAGCACTGAACCAAAACTCAACCTTGATCATATCCTCGTCCCTTTTTCCACTCTGTCTCACCACCCTCCAATATTTTGGTCATCATTTTGAAGTTTGTGTTCACTTCTTCAAATTAAAGCCACAAAAACCAATTGCCGGCTTCATTATCGTTGAGTTTCATTCAATCTTTTATAGAATTCCTTATAATGCCATACATGGAGATCTTATCACTGATAAGGTTAAGCTGCAACCGTCCCTCCCTCCCTCCCGTCCTCTCCCATACACACTCACACACAAATCTTGGCGAGATCTAGGTGTTTCTGTCAAGATCTTGTAGCCGTGCCCTGGCTTCCTAGCAATAAAATTGAGCTCAGTGCAGCATTGAGATCCCTTACTCTCTGAGAGAGAGAGAGATTTCCAAGTGATTTGTCATTTATGACTACTACGAAAGCTCAATAAGCTCACGATTTTGATTTATGACTACAATTTAGATGATCCTTGATCAGTCAGATAACATTTGATGTTGCAGTGGGCGAATTTGTGCGATGCATTCCTGGTGGAGTTTCAGTGGAACGCTTCTGGGAAATTGCCAAAGGCAGATGATTACTTGAAGAATGGGATTATCACTTCGGGTGTGCCCTTGGTGCTAACTCACCTGTTCTTTCTAATGGGCCAAAACATTGCCAACCAAAGTATGGATTCAAAGAAAGAAGAGGTGCAGCTGCCAAATATAATATTCTTAATCGCTGAAATTCTTCGCCTTTGGGATGACCTCGGATGTGCCCAGGTACACTAGTTCATGGTTTCGTGCTGGGCAATATTCGGGTTTTATTCATTTTTTATTTGGGTTTTGTCATTATTTTATTGATATAATTTTTTTACTCGGGGGGATTCGATTCCCTGAAGGATGAGAATCAAAATGGCTACGACGGATCATACGTGGATTGCTATTTGAGGGAAAATCAAGGCTCTTCGTACCAAAGCGCAAGGGAGCATGTGATGAAGTTGATATCGAAATTGTGGAAGCTGCTCAACAAAGAGTGCCTCTCTCCACGTCCGTTCTCTGCGCCTTTCCTTGAAGCTTGCGTGAATGCTGCTAAGATGGTTTCACTGATGTACAACTATGAAGACAAACATGGTCTTGGACTCCTACAAGACCATATGAAGTCGTTGACCTGTGATCACGAGACAATTTAGCATCATTTTTCATGTTTTCATCTCTCATGCTTGATTACTTCGGTATATTGTACTACGGTCACCTTAAATTGCAATAAAGTTGCCTTCTTTTTCTAAGCAGTATTGCTTTCTAGCTATATATTGTTTTAAGTGCTTTTCCATCATAAGTGGCAACAATAGTTGTTGGCATATCCAAATGAAAAAAAATATGTGAATTTAACATGAGCGGAAAAATTAAGTACTATTTCAAACCATCGGCACATGGTTTGTTTTATTCGTGCAAAACATCATAAAATGTAAGGAGATACTAAAATTTAAAATAAAGCATGGCATGTGTTTATGGAAACTATTTAAAGTAAGAACATCAGTAATATTTATGATGCGTTGTCAATAGAACACTAAAAAATCTAACTTAAAATTATCTTATGTGCATCTATACATTTTCTGAAGCTTGAACATTACTGCAATTTGACAAAATGTCGTAGGGCTTTAATATGAAAAAGAAAAAAGAAAAAAAAAAGAGAGAGCATATTCTGCCGATGTAAAGAAAAATTTTCACAAGCGCTCCCATGCTTGTGTAAAACTTTTTTTCACACTAACGCTGCGTATGAAGTTATCCTGTATTTATGACATTTGCCATGGGTTTATGACAACATAGCGTGAGCATTTGTAGTAATTTGTTAAATAATATAATATATATTTATCGTATTTTGAGCCATGTTATGACAAAATATCGCAAGCCTTAGAAAAAACATAAAATTTCTTTAGAAATTAGGATACTTAAATATCCGTGACATTGTTCGTTGAGTTATCAGAGAAAAACTTTGTAAACTAAAGAAATTTAAGATACCTAAATATTTCTGACCATTATGAAATACATTACGACGAAAAGTAGTAAATATTTGTGATTATTTATACACTACTGTAAAGCACAAATTGACAATGTAAAATACCGTTAAATCATCATGAAAAACCCGATGGACCTGGATTAGTTTGATTCGAATAGGACCTACCCGTTCCATGTCTTGGCTTAGGCTCAGTGGTAAAAGGTGGCCCTCCTCCTGGCCCATTATTTTCTATAGAGCCCATAGTAGTTTGGATAGGTTGGACTTGGACGGGAATCCACTGGACATACAATACCGTGAATAATTGCCTTGAATTGGGCTGAGGAGGGCCTGAATTGGGTTGAATGGGGCCCAATCCTCCTTCATTAGGCTGTATGTGGCCCTGTTCATCAGTCTAGTTTTCTTTCTCCAGAACTTGTCGAGGATCCGAAGGTAAGTTTTCAAAACCTTGCTTGTTGGGAAAAAAAAAACCTTCTGATTGATTGGACATCCCCAACTTTGAGTTTTGATTTCTTGGCATAATTTCTCCCTTTGTTGATTGGTTCTAACCAAAAAAAAAAAAAACTTTCACAAGTTTTGTGTGTGAAAATAAACGAAGAAGGAAGAGAGTTTGATTTTCATAGTGATGTGGAAGTTAGGTTGAGAAAGAACGCTGTGATAACATGTCAAAATATTAAGGGATGGAAAGGAGCTTAGAATTGAGAGTAAGATAGATATTACTTTCTTACTTATAACATTATACAATCGCAGCCCTAATATATAATACATATGGTCAACCTAATTAAGGAGAAAAATATTCTAAAGACATAGAGAATAAAAAGAATCAGATTTTCAAATATACAATATTCTAGTTTCCCATTGATGAATCAATTAGAAAAAAAAATCAAGTGCAACAGTCTTCAACAATTTGTGCTCGTGAAGGCCGAGCAAGAAGGTTGGTCCTCAATTACTAGTGCCACATTGCTCTGTCTTGTGGATCTCTCCTCGATTTGCCTGCAAAAACTCTGGCTGACGAAGTTCGCTCTCGAGTTGCTTTTTCTTTAAGCGTATCATGGAGCGTCTTGCTCATTTCCCAAGTCCTGTGAAGTTTATTTAAGTGGAAGAGTCTGGTCAAGTTTAGAGGTCTTTGATTATTGATGCGTAATGTTAGTCCAAGGTGATATTTTGATGGTTTTCTCTTTGCGCTCTTAGTTGTTTTGTCTTCTGATGTTAGCTGAATTGATTGTCGATACTGAAGCATGGTGGTGGAGTAAAGGGGCAAGCGGTATGTGCAATAGTGACACAGCACCTGAATTAGAAATAGAATGCCATGCAAATTTTGGATTCCCAATCTTTGCAGAGAGTCGATCGCTAAATACCCTACTTTTAGGAAGAAAAATAGGACTTACTTCTCCCACTTCTAAGCCAAATGCTAAGCTCCGAGGCTCGCCCTTTCGAATTTATGAGTCCTAATACGAAGGATGAGCCTTGTTGTTGCTTCAACCCATCACGTTCTGCCAAGACCAGTACGCATGGTCCATGTCCAAAATTCACCATTTTAAATTATCTCTGCTCACTGACAAAAAAAAAAAAAAAAATTATCTCTGCTCATTCTTTCCTTTTGAACAGGAGAGTAAACTCTCTCTCTCTCTCTCTCATTAATTCAAATTTGGGGTCCCTGGCCTTCGCTCTCAGATTTTACTGAGCCAACATTAGTTGCTGCTCCGACACTTTGGATCTCTCTCTCTCTCTCTCTCTCTCTCTCTCTCTCTCTCTCTCCTCCCTCCCTCCCTCCCTCACTCTCATTCCGACGCTCACCTTATCTGGTCTTCGCTCTCCCTCTAGTTAATAAAAATTCGGGGTCTCTACACTTTAGATTTTGCTGATGAAACGACGTGAGGAGCTTTGATTTTTAACAACCTTGGTTTTGTGAATTTCGGCTCCTCTTCTACGTTTTTTGAGTGTGTCTCGAGGAAGTTCATGGGAAGAATTTGATGAAAGATTTAAAGCAATAGGAAAAGAAAAAAAAATTCATTAAGATAAAAATAAAATGGGTTTAACATGAGATTAGTGTAGACTTGATAATGGAAATTGGGCTTGGTGTAGGCCAATTAGAATTGAGTTAATGTCACGGAAAACCCCAAACTGATACATATGTAACAAATTTATCTTAAAACTAATATTTTATTCCTAAAAACCTGAAACTAATAGATTTGTGACAAACTTATCTTGCGTTATATTCCGTTAAATTTTACGGTTAAATCGCTGAGTTTGGTGTCATATGACAATTGTCAGGTGTACCAAATTAGGATTTTGCCCTTTATATAGTTTATGGCTTTTCGTTATAATAATCCAATTTCACAGAAACTAATGGAACATAAATTTGTCACAAATGCATTAATTTTAGGTTTCTTGTGATAAAAATAAATAAATTACTTTAAGGTAAATTTGTCACCATTGTACTGATTTGAAGTTTTTCTTAGTATTAATCCATTAGAATTAGGTTAAACAATGAGTTTAATGAGTTATAATGTAACTGGGCTTCAATTTGTTTAACGAGCTTGGGCTTAGCTTCGTTTGATAAATGTGGGTTTACTTCAACTTAGGAAATTTGGGTTTGCTTAGTCTGAGTGAATCCGGGTTGGGCTTGATCTATATGAGTTTTGGGCTTAATTCGATTATTTCTTTTGGACTATTAAACCTTTGAACATGACCCACATGAGTTTCCACAATCATAACATAACAAAGATCAGAGGAGATGGGGAGGTTTAGAAATCCATTTTGGACTTAAGGAATTGGTAGGATGGGTCTTAGCCACCCCATTTGCGACCTGGTTGGCATTTCTGGGGCAATGGGTTAAGGATACCCCCTTTCGTTGCGCCATGACTTTTCAGCAGTCTTCCACCACTGTGCACACGATCCGGAGGCTTTCTTCTTCACCATAAACCCCACCTCACGCGCACTTGGTTCTTAGATTCCACTTCCACGCGCAGACCAGAGAAGCCACTGTGCAGATCACTTTCCTTTTCCTTTTGACCTGGAAGCTACAATAGAGAAGAGAGCCCTTCGCGTAAAGCGAGGGATTTCCGCAGCGCTAGCTAATGGGGCTTTAAAATCCTCGCGAACCCGAAGATCAAGAGTCCATCGTGGTTCTAGAGGACTCCCGCAGCTGCAGCCTTGCGTGTTTCACCACACCAAGCGGCGTTGACATTCAATTCGAGGTTCCCCTTTGCTGGCGAGGATAGGGTGTCGCTCGACGACAAGTAATCCGCAAGCCACTCGTCCGTTCTAGAGATTTTGGTAGGTGAGGTGTCCAGATTTAATCGAGAGTCTAACCGAACATTGCTTGTCTACTCACGAAGGAGGAGGAGGTGTTCTGGAGTCTCCCGGACTTGGCAGCAAAGCGAGCATAGTGGATCGGATGCCAACTTTCTTCTTAATAGATTTTCTTTTGTCGGTGGCATTTGTGCATATGCTCCATAAGAAGTAGGGAACTTTAGGGTAGACTGGGATTTGCCATATTTTAGTCCATAACTTCCTGGGAGACTGATATGATGATGATGATGATGATGATGCATGATTAGTTTGTTGGTATGATATCTGGGAGCATAATATATTGTAGCCACTTTTGACCAAATAGGCTCCTTTTTGGTTCCCTGTCCATACCAAGGTGTCCTCCGAGGGGTACACGTTTAGTGGGAATGCCAGCACTTCCTGCACCACATCCTCATTGTAAATTTTCACAGTCGACTGTGATTTCTACCCATGACTCTACTGGTCAATCAGTTCTGCTCCGAATTTTGGTTCATCCTAGTTCAACAGGCTTTCAAATTTGCCGGAAGGGATTTTTAGAGAACAAGTTTCATTCAGTTTATTTTTTAAAAGGCTTGAGGTAAGATCCTGTGCATGTCTAGGGCCAAAGCCCATGAGAGTTGAGTTGGCCCATGATTGGATCTAGCCTAATGGCCTGGCCTAACTCCCCATTTTTCATAAATAAAAATAAATAACATGTAATAATTAATTAATTAAAGGAAAATTAGTTAGAAAAATAGGCTTTGATTAGGTTGTTAGATTGTTTAAATTAGACTCAGCTTAGTTTCATTTAGAATTCACATACTTAGAAAAGTTCCATTTCTTGACTTTTAGTGTAATTCATGCTTTTATTTGATGGTTTGATGATTGGCGTGTTCATGATTTATTAGATTTTAGATTGGTAGTTTAGTTGAAGATCACTTAGGATTAGTTTAGCTGATTAATTTAATGAATGGAATAGATTTAACTTAAATAGATATAATGGATTAGAAACATTATTTTAAAGAATAAAAAATCATAGAACATAGCTTAGTTGAATTTAAGATTCACTTCAAATAATTGAATGGGTAATGTAGAAGTCTCACAACCTAGAAGAACTTAAGGGGGACCAAATAAATACCTAATATCCTAAAGCTGGATTGGGACCCTGACTTAGGATGACAAAGTACCGACCTAGGGCTTTACTTTGCTCTAAAAGTTTTGATAACCCACATTAACCATGTTAAGATAAATGGTCTCTAAAGTCAAACTCATAGCGGTTGCTGTCCAAGGCCTTAATAACAAGACCATGTTATATTCTTTGTCCGACTCATATCAAGTTACTTTACTATACTTTACTTTTTACTTATTCTTTCAATGATTTCTTAGATCAATTGATCGCATTTCTTTTATATTGATTTTCTAAGTTATGTTTTGTTTCTTATAATTGACTAGTCAGATTACATTTTAGGACTACAATAAATACAAAAATATTGCGTGGACGCTTAGGGGAGAAAAAATTTAGGACTTCTAATTGGATAAAAAGATTGCATGTGACTAAAATGACACTAGTTGGATAACTATTGTGATAAAGTCCACACTCCAAATCTCTAGTTGCATAAGAAGTGAGATATACTTATATATCTCACTTGGTTTCTAACCAACCTCAAGAAGCTAGGGATGACTCTTCTTCACATAGAATTCTTGTGGGATTAATCGAATGAAAATGAAATTTCTAACGTCATGCGAGGTAAAAATTTTGGAAGAACATGTGCCAATTAGAATATTGAAATACTTGTAACATTTTGAACTGCGTGCATTACGAGGAAAGTGGTAACCTTTCGGAAAACATCATAAATTATTAGAATCCGTTTGTTATGATGTGTCCTTTTCAGTTGGCAACCGTTTGGTTTGTGGTTAAATAATTCAACACAAATAGTAAATGGGAAGAAGTGTTAAAAAAGTCCAAAGCCTTTTGTATTTATGTCAATTTAGTCCTATAAATTTTTACTTCATGTCGATTCAATCTTTTTCGGCCAATTTTCGCCAAATTGTGTTGACTGGGCATCGGCCGACTGACATGGCTTAATCAATGTTGACATTGACAAATTTTAATAATATTTTAATATTTTAAATTTTTTTTTTTTTCTTCTTTTTTTCTTTTTTTTTTTTTCTTTTTTTCTTTTCCTCCCCATTCCTCCAGCTGGTCACTGGACCTCGACGACCTGCAAAAGGCACCAGCCGGTGAGGTCAATGTCAACCTTGACAACCACCACACCAGTGGTCACAAGGGCAACCTTGAGCTGGGCTAGCACTAGGCAGCAAGGCTCGCCCTCGTGACCACTAGCAAGGTGGCCGTCGGGGTCGACCATCGCCTCTAGTCAGTCGTCAACCGACAACCGGTTGGAGGAAGGAGGAGGAGAAGGAAAAAAAGAGAAAATAAAAAAAAAATCAAAAATATTAAAATATTATTAAAAATTGTCTACATCAGCTGGTTAGTACCTAGTCAGTAAAATCTGGCCAAAATTGACTAGAAATGACTGAATTGACACAAAGCAAAAAGATTTAGGCTGAAATTGGCACCAAAAAATGATTTATAACTAAATTGGCACAAATGCAAAAGGTTTATGACTTTTTTAACATTTCTCCCTAGCAAATGCCAAGCATGTAAAATGTGCTTAGGTCCAATCAGTTTTCACATTATGTATATGATAAATCCTTGTTGTGTTTTTGATATATATGTTAAACATTGTTTTTGACCGGGAGGGGACAAAATGAAGTTCAAATTGTTTTATTCTACAGTGCAAAATACCTTCAAAGCGCACGTTCACATTTACAAAATTCCTTTAAATCATTATAGACGTGATCTTTCTAAAAGTCGGGTCAAATTAAGTGGGGAGCCCTATCTTAAACCTGGCTGTCGCAAAGACTAAAGCTTCAAAACGTAGAAGAAAATGCACTTTCCAAGTATAGGTTTTTTTAGAAAAATTTGAAGTGCACAGCCTTCCCATTTTTTTTCTACACAAGCAACATCCGAATCAATGAAGATGAAAGGGGGTTGTGAACGACAGAGTAAAAAACTTGTGTCCCATATAAAATTCAAACAAATATCTTGATAAATTTGTGGCAAGTAAACATTAATGTTCATAAGACAGCACGGACCTTCGGTCTTTCTCAGATATATCCTTTGAATTTAGCAATGGTTTTGGCTTGCAGTTAAAGCAGAATCAACGCAAATAATTGTTTGAATTGATTTTCAATGTTTTCCGCACGAACTTGATGGATGCTTCCCTATGGGGTGACGTCCATAGCATTATGTTCAAAAAGCTCTTATTGGAGTAACTGAGGGTCCCCTTCAAGAAAATAAAAGTTCAGTGTAGCTAAAATTATTGCCGCCCATCAGATATTGTAAATCAAAGTGAGGTGTCAAATCATTTTCTCTTCTAATAATATGCACAATTATTTACATAGCGGGCCAGATTTTCGTGCATATGTGATGTGAGGATAATTTTTCCAAGAAAATTTTCTGATTAGTGGATCACAATCATGGATGGAAATTGTCTGCGTCAAATCATAAATCCACATCCAACATAAAGGATGAAACCTTCAGCCAAAGCTAGTCATTTTAGGAAAACATATTGTCTAAATAAAACATTTCATTGATATAAGTTATAATAAAATCTTGTCCATCGTGAATTAACCAAAACTATACAATCATAAACCCTGATCTAATTAAATTATTCAATTAGTCTAAAATAAACCTCTAATTACTTTTCACATGCATTCAATTAAACATGTTCAGAATCTCGAATAGTAGATAAATAAGCGAGCAAATCTACAGCTCAGACGCTGCTCAGTGAGGTAAGCCATGAAGAAAATAATAATAAAAGAAGTATGTGACAGCAAGTGCCATGAAAGCAACGCCAACACATATTTTCAAATCCACGAGTCATGCAATATGCATCACGACGTAAACCACGTATTATAGCCAGCCATATGTCAAATTCAACTTCTCACGTGGAATTAAGCCATGAAGAAAAAAATAATAATAAAAGAAGTATGTGACAGCATGTGCCATGAAAGCGACTCCAACACATATTTTCAAATACATGAGTCATGAAATACGCATCAAGACGTAAATCACATATTATAGCATCCATATGTCAATTTCAACTTCTCATGCGGAATATTCTACAATCACAAGCTCCAAAACAGAGCTAATCTTGTGTCACCTCAAAATCACGGTCGAATAATGCAGCAGGAGTAATAGAGAAGGCAAACACGTCGGTAGTTCGGCCCTCTCGACAATTCCAAGAATCACTCAGCAGTCTTTGTTGGGTAACCTCGACGTCGTAAGTGTAATGGGACCATGCCAGCTTTGGAGTTTAATGTGCAAACTATGTTGTCCGGAGGGAATCTTTCATTTCACGTCTGAATTAGACAGAATAGTAAAAAGTATGCCTTCTATGTCTTCTATTGGCACAGCAGATTCCATTCACACAGCTCGATAAGCATTCGCCGGGGACGCAGTTTTACTTTATGCAGCAAGACTGAGTATCACGTATCCAACAAACGTGTGACGCGTCTAGCTTTCTGTTGTTGCAACTTTTCGTCTTCGTTGGCTCGTCTCCTCATGTCATTTAATCAGCATTCACATCACGTGATGACAGTGGGAAAGGGTCAGCCGAATAAATTTGCAGCAGAACTGGAACGATGTCCACATGCTGGAAGAACTTATGGACAAACAAAACGTAATTCACATTTGGAAAAAGTACAAAATTTCAATTAGTACCAGAATTTTGAGGATAGCAAAAGGCGGGTCCAATTTAGAATCATGTGAAATATTAAAAAGCCCCCTCTTACCCACCGGTGGGCAACGTAGTTGGTTGGGCTCTAATACTTCATCGCCAAGGGAACGAGTTCGAATCTCTGCGTTGTCAACATGTCTTAAGTGGGGGGTCATGATGGTGGGATCCTGTGCTAACTTCTCCCGAGGTTTTACGTCTAAATAGTGGCTTGCAACGAGGTCTTACGGTGTTACCGAGCATCGGAGGATCTTGTGTATCCCGATTAGCGTAAGCGAAAGGTGATCTCCAGCGGTTCATCGGTATAAAAAAATAAAAAATAAAAAAGCCCCTGCTTGTTTATTTATTTAGGGACACTTAGAGATTCATCAAATCTTTCATTCATTACGTTTATACTTGATTTATTGTAATTGACACTACATTTTTATAATTAAAAAAATAGGTTAGAAGGAGCAACTAGCGTGGCCGACATTCTGTTAAAACATTATCATAAGAATTTCACTTTCATGATTGAAATCTTCTGTTTAAATCATAACAATCATTTAATTGTGAGCGAAACCATCAACATTGCATGATCTAATGTAAATTGGAATACAACTCAAATGATATCACATGCCCAGTGCACTTGTCGAACTTGTGCCATGGACGAATAGGAATTTGCTTAAATCAATGAATGATTGGGGGATACAAATTTGTGACCTAGGCACCTTTAAAATACATGGGAGTAAGTCTTATCCAATATAGACAACTACCTGAATGGTAATTATAATTGATACTGTAAATAAGGATAGGACAGAAGTAAGGTAATCTTACCTTAGATTACCACTTAGATTACCACTTGAACAATCTACAAATATCGCTTGTATTCTTCATTATCATTAACCACCTATACAATCTACAAATATTTCTTGTATTCTTGATTACCCAATATATAGAACTCAATCAATTCTATTTTGGCATATTGAATCTCGTTATCAAAGCTAGTTCTGTTTGAAGAAAGTCCTTTTCTCCACGTTATTGGCAGCAATGTTAACCAAGTCGATGTCAAGCCACTCTACAAAGTCCACCGTCTTTTGACTGTGTATCACCACTTTCTATTGCTTTTTTTTTTAAAGTTGCCATTGTTTTCCATACGTCTTTGGCCGGTGGAAATCCTTCCAATCATGGCTCTGATTGGCCAGTCACATTACGGACACTACCAACACACACGCTTACCTAAATATCAATGTAGATCATGTCTATATCTTTAATCGGAGAAATGATACATTGATTGATGGAAAACGCAGCTGATCAAACTTTGCACGGTTATCATGCTTTATGTTTAGCTCGACAACAGTGTCTCGCTCACGCCACAAGTTTAGGAAGATGTTCCGATCCTCACAATCCGGGATTTTTTTTTTATGTGGAGTGGGTTTCATGAGACGCTCCTACGTCGCTGTTCAAACGAATGAATTCGGAAGCTTGTGAGAAACACCGGCATGACGTGTGGTCCAGCTTATCCGGCCGTCATTACGGCTTGCGGGGACCGCCTGGCTGGTTGATTTTTTATTTTCATTTTTTTTTGCCTATATCCAACCTCGTAATAATATGGAAAAAAAAAAAGACCTTGTAATAAGATGTGCGCGGAGAAATTACATGAGACGAGGTATTCTTACCTCATATCACTATGGATTGAACAATGCTAGGTGTATGTTAAGCATCATTTATACTACCCAATCATGAGATTATTCATTCCTCTAAATGTCTAATATTATCATCAGTTCATTCCCTTTTGGGGAAATTTTTTTGATCAACCATAAACTTATTGTATGAATGCCGATTAGTTCTAAGCTTTTCAATTTTTTTTTTTTCAAATTAGTCCTAAACCTTTGCCTATAATTTGTAATTTTTATTTATTTCTCTGAATACTTTATTGTTAATTTTCTTTTTCCTTTTTAATTATTTTCTTTTTTCTTCTAATATTTTCCTCTTTCCTCTTTTCTTTTCTTTTTTATTCCAACCCGGGACCGGTGACAATCGCTTGATTTGGGTGAGGGTGTTGTGGCCCTTGGGGTCTGCTGGTGAGGGCCGCCTAACCTAGGCCCTCACCAGCAGCAAGTGAGGGCTGGCTAGCAACATTGCTAGTCCAAAGTGGAAAGAAAGAAAATAAAAAATAATAGGAAAAAGAAAAAAAAAAAATAATATTTTTAAAAATCTTTTAAAAACATATAACCGATGATTTTCTTCTCATCTATTTGTTTTTTATAATATAAGCTCTAGAAGAGATAGAAGTCCCGAGATAACAGATAAATAACCTAAAACTTGTTAGTCGAATGTGACTTATCTGGGAACATTGTGCCATCGGTTTGGCCACGTGACAATTACAAATGGAAAAAGAGAAAAAGAAAGTCTATAAAAAAGTGAACATTCTCTAAACTTCAACATAACTATAGATAACAAATAGATAATTGAGTGGTGGTGATGCTGGGTTTCCATTATATTACATGCTCTAAGATACTAGATTGATGTATCGATATATTAGTAGTGATCAAGTTACGATGACCAAGAAATAGTATGAGGCTTAGTCTTTTATGATTTGTCCTGAGGCAATCATCAAGGCTCAGCAATTGGCAGAGGAAGAAGGAAAACAAAGAAAAGAAAAGAAAATATTAAATATAAAAATTAAGAAATTTATTTAAAAATTATAAAAATTGTTCACTTCAACACTAGATGTATTACATAGGATAACTGGCATCCACATTAGTGATTTTTTTATTCAAATTGGCTAGAAGGACTAAATTGAGAAATCATTAAAAGATTTATGACTAAATTTGAGAAATCGAAATGTTTTGAATTGAATTGGCACAAGTGCAATAAATTTAGGATGTGTTTTTGGTAAATTTCCTAATAAAAGTTTACTTATTTAATAAGCACCAATGCATTGTTGCTATAGTTTTTCTTTACATAATTATTTTTCAAAAAATTATAACTATTACTTATGTTAGGTAACTAGTCCTTTGTAATCTAAAGGCTACTTTGTAAAACGGAAAAGCAATTATTACTTTTGTAAAAATAAGAAAAATAAATTATATTGCCCGTGTAGGGTATAAGGATAGAGTTCGTTTTCGGGTAGTAGTTGTCGGGAAATAAATTATTTTAGTAGTAATATATTTTTGAGTTGTATGCCTATTTATTCCATATATACAAAGAAAGTAAATTATTTAAGTTTCTTGCTTCTGCATATTTGAGTGGGCTGTGTTCAAGATTCCTATTTGAAAACCAACTCGGATTTATGACGGACTTGATTTTTATTTATCACTGGTCAGTTTCAAGTTTGAAATAGGGTTAGACATCCCAAATGCACCTCTTTAGCTAAGATAAATGAGTTTGACACCATAGATGCAATAATTTTTATATGATGCTCACTTGAGTGCCACGATATTTTTTTTATCACTTAAATGAAATAACTTATGCACAAGTTCATTTCAGTGCTATAACTTTTTTTTTTCTGATTATTTGAGTGCTACAGAAATTTTCAATCAATAACTAGAGTGCCATATTTTTTTTTAAATGTTAATCATAAATGTTATACCACATCCGATTTTTAGCACTTAGGTGAACGTTTTTAAAAGTTTTGGCACTAATTGACTAAGTGAAAGTTATAGCACTCAAATGATTGTTTTTTTCAAAGTTATGGAATTCAAGTGATCAAAAAATAGTTATAGCACTTAAGAGCCTATTTGGTAATGTGTCAAATAATACCTAATTCTATTATTTTATTACCAGAAAAAGAAAAAAAAACATAAATCAGTTTTGTAATAATTTTGTTCCTCAAAATAGATTTGGATCACAATCAAGAAGTTAACAAAAAAAAAAATTTGTTTCTTTGTGATGGTTTTATTAGTGATGGGCTTAAGGCTTGTCCGCCCATGTTGGGCCTAAGAGCCCGGCCCACAGGAATAAGGCCCGTGGATGGAGGGAGGTATAAAAGGGATGAGAGAAAGGGAGAACGCACCTCTTTTGAATAGTACGTACGTTCTTTCTCTCCCTCTCCTCCCAAAAGAAGAACAAAGGCAAAAGGACAACTTCATCTTCCCTTCACGGCGAATTGGCGTCATTGGATCGAACAGGGCTAAATTCTCTTCCGCTTCTCGGCGTCGGTGTCTAATCTGTGGCTAACAAGGTACACTCGAATCCGTGGTGTGCTTTACGATCGGTGATACGTGATTTTTCTCGGGCTTGTCTTCCGCATTCGTTTTAGGGGTTCGATTTAGTGTAGAATCCGGTTTTCGGGGATCCGTTATTCCCAACACTTTGTTCTCGGGAACAACTCCAAAATCAAGGCAAATCATTTTTTTTTCTCTTTTCATTTATTTTCCTTTTCTCTTCTTCTCCTTCATTGCCAGTTGATGACCACGGTGATCCAGCGACTGGTCGAGGAAGGTTTGGCAAGCTTGCCTAGCCACCAATGAGGCTCGATCTCACCTTGGCCTAGCGAGGCTCCAACGATCTTGTTGGACCTCCCCTTGGCCTGGTGAGGTTCTAGCAAGGTCGCCAAACCTCACCTAGCCGATCACTGGCCATTGACTAGCTAGAGAAGAAGAAAAGGGAAGGAAAAAGAAAAAAGAAAAGAAAAGAAAACTATATAATAAAAGTATTAAAAAATTAAAAGAAATTCTAAATCACAAAAAAAATTTAAGAGTCATACTAAACGCATTTCTATTTCGAGAATAGAAATTTATGGTAGTTACTAAATATCTTCAAATGCTCAGAACTAGTTTCAGGAATAGAATAAAAAATAATCATTTCTGAGGTGAAATTATTCTTGGGAATAGCATGGTTACCAAACGGGTCACAAGTGAGCGTTGTACGAAAGTAATGGCATTTATGGTGTCTTTATCCCAAGATAATTAGTAGAAGATTGTAGAAATTGTATTCTAGAGGGAAATGAATCACATAGTTTAATTCAATAACTTAATATTTGATATAGATATATTTGTATGAGATGACTTCGAGTCGGTAGCAATAACATATGAAGAATTATTCCAAAGGGTGAGATAAACTGTTTTTTTTTTTTTCATATAATTATTAGTTTCAAATGAAATAAAACATGATGAATCTATTCCGTGAATTGCAATTCATGTAGTTAAATGATGATGTGGAATATCATGCTTTGAAGTGCTTTATTGATGATGTTATTGAGAATGCACGTAATCCTAATTACACGACACAAATTGTTAATTTGCATATTAAATGAAGGTACATTGGTCATGACTTTAAGATACTTTTGCTTAATTAATCGTAACCTAAGACAAAAGTATCTTAAAGTCATGACCAAACTATACCGTGGCCGATTCAATGTTTCCTTGCTAGAAGGGTCCTTGTGAGTTATTGTGGATTTAATTGTGGTATGGTGAATTTCCTCTTTCTCAACCATAGCTATATAGGTCATTGGCCAATCTATGATGTTTTGTGGAATAGGTTGTTGTATGTTAAAAGTTCATTGCAAGGAAGGGTCCTTGTGAGTTATTGTGGATTTAATTGTGGTATGGTGAATTTCCTCTTTCTCAACCATAGCTATATAGGTCATTGGCCAATCTATGATGTTTTGTGGAATAGGTTGCTGTATGTTAAAAGTTCATTGCAACCTATTCCACAAAACATCATAGATTGGCCAATGACCTATATAGCTATGGTTGAGAAAGAGGAAATTCACCATACCACAATTAAATCCACAATAACTCACAAGGACCCTTCTAGCAAGGAAACATTGAATCGGCCACGGTAGAGTTTGGTCATGATTTTAAGATACTAAAAGGCTACAACTTCCCTCCGACTGGAAGAGCAAGTTATCCAGTCCCATGCGATGGTTATGTGCTCAATAGTAAATTGTCACTTTCCAAAACGTGACGGGACGACTGTCTTAAGTTTGATAGTTAGCCAATATTCCAAATTATATGAGATGAAAGCCGAGTTGTGGAAAAAAAAGAGTACCATATAAAATTCAAATGAATATGTTGATACATATATGTAGATATATCCTTCGGGCAACATTTAGAGTCCCTTTCAAAAAAAGAATGAAAATTTAATGAAGAAGAAAGATCTGCTGGAGCGATAGAGAAAGTTTCTTGGGCGAAAAATCTGCAGCACGTCTATTTAAGAATGCAACTTACAATTAATCACTAATCAAGTTTTGTTTATGAACTCAAATTTGAGATATATTTTAATACTTAATATCATTAGAAACCTTGCAAATTCACTTGAAATCACGTTTAAAAATGAATAATTTTTCTATGTGCTAGGTGATATCATACATTTCTAGATCATATGGGTCGCACACATCAGAAGCATATGTCAGTCCAATTTGTGTTGGGCACACATGTTCTTGTTTATGAAAAGCAAACTCTAGGGTCCCATACACGTGTGGCACGTTATATAGGTGCATCGCATTGAAGGACTTTGAACATTTCCACTTGCATGGTCCATTCTGAACTA
Organism: Eucalyptus pauciflora; assembly: GCA_007663325.1. NCBI lineage: Eukaryota > Viridiplantae > Streptophyta > Magnoliopsida > Myrtales > Myrtaceae > Eucalyptus > Eucalyptus pauciflora. The sequence continues at coordinate 124,137 of VMYD01000040.1, forward strand.
ATAAGTAATCCCCCTCGCATTCTCACTCATCCTTCTCTTCGAAGGACTCTCTATACTCAGCCATAATGACCTTGTCAAGAGCAACCTTCCCTTTCTTGCATGGTCCATTCGCTTCTAGAGGAACTTCTCAAACAGACAAGAACAAGCACCTGCAAAATGCAAATTCGCTCTCCTCAACGAACAACAAATGGAGTATTTCCTCACATCAGACCTTGGTTTCTACTCCTTCTAAGGACCATACTCGCCCAAAAACTGCAATGAGAAACCTTGCCACCGAGGTTTGTTTGTCCCTTCTTCTCATGTAACTCTTTTTGTTTTGCACACCAAAGATATAAAAAGTTTCACTCGTTTGTTATCACTTAATCATTAGAATCGACGAAACACTTGAATAGGTTCATCTTGTATTTGAATTTTGAAAGGAAAACGTAAAGACATGATATCCTTATCTTTGTGTTTCAGGAAGATATTCGAGGGCGGCACGAGAGGAGATTAGAAGAAGTGAAGCAACTGCTGAAGCAAGTAAGAGGAGACTCGCTCGAAAGTTTGGTAATGGTGGATGCTCTCCAACGTCTCGCCATTGACTACCATTTTGAGGATGAGATCGAGGCGATCTTGCAGAGGCATCTTTTGTTCTCTTCGTCTCGATCTCATTCTCGTCCCATTGATGCCGATAATCTACATGAAGCAGCACTTCGTTTCCGGTTCTTGAGGCAAGGAGGCTATCCTGTTCCTTCAGGTGAATGAAATCTCCTTCACTTAATGATATCAAATACCGTTTCCTGACTGATGTGATGGCTGCTGGGGGATTTCGAAAGATATTAACAGAAGTAGTATCAAAATAGATCTCTCACTTCTTTGCCTTGGGACACAATGTCTACTTCCCGTCTACTACCAGAATTCTAACATAACTTAGCTTTTCCACATTTAATCTACAGATGTGTTTCAACGGTTTCTACACAAAATGAATGATGGGACTCAGAATAAAAAACCACAGGGCAATGACATTTTGGGGTTGACAAGTTTATTTGAAGCTTCCCAACTTGGCATTGAAGGAGAAGATGCTCTCGATCAAGTAGGAGAGTCAATCCGTCAACGCCTCCATTCATCTTTGGCCGATCTTGACAATGTTCAAGCTAGATTCGTGAAAAATTCACTTGGCAATCCGTTCCACAAGAGCTTGGCCAGGTTCACGGCTAATGATTTTTTGAGAAATTTTGTGGGACATTCGTATAGTTGGACCAAGAATTTAGGGGAACTTGCCCATTTGGACACGAACATTGTAAAATCCGTGCATCAACGGGAAATCCTCCAAGTCTCGAAGTACGTACACATGATCCAAACTTTCTATCAAGAGTTGTGGCTATAACTAGTTAAAAATACCATGTGGCCACCCATCACATCTCCATTAGATTTCCTCAACAATTTTACTTATGAAGTGACTAGCTTGACTAATATTCTCATATGTTTAATCAGTTGGTGGAAAGAACTGGGCATGGCAAAGGAACTGAAATACGCGAGGGACCAGCCAATGAAGTGGTACATGTGGCCAATGGCCATCCTCACCGAAACAGGCTTGTCCCAGGAGAGAGTGCTCGTCACCAAACCCATCTCATTCATCTACATCATCGATGACATTTTTGACGTCTATGGCACGATCGAAGATCTCACCACGTTCACGGATGTTGTCAACAGGTACATAATTTGGAGTTTTACATTGAGCGCCATCCGTGAAAGTCTCTTTTTGCACATACACAATATCGATCCTAGCATGCCTATGTATTTTCATTGTAGATAACTACTCGAAAGTAAACTTGACTGATCTCAAACCTGTACGTGAAAAGAATACTTTTCACTTATCCTTGCGTACTTGGAAGTTTTTCTTACACAAGCGGTCCCAAGTCCCGTGGACACATGCATGAAAATTTTAAAGCCCCAAACTGTACAAGGACAAAAGTACTTGAAGTCGTGTACACAAGATAAGTCAATGATGTACTGTCTAATTCAGGAGAAGTGCCAAAAAAGTCCTAAACCTTTTGTGTTTGTGCCAGTTTAGTCATAAACTTTTTTTTGGTGTCAATTTAGTCATAAACCTTTTTATTTAGTGCCGATTCAGTCCTTTTGGCCGGATTTTGCTGACTGGACGCTGTCGGCTGACGTGAATAATTTTTAATAATTTTTAATAATTTTTCTTTTTTCTTTATTCTTTATTCTTTATTCTTTATTCTTTTTTCTATTTTTCTTTTTTCTTCTCTACTCCTCCCTCTAGCCGCTGGCCGGACCACGGCGACCCGCCAGAGGAGACGGCCGGCAAGGCTCGTCGGCTACCTCGCCAATGGCCGCGATGGCGGCCTCACGCTAGGCGGCGCCGGCGAGGGCGAGCCTTGCCCATGGCAGGGGAGGCTTGACCTCGCCAAATCGCGGCCTGGGCGGCGCCGGCGACGCTCGACCCTTGCTAGCCCAGCATGAGGCCGTGATTCAGCGAGGTCGAGCCTCGCCGGCCGTGGGCAAGGCTCGACCCTCGCCAGCCTAGTGCGAGGCGAGCCTCGCCAGCCCGACGAGAGGCCGCCTCGCGCCGAATCTGGCGAGGGTCGAGCCTCGCTGAATCGTGGCCTGGGCAGCGCTGGTGAGGCTCGCCCTCGCCAGATCTGGCGAGGTCGAGCCTCGCCGGCCATGGGCGAGGCTCGACCCTCGCCGGCGCCGCCCAGCGCGAGGCCGCCCTCGTGGCCACTAGCGAGGTGGCCGGCGAGCCTCACCGGCCGTCTCCTCTGGCCGATCGCCGTGGTCCGGCCAGCGGCCGGGGGGAGGAGGAGAGAAGAAAAAAGAAAAAAAAGAACAAAGAAAAAATATTAAAAATATTAAAAATTGTCCAGGTCAGCCGGCCGGCGTCCAGTTAGCAAAATCCGGCCAAAATGACTGAATTGGCACTAAATAAAAAGGTTTATGACTAAATTGGCACAAAAAAAAAGGTTTAGGACTAAACTGGCACAAACACAAAAGGTTTAGGACTTTTTTCGCACTTCTCCCTGTCTAATTCTATTGGTTTGTTGCTGATTTGGTTTTCTCGATCTGTCAGATGGGAATGCACTGAGAAAGATAACGTACCAGACTACATGAGGATGTGCTTTCATGCTTTGGATGATATTACCAATGAATTCAGCTTGGCGGTGTACAAAAATCATGGGTGGAATCCATTGTGCTCCTTAAGGAAGACGGTACAACTTTTCACTCCCCCCCCCCCCAAACCACACATTTCTTCCTTTCTTTTTCTTCTCTTGACTACTTCTTAGAAGCATGGACGAATCCTAGGACGATTGAATTGACTTTTACTTATTACTTTTTACTTAATCTAAATTTTACAGCGCACAAATTTTCCTTTGCATTGATCAAGGAACCTGAAAATTTTACGACATGTAGATATTAGCACGTACATTCACGTGGACTCGCGTATAATAAAATGGCGCATCCTCGTTTTTATATTTTGTCTCCAATTCATGGACAGTGGGCAAGCCTGCTAAATGCCTTCTTGGTGGAGGCAAGATGGCTTGCCAGTGGTCACTCCCCGACGACACAAGACTACTTGGACAACGCAATTGTCACCTCCGGAGTGCACGTCTTGTTGGTCCACTTATTCTTCATCTTGGGTGAGAGAATCACCCCCGAAAGTGTTGATCATTTAAAAAACATACCAGAAATTGTATCTTCCACAGCTTCAATTCTTCGTCTTTGGGACGACTTGGGAAGTGCCGAGGTGAGTCATGAAAATATCGTGCACTTGTCCTTTTCAACAAAGCTTCTCTCTTTTAGGGTGAATTCATTTATGGGTTTTACTAACATAACAATCTTTGAGTTACTATGTAAATAACAACTTATTATAAGTCACAAATTCTTGAACAAGTGGACCTCACAACAATTTAAAATAATTTGTTATTTGATTTTTTGTGATCCGGAACGAATGGTTATTCTCATAATAGATTAAAAATTGCTACCAAATCATTTTCTTTTCATTTACCATGAGCCACAAATTCTTGTAGGAATGGACCACATAACATTTTCTAATTATTTATTATTTACTCTTTTTTTGGCCTAAAATGGATTATTATTCTCATAATAGATTAAAGATAATCACATAAATATTTGTCTTTTGTATATGATGGGCTTTGATCGAGCATAAAGTTAAAGGTACAATAGTTGTAAAGCTTTCTCTTCCTTCTTCTTTGCCCTCCCTTTTGACGATTACTCCACTAATACCTGAGCAATTAACAACGGTGACAGGACGAGTTCCAAGATGGCCGAGATGGGTCATATGTGGAATGCTACAAGCGAGAATTCCAAGGCTCTTCAGAAGAAGCGGCACGAGACCATGTGAAGAAGATGATCTCGGAGGCATGGAAGAGGCTCAACAAGGCGTGTCTCTATCCTCAACCATTCACCAAGTCCTTCAGCAAGGCCTCCCTGAACACAGCCAGGATGGTCCCGCTGATGTACAATTACGACGACAACCATTCACTCCCTCTCCTTGAACATCACATGAAGTCATTGCTCTTTGGAGGCCCTACCTCTAAGGACTTTGCATCTTTGCATCTTTATCTTCGACCGCATGGCTATGTTTAGTCGTATGGATTTCTATCCAATATAGGATTAGATAAAATATGATATGATGTCCAAGGATTTCATTATATAATATTTAATGTGTAATTAATTACAATAACAAAACTTATGAGGGCTTTGTGTCTTTGTTCACTGACTTAGACACCATGTAGGGTTGTTGCTTCTCATTTCCCTAGACACCACGTACGGTCGTTGCTTCTCATTTCCCTCAGTGTCGGACCGATTCTAGCCGCAGCTAAAGCGGCATGATGTGCGCTTGAAAGGATGATTTTCTCAATGCACAAATAAATAAAAACATGCGTTGTTGCCCACATATTATGGAAAATAATTACCCAATTTTTACTTAGCACCTATCTCATGCTGTGGGCTCAGTGGCCCTGTCTGGGGTTGGAAATTCGTATCGTGTCGTGTTAATCATGTTGTATCGAGAGGGGAGTGTGATACTAATATGGCTAATCCAAATGTTACACATTTATTGAATATGTCAAAATATCTCAACACAAACACTGTAAGCTTAATAAAACATGTCACATAACACAACTAACATGATTATCAAGTGGGTTACCGTAATTTTGTTTTGACAAAATGCAATATTATAACTAGTATACAACCAAAGAGTACGTAAACCACATTTATCCACAACAATATGTTTAAAAACGTTACATTGCAACTTCATATTTCGCCGGCAGCAACCTCAACCGAACCGCATAGTGCAGATAGCCATAGCTAGCGCCATGGCAAACCAAAGCCCATCTCGGCAAAAATAGAGACAAAGAATGCAGCAACTAGATCAGCATTCGTTTTGGCATCCACCAGATCAAGGAGAGATGAAACTAAATATTGACGCAGCTTACCAGCCTCATAGCGGAGAAGCATCGATCGCCTGTGTTTGTCGAAGCTCATCAGGCCTTTTAATTGATGGCTTTGCTCGATCAGTGGTCATTTCCTCCGCCATGCAAGCAGAGGCAACGGCATTAAACCACATGATCCAGTTCTTGCTACACACAGGGAAAAACTCATATCGGAAGACCTTGGAAACCGATTGCTCAGTTCTTGTTGAGGCGATGCGTAACCATGAACTGCCACATTGGGAGATCAGATCTTTGATCGAAGACTGCATGGTGCTGCTTCAGTGTTGGCCTAATGTCAGGATCGACCATTGCAGGAGGGAAATGAACAAGGTAGCGGACCGAGCCGCGAAGGCCCATCAGGCCGGTGCGCTCCCTACGGATTGGGTTCTTAATCCTCCTTTGTTTTTGCGTGAAATGTTGTCCTTTGATATTATGCAAAATGCTTCGTCTACTTTTCGGTAGTAATAATATTACCTTGTTCTGACAAAAAAAAAAAAACAAAAAAAAAACGAGTTTCTCAACAGCATGAGTAATTTCCCTTTACAATATTGCTTAATTATACTGCCGAATTGTTGTTTTTTTCATATTCTATTGTTTTTGTATGTTTAAATATTTTTTCTAGTACCTTTCATTGTTTTTTGACACACGTACTATCTAAAAATTGTTTTAAGAACAAAATTCTTTAGATATGAGTATGGCACATGTCTAGACGTGTAGCATTCAGAAAATGACACATTAAGATGTTAACTTAAGCACGTCAATTCGTGTCTAAATGAATTAAGTAGGTGCAACTTGTTAAGACATGATTTTGCCGTGCCTTAAATAGATTGACCTCTTTATGACATGGATTTGTTAATGTCAAATCCAAACCTAATTGTATTTACGTGTCTTCCTACAAACGGGTGATGCATTCCCATTGTCGCAGCCAAATTTTTGGTAAACCACCTAGGGTTTGGCTAATGGATTACTAAGTCTAACTTAGCTCGGACTCTCCCAAGCCCATACCAATTTGCGACTTAGGTTCAAGTTTTTAACATGAAAGTGCGTTTTATCTAGGAGTTGTCACTAATCAGTTTATGGTAGACACCTAACTAAAATAATGGAAGGATTATTTTACTCCTACAAACCAAAGATTTTGGGTACGAGGACTTGGTTACACTAGATTTCTCTAATGCCCTTTCGGTACCATTATTTTTTTGTTTTTTTGCTGACCCGGGAAAGCCCTTACAACCGGTAGCCGGCAAGGTAAACTCGGGGTGACGCTAGCGGAGGACCCACCACTCTGACGTCACACTTAAGACACCAAGCGCCTCTACTGGGTTTTAAACCCCTCACCTTTGAGGAAGGATCAATGAAGCACTTATCTAGCAAAGCCACCACCCCTCAACTTTCGGTACCATTCTTTTATTTTCAAAAATATATATATATTTTTTTGCAGGCAGCTTAAATTGATTTTAAATCTATATCCCTAACATTTGAGGCGATCATGCGGGTGCGCAAACCACCAATTTAACACCTAGATCATCAGTTAATAAATTGCAAAACTTACCTCAAAGCAACGAAAGCATATGCAATGTTAGATCAGAATTCACATCGACAATCCTCGATATGATTTCTAATTAACACGTAATCACTCAATTTTTGTTGTTTTCATTTATTTAATAAGAATCATGCTTTATGCAATGCTAATAATCTAACATGACATGACATGACATAGCAACATGACCAAAGCTATATGACGAAAGTGAAATATGAGCATGTAGTCTATCCTAAAGAATGAAATTGATTTATTCTAATGAAAAAAAAAATTGTATTTTCCATGAGATTTGAAATTAGAAAAAATGTGAAAACTCTCTAACTAGATTAAGATTCTATTCAATTTGTATTAGGAAATAAGTTAAGCCAAATCCTAATTTAAACTAAAATATTATCTTAACGCAAATAATCCTAAAATGCAATCTATCTAAGGAAATACCTAAACCTATAATAAATTAAGAAAAATATTATCTAGCATTAAACTAAGTGCAATTTTTCCAAATATGCAATGACGTGCAAAAATGCCCTAATTCTAAATGATATATGCATGATGACTTTTGCGTGTGTGCGTGTGTCTTTTTTTTTTTTTAAATTCGAAATTTAAAATTGCCAAACAATTAAACGGGCAATTTAATTTTTTTTTAAAAAAAACTAACATCCTAAATGAAAGCATTTTTTTTTTGGATTTTTTATTTAAAAATTCGAAATAAGATTGAAATTCTAAATATGCAAGATAACCCTAAGACGAGGAATATTCTAAAACAAACCTAATCTAACTCATATTTTTTTTTTCTTTTACAAAAATAAAATTGATTCAACCAACATGACAGCAAATCAGAGAAGATAAGATTGATATCCACAAATTGACGAACCTTATCTCACTAATGAGATCGGGCAATCCAATGTTTTAAATAAATCGCGAATCGAATATTGGGCATGAGATCGGAATGACGATTTTGCAAGCAATTGCGAGTCGGATTTCGAACGCGAAAATCGAACTAACAATCCCCATTCTAAGAGGCTATTTTATGTCGGAATCTCAATCATACCTTAAAGACTGATTCTAAAAAAACATCAAATAAATAAAAGAAATAAAATAAAGTAAAAAAAAATACCTAAATTCATTTTTTTTCCTTCCAAGCAAAGCTTGGCTCATGCGGCTTGTGGTGGGGTCACCGTCGGTAGCTGGTCGCGGTCGTCGGAGCTCTGGCGTAGGGACTCCAGGAGCAGGCAGCAGGGAGTGAGCTGCTGTAACTAGCTCGCTCGAAGAGGCAGCCGGACAAGGGCAGCATGGGCAAGGCTACTAGCGTTCGAGCAGCGGTGAAGGGGGCACGAGATCTAAGGGTCACGATGGTCGCGAGCATGGGGGGAATGCCGGCGGAGGCAGCCACGAATAGATCAGGGCAGGAGTGGCTCAAGTTGCGCGGTGGTGGCGGTTTCTAGCGAGACAGAGCAGAGTAGGAGTTGGGTGGCGCCGACGTGGCGAGACAACGGCATCCAGCGGGCTTCGTGCCACGAAGGAGACTCGCAGGTTCACCGGTTGCTGCGGCGTCAAGGGAACAGTCACCATTGACACCGAGGCTCGGGATTTGCGAGGCACTTTGCGAGTCAGTGCGTTGACGCGGTGCTCTCTAGGCATCGGAGCAAAGGACTGTCCATCGGGCCTCCGGCGAGGAAGCTCGGGCGGCGACAAAGCAGAACAACAAGCAGAGGACCCGAAACAGAGGCAGCACGACTTCGCAGGGGAGGGTAGCGCAGGCGAGGCACTGCAGCAGTGGTGGAGCGGCGATGAGGTTGGCGAAGCACGGCACATCGAGCGGCGAGTGTAGGAGCAAGTTTAGCGAGGGGAAGGCTGCACGAGGAAGAAGTAGCTTTTTTTCCATTTCTTTTTGCCCTTTTCCCCTTTTCTGCCTCCTACACATCTTCCCTCCCCACCCTTTCACTTTTCTGCTGTCTTTTGTTTTTCTTTTGCTTTTCCTCTTCTCAAAGAAACGAAACCCCTCTTCCCTTTCCTCTCTCTTTTCACTTTTTGCTTTTTACTTTTGTGTTTTTTTTTTTGTTTACACCAAAAAAGAAGCCCCCTTCGTCGACGTCCATGCACACCCTTTTATAAGCAAAACAAATGCAATCTTTTGGGAATATTTCATCTCACACGAAGATTGCCTATAACCCCCCAATCACAAAAATCATTTTATTTTCCTCATCTCCTGAATATCCTCCACTGATCTTATCGCTCATTGCTAAAGATAAGATTGCAATGCGATTTTCTTAAATTTCAAAATTCATCGTAATATCTTATCAAATCTCAATTTCTCACAAGATAATTAATTAAATAAACAACGGGCTTGGGCTAATTTGCTCCTTTTGTGGGCTTAGTTCGGCCTGCCAAATTAAAGATCAAAACCACTAATTTGAATCCATCCATCACCAGTCCAATGTAAATACAAATAAAAACTAAATGCACCTAAAACTATATGCTATGCAATTTATTTATTTTAGGGATAAAATTAACCCCTAATTTTTTATGTAATAAATGACTAAATTGGTTGCCAAAATTTAGATGTCAACACCCATCCGATGGATCAAGAACATCAAATCACCGACAAACTGATAGAGTTAGAGCCGTTTAATTGATTATGACATGATCGAATCTAGTAAACACATGAGGTCAAGTATTTTTGTCTTTGCACGACTGTGGTTTCGAAATTTTCGTGCATGTATCCACTAAATTCTGGACCGATTGTATAAGAAAAAGTTTAGCCCAAGTATGCTGTAGTGCAAAATCATACGGATTTATATCAAAAAAATATAATTAGTAAAAATTATTCTTTTCACGAATAAATTTTAGATCATGGCACGTGTACCTTCGAGTAATTATGTACTTTCACAAATGGGGCACGTTGTAAAACTCCAAATTATGCACATTAAATCGGTGAAAAGTATCCTTTTAAGACATGATTTTTCATAGATTGATCCATTCATGACATGAACTCGTTTATGCCAAACTGAAACCCAATTATGGTTACGTATCATGTCTAACAAAACGGATGATGACAAGAATTGCCAGTTTTACCTAAATGCCACTTCGGATTCATCACTGTCCTATAGGTAATAAAAAGAGGAGGAAAAAAAAAGAAGAAGCCAAAATTGGATGTAAAAAAATGTTGCAGGGAAGCACAGAATGGCTTGTTCCCAATAAGTATTGACTTATTTTCTATAGAGCCCATAGTAGTTTGGATAGGTTGGACCTGAATTGGGTTGAATGGGACCCAATCCTCCTTCATTAGGCTGTATGTGGCCTTATTCATCAGTCTATTTTTCTTTCTCTAGAACTTGTCAAGGATCCGAAGGTAAGTTTTCGAAACCTTGATGTCGCGACCAATTTTTTCGGGTGTACCACCTAGGGTTTGGCTAATGGATTGTTAAGCCTAAACTTAACTCGGGCTCTCCCAAGCCCATACCAATTCGCGACTTATGTTCAAATTTCTTAACATGCAAATGGATTTTATCTAGGAGTCGTCACTAATCAGTTTATGGTAGGTCGATTAGACACCTAAATAAAATAATGGGAGTTTTACTTTACTCCTACGAACTAGAGACTTGTGAGTTCGGGGACTTGATTACGTTAGATTTCTCTAACGCCCTTTCGGTACCTTTCTTTTTATTTTTGAAAAAAATGTTTGGCAAGCAACTTGAATTGATTTTAATTTATCTCCCTAACATGTGATGTCATCATACGAGTGCACAAACCACCAATTAAACACCCAGATAAACAATAAATAAATTGCAAAGAAAACTTACCTCAAAGCAACGAAAGCATCTGCAATGTTAAATTAAAACTCACATCAACAACCCTATACATGATTTCTAATTAACACGCAATTTCTTTTTTTTTTGTTTTCACTTTATTCAATGGGAACTTAATATATATTCAATGCATGCTAGTAATCTAATATGGCATGGCAACATGACCTAAATTACATGACATAGCAATATGATCTAAATTATATGACATGAATAGAGTAAATCCTAAAGAAATGCAATAATTAGATACAATCTAAATGACCTAATTTTATTGACAGGCAATCTCTAATTAGATGGGCCTAAAAAAAACTAAATGTCGTGCATTTCAATTAATCTAACCCTAAATGACATGCTCATGACATTTTTTATTTCCTAAAAAATGCAATTTACCCTAAAAAGGAAGTAATTTATCCTAAGACATTTTTTGGATTTTTTCTTTTAATTTCGAAATTAACAATTGCCAAATAATTAAACATGCAATTCAAGTTTTTTTTTTTAAAAAAAAAAAAACTAGCAACCTAAGTTATTGATTTTATTTTATTTTATTTTTTTTCTATCTTCAAAAATTCATGATAAAGATAGAATGTTTTGCCTAACCATGCAATATCCTAATTCAGGCATATCTCAAGACAAATAAAAACAATCAAGTTCATTCAAAATCCCCAAAATGAATATCACACATCATTCAAATCAAGGGATAATATTTCGCTAGTAAAATCGATAAATTGATCTTAAGCCTTAAAGATCAAAATATCAATTTTATTCCCACTTGATTAATTATTTCATCTAAAGCCTTATAGATGAAATAAAAAAACCTTAATGCGGTTGCAAATTAGGTAATGCATTGAGATTTTCAATTATGCATAAATAAATATCTCAACCAAGAAAACAACATAAAGAGATAATGAAAAAATAAAGAAAAAAAAACTAAACTTGCCTAATAAAGAAAAGGGAAAATACCTAATTTAACTTTTTATTATTTTTTTCTTTTTTAAAAAAAAAAAACTTGGCTGGTTCGGAGGTCCGGCGAAGGGGGCTCTCGGCTAGGGTTCCGGCGAAACTCCGGAGGACAGCGCGACGGCGGCGTGGCGTGGGGCGGCGTCACTCGATCCTGGCGTCGCTGCTTGGCACGGCGATTCGGCGGTGCGGTGGGGCGCGGAGTCGGGGCGGCGCAGCAAGACCTCGGCCGGTGTCGCGGGCGCGGGAGCTCGGCTCCGACGGCTGAAGGTCACTCACGGAGGAGGCGCGGCGAGGCGGTACACCGGTCGCTGATCTTGGACTCCAGATCTAGATCTGGCAGAGGGTCCGTGCGATGGCTGCGGTGAAGCAGCGCGAGGCGGGGCTGGGCGTCGCTCAGGGCGACACGATTGGGGCTCCGGCGTGGCTGGCTTCAATCGTCGGACGAGCGGAGGCACGGCGGCTCCAAGCGTCGGATGGGCGGAGGGACGGCGGCGTGGGCTTCGTGACCCGCGGCGTGGGGAGCAACCCCGGGGCGGCGCAGCTCGACGGCACGGGAATCGGGACCGGTGCTCGCGGTCGGATGCTGATGGCGATGAGCAACAGCGGCGCCAGCTGCTCTTCGGGGAAGATGAACAGTGCCGATTGAGGTTTTGGCACTTTTTTTTTTTTTTTATAGAAAAATCTCTCCCCTCCCCTTTTTCGAATTTTCACTCTAAAAAAAATCAACTTTCACCTATTGCTCTCAAAATTTTTCCTCAAAATTTTTGCCCCCCCTAATCTATACCCCATCAACCCTTTTTATAGGGAAAAAAATTGAATCCTTATTGCACATTTCGTTCCCAATTTTGCTCGTGCAATATTTTTTGAATATATCATTGCACCACACGTGATATTCCTTTTTTGTACTTTTCACATATTCTATCCAAAATTTTCCTTTTTGCTTGAAAATACATCCTTTGGAGTATATTGCCTAAAAATTTGAACAGAATATGTGAAAAGTTTTCCTTTTTCTGGCGGCCTAAAATAAAACAAAAAATGAAAATAAAATGTCTCTAAATTATATGCCGTGTGTTTTTTTTATTTTTTAGTAAAAATTAACCTAAAAAATTTAGGTGTCAACAGCTGCCCCTCTTTGAAGGTGAGCTTGCAGAGGTTGCCTTTAAAGACAAATTGAGACCTAAATTTTGGTCATGCTCATGCAATGAATGATTTTTGTCGGAACATGAATTCCATTTTTTAATGCATTTTATATGATGCATGGAAATACTAATACAAATGATAGATGAACCTACCTGGAATAACTTACCTTCGAGGAGGATAGAGTAATTCAAGGTAGTGGGTATTACCTGTCCAGGACCCGTACCATTCTACGGTCGCCTAGAATAGTAACACGACTTTGTGACAATACTGCTTTCCCAGGACCCGTACCATTCTACGGTCACCTAGTATGGTAGAAAGGAGCTGCTTTCTCAGGACCCGTACCATTCTACGGTCGCCCAATACGGCAGGAAGGGGTTGCTTTCTCAGGACCCGTACCATTCTACAGTCGCCCAATACAGCAGAAAAGTTTTGTAAGGAACTGCTTTCCTAGGACCCGTACCATTCTACGGTCGCCCAGTACGGCAGAAAAGTTTTGTCTAGGACCCGTACCATTCTACGGTCGCCTAAACGGGAATTCATTTTTCAGGACCCGTACCATTCTACGGTCGCCTTGACGGAAAATTGATTTTTCAAGACCCGTACCATTCTACGGTCGCCTGTTAGAGCAATAAATGTTGTTTAGGACCCGTACCATTCTACGGTTGTCTGTTAAAGCAATAAATGTTGTTTAGGACCCGTACCATTCTACGGTCGCCTGAATAGGGAAATAAGTTTTGTCTAGGACCCGTACCATTCTACGGTCGCCTAAACGGGGGTTTACCTTCCAGGACCCGTACCATTCTACGGTCGCCTGAATAGGGAAATAAGTTTTGTCTAGGACTCGTACCATTCTACGGTCGCCTAAACGGGGATTTACCTTCCAGGACCCGTACCATTCTACCGCCTAAACGCGGTTTTGCTTGGCTAGGACCCGAACCATTCTTCGGTCGCCCAGCGTCGCAATATGGGGAAAAATCTTTAGGGCCAACTCCATCGAGTGTCAAAGTACTCAAAAGTGAAAATACATGTACAACGACAAGTATTTATGGCATAGATAGAGATATACTTACCTGGTGACATCTCTGCTCATTAGGTATATGTCTCCTGTAAAGATGGGCACTGGGCTACAAAAGCACGCCAGGATAATATAAAAGGACTCTGGGCTACGAAAGCACGCCAGGTCAATTTAAAAGGACACCAGGCTACAGAAGCACGCCGGGTCGATAAAAGGGGAACTCTGGGCTATGAAAGCACGCCAGGTCAATTTAAAAGGACACCAGGCTACAGAAGCACGTTGGGTCAATAAAGAGGGACTCTGGGCTACGAAAGCACGCCGGGTCATTTTAAAAGAACAGCTTGACTGAGTCAAGTGTCGAGAATGGGTAGAGATATACTTACCTGATGATATCTCTGATTCTTTGGGATATGTCTTTTGGAACTTAGATATCCTGTGGAGGCCTCTCATCTCCTGGTAGAAATAAATTTTGGAACATTAAGGATGCACCTTGAATGCTAATGATGGTTTCTCATCTCCTCATATCATGAGGCATCTTGAAAAGAACCTAAATGTTAGGAGCTCTCGAGTCTTTGAGAAAACATTATCTGTTAGACATGATTAGAGCAAAAATGCATTCACTAAAGAAATAAGCAATTAATGCTATTCTGGAATGCAAACTTCAAAATCTACTGAAACTTTTATCAATTCAATCAAGATTCATGCATAATGACTTTTGCATCATCCGAATTTCCACTAGAGAGAATTATCATTCAAGACAATTTTCACTCATGACATGGATTTCTTAAGAATACTAAATGAGAGACTTTCGGTTAGAAAGGACTTTCACTCACTCTCATTTAGAATGGTTATTTTATGAGAATCACTCAATTTCATCATATCGACATGGGTCCGAGTATTCTCGCAAGCGGTACGATCTTACCAATCTGAAGGGTCTTTAACAGGGACCATAATGTAGGCGTGGCCAACGACTTAACAAATGGACTCTTTGAGTCAAGGCTATTGAATGAACAGTCTTCTAATCATTTTTGGGTTTATAAGTCAAGAACCTTGCAAAAAATGAGAAAGAAATAATCTTGCTCGCACTTCTTCGAGTGATGCTTATAAACATATGAACTCCTATGTTAATTCAAGTGCCCTAATTTGAAGAGACTTTGTAAGGGACGTAACGTAGGTAGGGTTCATGGGTTGAGAAATGAAAGGATCATTAGGCTCAAAAGGTGTGTAAAGGGTGAGAGTTGATGATCATCTTGGCATTGCCACCAGTTTTCTTTTTCACCATCGGGGATTGTCGTCATGAAGTGCCCCATTGATTGTAAAAACTCTGCATTTGAGTTCTTTGAGTATTGCTCCATTGTGATTCAATTCTTGCAATTGACAGTCACCTATTTTGACTCTCTTTTTTTCTCTCTGGGCATTGGCCTTGCTTTTACCAGGCACACTGCTTTTTATGCCCCTAGTTCTCATGCATTTTTTCTTCACTTCTTTTTTCATGGGCATTGGCCTTGCTTTTACCAGACACACTGCTTTTTCATGCCCATTAGTTCTATTTTGAATTCAATTCTTGCGCATAATGCATGCATCAAGCAATTACACTTTAAATGACACTATAACTTTTCAAGAGTCTTCATCTGCCTTTTGCCTTGCCCCAGTGTGGGGGATAATCATCAACTGGGTTTAAAGAAATGAAATTGCAGGCTCAAGTGGGCTATGCAAAAGATATAAGTGTGTAGGATAGAGAAAGAAATGATCTTCGTCATCCTAAGGCAGTTAAATTAACACATGAATTCAATGTAATAGCACTACTTGAAGATTGATGCAAGTGAGAGCAAGAAAATTTCAAAGCATTTTTTACCTCATGATGTTGTCTTACCTCCAACTTGCCCCGATGTGGGGTGGTTCTTGACAGGGATAATTTGAAAGAATATCCATAAGTGTATAGGCTCAAAATGGTTAAGCAATGGATCACCTGTAGTGTTTGGGATAGAAAAATGAATTGCCCCTCATCATTTTGGTCGTCGTACCTTTTGCGAGAGAACTCTTTACCTTGCAGATATGGAACTTCCTACACTCATCTCACAAGTGTATAAGTATGGGACTGTGTATAGAATAGGGCTTGCCTTTCATCATCCTAACACGTCTCATTTTGCATTATTAAGCATTGATGTCACTCTATTGAATTGTCTATCTTGACAAATCTCCACATGAAGTTGGTGAGCTAAATCAATATGAAAATTCCCTTTTCAAAAGAGTCTAGCAACTTTAAGCATGAAAAGAGTTTGTTACTTCAAAACAAACAATTTATTGCACTCAAAACATGGTTTTAAGCACTCATTTAGGGGAATTGCTCCACAAAAGAATTGCCTCAGCAATGGATGTCCTTGGATCATCTCTATCCATCAAAAGTGGAGATCCGCTTTTGCCCCTGCACAAGAGAACGTGTATCAGTATGATACTATGCAACATCAATTCAAATTGCACATCCATTTTGGCTCGGGTCGAGACTTTATCCTGGTCGGGTCAGTACTAAAATCTGTCATGCCCCCAATTTGTCATCTCTTCCACCAGGGAATAATGGTCTTCTTTTACTTGCCCCAAATCTGTTTTTTTTTTCACTGCAAGAGCGCTTTAAGCCTGTTGATCACAAGTCAATTTTATGATCATTGAAACTTGATACGCTATTTTCAGATGTCCCTTGTCATAACAAGTGATAGAATTATGCTCTAAGACAAGAAGTACGTGTCAGACAAATAAACAGATTTAATGTGCCATAAGCTTTGAGATTTTTTTTCTGACAAAAAAATGCTTTTTGTTTTCGAAAAAGTTTTTGGGAGGAAGCATGAGAAAGTCCAGCCCTCAGGATTTCTCCGTGGATGATATTTTCTTTTCATTGTTGGATATCGTCACCGGGCTAGTTTGGAGTACCTTATCATGCCCTCAAAATTGAAAATAAAATTGTAATTTCATTGAGTAGAATCAAATGAATTACATTATTGGAATGGAAATTATGATTCCTAAACCACTAAAAAGAGAAAGAAATCGAAAATGATTCCTAGAAAGTGAAAACGATTCCTAAAAAGCGATAAAAAATTCTCATGCAAGAGAATATGCTAGATCACTCTTCATGGTCCATTTCTTCCAGAGGTTCTTCATCAATGTCTCCCATGACAAAATCGTCGAATAGACTTGTGATTCCTCCTAGGGCGTCATTAGAGTTCTCTGTCTCTGGAGGCGTCAGATTGTCCATGTCATCCCATCCACTTAGAACTATGTTGCGGGAGTCAAAGTAAAAGCTGGGAGGAGCCGAATACTTCACCAGGTAATCAAACTTGCCACTAGGCTGCCCTAAAATGTCCATCACTTCCACTTCATCTTGCGTCATCTTAGGGACATTGTCAGGCTTAGTTTTTTCGGCAGTGACCAACAGTGGGCCGTCTTCCAGGTCAGGCATGTCATCATTGCTCATTTGGGTCTTGCCTGACTGCTTCAGGATTACTGTCTCAGGGAGAGCAGGTGCAAGAGTCAAATCCGCTTGGAGGGATTGGATTTGAGCTGACATGAATTGCATAGAGGCGAGCAACTGTCGAAGTTGGTCTTCCATAGCGAAGATACGATCAAGCATTTCAGTTTGGTCGGCCATTCTAGCTCTTGATCGCCAGATAATGGGTGAACGTGGAGGATCCGTTCTCACCTAATTTATGAATACACATAAGCACTTTATAAAAAATAATGCCGGTCCATGACGGGAGTCTAACTGCTTTTATTCATTAATGAAATTGTTTGACATTAACAATATAAAGAAATTTGCAAAGCCCTAGACAAATAAACTAACGAAGTAAATGACTCAATCTTGCTAAACATTAAGCTAAAAATCAAATAGGTTCAAGCCATTTTATTTGGCTCGATCTATAAACACATGGGAGGTCAACACTCGACGCAATTGCCTCTTTTCCTTAGCATCCTTCTTGACTTGCTTCTCAAGCTCTTCAATCTTCCTCTTGTGACGATTAAGCTTCGCTTGTCGAGTGGGCTTTTCGGTCACATTTGGCACCTTTGGGAGATATTCGATCGGGATCTTGTGCTGGCGGATGTATCGAGCCGTGGCATAGTAAGTCTCTTCTTTCCCTCCAAGCTCATCTTCAGGCAAGCTCAACTTTTGATTGCGACATGCAAGCCAAGCTCGTTCGATACAACAAAGCTCCCTTTTGTGATCGCCATCTTTGGTAGTGAATCGAGCTTGGAACAAACCCAACCTGAGAGGGGGTGGCAGGTCTTGAACAACTTGATATTGACGGGCCACACGGAGTGGGTAGTATGAGGTGGCACCGGTGATCCCCAATAGCGGGATCGGTTCATTATCGCCATGAGAGAGACGTGCCTCAGAGACTTGGAACCATTTAGCATGCCATAGGAAAATCTTGATATTTGGATTTTTCAACAATTTGATCCATTTTGAGTAAGAAAGATTTGGAGTTCAGTCTTGATGATTTTTAAATACCTCAATAGGGTGATGAGAATCAGTGACATTTATAATATTCATGCGAATATCGACTTTACTCATGTGAGAAAAGAACCAAATTTGTAAAAGTTCAATTGGTCCACGAAAGGTTTTATCCTCATCTTCCTTAAATCGGGTGAGTGACAAGAATGTTTCAGCTAGAATAGTGTTGACAAAACTAACCCTAGCACACACTTGTTTGACCACCCATGCAATAGAAGGATCAATAGCGCCTTTACGAAGAGGAAAAACAATAAACCCGAAGAAAGCTAGGAGGAAGATCCTACTTTTTAAGAGAGTGTTAGCACTAGCAAAACTCTGATCTAGGAAGGAAAAAGGACATGCAAGACAATTATCTTTCAGCACTCTTTTTATCAGATTTTTATCCATTCTAAGAAAATCAGACAAAATTGATTCTGGTTCTAATCCAAGGGGTGGATTTATTAATTCCAATTCCAAGGGTTTTCCTATGGCAATGCTGTATTCTTCCAATGTCAGAGTCAACTCGTGCTTACCAAAGATGAACGTTGATGTTTGGGGGCTCCAGAATTGAGGAAGTGCTTGCATGACGCCACTCTGGACATCGATGTCGAGGAGGGGAACAAAGCGACCAAGTCTATCTTTCACATAGCTTTGACCATCGTGGCCCAGATGATCCCACCATGATTTGAGTTCGACCTTTGGTGCAAGCACGAATCGAATGTCGGATCTTCCCATTGTTTATAGACCAAGACTCGACCAACCTAATGTCATGGACCGACCAAAGACATAATAAAGTAAGTAAATTGCAATAATAAAGAGTAGGGAGCTTACTTTACCAGACGATTCAAGCCAACACATGGACAAGCGCATGAAATGTGGGGTTCAATTTCTAACTAGGAAGGTTAAGCAAAATGGAGTTAAAAGGGTGGGATGACTT
Source organism: Eucalyptus pauciflora (assembly GCA_007663325.1). Taxonomy (NCBI): domain Eukaryota; kingdom Viridiplantae; phylum Streptophyta; class Magnoliopsida; order Myrtales; family Myrtaceae; genus Eucalyptus; species Eucalyptus pauciflora. Next base: position 143,468 of record VMYD01000040.1, read on the forward strand.
AGTTGCAGCCTCGCATACTAAGTCAAGTCCTCCTAACTCCGGCTCAGTCAAGAATGATACCCCAATGCGACGCAGCCTCGCGGGCAGAGGTAAACATTCTTGACACCAAGAAAGAAACTTTCGGGATTGAGTTGGGCAACCTCTACTACGCGGCCTCGCGGTCGAAGTCGTATCCAACTCAATACCATCCTAAATATCCTAGTGAGGCCTAGGTCCGGCGGCAGGTTGTGTGTGCAAAAGTGTAGTGCAAATGCAAGGCATGCATGACAATTTAATAGCAAGCAACACTTCAACATGAAATTAAACCATACATTCCTTCACCTCCCTACAAATTCTTTCGGGTGTACCACCTAGGGTTTGGCTAATCGATTGTTAAGCCTAAACTTAACTCGGGCTCTCCTAAGCCCATACCAATTCGCGACTTATGTTCAAATTTCTTAACATGCAAATGGATTTTATCTAGGAGTGTTGACACCTAATTTAGGATCAATTTTTTTATTTTTAAAATAGAAGATAATAAATAAAATAAAGCATTTGGGTTTGTGGAGGGAGATTTAAAAAAAAAAATTGAATAATGAAGCATTTTTATTGTTGAACATGTATCTTTATTTCAATTTTTTTTTAAAAAAATGAAATTAATGAGGGGAATTAATGGGATTTGTCTAGCGATATGGAAAGAATGGACACTCACTCGAATATTGGGCGTGAATCTGGACATATTCGTAACAATATAAATGAATTGCGAAAGAAAATGAGGGATTTACGGCAACAAATCAGGGCTAAGATTTCGGCAATCCCCACGAACAAAGGAGCACGGTTTCTGACTTTCCAATGTTAAATGGAAGTCTTGTACTATAAAAGGGACACGTCGAGTCATTAAAAAAGGGGTGGACAGGAAGAAAATTCAAAAGCAAAAAAAAAATTTCGAGCGTGCGAAAGGAAGTCTTCGTCCATCTTGGTCAGAGAGAAAACCATTTTCTCTCCTTTCTCTGACAAGAAAAAGGAAAAGTCAGCAGCAGTTTTTTTTCCCTTTCGTTGATTTGCTGCAAAGAAAAGTTACCAGAGAAAGGACAAAGAAGTCTGCGAGGAGGTGATCGGCCAAAAAGGGAGAGAAAAAAAAATCAAAAAGAAAAGAGAAAAGCAAAACAACAAAAAGCTTTTGCAAAAAAAAAAACAGAGAAAAGGACAGCAGAATAGGAAAAAGGGAGAAGGTGTGCGGCTGCAGAAGGGAGGAAATGGAAAAGTAAAAAAAAAAAAAAGAAAGCTTTTCCTGTTCATCTTCTCCATCGATGCTTCTCTGGAGTCCAGCCCCTTTACCGGCACGCCTCCTTGCTCGTGTTCAGTTGATCACCCGTGTGCCTCGCGTTTGAGTATTGCTCGCCGCTCAACCAGCCACGTCTGCAACCCACTGCGATCACCGGTGGCTGTCCGCAGCCGCTCGAGCCTCCACCGGGCACACCTCTCCTCCGCCTGAGCCGCGCCATCACGCCTCCGCCTGCTACCTCCGAGAGACCGGCCCGACGCCTCAGCCGCGAAGCCGCTCGCCGCACGAACCCGAAACCCATCGTGTCCGCCGGACACCACTTGCTGCCCCCTTCCTCTCCGACAATTGCCCGACGCTCTCCTTCGGTTTTAGCCCTTAAGTAGTTTTATTTTTACTTTTACTTTTCATTTTTGGAGTTTAGTTTATTTCATTATTTGTTAGGTTAATTTTTATGTTTATTTCATTTGATAGCATGTTAGTTTAATTATTTAAATGTTAGATGTTAATTTCTATATGCATTATCCGTAGATTTTACCTCAAATTACTATAGTTATTAATTTGATCCGAGAGACGTCGGGTCACTTTTTTAATTATACTAATTTTGAGTTTGTTTTGGTAGAATTGCAATTGTTAAATCACAATAATTATTTAATTTGGTCCGTAAGACTTCGGACCAAATTTGTAATTATTTTGATTCCCTTGTTGTGATTTGTAGAGTTAAAATAATTGTTAACTTAATCCGTGAGACAACGGATTATCTTTTCAATTATTTTAATTCTTATCTTAGTTTTTATGTAAAAATAATTGCTTGTTTTAAAAAATGAAAATTAAAAAAGGAAATAGTGAAAAGTTAAAAATTTTCATGAGCATATAGGTCATATAGGTTTATTAAATTAAGACACGTAGGTTTAAATTAACCTTTAGGATTTCATCCTTAGTTGTTTGCATGTTTTCATTATATAAAAAGATAATAAAAAAGGTTAAAAAGAACAATGGTTTTCTAAGACAAATGGGGTTTAAATCAAATTAATCCCAAAATTGATTTAGGAAATTATTCCATTCTGAATAGCTTAATTAGTTTATTTAATTTCAATAAAGAATATACAAAATACTAGATGCATTTTAGCTAGTTTGCATATTAATAAATTAGGATGGCATTGTATTCCCATCATGTAATTTTAAATAAAAAAAACAAAGAGGTTAATTAATAGGTTAGTTCATAATTAATTCCATTTCATATCATCATTGTTTAGTGTAGGTTGCATACATAAAAAAAATCATAAAAAAGAAATCACAAAAAGAACATGCATATAAAATTAATATGTCATTCATTCCATGTCTTGAAACGCATGCATATTAAAATTATATAAATTAGATTGCATACATATAGTTCATATTAGGCCATATAAATTGCATTTCACATATCATTGAAAAGTAAAATTCATGCATATTAATTTTAGATTAAGATTGCATAAAAATAAGTTAGGTGTCATGTCATTTAGAAATCATGTTTAGGGCATGCATTTTTATTAACTTTTTTTTTTAAAAAAAAAATTCTTAGAGAGTGGCCTTTAATAAAGTTGTGGTTTATAATTTCTCAGCATTTTAATTTATTGAATGTTATTTAATTGATTGTGCACCCGCATGACCACCATTTGCATGTTAGTATCTTAGGTTAAAATTAATCAAGATTGCCTGCAAAAATGTTTTTTTTTTAAGGTACCGAAAGGGCGTTAGATTAATCTAATCAGCCATAATTGGTTAGTGGCGGCTCCAATTTGAAATATAATTGCATGTTTTAATGGGTCTTTTTCTTAGTATCAAGTCACGATTGGTAGGGCTTGGGAGAGTCCGCGCCAAGTCTTCGGACTTAGTAATCCATTAACCTAGTTTTAGGTGATTCACCTTCGAAAAAAATCGGGTAGCGACAAGAAGTCGCCACTAATCAGTTTATGATAGGTCAATTAGACACCTAAGTAAAATAATGGGAGTTTTACTTTACTCCTACGAACCAAAGACTTGTGAGTTCGGGGACTTGATTACGTTAGATTTCTCTAACGCCCTTTCGGTACCTTTCTTTTTATTTTTGAAAAAAAATGTTTGGCAAGCAACTTCAATTGATTTTAATTTATCTCCCTAACATGTGATGTCATCATACGAGTGCACAAACCACCAATTAAACACCCAGATAAACAATAAATAAATTGCAAAGAAAACTTACCTCAAAGCAACGAAAGCATCTGCAATGTTAAATTAAAACTTACATCAACAACCCTAGATATGATTTCTAATTAACACGCAATTTCTTTTTTTTTGTTTTCACTTTATTCAATGGGAACTTAATCTATATTCAATGCATGCTAGTAATCTAATATGGCATGGCAACATGACCTAAATTACATGACATAGCAATATGATCTAAATTATATGACATGAATAGAGTAAATCCTAAAGAAATGCAATAATTAGATACAATCTAAATGACCTAATTTTATTGACAAGCAATCTCTAATTATATGGGCCTAAAAAAACTAAATGTCTTGCATTTCAATTAATCTAACCCTAAATGACATGCTCATGACATTTTTTATTTCCTAAAAAAATGCAATTTACCCTAAAAAGGAAGTAATTTATCCTAAGACATTTTTTGGATTTTTTCTTTTAATTTCGAAATTAACAATTGCCAAATAATTAAACATGCAATTCAAGTTTTTTTTTTTTTAAAAAAAAAACTAGCAACCTAAGTTATTGATTTGAATTTTTTTTTTTTATCTTCAAAAATTCATGATAAAGATAGAATGTTTTGCCTAACCATGCAAATAACCCTAAAACATGCAATATCCTAATTCAGGCATATCTCAAGACAAATAAAAACAATCAAGTTCATTCAAAATCCCCAAAAAGAATATCACACATCATTCAAATCAAGGGATAATATTTCGCTAGTAAAATCGATAAATTGATCTTAAGCCTTAAAGATCAAAATATCAATTTGATTCCCACTTGATTAATTATTTCATCTAAAGCCTTATAGATGAAATAAAAAACCTTAATGCGGTTGCGAATTAGGTAATGCATTGAGATTTTCAATTATGCATAAATAAATATCTCCACCAAGAAAACAACATAAAGAGATAATGAAAAAATAAAGAAAAAAAAACTAAACTTGCCTAATAAAGAAAAGGGAAAATACCTAATTTAACTTTTTATTATTTTTTTCTTTTTTTAAAAAAAAATCTTGGCTGGTTCGGAGGTCCGGCGAAGGGGGCTCTCGGCTAGGGTTCCGGCGAGACTCCGGAGGATGGCGCGACAGCGGCGTGGCGTGGGGCAGCGTCACTCGATCCTGGCGTCGCGGCTTGGCACGGCGATTCGGCGGTGCGGCGGGGCGTGGAGTCGGGGCGGCGCAGCAAGACCTTGGTCGGTGTCGCGGGCGCGAGAGCTCGGCTCCGACGGCTGCAGGTCACTCGCGAAGGAGGCGCGGCGAGGCGGTACACCGGTCACTGATCTTCGACTCCAGATCTAGATCTAGCGGAGGGTCTGTGCAATGGCTGCGGTGGAGCGGCGCAAGGCGGGGCTGGGCGTCGCTTGGGGCGGGGCTAGGCGTCGCTTTGGGCGACGCGATTGGGGCTCCGGCGAGGCTGGCTTCAATCGTCGGACGAGCGGAGGCACGGCGGCTCCAAGCGTCGGACGGGCGGAGGGACGGCGGCGTGGGCTTCGCGACCTGCGGCATGGGGAGCAACCCCGGGGCGGCGCAGCTCGACGGCACGGGAATCAGGACCGGTGCTCGCGGTCGAATGCTGATGGCGGTGAGCAACAGCGGCGCCGGCTGCTCTTCGGGGAAGATGAACAGTGCCGATTAGGGTTTTGGCCCTTTTTTTTTTTTTTAGAAAAATCTCTCCCCTCGCCTTTTTCGAATTTTCACTCTAAAAAAAATCAACTTTCACCTATTGCTCTCAAAATTTTTCCTCAAAATTTTTGCCCCCCCTAATCTATACCCCATCAACCCTTTTTATAGGGCAAAAAATTGAATCCTTATTGCACATTTCGTTTCCAATTTTGGTCGTGCAATATTTTTTGAATATATCATTGCACCACACGTGATATTCCTTTTTCGTACTTTTCACATATTCTATCCAAAATTTTCCTTTTTGCTTGAAAATACATCCTTTGGTGTATATTGCCTAAAAATTTGAACGGAATATGTGAAAAGTTTTCCTTTTTCCGGCGGCCTAAAATAAAACAAAAAATGAAAATAAAATGTCTCTAAATTATATGCCGTGTTTTTTTTTTATTTTTTAGTAAAAATTAACCTAAAAAATTTAGGTGTCAACACTTGATTTTTGGGAAAAAAAAAACTTCTGATTCATTGGACATCCCCAACTTTGAGGTTTGATTTCTTGGCATAATTTCTCCCTTTGTTGATTGGTTCTAACCTGAAAATATATATATATACTTTTCACAAGTTTTGTTTGTGAAAAGAAACAAAGAAGGAAGAGAGTTTGATTTTCAGAGTGATGCGGAAGCTAGGTTGAGAAAGAACACTGTGATACCATGTGAAAATATTAAGGGATGGAAAGGAGCTAAGAATTGAGAATAAGATAGATATTACTTTCTTACTTATAACATTATAGAATCACAGCCCTATATATAATACATATGGTCAACCTAATTAAGGAGAAAAATATTCTAAAGACAAAGAATAAAAAGAATCAGTTTCTCAAATATACAATATTCTAGTTTCCCATTGATGAATCAATTAAAAAAAAATCAAGTGCAACAGTCTTCAACAATTTGCGCTCGTGAAGGCCGAGCAAGAAGGTTGGTCCTCAATTACTAGTGTTGCATTGCTCCGTCTTGTGGATCTGTCCCCGATTTGCCTGCAAAAACTGTGGCTGACGAAGTTCGCTCTCAAGTCGCTTTTTCTTTGAGTGTATCATGGAGCCTCTTGCTCATTTCTGAGTCTTGTGAAGTTTATTTAAGTGGAAGAGTCTGGTCAAGTTTAGGGGTCTTTGATTATTGGTGTGTAATGTTAGTCCAAGGTGATATTTTGATGGTTATCTATTTGTGCTCTTAGTTGTTTTGTCTTCTTATGTTAGCTGAAATGATTGTTGATACTGAAGCATGGTGGTGGGGTAAAGAAGCGAGCAGTATGTGCAATAGTGACAAAGCACCAGAATTAGAAATAGAATGCCATGCAAATTTTGGATTCCCAATCTATGCAAAGAGTCAATAGCTAAATACCCTACTTTTAGGAAGAAATGTAGGACTTACTTCTCCCACTTCTAAGCCAAATGCTATGCTCCGGGCTCGCCCTTTCGAATTTATGAGTCCTCATTTATGTGTAATAATACGATGGATGAGCCTTGTTGTTGCTTCAACCCATTACATTCTGCCCAAACCAGTACTACGTTCTGCCCAGACCAGTACGCATGGTCCATGTCCAAAATTCACCATTCTAAACCAAGATTCTCTCTACTGATTCTTTCCTTTTGAATAGGAAGAGTAAAAGCTTTCTCTCTCTTTCTTATTAATTCAAATTTGGGGTCACTGGCCTTCGCTCTTAGATTTTGCTGCGCCCACATCAGTTGCTGCTCCGACACTTTGGATGCCTAGTTTTCGCTCTTAGATTTTGGGTCTCACTCTCAAATTTTGGCCTTCTCCAACGCTCACCTTCTCTGGTCTTTGCTCTCCCTCTAGTTAATAAAAATTTGTGGTCTCTACGCTTTAGATTTTGCTGATGAAACGACGTGAGGAGCTTTGACTTTTAACGCCCTTGGTTTTGTGAATTTCGGCTCCTCTTTTACGTTTTTTTAGTGTGTCTCGAGGAAGTTCATGGGAAGAATTTGATGAAAGATTTAAAGCAATAGGAAAAGAATAAAAAAAAGATTTCATTAAGAGAAAAATAAAATGGGTTTAAGATGAGATTAGTGTGGAATTGATAATGGAAATTGAACTTGGTTTAGGCCAATTAGAATTGGTTAATGTCACCGAAAACCCCAAACCGATACACATGTGACAAATTTATCTCCAAACTAATCTTTTATTCCTAAAAATCCTAAAATAATAAATTTGTGACAAATTTATCCTGCGGTATTTTTCGTTAAATTTTACTGTTAAATCGCTGAGTTTGGTGACATATGACAGTTGTCGAGTGTATCGGTTTGGGATTTTTCCTTTTATATAATTTATGGTTTCTCATGATATTAATCAAATTTCACGGAAACTAACGCAAGATAAATTTGTCACAAATGTACTAATTTTAGATTTTTTGTGGTAAAAAAATTAGTTTTTGGTAAATTTGTCACGAATGTATCAGTTTAAGACTTTTGATAATAAAAATTACTTTTTTGGTAAAATTGTCACCATTGTGCTGATTTGAAGTTTTTCTTAGTATTAATCCATTAGAATTAGGTTAAACAATGAGTTTAATGAGTTATAATGTAACTGGGCTTCAATTTGTTTAACGAGCTTGGTCTTAGCTTCGTTTGATAAATGTGGGTTTACTTCAACTTAGGAAATTTGGGTTTGCTTAGTCTGAGTGAATCCGGGTTGGGCTTGATCTATATGAGTTTTGGGCTTAATTCGATTATTTCTTTTGGACTATTAAACCTTTGAACATGACCCGCATGAGTTTCCACAATCATAACATAACAAAGATCAGAGGAGATGGGGAGGTTTAGAAATCCATTTTGGACTTAAGGAATTGGTAGGATGGGTCTTAGCCACCCCATTTGCGACCTGGTTGGCATTTCTGGGGCAATGGGTTAAGGATACCCCCTTTCGTTGCGCCATGACTTTTCAGCAGTCTTCCACCACTGTGCACACGATCCGGAGGCTTTCTTCTTCACCATAAACCCCACCTCACGCGCACTTGGTTCTTAGATTCCACTTCCACGCGCAGACCAGAGAAGCCACTGTGCAGATCACTTTCCTTTTCCTTTTGACCTGGAAGCTACAATAGAGAAGAGAGCCCTTCGCGTAAAGCGAGGGATTTCCGCAGCGCTAGCTAATGGGGCTTAAAAATCCTCGCGAACCCGAAGATCAAGAGTCCATCGTGGTTCTAGAGGACTCCCGCAGCTGCAGCCTTGCGTGTTTCACCACACCAAGCGGCGTTGACATTCAATTCGAGGTTCCCCTTTGCTGGCGAGGATAGGGTGTCGCTCGACGACAAGTAATCGGCAAGCCACTCGTCCGTTCTAGAGATTTTGGTAGGTGAGGTGTCCAGATTAATCGAGAGTCTAACCGAACATTGCTTGTCTACTCACGAAGGAGGAGGAGGTGTTCTGGAGTCTCCCGGACTTGGCAGCAAAGCGAGCATAGTGGATCGGATGCCAACTTTCTTCTTAATAGATTTTCTTTTGTCGGTGGCATTTGTGCATATGCTCCATAAGAAGTAGGGAACTTTAGGGTAGACTGGGATTTGCCATATTTTAGTCCATAACTTCCTGGGAGACTGATATGATGATGATGATGATGATGATGCATGATTAGTTTGTTGGTATGATATCTGGGAGCATAATATATTGTAGCCACTTTTGACCAAATAGGCTCCTTTTTGGTTCCCTGTCCATACCAAGGTGTCCTCCGAGGGGTACACGTTTAGTGGGAATGCCAGCACTTCCTGCACCACATCCTCATTGTAAATTTTCACAGTCGACTGTGATTTCTACCCATGACTCTACTGGTCAATCAGTTCTGCTCCGAATTTTGGTTCATCCTAGTTCAACAGGCTTTCAAATTTGCCGGAAGGGATTTTTAGAGAACAAGTTTCATTCAGTTTATTTTTTAAAAGGCTTGAGGTAAGATCCTGTGCATGTCTAGGGCCAAAGCCCATGAGAGTTGAGTTGGCCCATGATTGGATCTAGCCTAATGGCCTGGCCTAACTCCCCATTTTTCATAAATAAAAATAAATAACATGTAATAATTAATTAATTAAAGGAAAATTAGTTAGAAAAATAGGCTTTGATTAGGTTGTTAGATTGTTTAAATTAGACTCAGCTTAGTTTCATTTAGAATTCACATACTTAGAAAAGTTCCATTTCTTGACTTTTAGTGTAATTCATGCTTTTATTTGATGGTTTGATGATTGGCGTGTTCATGATTTATTAGATTTTAGATTGGTAGTTTAGTTGAAGATCACTTAGGATTAGTTTAGCTGATTAATTTAATGAATGGAATAGATTTAACTTAAATAGATATAATGGATTAGAAACATTATTTTAAAGAATAAAAAATCATAGAACATAGCTTAGTTGAATTTAAGATTCACTTCAAATAATTGAATGGGTAATGTAGAAGTCTCACAACCTAGAAGAACTTAAGGGGGACCAAATAAATACCTAATATCCTAAAGCTGGATTGGGACCCTGACTTAGGATGACAAAGTACCGACCTAGGGCTTCACTTTGCTCTAAAATTTTTGATAACCCACATTAACCATGTTAAGATAAATGGTCTCTAAAGTCAAACTCATAGCGGTTGCTGTCCAAGGCCTTAATAACAAGACCATGTTATATTCTTTGTCCGACTCATATCAAGTTACTTTACTATACTTTACTTTTTACTTATTCTTTCAATGATTTCTTAGATCAATTGATCGCATTTCTTTTATATTGATTTTCTAAGTTATGTTTTGTTTCTTATAATTGACTAGTCAGATTACATTTTAGGACTACAATAAATACAAAAATATTGCGTGGACGCTTAGGGGAGAAAAAATTTAGGACTTCTAATTGGATAAAAAGATTGCATGTGACTAAAATGACACTAGTTGGATAACTATTGTGATAAAGTCCACACTCCAAATCTCTAGTTGCATAAGAAGTGAGATATACTTATATATCTCACTTGGTTTCTAACCAACCCCGAGAAGCTAGGGATGACTCTTCTTCACATAGAATTCTTGTGGGATTAATCGAATGAAAATGAAATTTCTAACGTCATGCGAGGTAAAAATTTTGGAAGAACATGTGCCAATTAGAATATTGAAATACTTGTAACATTTTGAACTGCGTGCATTACGAGGAAAGTGGTAACCTTTCGGAAAACATCATAAATTATTAGAATCCGTTTGTTATGATGTGTCCTTTTCAGTTGGCAACCGTTTGGTTTGTGGTTAAATAATTCAACACAAATAGTAAATGGGAAGAAGTGTTAAAAAAGTCCAAAGCCTTTTGTATTTATGTCAATTTAGTCCTATACATTTTTACTTCATGTCGATTCAATCTTTTTCGGCCAATTTTCGCCAAATTGTGTTGACTGGGCATCGGCCGACTGACATGGCTTAATCAATGTTGACATTGACAAATTTTAATAATATTTTAATATTTTAAATTTTTTCTTTTTTCTTTTTTTTTTCTTTTTTTCTTTTCCTCCCCATTCCTCTAGCTGGTCACTGGACCTCGGACACACCAGCCGGTGAGGTCAATGTCAACCTTGACAACCACCACACCAGTGGTCACAAGGGCAACCTTGAGCTGGGCTAGCACTAGGCAGCAAGGCTCGCCCTCGTGACCACTAGCAAGGTGGCCGTCGGGGTCGACCATCGCCTCTAGTCAGTCGTCAACCGACAACCGGTTGGAGGAAAGAGGAGGAGAAGGAAAAAAAGAGAAAATAAATAAAAAAAATCAAAAATATTAAAATATTATTAAAAATTGTCTACATCAGCTGGTTAGTACCTAGTCAGTAAAATCTGGCCAAAATTGACTAGAAATGACTGAATTGACACAAAGCAAAAAGATTTAGGCTGAAATTGGCACCAAAAAATGATTTATAACTAAATTGGCACAAATGCAAAAGGTTTATGACTTTTTTAACATTTCTCCCTAGCAAATGCCAAGCATGTAAAATGTGCTTAGGTCCAATCAGTTTTCACATTATGTATATGATAAATCCTTGTTGTGTTTTTGATATATATGTTAAACATTGTTTTTGACCGGGAGGGGACAAAATGAAGTTCAAATTGTTTTATTCTACAGTGCAAAATACCTTCAAAGCGCACGTTCACATTTACAAAATTCCTTTAAATCATTATAGACGTGATCTTTCTAAAAGTCGGGTCAAATTAAGTGGGGAGCCCTAATCTTAAACCTGGCTGTCGCAAAGGCTAAAGCTTCAAAACGTAGAAGAAAATGCACTTTCCAAGTATAGGTTTTTTTAGAAAAATTTGAAGTGCACAGCCTTCCCATTTTTTTTCTACACAAGCAACATCCGAATCAATGAAGATGAAAGGGGGTTGTGAACGACAGAGTAAAAAACTTGTGTCCCATATAAAATTCAAACAAATATCTTGATAAATTTGTGGCAAGTAAACATTAATGTTCATAAGACAGCACGGACCTTCGGTCTTTCTCAGATATATCCTTTGAATTTAGCAATGGTTTTGGCTTGCAGTTAAAGCAGAATCAACGCAAATAATTGTTTGAATTGATTTTCAATGTTTTCCGCATGAACTTGATGGATGCTTCCCTATGGGGTGACGTCCATAGCATTATGTTCAAAAAGCTCTTATTGGAGTAACTGAGGGTCCCCTTCAAGAAAATAAAAGTTCAGTGTAGCTAAAATTATTGCTGCCCATCAGATATTGTAAATCAAAGTGAGGTGTCAAATCATTTTCTCTTCTAATAATATGCACAATTATTTACATAGCGGGCCAGATTTTCGTGCATATGTGATGTGAGGATAATTTTTGCAAGAAAATTTTCTGATTAGTGGATCACAATCATGGATGGAAATTGTCTGCGTCAAATCATAAATCCACATCCAACATAAAGGATGAAACCTTCAGCCAAAGCTAGTCATTTTAGGAAAACATATTGTCTAAATAAAACCTTTCATTGATATAAGTTATAATAAAATCTTGTCCATCGTGAATTAACCAAAACTATACAATCATAAACCCTGATCTAATTAAATTATTCAATTAGTCTAAAATAAACCTCTAATTACTTTTCACATGCATTCAATTAAACATGTTCAGAATCTCGAATAGTAGATAAATAAGCGAGCAAATCTACAGCTCAGACGCTGCTCAGTGAGGTAAGCCATGAAGAAAATAATAATAAAAGAAGTATGTGACAGCAAGTGCCATGAAAGCAACGCCAACACATATTTTCAAATCCACGAGTCATGCAATATGCATCACGACGTAAACCACGTATTATAGCCAGCCATATGTCAAATTCAACTTCTCACGTGGAATTAAGCCATGAAGAAAAAAATAATAATAAAAGAAGTATGTGACAGCATGTGCCATGAAAGCGACTCCAACACATATTTTCAAATCCATGAGTCATGAAATACGCATCACGACGTAAATCACATATTATAGCATCCATATGTCAATTTCAACTTCTCATGCGGAATATTCTACAATCACAAGCTCCAAAACAGAGCTAATCTTGTGTCACCTCAAAATCACGGTCGAATAATGCAGCAGGAGTAATAGAGAAGGCAAACACGTCGGTAGTTCGGCCCTCTCGACAATTCCAAGAATCACTCAGCAGTCTTTGTTGAGTAACCTCGACGTCGTAAGTGTAATGGGACCGTGCCAGCTTTGGAGTTTAATGTGCAAACTATGTTGTCCGAAGGGAATCTTTCATTTCACGTCTGAATTAGACCGAATAGTAAAAAGTATGCCTTCTATGTCTTCTATCGAAGTCCTTTGGCACAGCAGATTCCATTCACACAGCTCGATAAGCATTCGCCGGGGACGCAGTTTTACTTTATGCAGCAAGACTGAGTATCACGTATCCAACAAACGTGTGACGCGTCTAGCTTTCTGTTGTTGCAACTTTTCGTCTTCGTTGGCTCGTCTCCTCATGTCATTTAATCAGCATTCACATCACGTGATGACAGTGGGAAAGGGTCAGCCGAAGAAATTTGCAGCAGAACTGGAACGATGTCCACATGCTGGAAGAACTTATGGACAAACAAAACGTAATTCACATTTGGAAAAAGTACAAAATTTCAATTAGTACTAGAAATTTGAGGATAGCAAAAGGCGGGTCCAATTTAGAATCATGTGAAATATAAAAAAGCCCCCTCTTACCCACCGGTGGGCAATGTAGTTGGTTGGGCTCTATTACTTCACCGCCGAGGGAACGAGTTCGAATCTCTGCGTTGTCAACACGTCTTAAGTGGGGGGTCATGGTGGTGGGATCCTGTGCTAACTTCCTCCGAGGTTTTACGTCTAAATAGTGGCTTGCGACGAGGCCTTATGGTGTTACCGAGCATTGGAGGATCTTGTGTTATCCCGATTAGCGTAAGCGAAAGGTGATCTCCAGCGGTTCATCGGTATAAAAAAATTAAAAAAAAAAAAGCCCCTGCTTGTTTATTTATTTAGGGACACTTAGAGATTCATCAAATCTTTCATTCATTACGTTTATACTTGATTTATTGTAATTGACACTACATTTCTATAATTAAAAAAATAGGTGAGAAGGAGCAACTAGCGTGGCCGACATTCTGTTAAAACATTATCATAAGAATTTCACTTTCATGATTGAAATATTCTGTTTAAATCATAACAATCATTTAATTGTGAGCGAAACCATCAACATTGCATGATCTAATGTAAATTGGAATACAACTCAAAGGATATCACATGCCCAGTGCACTTGTCGAACTTGTGCCATGGACGAATAGGAATTTGCTTAAATCAATGAATGATTGGGGGATACAAATTTGTGACCTAGGCACCTTTAAAATACATGGGAGTAAGTCTTATCCAATATAGACAACTACCTGAATGGTAATTATAATTGATACTGTAATTAAGGATAGGACAGAAGTAAGGTAATCTTACCTTAGATTACCACTTCAACAATCTACAAATATCGCTTGCATTCTTCATTATCATTAACCACCTGTACAATCTATAAATATTTCTTGTATTCTTGATTACCCAATATATAGAAGAAAGTCCTTTTCTCCACGTTATTGGCAGCAATGTTAACCAAGTCGATGTCAAGCCACTCTACAAAGTCCACCGTCTTTTGACTGTGTATCACCACTTTCTATTGCTTTTTTTTTAAAGTTGCCATTGTTTTCCATACGTCTTTGGCCGGTGGAAATCCTTCCAATCATGGCTCTGATTGGCCAGTCACATTACGGACACCACCAACACACACGCTTACCTAAATATCAATGTAGATCATGTCTATATCTTTAATCGGTGAAATGACACATTGATTGATGGAAAGCGCAGCTGGTCAAACTTTGCACGGTTATCATGCTTTATGTTTAGCTCGACAACAATGTCTCGCTCACGCCACAAGTTTAGGAACATGTTCCGATCCTCACAATCCGGGATTTTTTTCTATGTGGAGTCGGTTTCATGAAACGCTCCTACGTCGCTGTTCAAACGAATGAATTCGGAAGCTTGTGAGAAACACCGGCATGACGTGTGGTCCAGCTTATCCGGCCGTCATTACGGCTTGCGGGGACCGCCTGGCTGGTTGATTTTTTATTTTCATTTTTTTTTGCCTATATTCAACCTCGTAATTATATGGAAAAAAAAAAAAACCTTGTAATAAGATGTGCGCGGAGAAATTACATGAGACGAGGTATTCTTACCTCATATCACTATGGATTGAACAATGCTAGGTGTATGTTAAGCATCATTTATACTACCCAATCATGAGATTATTCATTCCTCTAAATGTCTAATATTATCATCAGTTCATTCCCTTTTGGGGAAATTTTTTTGATCAATCATAAACTTATTGTATGAATGCCGATTAGTTCTAAGCTTTTCAATTTTTTTTTTCAAATTAGTCCTAAACCTTTGCCTATAATTTGCAATTTTTATTTATTTCTCTGAATACTTTATTGTTAATTTTCTTTTTCCTTTTTAATTCTTTTCTTTTTTCTTCTAATATTTTCCTCTTTCCTCTTTTCTTTTCTTTTTTATTCCAACCCGGGACCGGTGACAATCGCTTGATTTGGGTGAGGGTGTTGCAACCCTTGGGGTCTGCTAGTGAGGGCCGCCTAACCCAGGCCCTCGCTGGATGCAAGCGAGGCGACCCTCACCAGATTTGGTGAGGGTCACCATGCCCTCGCCCAGAGCAAGCGAGGGCTGGCTAGCAACCTTGCTAGTCCAAAGTGGAAAGAAAGAAAATAAAAAAGAATAGGAAAAAGAAAAATAATAATAATAATAATAATTTTAAAAAAAAATCTTATAAAAATATATAACCGATGATTTTCTTCTCATCTATTTGTTTTTTCAAATATAAGCTCTAGAAGAGATAGAAGTCCCGAGATAACAGATAAATAACCTAAAACTTGTTAGTCGAATGTGACTTATCTGGCAACATTGTGCCATTGGTCTGGCCACGTGACAATTACAAATGGAAAAAGAGAAAAAGAAAGTCTATAAAAAAGTGAACATTCTCTAAATTTCAACTTAACTATAGATAACAAATAGATAATTGAGTGGTGGTGATGCTGGGTTTTAATTATATTACATGCCCTAAGATACTAGATTGATGTATTGATATATTAGTAGTGATCAAGTTACGATGACCAAGAAATAGTACGAGGCTTAGTCTTTTATGATTTGTCCTGAGGCAATCACCAAGGCTCAGCAATTGGCAGAGGAAGAAGGAAAACAAAGAAAAATAACAATATTAAATATAATAAATTCAAAATTGTTCACTTCAACACTAGATGTATTACATCTTACCAAAAAAAAAAAACACTAGATGTATTACATAAGACAACTGACATCTACATTAGTGATTTTTTTTTATTCAAATTGGCTAGAAGGACTAAATTGAGAAATCATTAAAAGATTTATGACTAAATTTGAGAAATTGAATTGGCACAAGTGCAATAAATTTAGGATGTGTTTTTGGTAAATTTCCTAATAAAAGTTTACTTATTTTAATAAGCGCCAATGCATTGTTGCTGTAGTTTTTTCTTTACATAATTATTTTTAAAAAAATTATAACTATTACTTATGTTAGGTAACTACTCCTTTGGAATCTAAAGGCTACTTTGTAAAACGGAAAAGCAATTATTACTTTTGTGAAAATAAGAAAAATAAATTATATTGCCCGTATAGGGTATAAGGATAGAGTTCGTTTTCGGGTATTAGTTGTCGGGCAATAAATTATTTTTGTAGTAATATATTTTTGAGTTGTATACCTATTTATTCCATATATACAAAGAAAGTAAATTATTTAAGTTTCTTGCTTCTGCATATTTGAGTGGGCTGTGTTCAAGATTCCTATTTGAAAACCAACTCGGATTTATGACGGACTTGATTTTTATTTATCACTAGCCAGTTTCAAGTTTGAAATAGGGTCAGACATCCCAAATTCACCTTTTTAGATAAGATAAATGAGTTTGACACCATAGATGCAATAATTTTTATATGATGCTCACTTGAGTGCCACAATATTTTTTTATCACTTAAATGCAATAACTTATGCACAAGCTCATTTTAGTGCTATAACTTCTTCTTTTTTTCTGATTATTTGAGTGCTATAGAAATTTTCAATCAATAACTAGAGTGCCATAATTCTTTTAAAATGTTAATCATAAATGTTATACCACATCCGATTTTTAGCACTTAGGTGAACGTTTTTAAAAGTTTTGGCACTTAAGTGATTGAGTGAAAGTTATAGCACTCAAATGATTGTTTTTTTCGAAGTTATGGAATTCAAGTGATCAAAAAATAGTTATAACACTTAAGAGCCTATTTGGTAACGTATCAAATAATACCTAATTCTATTCTTTTATTACTAGAAAAAGAAAACAAAAACATAAATTAGTTTTGTAATATTTTTGTTCCTCAAAATAGATTTGGATCACAATCAAGAAGTTAAAAAAAAAAATTGTATCTTTGTTCTCGGGAACAACTCCAAAATCAAGGCAAATCATTTTTTTTTCTTTTTCCTTTTTCTCTTTTCTCGTCTTCTCCTTCATTGCCAGTTGATGACCACGATGATCCAGCGATCGGTCGAGCAAGGTCTGGCAAGCTTGCCTAGCCACCAACGAGGCTCGATCTCACCTTGGCCTAGCGAGGCTCCAACGATCTTGTTGGACCTCGCCTTGGCCTGGTGAGGTTCTAGCAAGGTCACCAAACCTCGCCTAGCCGATCACTAGCCATTGACCAGCTAGAGAAGAAGAGAGTGAAGGAAAAAGAAAAAGAAAAAGAAAAAGAAAACAATATAATAAAGTATTAAAAAAATTAAAAGAAATTCTGAGTCACAAAAAAAAATTAAGAGTGATACTAAACGCATTTCTATTTCGAGAATAGAAATTTATGGTAGTTACTAAATATCTTCAAATGCTCAGAACTAGTTTCGGGAATAGAATAAAAAATAATCATTTCTGAGGTGAAATTATTCTTGGGATCAGCATGGTTACCAAACGCGTCACAAGTGTGTTGTACGAAAGTAATGGCATTTATGGTGTCTTTATCCCAAGATAATCAGTAGAAGATTGTAGAAATTGTATTCTAGAGGGAAATGAATCATGTAGTTTAATTCAATAACTTAATATTTGATATAGATATATTTGTATGAGATGACTTCGAGTCGGTAGCAATAACATATGAAGAATTATTCCAAAGGGTGAGATAAACTCTTTTTTTTTCATATAATTATTAGTTTCAAATGAAATAAAACATGATCGATTCCGTGAATTGCAATTCATGTAGTTAAATGATGATGTGGAATATTATGCTTTGAAGTGCTTTATTGATGATGTTATTGAGAATGCACGTAATCCTAATTACACGACACAAATTGTTAATTTGCATATCAAATGAAGGTATGTTGGTCATGACTTTAAGATACTTTTGCTTAATTAATCGTAACCTAAGACTAAATAACCTTCTGGTTGGCAATTTAGTGTTTTAAAAGGCCACAACTTCCCTCCGACTGGAAGAGCAAGTTATCCAGTCCCATGCAATGGTTATGTGCTCAATAGTAAATTGTCACTTTCCAAAACGTGATGGGACGACTGTCTTAAGTTGGATAGTTAGCTAATATTTCAAATTATATGAGATGAAAGCCGAGTTGTGGAAAAAAAAGAGTACCATATAAAATTCAAATGAATATGTTGATACATATATGTAGATATATCCTTCGGGCAACATTTAGAGTCCCTTTCAAAAAAAGAAAGAAAATTTAATGAAGATGAAAGATCTGCTGGAGCGATAGAGAAAGTTTCTTGGGCGAAAAAATCTGCAGCAGAACTTAGGAGGGTTTCATGGTACGTGGCCACGTTGCCGTCCTTAGTGCATGTCAACATTAAATTGTATGAAGTGTGGTCCAGCTAATTTGGCCGTGATTATGAGTCGAGCATGTCGACACGTGCATGTCGTTTGCTTCTCTGAAATTTGCAGACAAATGCTGACCCATACAAGGAAGACAAAAGAAACATGTCGTGTTTACTCGTGGTTGAGAAATTATGGGATAATTACCGAAAAAAGAGTCCTCAACTTAGGAAATGGACTAAATACCGAAAAAAGAAAGAAAAGTGACAGTATAATTGTCCCTTTGCAGGAAATGGAATAAATACTGAAAAAGACCTCATTCTGAAATACTTAAGTTCGAGGTAAAAATGACCTCTCCCCAATTTAGCCAAACTACGAACAAGCTTTTTGAAATTGGTACTATGGTCCATGTTATTCTTCCTAGGTAAAAAGTTGTGGCTTGTCTATTAAACGTCGTAGGCACTCGTATCCTTGGCTCCTCTTTTGAGTTTCTGCTTTTGTTAGCGCTGTGGAAAACTTTGGATAGCAGCGCCTTTATTAATTTTAGAGTGGAAATTGTGTGAGATATTGTGAAATAAACTTTAAACAAATGTCTTATCAAACAGACCTCACTGATCATAGATGGCTTCTTGTATGTATTCAATGTGACATTTGTCATTCTCACAATGATATTTCTCCTTCACGATGTTAAATGTGACATCTTCTATTTCACGAAAACTTCATCTTCATAACGCT
Source organism: Eucalyptus pauciflora (assembly GCA_007663325.1). Classification (NCBI taxonomy): domain Eukaryota; kingdom Viridiplantae; phylum Streptophyta; class Magnoliopsida; order Myrtales; family Myrtaceae; genus Eucalyptus; species Eucalyptus pauciflora. The sequence continues at coordinate 162,694 of VMYD01000040.1, forward strand.
CAATGCATATCTATCCGGCAAATCGTAATCAGATTCCTTTATTAATTCGACTTTTTTCTCAAATGGGGTCGGTGCATATTTCTTTGGTAAAGATAATCCTCGATTTGCATTTTTCACAAACTAAAATCATTCTCATAAAATATATCGATTTTCCTCTTTCTTTCACCGTTAGTTCGCTTTAACTTAGACAAGCCAAGCTCTCATGGTCGAAAACTAGCGGTCAAACAATAAAGTAAACAGAGCAAGGTAATAAATTAGACATTAAATTTATATGATTCGATCAATGATATCCACCACATGGAGAGAATAACAGAAAATTTCATTATAGATCAAGTGATAAAATAGAGATTATAACTACATTTGAATCACTTAAACATTCTCATTATTTAACAGCCTCCAATTATATCCAATACCTTCCACGTTGTTTAGCCGTCACACAAGAAATTTCACAAATTTGAACACAAGATGCACTCGTCTCTTGGATGCGGCTCACGAACGCCACCAAGTCGCAATCACGAAATTGGACGTTTGGATGTCACGTCACTTTGAACACGCACCGCACACATCAACTGGGCTTCGATTTGACCCACGTGAGTAATGAACATACAAGTCATGGAAAACAAACCTTGATGATAATTACATAGATACCACCTCCAGAGGAAGAAGTTAGAAGCTTGAACTCGATGCAAGAAGAGCAATCGAGTCGAGATAGGAAACAAAGTGAAAGTGGGACTCTTATACTAATGTTTGCCTACTCCAGTTCGTAAAAATAGTTGCCCTATACGACTTTGCTCGATTTCGGATGTCCAAAAAAGAATCCAACTTACAATTCCTCTCTAATCAAATTTTGTTCATGAGCTCAAATTTGAAACATATTTTTATACTCATGCCATTACAAATTCTGCAAATCTCCCGAAAATCATGTAAAAACGAGTGATAATTTGTAAAAAGAAATTATGTGCAAGGCGATTCATATGCTTTTAGATCATATGGGTCACACATGACCAATTTAGTTGTAGTGCACATGCAAGTACTCGTTTAACTTTGCTCGATTTTTAACGTCTATTTAAGAATGCAACTTACAATTAATCACTGATCAAGATTTGTTTATGAACTCAAATTTGAGATATATTTTAATACTCGATATCATTAGAAACCTTGCAAATTCACTTGAAATCACGTTAAAAAATGAATAATTTTTCTATGTGCTAGGCAATATCATACATTTCTAGATCATATGGGTCGCACACATCAGAAGCATATGTCAGTCCAAGTTGTGTTGGGCACACATGTTCTTGTTTATGAAAAGCAAACTCTAGGGTTCCATACACGTGTGGTACGTTATATAAGTGCATCGCATTGAAGGACTTTGAACATTTCCACTTGCCTATAAATAGGAAGTAGTGAATAAATTGGATCATTCTGAACTAATAAGTAATCCCCTTCGCATTCTCACTCATCCCTCTCTTCGAAGGACTCTCTATACTCAGCCATTATGGCCTTGTCAAGAGCAACCTTCGCTTTCTTGCATGGTCCATTCGCTTCAAGAGGAACTTCTCAAACAGACAAGAACAAGCACCTGCAAAATGCAAATTCGCTCTTCTCAACGAACAACAAATGGAGTATTTCCTCACATCAGAACTTGGTTTCTACTCCTTCTAAGGACCATACTCGCCCAACTGGAAAGAGAAACCTTGCCACCGAGGTTTGTTTGTCCCTTCTTCTCATGTAACTCTTTTTGTTTTGCACACCGACGATTTAAAAAGTTTCACTCGTTTGCTATCACTTAATCATTAGAATCGACGATTAGAATCGACAAGAAACACTTGAATAGTTTCACCTCGTATTTGAATCTTGAAAGGAAAACGTAAAGACATGGAATCCTTATCTTTGTGTTTCAGGAAGATATTCGAGGGCGGCACGAGAGGAGATTAGAAGAAGTGAAGCAACTGCTGAAGCAAGTAACAGGAGACTCGCTGGAAAGTTTGGTGATGGTGGATGCTCTCCAACGTCTCGCCATTGACTACCATTTTGAGGATGAGATCGAGGCGATCTTGCAGAGGCATTTTCTGATCTCCACGTCTCGATCTCATTCTCGTCCCATTGATGCCGATAATCTGCATGAGGCAGCACTTCGTTTCCGGCTCTTGAGGCAAGGAGGCCATCCTGTTCCTTCAGGTGAATGAAATCTCTTCACTTGATGATATCAAATACTGTTTCCTGACTGATGTGATGGCTGCTGGGAGAATTCGAAAGATATTCACAGAAATAGTATCAAAATACATCTCTCACTTCTTTGCCTTTACTTTTTCTTACAATTTGACCCGGAGGTCAAGAGGGTGGGGACACAATGTCTACTTCACGTCTACTACCAGAATTCTAACATAATTTAGCTTTTCCACATTTATATACAGATGTGTTTCAACGGTTTCTACACAAAATGAATGATGGGACTCAGAATAAAAAGCCACAGGGCAATGACATTTTAAGGTTGACAAGTTTATTTGAAGCTTCCCAACTTGGCATTGAAGGAGAACATGCTCTCAATCAAGTAGGAGAGTCAATCCGTCAACGCCTCCATGCATCTTTGGCCGATCTTGACCATGTTCAAGCTAGATTCGTAAGAAATTCACTTGGCAATCCGTTCCAAAAGAGCTTGGCCAGGTTCACGGCTAATGATTTTTTGAGAAATTTTGTGGGACATTCGTATAGCTGGACCAAGAATTTAGGGGAACTTGCCCATTTGGACACGAACATTGTAAGATCCGTGCATCAGCGGGAAAGCCTCCAAGTCTCGAAGTACGTACACATGATCCAAACTTTCTATCAAGAGTTGTGGCTATAACTAGTTAAAAATACCATGTGGCCACCCATCACATCTCCATTAGATTTCCTCAACAATTTTACTTATGAAGTGACTAGCTTGACTAATGTTCTCATATGTTTAATCAGTTGGTGGAAAGAACTAGGCATGGCAAAGGAACTGAAATACGCGAGGGACCAACCAATGAGGTGGTACATGTGGCCAATGGCCATCCTCACCGAAACAGGCTTGTCCCAGGAGAGAGTGCTCGTCACCAAACCCATCTCATTCATCTACATCATCGATGACATTTTTGACGTCTATGGCACGATCGAAGATCTCACCACGTTCACGGATGTTGTCAACAGGTACATAATTTGGAGTTTTACATTGAGCGCCATCCGTGAAAGTCTCTTTTTGCAAATACACAATATCGATCCTAGCATGCCTGTGTATTTTCATTGTAGATAACTACTCGAAAGTACACGTGCCTGGTCTCAAACCTGTACGTGAAAAGAATACTTTTCACTTATCCTTGCGTACTTGGAAGTTTTTCTTACATAAGCGGTCCCAAGTCCCGTGGACACATGCATGAAAATTTTAAAACCCCAAATTGTACAAGGACAAAAGTACTTGAAGTCGTGTGTACACAAGATAAGTCCATGATGTACTGTCTAATTCTATTGGTTTGTTGCTGATTTGGTTTTCTCGATCTGTCAGATGGGAATGCACTGAGAAAGATAACGTACCAGACTACATGAGGATGTGCTTTCATGCTTTGGATGATATTACCAATGAATTCAGCTTGGCGGTGTACAAAAATCATGGGTGGAACCCATTGTGCTCCTTAAGGAAGACGGTACAACTTTTCACTCCCCCCCCCCCCAAAAAAAAACCACACATTTCTTCCTTTCTTTTTCTTCTCTTGACTACTTCTTAGAAGCATGGACGAATCCTAGGACGATTGAATTGACTTTTACTTATTACTTTTTACTTAATCTAAATTTTACAGCGCACAAATTTTCCTTTGCATTGATCAAGGAACCTGAAAATTTTACGACATGTAGATATTAGCACGTAAATTCACGTGGACTCGCGTATAATAAAATGGCGCATCCTCGTTTTTATATTTTGTCTCCAATTCATGGACAGTGGGCAAGCCTGCTAAATGCCTTCTTGGTGGAGGCAAGATGGCTTGCCAGTGGTCACTCCCCGACAACACAAGACTACTTGGACAACGCAATTGTCAGCTCCGGAGTGCACGTCTTGTTGGTCCACTTATTCTTCATCTTGGGTGAAAAAATCACCCCCGAAAGTGTTGATCATTTAGAAAATATACCTGAAATTGTATCTTCCACAGCTTCAATTCTTCGTCTTTGGGACGACTTGGGAAGTGCCGAGGTGAGTCATGAAAATATCGTGCACTTGTCCTTTTTATCAAACCTTCTCTCTTTTGGGGTGAATTCATTTATGGGTTTTACTAACATAACAATCTTTGAGTTACTATGTAAATAACAACTTATTGTAAGTCACAAATTCTTGAACAAGTGGACCTCACAACAATTTATAATAATTTGTTATTTGATTTTTTGTGATCTAGAACAGACAGTTATTCTCAGAATAGATTAAAAATTGTTGCCAAATCATTTCTCTTCATTTATCATGATCCACAAATTCTTGTAGGAATGGACCACATAACATTTTCTAATTATTTGTTATTTACTTTTTTCGTGGCCTAAAATCGATTATTATTCTCATAATAGATTAAAGATAATCACATAAATATTTGTCTTTTGTATATGATGGGCTTTGATCGAGCATAGAGTTAAAGGTACAATAGTTGTAAAGCTTTCTCTTCCTTCTTCTTTGCCCTCCCTTTTTAGGATTACTCCACTAATACCTGAGCAATTAACAATGGTGACAGGACGAGTTCCAAGATGGCCGAGATGGGTCATATGTGGAATGCTACAAGCAAGAATTCCAAGGCTCTTCAGAAGAAGCGGCACGAGACCATGTGAAGAAGATGATCTCGGAGGCATGGAAGAGGCTCAACAAGGCGTGTCTCTATCCTCAACCATTCACCAAGTCCTTCAGCAAGGCCTCCCTGAACACAGCCAGGATGGTCCCGCTGATGTACAATTATGACGACAACCATTCACTCCCTCTCCTTGAACATCACATGAAGTCATTGCTCTTTGGAGGCCCTACCCTCTAAGGACTTTGCATCTTTCTCATCCACCGTATGGCTATGTTTAGTTATATGGATTTCTATCCAAGATAGGATTAGATAAGATATGAAATGATATCCAAGGATTTCGTTATATAATATTTAATGTGTAATTAATTACAATAACAAAACTTATGAGGGCTTTGTGTCTTTGTTCACTGACTTAGACACCATGTAGGGCTGTTGCTTCTCATTTCCCTTGACACCACGTATGGTCGTTGCTTCTCATTTCCCTTAGTGTCGGACCGATTCTAGCCACAGCTAAAGCGGCATGATGTGCACTCGAAAGGATGATTTTCTAATGCACAAATAAATAAAAACATGCATTGTTGCCCACATATTATGGAAAATAATTACCCAATTTTTACCTAGCACCTATCTCATGATGTGGGCTCAGTGGCCCTGTCTAGGGTTGGAAATTCGTATCCTGTCGTGTTAATCATGTTGTATCGAGAGGGGAGTGTGATACTAATATGGCTAATCCGAATGTTACACATTTATTGAATATGTCAAAATATCTCAACACAAACACTGTAAGCTTAATAAAACATCTCACATAACACAACTAACATGATTATCAAGTGGGTTACCGTAATTTTGTTTTGACAAAATGCAATATTATAACCAGTATACAACAATAGAGTACATAAACCACATTTATCCACGACAATATGTGTAAAAACGTTACATTGCAACGAGTTTCTCAACAGCATGAGCAATTTTCCTTTACAATATTGCTTAATTATACTGCTAAATTGTTGTTTTTTTTTCATATTCTATTAGTTTGGTATGTTAAAATATTTTTTCTAGTACCTTTCATTGTTTTTTGACACACGTACTATCTAAAAAAAATTTAAGAACAAAATTCTTTAGATATGAGTATGGCACATGTCTAGATGTGTAGCATTCAGAAAATGACACATTAAGATGTGAACTTAAGCATGTCAATTCGTGTCTAAATGAATTAAGTAGGTGCAACTTGTTAACACATGATTTTGTCATGCCTTAAATAGTTGACCTCTTTATGACATGGATTTGTTAATGTCAAGTCCAAACCTAATTGTATTTACGTGTATTCCTACAAACGGGTGATGCATTCCCATTGTCGCAACCAAATTTTCGGTAAACCACCTAGGGTTTGGCCAATGGATTACTAAGTCCAACTTAGCTCGGACTCTCCCAAGCCCATACCAACCTGCGACTTAGGTTCAGGTTTTTAACATGAAAGTGGGTTTTGTCTGGGAGTTGACCTCTTTATGACATGGATTTGTTAATGTCAAGTCCAAACCTAATTGTATTTAGGTGTCTTCCTACAAACGGGTGATGCATTCCCATTGTCGCAACCAAATTTTCGGTAAACCACCTAGAGTTTGGCCAATGGATTACTAAGTCTAAATTAGCTCGGACTCTCCCAAGCCCATACCAACCTGTGACTTAGGTTCAAGTTTTTAACATGAAAGTGGGTTTTGTCTAGGAGTTGACCTCTTTATGACATGGATTTGTTAATGTCAAGTCCAAACCTAATTGTATTTACGTGTCTTCCTACAAACAGATGATGCATTCCCATTGTCGCAACCAAATTTTCGGTAAACCACCTAGGGTTTGGCCAATGGATTACTAAGTCTAACTTAGCTCGGACTCTCCCAACCCATACCAACCTGCGACTTTGGTTCAAGCTTTTAACATGAAAGTGGGTTTTGTCTAGGAGTTGACCTCTTTATGACATGGATTTGTTAATGTCAAGTCTAAACCTAATTGTATTTAGGTGTCTTCCTACAAACGGGTGATGCATTCCCATTGTCGCAACCAAATTTTCGGTAAACCTCCTAGGGTTTGGCCAATAAGTCTAACTTAGCTCGGACTCTCCCAAGCCCATACCAACCTGCGACTTAGGTTCAAGTTTTTAACATGAAAGTGGGTTTTGTCTAGGAGTTGACCTCTTTATGACATGGATTTGTTAATGTCAAGTCTAAACCTAATTGTATTTAGGTGTCTTCCTACAAACGGGTGATGCATTCCCATTGTCAAAACCAAATTTTCGGTAAACCACCTAGGGTTTGGCTAATGGATTACTAAGTCTAACTTAGCTCGGACTCTCCCAAGCCCATACCAACCTGCGACTTTGGTTCAAGTTTCTAACATGAAAGTGGGTTTTGTCTAGGAGTTGACGTCTTTATGACTTGGATTTGTTAATGTCAAGTCCAAACCTAATTGTATTTACGTGTCTTCCTACAAACGGGTGATGCATTCCAATTGTCGCAACCAAATTTTCGGTAAACCACCTAAGGTTTGGCCAATGGATTACTAAGTCTAACTTAGCTCGGACTCTCCCAAGCACATACCAACCTGCGACTTAGGTTCAGGTTTTTAACATGAAAGTGGGTTTTGTCTAGGAGTTGACCTCTTTATGACATGGATTTGTTAATGTCAAGTCCAAACCTAATTGTATTTACGTGTCTTCCTACAAACGGGTGATGCATTCCCATTGTCGCAACCAAATTTTCGGTAAACCACCTAGTGTTTGGCCAATGGATTACTAAGTCTAACTTAGCTCGGACTCTCCCAAGCCCATACCAACCTGCGACTTAGGTTCAAGTTTTTAACATGAAAATGGGTTTTGTCTAGGAGTTGACCTCTTTATGACATGGATTTGTTAATGTCAAGTCCAAACCTAATTGTATTTACGTGTCTTCCTACAAACGGATGATGCATTCCCATTGTCGCAACCAAATTTTCGGTAAACCACCTAGGGTTTGGCCAATGGATTACTAAGTCTAACTTAGCTCGGACTCTCCCAACCCATACCAACCTGCGACTTTGGTTCAAGCTTTTAACATGAAAGTGGGTTTTGTCTAGGAGTTGACCTCTTTATGACATGGATTTGTTAATGTCAAGTCTAAACCTAATTGTATTTAGGTGTCTTCCTACAAACGGGTGATGCATTCCCATTGTCGCAACCAAATTTTCGGTAAACCTCCTAGGGTTTGGCCAATGGATTACTAAGTCTAACTTAGCTCGGACTCTCCCAAGCCCATACCAACCTGCGACTTAGGTTCAAGTTTTTAACATGAAAGTGGGTTTTGTCTAGGAGTTGACCTCTTTATGACATGGATTTGTTAATGTCAAGTCCAAACCTTATTGTATTTAGGTGTCTTCCTACAAACGGGTGATGCATTCCCATTGTCGCAACCAAATTTTCGGTAAACCACCTAAGGTTTGGCCAATGGATTACTAAGTCTAACTTAGCTCGGACTCTCCCAAGCCCATACCAACCTGTGACTTAGGTTCAAGTTTTTAACATGAAAGTGGGTTTTGTCTAGGAGTTGACCTCTTTATGACATGGATTTGTTAATGTCAAGTCTAAACCTAATTGTATTTAGGTGTCTTCCTACAAACGGGTGATGCATTCCCATTGTCAAAACCAAATTTTCGGTAAACCACCTAGGGTTTGGCTAATGGATTACTAAGTCTAACTTAGCTCGGACTCTCCCAAGCCCATACCAACCTGCGACTTTGGTTCAAGTTTCTAACATGAAAGTGGGTTTTGTCTAGGAGTTGACGTCTTTATGACTTGGATTTGTTAATGTCAAGTCCAAACCTAATTGTATTTACGTGTCTTCCTACAAACGGGTGATGCATTCCAATTGTCGCAACCAAATTTTCGGTAAACCACCTAAGGTTTGGCCAATGGATTACTAAGTCTAACTTAGCTCGGACTCTCCCAAGCACATACCAACCTGCGACTTAGGTTCAGGTTTTTAACATGAAAGTGGGTTTTGTCTAGGAGTTGACCTCTTTATGACATGGATTTGTTAATGTCAAGTCCAAACCTAATTGTATTTACGTGTCTTCCTACAAACGGGTGATGCATTCCCATTGTCGCAACCAAATTTTCGGTAAACCACCTAGTGTTTGGCCAATGGATTACTAAGTCTAACTTAGCTCGGACTCTCCCAAGCCCATACCAACCTGCGACTTAGGTTCAAGTTTTTAACATGAAAATGGGTTTTGTCTAGGAGTTGACCTCTTTATGACATGGATTTGTTAATGTCAAGTCCAAACCTAATTGTATTTACGTGTCTTCCTACAAACAGATGATGCATTCCCATTGTCGCAACCAAATTTTCGGTAAACCACCTAGGGTTTGGCCAATGGATTACTAAGTCTAACTTAGCTCGGACTCTCCCAACCCATACCAACCTGCGACTTTGGTTCAAGCTTTTAACATGAAAGTGGGTTTTGTCTAGGAGTTGACCTCTTTATGACATGGATTTGTTAATGTCAAGTCTAAACCTAATTGTATTTAGGTGTCTTCCTACAAACGGGTGATGCATTCCCATTGTCAAAACCAAATTTTCGGTAAACCACCTAGGGTTTGGCTAATGGATTACTAAGTCTAACTTAGCTCGGACTCTCCCAAGCCCATACCAACCTGCGACTTTGGTTCAAGTTTCTAACATGAAAGTGGGTTTTGTCTAGGAGTTGACCTCTTTATGACATGGATTTGTTAATGTCAAGTCCAAACCTAATTGTATTTACGTGTCTTCCTACAAACGGGTGATGCATTCCCATTGTCGCAACCAAATTTTCGGTAAACCACCTAGGGTTTGGCCAATGGATTACTAAGTCTAACTTAGCTCGGACTCTCCCAAGCCCATACCAACCTGCGACTTAGGTTCAAGTTTTTAACATGAAAGTGGGTTTTGTCTAGGAGTTGACCTCTTTATGACATGGATTTGTTAATGTCAAGTCCAAACCTAATTGTATTTACGTGTCTTCCTACAAACGGGTGATGCATTCCCATTGTCGCAACCAAATTTTCGGTAAACCACCTAGGGTTTGGCCAATGGATTACTAAGTCTAACTTAGCTCGGACTCTCCCAAGCCCATACCAACCTGCAACTTAGGTTCAAGTTTTTAACATGAAAATGGGTTTTGTCTAGGAGTTGACCTCTTTATGACATGGATTTGTTAATGTCAAGTCCAAACCTAATTGTATTTAGGTGTCTTCCTACAAACGGATGATGCATTCCCATTGTCGCAACCAAATTTTCGGTAAACCACCTAGGGTTTGGCCAATGGATTACTAAGTCTAACTTAGCTCGGACTCTCCCAACCCATACCAACTTGCGACTTTGGTTCAAGCTTTTAACATGAAAGTGGGTTTTGTCTAGGAGTTGACCTCTTTATGACATGGATTTGTTAATGTCAAGTCCAAACCTAATTGTATTTAGGTGTCTTCCTACAAACAGGTGATGCATTCCCATTGTCGCAACCAAATTTTCGGTAAACCACCTAGGGTTTGGCCAATGGATTACTAAGTCTAACTTAGCTCGCACTCTCCCAAGCCCATACCAACCTGCGACTTAGGTTCAAGTTTTTAATATGAAAGTGGGTTTTGTCTAGGAGTTGACCTCTTTATGACATGGATTTGTTAATGTCAAGTCTAAACCTAATTGTATTTAGGTGTCTTCCTACAAACGGGTGATGCATTCCCCATGTCGCAACCAAATTTTCTGTAAACCAGCTAGGGTTTGGCCAATGGATTACTAAGTCTAACTTAGCTTGGACTCTCCCAAGCCCATACCAACCTGCGACTTAGGTTCAAGTTTTTAACATGAAAGTGGTTTTTGTCTAGGAGTTGACCTCTTTATGACATGGATTTGTTAATGTCAAGTCCAAACCTAATTGTATTTACGTGTCTTCCTACAAACGGGTGATGCATTCCCATTGTCGCAACCAAATTTTCGGTAAACCACCTAGGGTTTGGCCAATGGATTACTAAGTCTAACTTAGCTCGGACTCTCCCAAGCCCATACCAACCTGCGACTTAGGTTCAAGTTTTTAACATGAAAGTGGGTTTTGTCTAGGAGTTGACCTCTTTATGACATGGATTTGTTAATGTCAAGTCCAAACCTAATTGTATTTACATGTCTTCCTACAAATGGGTGATGCATTCCCATTGTCGCAACGAAATTTTCGGTAAACCACCTAGGGTTTGGCCAATGGATTACTAAGTCTAACTTAGCTTGGACTCTCCCAAGCGCATACCAACCTGCGACTTAGGTTCAAGTTTTTAACATGAAAGTGGGTTTTGTCTAGGAGTTGACCTCTTTATGACATGGATTTGTTAATGTCAAGTCCAAACCTAATTGTATTTACGTGTCTTCCTACAAACGGGTGATGCATTCCCATTGTCGCAACCAAATTTTCGGTAAACCACCTAGGGTTTGGCCAATGGATTACTAAGTCTAACTTAGCTCGGACTCTCCCAAGCCCATACCAACCTACGACTTAGGTTCAAGTTTTTAACATGAAAGTGGGTTTTGTCTAGGAGTTGACCTCTTTATGACATGGATTTGTTAATGTCAAGTCCAAACCTAATTGTATTTACGTGTCTTCCTACAAACGGGTGATGCATTCCCATTGTCGCAACCAAATTTTCGGTAAACCACCTATGGTTTGGCCAATGGATTACTAAGTCTAACTTAGCTCGGACTCTCCCAAGCCCATACCAACCTGCGACTTAGGTTCAAGTTTTTAACATGAAAGTGGGTTTTGTCTTGGAGTTGACCTCTTTATTACATGGATTTGTTAATGTCAAGTCCAAACCTAATTGTATTTACGTGTCTTCCTACAAATGGGTGATGCATTCCCATTGTCGCAACCTAATTCTTTTCTTTTTTCTTCTAATATTTTCCTCTTTCCTCTTTTCTTTTCTTTTTTATTCCAACCCAGGACCGGCTACAATCGCTTGATTTGGGCAAGGGTGTTGCGGCCCTTGGGGTCTGCTGGTGAGGGCCGCCTAACCCAGGCCCTCGCCGAACGCGAGCGAGGCGACCCTCACCCAGATTTGGTGAGGGTTGCCATGCCCTCGCCTTGAGCAAGCGAGGGCTGACTAGCAACCTTGCTAGTTCAAAGTGGAAAGAAAGATAATAAAAAATAATAGGAAAAAGAAAAATAATAATAATTTTTTTTTAAAAAAAATCTTATAAAAATATATAACCGATGATTTTCTTCTCATCTATTTGTTTTTTCAAATATAAGCTCTAGAAGAGATAGAAGTCCCGAGATAACAGATAAATAACCTAAAACTTGTTAGTTGAATGTGACTTATCTGGCAACAGTGTGCCATCGGTCTGGCCACGTGACAATTACAAATGGAAAAAAGAGAAAAAGAAAATCTATAAAAAAGTGAACATTCTCTAAATTTCAACTTAACTATAGATAACAAATAGATAATTGAGTGGTGGTGATGCTTGGGTTTCCATTATATTACATGCCCTAAGATACTAGATTGATGTATCGATATATTAGTAGTGATCAAGTTACGATGACCAAGAAATAGTACCAGGCTTAGTCTTTTATGATTTGTCCTGAGGCAATCATCAAGGCTCAGCAATTGGCAAAGGAAGAAGGAAAACAAAGAAAAGAAAAGAAAATATTAAATATAAAAATTCAAAAATTTATTTAAAAATTATAAAAATTGTTCACTTCAACACTAGATGTATTACGTAGGACAACTGGCATCCACATTAGTGATTTTTTTATTCAAATTGGCTAGAAGGACTAAATTGAGAAATCATTAAAAGATTTATGACTAAATTTGAGAAATCGAAATGTTTTGAATTGAATTGGCACAAGCGCAATAAATTTAGGATGTGTTTTTGGTAAATTTCCTAATAAAAGTTTACTTATTTAATAAGCACCAATGCATTGTTGCTGTAGTTTTTCTTTACATAATTATTTTTTTTTAAATTATAACTATTACTTATGTTAGGTAACTACTCCTTTGTAATCTAAAGGCTACTTTGTAAAACGGAAAAGCAATTATTACTTTTGTAAAAATAAGAAAAATAAATTATATTGCCCGTGTAGGGTATAAGGATAGAGTTCGTTTTCGGGTATTAGTTGTCGGACAATAAATTATTTTAGTAGTAATATATTTTTGAGTTGTATACCTATTTATTCCATATATACAAAGAAAGTAAATTATTTAAGTTTCTTGCTTCTGCATATTTGAGTGGGCTGTGTTCAAGATTCCTATTTGAAAACCAACTCGGATTTATGACGGACTTGATTTTTATTTATCACTAGTCAGTTTCAAGTTTGAAATAGGGTTAGACATCCCAAATTCACCTCTTTAGCTAAGATAAATGAGTTTGACACCATAGATGCAATAATTTTTATATGATGCTCACTTGAGTGCCACAATATTTTTTTATCACTTAAATGCAATAACTTATGCACAAACTCATTTCAGTGCTATAACTTTTCTTTTTCTGATTATTTGAGTGCTACAGAAATTTTCAATCAATCATTAGAGTGCCATAATTTTTTTAAAATGTTAATCATAAATGTTATACCACATCCGATATTTAGCACTTAGGTGAACGTTTTTAAAAGTTTTGGCACTTAAGTGAAGTGAAAGTTATAGCACTCAAATGATTGTTTTTTTCGAAGTTATGGAATTCAAGTGATCAAAAAATAGTTATAGCACTTAAGAGCCTATTTGGTAATGTGTCAAATAATACCTAATTCTATTCTTTTATTACTAGAAAAAGAAAAAAAAAACATAAATCAGTTTTGAAATTTTTTTGTTCCTCAAAATAGATTTGGATCACAATCAAGGAGTAAAAAAAAAAAAATTGTTTCTTTGTTCTCGGGAACAACTCCAAATCAAGGCAAATCATTCTTTTTTTCTCTTTTCATTTATTTTCCTTTTCTCTTCTTCTCCTTCATTGCCAGTTGATGACCATGGCGATCCAGCGACTGGTCAAGCAAGGTCTGGCAAGCTTGCCTAACCACCAACGAGGCTCGATCTCACCTTGGCCTAGTGAGGTTCCGACGATCTTGTTGGAACTCGCCTTGGCCTGGTGAGGTTCTAGCAAGGTTGCCAAACCTCGCCTAGCCGATCACTAGCCATTGACTAGCTAGAGAAGAAGAAAAGGGAAGGAAAAAGAAAAAGAAAAAAGAAAACTATATAATAAAAGTATTAAAAAAAATTAAAAGAAATTCTAAATCACAAAAAAAAATTAAGAGTCATACTAAACGCATTTCTATTTCAAGAATAGAAATTTATGGTAGTTACTAAATATCTTCAAATGCTCATAACTAGTTTTGGGAATAGAATAAAAAATAATCATTTCTAAGGTGAAATTATTCTTGGGATTAGCATGGTTACCAAACGCATCACAAGTGAGCGTTGTACGAAAGTAATGACATTTATGGTGTCTTTATCCCAAGATAATTAGTAGAAGATTGTAGAAATTGTATTCTAGAGGGAAATGAATCACATAGTTTTATTCAATAACTTAATATTTGATATAGATATATTTGTATGAGATGACTTCGAGTCGGTAGCAATAACATATGAAGAATTATTCCAAAGGGTGAGATAAACTGTTTTTTTTTTCATATAATTATTAGTTTCAAATGAAATAAAACATGATGAATCGATTCCGTGAATTGCAATTCATGTAGTTAAATGATGATGTGGAATATCATGCTTTGAAGTGCTTTATTGATGATGTTATTGAGAATGCACGTAATCCTAATTACACGACACAAATTGTTAATTTGCATATTAAATGAAGGTATGTTGGTCATGACTTTAAGATACTTTTGCTTAATTAATCGTAACCTAAGACAAAAGTATCTTAAAGTCATGACCAAACTATACCGTGGCCGATTCAATGTTTCCTTGCTAGAAGGGTGCTTGTGAGTTATTGTGGATTTAATTGTGGTATGGTGAATTTCCTCTTTCTCAACCATAGCTATATAGGTCATTGGCCAATCTATGATGTTTTGTGGAATAGGTTGCTGTATGTTAATCTTGCCGCAGCTCCCATGGAGGTCTCCTTCATGGATAGATAAAGAAGTAGTGGCCGGCCTAGTTCCGGCGGTACGATGGGTTTATAAGATCTTTTTTTATCTTTTGGAAGGCTTCATCACATTCTGGAGTCCATTCGATGGATATATTCTTGCGTAGCAGCTTGAAGAGAGGTTCACGGGTATGAGTGAGCTGGGCGATGAATCTGCTGATGTAGTTGAGCCCTACCATTCTCACTCGACAGTTAGACTAATTACAATATAAATACTGCTAAGTAGAAGCCATCCTTCAAGTGAGACTGGGCCGCGGTGTATTCATTCCCCAAGATAGTGTGCTGCTTATGCAGTTATTAAAGATTGGAGTGAACCGGGCGTTGTTTTTACCATGAAATATGCGTCCATATTTTATTTACCCTAAAGATTACCAATATGGTCTGGGGACTTTTTTAACATACAGCAACCTATTCCACAAAACATCATAGATTGGCCAATGACCTATATAGCTATGGTTGAGAAAGAGGAAATTCACCATACCACAATTAAATCCACAATAACTCACAAGGACCCTTCTAGCAAGGAAACATTGAATCGGCCACGGTATAGTTTGGTCATGACTTTAAGATACTAAAAGGCTACAACTTCCCTCCGACTGGAAGAGCAAGTTATCCAGTCCCATGCGATGGTCATGTGCTCAATAGTAAATTGTCACTTTCCAAAACATGACGGTACGACTATCTTAAGTTTGATAGTTAGCCAATATTTCAAATTATATGAGATGAAAGCCGAGTTGTGGAAAAAAAAGAGTACCATACAAAATTCAAATGAATATGTTGATACATATATGTAGATATATCCTTCGGGCAACATTTAGAGTCCCTTTCAAAAAAAGAAAGAAAATTTAATGAAGAAGAAAGATCTACTGGAGTGATAGGGAAAGTTTCTTGGGCGAAAAAATCTGCAGCAGAACTTAGGAGGGTTTCATGGTACGTGGCTACGCTGCCGTCCTTAGTCCATGTCAACATTAAATCGTACGAAGTGTGGTCCAGCTAATTTGGCCGTGATTATGAGTCAGGGACCGTCCGATTTAATGATTTCCCCCTTCTTGTGATAATATGAGCGCAGAGACATATCACTATGTCTTATCAAATGGACCAAACTGATTATAGATGACTTCTTGTATGTGTTCAATGTGGCATTTGTCATTCTCACAATGATCTTTCTCCTTCACGATGTTAAATGTGACATCTTCTATTTCATGACAACTTCATCTTCATAACGCTCAATGCATATCTATCCAGCAAATCGCAATCAACTTCCTTTATTAATCCATTTTTTTCTCAAATGGGTTAAGTGCATATTTCTTGTAAAGATTGTAGAAACTAAAATCAAGCTAAAATCATTCTCATCAAATTTATCGATTTTCAATTTTCCTCTTTCTTTCACCGTCAATTCGCTTTAACTTAGACAAGCCAAGCTCTCATGGTTGAAAACTAACAGTCAAACAATAAAGTAAATAGAGCAAGGAAATAAATTAGACATTAGATTTATGTAATTCGATCAATGATATCTACCACATGGAGAGGATAATGAAAAATTACATTATAGATCAAGTGATAAAATAGAGATTATAACTACATTTAAATTACTTAAACATTCTCATTATTAATACCTTCCACATTGTTTAGCCCTCATGCAAGAAATTTCACAAATTTCAACACAAGTTGCGCTCGCCTCTTGGATGCGGCTCACGAACGCCACCAAGTCGCAATCACGAAATTGGACGTTTGGATGTCACGTCACTTTGAACACGCACGGCACACATCAACTGGGCTTCGATTTGACCCACGTGAGTAAGGAACACACAAGTCATGGAAAACAAACCTTAATGATAATTACATAGATACCACCTCCGGAGGAAGAAGTCAGAAGCTTGAACTCGACACAAGAGGAGCAATCAAGTCGAGATAGGAAACAAAGTGAAAGTGGGACTTTTCTACTATTGTTTGCCTACTCCAATTCGTAAAAATAGTTGCCCTATACGACTTTGCTCGATTTCGGATGTCCAAAAAACAATCCAACTTACAATTCATCTCTAATCAAATTTTATTCATGAGCTCAAACTTCAAATATATTTTTATACTCATGCCATTACAAATTCTGCAAATCTCCTGAAAATCATGTAAAAACGAGTGATAATTTATAATTCTTTTTTTATGTGCAAAGCGATATCATATGCTTTTAGATCATATGGGTCACACATGACCAATTCAGTTGTAGTCCACATGCAAGTACTCGTTCAACTTTGCTCGATTTTTAACGTCTATTTAAGAATGCAACTTACAATTAATCGCTGATCAAGTTTTGTTTATGAACTCAAATTTGAGATATATTTTAATACTTGATATCATTAGAAACCTTGCAAATTCACTTGAAATCATGTTTAAAAATGAATAATTTTTCTATGTGCTAGGTGATATCATCCATTTCTAGATCATATGGGTCGCACACATCAGAAGGATATGTCAGTCCAATTTGTGTTGGGCACACATGTTCTTGTTTATGAAAAGCAAACTCTAGGGTCCCATACACGTGTGGTACGTTATATAGGTGCATCGCATTGAAGGACTTTGAACATTTCCAATTGCCTATAAATAGGAAGTTGTGAATAAATGGGACCATTCTGAACTAATAAGTAATCCCCCTCGCATTCTCACTCATCCTTCTCTTCGAAGGACTCTCTATACTCAGCCATAATGGCCTTGTCAAGAGCGACCTTCGCTTTCTTGCATGGTCCATTCGCTTCTAGAGGAACTTCTCAAACAGACAAGAACAAGCACCTGCAAAATGCAAATTCGCTCTCCTCAACGAACAACAAATGGAGTATTTCCTCACATCAGACCTTGGTTTCTACTCCTTCTAAGGACCATACTCGCCCAAAAACTGCAATGAGAAACCTTGCCACCGAGGTTTGTTTGTCCCTTCTTCTCATGTAACTCTTTTTGTTTTGCACACCAAAGATATAAAAAGTTTCAATCGTTTATTATCACTTAATCATTAGAATCGACGAAACACTTGAATAGGTTCATCTTGTATATGAATTTTGAAAGGAAAACGTAAAGACATGATATCCTTATCTTTGTGTTTCAGGAAGATATTCGAGGGCGGCACGAGAGGAGATTAGAAGAAGTGAAGCAACTGCTGAAGCAAGTAAGAGGAGACTCGCTCGAAAGTTTGGTAATGGTGGATGCTCTCCAACGTCTCGCCATTGACTACCATTTTGAGGATGAGATCGAGGCGATCTTGCAGAGGCATCTTTTGTTCTCCTCGTCTCGATCTCATTCTCGTCCCATTGATGCCGATAATCTGCATGAAGCAGCACTTCGTTTCCGGCTCTTGAGGCAAGGAGGCTATCCTGTTCCTTCAGGTGAATGAAATCTCCTTCACTTGATGATATCAAATACCGTTTCCTGACTGATGTGATGGCTGCTGGGGGAATTCGAAAGATATTAACAGAAGTAGTATCAAAATAGATCTCTCACTTCTTTGCCTTTACTTTTTCTTACAATTTGACCCGGATGTCAAGAGGGTGGGGACACAATGTCTACTTAACGTCTACTACCAGAATTCTAACATAACTTAGCTTTTCCACATTTAATCTACAGATGTGTTTCAACGGTTTCTACACAAAATGAATGATGGGACTCAGAATAAAAAGCCACAGGGCAATGACATTTTGGGGTTGACAAGTTTATTTGAAGCTTCCCAACTTGGCATTGAAGGAGAAGATGCTCTCGATCAAGTAGGAGAGTCAATCCGTCAACGCCTCCATTCATCTTTGGCCGATCTTGACCATGTTCAAGCTAGATTCGTGAAAAATTCACTTGGCAATCCGTTCCACAAGAGCTTGGCCAGGTTCACGGCTAATGATTTTTTGAGAAATTTTGTGGGACATTCGTATAGTTGGACCAAGAATTTAAGGGAACTTGCCCATTTGGACACGAACATTGTAAGATCCGTGCATCAACGGGAAATCCTCCAAGTCTCGAAGTACGTACACATGATCCAAACTTTCTATCAAGAGTTGTGGCTATAACTAGTTAAAAATACCATGTGGCCACCCATCACATCTCCATTAGATTTCCTCAACAATTTTACTTATGAAGTGACTAGCTTGACTAATATTCTCATATGTTTAATCAGCTGGTGGAAAGAACTGGGCATGGCAAAGGAACTGAAATACGCGAGGGACCAGCCAATGAAGTGGTACATGTGGCCAATGGCCATCCTCACCGAAACAGGCTTGTCCCAGGAGAGAGTGCTCGTCACCAAACCCATCTCATTCATCTACATCATCGATGACATTTTTGACGTCTATGGCACGATCGAAGATCTCACCGCGTTCACGAATGTTGTCAACAGGTACATAATTTGGAGTTTTACATTGAGCGCCATCCGTGAAAGTCTCTTTTTGCACATACACGATATCGATCCTAGCATGCCTATGTATTTTCATTGTAGATAACTACTCGAAAGTAAACTTGACTGATCTCAAACCTGTACGTGAAAAGAATACTTTTCACTTATCCTTGCGTACTTGGAAGTTTTTCTTACACAAGCGGTCCCAAGTCCCGTGGACACATGCATGAAAATTTTAAAGCCCCAAATTGTACAAGGACAAAAGTACTTGAAGTCGTGTGTACACAAGATAAGTCCATGATGTACTGTCTAATTCTATTGGTTTGTTGCTGATTTGGTTTTCTCGATCTGTCAGATGGGAATGCACTGAGAAAGATAACGTACCAGACTACATGAGGATGTGCTTTCATGCTTTGGATGATATTACCAATGAATTCAGCTTGGCGGTCTACAAATATCATGGGTGGAATCCATTGTGCTCCTTAAGGAAGACGGTACAACTTTTCACTCCCCCCCCCCCCACCAAAAAAAACCACACATTTCTTCCTTTCTTTTTCTTCTCTTGACTACTTCTTAGAAGCATGGACGAATCCTAGGACGATTGAATTGACTTTTACTTATTACTTTTTACTTAATCTAAATTTTACAGCGCACAAATTTTCCTTTGCATTGATCAAGGAACCTGAAAATTTTACGACATGTAGATATTAGCACGTAAATTCACGTGGACTCGCGTATAATAAAATGGCGCATCCTCGTTTTTATATTTTGTCTCCAATTCATGGACAGTGGGCAAGCCTGCTTAATGCCTTCTTGGTGGAGGCAAGATGGCTTGCCAGTCGTCACTCCCCGACGACACAAGACTACTTGGACAACGCAATTGTCAGCTCCGGAGTGCACGTCTTGTTGGTCCACTTATTCTTCATCTTGGGTGAAAGAATCACCCCCGAAATTGTTGATCATTTAGAAAATATACCTGAAATCGTATCTTCCACAGCTTCAATTCTTCGTCTTTGGGACGACTTGGGAAGTGCCGAGGTGAGTCATGAAAATATCGTGCACTTGTCCTTTTCAACAAAGCTTCTCTCTTTTAGGGTGAATTCATTTATGGGTTTTACTAACATAACAATCTTTGAGTTACTATGTAAATAACAACTTATTGTAAGTCACAAATTCTTGAACAAGTGGACCTCACAACAATTTAAAGTAATTTGTTATTTGATTTTTTGTGATCTGGAACAGATGGTTATTCTCATAATAGATTAGAAATTGCTACCAAATCATTTCTCTTCATTTACCATGAGCCACAAATTCTTGTAGGAATGGACCACATAACATTTTCTAATTATTTATTATTTACTTTTTTTGTGGCCTAAAATAGATTATTATTCTCATAATAGATTAAAGATAATCACTTAAATATTTGTCTTTTGTATATGATGGGCTTTGATCGAGCATAAAGTTAAAGGTACAATAGTTGTAAAGCTTTCTCTTCCTTCTTCTTTGCCCTCCCTTTTGAGGATTACTCCACTAATACCTGAGCAATTAACAATGGTGACAGGACGAGTTCCAAGATGGCCGAGATGGGTCATATGTGGAATGCTACAAGCGAGAATTCCAAGGCTCTTCAGAAGAAGCGGCACGAGACCATGTGAAGAAGATGATCTCGGAGGCATGGAAGAGGCTCAACAAGGCGTGTCTCTATCCTCAACCATTCACCAAGTCCTTCAACAAGGCCTCCCTGAACACAGCCAGGATGGTCCCGCTGATGTACAATTACGACGACAACCATTCACTCCCTCTCCTTGAACATCACATGAAGTCATTGCTCTTTGGAGGCCCTACCCTCTAAGGACTTTGCATCTTTATCATCGACCGTATGGCTATGTTTAGTCATATGGATTTCTATCCAAGATAGGATTAGATAATATATGATATGATATCCAAGGATTTTGTTATATAATATTTATTGTGTAATCAATTACAATAACAAAACTTATGAGGGCTTTGTGTCTTTGTTCACTAACTTAGACACCATGTAGGGTTGTTGCTTCTCATTTCCCTAGACACCATGTACGGTCGTTGCTTCTCATTTCCCTCAGTGTGGGACCGATTCTAGCTGCAGCTAAAGTGGCATGATATGCGCTTGAAAGGATGATTTTCTCAATGCACATATAAATAAAAACATGCGTTGTTGCCCCCATATTATGGAAAATAATTACCAAATTTTTACTTAGCACCTATCTCATGTTGTGGGCTCAGTGGCCCTATCTGGGTTTGGAAATTCATATCGTGTCGTGTTAATCATGTTGTATCGAGAGGGGAGTGTGATACCTGTGACATCCCGAATTTCCAATTCTATTTTCAATAAATTGAAACGGGCATTTCATCTGCACGCATATAGTTCATTTCCTTGAGTTGGCCACTCATGTGAAAACCAGTCTATCAGGTGAAGCCGGTAAGAGATTCTAATGCATCGGACTCGAGAATTTGACCAGGAAACGACCTCTCGACCGAGCTAATCTGCAAGGGTCATTATGGCACAGTTAAAAATCAATTAGAAGCCGGAGATAGGTCGGCTCGACATAGGCATGTGATTGAGTGTGGGTGATTCCACCAGATCACACTGTTCTTGTCAGTTGGCGCTGGACCGACTTTTCTGTCGATTGGGTCCCCTGTGTTCGTATTTGAAACCTTGAGATTTTCACGACAACCGAGGGTCGCCAATGTGTCAAAGATGTACATTGTGGCTTGAGATTTATCAACCACAAGTCGAATGCATAAAAGTTTCTAAAAGCTAACTGGTAGGTCAGGACGCGCTGATATCGTGCCAGAGTGAAATTAACCGTGAAATTGAGATCGAATTCAGAAATTTGAAGTCATGGTATGTAACAAATTATTTTAGGAGCATTGATTCATCTTCGAAGGATTTTTCGTGCAAACCGAGTTTTTCGGCAAAATAATCAAAGTATGGTTAATTTGGCTCGAGAAATTGGAAGGGCCGCCTTAGGTCACGCTTTTGGGACTTAAGTTGGTTCTACGGATAAGTGAAGATGTAAATTGAAGTGTGGTGACATTGGATTAATTTTATGGACTTCAATTGGACTCAATTGGAAGAGAATTAAAGGGAATGGAAGAAATTAACGTACAAGATTTTAGGCCCCGACGGAAAATGAAATTTGGACTCATTGGAGGATTGTTGTGGAAGCTTGGTGTGAGTGGAAGATGACCTCATGTGAGGTCATGGTGGGCCATGTTTGAGGGATTAAAGAAAAAGAAAAGAAAAATGAAATGGTCCCTCTCTCTCTCTCTCTCTCTCTCCTTCCTCTCTTCTTCATCTCTCCCTCCCGTGGGTTTCTCCTCCATGGTTGCTGTGCGAAAACCAGAAAAATGGAGGAAGGAACTAGCAGCTCGCTGCCCGCACGCCCGCTCCGTCGCTGCCGCACGTCGCCGCGCGCCGCTCGCGCATCCCCGCCTCTCGCCGCCATCGTCCCTCTCGCCCAGCTCGCCGTTCCAGTGAGCTATTCAGCCCGTCCCAGCCGTGGTGGGCCATTGTCGGAGCTCCCTCCGCCGCCGTGAGCCGCCACCGGTCGCCACCTGAGCTACCGCCGCCTCTCTCCGCCCATTTCCGACCCGAACAAGCCACCGATTCCCCTCCATCGGCGCCAAGACAGCAGCTGCAGAAATGGGTATGGCAGCCTGGTTTTGGCCCTTTTTGGCCGCCTTCCCGGCCCCGGTTGCTCGGCCCACCTTGAGGAAAGTCGATCCTCGCATCGGCCCGGTCGTTTTGGCGTGCTCGGCTCGCTAATCTGGTGAGTTTAACTCACTAAATCTTGATTAGAGGGTTAATGATGCCCTAAGTGTGCTTAGCCTAAGTTAATTAGGTTTAGGTGGTTAGTTTAGTTTATTTAATTGTGATTTGGAGTAAGAGATTTAATTAGTGTTAAGTGTGTTTAGTTTAAAGTTAAGTGGATTTATTTAATATAAGTTTTGATGTGACTTATTGGGTTTTATTTTTGATTTATTTTTATGTTTCGAAATTCTGGAAAATAGAATAATATATTATATTCCGAAAATCATTAAAATATTATTATTAAAAAAAAAAACTCGAAAAATTATTTTTGACCGCAATTGCTTAGAATTTCTTGTCGATCGTCGCTGTGCATTTAGAATTTGAATTTGATGAATGGATGTGGCAAATTGAGTGTTGATTGTGATAAATAGGGTTTTTGGACATAAAAACCCAAGTGTTGAATTTTGATGCAGAAATTTAATTGTTAAGGGTTACTATTGAAATTGGAGTATGTGAATGAAATGTGGAATTTCCGGAAGTCAATAATGATTTGTTGTGTGCTGGTTGATAGGCTCGGGTCGCAGTAGTGGCTAGGCCGACTAAACCTGTTTTCTTTGTGGATTGTCGTCAGTGTAGTGACGTGGTTCGGATCGCAGTAGAGGCTAGGCCAACTGGATCCATGCTCCTTCGGGAATGCCGTCGACGTAGTGACAAAGCCGCGCTCCATGGGGGGAGGCGATGCTCCTTCGGGAATGCCGTCGACGTAGTGACGAAGCCACGCTCCAAGGGGGGAGGCGATGCCTGGCATTAATGTCAGAAGATAGTTGAATTGCGAGTAGGCTATGCCCTTGTGTGGCAGTGAATAATAATTGGAATGCGTGTCGAGTGCATTTATGATTTCTATGAAAGTGTTGGCGTTCCAATTGTTTAAATTCTTATTACTACCTGAGTTTGTGAGATATAAATTGTACTAACCTGCAGGAAGGAATTAAGACGAGGTAAGTCTTCTATGTGATGTGGCTAGGCCACCCGGGGTGTATTTTCTTTCTAATAGGGGTTTAGGGGGCTGAACTTGCTGAGACATTGTCTCATCCCGGTTTGGGGACAACAATTCAGGTCCCTGGTGGATGGAGTGGCTAGATAGCTTTGGTTGGCTCTGAGTAGTTGCAGAGGTGAAGTCATAAGGATTGGAGAACGTGTCCGACTTGTAGGTCGTAGGACAGTTCCTTTTTAAGAGCCGGTCTTTTGTAGACTTTTGGCTGTAGGCCTTTGTTTGTAATTCTGTTGAATTATGAAAGTGTTATGTTGGGGTTTTGCTTCCTGCTTTTCTATCCCGTATTTTATTGTCAGGGGTTTTATAATATGCTTCCGCGTGTGCATTAAAGAACTGATTGGGTCGGCGACTTAACCTGGGAACGTCGCTTTTTGAATGACCATGGTGGGATGTTGGCGCGCTCGGGGTTCGAGGCATGACAATACCAATATGGCTAATCCGAATGTTACACATTTATTGAATATGTCAAAATGTCTCAAACACAAACACTGTAAGCTTAATAAAACATGTCACATAACACAACCAACAAGATTATCAAGTCGGTTACCATAATTTTGTTTTGACAAAATGCAATATTATAACCAGTATACAACAAGAGAGTACATAAACCATATTTATCCACAACAATATGTGTAAAAACGTTACATTGCAACTAGTTTCTCAACAACATGAGTAATTTCCCTTTACAATATTGCTTAATTATAATGTTGAGTTGTTGCTTTTTTCATATTCTATTGTTTTTGTATGTTTAAATATGTTTTCTAGTACCTTTCATTGTTTTTTGACACACGTACTATCTTAAAATTGTTTTAAGAACAAAATTCTTTAGAAATGAATATGGCACATGTCTAGACGTGTAGCATTCAAAAAATGACACATTAAGATGTTAACTTAAACACGTCAATCCGTGTCTAAATGAATTAAGTAGGTGCAACTTTTTAAGACATGATTTTGTCGTGCCTTAAATAGATTGACCTCTTTATGACATCAACTTCTTAATGTCAAATCCAAACCTAATTGTATTTTCGTGTCTTCTTACAAACGGGTGGTGCATTCCCATCCAACAGATCAATGTTGACACCTAAATTTTGGCGACCTATTTGATTATTTATCGCATTAAAAATTAGGGGGCAACTTTATCCCTGAAAAAAATATTAATTACATAGCATATAATTTTAAGTGCATTTATTTCTAATTTGCATGTTTTGCATTTATTTATTCGACCGGTGATGGATGGGTTCGAATTAATGTTTCTGAGCTCTAGCTTGGCAAGCAGGACTAAGCCCACGAAGTGAGCAAATTGGCCCGATTCCGTTTTCTTTAATGACAAAAATTACCTAAATGGAGATTTGAAATGATATTACGGTGGATTTTTGGAATTTAAGAAAAATCACATTGCAATCTTATCTTTAGGCGATAAAATCAGTGGAGAATATTCAGGAGATGAGGAAAATAAAATGATTTTTGTGATCGGGAGGTTATAGGCAATCTTCGTGAGATGAAATATTCACAAAAGATTACATTTATTTTTGCCTATAAAAGGGCATGTACGGAAGTCGATCGGAAATGAGGATTGATTCGTTCTTCTGGGAAAATCAAAAACAAAACAAAAAAAAGGAAAAGCTGCTGAGGGGTCTTTGGTCGAGGGGTAGTTTCGTTGAAAAGCAACATAAAAAAGAAGAGAAAAGTCAGCAAGGGGCAAAGGAAAAGAGACGTGTGAGAGAGAGAGAGAGAGAGAGAGAGAGGAAAAGGAAAAGCAAAGGACTATTCGTCTTCTTCGCACGCCTCCCTCACCCTTTGCCGGTCTCCACCCGCCGCGACCAGCTTCGTCACCGGCACCCCTTCCACCTACAACTCCCTCGCTGCACGAAGCCCACCGTCGCTACCACCGATCACCGTCACTCCAAACCTCCTCACTGTGACCGACCCCTGTCTGCTGTCCTCCACCATTGCTCACCACCGCTGCAACTCGCAAGACCCGACGCCTCCTCACCGCCGCCTGAGCACCAAATCCCGAGTCCCCCTTAAGCCGTCCCTGCGAAGCCACCTCTGTCCGACGCCAGCAGATCTGAGCTCAGCTATTGCCCGCACTGATCATTGCGCTGGTACCGCCTTCGCTAGCCTCCACCACACCTCCGCCACCATTGCGCCACCGGTCTCGCCGCTCTGTTTGCTCCTCAACGCCCACGCCCGAGATCTACCCACGACCAAGCGCCCAACGTTCTCTATTCCAGCCGCAACCGATGTTGCTCCGCCTCTGCCATCGCCGATCTATTGCATCAACCGGCCCCGAGTCCCTCGCCTGAGCCCTCCATGACACCAGAAGCCATTGTTTCCATGCCTGCACCGCAGATCCAGAACCCTGTGCCGAGCAACACCCCTGCAACCCTCGCAATGCCGAGCGACTCCCTTGTCTCACTATTGGTCCACCTTCACCAAACCTCGCCGGAGCTCCGACCACCGTGATCAACACCCACGATGACCCCCTGCAACACTGCTGCCCCTCGCCGAACCTTCGCCAAAGCTCCGACCGCGATCGACAGTGACCAGCCACCATACGAGCACCTGCTTAGGAAGAGAAAAAAGGAAAACAAAACAAAACAAAAAAGGGAAAATAAATTTAGGTATTTTTTTTATTTACTTTATTTTATTTCTTTTATTTATTTATCTTATTTTATTTTATGTTATTTTATGTTTTTTTTTTCGTAGAATCAGTGTTTAATGTATGATTGAGATTCCAACATGAAATAGCCCCTCAGATTGGGGATTGTTAGTCCGATTTTCGCGTCCGAAATCCGACTCGCAATCGCTTGCAAAATCGTCAATCCAATTTCACACCCGAGATTCGATTCGCGATTTATTTAAAAATTGGCCACCCCGATCTCATGCGCGAGATATGGTTTGCCAATTTGTTAATATCGATCCTATCTTATCTGATTTGTCGTCATGTTGGTTGAATCAATTTTATTTTTGTAAAAGGAAAAAATCCAAAAAAATCTGAGTTAGATTAGGTTCGTTTTAGAATATTCCTCATCTTAGGATTATCTTGCATATTTAGAATTTCAATGTTATTTCAAATTTTTAAATAAAAAAAAATCAAAAAATGCGCTCATTTAGGATGTTAGTTTTTTTAAAAAAAAAAATTGCACATTTAATTATGTGTCAATTTTAATTTTGGATTTTATAAAAAACACAAAAAAAAATCATCATTCATATATCATGTAGAATTGGGGCATTCTTTGTACGTCATTGTATATTATGATAAAATTGCATGTTTCGTTCTAAGTTTAGATTGATTTTTTAGATAGATTGCATCTTAGGTTAGAGATTGCTAAGTTAAGATAATATTTTAGTTTAAATTAGGGTTTAGCCCGATCTAATCCTTAATATAAATTGGATAGAATCTCATTTTTTTTTTTTGGTCGAAGATAGAATCTCAATTTAACTAGATAATTTTTGCATTTTTTTTTTAATTTCGAATTTCATGAAAAATACAAAAAAAAAAATTGTCTTTGAGTAAATTCATTTCGTTCTTTAGGATAGATTGCATGCTTATTAAGAAAATAAAAAATCATGTGCACGTCATATAGAATTAGGTTCATGAAATGTACGTTATTTAGTGATTGTTGCTAGGTTCATTTAATTAGAAATTACCCGTCATTAAGATTATGTCATTTGGGTTAATTTAGTTTTGCATATTTAATTGTTGCATGTTCATTAAGAAAACACAAAAAAAATTACTTTATTCATTCATGTAGTTTAAGTCATATTACCATGTCATATTACTTCATGTTAGATTAGTAGCAGATTGCATTGCATTGCATGACTCTCATTAAAAAGTTAAAACAAAAAAGAAATTGCGTGTTAATTAGTAATCATATCTAAGATTGTTGATGTGAATTCTGATATAACAATATATATGCTTTTGCTGCTATGAGATAAGTCCTGCAATTTATTCATTGCTTTCTTGGGTGTTAAATTATTGGTTTGCGCACCCGTATGATCACCTCACATGTTAGGGAAATAGATTCAAAATCAATCCAAACTGCTTGCAAAAACATTTTTGAAAATAAAAATAAATTATACCGAAAGGGCATTAGAGAATTTTATTGTAACCAAGTCCCCATACCCAAAGTTTCTGGTTCGTAGGAGTAAAATAATTCTCTCGTTATTTTACTTAGGTGTCTAATCGACCTACCATGAACTGATTAGTGGCGACTCCTAATTAAAAAAATCATTTGCATGTTAAGAAATTTGAACTTAAGTTGCGAATTGGAATGAGCTTGGGAGAGCCCGAGTTAAATCTAGGCTTAACAATCTATTAGCCTAATTTTAGGTGATGCACCCAAAAATTTAATCGCGACAATCAAGAACATCAAATCAGCTGCAAACCAATAGAGTTAGAGCTGTTTAATTGATTATGACATGATCTAATCTAGTAAACACATGAGGTCAAGTATTTTTGTCTTTGTACGACTGTGGTTTCGAAATTTTCGTGCATGTATCCACTAAATTCTGGACCGATTGTCTAAGAAAAAGTTTAGCCCAAGTAATGTTGTATCGTAAATCATACGGATTTATATGAGAAAAATATAATTAGTGAAAAGTATTTTTTCAAGAATAAATTTTAGATCATGGCACGTGTACTTTCGAGTAATTATGTACTTTCACAAATGGGGCATGTTGTTAAACTCCAAATTATGCACATTAAATCAGTGAAAAGTATCCTTTTAAGACATGATTTTTCATCGATTGACCCATTTATGACATGAACTCGTTTATGCCAAACTGAAACCCAAGTACGGTTACGTATCATGTCTAACAAAACGGGTGATAACAAGAATTGCCAATTTTACCTAAATGCACGAACACTCAAACTCATGTTTTTCATACTTATGAAAGCATTTTTTGAGCATGGTAAATTTTTTGTTCTGAAATTTGCAATTTTTCATGCTTAAAGCTACTAAGGATTTTGCATGATGACTCTTACATGTTTAGTCCACCCATTCCACTAAAGAACATCAAGATTCAATGAATGATGTAGAATTGATTAAGCATACTAAATGAGATGAGCCTGGTTGATGAAAGGCAAACCATATCCTATACCCAGTCTCCTGCTCATACACTTGTGAGATGAGTGTAGAAAGTTTCATATCCACAAAGTAAAGAGTTCTCTCGCAAAAGGTACGATGACCGAAATGATGAGGGGTAGTTCATTTCTCTATCACAAATACTACAGGTGATACATTGCATAACTCCTTTAAGCTCCATATACTTATGGAAATTATTTTCAAATTACCCCTATCAAGAACCACCCCACATCGGGGCAAATTGGAGGGTAAGACAGCACCATAAGGTGAAGAAAATGAAAAGAAATTTTCTTACTGTCACTTGCATCAATCTTCAAGTCGTGCTATTACATTGAATTCATATGGAAATTTAAGTGCCTTAGGATGACAAAGATCATTTCTTTCTCTATCCTACATACTTATACCATTTGCATAGCCCACTTGAGCCTGCAATTTCATTTTTTTAAACACAGTTGGTGATCATCCCCCACACTGGGGCAAGGCAAAAGACAAATGAAGACCCTTGAAAGTTCGAGTGTCATTCAAAGTGTAATTCCTTTATGCATGCACTGTACGCAAGAATTGAAATTAAAATAGAACTAAGGGGCATGAAAAAGCAGTGTGCCTGGTAAAAGTAAGGCCAATGCCCATGACAAAGACGAGAAGAAAAAGTGCATGAAAACTAGGGGCATGAAAAAGCGGTGTTCTTGGTAAAAGCAAGACCGATGCCCACAGATGAAAAAAAGAGTCAAGATAGATGACTATCAATTACAAAATTGAATCCCAATGGAGCAGTACTCAAAAAGTTAAGATCAATAGTGCATCCCGGGCGAAAGAGAAGACTGGTGACAATGCCTAGATGATCATCAACTTTGACCCTTATACATATCTTTAAGCCTAACAATCTTTCATTTCTCAATCCATGAACCTAGCTTATGTTACGTCCCTTACAAAGTCTCTTCAGATTAGGGCACTTGAATTAACATAGGAGTTCATATGTTTATGAGTATGGCTCGAAGAAGTGCGAGCAGGATTATTTCTTTCTCATTTTGCAGGGTTCTTGACTTGTAAACCCGGAGATAATTACAAAATTGTTCTTTCAATAGCCTTGACTCAAAGAGTCCCTTTGTTAAGCCGTTGACCAAGCCCACATTATGGTCCCTGTTAAAGATCTCTCAGATTGGTAAGGCCATACCGCTTGCGAGAATACTCAGACCCTTGTCGATATGGTGAGATGGAGTGATTCTTATAAAATAGCTCTTCTAAATGAGAGTGAGTGAAAGTCCTTTCTAACTGAAAGTCTCTCATTTAATATTCTTAGAAAATCCAAGTCATGAAAATTGTCTTGAACAATAATTCTCTCCAGTGGAAATTTGGATGATGCAAAGGTCATTATGCATAAACCTTGATTGAATTGATAAAAGCTTCCATAAATTTTGAAATATGCATTCCAGAATAGCCTTAATTGCTTATTTCTTTGGTGAATGCATTTTTGCTCTAATCATGTCTAATGGGTAATGTTTTCTCGAAGACCCAAGAGCTCCTGACATTCAGGTTCCTTTCAGAATGCCTCATGATATTAGGATATGAGAAACCTTCACGAACCTTCAAGGTGCATCCTCGATATTCCAAAACTTATTTCTACCAAGAGGTGAGAGACCTCCACAGGATATCTAAATTCCAGGAGATATGTCCTTAGGAATCAGAGATATCACCAGGTAAGTATATCTCTACACATACTCTAAATACTTGTCATTGTGAAAGTATTCTCTCTCAAGTGCATCGACACTTGACTCGGTCAAGCTGTCCTCTATATTGACCCGGTGTCCTTTATATTGACCTGGCATGCTTTCGTAGCCCGGAGTCCCTTTCATTAACCCGGCATGCTTCCATAGCTCGAAGTCTTTTTCATCAACTCGGCATGCTTCTATAGCCCGAGTTCCTTTTCAGAATTTGTGAGTCTGTAGATTTCACCAAAATCTTTCAATCCGTTGTTGATATCTCAGTTTGGATCTGAATGTTACAATATATTTTCATGTAAACATTTCACTCTAGATATGAATGTTTTTTTATCTTTCTCGTTATACCTTAGTCTAGATCTAGGTATTTCGAGTTCCCAAATCTTGACATCTCAATTTGGATCTGGATGTCTTGATTATTTTCATCTAAACATTTCACTCTGGATGTGAATGTTTTTCGATCTTTCTCGTTAAACCTTAGTTTGGATTTAGGTATTTCGAGTCCTAAAATCTTGACATATCAATCTGGATTTGGATGTCTTAATTATTTTCATTTAAACATTTCACTCTGGATGTGAATGTTTTTCGATCTTTCTCGTTATATCTTAGTCTAAATCTAGGTATTTCAAGTTCCAAAATCTTGACATCTTGTTTAAGCGACCGTAGAAAGGTACGGGTCTTGGAAAGTGATTTCCTATTCAGGCGACCATAAAAAGGTACGGGTCTTGGAAAGTGAATCCCCGTTTAAGTGACCATAGAATGGTACGAGTCTTAGACAATATTTATTACTTTAACAAGCGACCGTAGAAAGGTACGGGTCCTGAAAATGCAATTTCCCCATTCAAGTGACCGTAGAAAGGTACAGGTCTTGGAAAATCAATTTTTTCGTTAAAGCGATCGTACAAAGGTACGGGTCCTAGACACAACCAAACACTACCATTCTAGGCGACCGTAGAAAGGTACAGGTCCTAGGAAAGCAGTTTCCTTACAAAATCTTGCTGCCATATTGGGCGACCGCAGAAATGTACGGGTCCCAGGAAAGCAATCTCCTTACAAAACCTTGTTACTATTCTAGAAGACCGTAGAAAGGTACGGGTTCTAGACATGTAACACCAACTATCTTGAGTTACTCTACCCTCCTTGAAGGTAAGTTATTCCATGTAGATTCCTTTATCATTTGCATTAACATTTCCAGGCATCATATAAATTGCATTTTAAAATGGGATTCATTTTCCGACAAAAAATCATTCACTGCATGTGTATGGTCAAAATTTAAGTCTCAATTTGTTTTTGAAGGCAACATCTACGAGCTCACCTTCAAAGAGGGGCAGCTATTGACACCTAAATTTTGGCAACCAGTTTGGTTATTTATCGCATTAAATATTAGGCGGCAATTTTATCCCTAAAAAAAATATTAATTACATAGTATATATTTTTAGGTGCATTTATTTCTAATTTGTATGTTTTGCATTTATTTATTCGACCGGTGATGGATGGGTTCAAATTAATATTTCTGAACTCTAGCTTGGCGGGTCGGACTAAGCCCACAAAGTGAGCAAATTGGCATGAGCTAGTTTTCTTTAATGACAAAAATAAACTAAATTGAGATTTGAAATGATATTACAGTGGATTTTTGGAATTTAAGAAAATCGCATTGCAATCTTATCTTTAGGCAATAAAATCAATGGAGAATATTCAGGAGATGAGGAAAATAAAATGATTTTTGTGATCGGGAGGTTATATGCAATCTTCGTGAGATGAAATATTCACAAAAGATTACATTTATTTTTTGCCTATAAAAGGGCATGTATGGAAGTTGATCGAAAAGGGGGGTTGATTCGTTCTTCTGGGAAAATCAAAAACAAAACAAAAGGAAGGAAAAGCTGTCGAGGGGTCTTTGGTCGAGGGGGAGTTTCGTTCAAAAGCAGCATAAAAAAGAAGAGAAAAGTCAGCAAGGGGCAGAGGAAAAGAGACGTGAGAGTGACATGTGAGAGAGAGAGAGAGAGAAAAGAAAAAAAAAAAGGAAAAGCAAAGGATTGTTCGTCTTCTTCGCACGCCTCCCTCGCCCTCTATTGGTCTCCGCTCGCCGCAACCAGCTTCGTCGCCGGCACCCGTTCCACCTGCAACTCCCTCGCCACATGAAGCCCACCGTTGTTACCGCCGGTCAGCGTCACTCCAAACCTCCTTGCTGTGACTGACCCCCGCCTGCTGTCCTCCACCACTGCTCGCCGCCGCTGCAACTCGCGAGACCCTACGCCTCCTCACCGTCGCTTGAGCACCAGATCCCGAGTCCTCGTCAAGCCGTCCCTACGAAGTCACCTCTGTCCGACGCCAGCAGATTTGAGCTCACCTGCTGCCCACACCGATCACTGCGCTGGTACCGCCTTCACTAGCCTTCACCAGCCTCCACCGCGCCTCTGCCACCATTGCACCGCCAGTCTCGCCACTCCGTCCGCTACTCGACGCTCGCACCCGAGATCTACCCATGACCCAGTGCCCGGTGTTCTCTACTCCAGCCACGATCGACGCCCTACTCCGCCTCTGCCGTCACCGATCTACTGCGTTTGCCAGCCCCAAGTCCCTCGCTTGAGCCCTCCGTGACACTAGAAGCCATTGTTGTCGCACCTGCACCATCGATCCTAAACCCTGGTGTTAACGCCAACCGTCCCCTGTGCAAAGCAACACCCCTGCAACCCTCGCGACACCGAGCGACTCCCTTGTCTCACTATTGGTCTACCTTCACCGAATCTCGCCGGAGCTCCGACCACCGCGATCAACACCCATGGTGACCCCCTGCAACGCTGTTGCCCCTCGCTGAACCTTCGCCGAAGCTCCGACCGTGATCGACGGTGACTAGCCACCACACGGGCACTTGCTTGGGAAGAGAAAAAAGGAAAACAAAACAAAACAAAAAAGGGACAATCAATTTAGGTAGTTTTTTTCTTTACTTTATTTTATTTATTTTATTTATTTATCTTATTTTATTTTATGTTTTTTTATGTTTTTTTAGTAGAATCAATCTTTAATGTATGATTGAGATTCCGACATGAAATAGCCTCTCAGATTGGGGATTGTTAATCCGATTTTCGCACCCGAAATCCGACTTGCAATTGCTTGCAAAATCGTCAATTCGATCTCACGCCCGAGCTTCGATTCGCGATTTATTTAAAAATTGGCCACCATAATCTCATGCGCAAGATATGGTTCGCCAATTTGTGGATATCGATCCTATCTTATCTGATTTGCCGTCATGTTGGTTGAATCAATTTTATTTTTGTAAAAGGAAAAAATCCAAAAAAAATCTGAGTTAGATTAGGTTTGTTTTAAAATATTCCTCGTCTTAGGATTATCTTGCATATTTAGAATTTCAATTTTATTTCGAATTTTAAAAAAAAAATCAAAAAATGCGTTCATTTAGGATGTTAGTTTTTTTTTTTTTTAAATTGCACATTTAATTATGTGTCAATTTTAATTTCGGATTTTATAAAAAACACAAAAAAAAAATCATCATTCATATATCATGTAGAATTGGGGCATTCTTTGTACGTCATTGCATATTATGATAAAATTGCATGTTTCGTTCTAAGTTTAGATTGATTTTTTAGATAGATTGCATCTTAGGTTAGAGATTGCTAAGTTAAAATAATATTTTAGTTTAAATTAGGGTTTAGCCTAATCTAATCCTTAATATAAATTAGATAGAATCTTAATTTAACTAGATAATTTTTGCATTTTTTTTTAATTTCGAATTTCATGAAAAATACAAAAAAAAAAAGTTATCTTAGAGTAAATTCATTTCGTTCTTTAGGATAGATTGCATGCTTACTAAGAAAATAAAAAATCATGTGCACATCATATAGAATTAGGTTCATGAAATGCACGTCATTTAGTGATTGTTGCTAGGTTTATTTAATTTGAAATTACCCGTCATTAAGATTATGTCATTTGGGTTAATTTAGATTTGCATATTTAATTGTTGCATGTTCATTAAGGAAACACAAAAAAATTACTTTACGCATTCATGTAGTTTAAGTCATATTACCATGTCATATTATTTCATGTTAGATTAGTAGCAGATTGCATTGCATTGCATGACTCTCATTAAAAAGTGAAAAAAAAAAAATTGCGTGTTAATTAGAAATCATATCTAAGGCTATTGATGTGAATTCTGATCTAACAATATAAGTGCTTTTGCTACTATGAGATAAGTCCTGCAATTTATTCATTGCTTTCTTGGGTGTTAAATTATTGGTTTGCACACCCGTATGATAACCTCACATGTTAGGAAAATAGATTCAAAATCAATCCAAACTGCTTGCAAAAATATTTTTGAAAATAAAAAGAAATTGTACCAAAAGGGCATTAGAGAATTTTATTGTAACCAAGTCCCCATACCCAAAGTTTATGGTTCGTAGGAGTAAAATAATTCTCTCGTTATTTTACTTAGGTGTCTAATCGACCTACCATGAACTGATTAGTGGCGACTCCTAATTAAAAAAAATCATTTGCATGTTAAAAAATTTGAACTTAAGTTGCGAATTGGAATGAGCTTGGGAAAGCCCGAGTTAAGTCTAGGCTTAACAATCCATTAGCCTAATTTTAGGTGATGCATCCAAAAATTTGATCACGACAATCAAGAACATCAAATCAACTGCAAACCGATAAGTTAGAGCCGTTTAATTGATTTTGACATGATCTAATATAGTAAACACATGAGGTCAAGTATTTTTGTCTTTGTACGACTGTGGTTTCGAAATTTTCGTGCATGTATCCACTAAATTCTGGACTGATTGTCTAAGAAAAAGTTTAGCCCAAGTAATGCTGTATCGCAAAATCATACGGATTTATATGAGAAAAATATAATTAGTGAAAAGTATTTTTTCAAGAATAAATTTTAGATCACGGCACGTGTACTTTCGAGTAGTTATGTACTTTCACAAATGGGGCACGTTGTAAAACTCCAAATTATGCACATTAAATCAGTGAGAAGTATCCTTTTAAGACATGATTTTTCATAGATTGACCCATTTATGACATGAACTCGTTTATGCCAAACTGAAACCCAAGTATGGTTATGTATCATGTCTAACAAAACGGGTGATGACAAGAATTGCCAGTTTTACCTAAATGTCACTTTGGATTCATCACTGTCCTATAGGTAATAAAAAGAGGAGGAAAAAAAAGAAGCCAAAATTGGATATAAAAAAATGTTGCAGGGAAGCAGAGAATGGCTTCTTCCCACAATAAGTATTTTGCAATAAAACACTGACTTATTAACACCCTATTAGAGGGAAAAGTGTCAAAGAAATCCTAAACTTTTTGTATTTGTGCCAATTTAGTCCTAAATATTTTCACTTTGTGCCAATTTAGTTCTTTCCGGCTAATTTTGGCCCGATTTTATTGACTGAGCGTCAGTCGACTGACATGGACAATTTTTAATAATATTTTAATATTTTTGAATTTTTTATTTTATTTTATTTTTCCTTTTCTTTTTTTATCTCTCTCTCTCCTCCTCCTTACTCCAGCCGGTCGTTGGAGAAAGGAAAAAAAAAAGAAAAAAAGAAAAAAATAATAACTCAAAAAATATTAAAATATCATTAAAAATTATCCAATTGAGCGCTGATTGTGCCACGTTAGCCGACCGGCGCCTAGTTAGCAAAGTCTGACCAAAATTAGTTGGAAATGACTAAAAAGTGAAAATATTTAGAACTAAATTGGCACCAATAAAATGTTTAAAACTAAATTGGCACAAATGCAAAAGATTTAGGACTTTTTGGACATTTTTCCCCCTTGTTAGATTTGACCATTTAAAACAATTTCAACCTCGACTGATTTGTAAGGTCATATGACATAGACACGAGATGCGGCAGTACATCTATACATATTACTCTAAATTACGCCTTCAACGTGTCTCTCTTTCATTCAAGGTGCCGATTGTGTGTGAATATGAACGTATATCTCCCTTCAGCTGATTTTTTTTTTTTTTGGTGATCTCTTCTATTACTCTGTTTCATTTCTCGACTTTTGTCTTTGCATGTGGGAGTCAAAACTTGCTTGAAAACACCCCACGAGAGGTATGACATTTGAATCCTCCCCCCTATGTTGGAAGGGTGGCCATTTAGGGCGAATCCCAGTGGTTCCCTTCAGCTGATGAATAGGTCTATTTATAGGCCAATTCAATCTCATGCAAATAGAATTAATAAATCATGCAATAAGAGTGACAAAAAAATTATAACTGATCTGCAAGATTCAGATAATTACCGACCCTATCTATTGCGCACTTAGAGATAAATTCCTCATGTGGCTGGCCATCATTAAGGATAAAAGTGAGATTTCAAATCGGTATAATGGCTCACAAGAATGCAGATAAAATGGTGACTGTGGATAGCTGTCCGATTGAGATAACCACTGGAGATTGCATTTCATTTTTTGAAGTTGACTGTGGATTTGGGAATCTTCTTCAAATGGCCGGCTATATCCCCTTCTAGATTTTTGGAACATGCATTCTTGAGCTCATCGAATTGTCTCAGGCTCCCACGATGTTGGAATTTTAGGTTTAGGGCCCGATTTTCTTCTCGGGTTCAAGTTTGAACTCCAAGATTCTTGGAATTTCAAATTTCAACCTTATCTTTAATTCAGGTTCTAAAAATGTTGGAATACTTCTCTTTTGATTTCAATTTCATTCCATGACCTTGAATTGCCTCTCCGGCTCACTTGTTTAGCTCATCTCTAGCTCCCTGCAACTCAAATATTCCTAAAATGCAAGTGAATGTACCATGCATGCAATGCAATACTAAGATGAATCATACAATTGATATTTTTGGTTTAGGATTCAAAATCGATCCCTATTTTTTCTTATATGATAAATAATTAATCGAGATAGTCAAAATTTAGATGTTAATAGAAGATTGAGACGATAGAGACATCGTGAAGCCAAGAGACAAATGGAGCTTCAAGCGAACGCTCAGTACATAACACACACGTGTAGTGAGGATATAGGTCCTGAGCCAAGTGTTGAAGAGAACACGTGTTCGCCCAAGTGCAGAGGACAGTGCTAGCGGCGAGGTTGAGCTCGTAGAGATGTCATATTCCACTGTTATAGACAAGGAACGAGAGAGATTAGAGAACCAAAGAGATATGGCTTTGGAGATTGCATTACTTCTAATTGTGTTGCTTGTGGTTCTACTGCAGTGGAGAAGGAGGAAGCGCTCTCACATTGAGAGGCGGTATCTTGTGTAGAGGCTCAGTAGCATATGGTTCTATGGGAGAGGAGATGGAGGAGTCAATCGTGTCAGTTGGTAGTATCTCTAACGGAGCAAAACATAGTAGGATGGAAGAGGGTCTTCAAAAAGGATGACAATTCCAGTGTCAGCCAACAGAGGAAATGCTAGAGATTAGAGGTGATCAATTCCAAGCCTGGAACCTACCAAATCAGAGCTAATTCCCAATTTTTAGAATGGAATCCAAACAAGTCGATCTATGAACCGAGCCAGCCATATGGTTCCAGGTTCCACCTAGACCCAAAACCAGCTTGCTTTTCTTTTTGTTTTTAATCCCTGGTTTTGGGCAAATAACCAGACGGAACAAGGAGCCACAAAAGGCTAAGTAGTAGCTTCTTTCCATGGTTCCAGTTTTGCAGATCTAACATCAAAGCAAAACTCAACCTTCCGAAAATGCAGAACATCTATTACAACTGAAACAAAGTAAAACACTCAATCCTAAACATCAAAGAGAGGGGAACAAAGACACAGCATCTTCATTTCCTTTGAATTTTCAAAGAAGACTGGAAAGAGCGAGGAACCATACACCCATCAGAACTGTCCCAAATAAGACGAACTGGAATAAATGAAAAGAAGCAAAAAAAAAAAAAAAAACATAATCTGGAGAATCTAAGATAACCAAATAGAATTAGGGAGGGAGGTTATACGAGATAATCTGACACCTCAAACTACTCCAAACTCATACAGCTTACCTTTATTGGAGAAGATGACAAGAGCAGTCTTGGCTTCACAAAGCACGGGGAGAGAGAGAGAGAGAGATGTGACATTTTATCAGGGTAAGTTCAAAACTGGTTCTACCGTGGAACCAGCCACCATTTTATTAGGGTAAGTTCAAAACTGGTTCCACCTTGGAACCAGCCCCAGTCACTGGGTGGAGCTAGCTGGTTCAGGTCATAGAATTTGGCATTGAACCAGTCGCTGTGTGAAGGAACATAAGAATAAAATGCCACGTTCCCTAAATGGGACTGGTCTACTGTCTTCTAAGTAAAAGCCATGGATATGTTAATACCTGCTCCACAATAAAATCTTCTAAACATTATGCTATGCCAATGAAGGATCACCTATTATCAGCTCAAGAAGCACAATAAATTTGGTCTGCAAACTATGGGCACTAAAACCAATCCTGTTCTGAACATTCTTTGAACCTATAGAGGATAAGTAGAGTCCACATCAGATTAGATTTTGCAATTTATGACATAGACAATACTTAAATATGTACATATGTAGACTCAACCTCATTTAGGAGATACAATTCAAAATCGTAAAGTAACAGGAATGATACTTAATGACAGCATTGTAACTAAATAGCAACCATTAGGAACAACCATTGCCAACTAAGAAGCAATGAAACACTATCTTGGCCAACTGCCTGTAATCTTAATATCACAGTAACAAATAACCTGCTCCTAGTACTATCGAAATTCAAAAAGAGATTACACTGGATAGATACAAAAACATCAAAGTATTGAATACTTCATGTTAAGTAAGAGTACAGGGATGGATCACCGAACTTCATTTCGGAGCTAAACCACCGAGATGTTAGCGCCGAGAAATTCCTTTTCAGCCTTAAAATTTGCACTGAGATTATTGATTTCAAATCAAGTAAGCAAAAACCAAGAGACCTACAGCCACGTTTACTTGCTGGCTGGAAGTAGCAAGCTATAACGGCGGTACTTATTTACCTTCCCAAGCTGCACAAGCTTCTCCACCTCCTCAATCCTTGACTCCTTCACCAACTCATCAACAACAAGCTGCAATACTGCCCCATCAACAAGGCATTGAATCTTGAAAATCTCTTCACACAGCTCATATGCAAAGTCAACATCTCCCTTCTGGCAAGCAAGCCGAATTAGCGTCCCAAATGTCATCTTATCTGGGTCAAAATTACTCTTTCCTATTTCACTATACCACAGTTTAGCATCGTTCAGATTACCACACTCAGCATAACCCTTAATCAAAGCATTGAAGCTAAAAATGTCTGGGTCGGTTCCCTTCATCCTCATTAGTTTAATCGTCTCAACAGCTTCCTTCATTTTCTTCTGCGAAACCAATCCATTTAACTTTGCATTGTAGCTCCTGACATCAGGAACTATGTTCTTCTCCTCCATCCTAGCCCAAATTTTGTCCCCATCAGCACTTCTGTTACCCAGATAAAGCCCAGAGAGGAGCGTATTGAACGTGACCAAATCTGGCTCCAAGCCCTTCTTCTCCATCTCATCAAGCATTGAAATCGCAGAATCCAAAGAACCCTTCGCGCAGTACCCCTTTATAACAATATTATAGGAAACAGAGTCCCAGTCGACCGACAACTTTCCCGGCAACTCGTGGAACAGCTCCTCCATCTTATCAAACTTCTTGGAATTAACACAAGCACCCAAGAGGGCATTCAAAGACAGCACCGTGCGCTCACAGCTCAGCCCAGGCATTTCGTCGAACAGCTTCTGGGCATTCTCGAACATGCCCGCCCTACCGTACAAGCTGATGATCCGCACCGCGAACCCTTCCTTGGCGATGTCCCCGTACTTCTTCTGCTCCTCAAGGATCTCCTCGACCATGTCGAAGCGCCTGGCGTTGGCGAGGCGGCGGACGGCGTACTGGTACGTGCCGATCTTGGTGCGGAAGTGGTCGAAGGCCGACGACTTCTTGAACTGCGCGACCAGGCGCTTCAAGCTGCGCTCCTTGTAGAGGAACTCGTGGGCCGACCTGAGGGTGGCGGCCGAGCCGCCGTCGGGCGGCGGGGAGGTGGAAAATGCGCGCCTGAGGAGGCGGAAAGAGGAGGAGGGCGCAGTCATTCTCTGCGTCTGAGCTTCGGGACTCTGCAGCAAGCGGTGGGAATGGAAGCGACCTTCGGAACTGCAAAAATTTGCGAGGGTTTTGCGGCGTGCTGGGGTTTAAGCTTTGAGGGCTTGGGCTTGAAGAATCAACCATAGGATTTGGTTCGCCGGTTACTTACTTGGGCCACGTACTATACTCATCTCAGACGGATTTTTTTATCATTAGGGCATGATCAATAGCCCGGTGGAAATTCGAGGCCGGGCCTGAAAGTCCTTGCCTAGGTTCTGTTCATGATTTGGAAAATACTATATTACAATTTATGAAATGATCGACAACAATTGTGGATAATACGACCGTCCTTTAACCCGAAAGATGCAATCTCAAATAAAATCAAACACCATGTTATCAACATATATGATTTCATCTATAAACATAAATAATAAAATAGCATAATAGTTACAATATCATAGTTTCTATAATCATCGAAAGAATATGTAAACTTAGAACTCGGCCAACCCAACAAACTAATAACAATGTAAACAACTAGCCAAGCTCATACCCCAATATATTACTACCAAAAATTCCCCACCGATAACACTCTTGCCCTACTAGTCGCTAGCTGATAAATCTAAAAAAAAGCATGAAAGATGAATGGAATGAGCAACCATGGCCCAATGAATTAAGCCTTCATGATGCATATTTAAAACTCAAAGACATAACTGATTTATACCAATTCAAAATACAACAAACTCACAAGAATATATATTAATTCAACATAGCTATATCCATAGCAAAATTTTCCCTTCATCCATAATATCAAAACAGGTATCAATAAGTATCACCGGCTCACTTCAATAATCAAATTCGTCAAATCTCATGTCAATGATATATTTCATGCTTAATATTTTACTCAAGGCTCTAGAGGCAATTCTCATGAATTTAAGTTATTGTATAGCACTTAGTTGTTGATCAACATATATCAATAATACAAAGCCATAGAAGTGACTTACAAATTTACCTCATTGTGTAACACTTAGTTCTTGATCAATCTATATCAATAGTACAAAGTTCTAGAGGTGGCTTTCATGTGATTCGAGTCATCATGTGGCACTTAACCCTTAACTATAAGGCTCTAAAGGTGGTTTTTATGAATTTACTTTATCATGTATCACTTAATCCTTTACAGGTTCTTATCTTAATTGGTTTCACAACCCAAAACATATAATATTTCAATAGTTATCTCATAAATTAAACGCACGAAGTAGTATACATAACCTTTCAAAAAAAGTTTATCGAACCATCCCACAATAACCTAAAAGTAGTAAACATTCTATCTAGCTTTATGTAGCAAATGTGTATATATCAAGTCAGTGTCACATCACTACACAAGTTTTACAAAATTAAAGAAGATATCGGTATCACACACTTGGGAATGCTCAAAAC
Organism: Eucalyptus pauciflora; assembly: GCA_007663325.1. Taxonomy (NCBI): domain Eukaryota; kingdom Viridiplantae; phylum Streptophyta; class Magnoliopsida; order Myrtales; family Myrtaceae; genus Eucalyptus; species Eucalyptus pauciflora. Next base: position 205,124 of record VMYD01000040.1, read on the forward strand.
CAAAAAATAAACATTACATGAACTATCGATTTTGCGATTCTATCAAATGAGCGAGAAACAACGTCATAATCGAGTAAAATAATATATAGACTATGAAATGGCTATATTACGCTAGCAAAATGACTTCTACATATTGACAAAACTATTAACCGAAATGGATATTGAGCGAAATTCAATCACACCATAACTATCTCCATTGAATCTCGTTTTAAGCAACCTTATCATCAAAAGAAAGGTACTTCAAGATACAAGAAGACCCATAACTTGACTAACCCAAAATCGATCTGAAAACTAATGAAATTCAACCCGAAAGCCACTAGTCGCGTAGTGTTTGTCACTCCCAACCAATTTCAAAATTTTGTTTTTAGGCAAATCATAAGTTCAAATGGAATTCCGTAAAATCTTACGTCTCCACAACCCTTAAATTATCATTTATATATACCATAGCTCATCGACTCCTCAATTGAATCTCGTAATTTAAAATCCATAAAGTCTCAAATTTGTGCCCTAATCCCAAATAATTCCGATTAGATGAATGAAGGGCACGCGAGCGTTAATTCCAAATTAAAGTTGAATCAACTTAGCGAGGAATCCATGGCGAGTACCCATCTTCTTTTCCTTTCGTGCGTCTTGGCCCCTTTTAACTTAAAGCGTCCACTCTTTCTTCTTTCCCTTTCTCTTTTTTTTTTGGTGGATCCCACCACGAAGATCTACATATCACATAACTTTACTTCTAAACTTTTTAATATAAATAAAAGACCAATGATGTTCAAGTGATCTGGGGTAATCGAGGTACCCAAAATGGATCTGTATCGTGTGCCAAGACGTAGTGTAGTGTACGAGAAAAAAAAATGTGAAGAGAAATCACTCTAACAAATGATTTGATCAAAGTCAAAGGTCTTTTTTAATGTTAGAGATCATATGTCATAGGATTGGTTATCATCTTTCTTGATTGCGTGTATCCTAATTGATCATGATTGATTATAATAGATATTATAATATCTTGTTATCTCAAATAGCCATATTGTAAAGCTTATAAATTAGTTTATGTACTCTTCAACATAAAAATATACAAAAATAGCACAATACTCATTTCCACATTATGGTGAATGGTGATGCATTTAAAACTAGTGTAAGCTGTGATATAAACCTCCTCCTTTCATGATTCAAAACAATGTGCTCGAGATGCTTCATTGCCAAAAAATTACTGAATCCCTATTATCTCCACCACCTAAATTTCTTTCCATGTTAGTCTAGTACAGCAAAGCAATCGCCACACATAATTCATGGTGGGACAGCTCAGATCAATATTTGCAATCACCAGAAAACGTGATAAATTGAGGCCATATTTGACTTTTGAGAGCATCTTCTAGAGTAGTGGAAAATGAAAAAGGGGCCAATCATAAGTTTGGATGAAAGAGTACGTGACAGGAAGTTCCTCCAGCTGATTCATTGCGCCATCAATTCTCCTAAAGATTGCAATAAGAAAAGCAAGAAAAAGTTTTGAGGATGTCATATCTCTAGACCACAGGTCTGTGAATTTTCACCTCCCCCTTCAATGAGAACATTCTCAATTCTGTTCTACTACTCCGTTCGCATCAAGCTTAAGCTGTAAGAAAAAATCGAAGAAAACATGACAGTACGACCTCATGGCGGCCATCCTGACGGATCTAATCACAGAACCCACAAAATTAACACTTCAGATTCGTTCCGATCTGCAGAGACAATCCTGATTTCTGACCTACCAAGAATTTGAATCTCCATAATTCTCATACTCAACCTGTTCTAAGTACAATTGACCTTCACTTTGCCTTTCGTACGCATGCACAGAGTAGTGCCCAGAACTCACTTGTGGATCATACCTTCGTTCGGCATAAGGGTTGGTGCTTCCAAACAAACAATCAACAGTGCCCTGCCACTGATCTTCATTCCTTCTGCGACATTCTCTATCATCAATTCGTTCGACTCCATAGCCTCTCCTGTAGTCCTTGGACAAGCAAGGCCAATACCCAAATATACCATCGCATATATCCCAAGCATCCAACCCGCATCCTGGCGGAGCCGGGGGTGTTATCCCCTGGAACCCGCCTCCATAACCATCCCAAGGAGAGTAGCCCGAATTCTCATTGTGACTTTGCTCGCTCTCTTCACGATCTTCGCCTGAGTCTTCTTCTGTTTGATGGGAAGAGTTTTGCACCTCCTGATCAATCTTGGCCGGAACAATTTCGTTTCCTGCTTCAGGTTTTCTTGCTTGCTCATCTTCTGCTTCAGCAATAGGCAATTCGGGAATTCCGTCTCGAACACCGCCCGGCAACGGCGCATCTTGAACCCCTGTGGAATGAGGATAGCAGATTTCTGCAGATGGTGGGAGGGGTTTCCCATAAGTGAGAGAAGGGTCGTAACCCCCGCCAAAAGGTGTCGGATCATACTCCTCAAAATCAGGCTCGAACTCCACCGTCGAGTAACTAATCACGAAACCGGTCGACTTCGGATCATAACTACTGCTGTAATAGGCATTTGGGTGGACCGTGATCAAGTCGGAGTGGCTGAAAGCAGAGGCAGAGTATGAAATGCTGGGCTGAGGAGGAACATAGTCATATGATGTGTAGTGCCAAGCCGGGACATGATCAAAGATCTCGGGCTCGCCGTCGAGCTTGTAGTCATAGTAGGAAGCGAAATTGCTGGGGGAATCATAAGAATTTGGATGATACCCGCCATCGCCATGGCCTGAGTCATAGTAATTGGAGTAGTAGAAATTCATCAGGAATCGCTCAGCTTCTGACAGGTCTCTTCAGGAATCAGCTTGATCAGGAACTGCCTCTGGTGTTGAGACTGTGTTCTTGAAGAAAAGACGATGAAACTTTTCTTCGAGAGACAAAAGTAACCGGTTGCTTTGCTAATGTCTCGGCTTGCTTTAAGAAATTGGGTCTACTCTGTCTTTTTCCACCCACCACCCAATACTTATCTATTGCCACTAGATATAGATAGCATCATCTGCATTTGTCTAAGTGCACGTTCGGATACGTTGAGTGAAAAAGTCTCATTTGTACAAAGTAGGGTTGGCTCATGACTCATTCCTTTAAATTTTTTAGTATAATTGGATCAAACTAGATATATTAATGGGTTCGGATTTGAGTTTTCTCTTAACAATCTCTTCCGGCAGATGATTTGAACTTCGACTGCGTTGACCTAATAAGTATGATAACTAATGGTTTAATTGGGTCGAGCCCAACATGTATGATCATCATCTGGTGGGTATCTCTAAGAAGAAAATTTTAATGTGACTTTCACAATTGAGGTGGCAAATGGTGTCCTCCCACTTTTAGCTAAACGTAGCCACCCCAAGGCGATTGAGGTAAAAACTGAAGGACATATGTTGGAGATTTGAGTTGGGAAAGTGTTAGAGCGCAATGGTACATAAATTGAGGGAGAGCGCACAAAACCTAGGACGCTCACAAGTAAGAGAGAGATTTGTTGGGATGCACTTGTTGGCCCATCTTGATTTAAGTTTATAAATGAACGTGGATCCAACTGAATACGTTGATGGTTCGGATTTAGACTCCTTCTTATCAATCTCCCTATACGAAATGATTCTCCTGTGCCAATCAGAAAGAATTGCATTAACTTGATCCTAGTATAAACAAGACCAAATTGGGGCGGTCTTGTAAAATTCATTTCCAGAGAGAGATACTCACAAGACATACGGCGAGACTATCTCTTGGCATTTTTGACAAATTTTTGCCAGCGGAGGTTGCCTCCACGTGGTTTAGTCTCTTGAGAAAGTAGGAAATCATAACGAGAGTGAGGGAGGTACCTTAATTGAGATGTTATGACAAGACAAAAGCAGTTTCAACGCCATATTGATTGGTGAGGTTTACTTATGAGGCACTCAACAATGAAAGGGGAATGAGGTAAGAGTGACTTTAAAAAGAGTGCCCACAAACTTCCTCGGCGGAAAACGACATTCAATCATTAATTATTTCAATTTCTTCGCGTATGAGGCGTGCTAAATTCGCCAATAGATAAAGATCACCAACTAGACTCCAAAATCTTATAAAGTCCATTTCAGAAATTTAAGTACATCAAAGAAGGGATTTCAAATATGACTCCTCAATTACAGGTGGCAAATGGTGTCCTCACTAGACGTAGCCGCCCTAAAGGTGATTGAGATAGAGATTGAAAGACACGTGTTGGAGACGTGTTGGAGATTCGAGTTGAGAAAGCATTAGAGGGCAATGGTACACAAATTGAAGGAGAGCACCCATGACACAAGAATCTCATATGTAAGGGAGAGATTTGTTGAGGTGTACTTGTTGGCTCATCTTGGCTTAAATTTGTAACTGAACGTGAATCCAATTGGACAAGTTGATGGCTCCGACTAAAACTCCCTCTTACCGATCTCCCTAAGCAAAAAGAATCGGGTTTCTCCTATGCCAATCAAATAGAATTGCATTAACTTGATCCTAGCATAAACATCAAATTGAAGCAATCTCGTAAATTCATTTTCAGAGATTTGTGTTTCTGTTCTTTTTTTGTTTTGGGGAACAGAAATAGAAAAAACTATTTCTATTTCGGGGAACAATTTTTTACTAGAAAAACACGTTTGGTAAACTTGTTCTGAGAATAAAAAAAAAAACAGAAATACGTTTGGTAAATTTGCGTTCTTTTTTTGTTTCTTTTAATTTTTTAATTTTTTCTTTTTGTTTCTTCTTTTGGCTAGCGTGGCTAGGCTCGCCGACCCCCGACGAGGCCGAGCCTCGCCTTGGCTTGGTGAACTCGGGCTCGCCCAGATCCGGCGAGGCCGAGCTCGCCTAGCCACCAGCGAGGTCGAGCCTCGCCGGATCTGGGCGAGCCTGAGCTCGCCTAGCCAAGGCGAGGCCGAGCCTCGCTAGGGGCCGGTGACGCTCGGCCTCGCCGGGGGCCGGCGACACTTCGGTGTGGTCGCCGACCCTCGACGACCGGTCGTCAGCCATGGCCGAGGCCGGCAACCAGCCAAAGAAAAAAGAAAAAAAGAAAAGAGTGGAGAGAGAAAATTTGTTATTAAAAGTTGTTCCAAAAATAATAAATAACTTTTTTTTATTTCTTATTTATGTTCTTTTTTTGTTTCTGAGAATAAAAAAAAATAGATTTGGAACAAAAACGCAAACAAACGCGTTTTTATTTATTTTTATTTCCGAGAAAAAAAAATTTGTTCAAAAACAAAAATAAAGAACACGCAGCCAGATACTCCCAGGACATACCGTCAGACAATCTCTTATGCCAATTTCGACAAATTTTTGCAGGTGGTGGTTGCCTCCATGTGATGTGTCGCATGAGAAAGTAGGGAATCATAGCGACGTTGAGGGAAGGCTATTAAATGTGATGATATGACAAGATAAAGAAGTTTCAACTTCATCTTGATTGGAAAAAAATCGCTTTTGAGGGGAACACTCTAACAACGAAAGGGGATGAGATAAGAGTGACTTTGAAAAGTGTGCCAATACACTTCCGAGGCGCAAAAAACCACATTCGATTATCCATTATTTCGACAACCTTGTTGCTTTACGTACGATGCGTGCCAAATTCGCCAAAAGACAAAGGCCACCAACTCGACTCTAGAATCTTGTATAAGTTCCACTTGCATTTTCCGAATGATCTGCTCATCCAAAACTTCATGCTACACATGAAAAAAGGAAATTCAACTTTCAACCGAGTAAACATGGGAAAACCAATTTCATTTCTTAAAAAAGCAAGTCATTTCAGGAACTACTCTCTAAGCTGTTTTTCAAGATTGCATTGTAAATCAATCATTTACATCAATCATGTCATACCTACTAATTGATGTACTTGATATGCATTTCCTCTAGCTCCCGAAAAAGACATTATATGAATCGGATACTCTGTTTAGGGCGATTCCAATTCAATTTACAATTTATATTAATAAAATAATAATATCAATTATATTAAATGTCGAATATTTTCTTTTTTATTTGATTTTTTTTATACATATTATATTTTCAATTTCAAAAGAATTCGTCACCCCTCGAACCCCGACCACCTCCCCCATCAGCAGCCTTGGCCGTATGCAACTTCCATCTACTGTCGGTCCTTATTGCCATCACTCCCACACCATATACTAATCCAAACAGAAGCCACAACTACAATGAATAATCCACGCCCTTCACCTTTCTCCACCAGTTAGCACCTCCAACACTGCCGCCCCATCCACCGACTGGGTTTCGTTACGGCACCGCTCAGAACCAATCTACTCAGTCGCCATCAAAGTATACAATTAGAGGAGTCAAATGCCAGCCAGGGTATCTGACACTAAAGATACCCGTGCAAACATAACAAATGCAACTAAGATAAGAGAAATTTGAAAATCTTACTGATGTCAACTACAAGGAGACATGCAAGAAGTACTTTGGAAATAACAACAAACTAATCTCTGTTCATACTCAGCAGGAGGAACACAAGAACAAAATGCCATGTTCCTTAGATGTGACCATTCTACAGTCTTGTAAGTGCACAAAGCATGCATCTGTCAATACTTGCTTCCACAAAAAAAGATCTTCTAGTATGAGGCCACACAGACCGAGCATCATCCTTTATCAGCTCAAGACTATGAAAGATGCACAACAAATTATAACCAGGCCGTTTCCTCTGGAAATCAAAAACTCCATGCACCTGAAGGAAAACGTGAACAAAGAAAAAGATGAATTAATATGATTTGCCAAAATAATCCATTGTGCAGTAAACTTCACAATCGACTGGTTGAAGGAGAAGGGAAAGTATTGGCATACGCCAAGTTTCTAATGAATGCGGAGATAACATGGCTGATATGCTACATTACCTCACGAGGATGATGAGTCAGTGCTGGATGCCTCCTGTTTAGGTCTTGGCCTTTGACGTGGTGGCCCATCTCTCTTCCTTTCATATCTCTTACTCTCATATCTAGAGTTATTTCGAGGCTTTGGCTGGTAAGTGGGATATTGGCAAGGAATGATCTCTCCATTGATATATTTATCCCCTGAAATCAGTACAGCAATTATAGAGCAAAATGTTAAGCTAGACATTGTTCTCAAAAAGGAAAAAGGCACAGACAATCATAATGAAGAACGTCTCAAGATTAAAAAGATTGTGTAAAGTAGTGAACCTCCATAATCCTTGTTCTTCACATCTATGTATGAATCAGGGAGTACCCACAGAACCCCAGGCAAACCTACAAAGCATGGAAATCGCAAATCAGCAATAACTACATTGGAAAGCCCAAGAAAATGCTAAGGCTCTACTTCACACAGTTTCAAATCTAGTTCCCCACCTTTGAATTTCTCAGACGTAGCTTCATCCACAGTACACTGAAACCCAGTATAGGTTGTGGTACTAAATGCATACATATTCTTCTTTGCCTCCTCCATGCTGAGACAATTGACACAATGCAATTGTCAAGAGTCAAAAAGCAATCTATCGAAATTCAATCAATGAACTCAAAACTAATCGAAAGAGGAAGTGAAATGATATCCCGTAATCACACTCAAGAGCAATTACAGAACGATAAGCAGCAAATTAATCACAACCTCTTGTTTCGTGTTATATCGAAGCGGTAGCCACTCATAACAAAAGGAGGAGCCAAGCCGAACCATTCTCTAGGTATACATTTCTACACTCGAAATGATAGTAATCCAATAAATCTCATTTCTTATGTTTACCTCATTAATTACCCATCTGATGAAACATCCATAACACAGCCTTTCCAGTCATCTGCGACTGAAATTCTCTATAAGCAAAAGCATTCGTCACGAATTGGCAACTCCCCAGATTCCCACAACAAGTCACCTACGTTTCCTTCTATGTAGCAATTCTTCCAAATTCATCTGTGTGGTACATCGTCTAGACTTGACTCGAAGCACTAATCAAATAAACATCAGCATTCAGCAAAATTCCAATCCACAACATCCCAAACCCTCCACCAAATGCCCATAACATTCCTACCATCAATCGCAGACGCAAGAAAACCGCAGGAACAAAACCCAAATCCACCACCTACAAGCACATCCATCCATAGAGAGAGAGAGAGAGAGAGAGAGAGAGAGAGAGAGAGAGAGAGAGTCACCTTCCCAGAACAGTGGCGAGGGTATTGAGGTAAGTGTCGATCATCTGCTCGCGGGTAGGGGCGGGGTCCTTGGGGAACTCCATGACGATGAGCCAGTGGTTGTAGTCGCACCCGGGGAGCATGATGGTCTCCCTCGGCTCGCTGCTGCTGCTCCGCCTCGACGAGTACTCCCCATCGACGGCCGCCACGACGACGACGAGCGGCCTCCGCAGCTCCAGCCGGCGGCGGCGTCCCCAGCAGAGCCCCGGCTCGCCGGAGCCGAGACGGAGGGCCGCCGTCGGAGCGAGCGCCGCCGCGGCGAGGGGCGGGCGCGGGGCGGAGGAAGGGGTTAGGGTTTTGGGAGGGAGGGAGAGGCCGGTGAACGTCGCCATTGCCGCCGGGAGTTGGGGGAATGGAAGATGGAGATAAGGCTTTGTGTGTTTTTTAGGGGAAGCGCCGTTGACGTTGGTGAGATATTATTTTTTGGTTGAGCTGCTTCCTCTCTTCCATTTTGTATGGGCCGGGCCTGGGTAGAAATGGAAGTTTGGAAAAAGGCCGGGTCGGGTCAGGTTCCCGGGTCATCGGGTCGAGGTCTCGGGTCCAATCGAGGGGGCAATGGCCGTCGACCCGGGTTGAGGGAAGGAGTTCCTCCCCGAGCTAGGAGGGCCGTCGAGTCCGACCGAGGGTCTAGATATGGAGGAGTCTTTGGGTCGTGCATCGTGCCCAAATCCATTTCTCGAAAATGGGTTTTAAGCTTTTCGATGATAGATATCGAAAGACAATTGCTAGACTCTTTTAAAAATTCTAATCGAACATGGGAAATTGAAGTCTTTTTTTTTTTTCTCTGGAAAAAACTTTTTTGAGAAGCACCTTTTGTAAAATAAGCGGATCCTTATTGAGTGACTTCAATCCATAAACTTCGTGACCCGACAAAAATGATGTCTCCGCCAAAGTTTAGTTTATTTATTTGAGCAATGCTAGGTACACTTAGCCTGTACACAAAATTGGCATATTAAATGACATGGCAAAATGTAAATGAGTAGTTAACCAAGTAAGCCACCTTCAACTTTCAATAAGAGTTTGTACGGAATTTTGTAACCAACATACAGTAAAAATAATCTTTCTTTTCCAATTATGCAATACGATTTCATTTGGGCTATAAATGGATCTATTTTCGGGGTTAAATAATGGGCCTTGAAGTAGCAAGGATGACAAGCCAGCCCGGAAGCCCAATACTTGGGAGGACAAGGGCAAGTTTCTCAGGCCTTCCAAGTTTCTCGGCCGGGCCGCGTAGTCGTAATATGAGTATGAGTTGATCTCCTTTGTCTTGGACCAACTTTATTTTACGTATCACGAGCTTTCTAATGGCTATCCGCATTAATTTTGTCCTGTGCATGCAACAATTAACTTGGCTAAATCAACTATCAAATTGTAAATAAACAAAATTAGGAGTAATCGGCTCTAGGGTGGGTACGTTCCAGAAAGAGTCGGTTCTTGATTTTTAGAACCGAGGATCATATCCAGTGACCTTGAAACCGGCTTGGAACCGAATCGGCCAGATCTTGGATCACCTGGGAATTTGCCTACTTCTTTTTTTCTGTTTCATTTTCTCATTTAATTGCTCTTTCTTGTGTATTATTTTCGCAAAGTTCTCAATTAAGACAACATTATGGCCTGTGTTATTTTGGAATGCTCAACCTCATTACTTTTAACAAAATTCGTCAATCAAGAAAATTGTAGAGTTTGGATTTGAACGACCTTGTCCCGGGTAGAGTCGACCAATTCAAGACCAAGAATCAAGAACCAAACCCATCAAGGCCGATTCCCAATTTTTTTACCTTCAAACTAAATCGGTCCCCATGAGAATTGGCTTGGAATCCACTAGTTAAGGGAAGTTCGGTTTGCTTCCCATGTTGAACCGGCCAGATTACGGGCATGATAATCCACATGTTAAGTACATGTGTACCCGCATATATATGATAAATATATGGTTTTGATGACATCTCAAAATACCATTTATGACGTGCTGTTAACATAAAAAAAAAAAATATGTATATATAAACTTAAATAACCGTCCCAACGATTGTGTTGGATTAGCCTTAACTGCCGCAGACAAGAAATCATTACCATTTCCACATATTATTACAGATTCTTGGGAATTTCCGCTTACGTAGTGGCTGAGCAAATATAATCCGAGCTGTTCTCGGCGTAAGTCAACTAGTCACCACCTAACGCCCCCCTTTGTTTCTTTCTCTCCACGATCTCCTGCATTGATATCTGAAACCCTGGATCTTTCCCTTGGAAAATTCACACGCGGGAGCGAATAATGTCCGAGAGAGGACTTTAATATGCGTTCAGCCGAACCTCTTCTGCATGCACGGTTGAGCACGGACAAGATTAGGTGAACATTGCATCACATGAAGGGTAGGAAATTATAGTTTAAGCAGATCGAGAAATTTATGCATAATCAAAACTACAGATACGTCAACGATATGTTCGGAGCCGTGAAAAGAAACCACGCAGCATGGAGGGAGAAAACTAATTGGAAGAGTGCTTTGTCGTCAGCTATTTCGTGAATAGCTTCATTAATAATCTGACTTTAGTCATGTTATAGTCTTTTTGAGATGGTATTAAAGCCTAATGTCTCGTATATATGTGATTCTTCACATCCTCTAATAACTTTTTATAGGTTTCTATGCTCATAGTATAGAAGATAAACCTTTTTACACTCAAGTAATCCAATTGCTATAAAGTGTTCCCATTTGGTAAACTTGCCCTAACCAAAACATTCGGTATCACTAACCCTAATTTCAACTATTTCATCAATGTTTTCAAATCACAAGAGCAGTTTTAACCATTTTTTTCTTTTTTTTGTGGGTGATATGTTCAGAGCCATAAAAAGAAGCCATGCAGGATTAAGGGAGAAAACTACTTGCAAGAGTGCTTCTTCGTCAATTATTTCAAGAAAAAATCTGACTTTAGTCATGTTGTAGTCTTTTCAAGATGGTATCAAAACTAAAGGTCTCGTGTGTATACGTGATTCATCATTTCCTTAATCAATTATTTATAGATTTTCAGGCTTATAATTTCATAATAAACTTTTTTACACTCAATTAATCCAACTACTATAAAGTATTCTCACTTGATAAATGTGTTCTAATCAAACCATTCGGTACCACTAACCCTAATTTCAACTGTTTCATCAATGTTTGGGAATCACAAGAGCAGTTTTGACCTTTTTCTCTGTGGGTCTCCTGGAAAATTTCTCTTGGAGGGAAGCAATTTGACTCTAATAACTGGATCAGCAGTTATGTCAGGTAATGTTGACCTGAAGGGACAGAAATATCTCCTCTTTATCACTTCATGAGATATTGCCGAGTCGCAATAGTACAAAAAAGTTGCTACACATATCCCTACTCTATGTTTGTTTCTGTATGTCTCTATTGTTGAATAGAGCAAGTTCACTTAATCATCCCAAATTCACCAAATTCTCCAAACCCAAGCATTTGGAAAGTCATTAATTGTGACTAACTAGCCATGTATCAGCTTGTCCAGTGACCTCATTCCTTGATTGTGAAATGATCATTAACTTCCATGAATGTGGAGTTAAATACTGAGTTAACAAAAATGGTCACTCTAATTAGAGGGGAATACCGTAGAAACAATGTCAACTGAATATAATATCATTCCTATGGTACCGCCAGATGGTTATCAAAGGGGGTCACCACTTTCCATTTGTTTGCATATTGAAAATATTTAGAAAAAAGTCTTTCCAAAGATATGGAATCATCTTATAGCAAATTGACATAAGACCAATTAGAAGGTCGTCTATCATATATATGTAGAGATGACAAGCGCTAATAATTGTGGATATAGCCTAAGGCACTACTAGGAGGGAGAGACAAAAGAGAGATTCGACCTTGAAAAATATATATAAAAAATAAATCCAAGTAAATAGATTTGTAGTAGCATTAAGTCATGTCAATAATTTTTTAACGGTGTTAACGCCGCATTTTTTAATTCCATCACTTGACTAACTCGTGCATGATCGGAAAGTCATGTCAATAAATTTATAGTAGTATTAAGTTATGTTGATTAATTTTTAATTTGACGCAATGTCAGTGAATTCCATTGCTTGATTGATCTAGGGATGACCGGTAACACTCTTTAAAAAAATTACTGGTGGTTTTTAACAAAATACATTTGGATAGACAATTTGAAGTTTCGAAAAATTACAAAAATCAATGGTAACATTTCACCCTTTTCAACATGATGCTCAGATCATAGATCGGGTGGTGTGGTTTCGTCGCCATTGTTGTACCCCATTTACTTCATTCACTCACTTAACACTCACATTGGTTTGGTGCGTCCACAAAGCACAAATTCAAAAACTCCTCTCCCTCTCCTATAGCCTCAAGACCACCGCTGTTGATCTATCACTTCCAATTTCGTGGTCACACCCTCATGACCTTGGATCGGCTTCGATTCGAGATTATAAAGGCTTAGTGATTGAGTGGGAAGGTGATGAAAAGCACATAGAGAGAGATGGAGGAGAGAGAATGGTTGGTTAGCCAGAGAAAGAAACACGTATGAGGAGGGGAGGAGGTGGAGGGACAAGTGACAACAATGGTGGCCGTCGCGTTTTGAGGCCAGCTGTGGCTCTATTGAAATCGAGCAATAGTACAATGAGGGTTTGTGGTGCGCAGGCTTGAGAAAAAGAGAGAATATAAGCTATTGGAGTATGATATCAAGTCGTGATACGATATAAATCTATCAGTTCTTTATGTTATGAAAAAATAATATCCTTCACTTTTTTAAGATTCAATAGTTACTATTTGAAAAATTTAAAATATTTACAGTACTTTGAGTATGTGAATGGTTTTTTTTTTTTTTTGGTTTGATCCACTTAATTCTGTTAGAATCAATCAATCCATGACATTAACATGTCTATATGGGCATCTTATTACAACAGAATGATCAAGCCCCACCCCTATTGAAAAGCTATATTAATGAAGAAGAGCCGAAATCAAGTAACACTACCAAACTAGAGACAGATGGGTCTCTCCCTGATTATTCATCGAAATAGCAACATAATTAAGGTCACGCATAGAGGGAATATGATGACCCACGCTCACACTCAAATGTCCCAAAAACCTTTCGAACCTAGTAGAAAAGGAATTCTCTTGGTGGGACATCATGAGATATGGGACCCCCAATTCAGGAGGAATTAAGAAATTGCAAGATGTGATCAATGCTAGTACTCGATCACATCCTTTGTCAACCCTACCAAGGAGGGAAGAGACTTGCTTAGGTGGTGAAGCATTCCACAAGTTCCACAAAGCTAATGATTACAATGACTTGTCATTCTCTGGAAGATGGACCCTCTCTCTTGGGCGGAAAATGTTTTGCAAACTTTGAAGTTTAGGAAGTCAAATTGCACATAGAGAGAGAGAGAGAGAGAGAGAGAGAGAGAGAGAGAGAGAGAGTAGGTGAGCTTGATAAGGATTTCAACAGGCGACCAATGATGAAGAGTTAGACACCAATAATAACTCCCAAAACAAATAGGGCAGGGAGATAAGGATGCGAGAAAGGCAAGTTTGCTAACCCTTAATCCCATCTTTAATTATATCCTCACTTATCACGCTGGCTAGCTTAAGAACATAAAGCTAGTCATGTCACGGAACCGTCCGGTGCGTATTCTCTATTGAAAAAAACATCCAACAAAACATTCTTTTGAAAATAACATTTCTACACGGAGCAACCTCAAGGTCATTTAAAACAACGCGTTAAGCTCATCGCTATCTAATTGATCTGCCCAAAAGTCTTCGAATACAAATACTTTCACATTCAAGCCACTCAATCGAATTTCAGCTAGCGTGTTACCTAATTTGGGAAGTTCGTAGAGTATTTTATTAGGCTGAAAATTACTAACTTATTGTCAATTTCCACTTCTTTGAGATACATTCGTGTACATACTTTCAGGGAATAAATTCAAACATAACTGACCAAACACAAATAAATCTCATATATGGGTAATAAATGGTATTTGGACATGCGTTTTATCTAACTATTTGTTTAACTAAGCGAATGATGAACCCTAGACTCACTTAGCTAAAGTAGTCATTTTCTATAAATAAATAAAACAAAACATCTATAAATAAATAAAACAAAACATTCCAATCAGATCACTCATTGTACCGAAAAATATTTAAAGTTTCGCATGATACTTAGTAGAAACTAGCATGATAATTCACTTGCATGTATGCATTTTGACATGCCAAGTCGTTATTAATTTATTTTTTCAAGGGTGGTAGACTTGTAAGATGATTGCTAGCAATTTTAACACTAAAAAGAATAACATAATTTTTATAAGGTGTCGGGCAAAAACTTTATGATCAAAATATCTCCAGAGCAACAACAGCTTACAGCAGTTTTTAAGAAACCATCACACCCAGCTTTAGCAGATGGTAATTGTAATACATGCATTAACGAACATACAAGTTACAATTACATCGCGGTTACGCTACAATGCAATAAAAAATTAGCTATAATTATACAACAGAGGCTCGAAATCACCTAATTGAGGGCCATTAAAACGTCATAAATGGAAGCGAATTATCATAAATACAATTCGATGGGAAGTAAATCCACGAACGACAACCGACCTGCTTATCTCAAAAGCGACCTCTATTTTACTTTTGTGATTAAATAAAAAAAAAGTGGACGGCAACTTTTCCTTGCTTTTCTTTTTCTCTTATATTTTAATCTCAAGTGGGTATTTTTCATTTATTCGCAATCATTCCTCTCGTGAAAACTTTTTTTCTGTTTTACAAACATGTGGATCATAATACATGTCCTAACCTTAAAAACAACTTGAGTTTGGCAATTCACATTTTCGCATGGTCAACCCGCGGCCACATGTAATAACACTCGTGTGCCCCCTTGCCCCTCCTCGCACGTGTCCTTTTTGTCGCTTTTTATTGGCACGTGAGTATGTTTCGCTCCGCGAGTCCCGGCTGGCCTACACGTGTCTCCCTCTTTTTGTCACCTTCCCACACCTCATGATGACACCAGCATGACTTCATTATTGAAAAATTTTATGGTTCAACTCTAATTACCTCATTGTTTTTTTCATCCGAAATTCTTTTTATTGAGATCATAAAACTGCATTTTCCAAAAATTAATCACTCCTTAATGAAATTAATTTGTGCATTATGATATGAAGATTGTGTGGTTTAGTTCTGAAACTCTTATTTTGATTTTGACATAGTGATATAACTTATACATTAAATGCTTTCTTCTTGAACGGATGCTACATTTCAAAATTTAGAGATGGATCTTCCAACTTCACCCACTCATTTAGATTTTATAAAAATCAATTTCATAAAGTAATTAGGGTATGATTCTATGATGCGAGATGAATCTATTACTTGCAATTCAAATGGCAATGATTGATAACTATCAGTATTATTTACAAAAATAGTTAAAATGACATTAAAATCCTCTTAGAAAAGGATTCTCATTTCGACATTTAGATAGAGGTTTATATTGAGCTCAATCTATCTCAATCACCATAAATCTAGACGTGTAGTTACTTATAAAAATTACCATTATTATCTAATACAATCGTAAAGTTAGGTCTTGTATAGAAACAATCATATATATCCTTTGTGCCTATTATAAATCATAAAAGTACTTTTATGATTTCTCCAACCTAAACAACTGGATCTAGAATCTCAAACCATTTTTTCCTCTTAATGATGTTGAAATTGACACATTTGAAGAAAACCTTTTATGTGCTGATATGCAAACTCATTTGAATTATAGGATCAATGTGATTTTACCAAGGCACCATTTATTTCAATTTAATAAGTGATTCGGAAAAATATTTCCTATAAATGATCATATGTACCGCTTACAAAAATAAATGTGAAAAATATCTTTATCATCCACGAAAATGTCATAAATTATTGTCAATAATGAAAATATTTTTCATTGACTAATTATTTCAAGTGATACATACAATTATGTTTAAAAAGGTATTTTGTAAATTATTCATTTTATGTGAAACAAATGAAGTATGATACTAAGATAATATTCATTCGTTTTGTGATTATTGAAGTGAAAGAAATGGTATACATGTACATATAAGGACAAAAATTGGTGGAGAATTGTCCTTAAAAGAAGGGCAATTTCTTTTTCTTTTTATAAGTCTTTGCTCCACATAATTGCTTTTCTGAACAACTCTCTCTTGGGAGACGGTATGAGGAGTCATGAAACATGACAAGAGCAACCAAGTAAGGGACAAAATGGTCAATTTCTCTGAGGAGGCAACATTCCATTGGGCACAACAAGACAAGGAGAAGATCCAATTAGTGGATGGTGACACCTAATTATCATCCGGTTGCATTATATATATATGGGAAAGCAAATAGATATAAATATCGTCTGAATGTATTTTATATATCAAAACCGACTTAGCATTATTTTTCTTAGAAGCTAGGGTTCCCATCCCCATTCCATGTATTTGGATGAGAAGATTTGTCTCTACGCATCTTTCTAATGACATCTTTATTTAAAACGTGTAAGCTTAGCATAATTAATTAAGAAATAACGATTAGTGGGCACGACACAACTTAGTGGCATAAATTAAAGAAAATATAAAGAAGTACATTTCGTATTGGTACACTTTCTTATTAGCGAAATGACAAATGGTACCACAAAATATGAACATTTCGCTTTAAAATATAATTTATTCAAACTCCGTGTGCTGGATGGATGTATGGTTGGTTCAATGAATGAGTGGTTATGATTTGATTAGTTGTTTTTTCATGTAGGGTACTATCACCTAGAATATTAACTCGATAATTTGATAATAGTAGCTATAAAACGCATAAGTTATCTTGATAAAGCAAATTTGTCCATCATACTATATCAATAATTATTACCCTTTATTTCCTTGAGCTTTAGTCCCTATAGGAGACAATGCAAAAACCTTTTGTTATGAAGCGAAATGCGTCTGAATTATACAATTTTATTTTATCTATAATTGGGTATTATTTTATTAAAAAAAACATACGTGAAATCGAGAGTTCCCCTTCTCTTAAACATGTGAGATCTCAAGTCAAATGTCACTAGAGTAATGGATATTATCGAGATAGGAGTATTTCATGATCCAACCACAAGATTCAGATAGTTGTTCCACCTGTCACGCATTTCATCCACATATTTTAAGCTTTTTAAGATGTGGTGGAGATACTGAAACCACATATGAGATAAAAAACACGTCATTTTCATAGTTAATTTTCTAAAGTAAACAAACGATAATCAACGTGAGAGCGCGATGACCATGGGGAAGAAGGCACTTGCATTTACCATGAGAATACAACTCTGCGACGTGTTGTGAATGAACCTCTCGCTCATTTGTTTCGTGAACACTTGCTATATCTCGCACAAAGAGACCTCTAGCGGCACGCCAATGGAATTTTGATTGCAACGAGCCGAAGGAATTGAAGTTCCCTAATTGACTTCTGTCTATCGAAATTCTATATAAATGCTGGATATGTCTACCTTCAAAATTCGTTTCCTTTTCTCATCGGATTCTGCGACGCGCAATCCTTAATTTTCCTTAATTCCGAACGATTAGAAACTTTCACTGAAGGCAAATACCCCCGCTACATCAATTCACACGTAATTTTTCTGCGACTCTTAAAATTCAAAAGTTATTTTAAATTTTCACGAATGAAAAAAAATGAAAAAAAGAAGAAGAGAATTGCCCCCTCACTTTTTATGGGTGGGAGAAAAACAAATCCCGGCAAAATGAACTTGTGGTTGAGAATGCAAGGAGGGGGACACACGAGGGCCGTACATCAAGACTTGGCCGCAAGACCTTCCGGGCGGCTGCCTTCACGCGGACAGGTCGGTCGCCGTTTGACGGGGGAAGTCCCCCTTTCACACCGGCACGGGACCCGCCCGGCCGCGGCACGCCTGCACGCCGCCCCGGGCCCCTACGTTTGACTCGCGAGCCTTTCGCTATCGGAAGAGGGAGGGAGGGTTCAATACGCATGTTGTTCTTGCCTTCGATGGGTTTCTTCTCTCCTCTTTTTTTCACTCGATGCGCTTGACCACTATCTCAATAATTTCCAAGGTTGTCAAAGTTAAAGTCCGTGTTGGGAATTTCCAAGGTTGTCTAGGGTCTCTCATGAAACAAGGGTTTGCCTCAATAAACGGCGAGAATTTTTTTTTTTTTTAATTAGGATTATCAGATCATGAGCAGTAATTAGAGGATGTGATCTCAAAAGAATAGTCGGTAAAATATGAATGGAGAATATGCATGGCTCGATTATCAAGACCTACACCTAAATGGATCTTGCAGGTAACTCATACAGAAGTTTATGCAATTCATTATATATCTTGTGACTTTAACCTCATTTATACTTGATAGAGGCTTTCTTCATCCTCCGCTCCCATCTCCCGTTAGAACAAGAGTATGCACGGCTCGATTAGGAAGATCTATATCTAAATTGAGAAACCAAGAGAGCCAAATAAATCTTGCCAGCAACTCATATGGAAGTTTATGGAGTTCATTATATATTTCGTAACCCTAATCTCATCTGTATATTTGTTTTTTTTTTTTTTTGGGTCGAAATCTCATATGTACTTGATACACCCATATCTCACAAAGGAGCACAACTTGGATAGAGAAAAGGTTTATGTAGTTAGATAAGCCAAAATTTCCAAAGACTAATAAATTGTTAAAAACGGGCCAATAATGTATGTGTGTCATATTCTTGACGCTCCCCCATGTGTGTAAGACCAACTTACGTTCGCAAACTGGATATGGTAAATCGAAAGATAACCGGAGATAGGAAAACATGCAGAATAATAGAATTACAAGTCGGTGAAAGATGAGAGGAAGCGTCGGGATTCAAGCTCTTGACCCGTACTTTAATACCATATTAGAAAAAATGTCTTTAGCTATTTGTTCCAACCTTCTAACCCTATCCGAAATAGTATCTATACAACCTATCTCGACAAACACCATACTATAAGAACATGAATTTATTTTTATAGTAATTTGATCACATTTAGAATTGGTGTAGTTGTTTGAGGAATGACGAAACCTTTCTTGCTTTTGTTCTAGTTGGGCTTCTAGATAGTCAATTATAATTTAATACAACTCCTACTACGAGAAAAATTATAACGCGTTGATTTAAGGGGGGAAATTAATAATAAAAAAAAAGGCACCTTAAAGAAAGGTTAATTCAAAATTGTTATGTGCTGACCTCTCAAGATCAGATAGATAGAATGTTAGGCTGACGAGATTGGACATTAACTAGTTGACCCCAAGAAAAAGTCGGTATTGACCCTTTTGGGTCTTAACCAATCCGTCTTCTCGATGGCTGATGTCTTCAGCGGAAGAGGTAGAGAAAGTTGACCCTCGAGATATGATATTTTATACTCTATTGCATCATTCAACCAATCTCTTCCGCAGCCATATATATATATTAGGTGATGGTCCATGATGTGACGAGTTAAGTTAAGAAAATGAACAAATATTTAGATAATGTTTAGCAACAGGTGTGTGGCTGTTGAAGTATTTGTCCGCGAGTTCAAAAGCTAAAAAGTCCCGTGGCATTAGTCGAGAGTCGATGAGGCGATCGGGATTTTGGAGCTTGAAGAACTTAAGATATCATGTTTCTTACTAGTTAGCGTGGTTTCCTCACACGGATGATCTGAAATAAGTATGGTGTTCTAAGGTAGACCTGTCGTTGGGCACGCGTAGATTCGTCCAAGTCGGCGAGGCCCAACCATTTTATGAATAAAGCAATATGATTTTTTAATAATGGATAGGTCTAAATAAGGGCTTTGGGGATCAGCTTTTCCCGACCCGTCCAACCCGACCATCGATTAAATCTGCTGTAAACTGACTTATGATGTCGCCTTAATAAGAATAGGCACGAGAACAAAACAAAAATAGAGATGATAGTCAAAATGGACACAATCAAGTTGGTTGCTCTATGTTAACTTTTTCTTTGAGACGAATTGGGTGTAGATTGACCTTCTTCCCACTTGATATCCTATGATATTTTATAGCTATTTCGTGACAATTTCAAGCAATGACTTTAGTTTCGAATGTTTCAACACGGCAACCGTTGACGAATTTCCTTTTGAGTTGAAAAAGAGTGAGTGTATGTCAAAGCTTGGAGTGTTGAATTTAGTCTATGGAGTGTCTTGTTGCATCTTCCAGGAAAAAGCAGCGCTTATTTGCACTTTACCTAACTTGCTTATTAGTTTTTAATGCCTCGAGGTCAACTATCTCAATCCTCAAAGTTTCCATCAATACAAATAATGAGAAACAAATGCCAAAAGCATAAATTTTGTCTGCGGATGGCTATATTATATATGCCGATTTTCTAGAATAATATTCTTCACACAAGTACTGTTGATCTTACCAATATTACTTTGTTTGATCACCAAAATAAGTGATGTGAGGAAATTAATTGATACTTTCTTCATTGTCGATGGACCTAATATAATATATAAATTCGTTAGCGAGAGTTTGATTAACTCATCTTTGGGGTCTCAGCAATTTGAATAAATAGTCAACAATAGAGTGTGATTCGGTTTCTTTAAGTTGACACTACTCCTAATCAGACGCCAGTGTCAGTGGACTATTATGCCTAACAAGGTCATTAATTAATATTAATTACAGAAATACATTGGACTGGCCTAATACTTGCCGAGCCTAACATATTCCTTCCCAACTTGGCCCTAATGATGAGTACTGACTATCTTATTGACAGAGATTGAAGTTGATGCGTTGACCTGAAGTAAATAGCTCCTCAATTCCCAACCTGCTCTTACCCTTTAGCACAAAATGGTAGACTTTTGTTCTTTATACCTGGTCCAAACAGTGGAACATACTTTGCCCTGTAATAAGGAATTTTTGGGAGTTAATTTGGAATGAGAAAGTGAAATAAAAAACAGAAAAGGAAATATGAACTGCAAAGAACAAGCAATAAGAAATCTATGAATTTAAAACCCTCAATATAGATGGCTCAAGAAAGTCCTTGTCACTAAAGTTATTTGAAGAATTCGTTACAAGTCGGCACTAAGTACAAGATTTTGAACTTATAAAATGACATAGAAAAGAATACCAAAGTTATAAAACTCTTGGCTTGCGCAAGTGGAAAAGACATAAGGTTAATGCTTCATTTTTTATTTTATTTTATTTTTTGTGAAAAATTTGATATTTCTAGAAAACATTTTTCAAGAGGTTACTTTTCAAAGACTAACAATATTCTCTGATATTTGGTTGAAATCTAATAATAAACTGACAATTATTTTCTATCTATTGGAAAGGAAAATTTACTTTAATTTTTCTAAAGAGATATGTACCATTCGTGTGATATAAGGGCTACACATGCTATATCACCAAATTTGAAGAAATGATTTTCAAATTACATTTTCATAACCTAAGGACCTTTACATATTGTAAAAAAATTATTTTTTTTCTCTTATGGAACTCAAACTCAAGTTCTTAGGTACAAGCCTAGCCTTGGGATTCTCAAGCACGGGCGTTGGGGTCCTAGACTCAGCCACGAGGGATTCGGTCTTGGCCATTTAGGTCCCAAGAGCTTGGGCATGATCATTGAAGACCTAAGCACAGGTGTGAGGAATTGGGGCCAGCCTCCAGGGACTCGGGCCAAGGACCTTGACCCTAGTGTTAAGGACTAGGCCCTAGCCTTGAGGGACTCGGGCTCGACTGTCGAGATCCCCATGCTTAGGTCTTAGGCTTTCTTGGGCCCAACCACTAGGAACCCGAGCATGGGCACTGGGGACTTGGGCTTGGGTGTGGGAGTTGAGTACCTAGGCACATGCGCCAGGGATTCGACCATTGGCATTGAGTTTGGCCTAACCTTGAGGGACTTGGGCCTAACCCTATGTGCCTAGACTCGGTTACCAAGGAACCGAGCTTAGCCTTGATGGACTTTGGTTCAGGCACTAGTGACTTGGGTGCAGGAGTTGGGTACCTGAGAATGGTTGCCGAGGACCCATGGGACTCAAGCACGGGCAATAGGGTCTCAAACCCTACCCTGAGAGACCGGGCCAGCCTCCATGGAATTGGGTTTGACTGGTGACTTGGGCGAATGAGCTAAGTACTTCGGCACGGGTATTGAGGTCTTGGGCTTGACCTTGAGAGACTCGGGCCTAGCCTCTAGGACCTAGGCTCGATCACCGAGGACTCAAGCACAAGTGTTGAGATTCCCTTACCCAAACGCCAATGCCTCTGATCCAAGTGGTAAATTTTAGTTGTAGTTTGGAAACTCTAATTTTTAATAGATAATTAATTTTCTTGATTTAAGTATAAGTTTTCCGTTGACTTTGATAAAAAATTTTGTTTGCTTATTTTCCTAGCGATCCAAATGCCGGAGCCTAGAAAATAAGGGTAATGTTTTCCTCACCCCAAGTCAAGTGGTGCTTTGCAAGAGATAGTTGCCAAAGAAAGACAAATTAAAACAGTATTGAAGTTAGCAAATTAAATATCTAAACTCTTTCTCAATATTTTGGGAAATGCAAATGGCAAAGATAAGATTTCTTAAGGTGCACCTGTAAGGAGTATTAACAAAGCCCTACATTAGAGATCGTGTATTGTAAAATAATTAACATATCCTATTTAGCTCCTCAATCATATATTTAAGTTTTTGACTGTCTTAGTGCAGTCTTGTCACATTGGGAATAATGGACTTTTTCTTTTTTGTTTGAAGAGAAGAAGAGATTGTGAATCCGTAAGTTTGATATCTATAGCATTTGTTGCGAGTTCTCTTATCTTATTTCTGGGCAAAAGTACACTCAAAGTGCCAAAATTTGATATGGATGGACACTTAAATGTCAAAATTTCCAAAAAATACACTTAAATGCCTTTTTTTTTTTAAAATTGGATACTTAAGTGCCAATTCTAGTGAGATTTGTCGGAAATTTGATGTGGCATTATTTTAATAATCAAAGTGATCTACATAGCCCGTCGAAATGTCTACTAAGCAATCAATGTGCAAAACGATGTTGTTTTGTCCCCAAATTTATTAATTAAATATTCATTAAAAAGATTTAAAAAAAGAAGAAAGAGGGAGCATTCAACGAGGGCCTCTACAACCCTTGTCGCCGCTGCTGCCTCTGCCCCCACCATCACCGGAAAGGGTTGGCAATGGTGGGGTGATGGTTGGGTGAGGTCACCAAGCCTTGAATAGTGGCCGGTGACCTTGGCCAATCGTAGGTGAGGGGTTGCGGCCCTCCCTAGATCTAGTGAGGGTCGTCAGCCCTTGCCCAATCGGCCAAGGGCCACTGCTAGCTATGGCGGTGACCTTGCACTAGCCAACAATGGCCCTTGGTTGAACTAGGGGACGATAGACGACCCTCGCTGGACCTAGGGGAGGGTTGCAACCCCTCAACCCATATTTAGGTGAGGAACTGCAAGCTCTCGCCTGCTATCGGCCAGGGTCCCAGGCCATTGGTCGGGGCTCGATGAAACTTGCCGACCCTCACCCCACTGTGGCTAGCACTTTTCAGCAAGGGTAGGGCGATGGCGGTGAGGGTTGTGGAGGTGTTCACTAGATGCTGCCTTTTTTTTTATATAGTTAAATTTAATTTAAAAATCATATTTAACAGCAAAACACGCTTTAGGCTTATCTAGCCATGTTAGTGCCTCGTGGATAATTTTTTTAAATAATTACCACGTCAGTAAAAAAATGTCGCTAGAAAATGCCACATCAGTAATTTGGCCGGAAATTCTCGTCGTTAGTACTTAAGTGTTCCTTTCTCCTCTAATTTTTGTACTTAAGTATACCTTTTGGAAGTTTTGGCATTTAAGTATCCACATGTGTTAAATTTTGGCACTAGAGATGTCTAACACTCCTTATTTCTAAACTTGAAATTTATTTCTATGTAATTGCAGGTACTTGTTTAGCTATGGTCAAATTGGGCCGAACTTTGCACAGTGTCTGTCTATAAAAGTTAAATGGGCATAGTATTGACCGTACACATCTAAACATATGGGATGAGCCGCTCTAACAATATAGTCAAGAAGTTATAATAAACAATTGAGCAGGAGAATGAGATAGGTACAAACCAAAAAAGTGAGTGAGAGAGAGAGAGAGAGAGAGAGAGAGAGAGTAAAATATGGAAAGCTAGCACAATTAAAGGGGGAGGGAGAGAGAAAAAAAAAATTGTTCCGATTCAAAAATTCCATCTCTCACTTGTCCAATCGTCCCCCTGAAATGTCAACCAGGTTCCGGTCTCTTCTCTTCCAATGTCCGCACTCTCACCATATCTCCTCACCGTTCTCTTCTTATATAAATAGTCCCTCACCCTTCTCATAATTCATTCTCATACAAAATCAAGAAGAGAGAGAGAGATAGACGGAAAGGAATAACAATATAGATAGCCACAAGGGTTAGTCGATATCCAAGTCCTATATCCAAATCGTAAATTCGGCGATGGCAGAGAATTCCCAGGCCGGGATATGCGGCGAGAGCTGGTGGAGCTCACTCAGGGGCGTGCCTTTCGCAGGTGGTGCATCACTATGCTTGGCAGCGGCCAACGATGGGGGAGGGTTTGGTTGGACGGCAGCCGACATGGCAATGAGCAACATCAAAGCGAGGTCTTTCGAGCACAATGATTACTCGCTCTCCGATAGCTCAATGGTCTTCGAGAACAACCACCACAAGGCTCAGCAGCGGAGCGCCGTGCGTGGCTGCGGCAGAAGCGAACTGGTCGTCCCTGACTTGCTGGTCACGGGATTCGGGATTTCGTCACCGGCGACGCCAGATTGGAACCAAGCTTTACCGTAAGTTTATCTTCTTGTCATGATGCTTTTTTAGATTTCCACTAAGTAGAGTCGAATTTGTAATGAAAGTTATCTCATGAGATCGTTTCATTTCAACCATACCATTATTAGATTGCATATGAGTCAACACAAGCATGTTCTTTCCTATTGATTTAGCTCATAACTATTCAAGCGTTGGCCAGCTTGGATTCAACTAATAGAAAGAAGAACTTATGTTATAATTTGTGACCATTTCGCAGTGGTGGTGGTGGAAAATTTGCTCAGAGCAGTTATGGTTCAATATTGAACGAAGAAATGAGTTCAAGAATCCAGAAGGATTGGAGCCCCAAAAGCTATTCAAGTTGTGTGGTTGAAGATTCCTCCATGAATGGGTTTAAGCAAATAAATCAAAAATTCTCTTCGGACCAATCTGAACTGACTTCCATCACAACTAGCTCGACCACCGCGGCCACCTGTGAGGGTTTCTCAGCCGAGTTTGCAGTTGGATCAGGACTGTCCGGTGGGGGGTTGTATGGATTCCCTTTGATACAAAGCTTACTCGACGAACCCTCGGATTTTCAACCCCAACATCAATCCCTCCTCACCGCCGGAGCACGGTCGGTGAACTTCTCTCAAACCATGAACTCCAATGATCAATCGCCCCCTTCTTTTGCCAAACTGTCGTCCCTCTTGAAACCATCGTCGGTGAATCGCCAACCTAATAGGTTGCCGTTGTCTGACATCGCCATGGGTTCGACGCCAATGAACAGCTTGGATTGGACCACCGCGTCACCTCCTACGGTATATGATAAAAAACCAAGCTGTGCTACACCAAACACCAAGGTACAGATCTTTACCCATTTGATCCGGAAGTTTTTTAAATTATATACTCTTCAGTAGGGTTTATATTTACGGCTAGAGTGATTTTCCGATCATGTAGCGAAATTGCGACGATGCAAGGGAAGTGGATTCCGCTGTAAAGAAATCCAGCTCTACCGAACCCGGGTTCAAAAGGCCTAGAATTGAAACCCCGTCACCGTTGCCGACTTTTAAGGTGAGATGATAATTTTCTTGATTTTTGAAGTTCTTATTCTTGGAGGAGCAGCCAAGCTTGCAAGTGATGTCTTTTTCATTTATGCGGAAAGATTTCTGCAACTTGTTGGCACGAGAAAGTGAAGAGGAGGTAACCAGTTACTTTCGCATTTTGTTATCAGGTTCGGAAAGAGAAGCTAGGGGACCGAATCACTGCGTTGCAGCAGTTGGTTTCACCTTTTGGAAAGGTGAATTATTGGATTTTTCCTCCACTTTTTTGTTTTTAATTGTTTTTCCTGAATTTGTATTCTTAGTGAACTACATTAAGCTGGAAAAAAAAGTTAATGTTTCATTGAATGTGCAGACTGATACGGCATCTGTTCTTCATGAAGCCATCGAGTACATCAAGTTCTTACATGATCAAGTCCATGTAAGTACAGTAACCCCTTTTCCTTTCATGTGTTTTAGAAGTTAATCTTAAACTGGACATGGAGCTTTGACAAAAATACATTCGAAGCCAAGTAATGTTGATGGTTGGTCCTGTGTGTCTGTACTTTCAGGTTTTGAGTACTCCATACATGAGAAATGGAGCTTCCATTCAACATCAACAGGTAAATTAGCAAGGATAATTAAATTTCATATTAATTTCTTTATGAGCTTTCTATTATCTAGTCTGGTGTACACTACTACCTATGCCCAAATAAGTTGCACAATATTTAATAGGGGTGTCGCAGGTTTCAAAAAGTTTATCTTCTGCCACGTTTTCTCCTTTCTATCGTTCCAAATAGTTGATTAATTTGTATGACCATGGAGGAATTTAAAATAGTTTGATAGGATCCTTTGCCATTCCCTTCCATTGTGGGGTTAAAACGCTATCTTTATTCTTGTCTGATCATTCAATTCTTCAAAAGATTTATCAGACCATAGAGTAAATGAATAGTTCCATGTAGTAACACAGATGCATATTATATGGTTTTTGCAGGGTTGTGATAAACTGGAAGATTATGCATCAGAAGGGCCAAAGCAAGACCTGAAGAGCCGAGGGCTATGCTTAGTGCCAATCTCAAGCACATTCCCAGTGGCTCATGAGACCCCGGTTGATTTTTGGACGCCAACATTCGGAGGAAGTTTCAGATAGAGATAGAGAGAGAAGAGAAAGGCAAGCACCGAGTTGACTCGTTACATGGGTAGCTGACTCAGCAGACCAACAAGGAAGAATCTGACCCCAACCCCAACAAAAAAGAAGGGTCCGAAAAAGATTTGTATACATAAACTTCAGTTTTAGTAAAGACAGAGAAGCTGCATTGCTTTTGTTTGGCTCTACCAATGCGGGAAACCCCACAACAACATAAACAAAGAAAAAGCTAAACAAGCAAAAACAAATGTGCAAAAAGATATATAACCGAAGAGAGAGAGAGAGAGAGAGAGAGAGAGAGAGAGAGAGATACAATAAAGAGACAGTGATGGTCCACAAAAAAAGAGGAGAATGATGGGAGCCATGAAATGATTAGCAACCATTGGAGGGCAAGAAGAAGCAAAAGGAGGAGGAGGAGAATATTGCTGAAAAAAGTTGTGGTTAGGAACAGGAACAGGTGTTAGATTTCAACCAGAAAAGCTGACCTTTATTGCTAAAGAAATTAGAATATTTCAGTTGTTATTATTATTGGCTTTAATCAAATGTTCATAGTGGGAAGCTGAATTCAAGCAGGAAATGGGGTCTATTGATGTGCCTCTATTTTGTATCTACTCGCATCTTTTGTGCAATTGTCTTTGGTACCGCGTTTAATTAATCGGTTTCATTTGAAAAACTAAAGAAGAAGATGAGATGGAGCCACCATATGATTGCATATTCAAATGTTCATCAAGATAATCAGGAGTGAACTGCGGACATTAAATTGACTCTATAATTGTCTGGAATGTGATAGTGGGAGTCATAGGACGGGCCACTGCTGCCTTACTTTTTAGGGTTTCTTGATAATATGAGAAATAACAATGAGAAGCATGCGCTTGTACATATCTTTTTGCGCATTTTAACGTGATAAGCATGCAAAGTGTGGTTTTGATGGAGCATTGGAAGCATCACAATGAGATAACATCCCAATAAAACGTTACATCCACGTGTAGTCGAGTTATAGGCAACCGGGAAATTATTGTAGACACGTGAGATTTTAATGTCTTAGATTTCATTTGATCGCCATTTTATATGTACCATTTTCTTTTGGGCACCGTGCATTTTTCAGAATCTTACGGCGTGACAATCTAAGAAATATAAGATTGACGGATTATAGGTCGCTAAGTGTCGTAAGAAGGAGACAACTGTGAACATCGAGACCCGCTACAAAAGGTGAAAGGGCAAAACTAAGTCTAATTGAATAAGCTTCGCTTTGATGTCACGAAATATTATTATATCATGAACATCCCCAGAGGGACACATCAAATGGGGATCGATTTATCAAATGTGTGTTTGTTTTGGAGAAAACTTCATCATTTTCTAAGAAAATGTTATCCCTTTTTAAGTTTTAAGTTAGATAATTCATTTTCCTAACTTTAAGCATGTATTTTTTTATTAACATAAACGATTTTCTATTGACGGGATCATTTTAGCAAGACAAATGCATGAAAGTCTGGAGAACTAATTGTGAATTTTTTTTTTCCAGTCAAACAAACACATCCAAGGACGAAGATCTTCAACCATGATCCTACTTGAACTTAGGAACAACTATATGCGAAATTAGGCATATGTGCATTACAAGTTCTAAAACTTATCATAAAAGTACAATTGAGTCCTAAAGCTTACAAAAAGTTCAATCAAGTCTAAAACTTATTAAATTGGTACAATTGAGTCATTCCATTAACTCCGTCCATTTAGAATAATAGAAAATGTTGACGTGGCTTCTTTTAATATTTTCTCTCTCCTACGTGATGATATTTAGCTTCAGTCCTAATTTATTTAACCAAAATATTAATTAAATAAAATAAGAAAGTGTTCCAAAAAAAATATAAGGAAAAATAATGAAGCTATGGGCAAGGGCGGTAGGCCCTTGTCAATGCCGTCCCCCTCGCTGGAAAGGACTAGCAAGGGACACTGGGGCCTTGGCTAGGGCTAATGACCCATGCTAATGGTAGGTGAGGGCTCGGTGACCCTTGCTTAGATCTACGCGAGGGTCACGGCTCTCCACCTAGATCTGGTCTCAACACAATCTAGCAACCCTCACCGAGGGCCACCACAGCTAGGCAAGGGCTAGCGACCCTTGCCTAGATCTAGGTGGAGGGTCGTGACCCTTGCCTTGGGTGAGGGTTGTTGGGTCCTCGCTTGCCATTGGCAAGGGTTGTCGGCCCTAGTCGAGGCCTCGGCGAACCTCGTTGGTGCTCGTCGAGCCCTCGTCGGCCCTTTTTGGTGATGGGGTGGTCAACAACAAGGGCGGAAGAATTAGAATTAAATCTAAAACAACATCGTTTTAGCCTACTATTTTATGTTTTAGCCGCAACATCACCACATAGGAGAGAGAAAATATAAAAAAAAGCCACATTAGTGGGGGTAAGTACACTATCAGTGCCAAAAGTTGTGTATGGCGCTCACTTTGATGCCAAAAGTTTATTTTGGATCACTTAAGTGCCAAATCGGAGAGAAAATGATCATTTTGGTGCCACCGGTGAGAGATTTCGGCCAAATTAATTACGTGGCTTTTATATTTAAAAAAAATTGCGATGGTTTTTAAACGACGTCGTTTTGCCATCATATGTGGACATCCTCACAAAAACGACGCCATATATCTCATATGGGGATTGAAATTAGGGTTTCTTGGTCGTTTGCCGCTCGGCCACCGTCGTTCGCCCGTCATTGCTTGGCCACCATCTCTCGGCCACCATTGTAGTTGCTCGACCAGGTGAGCGAGGAGAGGCTGAGATTGTTGCTCAAGCAAGAAGTTGCAGTAAGAATATGAGGCGAGGGCAGAGGAGGACGAGGAGGAAGAAGAGGGGTTGAAGGTGCCGTTGCTGGTGCGCTACTGCTGGTGCTGTTGCTGGTGCCACTGCTGGTGCGCTGTTGATGCTGCTGGTGTTGTTCTTCGCTGCTGATGCTACAATTTGGGGATTTAGGGTTCTAAGTTGGGGGAAATACGCCCAAACGGCGTCGTTTTGTTATTTGGATGCTGATTGTACTCTCTGACGAGCCACGTCAGCTTCAAAAAATAATAAAAAAGTGCCACGTCGGATTTCTGGCCAATTTGATTGGCATTGGCACTGAAATGATCGTTTTTTAAATTTGTTGGCACTTAAGCGATCCGAAATAATTTTTTACATCAAAGTGAGCGCCGTACACAATTTTTGGCACTGATAGCGTACTTATCCCCACGTTAGTGTTTTTCGTTAATCAAATTGACGGTATTAACTTAAGAACTTGATTGTACAAATTTAACAAATTTTAGGACTTGATTACACTTTTTGTAAATTTTAGGACTCAATTATACTTTCGTGACAAGTTTTAGGACTTATAGTGAATATATCTCTACAAAATTATAATAATATAGGACAAAGAATTCAAATAAAAAGTGCATTTTTGAAAAACCCAAAATCGACCTTGCTTTAGGACTACAACTACTTTATAAGGTGATGCATACTTAGGGTATATTTGTTTTGTAGAAAACTTATAATAAAGGAAAATATTTTTGTGGAAATCATTTTTAAGGAAATTGTTATTCCTATATCAGATAGGAAATTCATTTACCTTACTTTAAACATATTTTCTTTGACTGGAAATGGTTTTTTGTTGACTAATTATTTTTAGTAAATTAAATATATGAAAGTGCGGAAAACTTATTTGCGGAAATTTTTTTCATTCAAACAAAAACACCCTTACTATTAGAAAGGGTTTTTCCCTACACTAATTTCTTTAGAGCAATGATGTAATAATATGCCTCAACCATAAAAAGAACGTAATTTCTGTGATATCCTTAAATTAACTCACTTGAAATATTTTCCGCTTTGGCTTGTCCTATGTCAAGCCTCATGTTTGTCCTTTGGCGTATAAGTAAATACCTTCTCAAGAGGTCTCCCATCTTGTGGGTATTCCCACCTGAGCACACTTAACTTTGGAGTTAAGAATTGCCCTTACGTGAAAAGCCGTCTCGATGAATTAATTCTAGTTTTCATATATATATATATATCTAAACCCCCTTCCTTATTTGGTGCACAGTTTGGTTCATTTCTGCCCCTTTTACTATCCTAAAAGACTATTAGGAGTTGCTCCTTTTCCAAATCGTCTGACCCCATTGACCACTCTTGGCCCTCGTTAAATCGGGTTGTTATAAGCTCACTAGCTTTTGCATGGTTCGTTGCTAAACCATACGCCCATAAGAGGGGGTCTCGCTTTCGGACCATATCGCGCCATCCCTGGTCAATGCATACTTTAGTTTATTCTTACCCCCTTTGCTATCCTAGAAACCTACCAAGAGTTGTTCCTTATCCTTTGGCTCCGGTGACCACTCCCCATTTTTGTCGTATTGGCTTATTATAGGTCCACTAGCTTCCCCGTGATTTGCCCCTAAACCATACACCTACAGGAGGGGGTTCTGCTCTAATACCATATTATGACATCCCTAAATTAACTCAATTGAGGTATTATTTACTTTGGCTTATCCCATATTAAGTCTCATGATTTTGTCTTTGGTGTTTAGGTAAACACTTTTCTAGTGGGTCACTCATCCTAGGAGTGCTCCCACTTGAGCACGCTTAATTTTGAACTTCCAAAGTTAAGTGTTGCCATTACACTAAAAGACACCTCCATAAGTTAATTTCACTTTTTCCATTTATATCTCATAATCATTCTCCTTTCGTTTGGTGATAGATGGATTTATTTATGCTCCCTTCACTATCCTATAAGATTGTCATGAGTCGCTCTTTGTCTAGGCCCTCTACCCTAGCTATCATTCCTCCAGCGACCATTCCCCACTCTCATTGGGCTGAGTCGTTACACTTTCAAGGCAAGTTCCAATGTTCACTCGGTAATAAATTTTAGTTGAATTAGTTAGAGACTATTTGGTACAGATTTCTCTTTGCAGCTTAAGTTGTGAAAAAGGGTGCTGTACCTTTCAAATTGTTTGGTAAACGTACACCTCAACAATTACAAATCCTCCAAAGTTATAGCAATTTTTATGAAGTTGCCTCATTGATCTTTGAGGTGCTGTAATTGTAAAAACTGTATTACTAAACTTATTATTTAGAGCATTTCACAGTACCACTACAGATTAACACAGTTACAGTTTAGCTACAACTACACCAAACTTATTATTCAGGTGAGCACTGATGTTTCACTCTTTGCTCCTCCCAGATGAGTAGAGAAGAGCATAAAAGAATATGTTTTCTGAAACAATTACGAGACTCTTGATAAATCAAAGCTTCAAACAGACTTGTCCTCGCCCCTATCGCCATGTCGAGCCCACCACTGCATGGCACGACCATCCCCGACTTTCACATGCCGTCACCACTGCAAAATTCACGCTTTGATCACTCGCCTCTATCGTCCCAGCATGACCATTCTTCTCCTCGCCTCTACGAGTACAACACGACGATTGCTATTCTCCCTTAGATCCGAAGCATGATGCGTGCAGTGACCGTGTGAGAGTCAAGGATGGTGGCAGCATGCGATGGTGGGCTCGGCATGCTCAGGGGCAAGGATGAGTCTACTTGAAGCTTTGAGGTATCAAGAGAGTTAGAAAATTATTTCAGGAGCCATGTTCTCTTATGCGCATCTTTGCTCATTTTGGTCGAGCCAAAGAAAAAAAAAATACTTCAAGTTGCAACAAAAGATCTCAACTTAATGACGTTGGGAGAGTGAAATATTGCCACGAAGAAATAAAGAGAGACAGTTAAAAAGTTTAAATTTTAATTTAAGGTTATTTTGGCCCACTACCTACAAAGGGGTGATTTTAATAATAAA
Organism: Eucalyptus pauciflora; assembly: GCA_007663325.1. Taxonomy (NCBI): domain Eukaryota; kingdom Viridiplantae; phylum Streptophyta; class Magnoliopsida; order Myrtales; family Myrtaceae; genus Eucalyptus; species Eucalyptus pauciflora. The sequence continues at coordinate 237,989 of VMYD01000040.1, forward strand.
TGGGGTTGAAATAACGCCTCTAATCTATAAGGGTATTTTTATTCTCCGATCATCGTTTGTCAACGTAAATGTTGTCTTATTGAAACTGACTGCTTGCACATGTTGGTGCAATTATCGATGCTTCTGGGGATTTTATTCTTTGTATGGACCTATCATAAATAAATCTAATTGATGCATATAATACAGATTGCCAAAGATTAGACATATGAGCAAACACTTTAAGTCCATGAAGAAGCTTAAAATAGAAGACTCAAATGAGACAACTGACAAGTGACTAATCATGAATAATGAACATCAAATAATTATTAAAATATCTTATTTATTAGAATCTTCCGGCGCCAGCTTTATCATCACCCCCACCCCCCTCTTTTTGGGGTGACTTTTGGAATTAAACGACCTATCATTTTTATACAATTAATTACTGTCTAAAGCATCGGGATCAGTATTTCTTTTCTCTTCCGAGTAGTGCAATTCACGGAATTCAATTCTTTCTTTTTCTTTTTTCATAGTTCCCTTACATCAACTTTCGATCAGGTCATGAACATCAACTTTAGATCGTACAAATTTTGGCCACCATCAAGTTACCATCTATTGATGCCACTAAAAATGCGACATTTCATTCTAAGTTTTTACACACATACACACACTCCCTCCATGTGTGTTTCCACTTAATGAGAGCCGGATTTGGATATCAATTGAACTGAAATCCATTGCAAAGTTGTTATTTTTTATAAGACGAATAAAAGTTTGGTTAGAATAGGGACCCATCCTAAAATTGATACCTTTTTGTGAGAGAAAAAGAGTCTAGGTCAGAATTGGAATTCAACCTAAAATCGATGCATTTTAAGAGAATTGAGACTTTTTTTCCTAGTCTAATTAAATGGAAAGATGATTTATAGAAAGAATAATGAAAAGGGGGGGAAAGAAGCAGCATCTTGGTATCATTGGTCGTGTTAAATAAAGTAGGACTCAAAGTCGCTGTCCAAGCAGCTACAATTATATATGCTTTGTTGGGAGAGACTTTGCCTTTACTTTGTCTTGGCTAATCAGTGGCATAACAACGCTGAGTTTGTAGCTTCTACGGCAAGCTTGTTTCTTGAAAAAAAGGGTTTTATCTTTCTCTTTGTACCTTTGAATCTGATCCATTAGGTCTCGTTCCAAAAACAATTTTTTTTTTTAATTATGCTCGAGGAGGATCTGCATGACTCCAAATGGGATTTTACTTTAGGAATTCAATAGTATAAAATGGCAGTGTAAATATTTCTAAAAATTCTGATGCTGCATGTATAACACCGTCTCAACTAGTTTGTGTAAATTAATTTTTTTTACATGTGCAAAAGAAAAATATAACTCCCTCCCTCCCTCTCTCTCTACCCCACTCTTTCATCATTAATTTTCATATATGGAGTGTGATTTTGGCATCTTTGTCGTATGTTAAAGTTGTAGCTCCCATTTGGCTCGTTATGTCATGTTCATCCTACGCATGTGGAGTACATATACGAGTCCCATGCGAATCCATAAAATCTAACGGGCTTTGTTAGCATAACAATTTTTAGGATATTGTGAGAATAACACTCTATTGTAAGTGACAAATTTTTAAAAAATGGGTCCCACAATAATTTATAATTATTTATGATTTGATTTTTTGTGATTTAGAATAAACTATTATTCTTACAGTACATTAAAGATTGTCACGCAATCATTTCTAAAATCTAACGGTTCAAATTCAACTTAGTAAACATAATACATTCACTAAATAGCTATGTGACGCAATGCATAAAATACTCCGCGCCTTTGGTTTGGTACTCAGGTGTGTTTAGCTACATCCTTGGGTTCAAAACTTTTAAGATTACTGTGTTTACAAAAAGAGCACAAGCCCATTAGCCCATGTCTTTGCCTATTAGAAAAGATTCATCAAAAAACACTTTTCTTTCATTTGCATTTGTTAATACACGAGAAATCGAATCCGTATCGTATTCTTGAACAACACATCAAGGCCATTCCTTCAATCATTAAACCAAGTTCCACGGGATTCACTAAAGCCTTGTTTCCTATTGGTAAGCTCGCAAGTACAATAACTATAAATTTATCTGAAACGAACTAATCGGTCTTGGGACCTATTTTCACACGATTTGACACGAATTTGCTAACAGTAAAGCATTTGGAACGCACACCATCATCTCCCGTTAGAGTGCATTTTTACCCCTTTATATTTGTACAGTTGTCTCAATCAATCCCATACAATTTTTATTTGTCGCGGAATCTGAGTACCACTGTCTTCATGAGAAAATCTATAATTACCTTGAGTCGCACGAGGCAAAGGACTAAAAGGTGAGTATGATATTTCTTCAATATCGCCAAATAGATGAGTAACTGTGCTAGCTATTCTCCGATTACTGAAGGTGAGCGTTCATGCATGTAATATTCACGTGCTTTAGAATCTGTCTAGCCTGAAGCTAGAATTGGGGTTATTTGCGCAATGTAGATAAAAATAGGTTATCGATATTGAGGTTTACAAGGTACAAACGGTCCATTTTTTTGGGCACGGAATGATGGAATCGTACTCTGGATCAAAGTGAGCTAGTACAAGTACGATGTAATTGTTCAAACAAGCACTAAATCCGAACAAATTATGACACTCATTTGAATCTTTCTATCACCCGCATCTCCCATCACTAATGTCTAATCTGTTGACACAAGTTGTTGACTCCTCTTGTTGCCTAGAATAGTTGAACTCCTTTTTAGCAGAAGTTACAATACTGACCTGGCAACTTCTTAGCATCTGAGGAGCATTCCTAGTATTTTTTTTCTTGGCTACATGGGAACCTCTGTCGATTCAGTATAGGGACCCTTTTGTTAAAGGTGGTTCGAGTTTTTGTGGCCTTTATCTGACTGGAAAGGTAGGATGATAAAACGATGGTCACATAAAGTACAATTATCGACCATCAAGCTCAGTTATGGTTACCTCGTTCGCAGAAGCTCCAGCAGTGGATGGAAGGTCAAGAATGTTGCCGCTTCCTTTCAAAATGAATGCAGGCTTATCAGGAGAGGCAAGAGCTGCCTCATTACCCAACATTAAGACGATGTCCATCATGGTTGGCCGGACTGCCGCACGTTCTTGTACGCACAGTAAGCCGATTTGGATGCTTCTTGAAACCTGACGAGAGTTATAGGGTTGGGCCATCAATGAATCAAATATGTCGGAGGATTTTTCTTCTTTCCATAAGTTCCAAACCTACAAAAGTTGAAGGTAAACACATCTTAGAGAGATGAAGCAATGAAATTTGATTTCAAGAAGCAGTAGAAGGTAAATTGGGGTGAAGGAATCTTTCGTCCTATGTACTTACATGTGCAATGAGATTCAGACATGCACTGTCATTGTAGAAATCAGTGTTCCTCTTGCCACTGACTATTTCTAGTAATATGACACCAAAGCTGAAAACATCAGACTTGGTTGAGTATAATCCTTGCATTGCGTATTCCGGAGACATATAACCACTACAAAAAATTGGACGACGTGAATATATCAGGGCATCTTATTAGTTTGTATCTCTCCCTTATTGAGTGCTTGGATGACAAGGGTAGGCAGTATTAAATAACTTACTATGTTCCAACCACCCTGTTTGTATTTGCCTGGATCTGGTCTTCTCCAAACATCTTAGCCATCCCAAAATCAGAAATTTTTGGATTCATTGCGGCATCAAGTAGGACATTGCTCGCTTTGAGGTCTCGATGTATGATTCTATGTCTTGAATCTTGGTGAAGATATAAAACTCCTCGGGCAATTCCAAGAATAACTTTGAAACGTTGGTTCCAATCAAGGGTTGTCCTTTTTGCTTCATCTGTCACCCAAGGCCGGAAAAAAGAATTCACCGACAGTTTTGTCATAAAATCGATGCCAATGGTGAGGCATTTCAACAATTAGATTAACATGAAGAGGAAAAAGAAGGAAAGGCCATACTGAAAATGAAGCAATCCAAACTTTTGTTAGGCAAGTACTCGTAGATTAACATCCTCTCGTCTAGACTGATGCAACAGCCCAAAAGCCTCACGAGATTCCTGTGTTGGAGTTTGGCTATAAGCATCACTTCGTTCTTGAATTCTTGACACCCTTGTCCTGAACCCTTCGATAATCTCTTCACAGCTACGTCCTGTCCACTGGCCAACCGCCCCTGAAATATCGTCTCGCCTTAAGACATATCCATGAAAACTTCTTTGTTACCCTGTTTTAGTTCAGGCTTTCTTAAGGAAACCCAATTGTTGACCTCATACATCAACCATCTTGGACAACTGAGACTAAGGCAGAAAGGGAGATCAACGGAGTTTAGTGTTAGGACATGGTATAGTACCTTGTAGACTGGACCGAATCCTCCTTGTCCAAGCTTGTTCGTTGAGGCAAAATTGTCTGTGGCAGCTTTAATAGTGGTGATATCTAAGAGAGGTAATTCTTGATCTTTTGTTGTTCCATCTAGCTCCTTTCCAACCTTAGAACCTGTCACATAAATGAACTACAAATCAATATGAGTCAACACTAAAGGTGCATTTGGTAACCATTCTGTTCCGGTGAATAATTTCTGATTAGAAATAATTTTTTTATATTATGTTCCCGAGAACAAATTCTAAGTATTTGAAGGTGTTTGGTAACTAACCAAAATTTTTATTTCTGAAATAGAATTGCGTTTGGTACCGTCCTCAACATTTTTAATCCAAATCATTTTTCTTTTAATTTTTAATGATCTTCTTTTCTTTTTTTTTCCTTTCTTTATCTTCTTCCTTAGCCGGTTGCAAGCCTTGGGATGACCGGCGACTGGCCAGACGAGGGCTGGCAACCTTGCCGGAGGGACTCCAGCTCTCGGTGAGGCCGCACCTCAACGGCCGAGCCTCGTTCGGCCAAGCGAGACTCACCAGTGGTCGGGGGAGGCTCAAAGATCTAGCGAGGCTGAGCCTCACAGGTGGCTAGGAGAGCCTCCGGCAAGCTTCTCGGAGCTCGCCCAACAGGTTGTTGGTGACCGGTGGCGATGGCCGATGGTGGTGGCGGTGGAAGAAGAAGAGAAAATGAAGAAAAACAAGAAGGAAAGAAGAAGAGAAAAGAAAAGAAAAAAATTCTATTGGCTTGATTCTGGAATTGTTACTGGGAATAAAGAATCAACTTTTTTTCACTTCTCGATTCTATTCCAAATCTATTCTCAAGAACAAATTTGTTTCCGGGAATAAATAATTTACCAAACGGATTTCTGTTCCAAATATACTTTCATGAACAAAAGAACAGAATCAAACACTATTTGGCTGGTTGCCAAATGTGCCATAATTGTCATTTGTCCTGACAAGCATATGTGGCTTCATGAGACCCAAATCCTCAGGTCGCTAAAAGCACCAGAAGTTTAGTGCGATACATGTATATATCTGGTTTTAAAAGCGGCAAAAGAAGGGTCTGTAGTGTAGACATATAAGAAACATGCAGATTACTCTTACCTTTTCTTGTCTTTTTCACGAGCACAATAGATACCGCAAGAGAGATTATTGCTGCAGCAGAAACTAACCCTATCAAGGTTGCTAACACATTTTTCCTCGAAAGAAATCCTTTCTTCTGAAATTCAGCTGAAAGGAGAAACTTTTAGTCGATCTATCATATAAGACTGACCGTGTGACTGCAATCACATAATAGCAGTGACAAAAATTTAAGCAAATTAGAATGTCCTACTGATTTTCCTTTCTAGGATTACCTAATACAAGTGCATCCACGCGCACGAATAAGTCTCGCCCTCCACCTGAGATCCGTCTTGTATCCATCAAGTCTCCATACCACATCAAGCATCCTCTTCCTCCTCTCGTAAAATCTGCATCTGCATAGGCCGTGCATGAACAATTCCTCATGCATTCACTTTCGCACTCCCTCAAAGTCATATTCTTGTCAAAAGATGCGACCGAAGTGTCTGGCACTTTTACGTCAGCTACTTTTACGAACCCTTCACCATTCTGGCAAACTGATTCTTGATTCTTCCTGATGCACCCACCTGAGCTGTCTCTCACGCTCCAATCGTTCGGGGACTTAGGGGTAAACCCAGGCAGGCAGTTGCACTCAATTTGGTCCATGCTATCGGAATGACAGTTTCCATTGGCACCACAATGCCCATAGGAGTCACATTGGTCCTCTGGTTTGGTGAAAAAAGTGACCCACTCGCTCTTTCTTTCGACCCACGTGAACAGTTGCACGATTCCGGACTCTTGAACCACTCCCCTCACATAGATTGACGAGTTAAGAACATTTGACAATAAGATGGCCTCATCGGCATCAATTATGATGCTAAAGTTGAAATATGAGGACTTGCCTACAGCCGGGATCACATTCAATCTGACTCCGTTCCAGGGGCTTGGTTGCCACAACGGAACCTTATTTTTGTACAAGGTTAAGTGCGGGAAACCACTGGGGTTGATCATGTAATAAGCCGTTCCTGTTCCAGGGTCATCCTGAGACTTCCAAGATGTAAGGATTCTATTTAGGCCACTGGTGCGGTTGAGCCCGAGTTTCATGGAGGGGAGCAAAGTATCGGTCGGATGGTCGAAACTCTGCCAAAGGACTGAACTCTTTTTGCCATCCTGAAACAGAACAAGATTACCCGAATCCAAAAGTTGAGCTACGCAGTCACTCACCACCGAAGATAATGAAAGATTGCTACCCCAAACAGAGATGCTTCTCTTTGAGTCGTAGAGTATGAGATTCCCCAGCTTGTCGATAACAAGATGTCCCGAATTATCTTTGACAGGGTTGTCCCTGTTGGCGACCCACGCGATCGTTTTCATGGGAATTTTGTTATACCATAACCCTAAGTACCTATGGCTAGAATTGCCGGGGCTAAAGAAGCCAAGAGCAAAATCTCCACCACTGGAGATCAACACATCACCATCTCTCATAGAACTTTCTCTAGTAATCAGGTCAGTGGAAATGCACACTCTGAAGAGAACTGATGATATAATTAAATGGAGAAGATTGCTATGCCAATTCATGAGAGTATGAAAAGTAGAAAATAGCATATGCCAAATTGCAGTAATAATGGGGATTTCGCTATTTCTGGCAGCTTTTTCTTGCCGTTTCTTCTGATGGGTGTTCACTTTTATAAGAGAAGCAAATTAAGAAGAAGAAACTATGTGATGCATCAAAGTCTCGACCGCATGGAATATTTGTTCCCTCCAGTTAATCTTGATATCCCTTCTTTGGTTCCAACGCTTTGAACTCCAGACAACCTGTCACAAGAATGAAGTAGGTAAGTATTGTAAGGTGGCAAAGGTAAGTTTAACTGATACAAAATAGCTCTGATCAACCACGAGAGCAAAACTTTCCTGGAGATCAAAAGATCATCATCTATGATGTATTTTCCCTACTAATCAAGGCAGAGGAAAGGCATACTCATGAGCAAGGACAGTAAAAGAACAAATTGCAGAATAAGATGAGGATTTCACCTAATCAAAAGATCAAAAGATCATCATCTATGATAGAATTTTCCCTACTAATCAAAGCAAACCTTTCCTAGAGATCAAAAGATCATCATCTATGATAGAATTTTCCCTACTAGTCAAGGTAGAGGAAAGGCATACTCACGAGCGAGGACAGAACGCTTTCCATTATTGTCAGACTATATGGCTTTTCTATGGCTCCGCACGCCTCAACCTGAGACAGCCAGTCGCAATATGAATGGGACATCATTGTAACAGAGCACTTCTCATTGTAGCTAAAGTGACCCGGCCCACGGGTGAACAGTACACTAAAACAAGAAGATGTTGGATAACTTGATCAGCATCAACCTGTCGGCTTTATACATTTTATCCATGCTTTGTCGTTGTTGTCTGTTGAATCTGATTACATCTTGGCACCCTGTCCAATTTTTATCCATTCACTATGCTGAACAAGCAAAATTTTCAGACAAGTTGTTATGCAGGGAATGAGGTCCGTGGAAGTTTTTACTTCTTAAAATATGTTGAAGTATCTCATCGCTTGATAGTAAGTAAGGCATATAAGTTATTTATATATATGCGGTCTTCTTCCATATCAGTTTAAGTTTGTATTTTGTAAAGCATCTTAAATGATATTTTATGGTGTAGCCTTAGTTGACATAAGATGATTCGATGACTTCAAACTTGTGATTAACTTTGCAACTGCAGGTCTTTCAAGTAAAATATAAACCTAAAGTCGACAAACATTGGCGAATTTCCCAACCACTGACAGAACACGATGATCATATACTTCATCCTGTAATTGCAGCAACAGCAAACGACTTTGTTCATGTAATATTTTGAAAAGGTGATGGGATCCACACGAAAAAAGAAAAGAAAAGAAAAGGTTGACTTAGTCAACAAAGGTAGCAACAGTGGACTCGTTATAAAGAGGCCGAGAGCTTGAGCGGCCGAGAAACAGAGAAAGAATGGGAAAGGAGGAAAAAAGTGAAAGAAGAAGAAGAAAGGGGAAAAGAAAAAAGGGATTGCGCGTTTGCACCGCAGGGACCTTGTCAAGACTTATCAACTATGTATTGCAATGTCCGATAAGTACTCGCGCCCATCGTTCTTCCAATTAGAGTAGTTTCAGACATATGGCTTGAAATTCGGACTTATTGGAAATTCGTGCGGCGAACTCTGATTTTGAAATCGTTGAGCTACGTGTGTGTATATATATATAGAATTAATAGTTTAGGGTGTCGTTGAGCTATAATATTTTACAAAAATTGATTTGACCTTACAATTTTTCTGGAACAAAATTTTGAAGTTTCCCACGCGTGATGAATAGTGCACATCTAGCAAATTTGGGGCCATATTTTGTCGGTTCTCGGCTTATAATTCTTCCTCCTCCTTTTTTCTGTGCAGGTCCCTTTCTTTTCCCCTTATAACGAGCCTACACTTTTTTTTTTTTTTTTTTCTGGTGGGGGCCCTCCCTTTTGGCCCGTCAACGAAGCCAATATGAAATTAGTATGCCTAAATGCGTTTGTCCTCTTATTTATCCCCGAAAGATCGCATCTATTCTTTTTCTTTAGTTTCATCGATTATGGGAGCAGAATTGATACACCTCCCATGATACTGCAACGTCAGTACTTTTATTTGTGATATAACAAGAAAGTTTTTCATGTATTACTAGCAAATGACCGTAAGTTGCCCGGTTTGTATATGTTATATTATTCTAAATGTAGTATCAAAATGAATTTTTCTAAGAAAATCACATGCAAAAAATTATCGCAAAATAAATATTCACATCGATTAAATTCTCCAATAGAGATTAGCTGGATTTTTACTTAAAAGTGGGTCTAAACTCCATCAAGTACGCTTTTCTCCAATTAAAAAAAATGTGATCGGAATCTTCACATTTAAGCCATCGACTTGGTCTGGAAAATTTTTGTTTTTCGATTGGCGGATTGGAAAAAAGTTAGCCAGTTAATTTGTATTGACGGAGAAGAAATGATGCTAGTTTATAAATATACGCCGAACGGAAGCCTCGATTCTTTAATATTTGGTCTGTTCTAGCACCTCAACTCTCTCAAAATGTAGTTGACAACTTCGAACTTTTCTTTTCAGATAGGATTGGTCCTGCTCTTAATTTCGTTTAATAGTTTTGATCGTGAATGACTTCCAATGGTTGATTTGGCCCCATAAAAACTTGCTGGTAATAGAGCCAGTAATTCTCTCGTGTGGAGATGGCGATTCGATATCATTCTGGGTGTTGCGAGGGGACTTCTATATTTGCATCGCGACTCAAGATTGAGAATAATTCATCGGCATCTAAAAGCTAGTAATGTGTTGCTGGATAGTGAGATGAACCCAAAGATATCAGATTTTGGCATGGCTAGGGCTTTCGGAGGAGATCAATTCCTGAAAAAGACAAGATGTGTAGTCAGGACTTAGTAAGCACCCTTTGAAGTTCTCATCATACTAAATATTTCCCATTTTCTGATGCGTGTATTTAGTGGCTATGTTTTGGTAATTGTCGCGACCCATTTTTCGAGGTGAACCACCTAGGGTTTGGCTAATGGATTGTTAAGCCTAAACTTAACTCGGGATCTCCCAAGCCCATACCAATTCGCGACTTAGGTTTGAGTTCTTAACATGCAAATGATTTTTAATTAGGAGTCGCCACTAATCTATTTTTGGTGGGTCGATTAGAAACCCGAGTAAAGCAACGAGAGATTTACTTTACTCCTACGAACCAGAGACTATGGGTACGGGGACTTGGTTACACTAGATTTCTCTAATGCCCTTTCGGTACCATTCTTTAGAAAAAATGTTTGGCAAGCAGCTTGAATTGATTTTAAATTTATTTCTCTAACATGTGAGGTGATCATGCGGGTGCGCAATCCATCAATTTAACACCCAAGAAAGCAATGAATAAATTACAAACTTACCTCAAAGCAACGAAAGCATCTGCGTTGTTAGATCAAAATTCACATCAGCAATCCTAGATATGATTTCTAATTAACAAGCAATCACTCAATCTTTTTTGTTTTCATTTATTCAATGAGAATCATGCGATGCAATGTTATTAATCTAACATGAGTTGATATGACATGGTAACATGACCTAAACTATATGACATGAGTAAAGGTAATTTCTAAAGAAATGCAATAATTAAATATGCAATCTAAATTAATCAAATGACCTAACTCTAATGACAGGCAATTTCTAATTAAATGAACTTAATAATAATCACTAAATGACGTGCATTTCATGAACCTAATTCTATATGACGTGCACATGAATTTTCTATTCTAGAAAAATGCAACATGTTCTAGAAATTGAAACTAAGTTATCCTAAAACAAATTTTATGAAATTCGAAATTAAGGAAAATGCAAAATATAATTATCTAGATTAAGATTCTATCTAGTTTATATTAAGGATCGGGTCAGACTAAATCCTAATTTAAACTAAGATCTTATCTTAAACTAGTAAGTTCTATCCTAAGATGCAAAAATCAATCTAGACTTAAAATAAAACACGTAATTTATTCTAAAATGCCATGACGTGCAAATAATGCCTTAATTCCTAATTTTTTATGACATTCGAAATTAAGATCAAACATGCAATTCAGATAATAAAAGAAAAACTAACAATCCTAAATGAATGCACTTTTTCTTTTTCTTTTTTCATAATTAAAAAAATAAAAATCTCTATTCTAATCATGCAAGATAATTTAAAAAAACAAACCTAATCCTAATTCAAACTTCTTCTTTTTTTTGAGATTTCCTTTTTACGAAAAATAAAATTAACTCAAACACCATGACACCAAAATAAAACAAGATAAAATTGATATTCGAAAATTGGCGAACCATATCTCGCGCATGAGATCGGGCTGTCCAATTTTTAAAATTAAATCGCGAATCGAATCTCGAGCATGAGATCGGATTGTCGATTTTTTTGTAAGGGATTGCGAGTCGGATTTCGGGCGCGGAAATCGGACTGTCAATCCTTAATTTGAGGGGGCACTTTCATGTTTGAAATCTCAATCATGTATCGATAAATGATCACACTAAAAAAACTATAGGAAAACAAACTATAAACTAACATAAAAATAACAAAGATAGAATAATAGAAAACTACCTAATATAATTTTTTTTGTTTTGTTTTCTTTTTTCTTCTAGGTCACGTGCTGTGCAGCTAGTCTCCAAGGGATCTGGTCGGATGGGTCCAGCAGAGGGTAAACCAGCGGCGGGCAGACCGGCGGTGGCGCGTGAGTGAGGCGTCGGGCGGATCTGGCTCGGGTCAGTCAGCTTCGGGTAGATCTGGCTCCGAATGGCGAGGACTCGGCTGGTGTCGCAGCAGCAACGGACTGGAGGCGATGTCGGGCTCGTCGGACTGAGGTGGCTGCTGCAGCAAGGGCTCGGATCACCGGCGAAGGGCGTTGGGGCGCGATTGGGCCGCGACTCGTCGCTCGGGCAGGGATCCGGCACGGGCGTTGGGGCGGCGCGAGCTTTGGCTTCGGATTGCCCGGGGCGGTGCAGACCGGTGTGGGGAAGCTCGGACGGCTCGCGGGTGTAGGGACTCGGGCTTGAAGCAGAGGCGGCGAAGCGGTCTCTTGGGTTCTGGGCGGTGGTGCTGGCGTCTGGCACGAGCGGATGCGGGCTGTTGCGTGCGCCGGTCCAGGGGCGGAGTCGGCGTGGCGAGTTGCAGGTGGCTGTGCGGGCGCTGCACGAAGAAGGAGAAGAAGACCTTTTCTCCTGTTTTTTTTGTCTTTTCTTTCTCTCCTACTGCCCCCTCACGTCACTTCCCCTGCCCTTTTCACTCTTTTTCAGAAGCTTTTTGCTCCTTCTCTACGCACGGATGAATTCCCTCTCCTCTCTTCCTTCTTTTATTTTTTCTTTTTTGATTCCCAAGAAAAGCCAACCCCCTAAACCTCTCGTACACATGGCCTTTTATAGGGAGATGAATTGGATTTTCAAAATTTTCCTCGAATCAATCTTCGCAAATCTTTTCACGAATTTTTCACCTATTGATAACGATCCAAGATTTTTGATAAGATTACTCATTAATTCCAAATCCTAAAAAGCCAAATCGCAATATTTCGTAATATTCATTTTTTTTCACTTGCCCTATCCCGGAAAATTTCAAATTTTTATTTTCTCACAAGATAATTTCTGATCATTTTAAAAAGTTTGGCCAACTAATTTGAACCCATCCGCCACTGATTCAATAAAAAGCAAAAAATGCAAATAAAAAATAAACGCAACCTAAATCTATACGCTATGCAATTAATAAAATTAACCCATAATTTTCTAAATGGGCCGTCAAAATTTAGGTGTCAACAGCTGCCCCTCTTTGGAGGTGAGCTCGAAGAGGTTGCCTTCAAAGATAAATTGAGACCTAAATTTGACTAGGCATATGCATTGAATGATTTTTTTGTTGTTGATCTTTTCTGATTTTTTTGATTTTTTTTGTTGGAAAATGAATCCCATTTTAAAATGCAAGTTATATGATGCATGGAAATGTTAATGCAAATGCATGATGCGAAAGGAAAGAACATACATGCAATTACCTACCAGTCAGTGTGGTAAAGCATCTTGAGGTACATGATAAATTCCTATTTACTTCACAGATACCTAACTCTCACTCAGGCTCCTTGAGGAGTCAAACAGGTAATGAATCGAAACATTGAGCTCGAGAAAAACATTCACATCCAAGTGAAATGTTCAACGACAAGAATTAAGACATCCAGATCCAGACTGAGATGTCAAAAAAACCTACCCGAAATATCTTACCTTCAAGGAGGGTAAAATGATTCAAGATAGATTGGTGTTACATGTCTAGGACCCGTACCATTCTACGGTCGCCCAGAATAGTAACATGACTTTATAAAGAAATCTGCTTTCCTAGGACCCGTACCATTCTACGGTCGCCTAGAATAGTAACATGACTTTATAAAGAAATCTGCTTTCCTAGGACCCGTACCATTCTACGGTCGCCTAGTATAATAGAATTTTGTTGTGTCTAGGACCCGTACCATTCTACGGTCGCCTAAACGGGGATTTACCTTCCAAGACCCGTACCATTACTCTACAGTCGCTTGAATAGGGAAATAAAGTTTTGTCTAGGACCCGTACATTACTCTACGGTCGCCTGAATAGGGAAATAAAGTTTTGTCTAGGACCCGTACCATTCTACGGTCGCCTAAACGGGGTTTTGCTTGGCTAGGACCCGAACCATTCTTCGGTCGCCCGACGTCGCGATCTGGAGAAAAATCTTTAGGGACAACTCTATCGAGTGTCAAATTACTTAAAAGCGAAAATACCTGTATAATGACAAGTATTTAAGGTATAGATAGAGATACACTTACCTGGTGACATCTCTGGTCATTAGGGATATGTCTCCTATAAAACATGATTGGCGGAGATGCAACATAAACACGCATTAATTTAAGCAAGGTTTATGCATAATGATTTCTATCAACCATGCATCACCTAATTCCAATGGAAAGGATTTCAAGAGAAAATTTCAATCCGAACACATAAGTGTCATGCATGTGTCAAATGAGGGATCATTTAGTCTGAAAGGACTTTCCACTCATCCTCATTAAAATGGGCTGTTTTATCCTGACCTTTGATGCAGGATTTTGACAATCACTTTATCTCACTGTCATCATGCCAAACAAAAGTTTGGGCAATCTCGCAAGTGGTACGACTTTACCAATCTGAGAGGTTTTTAATAGGGACTGTAATGTGAGCTTGGTCAATGACTTAACAAAGACGACTCTTTGAGTCGGGGCTATTTAAAAATGACATTTCACAATTGTCTTTGGATTTACAAGTCAAGAAACACGCGAAATGAGGCAGAAGTTATCCTACTCGTACTTCTTCAAGCGATGCTTTCAAGCATACGAACTCTTATGTTAATTCAAGTGCCCTAATCTGAAGAGACTTTGCAAGGGACGTAACGTAGGCTTGGTTCATGGGTTGAGAAACGAATGGATCATTAGGCTCAAAAAAGTGTTTAAGGGATTAAAGTTGGTGATCATCTTGACATTTCCAACCTTTTCCTTTCCACCGTCGAAGATTTTCCTTCATCAAATCTCCATTGATTGCAACAGCATTTGAGTTTAGTACCGCATTTTGGGGATACGACTCATTACATCAAGAGTTTGATTTTTCTGGGCATTGGCCTTGCTTTTACCAGGCACACTGCTTTTTTTTTTCATGCCCCATCTTTAGCACTTATTTTCTTTAAACATAAGCTCCATTTGGTAAGCATTCTAGTTCATGCTACTTGAATGTTTTGTGTCTTGCCCCAGCATGGGGGATGATCACCAACTGGGTTTAATGTGAAATGAATTTATAAGCTCAAGTGGGCTATGCAATGGACCAAAGTGTATAGGATAGAGAAATGACTGCTCTTCATCATCCTAGGGCACTTTGAATTATCATACGAGTTACGATGCGAAAGCAATACTTGAAGATTGATGCAAGTGAGAGTAAGAAAATTCCTATCACTCATCTCAAATTTTGTCCCAAAGTGGGATGATTCTTAACAGGGATGATTTAAAAACTCTTCACGTGTATGGGTTCAAAGGGCTGAACAATTGGTGTACTTGTAATGTTTTGGGTAGAGGAAAGAACTTCCTCTCATCACTTTGGTTACCGTACCCTTTGCGAGATCACCTTTTTCCTTGCAGGCATGGAAATTTTCATACAACTCACTGAAGATTAGTGTATGGGACAGTGTATGTAGTAAGGTTGCCTTTCATCATTCCAAAATATCCCATTTGACACATTCAATTTATCTTACGCAATTCATCATGGAATAAAAATGCAAGTTTTGCAGCAAATTCAAACAATTGAAGCAATTTATTTAACATAGAAATGCTTGCAATTCAAAACATGACAGGTCAAATTCTATCACGGGTAATACTTCTTGACAGCATCGGAATTAACTGGATTGGAAAACTCACGACCATCCATTTCTGCCAGGATCAAGGCACCTCCAGGAAGCACTTTCTTCACCACATAAGGGCCACTGTAATTTGGAGCAAACTTGCCTCCAGGATCTAGAAATATTGGTAACAACTTTCTTAGAACAAGATCATCTACTTCAAAATGTCTCGGCCGCACCTTCCGATTGAAAGATTTAGCTACTCTCTGCTGATATGTTTGGCCATGGCAGAGAGCCTTCAGTCTTCTTTCATCAATCAAATTCAACTGTTCAAGTCTTTGTTGGGACCATTCAGCCTCAGACAACTCCACTTGGGATAAAACTCTCAGAGAAGGAATTTCTACTTCGACAGGAAGAACTGCCTCCATACCATACACCAAAGCAAAAGGTGTTGCCCTAGTAGAAGTACGGATCGATGTCCGGTATGCCATTAATGCAAAGGGCAACCTATCATGCCAATCTCGATAATTCTCGGCTGTCTTAGCCAAGATCTTCTTAACATTCTTATTGGCCACTTCAACAGCCCCATTCATTTGAGGGCGGTAAGGAGACGAATTTAGATGCTTGACCTTGAACTTGTTGAACAACCCATCAACAAGTTTGTTGTTCAAATTTGTCCCGTTATCAGTAATGATCGCTTCAGGGACGCCATATCGAGCAATTATGTCACGTTTAACGAATTTCACAACATTGCGAGCAGTGACATTTGCAAAAGATGTAGCTTTGATCCATTTGGAGAAATAGTCTATCGCTACCAAGATGAATCGATGCCCATTTGAAGCTTTAGGGTTGATCGGGCCAATCACATCAATACCCCACATCGAGAAAGGCCATGGCTCGGAAAACTGATGCAGCTCAATTGGAGGAACATTTATCTTATTCCCATGAATCTGGCAACGGTGACAACTCCGAACATGCTGAATGCAATCACTTTCCAGTGTGAGCCAGTAGTAGCCTAATCTCATGATCTTTTTGGCTAACATATGTTCGTTCATATGAGGCCCACATACCCCTTCGTGCACTTCCTGCATGATTTGAGTGGCCTCGGCTGCATCTATACATCGCAACAAGACCGAATCATAAGATCTCTTGTACAAATTCTCACCGCTGGCGAAAAAATTTGAAGCCATCTTCGTTATGTACTTCCTATCAGCCTGAGTGCTTCCATCGGGGAATTCCTGCTTTTTAATGTAATTCATGATATCGTAATACCATGATTTTCCATCGGGTTCTTCAGTCACAATCATACAATAAGCTGGTTTCGGCAAAACCTCTATTTTTAGTGGCTCGACCTCTAAACCATCAGTGACTTTCAGCATGGAAGACAATGTTGCAAGTGCATCTGCAAATTGATTATGAAACCTCGGCAAGTATTCAAATGAAATTTCCTCGAACTCCTTTATCAGATCTTCTAAATACTTATGATACGGGAGCAATTTGGCATCTTTAGTCTTCCATTCACCTACAGTCTGTAGTATGATCAACGCCGAATCTCCAAACACTCTTAATTTGACCACACTCATCTCAACTGCGGCCTGAAGCCCAAGAATGCAAGCTTCATATTCAGCCACATTGTTAGTGCATGGGAATATCAATTTTGCAGCTACCGGATGGTGTTGTCCATCTGGGGATATCAGAACTGCCCTAGTACCAGAACCAGACAAGTTCACGGCTCCATCAAAGAACATAGTCCATGAATCTTCACTTCTATTCAAGACACAGTCATCTAGGAAACCATCATCATTATTTGAGACTCTTGGATTCTCAGCTAATAGGTCAGCAATCACTCGACCTTTAACCGACTTTTGTGGCATGAATTGCACATCAAATTCTGAGATTAAAATCTGCCATTTAGCCAACTTACCCACCAAAGCTGGCCGTTCAAGTAAGTATTTGATATGATTATTCTCAGTCACGAGGAACGTTTGGTAATGCAGTGTGTACTGTCGCAATCTATGCAATACCCACACTAATGCAGCGCAAGTCTTTTCCACATCAGGATATTTCAGCTCTGATACTGTGAATTTTTTACTTAGATAATAAATGGCCCGTTCTTTTTTATCAAGAGGACTTTCCTGAGCCAACATTGCACCCAGTGACTCACTATGAATAGTGAGATAGAGAATGAAAGGATGCCCCGGCGATAGCGGGACAAGCATCGGTGGATTCATCAAGTAATACTTCAATTTGTCGAACGCTTCTCGACACTCATCATCCCAGTTGACCCGTGCATTCTTCTTTAGAAGTTTGAAGAATGGCTTGGCGGTTTCAGAAAGTTGGGAAATGAATCGAGCAATGTAATTCAACCTCCCCAAAAGGCTCCGGACTTCCTTCACTGTTGACGGAGGTCGTAGCTCACAAATGGCCTTAGCTTTAGCTGGGTCGATTTCGATCCCTTTACTGCTCACAATAAATCCAAGTAATTTACCAGATGTTGCTCCGAACACGCACTTAGCGGGATTTAGCCGAAGCTTGAACTTGCGGAGTCGATCAAACAACTTCTTCAAGGTCTCGACGTGGCTTTTTCCAGGTCGAGTCTTTGCAATCATGTCATCAACGTAGACCTCAATCTCTTGATGCATCATGTCATGAAATAGGGCTATCATGGCTCGCTGGTAAGTTGCCCTTGCATTTTTGAGTCCGAAAGGCATAACCTTATAATGAAAAGTCCCCCATGGGGTGATAAATGCAGTCTTCTCTTTATCTTCCTCCTTCATCCTTATCTGATTGTATCCAGAAAAACCATCCATAAATGAGAATAGTTCAAATCCGGCAGTACTATCGACAAGAACATCTATGTGAGGTAACGGGAAATCATCTTTCGGGCTAGCCTTGTTCAGATCCCGATAATCTACACAAACTCGGACTCGACCGTCTTTCTTCATCACCGGTACAATGTTAGCTACCCATTCTGGGTATTGTGAGACTTCAATGAATCCCACCTTCAGAAGCTTCATTACTTCCTCCTCTATCTTCTTTGAGAGTTCGGGCTTAGTTCTCCGGAGCCTCTGCTTCTTAGGTGGCACATCTGGATTAGTAGGTAAGCAATGCTCCACAATTGACGGGTCTAAACCGGGCATGTCAGCGTAGGTCCATGCAAAGATATCCCGATATTCCTTCAGTAGTTGAATCAAGCATTTGGCCTCATCTTTGGGGAGACTTGCCCCAATTTTCACCTCTCTGGCTTCTTCAGTGTCACTTAAGTTAATAGTGACGGTTTGCTCGGATGTGGGAGCTCTAGCCCTTTCATGTTGTTCCCAGCTACGTTGAACCTCATTGGAGTCTTCGATTGGATCTTCGGAATCATCATTATTTGCACTTGCTATATTATATTGGATCATTCTCACGTCCTTGCAAGTCAGAATATCGTCCTCTTGTGGGCCAGGGCCCATCTCTTCAGGAGATCCTTCATCAATGACTCCTATGATGAGATTGTTGAATAAGCCTACAACTCCTTCCAGCTCATCATCAGGGTTTTCGGTCTTCAGGGGTGTTAGATCATCCATGCTATTCCATCCATCTGGGATTATCTCACAAGGATCAACGCAATAGCTGGGAGGGGTCGAATACTTCACCAGGTAATCAAATTTGCCACTAGGCTGCCCTAGGGTATCTGCTTCATCCTGCATCATTATGGGAGGACCGGGGAATGTCTCATGAATACTCGGAGGTAGCGGGTTTTGCCTACCTCGCCCCCGTGTGTGTCCTCTTGAACTTCCCCCACATTTTTCATGGTACCCTAAACCAGCAGCACGGGACCTCTGAGGGGCTTCAATGGGGCTTCGAATGCCTCGACCATTTCTACCGAGACCATTGCCAGGAACAAAACCGTTTCCGACCATTACTCTTCCCACCATAAGAGCAGCATCTGAAACTTCAGGAATAGACGGTGATGAACCTCGAGAAGCATGTATGGTGGATACCAACTCAAACGAGTGGTAACTTGATTCAATCTCAGAATCCGGCTCTATATAGGGGATAGATGTCTCATGATGGATCCGGTGGTCTTCCTCACCATACACGGTGACCAGCTTCATTTTGATCACAAATTTCACAGCTTGATGTAGACTTGAAGGCACTGCTCCAGCAGTGTGTATCCAGGGACGACCCAGCAGGAAATTGAATGCGGTAAGGATGTCCATCACTTGAAAGGGAATGTTGAAGAAAACTAGCCCTATCTGTACGTCGAGATAGATTTTTCCGAGCACTTCCTTCTTTGTGCCATCAAAAGCTCGTACCGAGGTCATCGCAGCATGTATCTTAGACAGATCTATTTTGAGGCGGCGCAGAGTGGCTAATGGACATATGTTCAGAGCGGACCCATTATCAAGGAGCACTCGAGACACATGAGAAGATTTGTGTTTAACAGATATGTAGAGTGCTTTGTTATGTCCCCGGCCTTCAAGAGGGAATTCTTCATCAGAAAAGGCAATCAAATCCTTGAGAAGGACCGATCCCACAAATTCTTCCAACTTGTCTGCCTCAACTGTTTCTGGCACATGAATTTCACTTAACACCTTTATTAGTGACTTTTGATGCACAGGGGATGTTTGGAGAAGCTCGAGTAGAGAAATCTGAGCTGGCATCTTTCGCAATTGATCGACCACATTATACTCACTTGCTTTAATCACAGCCAGAAATTCCTTAGCCTCTTCATCAGTGACTGGCTTTGCAGGTTGAGCATTGGCTTGACCATAGGTGCGACCAGATCTTGTAACAAGGTCAACATTTAAGTCATAAGACCAAGGCACTGCCTTATCATTAACATACTCATACGGCTGAGGTATTTCAATCGCTATCTCTTCATCAGATGCATCTTCTAGCGGAGGCATGTCCGCAAGCGAAGGATCAACTTCTTCCTTACTAGCATTAAGCGCAGCTTTTTCCTGCTCCCAATCGATGATGATATGGGAAATAGTGGAAACTATGCAGTTACGGTCAGCATATACAATAATGCCGTCATCCACCATTTGAGCAATTCTATCTTTCATAAGCGACAGGGGAACATTTCCTTGACCCAGATAATATCCAGCTCTCACCAATCCACTGTAAGCATCTACCACGTGCACCTTCGAGTCTTTGATTCGGCCAACTTCATATTCCAAGATAGCATTCACCGTGCTTTCATGCTCGGGTAGCGGATTCTTTTGGACATTCGGCCGAGCAGTTTGAAATGAAAAGACTTTCGTGTCTAAGAGGTTTTGGATCTTGTGCTTGAGGGTGAAACATTCATCAGTTGAATGCCCCAGTTCACCGCTATGGTAGTCGCACTTCTTTGCCGGGTCGTAACTGCGATTTCTTTCAACATTAGGACGCTTTGGTTCGCTAGTAAGCAAACCGTTCTTTCGGAGGATAATCAGCACTTGGGATGGAGACCCAGGGAGAGGAGAGAATTCCCTTCTATTATTTGCTCGGACAAATGGTTGACGGCCAGCGGTTTGTGGCTGTCTCGAATTCATTTGGATAACCGGAGCATGCTTGACATTTTCTTGGCCATAAGCCAAATTCACATCTACAGCTGCTTCCTTCTCCTTCTTGGCAGTGAATCTCTTGCTAGATGATTCAGTAAACCATCCTTCCCTTATCCCTACCTCGATTTGTTCTCCTACAGGAATAAGCTGATTGAAATTTTCGACGTACGTACTAGCTATTCGGTTACGGAACTCAGAAGGGAGAGTCCTAACGAACAATTTCATCAGCTCCTTGCTGGCAGGCTCCGGAGTGACTTGAGCGGCTAGATTTCGCCACCTCACAGCATACTCCTTGAATGACTCATTCTTCTTCTTCTCCATCCGCTCAAGATCCTCTCGGGAAGGTGCAATGTCCATGTTGAACTTATATTGCTTGAGGAATGCGTCAGTCACCTCATTCCAGGTGTCAAGGAGGTTTACATTCTTCATTATGTACCAACTCAGTGCAGGCCCAGTCAAACTCGCATGGAATGATTGAATCATAAGGGGCTCATTCTTGACATATTGGGCCATGCGTACATGGTACATCTGCAAATGGGCTTTTGGGCAGGAAGTACCATCGTACTTCTCGAACTCCGGCATCTTGAACTTCTTCGGCATCTTGACCTTTTCATACACGGACAAGTCGAATGGCAGTGAACTTTGCAACTCTTGCAATTGCTTCACTTTCTCCTCGAGTTTCGCAACGCGTTCATCTTGCTCCATCTTAGGCACGTTGTCAATCTTAGCCTTTTCGGTGGTGATCAAAGGTGGGTCATCCTCCAGCTCAGGCATGTCATCATCAATCATTTGGCCCTTGTTTGTCGGCTTCGAAATTATTATCTCGGGGAGAGCAGGTGGAGGAGCCGGATTCGCTCGGAGGGATTTGAATTGATCCGTCATAAGCTGTATAGAAGTAAGCACTTGTTGGAGTTGAGTTTCCACAGCGAACATACGATCACGCATTTCAGTTTGGTCGGCCATTCTAGCTCTCAAACGCGTGATTATGGGCGAACGTGAGGGATCCGTTATAACCTAATCAAGAAATGAACAAAAGTAAGTAACCCATATGAAGTACGCCGGTCCATGACAAAGGTCTAACGCTTTTATTCATTAATGAGATTTTTCTGAAATTGAAAATGTAAAAACTTTGAAGTGTCCTAAACACATGAACTAGGAAAATAAATGACTCAACTTCCTAAACATTAATCTAAAAATAGTAAGATTGATTCAAGCACTTCATCTAGCTTGATCAATATACACTCGAGACGCCATTCGGCGCAATCGCTTGTTCTCCTCCTGAGCTTTTTCAGCAACTCTTTTGAGGCGTTTATTCTCAGCACGATTGGTGATCTTCAGCGGCACCTCTGGTATCTTTGGAAGCAACTCCTCTTGAATCTTGTGTTGTTGAATGTACTTAGTCGAAGCATAGTACCTTCTTTCTTTACCCTCCAACTCCTCTTCGGGCCATTTGAGCTTTCGTGGATGGCACATATCCCACATCGATTTGATAGTGAGAATAGAATCTTCATGGCCTTGGCTTCCATCAACGAAGCTAACTCGGAGCGGATCCGCTTGTAATGCTGGGGGAAGCTCTTGCACTACCTGATACTGGCGAGTCACTCTAGTCGGATAGTACTCCAATGCTCCAGTGAATCCCAATAGAGGGATTGGGCCAATACCTCCACATGTGAGCCTCGCCACACGAACTTGAAACCATTTAGCATGCCATAGGAAACCCTTGGAAGTCGGTTTTTTCATGAAAGCTAGCCACCTAGAATAATGGTAATCCGGTGCATGTTTTTGATTGTTTTCAAATTTTATAATAGGGTGATTAGAATCACTAATGTCATGTATATTCATTAAACCACCAAATCCCTTTATATGAGAAAGAAACCAAATTTGCAAAAGCTCGGGAGAGCAATGGAAAGTCTTATCACCGCCTCCTTTAAATCGAGTGAGGGAAAGAAAGGTTTCGGCTAGAATGGTGTTTACAAAATTTTTCCCTTCCAACACTTGCTTAAGTAAATGAGCCATCAAAGGGTTAATAGCATTCTTGCAATAAGGAAAGATTATGAACCCAAAGAAAGCTAAAAGGAAAATCCTACGCATTTGAAATGAAATGCCATTTTCAAAACATTCTTTTAGAAAAGATAATGGGCAAGTATGGCGGTGAGCCTTCAAAACTTTTCTTATGTTGTCCTCTTTGATTCTTAAAAAATCAGATAAGGCCACAACGGGATCAATTCCAATAGGTGGACTAATCAATTCAGCTTTCAAAGATTTTCCCAGGGCAATGCTATATTCTTCCAAGGTGGGAGTGAGCTCATGCTTACCGCCAAAGATAAAGGTGGAAGTCTCGGGGCACCAACAGTGAGCAAGTGCTTGGATGACACCGCCATGGATGTTGATACGCAACAGTGGAAGTAGCCAAGCTATATGCGACTCTACAAATTGGCGGCCACCTTGATCTAACTTGTCCCACCAAGTGCTAAGCTCTTCCTTTGGAGGGAGAATAATTCGAATGTCCGATGTCGTCCCCATTATAAATTGATCAAGACTCAAGACAATCCTAATGCCATGGACCGATAAAATAATGCAATAACGTAAGTAAATTGCAAAGGCAAAAATTTAGAGAACTTACTTTACCAATAAAGGGCAATCACATATACATGCGCATGGTAAGTGGTTCGATTTCTAATCTACAAGGCTTAGCAAGGTGAAGCCACAAGGATGATCGGACTAGCCACGGGCTTGTGGACTATGTCGGGTCCTCATGACTTCGGCTTAGTCAAAGAGCCGACCCGGGTCGCGGGCATGCGGACCGAGGTGGGTACTCTTGACACCATGAAAGAAATTTCGGAATTGAGATGGGCGACTCGTACCGCGAGCATGCGGTCGGAGTGGTATCCATCTCAACACCATCCTAAATGATCCTATGCGGCCCAAGTCCGGCGGCAGGTTGTGTGTGCAAAAGTGTAGTGCAAGATGCAAGGGATGCACAACAGTTTATATAAAGCAACACTTCATATGTGCAAGTAAACCATTCATTCCTACACCTCCCTACAAAACAAAGGTTAGCAAACACTTCCCCTTATACTTCCCAATCTGCAAAAACATTTAACACCTTAAATGTTAGGGACGTACCCGGAATCCTTGCTGCCAAACAAAAACATTTTTCAAAAGAAAATTGGCCTAAGTCCACTAAGAGATTTAACTTTTTTCCCCAGCGGAGTCGCCAAGCTGTCGCGACCCATTTTTCGAGGTGAACCACCTAGGGTTTGGCTAATGGATTGTTAAGCCTAAACTTAACTCGGGCTCTCCCAAGCCCATACCAATTCGCGACTTAGGTTTGAGTTCTTAACATGCAAATGATTTTTAATTAGGAGTCGCCACTAATCTATTTTTGGTGGGTCGATTAGAAACCCGAGTAAAGCAACGAGAGATTTACTTTACTCCTACGAACCAGAGACTATGGGTACGGGGACTTGGTTACACTAGATTTCTCTAATGCCATTTCGGTACCATTCTTTAGAAAAAATGTTTGGCAAGCAGCTTGAATTGATTTTAAATTTATTTCTCTAACATGTGAGGTGATCATGCGGGTGCGCAATCCATCAATTTAACACCCAAGAAAGCAATGAATAAATTACAAACTTACCTCAAAGCAACGAAAGCATCTGCGTTGTTAGATCAAAATTCACATCAGCAATCCTAGATATGATTTCTAATTAACAAGCAATCACTCAATCTTTTTTGTTTTCATTTATTCAATGAGAATCATGCGATGCAATGTTATTAATCTAACATGAGTTGATATGACATGGTAACATGACCTAAACTATATGACATGAGTAAAGGTAATTTCTAAAGAAATGCAATAATTAAATATGCAATCTAAATTAATCAAATGACCTAACTCTAATGACAGGCAATTTCTAATTAAATGAACTTAATAATAATCACTAAATGACGTGCATTTCATGAACCTAATTCTATATGACGTGCACATGAATTTTCTATTCTAGAAAAATGCAACATGTTCTAGAAATTGAAACTAAGTTATCCTAAAACAAATTTTATGAAATTCGAAATTAAGGAAAATGCAAAATATAATTATCTAGATTAAGATTCTATCTAGTTTATATTAAGGATCGGGTCAGACTAAATCCTAATTTAAACTAAGATCTTATCTTAAACTAGTAAGTTCTATCCTAAGATGCAAAAATCAATCTAGACTTAAAATAAAACACGTAATTTATTCTAAAATGCCATGACGTGCAAATAATGCCTTAATTCCTAATTTTTTATGACATTTGAAATTAAGATCAAACATGCAATTCAGATAATAAAAGAAAAACTAACAATCCTAAATGAATGCACTTTTTCTTTTTCTTTTTTCATAATTAAAAAAATAAAAATCTCTATTCTAATCATGCAAGATAATTTAAAAAAACAAACCTAATCCTAATTCAAACTTCTTCTTTTTTTGAGATTTCCTTTTTACGAAAAATAAAATTAACTCAAACACCATGACACCAAAATCAAACAAGATAAAATTGATATTCGAAAATTGGCGAACCATATCTCGCGCATGAGATCGGGCTGTCCAATTTTTAAAATTAAATCGCGAATCGAATCTCGAGCATGAGATCGGATTGTCGATTTTTTTGTAAGGGATTGCGAGTCGGATTTCGGGCGCGGAAATCGGACTGTCAATCCTTAATTTGAGGGGGCACTTTCATGTTTGAAATCTCAATCATGTATCGATAAATGATCACACTAAAAAAACTATAGGAAAACAAACTATAAACTAACATAAAAATAACAAAGATAGAATAATAGAAAACTACCTAATCTGATTTTTTTTGTTTTCTTTTCTTTTTTCTTCTAGGTCACGTGTTGTGCAGCTAGTCTCCAAGGGATCTGGTCGGATGGGTCCAGCAGAGGGTAAACCGGCGGCGGGCAGACCGGCGGTGGCGCGTGAGTGAGGCGTCGGGCGGATCTGGCTCGGGTCGGTCAGCTTCGGGTAGATCTGGCTCCGAATGGCGAGGACTCGGCTGGTGTCGCAGCAGCAACGGACTGGAGGCGATGTCGGGCTCGTCGGACTGAGGTGGCTGCTGCAGCAAGGGCTCGGATCACCGGCGAAGGGCGTTGGGGCGCGATTGGGCCGCGACTCGTCGCTCGGGCAGGGATCCGGCACGGGCGTTGGGGCGGCGCGAGCTTTGGCTTCGGATTGCCCGGGGCGGTGCAGACCGGTGTGGGGAAGCTCGGACGGCTCGCGGGTGTAGGGACTCGGGCTTGAAGCAGAGGCGGCGAAGCGGTCTCTTGGGTTCTGGGCGGTGGTGCTGGCGTCTGGCACGAGCGGATGCGGGCTGTTGCGTGCGCCGGTCCAGGGGCGGAGTCGGCGTGGCGAGTTGCAGGTGGCTGTGCGGGCGCTGCACGAAGAAGGAGAAGAAGACCTTTTCTCCTTTTTTTTTTTGTCTTTTCTTTCTCTCCTACTGCCCCCTCACGTCACTTCCCCCTGCCCTTTTCACTCTTTTTCAGAAGCTTTTTGCTCCTTCTCTACGCACGGATGAATTCCCTCTCCTCTCTTCCTTCTTTTATTTTTTCTTTTTTGATTCCCAAGAAAATCCAACCCCCTAAACCTCTCGTACACATGGCCTTTTATAGGGAGATGAATTGGATTTTCAAAATTTTCCTCGAATCAATCTTCGCAAATCTTTTCACGAATTTTTCATCTATTGATAACGATCCAAGATTTTTGATAAGATTACTCATTAATTCCAAATCCTAAAAAGCCAAATCGCAATATTTCGTAATATTCATTTTTTTTCACTTGCCCTATCCCGGAAAATTTCAAATTTTTATTTTCTCACAAGATAATTTCTGATCATTTTAAAAAGTTTGGCCAACTAATTTGAACCCATCCGCCACTGATTCAATAAAAAGCAAAAAATGCAAATAAAAAATAAATGCAACCTAAATCTATACGCTATGCAATTAATAAAATTAACCCATAATTTTCTAAATGGGCCGTCAAAATTTAGGTGTCAACAGTAATTGACTATGTATTTGTGTGCCAAAATGTAATGCAGTGGATACATGGAGTATGCAATAGACGGAATTTTCTCGACCAAATTAGATGTCAGAGCTAGGAGATCCTGAGTTCGAATCTTCCAGGTCCCTATTTGCCTCCCCAATTAAATTTCCACACTTAGTACTAGGCAAAAAGACCAAACTAAGTGTGAGGGGAAGTGTTAAAATATTTAAATAATAAACCATACCTTCATCTAACAGCTTAAGTTTTTAGAACAGTTGGCAGTGGTCCCACAAAACCTCACAGTATACTCCTCCCTGACTATATGTATTCAATGCAGATCGTAAAATAACGAAGTGTCTGTTCTGCAAGAAAAACAGAGATTAGACCTTTTTGAAAGCTCGTGAATGGGGTATTTGGAAATAGTTGTCTACTTGTTTGTTACGACTTCTAACCCAAAAGCATAAGTTGATGGACTAGGTGGACGAGTTTCCACATGGCCTATCGACTTCACATTATTTTGTAATCTGAACGCTCTCACTTTCCAAGATGCCTTTCAGAAGTGCAATATTAGGACTACAGTTTTCCATTCCCCCGTTCACTGAAATCATGGGCATTACTGTTTCTTTATTTCACTATGTGGAAAGCTGGTGCAAGCATACGTAATCGCTGCCAAGTCCTCTCACAAGAGAATAATCCTTGTTCGATCTTGCTTGTACCTTCATGCTTTGAGTTCCAATGAAATCAGCAATGCAAAAAATGACATGAAACAATCTCACTTGCTGTAAATAAGGAATTAAGTACGTAATCATCCAGCTCTTTCGGCGCACGACATTCTCTAGTCAGGAAATGGAAAATCTTTCTGATATTCTTAAGGGACTTCAGAAATTTTGAGAAAATTGAAATGGTATTGATTCGAAGTCGATTAATTTTCAACACGCGTATAGCTTCTCTAAGAAATATAAGAAAAAGGTAATGTGCTTGGACCCATTGAAATAATAATTAAAGCAATTTCGACGAACTTTTTTTTATAGCAATCAAGATAACAATATCTCCACTCAGTGTATCTAATAGAGTTTCGTCGAAAAAATATAATTGATCATCAATTGGTGTGGTTTAACTAATATTACTATCCCAAAACATACTTAATGATTGACAGGTATGTCTATATGGCATATCAAATGTAGTAACGTAAGTGAAAAAATATTAACCAATAATTATGACACAACCAAATTAAAATTTATAAAGTTAGAAAAAATAATTAACCTGAAACATCAACAAATGCAAAATATAGGTGCATTTGTTTGATGGAAATTGTTTTCCAGGGATTCGTTGTCCAAACTTTCACACGTTTGATTCACCGAATATAATTAGTCAACCGATAACACTTTTCTTTCAAGGAAGATATTCATGTATGAAATTAGAAAAGTGAATTCCCTAATCTAAGAAGGTAAAAACACTTCCCAAAATTGCTCATATGAATTTGTTAGTATTTTCTTTTTCTTTTCTTTTTTCTTTCTTCTTCTTTTTCCCTTTTCCTCCCTCTGCTGGTCGCTAGGCCTTAGCAACAGTCGGCGAAGCCACAAGCCTCGCCATATCCCTGTGAGGGGCGAGCTTGACCTCCCCCAAGGCCGACGAGGCTCGCCCTCGCCTGAGGTAGGCCAAGTCAACCCTCGTCGGCCGTGGGAGGAAGACGGAAAAATAAAAAGAAAGAAAAAATAAATATAAAATTATTTTCAAATTCAATTTGGGCCTAAAATAAAGTCATGAGATTGAAATAATTTTCCAAATGAGATCTAAATACCATAAAACTTTTTCGATCATATATAACTAAACAAAGGAAAACTAACCATTTTCCTAGAATGTCTCATAAAACATTTTTCAGAAACATTATGTTTTATGTTAAATAAACTCGCCCTAGTATCCAACTCTTGGCAATGAAATTATCACGAGAAAAGGAAGGAATATGTTTAATTCGAAAATAAATTGAGGGATTAGATTTACATTCTTGAGAAAAAAAAAAGTATTGCAAATTTCTTTAAGATCTAAATTGAAAATTACATATTTCAGCAAAACATCCAATAACTCTTTTTGTGATACATGGTCATGGATAATGAGATATCCATGAACTCTTGCCATAGGGGGAAAAAGGACGTCATATAGTATCCATAAAGAAAGGAAGAATTTACATAAACTAGTAACGGACGTATCTGGAATTGGAACATGATCTTGAACAAATCATTTGCAATTGCAAATGGAGAAGAGAAACAAATCATATTAGTCTCGATAAGATTTTACACAAATTAACTGGCTAACTTTTTTCCAATCCGCCAATCGAAAAACAAAAATTTTCCAGACCAAGTCGATGGCTTAAATGTGAAGATTCCGATCACATTTTTTTTAATTGGAGAAAAGCGTACTTGATGGAGTTTAGACCCACTTTTAAGTAAAAATCCAGCTAATCTCTATTGGAGAATTTAATCGATGTGAATATTTATTTTGCGATAATTTTTTGCATGTGATTTTCTTAGAAAAAATCATTTTGATACTACATTTAGAATAATTTTTCAGAATCTCATCTACTGGAATTAGCCTCAAAAGAGGCAAAATTTGTCCGATTTCCGGAAAAGTGCGGCTCATAGACGGATTCTCGTTGCTGACATGCGTATTCTTGAGCATGAAACACGTTAAAGAGAAACACCAAAATAACCTCAGAACGTTCACTAGAAAGATCTGATTTTTGATTCCTTAAAAACCATCCCGTATGACTTTGAATAATGCTACATATACATTGCCTCACAGTTATAAAGAACTATGGTTTCATAAATCATTCTTAAAATGATGCGGCATACCATGTTTTGAGTATTGAAAAATCATCCCATTTTTTAATAAGCAACTATTGATTGCACATCGCTTTCCGAATCAATTTTATAAATCGGTCTGTCATCAACAATTTCTACCTTCTAGTAAAAACATACATGTATTTACGTTTAGGTTAAAAACTTGCTGTCTTTTTCAGGCAACCATTTTCCTAATGTTTGACAACCTTTTATAGTGCCAATTTTTAGCAATTATGTAATTACGGGTGGTTTTTCTAAGGCCTAATTCCGAAAGGTAGGATGGAGATTGATAGACGTGACATTTGTGTTCCGATATCGAATCATTTCTTGAAGAGCATTGGGTCAAAACGCCTTTTTGACTCGTGCCAATAACTCCAATATTGTCTGGGTTAGTTTTTCTTTTTCTTGGCCCGTATTGTCTGCGTTGATTTTTCTTTTTGCGGAAAACTTAGTTGATTACAATTGTGTGGCTTCTAGTGTCCGTGGGACGAGGACAAGCAAAGGGGACTGGACGAGTTATTAGCCGTTAGTTTTTTAATAGGTTATTATCACAAAAAATCTCAAATTAATACATTTACGTTATATCTATTTCAAATTAGTTTTATGTCGCAAAAACTTCCAAACTAGTACATCCATGTCATATATATCCGAAACTAATTTTTATGTCACGAAAAATCTCAAACTAGTACATCCATACTACTAATTTACTCCAAACTACCACACCCATATCACATTTACTCCCAATAGCTTGACAAGATTTCGGTGTTAAAGTCTGGCAATCTCAAATTAATACATTTACGTTATATCTATTTGAGATTTTTCGTGACATAAAAATTAGTTTCGGGTATATATGGCATGGATGTACTAGTTTGAAAGTTTTTGCGACATAAAACTAATTTGAAATAGATTAATTTGAGATTTTTTGTGATAATAACCTATTAAAAAACTAACGGCTAATAACTCGTCCAGTCCCCTTTGCTTGTCCTCGTCCCACGGACACTAGAAGCCACACAATTGTAATCAACTAAGTTTTCCGCAAAAAGAAAAATCAACGCAGACAATACGGGCCAAGAAAAAGAAAAACTAACCCAGACAATATTGGAGTTATTGGCACGAGTCAAAAAGGCGTTTTGACCCAATGCTCTTCAAGAAATGATTCGATATCGGAACACAAATGTCACGTCTATCAATCTCCATCCTACCTTTCGGAATTAGGCCTTAGAAAAACCACCCGTAATTACATAATTGCTAAAAATTGGCACTATAAAGGTTGTCAAACATTAGGAAAATGGTTGCCTGAAAAAGACAGCAAGTTTTTAACCTAAACGTAAATACATGTATGTTTTTACTAGAAGGTAGAAATTGTTGATGACAGACCGATTTATAAAATTGATTCGGAAAGCGATGTGCAATCAATAGTTGCTTATTAAAAAATAGGATGATTTTTCAATACTCAAAACATGGTATGCCGCATCATTTTAAGAATGATTTATGAAACCATAGTTCTTTATAACTGTGAGGCAATGTATATGTAGCATTATTCAAAGTCATACGGGATGGTTTTTAAGGAATCAAAAATCAGATCTTTCTAGTGAACGTTCTGAGGTTATTTTGGTGTTTCTCTTTAACGTGTTTCATGCTCAAGAATACGCATGTCAGCAACGAGAATCCGTCTATGAGCCGCACTTTTCCGGAAATCGGACAAATTTTGCCTCTTTTGAGGCTAATTCCAGTAGATGAGATTCTGAAAACAGAGGTTGCTATGAAATTTTTAGAGGCAGTTAAAGAGAATGACTTTGCGCTTATTAAGATAGTGAGCCAGTTGCTTGTTTCTCTGTCTTCCATGAAAGTAGAGATTCTCCCGGCTTAATGCAGAAGCCGGTGATGGATTCTCCCATCACCAATGTCTAATCTATGATACGAGTAGTTGATTCCTGTTGTTGCCAAGAATAGTTGAACTTCATTTTAGCAGAAGTTACAATATTGACCTGGCAACTTCTTAGCACCTGAGGAGCACTCCTAGTACGTTTATTTTGGCTACATGGGAACCATGTCGGTTTCGATACAGATATCCTTTTGTTAAAGGTCATTCGAGCTTTTTCTGGGGTTTATTTGATGGGAAAGATAGGATGATGACTCGATGGTCACATTGACTCCAATTATTGACCACCGAGCTCGGTTATGGTTACCTCGTTCGCAGAAGCTCCTGCAGTCGGTGAAGGGTCAAGAATGTTGCCGCTTCCATTCAGAATGAATGCAGGCTTATTAGGCGAGGCAAGAGGTGCCTCGTTACCCAACATTAAGACAATGTCCATCATGGTTGGCCGGTCTGCCGTGCATTCTTGTACACACTGTAGGCCGACTTGGATGCTTCTCAAAACCTGACGAGAGTTGTAGGGTTGGGCCATCAATGAATCGACTGTGTGAGGATTTTCCTTCTTTCCATATGTTCCAAACCTACAAAAGTTGAAGATAACAATATCTTACAGAGATGAGCAATGAGATCTGATTTTAGGAAGCAATCAAAGGTAAATCGGGGTGAAGGAATTTTTCGTTGTTTGTCCTTACATGTGCAATTAGATTCAGAGATGCCCTGTCATTGTAGAATCAGTGTTCCTCTTGCCACTGATTATTTCTAGTAATATGACACCAAAGCTGAAAACATCGGACTTGGTCGAGGATTTTCCTGCTTCCTTAAGTTCCAAACCTACAAAAGTTGAAGGGAAAAACTTCTTATAGACATTAAGCAATGAAATCTGATTTGAAGTATCAGTCGAAGGTAAAGCAGGGTGAAGGATCACTTCATTCTATGTCGTTACATGTGCTATTAAATTCAGCGATGAACTCTCATTTTTTAAGTCAGTGCTTCTCTTGCCACTGGCTATCTCCAGTAATACGACACCAAAGCTGACAACATCAGATTTGATCAAGTATAGTGTTTGCATTGCGTATTTAGGAAACATGTAACCACTACACCAAATCGGACAACATTAATATCTCAAGACATATAGTCAGTTTGTATCCCTTCCCTTAGTGCATTAATCACACACTCTTTTTCTGATATTTCTTAGAGAAGCTATACGCGTGTTGAAAATTTGTCGACTTTGGATCTATACCATTTGAAGTTTCTCAAAATTTCTGAAGTCCCCAGGAAGCATCACTACCTTTATTTTGTGTTCCTGTCATCCGTTGAATCTGATTATTCTCTGACCTTAACTTTCTCCTCTTTGATCTGTTCATATGAACAAGCAAAATTTTGCGACCAGTTCTTATTAGGGGAATGAGGACAGTGCAAGTGTTTCCTTCATAGACAAAAGCTCTCTCAGTTAAATAACACCCGATAACTTGCGAAGGCAGAAAGATTTTCCATTTCCTGACTAACGAATGTCATGCGCCGAAAGAGCGGGATGATTACTTACTTCATTCCTTATTTACAGCAAATGAGATTGTTTTATGTCATTTTTTGCCTTGCTGATTATATGGGAACTCAAAGCACGAAGATAAAAGCAAGATCAAACGAGGATTATTCTCTCATGAGAAGACTTAACAATGATTACGTATGTTTGCGCCTGCTTTCCACATACTGAAATAAAGAAACTGTAATACCCACGATTTCAGTCAACAGGGGGAATGGAAAACTGAAGTCCTAATTTTGCTCTTTTGAAAGTTATCTTGGAAAGTGAGAGAATTCAGATCGACGAAGTATTCAGAAGTTGATAGGCCATGTGGAAACTCGTCCACCTAGTCTTATCAACTTATGCTTTTAGGTTGGAAGCCGCAACAAACGAGCAGACAACTATTTCCAAATATCCCGTTCATCAGCTTTCAAAAAGGTCTAATCTTTGTTTTTCTTGCAGAACAGACACTTCGTTATTTTACGATATGCATTGCATACATATAGGTAGGGAGGAGTATACACTAGGCGCATTCTCAAGAGCAAGTACTTTGTCAAGGAAGGAACAGATGCTTCTTTTTATTTTTATTTTTATGCAGTTAATACCATCTACTAGAGTCTCAATCTACGATGAGAACAGGCAATATACATTGACTGCGCGTTGTTAACTTGTAAAACATCTAGTGGAATGTCACCGACCCTCGACTAAGGTGACAGTTAACTCGTTTTTTTCACTGTCTATTTGATTGTGAAACCTCTCCATGTAAAATCCCGGTTGCTTGGGCTGCCGCAGCGGGGTGCTCTCGCTGTCCAACATTAGAAGCACAGATGACATAGTCGGCCTTTGTTCCGGACTTTGCTGAACGCACAAGAGGCCTATCTGGATGCATCTCATAACTTCCGACATAAGAAATGAATCCTCCATTGGTTTGTCTACGACTTCAATGGCCTTCCCTTGAAGCCATAATTTCCATGTCTGAAAGTTGCAGAGTTTAGGCAATTTAATCGTAAAGAATCAGAATGTGGAGTAGAAGCTTGGAGTATAAGCTTACATGTCCGAGAAGGTTGAGATTATGATCATCATGATGAAATTCTCTGTTCCTCCTGCCACTTATTATTTCCAGGACTAGGACTCCATAGCTAAAAACATCCGATTTAGTCGAGAAAATTCCATCAATTGCATACTCTGGTGACATGTATCCACTGCATTACATTTTGGCACACAAATACAGAGTCAATTACCAAAATATAGCCACTAAATAAATGCATCAGAAAATGGGAAATGTTTAGGATGCTGAGAACTTCTAAGGGTGCTTACTAAGTCCCGACTACACGTCTTGTCTTTTCCAGGAATTGATCTCCTCCGAAAGCCCTAGCCATGCCAAAATCTGATATCTTTGGGTTCATCTCACTATCCAGCAACACATTACTAGCTTTTAGATCCGAATGAATTATTCTCAATCTTGAGTCACGATGCAAATATAGAAGTCCCCTTGCGACACCCACAATGATATCTAACCGCCGTGTCCACATGAGAGAATTACTTGCTCTATTACCTGCACGTTTTTGATGGGTCAAACCAACCGTTGGAAGTTATTCACAATCAAAACTCGTAAACTAACCCAATAACAGGGCCAATCCTATCTGAAAAGAGAAGTTCAAATTTATCAACTGCATTTTCAAACTGACTTGAGGTGTTAGGAACAGACCAAATATTAATGAATCGAGGCTTCCGTTCGGCATATATTCATATACTAACATAATTTCTTCTCTGTCAATACAGCATCCCAATATCTTGACTAGATTTCGGTGTTGAAGTCTGGCAATCAACAGGACTTCATTCTTGAACTCGTCCCAACCCTGTCTTGAGTTTTGCGACAGCCTCTTGACAGCTATTTGAACTCCATCAGACATTACACCCTGAAATATTTAGGCCAAGACAAACATTTAAAACGACAGAGCTGAAATCACATATCCATGTGTAATTCGGTAAGTACGTATCCTCGTCTCCTTTACTTTGTATAGATATTGCTATTACTGAAAAGGTCCTTACCTTATAGACCGGACCAAAACCGCCCTCTCCAATTTTACTCAGATACGGAAAGCAATTAGTTGCTTTAGTAATGTCTTCCAAGTCTAGCATAGGAAGCTCTAAGTTGTCTTCCCTCCCAGCTTGCAGCTCTGATTTTTTCCCTGCCAAAAATAGTCGAAGACTTGTGTAAGGAAGAGACTTTTGCAGTATATCAGCTCAAAATTGTTTTCTCGGTCCACTTTGTTATGTTTTAGGAAAAGATCTTCTTGAAGTGTGAATAGGCATGAACTTTAGCTGATCCATTGGCTAATTTAAGTCCTCATCTATATGAACCTGCCATTCATTGCTGCAGCAATACCAATGAAGCCCGATTCTAGTATTCTCGCAAAGTTGAGCATGAAAGATGCCTTATGACATATAAAATGTCTGAAATTGCCCTCAGGAAACTGAACAGTGGCACTAGAGATTAGTAACCAAGGTCAATTTTTGCTGAAGAAGAAAGACAATTTACCTAGCTGTTTTATCGTTCTCCTCCTCCAGAAACAAAGTAGCAGAAGAATGGGTAGAGAGAGTGATGCGACGACTACTGCCACCACTGACCGCAATTTCTGCTTATGATTGCCTACGACCCACAATTTAAGAGAAATTTTAGGAGCAGCATGGGAGACAACATGATGGAGACAAAAAACTACTTAACTGAATTCCAAATCTACCTAGGTCTGATGCCATGACCCGGATGAAGACATTCTGATTGCTTCTGGATATAATGAGCGTTCTGATGTCAAGAAGATCTCCAAACCAAAGCACACACCCCGCTTCCCTTCCTGCTAACGTTTGAATTGGCATATGCAGTGCAAGTACAATTTTTCAGGCACTTGGCTCTACATTCATCGAGGCTCGTGCTCGAGTTCAACCAGTAACTCAACATATCAGGAACCTTTACGCCCTTCAGCTTCTTGAACCCTTCTCCTTCAGGACAATTCAGGGGCTTCTTCTTAACACACCCGCCAGACCAAAGGGGCATTGCCCAATCCCGGGGCGATTTTGGGGTGTACCCTGTCAGGCAGCTGCGTCTCCGGAGATCACCAGCTGTGCACACAGCATTAGGCCCACATTTGGCATACCCGTCACAGGAATCACTTGGCAGCTCATAAATGAGGGTCCACTGCGTGTTATTGTTCCAGACATAGCATTGGAGCATGCCAGAGTGGCTGAGGAAGACCCTCATGATGGTGGACTCATTGATGAGTTGAGAGACATAGTACACTTCCTGAGCAGTCGTTACGAACTGGAGATTGATGATCCCATTCGGGGGAATGGGCAATCGGCTGAACTGGATACCATTCCATGGCCCGGTTCGTGCAACTATCAAAGCATTCCTGTGGAGGTACTTCTGGGGCAATCCCTGGAGTTCGACGGAGTATGTGAAGTCTCCTGTTGAAGGTTCATCCGAATACCTCCAGGAAGTGAGGTACTGATTCAACCCAATCCTCAGGTTCCATCCTAGCTTCATACCCGCAAGTAATGTATCAGAAGGATGATCAAAACTCTGCCACAGGAAATTCCCCGAACCGTTGTTGCTTTCATCTGTCAGGACCAGATTCCCAGAGTCCAGAAGCTGTGCAGCCACATTATGATAAGTCACATTGATGGTGCTCGTGGACCAAACAACCCTTCCCATTCCATCAGTGATGACCAGATTCCCTCCTCTCCCAATCTGCAGGACTCCTGACGAGCTGTTGATTGGATTGTCTCTGTTTGCGACCCATACAATGGTCTTCACGGGGATGCTGTAGAACCATATCCAACATACCGGTTAGATGAAGTTCTAGGGCCGAAGAATCCAAGCTCGAACTTTGCTCCCGCTGAAACAAGAGTCTCGTTATCTCTCAACCGCTGAGACAGAGTTATTGTGTCAGCAGATTTGCTGAACTCTGCTGCTGTTGATAGCAAGGCGATAAAGATGAAGAAGTGAACAGGAGAGTGAAGAATCTCCATTAAAGAAACAGAACCCAGATAACGAATCACATGTAATAGTGACGCTCAGGCTTGGATTTTAGTCGGATTCATGTCCTTTTAAACATGGTTGGCAGCTACAGAGAAGGGCATTTTCCCTAGAAAATGACAGAAAGAATTATTCATTCCGAAGTTGATTTGACCAAACTGGTTTGTGGTTGATGGAATTCATGTCGGCGGAAGACGACTTACTTGATTCCAATGCGCAAACAGCAAATAGTCCCGAATCGAACGTTGAATTGCGAGCCAATCACGAACAACAATGCCTCACGTTGGTCTGGATGCAATCACAAGGAAAACACCCGATTTCCACGGCGTAAATGCAAACCGTTCTTCGAATTGATGATTGAATCCTGCCTATCTTCAAGATGGAATTTTGAGAGAGATTTTGGTGCGAATGAATTGACAACCTGTCCAACGGTTGTGTTTGAGAGATTTTATACGTCTCCCTTCGTACCCCTCCATTGGTGACCTTCCATCGTAATGTTTCAACTTGAAACGGTGCGTCCAATCGCACCCCATCATGGTCGTACCCTTTGGAAGAATTACATCTCCCACTCGGACATGATGGGCCTGATAGCGTTCTATCAAGAATATAAGGCAATGCATTCAACATTCATCAACTTTACAGAACAATTCATACTGGCAAGTAAGCCGTGCGACCAGTGAGTACACCTAAACTTGGGAGCTCAAATTATGCACCTGTTAGGGATGACATAATGGCTACAACCCGAAAAGAAAAATAAACAACTGATGTCTCACAGTGCCCCAGACATATCTTGTTACATCAATTCAAGTATACCTATCCCTTAAAGACTATACTTGATTATCCTCAAAACATCATGTATTTACAATTATATCCGCAACCACATAAGGCGATATAATTGGTCGACCAGTAAATACATGTGACAGATGTAAAACAACAATAGTCTTCCTTCGCACTCATGTCTCTCTTAATTTTAGAACAACTGCTTTCCTAGACACGTCCCATAGGCCATATCTATTCATGACCGCCCGTAACATGCTAAAGTAGCAACACTGATCTTTCATTTCGAGAACATAGTCAGAAGTAACATAGGGCACGAATTGAGGTAAATTATAAATTACCTCAAGGGCTCACGCAATGAGTAAATAGGGATAATTTTACTCACCTTCCATTTTCGGTCGAACAATGCACATATAGTATGAATTACATGCTATAGTGGATTTCTCTTTCTATAAGAGCGTATGTCATTTCTTAAATATATCCACTATACGGATCTTAGCCTAAACATAGTCACGTGCTTCTCACGTACTCATGTTTAACTCGAGTGCTATATTAGCTCGCTCTCTATAGCGCCAAATTAAGTACTCGCATCCGGCATCTTACAGGCATACATGATTGTGGGACTATCATGTTCGGTCTTAAATAAATCACAGACCTCATCTTGACTCCAATCAAGGCGACATATTTTATGTACTAGACTTGCTCTTCAGCATTTATTTGTACATAACGTCTCATCTCAACGTGCTAACTATAGCACTTGAGGCGATTGCTCGTGTGAGTAAGCCAATCATTACCTGCTGACATACTTTCCAATAATATATGTGTGCTTGTGCTAGTCTCATAATGGATTTGTACTTTTTGATAAAACATCAAGTCATTAATAAACAAACAAGTACAATACATATGTCCATAAATACATAAAACAATGATCCTCTACAATAACACATATCACATCCTACGCAAACCTAGTGACATCCTGTGGGTCAAAAATATGTCTCTAGGAATAGCCTTCGTAAATGGATCAGCAACCATTCTATTGGTTGAAATGTATTGTAGAATCACTTCTTTCTGCGCTATAATATCTCTGATGAAGTTATTCTTTATGTCAATGTGCTTCGTCCTTCCATGATACTTGGGATCTTTCACATAGGCAATGGCTGCTTGACTATCGCAATAAACTGTCACCGGTCTTGGAATCTCAGTGACAGTGGCTAAATTTTCAAAGAAACGTTTTAGCCATACTGCTTCTTGCACTGCGGCAAAACACGCAATAAAATCAGCCTCCATAGTTGACAAGGCTGTGCATGTTTGTTTCTTGCTATTCCAAGAAATTGCACATCCATTGAGCAAGAACGCATATCCAGAAGTCGATTTACGCTCATCCAGGTCTCCACCCCAATCAGCATCTAAATAACCTAATAGGCGTAAATCATTCCCTTGGTAACAAAGTCGATAGTCCATAGTGCCCTTCAAGTATCTCAGGATCCTCTTTACTGCTTTCCAGTGTGCTGGACCGGGACTTGATTGAAATCGGCTCACCAATCCCACGGCATAACATATGTCGGGTCGAGTACACATCATAGCATACATCAAACTTCCGATCGCACTAGCGTAAGGAACAGTTTCCATTATTTTAATTTCTTCTGAAGTCTTAGAACACATCTCAGTACTTAGGCCTTCGCCTTGCATGACAGGGGTATCAATGGGATTACAATGCTGCATATTGAAACGTTCAAGAATCTTCATAATATAAGATTCTTGTGATAAAGTAAGGAGTTTCCTTGATCGATCTCTTTCGATCTTAACTCCTAATATATAAGCAGCTTCTCCCATGTCCTTCATTTCAAAATTGGAGGACAACCATTCTTTTATGGTGATTACCATAACCTTGTCATTTCCAGCCAACAGAATATCGTCCACATAAAGTGATAAAATCACAAATTTATCTTCAGACCGCTTGACATATACACAGTGATCCTCTTCGATCATCGTAAAACCATAAGTTGTTATGGCTCGATGAAAACGAAGATACCACTGTCTAGATGATTGCTTAAGGCCATATATTGAGCGATGAAGTTTGCAAACTTTATGCTCTTGACCTTTAGCTATGAAACCTAATGGTTGTTTCATATAAATTTCCTCATCTAGTTCTCCATTGAGAAATGCTGTCTTTACATCCATTTGATGTAATTCAAGGTCCAAATGTGCAACGATGGCTAGAATAAGATGTATTGAGGCAAACCTTACAACTGGTGAAAAAGTTTCCTCGTAGTCTATACCCTCTTGTTGAGTATAACCTTTCGCCACAAGACGAGCCTTATACTTTTCAATGGATCCATCCGCCCTTTGCTTAATCTTAAAAACCCATTTGTTTCCAATGGCCTTACGATTGGGTGGTAGATCAACCAAGTCCCAGACATGATTTGTCCTCATTGACTCCATCTCGTCTTCCAAAGCTTTTCTCCATTCTTCCTTATCAGAGGATGAGAGAGCCTCTTGAACAGTCTTAGGCTCGGCATCATCTTTATGAGCAATCATAAATGCTTCCCCTTCAATCTCAAAACGATGACGAGGAATACTTTTACGATCACTTTTACGCAACTGAATTTCTCTTGAATTCAATTCGCCAGACGATGCTACACTCCCACTAGGTCTTTCATGTTGAGGTAAATCTTCATTCCCCTCCATAACATTAGTGGGTGTATTATTAGGATATTCCATCTCATATAATTGGAAATCCTTATCAATCTCACCTCTACTAGGAAAATCGTTCTCCAAGAACGTGACATCTCGTGACTCCTTTTCGGTCACACTTCCATCAGCTTGTTCACCTATGAACACATACCCTTTGGAGTGTTCAGAATATCTTATAAAGATAC
The DNA here is from genome assembly GCA_007663325.1 of Eucalyptus pauciflora. Classification (NCBI taxonomy): domain Eukaryota; kingdom Viridiplantae; phylum Streptophyta; class Magnoliopsida; order Myrtales; family Myrtaceae; genus Eucalyptus; species Eucalyptus pauciflora. The sequence goes on from VMYD01000040.1 coordinate 278,797, forward strand.
ATTTCTTCCCTCTAGGGCCTAATTTGCCATATTTATGGGAAGATTCATGAACATAAGCTGCACATCCCCATGGACGTAGACTACTTAAGTCTGGTTTTCTTCCAGTCCATAATTCATAAGGGGTGGAAGTGACCGATTTTGAGGGCACTCGGTTAAGTACATAGGCAGCAGTCAATAATGCATCTCCCCAAAAGGAGATAGGTAAATTTGCTTGCGCCATCATAGACCTAACCATTTCCAATAGGGTTCTATTCCTTCTCTCAGCTACCCCATTTTGTTGTGAAGTATAAGGAATAGTCAATTGTCTTACAATTCCCTTTTCATCACAAAGAGCTTTAAATTGCTCCGATAGATACTCACGTCCATGATCGGTTCTCAATGCCTTTATTGTTTTGTTCAACTGATTCTCTACCATCGTTATATATCGCCTAAAGCATTCTAATGCTTCGGACTTATGGGAGATCAGAAAGACATAACCGAAACGCGTGAAGTCATCTATGAAAGTAAGGAAATATGAGGCTCCATGCCTCGCCCTCACATTCAAAGGACCACAAATGTTAGAATGTATGAGTTGCAATGGAAATTCAGCTCTAGTCCCTTTACCGAATGGTTTTCTAGTTGCTTTTCCCGCTAGACAATGTTCACATACGGGTAGATCAACATTAGTGAGTGACCCTAAAAGGCCTTCTCTAGCTAATCTTTGCATTCTTTGCAACCCAATGTGACCTAATCTAGCATGCCAAGTATTTGCATCAGTCCCAATGTTATCAGAAGACGCAATTAAAGAAAAACAACCATCAACATTAACATTGTACTGATCATAGTCAATGTTTAACACCATAAAACCATTCAATACATGACCTGAACCATAATAAACTGTTCCATACAAAATATCAACACAATCACCATGGAAATTCAATACATAACCTAAGCTAAGAAGAACAACTACAGAGACCAAGTTTCGTCGAATATCTGGAGCATAAAGGACATCATGCAGGAATAGATTTCGACCACCACGCAAGATTAATTTGCATGTGCCGACACCCTTCACTTCAACTCTTGAGTTATTCCCAACATATATCCATCTTCTTCCAGGCGGTATCCGACGATACTCCACAAATGCTTCTCGGTCTCTAGCTACATGGTCCGTTGCTCCTGAGTCTACAGTCCACATTGGATGAGATTCAGCAAGCATTACAGTACTAGAAACAAAAGCATTACTCATAGTAATGGAGTAATAGGGTACCTTTTTCGGCTCAGTGCATTCACGAGCAAAATGACCCAGCTTGCCACAATTGTGGCACTCCATCTTGGCCTTGTCCTTCTTCCCACCACGCTTCTTGCGTCGGAAGGTCTTAGCCCTCTTGGGTCCCTGATCAGTCATCTTCCCTTTGTTGTTGAACTGAAGGTTCCTCTTGCGCTTGAAGCCCGAAGCTTTGCGCGAACTCGTTTCAGCAACATAAGCATGGGTAGAGGATCTTGCAGCCTCTAGGCGCTCATCCTCTAATTCCAAATGACGCGCAATATCATCAAAAGTGACGATGTTCTCACTATGCGTCATATTGATCTTCATATGTTCCCAATTATCAGGAAGAGACCTAATAACAGCCTGAACTTGTTGTTCATCAGTAAGGGAGTGACCTGCCGACTTCAGCTCACGGATCATGTTTGACATCTCCCGAAGATGTTGCCTCATTGTTACATTTGGGCGCTTTCGGAAAGTGTCAAACTTGATGGTGAGTCTCCTCAGCTTAGTGGCAGATGTACCCCCAAACTTATCCTTCAAGGCAACCCACATATCTTGAGCTTTATCATAACTTTCAAACCCACACATGAGATCATCTTGCATACAGCTCAGCAACGTGATGCGAGCAATGCTATTCTTCTTTTTCCAAGCTTGATAAGCTTCTAGATCTCTCCTGTGTTGAGCTGAAGTTCCATGCTCAGGTTCATCCATGGTGTGGTTGAGGGTTTCCAAAACCTCTTGTTCCTCAAGGATGTACTGAACCTTTCGGTGCCAAATATCATAATTGTCACCGTTCAGCTTCTCACCCTTATTGAGGTCAGCCACAATGGTCTTGGATGCCGATGCCATAATCAATTTCTATAACACATTAACATAATAGACGCAGAATCAATACTAGCACATTTTTCAGAGTAACACACATATTTAATTTTCAGCAAAAACAAAATAAAATAATAATAATTCAACAAAAGACATAGAAACAAAAGTTCACTATGTTCCCAATCAATTTCTATGTACGATTGTTCAATTATCATTTATTATTTTAATTTGCACAAATTTTGAGTTCTAGGTGAGGATTCCTTCAAATTCTACCAACCTACTAACTCCCACTAGGAAAAATAATTACATGACTTCATGTAATTTCTACATCTTTCCTTAACACAAAACCATAGCATGATAATAACCAACGTATAAACAACAATCATGCTTCAACTATAATTAAAAAAATAATTCAACATGTAATGGATTTCCTACCATTGTTCTAATTTTCTAGCAACTAGAAAATTCCAAGTATATTAAAACTATATACTTCATATCATTGAACTAAACTTTACACATCATATGTAACAACACTTGCACATAAGCTAGCTACTGTATTTCCTAAACTACAAGAAAATACAAGCTACAAATGAGTAAACTATGCATTAAACCTCAAAAAAATACGCGTACATAAGGTTCCCTACACATTTTCATACATTTATAAAATCCAAAAAATAAAAATAATTATTCCACAGTGTAAAGGACACCCATACGAACCCAACGCCACCAACCACGCTCCAATCTGAGCTTGCACGCGCCCCCACGCGCCGCCTGAGTGTGCGGCGCGTGTGGCGCACGCGCCAGCGAGCCAAAAGGCTCCTGGCTGGTCCGACCGGTCACCGGTTTGACCGTCGACCGGTCCGACCGTCGACCGGTCAACGGGTCGGGTCAACGTCCGGGTCGGGTCAATGGGTCGCCGGTCGGGTCGGGTCGGGTCGCCGGCCGGTGACCGGCCGGCCAACAACCGCCGGCGGTGACGTCATTGATGACGTCATCCCGACGGTTAATGACCGTGGGATGACGTCATCCGTGACGTCACACGCCGGTTCGGCGAACCGGCGCGTGACGTCACGCACCGGTTCGCCCACCAGCGCGTGACGTCACGCGCCGGTTCGCTGGCGTGCCCAGCACGTGTAGCGTGGCTCCCACGCGCCGCGGCTGCTGGCCGCGCGTGTGGGCGCGTCAGGCGTCGTTTGTCGGCGTTCGACCCACCGTTGGACTCGTCTCGACGAGTACTTTCATCCCGTATATTTGAAAAAAAAAATTGGCCCAAAAAATATATCGAAAATTGGCCAAAACCGTATGGGTGTTCGCGACGCCGAGTCCGTTTTTCACTCCGATTGAAAATTCGAGTTTTTCAGATGGTAATTCCGATCATTAGACATCCAAACAGTGTATAATTGATATTGATTCCAATATCAAAAAGTAAACGGGAAAATTCAATGAAAAAACAAGGCAGAAATCACGATTAGGCTCTGATACCAATGATGGAATTCATGTCGGCGGAAGACGACTTACTTGATTCCAATGCGCAAACAGCAAATAGTCCCGAATCGAACGTTGAATTGCGAGCCAATCACGAACAACAATGCCTCACGTTGGTCTGGATGCAATCACAAGGAAAACACCCGATTTCCACGGCGTAAATGCAAACTGTTCTTCGAATTGATGATTGAATCCTGCCTATCTTCAAGATGGAATTTTTAGAGAGATTTTGGTGCGAATGAATTGACAACCCGTCCAACGGTTGTGTTCGGGAGATTTTATACGTCTCCCTTCGTACCCCTCCATTGGTGACCTTCCATCGTAACGTTTCAACTTGAAACGGTGCGTCCAATTGCACCCCATCATGGTCGTACCCTTTGGAAGAATTACAGTGGTTATACACAGCCTGTATAGCGGAAAACCAAGTGAAAAATTAGTTGTATAAATCCTGGAGAGAGAATATAGATATTGGTTATGTTCATGATTGACTATAGATGTTGTTTAGGTTCATGATTGACTTTGTTGATAAAAATCGAACCCATCGTATGGTTTGGGGACACCCCGATCTCGTGTTTTGATTCATGTCCTATCAAATTTATTTGGTTACTTGAGTAGTTCATAAAGGTTCTTCATCATAAAGACCAAAAAAAAAAAAATAGTTACTTTGAATGAAAACATTATTGAGGGACTCTATCTAATAGAATATTTGGCATTTCTTGCATCATTCCGTCATCTCGGACTTTGACTCCCACAAACTCCACCTCTATAATGTTACGCATTAGCTTTCACCATTCCAACATACACTCTCTAGTCTTTCCAATTAAAAATCCATCAAACATCATAGGAAATTTATAAAATCCGTGTAGGACAGTTTGAGTCACTAGACTAAGAGAAAATAAATCTCGACTATTGAGTATTTTGCAAAGCAAGTTACTATGGACATTTAAGAAAAAATATCGGTCGTAAGATTATTGATGTCGTTATTGAGTAAGAAAAATTATGACACGTGAAAATAATTACTAAATTATAAAGCCTTAAGTTTACAAACTGCAAAAGGAAGTTATGATAATTCAGATAAGTTACTAAGATTAGAAAGGTAGATCTAGATAGATTTAGGTTGTTTACGATTTTCCATATAAAGTTACAAATGCTAGGATATTCCACCTTACAAAACTTAAAAGTAATGAATGCATCTGAAAGATGGTTATTAACTTGTCAATCATAGTGACTAACTGGAAAATTACAATTATCGAGGAAAATTACTAAGTGTAGGTATCATAACTTACGTAAATTTGAGGCATATTACTATGCTATTGGTGAATTACTTAGTGTTTGTTAGCATTTTCATCTTAGGAATTCTACAATCAAATTACCAACCATAAAGGTAAATGACTAGTTATAAGTGTCGGCAAGTTATGATGTTTACAAGCCAATTACGATCTATAAAGTAAATTGCTACATGTAAATATGACTCGTTACAAACAAATTACCAAAAAATCAAAAGGGGCTAATGCTACTAAAAACCTCAAATTGGTACTTGGCACTTTTACTCCAAAATAATTTTTGTGTCATAAAAAATCACAAACTAGTATATTCACATCACATTTACCCTATACTTGTATACCTGTGCTATTTTCACCATCAAATAGTGGTGAATCTAAGATTTTTGGGGTACATGTAGTAAGAGTGCACTGGTTTAGGATTTTTCGTGACATAAAAATTAGTTTCAAATAAATGTGACATCAATCTGCCAGTTTGAAAGTTTTTGGGACTCAAGATTTAGTCTAGAGTAAATATGATACTAACACATTTTCTTGAGATTTTTGTGATATGTACTCAGGGTGATTGGTTCTTGGGTAGTCCAATTCTCGATTCCTAAGTGGGTAAATAGAGTAGGTAGAAAAAGAAGGAGGCTCAAGGGACTCAACTCGACAAACATAATTCAAAGTAGAAGCATAAATTGACATCATGCACCTCCTTGCTTGGTGGATTTGTGCTGCCCCGCTTCAGCATTCTTAATCACCCATGCTCCCCTCTTGCATCACCTCGGCCACGGCGGTACTTCAAACTGTCGAGGAGACAAAGCAATGAAATCACGATGGTTGCGAAAATGGAAGCCAGTGACTCGGGCGAGAGGGTTGAGTGAGAGAGTCTAGATTCCAGCGAGAGGACACGAGACGCGAGCGACTCAGTAAGAGGGTTGAGCGAAAAGATCTGCGAAGGTGAGGCACGATTAGGGCTTGGACTTGGGGGCATGAAGGAAGATCTATGAAGATTGAAGAGTGAGCGTGAGAGAGTCGAGCCATAGGTTAGATCTAGTTTTTTTCTTTTTAGTATTTTACATATTTGTAAGAAAAAAAAATCAGTTTGCTTTGGGGGGTCCGAGTGAACGATTCGACCCTGGAACCAAAAGCCAGACCAAATTAACCAATTCCAAATTTATAGAATCAGGAACTAGAATAGTGACCCTGGAAATCACCCAAAACCGTCTGGACCATTCCAATTGCACAACCTTAATATTTGTTCATTCAAAAACTTGACAGTTAGGGTGCGTTTGGTAATGCTCTCGGGAGCAAGTGTTTTCGTTCTTTTGTTCCCTGAAATAGAAATGGAATAGAAACACGTTCGGTAACTTTTTTGCTTCTAGGAAGAGATTTAGAACAAAAAAAAAATTACTTATTGTTTTCAGGAACAACTTAAGAAATAAGCATTTTTTTTTGTTCTTTTTCTCTTCCTCTCTTCTTCCCCTTAGTTGGTTGATGACCTCGGCGATGGCTCCTCTGAGCTCGCCTGCCACTGGCGAGGCCCCCTCAAGCCTCGTCGTGGCTGGGTGAGGCTCGACCTCCCCTAGAGCGAGGTTGACCTTGTGATCATCGGGTGAGGTCTACCTCTCCGATGGCTGGGCGAGGCAAGGCCTCGCTAGATCTAAGCAAGATTGAGTGATGCAAGCCAAGGGTAGGCTTTCTCAAACAGTAGGATCGGGAGAGTGACTCGCGTATGGGAAACAGAACAGACAGAAATTTCAGCACTGCGCAAGCTCAGGAGAATAGTCGTATCTTTGTCGATATAGATCAGATCGACCTGATTCCAAAGCCAAATGAACAAAGACTTCTGGATCTACAATTTCTCTGTTTTGGATTTTCTGAAACAAGCGCTGTAGGATGGTCGAATTTGGGTTGGAAGTGGGTGAAAAAAATAACAAACAGAATAGGAAAAGATAGAAACTCCGTTGGTTGCTCTTCTAGGCCTCCAAGGAAGTTGAGGGTGTTAGAACTAGTACGAGCACCTAGAGGGGGGTGAATAGGTGATTAAAATGATTTTATAAAATGTTACAGAATATATAGACTTTGGATGATAGACTAAGAAATTGAAAGCAATAATCGATGTATGAGAATGCAATGTAGAGTAAAAGGATTAGGGATAGAAAATCAAGAGTCTAGGTTTATAGTGGTTCGGCTTAGACCAAGCCTACGTCCACTCTCCCGCACGGACAGCCCACTGGCTGGATTTCACTAAGAATCAAAAAGAGAATTTACAGTCTCACGCCCTTGATTCCACAGTATAGAGACTCTACTACACTTCCTCAAGGTCTCACCAAAATTCAGTCTCTCTTTTGATTACAAGTATAGCTCGAAGAATAAGATCACAAAAAAACAAAAAGACTCAGACTTTGAAATTCTTCTATCTCACACTCTTGAACAACTTGAGCGTCTCCCTTAAATACTTCTTCATGCATTCATTACCGTTGGCACCTTCCAAAGAAGTTCTTTCAATCAACCCGTTGGACAAAATCAATTAGAGAGATCTCGAGCTCCTCATCGAAAATGACAATAGTCCAACAATCATGCTCGCCCATACAATCAGGATCTCGGTTTCCATAAGTAGAACATTCCAAGTATAAGTAGAACAATCATGCTCGCCCATACAATCGACTTTATTAGATGACAAGATAAATATGATGTTAATTATAATCAATTGGAGGTATACATAATCAAGAGAGACATCTGCATAATTTAAAGAGATATGAAAAATTAAGGAAATATCTTAATTATCTCTAACAACACTTATCTTTCCTATCCATTGAGTTTGCTTGAGAATTGTAAATTATCAACTCTTATTGTCGCGCCTTTTAGGATTCTCCTTTTTTATGTTTTTTTTGGGGTGATTATTGTTATTGATTTGTCAAGCCCACTAATCTATCTTTGGAGTAATAGAGTGATAATCTTTTCTTCTTTTTTAGTTTACAATAATCTATTGTTTTTCCATATATTGGAAATTGCTAAGATTAATTTAGAGGCGGAATGTAAATAACTCATAATGAAATTTAGTAGGTTAGGTCAAGTCGACGGCTGCAGTGCTGCACAATCCCAAACTTTAAACTTTAGATAGCCAAATTGACCCGCATGTGGATGAATGGTACTATCACGCCCGAACCCCGAGCGCATGCCCATCCCTTTCTGGTCGATAAAATTTTGCGACTTCCCAGGACAATAACCGTCTCGGGATAGAAAAGCAGAACAATAATTTCACAAACAAACATGCCTTTAAAAACATATGCTGAGTCAAGTACAAGAGTCTATGGTCAAAAGATTACAAAAGACTATTCTCCAAAAAGAAGCGGTCCTATCCGACTCATACTTCAGATCACCTCCTCTCTACTCTTGGTCCTTCACTCAATGACCTTGAAAGTGGTTATACAATAACTAGTGAGACAATATCTTAGCAAGTCTAAGCTCTAAATTTCGGCTAGGAGGAAAAGACGCTAAGAAGCGTCCTAAGCACGCAATCACACAATCAAGGAGACTTACCTCGTCTCAGTTCCACCCTGTAGGTCAGCATAGTTCATATCACAAATCAGAGCATCACTCAAGCTCAATTAATTGGAACACAATACTCAATTCATCAAGCGTTCCCAGTTTTGATCTCGGTATATAGCACGGCCTACTCTCAGTTCGGCAGTCTTCTGGCATTGCCAGGCTTCGTCTCACCCCATTGAGCATGGCACGTCACTTCGTCAATGATTTTCCCGAAGGAGCATAGGGTCAAGAATCTACTGCGACCGGCTTCCCTTTGACAAGGGGTATCCCAAATAGGGATAACGTCCAACTCAACAGCCCGAGATGATTTCTCTTTGTTATCACACGATCACTCAAATATGGTCTAAGGTACCGTGCATTGCACTCAAATGTTTCAATTAAAATGGTGAACCTGACATTTTTCTTCATATTAGAAATACGCATGAAAATAGTCTTGTGTGGGTACACAGTCAACTTGACCCAGAAAAATTGACATTCTTCCTTTTTAAAATCTCACTATTTTATATATTATATAAAACCATTTTCGGTATTAAAATCCTACACCCGGGATTTTCTAAGTAAATATTGGAAATTCACAATTTTTGGAATTAAATACCAAAAATCCAATCATCACTCAATTTGCATAATTTAACACTTAATTGCATAAACTAACCACATCATTGCAATTAGCACGAAATTCTGGTCATCGGCTATCCTGGCCTAGTTTCCGGAAAAATAATTAATAATTAATTAATTTCTAAAGATACTAACCTAGGCCAAAATTATTAAATTAAATACCAATACGGACCCGGAAAATTCCCGAACCCTTCTAGATAAATAATGCAATTTAATTAGGCCTTAGCTAAACCATGCTAACCACCTAACATGCTCAATTAGATAATTAAATCATTAATTTAGTCTAACTAACCACCTAATTCCTAATTAAATAAATCTAAACATCACTTAGCATCAAAGCCTACTAAGAAGAGTTTAGAGAATAAACTCATCGTTCTATCGCGAAAACCGGTTCACCGCGACGACGACGTGACAACGGCCGAAATCTTAATTTTCGGGGTTGTCGGCGAACTCTCGGGCCGGGCCTAAAACGGGCCCAACAAATCTCAGCCCAACTGAGATTTGTTTCCAACTTGGGCTGGGCTTCAATTATCTTGCTGGCATTGGGCCTAACTTCAAGTGGGCTGAACCTTCACGGGCTTGCTGGACTTTAAATTTCGTTGGGCTGAAGACACGGAGATGGGCTGAACAGAAAACTGGACTGGCTGTCTTCGTGGATGGGCTGCTCACGACCTGGGCTTCTCGCGAATTTGGACAGCAGCAGCAGCAACGTGGGCTGGCGCGGCCCAATTGAAACAGCAACAACGAAGCGATTGCTAAGCTGCGGGCGATGCTGGGTGGAGGGATCGACGTGCAGCTGGCGTTCGGTGGCTGAGCAAGGGCTTCTGTTGATGACTCAAGAAGACGCGTGGAGAGGCAGAGTCAAGATGGAGCGGTGGAGGATGAGGTTGACTGGCGCGAGCGAGCTAGCCGTTTGCTCGATGAAGACACACGGCAATAGGGTCAACAAAGCAGGAACTCAGCTGACTTCGGTTGACTGATGCCTCGGTGGGTCGTGGGCTGTGCGGACGATGAGTGAGTGGAGGTGTCGCGGCTTGGGAGGAACAAAACGAAGAAGACAATTGGTCTTCTATTCAGCTTTGCTTCGTGAGAGTTGGTGATGAATTGGGGAAGGTTTTGCTCGATTATAGAGAGAGAGAAGAAGAGATGTGATTTTGGATGAAAAGAGAACAAAAGCAAAAAGCAGAAGGTTGTCGGGTCAGGGGGCACGCACGAAGGAAGGGAGTTCAAAGTCATATTCTCATCCACTCCATTAAATTCATGTCTCCCTTAAAGTCCAAAATCTTATCTTCTTTGTCCCCATTTCTTTCTTGTAAAATAATTCACCAAAATTCCAATTTGAAGCCAAAATTTACTGTTCCATCCTAAATCCGAATTTTACATTTTTAGCACTCAACTTCGGTCTCAATTTCTTCTCCGATTATCCGAATCGAGGTCCGATTTCGCTGAAGAAAAATTCCATAACATTTTCTGCAAGTCCCCAACACTCAAAGGCTCGGCTTGGAAGTTCAAATTTCATTTAATTTGGCCCGTACGAATCTCCGCTAATTTTTCGCAACGTCCGTAACGGTTTTCCGTAAAAATCTCGAAATCTCTGAAAAATCTTCGGAGGATAAGTCGACGTTCCTAAAATAGCTCGTGACACCACATAAATTACAATTTCTGAAATCGGGTTCAAATAAGTAGTTAATTTCAATCCAGCGCGCTTTTAGCGTAGCCTAATCTATCGGGTAGTTTTAAGGAATTTTTGGTGCAATTAACCCGTGATCAATTTATCTCAAGTCACATAGTGCATCTTCAACACATTGACGACTCTCGGTTGTTGTGAAAATCTCAAGATTTCAAATACGGACACAGGGTACCCAAAACGTCAGAAAATCAATTTAGTGCCGATCGGTGAAAATTTTGAAATCAAGTGGAATCACCCACATTTTGATCATATATCTCAGCCAAATCGACCTATCTCTGATCTCTAATCGATTCTGACAGTGCCGCAATGACCCTTGTAGACCGACACGGTCGAGCAGTCGATTCCTGTTCGAATTCTCAAGTTCATTACATTTAGATTATTTAATTGTTTCCTCATATAAACCAGTTATCTCGTGAGTGGTCAACTCAGAAAATAACATTATAGACGCGTTGACGAAAAACCCGATTTATTTAATTGAAACAACTCAGAAAATTCATGTTGTCACATGTACAATCATACAAGGCAATGTCAGATGATTTGGACAGCATTGATCTATCGACTTCAAATATATACCATTTAAAATTTCTCAAAATTTCTGTATTCTCTGGCACGCATCATTTCCCATGTTTTGTGGTTTTGTCCTCTGTTGAATATTGATTACTCTTTGCACCTTAACTCTTTCCTTTTCATCCGTTCGTTGTCCAGGACAAGCTAGATTTTCCGACAAGTTCTTATGTGGGGAATGAGGTCAGAGGAAGTGTTTCCTTCAGTCGATGAAACGTTCGATAAACGCGACAGCAGAGAAATTTTCCATTTCCCGACGAACATACGTCATGATGATTATATACTTCATTCCTTATTTTCAGCAACTGACATTGCCTTCTGTCCTTTTTGAGATTGCTGATTAGATAGGTACTCAAAGCATGAGGATGAAAGCAAGTTCGAGTCAGAATTTTGACCAAACATTGATTATTTGCGTGGGCTTGCAGTTGCTTTCCACACGATGAAAGAGAAAAAAAAAAGTAATACCCGCGATTTCAGATCACCAGGGGGGAACGGGAAACTTCCAACCCTGATGTCGCCCTTCTCAAAGTCATCTTGGAAAGTGGAAGGATTTCAGCTTTACAAATGTGCTATGAATTTTCGATGGCCCACACGGAATCTCATCCACCTAATCTATCAACTAATGCCTTTGATTTGGAATTTGCAACATCCAAGCAGGTAACTGTTATTTGTCAATATGAATGGAGTTTCATACATAGAGCGAAAGAGAAGTTCACTCCAAGTGCATTCTCAAGAGCAAGTACTTTGTCGAAGAAAGCAGAGAATCTTTTCACATTTTCATGCCGAAAATACCCTGACAAATTACGTGTACTAGAGTTTCAATCTCCAATGTAACAGCTAATACCTTGACTATTACGTGGTGTTAACTTTGTGTGCATGAAATCTCGTGGATCTTCACCGACCCTCGACTATGGAAATGGTTAACTCGTTTGTTTCACCGTCTATTTGGTCATTGAACCTCTCCGTGTAAAATCCCGGTTGCTTGGGCTGTGGCAATGAGGCACTCTCGCTGTCCAACATTCGTATTACAGATGACATGGTCGGCCTTTGTTCCGGACTTCGCTGAACACACAAGAGGCCTATCTGGATGCACCTGATAACTTCCGATCTTGGAAATGAATCCTCCATTTGTTTGTCTATGAGTTCGGTGGCCTCCCCTTGAAGCCATAATTTCCAGGCCTGAAAGTTGCAGAGTCCAAGGCAATTTTATTTGAGTAATGTCAGAACTCGAAGTAGAATCTTGGAGTAAAAGCTTACATGTCCAAGAAGGTTAAAATTGTGATCGTGGTGATGGAATTCTTTGTTCCTCCTGCCGCTAATTATTTCCAGGACTAGGACTCCAAAGCTAAAAACATCTGATTTAGTTGAGAAAATTCCATCTATTGCATACTCTGGAGGCATGTATCCACTGCATTACATTTCAAGGCAGGAATGCATAGTCAATTCAAAAAAATAGCCACAAAATCATGCATCAAAATATGGATAATATCTAGTATGGTGAGAACTTTTAAAGGCACTTACTAAGTCCCGACTACACGTGTTGTCTGTTCCCTAGATTGATCTCCTCCGCAAGCCCTAGCCATGCCAAAATCTGATATCTTTGGGTTCATCTCACTATCTAGCAGCACGTTACTAGCTTTTAGATCCCGATGAATTATTCTCAATCTTGAGTCACGATGTAAATACAGAAGTCCCCTTGCAACACCCACAATGATATCGAAACGCCGCCTCCACACGAGAGAATTGCCTCCTCTATTACCTACAAGTGTTTTTGGGGACCCAAATCAACCATAGGAATTCACAAACAAAACCACAAACTAACTTAAAATAGGATCAATCCTATCTGAAGAAACGTTTGAAGTAATTAACCACATTTTCATACTAAGATGAGGTGCTTGGAACAGACCAAATATTAAGGAGTCGAGGCTTCCGTTCGGCATATATTCATAGACTAACATCCTTTCCTCTCCGTTAATACAACATCCCAATAGTTTGACAAGATTTCGGTGCTGAAGTCTCGCAATCAGCAAGACTTCATTCTTGAACTCATCAAAACCCTGTCTGGAGTTTTGCGACAGCCTCTTGACAGCTATTTGAACTCCATCGGACATTAAACCCTGCAATATTTACGTTCATCGCTTAAGACAACTATTCAAAATGACGAAGCTCAAATCACATATCCATGTCTAATTCGATAAGTACATAACCAAGTCTTCTTTTCTTTATATGGGTGCCATCATGGTATTGTCCAACTGCTCTCAAATGAAATATATAAAGAGGAAAGAAACTCCAGAGCTCGTTTGAGAGTTGACGAGCATACATACCCTCTTTATCTTTTATCGTGATGGACTGCCCCTTTGTGAGGAAGCACCCTTCTCTCTTTCTAGTTATTGGGACAGGCGAATTTTTATAGATCTGGTCAATATCCATAGAACCAATATCCATATTCGTAGATAGTAATACTTAAAAGGTCCTTACCTTATAGACAGGACCAAAACCACCCTCTCCGATTTTATTGAGAGACGAAAAGCTATTAGTCGCTTTAGTAATGACTTCCAAGTCTAGCGTAGGCAGCTCTAAGTTGTCTCCACTCCCAGCCTGCACTTCTGATGTTTTCCCTGCAAAAAAATAGCCGATGAATTGTGTAGGGGAGGGACTTTTTCAGTATATCAGCTCGAAATTGTTCGACCCACTTTATCTTTTGGGAAAAAGATCTTCCTGAAGTTTGAATAGCAATGAACTTAAGTTGGTCCATTGGCTAGTTTAATTGCTCATATGAACTTAAGTTGGTCCATTGGCTAGTTTAATTGGTCATCTATGTAAACCTCACATTTATTGATGCAACAATGCCCATGATGCCCTGATTCTAGCATTCTTTCAAAGTTGAGCTGGAAAGATGCCTAATAGACTATACAATATTTGAAATTGCTTCAAGGAAACTGAAACGATTGCACTAGAGATTATTAACCGAGGTCAATATTTGCTGAGGAAGAAAGACACTTTACCTAGACATTTTTTGGTTCTTCTCCTCCAGAAACAGAGTAGCAAAAGAATTGCTAGAGACAGTGATGCGGCGACTGCTGCCACCACCAACCACAATTTCCACTTATGATTGCCTACGACCCACAATGGAAGAAAAATTTCAGGAACAGTTTGGTAGAAAAGATGGAGACAAAAATCTAAATTCACTGAATTTCGAAGATATACCTATGTCAGACGCCATGACCCTGATGAAAACATTCTGATTGGGGTTTGGTTGAACGAGCTTTCTGATGTCGAGAAGATCTCCATACCAAAGCAGACACCCGCTACCCTTATTGGCAATGTCTGCATTGGTATATGCGGTGCAAGTACAATTTTTCTGGCACTTGGCTCTGCATTCGTCAAGGCTCGTGCTCAAGTTCACCCAGTAACTCAACATATCCGGAACCTTCACACCCTTCAGCTTCTTGAACCCTTCTCCTTTAGGACAATTCAAGGGCTTCTTCTTAACACACCCGCTGGACCAAGAGTTCATTGCCCATTCCTGGGGCGATTTAGGGGTGTACCCAGTCAGGCAGCTGCATATTGGGGCATCACCAATCGTGCACACAGCGTTAGGCCCACAATTTGCATAGTCGTCGCAGGGATCGTTTGGCAACTCATGTACGTCTGCCCACTGTGTATTATTGTCCCAGACCCAGCGTTGAAGCGTGCCGGAGTGGTTGAGCACGGCCCTCGTGATGGTGGAATCTTTGTTGAGTTGATAGGTGTAGTACACTTCTTCGGCAGTTGTCACAAACTCGGGTTTGATGATTGCATTTGGGCTCAGGGGCAGTCCGCTAAACTGGATACCCTCCCATGGCCCGCTCCGTTCAATTACCGAAGCATTCCTGCGGAGAAACTTCTGGGGCAGTCCCTGGAGTTCGATTTTGTATGTGATGTCTCCTGTTGAAGGATCATCCGAATCCCTCCAAGAAGTGAGGTACCGATTCAAACCGATCCTCAGATCCCATCCTAGCTTCATCCCCGCTAGTAACGTATCAAAAGGATGGTCAAAACTCTGCCACAGGAAATTCCCCGAACCGTTGTTGTTTTGATTTGTGAGGACCAGATTCCCGGAGTCCAGGAGCCGCGCAGCCACGTGATCGGAGGCCAGATTTGCTGTGTTCGTGGACCAAATAGCTCTTCCTGTTCCATCAACGATGACTAGATTCCCTCCTGTCCCAATCTGCAGGACTCCTGACGAGCCATCGATTGGATCGTCCCTATTCGCCACCCAGACAATGGTCTTCACCGGGATGTTGTAGAACCAGATCCCAACATACCGGTTAGACGAATTTCCAGCGCTGAAGAATCCAAGCTCGAACTTTCCTCCCGCGGAAACTAGAGTCTCGTTATCTCTCACCGGCCGAGACAGAGTTATCATGTCACCAGATCTGCTGAGCTCTGCTGCCGTTGAAAGCAAGGTGATGAAGACGAAGAAGTGAAGAGGAGAGTGAAGAATCTCCATTGAAGAGACAGAAGCCGGATAGCGAATTATATGGAATTGTGGCGGTCAGGCTTGGAGTTTTGTCGGATTTTTGTTTTTTCAAACATGGTTGGCGGCCACGGAGGAGGGTATTTTATCTAGAAAGATGGTTATAAGAAAGAGACGCAAGTATAAATTCTTTGGCAGTATTCGTTATTCAGACAAGCTTGATGGTGGCAGAAAGATATACTCAATTTGGTTTGGCCAAAGTGGAATGTGAATATATGCCACCTATTTGGTGGAAGACCGAGTGAAAATTTTGTTGGATATACCCCAGAGACAGAGTACAGATGTTGATTAGGTTCGTCATTGGCTTAGTCAGCAAAGAACGGACCAATCTATGTGGTTTAGGCGCATTATAATCTCGTGTTTGGATTACTCGCATTGGTTATGATTCACACTTGATCTAATTCATGAGGTTAGTCAGATAGTTCATAAAGAATGCATTCATCTCATTAATAATGATTATATAATTGTGCAATCTATTCTAAATTCTAACAAAAAAAAAAGAATAAATTTCGACCATCAGATTATTTAATATAATTACTTACGAACATTTTAAGCAAAATTATTGATCGTAAGATTGTCAATAACACTGCTGATTAAGAAAAAATTACCAAATATGAGAATAATTACTAAGGTTTACAAACTGAAGAAGGTGTTACAATCATCTAGTCAATTTTCCGAGATTGGAAAAGCAAATTTGTGATAAATTGATATAGTTCATGACTTTTCTTAGAAAAACCATCAATTATAGGACATTCAACGTTACGATACTTTGAGGCATTGACTTGTGAATTACGATGGCTTATCGGAAAGTTACAATTATTTGGGAAAACATGTATCATCAATTATGTCTATATTGTAGGTCAATTATTGAGTGTTTAACATTTTTACTTTAAAAGACTATTGTCAAACTACCATCCAAAACTATAAATTACTAGTTTTAAGAACAAACGAGTTATAACGATTATAAGTAAATTTCGATCTACAAAGCGAAACAGCTTTATATCAGATTGACTAACGTTCACATGATTCAAGATAAATTCCGACAAATTAAAAAAGTAGTAGAAAATTCGGACCGGTCCCCCTTTGTCCCCACGGGACTCGAGAAAGCACCCACAATTGAAGTCAATTCGAGTCTGCAACCATGTGTATGTTTTTTACTAGATGATATATATAATTAGTTAAATGCGTAGGAAGTGGCGGATCAATTTTGAATTAAACTGAGCTTGACCTCCAAAGACTTGTGGGTGTCCAAGACGCAAGCCAAGACCAGAGATTTGCGGAAAAGAGCACTATAAGTTGATGCCACCCATTTGTAAAATTGATTTGGAAAGTGGCATGTACGATAAGTAAGAAAAACTCAAGGAAAAGAATGCAACATCACTTTATGTTTGATTTATGAATCAATTTTTTTCACAATCATTGGCGGAATTGGCAGTGCTCTTATTTATGCCAATTGTGGTGGATGAAATTTCTTTATGGGACCCTGGGGTAAACCCCTTCCCTACACTCAAAACAAGATTGGGACATTGCCTTAGCGGGTTACTTATTCCGATTGTAGTTGCTAAACCATCTCATGAGACCATGGGGACCCCCTCCCCCACACTTGAAGGAAGTTAGGGACATTACCTTACGAGGCATTTGAACTATGGGGAAAATTCATGCCTTTCTTACTTATGCCGACTATGACCGATAGATCACCTCATGCAACCAATAACCCCCTCCACAATCAAACGAGGTTGGGACATTATCTCAAGGGTCACTTATTCCGGTAACGGAGGATAAACCACCTCACGAGACCGTGGGGTCACCCCCTCCTCCATACTCAAGTGAGATCGGAACATTGCCTCGGGGGTATTTGGATTCAGGTAGCGGAATCAGATCTTGCTAGTGAATGTTTTGAGGTTCTCATGTTGTTTCCCTCTAACATGTTCCAGGTTTAAGAATGCTCACTTTGGCAATAAGGGTTATTCTCTCCGAGCACGACTTTCACCAACATAAGTGAAGGCTAATTCCAAAGAACGAGATATTAAATAGTGGAGTCGGCTGGATTTATATGCATGGGCCCATTGGTTTTGTAATTTGTCTTTAAAGAAGTACGACAAAGTCGTTTGCCGGGTGTAGTCAACGGTGACAATGGGACGTCCCACCAGTGACAGCCTCAACTTGGCCGGCGTAAGAGAAGTGATGACAAAGTACTTCATCATAATTTCCTGAAAATGCTCAAGGACTTAATTGCATAATCAATGAGTCAATTGATCAATGAAACCCGCATGTAAAGTTATAAAATTCTAATGAAATTTATTAGTTTGAGCATGTGCTCGAAATTCAAGATGAAAGCATAATTGAGTGGAGCTTGGGAGGTGATATCTTATAAAATCAACCAAATGTGGTGGTGCGAAATACTAAAATAGATATGACAAAATACTAACTTAGTTATAAGACTTGTAATGAAATGCATGTTTTTTTGGCTTTTTATTTTTTTTATTTTTTTTTTATTTTTAATGAGAGAGAGGAAGAGCTATGGCTGGTGGGTACTAGGGGTGTGCATGGTCCGGGCGGGCGGTTCCCGACCTAGAACCGAGAACCGCCGGCTAAGGACCGGTTCCGAAAAATTGGAACCGGGATCCACCCGTTTGTTGCATGGATCCACCCGGGAACCGGACCGCCGGTCCGGTCCAGTTCCCGGGTGGATCCATGGAACCGATCTTGACGCGAAACAATGTTGCTTTTCAACATAGAACGGTCGGGTTTATGAGTTGGGAAGGAGGGGAGGAGGTATATGGTCGGGTTTTCAACATAGAACGGTTGCAAAACAATTTTCCGTGGCTGTGGCGGGTGGCGGCCGACGCGAGGGGGCGAATAGCAGCGGTGGAGGAGCAACGGCGGCGGCGTCAACGCTCGAGGAGGAATCGAAATGGCGATAGGATTAGGAGGAACCGAAAAAGAGACAAAGAGAGAGAGAACCGAAGACGAAGGGAGTGAGGAGATGATATCTAATCTAGGGTTTCTTTTAGTAATTTTTTTTTTAATATTAAAAAGGTTCCGGTCCGGTCCGGGTGGGCGGATCCGCCCATGGAACCGGGAACCGGACCGGTACCCACCGGTTCCGAAAAATTGGAACCGGGAACCGGACCGGTTCCCTCAAGAACCGCCGGTTCCGGGCGGTTCCGGTCCGGTTCCGGGCGGTTCCCGGGTATTTTGCACACCCCTAGTGGGTACCGTCGCAGTAATCGCAAAGGACACAGCAGGTGGTGACATGACCTCGACGTTTGGTGATGGCAATGATGTTGCTGGGGTGTGGCGGCGACTAAGCTAGCGGTATAGGTTATGGTTGTATGGACGAAGATCGTATGTTTGTGGCTATGACAAATGACATTGGATAGGGGTACTGTTATAAGAAAGAGGGGGAAATGTCAAAAATAGTCTATGCATGCCCGGTTAATGTTAAATGTGATCCTTAAATTTTTTGACAAGCTAAATTGATTTTATTAAAATAATATGAACAGTAAATTTAACAAAATTGAAAGATTAAGAACCAAATTTAACATCGATAAAAAATACGAGAGTTGAATTGATGTACACTCCCCTGAAATCGGTGGTGCAAATTTGTAGTTACGAAAATAGAGGGTGCCAAGTGATAAAAGATGAGAGAAGGCAAGCATGTCTCGGGTATGTGTAGGTCTGATTCAAGTGGACTGACCTCGTTGACGATTGTGGGTGTCGTGCTTGACTCGCTGTTTTTGATAAGACCTCGTGAGAGAGACTCGACGGGAGACCAGCCAGAGCCAGCTTCACCACAAGCACAGGTCCTGGGTCCGCCATGAAGACCATTACTTCAGTAATTGATCAAGTGGTGGTGTCAGTCTCCCATCACCACATATATCACGAAGCTCTTGGCCCTCTTCTAGAAGATAAAGATATTATATAGGAGAAGTATGCACCGCCCTGAAACTGGTGGTGAGAGTATCTGTATTTCTCGCCTCTCCTAGCTAATTTTCTATAGTCCGTGACTTTTTGCATTATAACTAGCAGAAGAGAACACGCAAATTCGTGCTAAAGAACAAAAAGAGCATGATACGAACGTGATACGAACGTGATACTCGCATGATCAGATGTGCACTGAGGATGACAGTGTTCTTGACGTATCATTTAAGTCCGATAGTGGTTGACTGTACAGTAAACCAAATTATGCTCCTATTGCAATATCTGCCTTTTCTTTTTTGGTCTTTTTAACTTGGGTTAAAAAGTGGGATTGATTTTTTTTTTTTTTTAAAAGGAGAAAAGTAAAAGGAAAAATAAGTTTTCTAAAAGGCAGAGACCTTGCACGAAAAGGAATGGAAAAAGAGAGAGAAGAGAAAAGAAAGGAGGAGAAAAAAGAGAGGAAAAGAAGAGAAAAAAAAAGGGAAAAAGAGGTTTTGTGCGTGCACACCACGGTAACGTGGACAAGCCGGATTAATTATGTTTAGCAATGTTTGGTTAGTGCTTGACCTTTTTATTTGTTAAATGGGAGGAATTTCCGAAATTATGGCTCCTACGTGGAATTTTGTTTGATAATTAATAGTACTGGAAGACCTTGCATATATGTGAAGGCTATTATAGGCCCGGAGGGTTGTGATATGGTAATTGAGCAAAACCTTGGTGCACTAAAGGTGACAAGGGACGATATTACCCCAGCAAGGAGTGTGGAGTTCAAAAGCATCATTAAAATGAATATATGCGCTATAAGTCTTAAAACTTGTCACGAAAATACAATTAAATTTTAAAACTTTCAAAAAATGCAATCAAGTTTTAAAACTTATTAAACTGACATAATCAAGTCCCCTCCCACTGTTAACATCATTAGTTTCTCTAATGAAAAATGTTGATGTGTTATTTTAAAATTAAATTTTCTCTCTTACGTGGCATTTTTTAATTAATTTTTCTTTCAGTCTTATTTAAATAATATTTAAAAACTAAAAAAATAAATAAATAAATAGGAAGAAAAGAAAAGAAAAAAAAAGGCAAGGACTCGTGGCTAGGCACTGTTGTTGCTGCTTATCATCAAAGGGTTAGCGACAGCAGTGCCCTTCATCGGAGTGGTTGGCAAAGGTTGCCAAACCTAAGGGTGAGAGGGGCAGAAGCGTAGCTCTCGCCACCTTAGGCAAGGGCCAGTGAGGCATCACCAAATCTGGGTGAGCCTTAATGGCCCCAAGCGAGGGTCGACGATGCCTCACTTGTGATATCCAGAAATTTGACACCTTCAAAATATATGAAGTAGTTATTTTATCAATGTACTGATAGTTAATTGATTCTGAACTGATCATTCATAAGTTAACTAATCTATTGAAAGATGCTATAAATGATTAAAATGCAAATGACTAGAGAATTCAATCAAGAATAGACCGCTAAATCATAAGAATCGACAATGGTCAATACTATAATGTTATAAGTCAATTAGAAAACGGATATAAATCGATTTGACATAATTATATAGTTGATTTGCAGGTAATTCCGCACGATTATGATATTCGCAATGAATGGCAATAAATCAATTTTCTATTGATCTTGTACTCAGGATTAGTAATTGATCCCTTGCGATTACATGATAAGCAATGGTCATCAACTATTGAAGAGGCACAAACGTGGATCGAATATTTTTGGCCACAAGTCAACTGTATGAGAACCCCTAAAAGCCACCCAATAGTTTAGGTCATACTAAAGTCGCATCTGATTGATTTTAACCACGGATTTTAATTAGATTACTTCGAGGATTCTGAGACTAACTTATTGGATGTCGCCTCATTTATTTGTCAATTTATCAACAAGCTTAAAATTCTCAAATAAGAATTAGAGAGTCGAGAATCAGAAGCCGGAAAAAGGGAGTTGGGCCGAGCGAAGGCCCAACAGGCCTCACGCCCATTGGATTCAGAGATGAGGGCCCAAGCCAAGCCCGCCAAGCCATTTCAAGCCAATTTCAAGCAAGTGGGCCCAAGGGTAAAATTGGAATTTGAGTTAAAAAAAAGTGTAAAAAGACCATTTTGCCCCTTCTAGAAGGGTTTTGGCATTTAAGAAAAAGACAAGAGGAGACATGAAGCATGGATGAGAGGAATTTGACGAAGGTTAGTCGGATTTTTTGACAAAATCCTATCCAAAAACTCCCCTCTTTCTTCCTTTCTCTCTCTCCCCTCCATTCTTTCCCCTTGGCCGACCCTTCCTCCTCCACCATCTCTCTCTCTCATCTTCTTCTTTCTTCTTCCTCCATTTCTCTCCATGGCCACCCCCCCCCCCATTGCTGCCCATTCACCACCTCCACCTTCGTCGCCCTTCCACCACCATCCGTCCCTCACACCGCTGCGCCATCGTTGCCCGCTAGATACTATCCCTCATGCTGTCCCTTGTCCGTGAGCCGCCGCCAAGCTTCCCCAAGCCCAAGTTGCAAGCTTAAGCTGTCGAGCCGATGTCGTTCATGCCGCCATTAGAATTGTGGGCCCCTTGTTCTCATTGCCGCCACGTCGCCGTTGTCGTGAGCTCATTGCCATCGAAAACTGTGATTTAACTCATAATCCTTGATTAGAGAGTTAATTGCGTTTAGGGATGAGATTAATGGTAGTTAGTGTTAACTCATATTCCTTTATATGTGTGTTAAAAGAAGTTACGCAACATATAAATGATTGCAACATATATATGTGGACACCTAAATTTTGCATTTTCACTTAGGACTTAATCGTGTAGAAAATTGGGAATTAATTTTTATTCCCTAGCAAAAATAATTTGCATGGCATGTAGACATTGGGAACATTAGCATCACTAGTACTAATCATTGAGTTTTTTTAGTTTTTTCTATAAAACTATTATTAAAGTTATTATTATTTTGTTTCTATTTTCATTTTTTAAACAAAAAAGAAGAAGAAGAAGAAAGAAGAAGAAAGAGAGAGAGAAGCTGAGTAGGGCCGGGCCAGCTTTGGGCCTGCCTGGCCCTCCTTTCCTTTCCCTCTTTTCTTTTTCCCCACAGGCCAATCCACTTATCTTTTTCTTCTTATGCAGCCCACCTCTTTTTCATTTTTCTTTCTTCTTTCTTTCCCCACAAGCCAGCCCACCTCTTTTCTTCCTCAACCCAGCCCGTCCGCTCCCTCATCTTTCTCCTCCGTGGCTCGCCTTGGCCGCTGGCTTTGTGACAAACAAGGAAAAGGGACGTTGGTACATCGTACAAAGGATAGTAGTGTGGAGGCCGTCGCGCGCAACACTGGGTGAAGGGAATGTCGTGCGGTACTGGTTGAGCTAGCACTGTCCTGGTGAGAGGCGAAGAGAGGGAGTGACGTTAAAAGAGAGGTGAGGGTTCTGTTTTGGAGAGGTGGTATTTTTATTTTTATTTTTTTGGCTTGGCTGAGAGAGCAAACTCGAGAGAGAGAGAGAGAGAGCTAGAGGGAGAGTGAGCGCGAGAGGGTGACTGGCCATTGCCGAACGTCTGTCCATTGGCCGTCGTCTGCCGTAACCCTTCCTACGAACCAGGTAGGTCTCCCCCGAGCATGTGTGCTCTGTTTTCGAGGCTTCGGACCGAAGATCATGGCTGACCAATTTGCACGATTTTCGGTCCCATTGGTCCTCCATGAAACCTTCTATGTGTTTTGGTAGGCGTTGTTAGGAGCTAGGTTCGTGCTAGAGTCTCTAGAAGGTCAAAGATCCCTCGTTTCAATAGTGTGTGCCAATTGTTTGTTGAAATGCTTGAATGAACTTTGGTTCTCTTTAGTGGGTTATGGCCAAGATCTGATGTTGTTGTTCATACTCATGTCAAATGTGAATAATACGTCTTTGAGTTGGTCCAGAATACTTCTTGCATGTCTAATGTCAAGCTTGGTTTGAACCCGAATCCTTAAATGAGCCTAGATTCCTTTGTTAGCCAATGCATCTTACGTGTTTGATGAAATGCCTCAGGGAAGGTTGAAAACTAGTTCGTGTTTAAACCGGAGACCGACCAATCTTTACTTCTATAACTGTTGCTCCATGTTCAATTTTTTGTGTGTTCATTGTGCTTTGGTGTGATTTTCATGAAATGGCTATGCATTGTTGAGTCAGCAAGGGTTTTCCTTTGCACGGGCACTAGAGCAGGTCGTCGACGACGTTCGACGCCAATCGGAATGGACGACTAGTGGGTGATGGTTGCCAGCATACCAGTGGTAGTAGAGACCGGTTACTTTGGCCAGTGTTGGTGTGTGGGTCAAATCCAGTGGGAAGCAATTTTTGGGTGTGCGGGGAATGCGTGAAGAAGGAAACCATTGGGGAAGAAGAAGTCCAGGACAAGAAAATAAAAGAGAAAAAATTAAAAGAATTAATTAAATTATTAATAGTCATATTAAAATTTTTAAAAAAGGTTAATATCTAGAAAAATTCCAAACTAGTACACTTGTGAGAAATTTACCTCAAATTAATTTTTTAACTACTAAAAACTCCAAATTAGTCCAAGCTGGTACATTTGTGACGAATGTACCATATATTAGTTTCCATTGAATTTTACTGTCAAATTACTAAATTAAATGACACGTGACAGTTGACTGATATACAAATTTGAGATTTTACTCTCAATTTATCACAGTTATACAATTTTTGTGATTTTTTGTGATATTAATCAAATTCAATGGATGACATATTTGTTACAAATGTATTAGTTTTAAGTTTATGGCGGTTGAATAATTTGTCACAAGTATACCAATTTGGGGTTTTTTATGGTCAGTTGGGATAAATTTGTTATATATGTACTACTTGATTTTTTTATAGTCAAAAAATTAGTTTATGGTAGATTTGTCACACATGTACCAATTTGGGGTATTTTAGGATATTAACCCTTAACAAAAGGAGAGTAAGAAAGAGATTTTTTAAAAAAAAAAAAAAAAAAAAGGGTAGTCGGATTGAGTCAACCGACGAATCGGGTTCACCCGGTCCAAACTCGCTTTTCCTTGATATAATATTTAACAAATTTGATTTTTTTTAAATAATCAAATTTAAAAAGTCTTAAAAATTAAAAAGAAAAGAGAAATGAACATCAATAATAATTTAAAATATTAAAAATCGCAGAAAAAATTAAAAATTTCGAAATTTTTAAAAAATTAAAATTTTGAAAAAATGAAAAAAAATGAAAATTTTGAAAAAATGAAAAAAATGAAAATTTCTGAAAATATTAAAAATATTTCAAAAAATTTCAGAGATTTCCAAAAATTCAGAAAATATAAAAAATTCAACAATTTTCAGAAAATTTGAAAATATGATCTTTTTGAAAAATTCAAAACAAAATATTATTATTTTAAATAAAAAAATAAAAAAATTTGGAAAATTCAAAAGTTCATTAAAAAAATTACAAAATCCCTCAAAATCTATAATTCCATGAAAAAAATTTAAAATAGACTTTTTGAGCTATTTTCTTAGAAAAAATGGAAGCTTCTTAATTCTAAAGTTGTGCTAAAAAATTTAGTAAGCAAATAGAGCTCTACATTAGGGTTTTAATTGTCCTCGAAGATAATTACTCTTGTTTGCATGCTTTTGTCGTTTGTGGCTCCCTTTAATCTAGTTAGGATTGGTATTTATCTTTTTTCTTAATGTTAGGTCTTTTATTAATTGCAATCTATTCCATACTTTCTTCAGTAGTCGATTATTATTTTAATGATTGCGCACCCACATGATCATTTCACGTGTTGGTGGATTGATATAAATTTAATCCAAATTGCTTAATAAAAATCTTTTTGGAAATGAACAAGTTTAGGTATCAAAATTTCATTAATTGGTTAATTAGTGTAATTAAGTCCTCGACCATATTTGGTTGCATAAGAAGTGAGGTACACTCCCATGTTACATTTGGTTTCTAGCCGACTCTAATAGGTTAGTGGTGACTCTTTATTACAAAATTTTTATGAACAACTCAATGTTGCATGAGGCATGGGCTTGAGAAAACTCATGCCTAATCGTGGGCCATAGTCCTGTCATTTAAGCAATACTCCTAAATCAATATTCCCCCCATCGAGGTAGGTCGTGACAATATCCATAATCTATTTGCTATAATATCGTGTCTATAATCTGTGCATTAATGATGTTCATTGGAGATGAGGAATAATAAGGGTGTTGTATAATTTGATTTGTTTCACAATAATTGATGACAATTTAAGATGATTTTGGGAGATGGGTGGGTTCATTTTCCAAATAAAGTCCTCTTATTCTTGTCATTCCTTTTCTGGACAAGTTGTGTCCTTTAGACTTCTCTAGGTGAAACTTTAGAGTAGAAACGCTTGTAAGCTGGATAATTAGCACCCAGATTTTATGTTCAATTAGTGAACAAATGCCAAGTTCCTCCATCTTATTGGCCATTTGCCTTGTTATTTTCATTACTTTAGAAAATCAGGAGTTAACTCTAACAAGAAAATTGTTCAAAAGTCCTAAACCTTTTGATAACTTACCAATTTAACCCAAAATCTTTTGATAATTTATCGATTTAATTTTAAGGATTAATACCCCGAAAAACCCCAAACTGGTACACTTGTGACAAATTTACCCAAAATTACTTTTTTTACCACCAAAAACCCCAAAGTGGTATACCTTTGACAAATTTACTCCAAACTGGTACACTTGTGACAAATTTACCCTCCGTTAGTTTTTGTTAAATTTTACCGTCAAATTATTAAGTTAAATGACACGTACCAGTTGACTAGTATACCAATTTTGGATTTTACGCTCCGTTTGTCACAGTTTACAATTTTTGTGAATTTTTTGTGGTATTAATTCAATTTAGCAGAGGGTATATTTGTCACAAATTTACCAGTTTGGGGTTTTTTGCAATCGGATAAATTAGTTTGGGATAAATTTGTCATAAATATACCAGTTTATGGTTTTTTATGGTCAGTTGGGGTAAATTTGTTATAGGTGTACCAGCTTGGGGTTTTTCATGGTCAAAAAAATAGTTTTGGGTAAATTTGTCACAGGTGTACCAGTTTGGAGTTTTTTGGGGGATTAACCTTAGTTTTAAATATTTTAACAATTTGTCAATTTTGATAAAAAATTACTGAACTGGTGATCTAATCAGTGCTAACCATCCAACATGACAGTGGTCATGTTGAATTTTGCGGATTTTTTTTTTTTCATTTCTTTTTCTTTTTTTTCCCTTTAGTGGTCATCACCAAACCTAATTGATGGTTAGTGGCCGACCTCATGCAAGGGCAAGGGTGACCTTGTGGCATCCCAGTCCACAACTTACTAATCATTGTTTTTTATTTACTTTAAGTTATCACGCAAGCGAAAGTCTTTTCTAAAGGTTAGCATTTATAACATGATTTATACACGTGCCTCTTAAAACACAATAATTGAGGGAATCATGCTTCCATTATTTACCATACCTATATGTACACTAGGTGGAGGGTTATACATCAAAAGGAATGACCTAAACTGGGCGAAATCAAAAAGGCATTTGTCTCCCTAAACTCTATTATAGCAAGTTCCTTGTCTGTACATACGTCCCTCCATCCGACTATCCCGACTACATGATCCCACGCCCCAAAAAATTACGATCGTGTCAAAATACAAGCATGACCACTCTGTGCTCCGTCCTACTCCGGCTCCTAATCCTCCACATCACTCCTACCTCCACTTATACCAAGAGCATCGGGAATGGAATCGGTCCTAATAGGTGACTATACGTTAGTACAAATATAGCAACAAAATGGTAGGTAATCAGATCAAACTGTCCTATATCCACTAGAAAGATAGTTGTGTATCGAACAAACACCATGCCCAGAAAGTTCATATCGATAAACTCGTGATGCTCGCCCTCTAGCACAAGTGCTCTATAATGAGAGATCATTTCCAGTCACACGAGTAATGCCAGCATGCATTTAATATGACACGCGTCATATACAATCACATGGGTCATACTACTATGCAATGAGTGCATCAAGCTTCACATTTATCATGCATAATATCACTAAGGTCCATCCCCATTTCACTACTCAGCTAGTCCTTGTAGGCAGCTCACGTAGTGACCTCCAATTCTATAATCGGGCATCCACAATTCCCAAATCATAGGCACCCTACTCCAAAGCATCTCGGTTGTTAGCCAAGGCATTTGCCTTTGACATTTACTCCGAGCCATCATCGGGCTCTTGAGTTGGTCGTCAAGACTTCTGAGTTTTGTCTCTAGTCAAGGCATCCCTACTATAACCCGGGTCATCTTGGTTGTTAGCCAAGGCATTCACCTCTAACATCAACTCTAGGCCATTATCGAGCATCCAATATCATGCCCTAGACCTACCCTTGGCGTGAGGATGTGACATCTTTTGCGATTGGATCAAGTTGCGACACCCTAGAAGGCGTCGTCATTCCATTGATTCACCTCTAACATCCACTCCGGACCATCGTTGGGCATCTAATGTCACGCCTGGACTTACCCATGGTGCGAGAACATGACATCCTTCGCAATGGGTTCAAGTTGCGACGTCTCTGGAGGCATCGCCATCCCATTGATTTTATCTTTGACTTTAAGCCCATGTGGAAGCGTAGCGTGCAATCTCCATTCACCCAATCAATCAACAACAACCAATGGATAATTAGGGAGAAACACACACACATACATACCGCATACCTTTCATGCTTTTTTTATTTACGTGAAACGATTACAAATTTACACGCCTAACCTTAGGGCCGATTCAATTGGTCATCCTCACAAACAAAAAGATATTAAAAATGGGGGTTACTCCTAACTCCTTCTATAAGGACAGCTATAAAAAAATGGTTCCCATCTTTTGCTGGTGTCCTCACGGTGACGACTCAGGCTCTAGGGCATAGTCAGGGTCAGACTTAGGGTTGTTCAGGGTACTATTAGGAGGGGCCATCAAACCCACGCAGAGGACCATAGAAGTCCTCATCAACCCAAGCAAACCAAGCCATGAATAAATGGGGGACTAGATGCCCCACATCCTCATCCACCCACACCATCGTGGTGTGGCGCTAGAAGAGAATGTTGGTAGTAGCATCCTTGATGTCTAGCACCATAATTTCCATGTGCACAGGAAGTCGGAAATGGGATGGTGGTAGATTCATACCTCGGGATCTGAAAAGGTTAAACAATAACAGTGAGTTAAAAACTCAATAAGTAAAAATCCTAAACCTTATATAGATAGATATCTTGCATCAAAGCCTTACAATTTCCTAACCTAAATACGTCGATGGAAGATCAATAGCAAAGTCCAAACTGTGGTTTAACTATATACATGATGGAATCTATTCTCAACCTAAGTCTCTCGAGTCCTAAACAAAGGCATATAAGTTCACACGTGTCACAATTAGTGCAAATAATAGCCAAAATATTCACACGTGTCAGATATCAACATTCACAACATTATCAAAGCCTTCGAGACTCAAACAACAACCTTTAGGACATCTACATGCCTTTCACTTGTTGAACAATGACGATTATAGCATGCACTTGCCTTCTAAGTCACTAAAAATGGCATATAAATCATGCACCTATTTCATGCATCTCATATAAATCCATGTGAAACATGTGCGGGCCATAAAACAACTTCCAAAGTATGCACATAACACTCAAATACTTCGTACACGTTTAGTGTCTCAAGAATCACATGGCATCCCATACTACCATGCTATCTCGAGTCCAATTATCGATCATACATAGCTGAAGCCCTATGGCTCTTCTAGAAACCTGCAAGACATTGGCTCACTCTGTTGAGCATGGTATCTGAAATCCATCGAGCATCATTCCTATATAACACATTTCGCAAACTGCATCCCATTTATGTGGGGTTATCATCTCATTCTTACTAACGAGGCATCCCATCGACACGCGTGTATTGTCCCAAAATCCATCAATGATGGAATTTCTCATATGACCACACAAATCAAGCATTCAAGCAATCGATTTTATCGTTCTCATTCGTCCAAGTATGAATGCCATAAGGACATGCCAAGCCATGTGTAACTCATGCCCTATTGTTTATCCGATAATGGAATATGTTGAGCATGAAATTAGAATCATAGCTTGACCCATGACACTTGAGTACCGGTCTAGGATAATGAGGGGTCATAATAATTGGAATACGAGTATTGGCAATGCACCTGAAATATTTCGAATGTGTTCTAATTATTATCTATGTGTGTTGCACTAATATTGTCGTGTGAGATGTACTAATATGTAGGGTTGTGTCAAGGCGAGGTAAGATTGTATGCCGTTGCGTGTTTAGGTTGCCTTCGAAGTGAATTAGGGTCCTAATCGAGGTTTAGGAAGTTGACTCACTGAGATTTATATCTCACTCAGTTGTTGTTAATTATTTTCAAGGCCATAGCGTAGAGAGCTGCCAAGTACAGTTGTGGTGGGCGCGAGATGCGACACTTTTTGGCTGATTTTGCTGTTAGTGAAGTTTAGGTTAACCCTAACACCAATAAGTTTTTTTGAGTTGGCCGGTAGGAAGTTGCCTTTTGGAATGAGCTTGTAATTGTTAAACTTCCTAAGGCTAACAAGCAATAGATAAATGTTGTATGTTTGGAAATATTTGTTGTGTTTTACTATCCCTGCTTTGATGATTGATTGGGTGTTGTTTATTTGAGTTGTTTCTGCATGTGTTTAATTGAAAGATAAAAAGAATGGACCGGTGACACATCACGGGATGTCGCAATTTTAATCCATTGTTGTGGGAAGTTCACATGCTTGGGATTCAAAGCGTGACATGATGTACTTCCACACACATCCAAGAACCAACGCCGTTCTAGATTCGGTGACTCAATGTGAACTCAAGCTTTGACCATGACTTATGGACATCTATATGCAAAGATCACTTCATATAATACTCATATAGCCATTCATGGCATTCAAATATGAAGATCAAGCTTAAGTAGCAATAGCAAATGATCCATAACAACAATCATAGCAAGCCTAGGCCTAAATAAACCATTTCCACAACTCACACCAAACCTAAGGAACCTCAACCCTCACATACTTGTTCCTCGAACAATCCTAAACCATATAGATCAAGCATATCATAAGCAAACCATACCAAATTAATTACATGAGTTCCTCAACCTAGGATAGTTCTACAGCACTAAAGGCTGTCCTAAATTGAAGTAGCGTAATGCAACGGCCTAGCTGACATTTAGGAAATCTATTTACTATCAACCAAGACGAGATAGGGGTGGTCAAGTGGTGGCTTGTGGCTCACAACAATAGTAACCAAGCGACAAAAGGGCCAACGGATGGCAGTAGAGGAATGGCGGACGGCATATAGGGGGTGCGTGAATGGTGGTGGCAACGTGTAGCGGCAGCAAGCGACCCTGAGGGTAGACGGCAGGGCAAATGGGCACGGCGATGAGAGATAAAGGGAGGAAAAAGGAAGAAAAAGAGAGAGCAGAGGAAGAAGGAGGGGTCGGTTGAAGGTGAGGGAGAGGGGGGGAGAGAGGAGAAGAAGAAACTTGAGGAGAAAGCTTGTCCATCACATTAATTGTCCCTTGAAATATTGTCCTTGTCCTCATGATGAACCTAAACTTGGGGGTGCAAGAGGAAATTTTGGCTATCCATCATGCCAAGTACCTTGATCTTGGATAAGGGCTAGGATGTCTTCTTGAAATTCAATTATTGGATAGACTCAAGAGGGCAATTTGGTCCATTCCTATTGTCTATCCCAAAAGTGGTGCCTACCCCTTGTCCATGCCCTAACAAAGTTTTTCTCATTTCAATTTAAATCTTAATAGGCTAAATTGGTCTCACCTCTAGGTCCGTTAAAGTTTATATCCTCAAATTAGCGCATTTCCCCAATTAATGCACTAATGGCTAACTAAAATAATTTCAATTGAAAAGGAATGCCTTGATAATATCTATAGTTGATACCCACAATTGGACCCGGGCTTGTGCCTAAGTTTCGATTGGAAACGGCTTTTACGCAACCTACACGAATTTTGGTGGCATTGGCAGAATTCGTGTGACTAGACTCGAATTGAGTTTGATGCCTATCTAGGGTTTTACGCATGACTCTTAGTTGAGCCCAGTTGATCCATGAATGACCCTCGATTCTCATGTAATTGAGTATGATCGATCAATCTCCCTTGACTCATGATTGTTCGAGATTGGATTAGGGTCATTCACGAATAGTACATTAATTATGTGGCGTCACCCACAACTGGTATGTACTTGAGTTGAATCAATCTATAGCTATCCATTGAATGACTCATGACGGCACGTGGTCATCCACAACAACTCTTATGGTCGAACGGTCCTTTCATGGTTGAATGCTCTAATCTATCGCAACTCTGATCCTGAATTACATTGCCCCTAAATGGCTAGTTGACTGAACAATCCCTAAGATTGAGTCATGGCCTATCTTCGTTACTGATGTGTTGATCATTAGTCCATCCCTCACGGTCTAAATAGGGGTTCAAATCGAGGATGTCATATTCAAGGTCCATTGGCCTTGGGCATCACATTTATTGACCCATCTTATGCATTGCAGGCATATCACACTCATGCAATGACATGGCAATCATACACTATACATTGTACCCCATGCGATACATGTGACACCAGGATGGGGAGACGCAGACCCCTAGAGTGCCATAACTTGGCACAAGGGGACACTTAAGTGTCATAATTTATGAAAGTGACACTTAAATGCCAAAATCGGAGCAAAATAGATCACTTGAGTGCCAATCCGGCCAAAATCCCGCCAAAATGCTGACAATTCAATTTTTTGGCGAAGCGAGTGCAAAACGGCATCATTTTGGTTCTGACATGATAAAAAATTTAATATACAAATTAATTAAATTAAATTTATTTAAAACATTTAAAAAATTTAACAAATTTAACAAATTTTAAAATTTTAAAAAATGGAGGCGGCTCAACCGCCGTCGTTGCCTGAAAGGGCCAACGACCCCGAGGGGGAAGGGTCGACCGAGGTGCCGAGCCCTGACTAGGGGTCGGCGATCCCGACCGACTGGTGATGAGGGCCGCAAGCCCTCATCCGGCCGGGCCAAGGGCCGCCGCTCGCTAAGGCGACCCCCAGCATGCGACGGCCCTTGGCCCGGCCAGGCGAGGGAGGAAGGAGGGGGAGGGGAGGCAGCCGACGGCTAAGGAGGAGGAAGGAGGAGGAGGGAGGCAACCGACGGCGAGGGCAGGGGCCGCCGACCCTCGGCCAGGGCTCAACAGTCCAAGCTGACCCTCCCCCACCTTCCGGCAATGGCGGGGTGGCGGCAGTGGTGAGGGCTTAGCCCTTAGCTGCTGGCTACCTTCCTCCTCCTCCGTTTTTTTTTTAATAAATATAAATTATATTATTATTTTGTTTTATATTTAATTTAATTAATTTTATATTATATTAAAATTCAAATTATGCCAAAACGACGTCGTTTTGGCCGATTTAAGAGCTCTATTTTGGCCAACACCCGAAACGACGTCGTTTTGGGTGAATTAGAGTTGACTTAACTCTCCAGCGAGCCACCTTAGCGATAAATATTAATATTTAATTGCCACGTATGATTTCCGGCTGGAGAGGTGGCACTCAGGTGTCCCACTTTTCTTAAAATGTGGCACTTAAGTATCACTTTCGTAAGTTATGGCACTTAAGTGTCCATTTGTGCCAAGTTATGACACTTGAAGCGTTCTTTTGTCCCAGGATGGGCATCAAGTCACCACAAACAACTCACTGACTCATGGGCGCACTCAAAACATAATATAAAATAAAATTCTAGATTATGCCCTCACATTTTTAGTCCAAATTCCACAAACAAATGGTATTATATTGAAGCCAAATATACACCATGAGGTAGCCAAATGAATGCAGTTACTATCATCGGTAGACTACAATTTGAGATTTAATCATCTTCCCATTGAATTTAATAAAACTCTGACCTAAGGCAGAACCAAACAGAATTGCACAGTCGCTGGAATTGAAACCAAAACCATTGTAAATGAACCAAAAAAATTCTAAACTTTTAATATGTTATAAAGAAGACCTTAACAAACACGTTTCATGCACTAAGCCTAATTCTTACAGAGAGCAATAAATCAACAAATAAGACTCATAGACTAGTTTATTTTCCATAATCAACGCGCGCCAAGAGGAATACATTCTAGTACCTAAAACTTCACCAATTGCTACGAAATTTTAATATGTTATGCATGAAGGTGTTTGCCACAATTTTCATTAGGGAAGTACGACCAGACTTAGTCCTATCATTTTTTGAAAAATACAAAAACACACTAGGGTCATCAGTTCAACCATTCGAGTAGATTAACATTACAAAAACAACCAGGCCTTCAAACCAGCCATATTGATCCAGAAAAAAACAAATTAAATGTGTTATAGTTCATGCTATTTAGTGCAACTTTCATGAAGGGATCGTGTCAAGGATCGAGATAGAAAATTCTGCAAAATTAGAAAGACCACTGAGGTCACTCGTACCGCAGTTCTAGGTAGTACCAACATGGTAAGAACGTATGTCTTTGTATCGACTACCTTATCCCAGAAAATCCACAATAAATATATGTCATAGATCATGGTCTCTTGCACGACTTTCATGAAGGAAGTTTCACCTAGTTTGCAACACAATAAGCTATAGTTCAAAGTTGCTTGCACTACATGGATCCCACGAATTCATAGTTCAACCATACCACCGCATCAGACCTCACAGAGCACATGCAACATATATTTACAGTTATAGATCATGAAAAAGCTCCTACAAGCTAAACACAAGCACCAAAACCACATACAACGCCATCTAGAAAATCAGTACACGTCTTTCTTCCCTTAAAACCACACCTTCATAGCATCTTAACATCTCTATTTTATCATCACAACACACATGCATAGCCACGAAAATAAGCAAACACCAAGAATAACAACAAAACTTCCTACTCTACAAAACCAAACCAAGCCTCAAGAAGATCAAAGGGAGTAGGAGAGTGCCTTTTCTTCTTGCCTTAAAGGTTCTAGTGCTTTTGTCTTCTCCTCCTAGGCTCACCGTGAGCGAGAGAGAGAGAGAGAGAGAGAGAGAGAGAGAGAGAGAGAGAGAGAGAGAGAGAGAGAGAGAGAGAGAGAGAGAGAGAGCGGGAGAGCGGGAGAGCGAGACGGTGAGAGGGAAGGAGAGCTTCGGCGAAGAGAGTTAGGGAAATGAGGGAGAGAAGAGGAAAAATATGGAAAAAAAGAAGAAGGGAAAATGTCACAAATGGTCCCTATATTTTTACTTAACGTGCAATTCCGTCCCTGAACTTTCAATTTGCTCAATTTGGTCCCTGAACTATTGATAAATGTCCGATCTACTCCCTGAACGTTTGATTGGCTCAATTTGATCACTGAACTATTGATAAATGTCCGATCTAGTCCTTTGTTACTATTTTTCCTTTCTCTCTTCCCTCCGCCGGCTCCGGCGAAGGGAAGCCAGCGTCCGGTGAGGGCGACCCTCACCGATGTTGGGTGAGGGTGGCCCTCGCCGACACCGACGTCGGCGAGGGAGCCCCTCACCCAACGCCAGGGAGGACCGCCCTCGCCTGCGTCTAGTGAGGACGGCCCTCGCTCGATGCCAGCGAGAGCGACCCTCGCCAGACGCCGGCGAAGGGAATAAAGAAGAAGCCAAACAAAAAAAGAAGGAAAAACAGTAACGAAGAACTAGATCGGACATTTATCAATAGTTTAGGGACTAAATTGAGCCGATCGAAAGTTCAGGGACTAGATCAAACATTTATCAATAGTTCAGGGACCAAATTGAGCAAATTGAAAGTTTAGGGACGAAATTGCACATTAAGTAAAAGTATAGGGACCATTTGTGAAATTTTCCCAAAAAAAAATGGGGGAGAGGGGCTATCAACTTGAAGAAATGATTGAGGAGGTGATATTGGCTTGTCCAAGACTCCTCTTGCATGACAGGTAAGTGGTCAAGGGGAAAATAGCTTCATCATGGCCATAATTTTAGGCTATTTAGCCTATTTTCCCTAATATTTCGTTTTGCATGTGTTTATATTGGTCACTAAGGGGCGGCAAATTCAATTTAATGGCTAAATATGTCTTAATTTAATATAAATAAGACTTAGGTGGCCGAATATATACATACATGTACATTAAGCACTTTAATAAGACTCAGGTACATATAATAGTCATATAATGCATAATTTAATTGCCTCGAATCCTAAGTTCATCCACTAGATCGAATCATTTATACTAATAAGATTCGTCACAACCAGTTAATTAGCCAGGTGAAATTTGGGGCGTCACAAACCTACACTTGAGGCAAGGGCAATTCTTGCTAGCCTAGGCATGGGTATCTTTCACCCACGGTCAATGACGACGGCCTTGCCTAAGGCCAACAACTTTTGCCGGCCATTAACTAGCTCGGTGATGTCAATGGAGGTAAGAAGGGAAAAGAAAAACAAAAGATAAAAAAGAAAAAAAAGTCAGAATTTTTTTAAAAAGTTATCTATGTCAACAATTTCAAGTCAATTTTGGTTGAATTGGTAAATGGTTAAACGTTTATGACTACGTTAGCAAAATATCAAAATATTTAGGACTAATTGGCATACTTGAAAGGTGAAGGGTTAAATTGGTAAGTTGTAAAAATATTTATGACTAAATTAGCACAACTGAAGGTTTAAGATTGAATTAGGCACTATATAATAGATTAATGACTTTTTGGATAATTTTCCCTAACTCTAACCATACCATCTCCAATAAAAGACAAAAAGATTGAGGCACGGGAGCATTGCACCAGATAAGAAATACCCAGAAGGGAGAACCGCGTAATCTCTGTCTAATTTTGTGTATCGTAATAAAGTAGTACATGATTGTAGACACTTGAGTTTTAGTCGATACGTCATTAAAAGAGATGAGTCCAAATTCAGGGTCAATTTTGGGAGATTTGCTCAGATGCATTTTAATTTGGTCTATTTGACGTGTTCAAAGATTAGAAAGCCCAACTAAGGTGGTTCAACTTACGTAATTTGACTTGGCTCATTTTAGACTAGAGTGCAATTGAAGTGATTGAGCTTCAATTTGCCTAGTTGAGATTCAATTAAAGATGTCAGTCTAGCTTGTGGCCTCGCTTCAATGGAATTCAATGATTTTGAATATTTTGTGCACAATTAGTCAACTTGAGATAGCTCAATTGCATCTCATTTGAACCAACTCATATAGAAATTTTTGATTTCGTTTAAATCGGGCAAGACCAGAAAAAATAGAACAAAATTCGGACAAAAAGTCAACCTGGTCAATCTGGTGTTGACCGATGTTGATCGGCGGATTTTTCTAGCCATCTTTTGGTCGGAAACCACCATTTGCTGGCCCACTTCATGGCCAATGCATCCACACCCTTTAATTTTCAAAATTCCAATTTTGTTACGGATTTTACGAAATTTGCAAATCGACCCCGCATGTTATGAAATTTTTTTTAAAAAAAATAGAGAGAAACCCCAATTAGTTCACAATTGATCATCGTTGTATATCAAGAATGCATCGTGGCCATTGAAATGGGCATGTGCTCAATTAGGGGTGCTCTTAACAAATTTAACAAACCAATTAGTTGGGAAGATCAAATTCTAGCCCTTAGATTAATCCAAGGGCTAAGATTTGATCTTACCTTAAACTATATAACAAATTTTCCCTCCAAAATTGAGGGGGGCCATTTTTCCAGATCTACTTTCTCTCACTATATCTCTCTCTAAAATTCTCTCGCTTGACGTCTCTACGTTGAACGCAAAATGGAGAGGCAAAGCAAAAAGTGTGGGGGGAAAATCCTCTTTCGCTCACGCTTTCTTCTACAGCAACTCCACAGCTTTTCTTATTTTCTTTGATGCAATCGAATCAACAGGGGAAGAAGGAGAGAATTCCACTCATTCTCTCTCCAACACCTCATATCTCCACTCATGTTCTCTCCTTGATGGTTCACATATTGAATATTAGTTGAAGATTGATGAAGCTGAAGTTGTTGTTCGGCCATTGAAGTTACTAGTGTTCTGTTCTAGCTAATAGAATCTAAAGACCGGTGTTGAACAACTCTCGTATTGGAGTCGAACTTGATATCCTTCACGTCTGGGGATTCCTGAAGCGAGATCAAAGAGCAGCTTCATTGTCGTTGAAAGGTAGACATCTCCGAAAGTTGATTCTTCGCTGGTTCAATCGAGGTAAGCGAGACGAAACTCCTTTTAATAGCGTCTGATGAGGCGAGAACTTCTCGTGTCGAAATACATTATCGACAACGAAGGTTTGGGGTCGGGATGCATTGCAAATCTGATTAGAATCAATGCTTAAATGATCTAGAGTTGATTATATTTAGATCTTTTGGTTCTGTGATGTTCGAACTTGGATGATCATTGTTCTGCAATTTTGGATCCGTGATAGACCTCTTTGTGCATATGCCTGGAAACGAGTTAGTTTAGTTTATTTTATTTTATTTTATTTTATTTTTATTTTTTTGTGCTTGATGCCTTCATAGGAATCAAAGATGGCTTGATTAGCTTTCCAATGAGCTATAGCACGTCCTGATCCGATATCGTTTGCTATCTAAAATCTGCTTCAAAAGTCAGGAGATGATTCTGGAAAATTGACATGTTGTAGTTCACTGTTATGTATTGTTTTTTCTTTGTTTTTTTTTTTTTTTGGAGACGGAAGGAACCAGCTTGCAGCCGACAGCCGCGCCGTAAACCCCCTGGTGACGCTAGCGCAAGACCTACCACCACAGCGTCACGCTTAATACCACTAGCGACCACGTTGGGATTTGAACCCGTCCCCTTCGTGAGGGGATGAAAGCCCAAGCCAACGCGGCCACCACATGGGGTGGTCACTATTATGTATTGTTCGATCTTGTCTGCTTGTCAATTTTTTTCTGGATTTTTGTACTTTGAATCTTAAATCAACTCCTCATGAAAATTTTTCGAAACATGTTTCTCTACAACATACATTTGTTCCAGAATTTTTGAAAATCATTCGGATAGGTAGATCTTAAAAAAATTGTTCCTATCTCTGTATTAGTTCGAGATTTGTTTTAGTGAACCTCTATTTTTGCTATGTTTGTGTTGATTTTTGTGTTGAGTTCTGGAACAACTTTTCTTCATGAAAGTTTCTCGTACAAGTGTTATGCATCTTTGTATTTTAAAAAATATATTTTTAGACATGTTTTGATAGGACAAGTTCTTGTGACATTAGCTGAATGTCCTATTGTTTTGATAAATTTTTTATGTGTATGCTTGTTTCTTTCTATTGTATGCATCTAATTATAAGTTTCTTAGATTAGGTTTAGATTAGGACCCCGAAGATGGAGAAAGCGTGAAGACAGTGGAGGTCGATGTCCATTCTGACCATTATCATGTACTATTCATTTTTCCGACATATGTCTCGAGTTCCATTTGTTGTATAAGATCTGACAAGTTGCAGGTTTTCTCTCTTTCTCTCATCTTTTTCAATTGTGTTTCTCTTTTAGATTTTTTAGGATTGCATGATATATTTATTGATTTCCTTGATTGTTCACTTATGGCCTGTTTGTTTGTGTTCTTTTTTTTTTGTTTATAAACAGTTTTTCTGTTTTTTTGTTCTCGGGAACAAAAAAAGAAACAAAAAAAAGTTGTTTCTTGTTTCTGGAACAAAAACGAAAAACATTTTTTCTCTCTCTTCTCTTCTCTTTTCTTTTTTTTTTCTTCTTTTCTTCCTCTTCTTGCTTTGGCCGGTCGCCGGCCTCGGCCATGGCCGGCGACCGGCCGACGAGGGCCAGCGAGGGTCGGCTGCCTCACCCAGCCACGACGAGGCTCGCCGGCCCCTGGCGAGGCCGAGCCTCGCCGTGGTTGGGCGAGGCTTATGTGCGAGTTTGGTTCTTCTTCCGGCGAGCTCGGCGGCGAGGCTCGGCCTTCCACCGCCAAGCGGCCTCACCAGGCCACCGCTGGCGGTGGCCCGGCGAGGCTCGGCCTCGCCGGTGGCTGGGCGAGCTCGGCCTCGCCGGATCTGGGCGAGCCCGAGCTTGCCCAGCCAAGGCGAGGCTGCCCGACCGGCCAAAGCAAGAAAAAAAGAAAAAAGAAAAATAAAAAATAAACATTAAAAAATTAAAAGAAACAAAAAAAGAACATAAATTTACCAAACATGTTTTTGTTCTTTTTTTATTGCAGGAACAAGTTTACCAAATGCACA
The DNA here is from genome assembly GCA_007663325.1 of Eucalyptus pauciflora. Lineage (NCBI taxonomy): Eukaryota > Viridiplantae > Streptophyta > Magnoliopsida > Myrtales > Myrtaceae > Eucalyptus > Eucalyptus pauciflora. The sequence continues at coordinate 318,662 of VMYD01000040.1, forward strand.
TTTTTGTTCAAAAACTGTTTCCCGGAACAGAAATAGTTTTTTCTATTTTTGTTCCCTAGAACAAAAAAAGAACAGAAACACAAACAAACGCACCCTTACTGTCTTGCAATTTCAATTCCATTGATTGTTTTCTTTTCTTGTTTTTTTAGAAATAGAATAGAATAAAAATGATCAACCACCAATGATAACTTAGTTTAGGATAAATGATCTCGAAAATATAAAAAGAAATGCATGGACATGTTAGGAAAACACAACATACTGTTTAGGTACCAAAATGATGCTAATAGAAATATTAGCGTAACCCAAGTCCTCGAACCTAGATATTTAGTTGCGTAGAAATCGAGGGAACTTTCCTGACCCTCGATTGGGTTTTCTAGCCGACCCCCAAGATAAGGCTAGTGGTGACTCTCATCTTATTTTTTAGGTTGTCATAAACAACTAGACCGTATAAATAACCTGTCGCGTGGGGTATGAGTTTCGATAAAACTCACTATGGTTTAGCATACTCGACATGGGAAGTAACCCAAAGGATGAAGTGATGCCATCCTTATGGGTGAGTAATGACAAAAGAGCTACCATGGTAAATGTACCCTTAAATCCAATATCCACACCTAACCCCTTTTTCTAAGGTGTGTTGTTCGTGTGGGTATGGATCGCGACACTCCGCTGTCACGTGGGGTACGAGCTTGGGAGAGCTCGGGAGAGCTCGGGATCTCGTGGAGGGAACTCACAAGAGGCTTGATTCAAAAGGTGAGGTGATGACGTATTTTGGAAACGTGAGCCGTGAGAGAACTCTTGTGATCAAGTACCCCTAAACCCGACCTTTCCCCTTTTTCTCTCCTCGTGATGATGAGGGATTCGAAGGCGGCGAGATCGGGTCGCGACAATGATCAATAAATAATAAGTGACAAGATAAATATAATATCAATTATAATCAATTGTATTTAAAGAGATGTGGGAAATCAAATGAACTATCTTAATTTCTCTAACAATACCGATCTGTTCCCATGCAAGGAGTTTGCTTGAGAACCGTAAATTATGACCTCTTATTGCCGTGCTTTTTTGGATTCTGACTGGGGGGCGATAATTGTTATTGATTTGTCACACCTTCTAATCTATTTTTGGAGGAATGGAGTGATCATCTCTTTTTCTTTTTTAGTTCACAATCTATCGTTTTGCCATATTGGAAAGAGCTAAGATTAATTTAGAGGCAGAATACAGATAACTCAAAATGAAACCCTTAGTTACAATAAAGAAATTTAGTAATAATTCTATTGGTCAGGTAATAAAATAGACCCACTTGCCATCTTTTTCCACCCACGTCGACAGCGGCATTGTCCCGAACATTAAAATTTAGAGAGCTAGATTGACAGGCCTGTATGGTACCGTCAAATCTAAACCATTTCAATTTTCTCAAAATTCTGTATTCTCTAGCAAGCATCATTTCCTATGTTTTGTGGTTTTGTCCTCTGTTGAATCTGGTTACTCTTTGCACCTAAACTCTTTCCTTTTTCAGCTATTCGTTGTCCAAAACAAGAGAGATTTTCCGACAAGTTCTTATGTGGGGAATAAGGTCAGCGGAAGTGTTTTCGTTCAGTTAACGAACACGGTATAAATGCGATGGAAGAGAGATTTTCCACTTCCCAACTTATGAATGTCATGCACTAACAGAGCTAGATGATTATATACTTCACTCCTTATCTTCAGCAAATGACATTGCCTTCTGTCCTTTTTGAGATTGCTGATTAGATAGGTACTCAAAGCATGAAGATGAAAGCAAGATCAAGCAAGAATGATTTTCTCTTTAGATGACAAAACAATTATTATAGGCGCACGCTTGCACTTGCATTTGCTTTCCACATAATGAAAGAAAAAAAAAAGAGCAATACCCACGATTTCAGTCAACAGGGGGAATGGACAACTTTAGTCCTACTCTTGCGCACACGGAAACTCAGCCATCTAATCTGTCTAACTTATGCTTTTGGGTTGGAATTGGTAATAACCAAGCAGGTAACTGTTTCCAAATATCCAGTTCATTAACTTTCGAAAAGGTCCGACCTGTGCTTTTCTTCCGAAAGAGACACGTTTTTATTTGTCAATATGAATGGAGTTACATACATACAGGGAAAGAGAAGTGTACACCAGGTGCATTCTCAAGAGCAAGTACTTTGCCAAAGAAGGCGGAAATTCTTTTCATATTTTCATGCAGAGATACCGTGAACTAGACTTTCATTCTACGATGGAACAGCTTATACCTCGACTGCATGTTAACTTTGTGTGCATAAAATCTCGTGGATCTTCACCGACCCACGACTATGGTAATAGTAAACTCGCTTGTTTCGACCTCTATTTGATCATTAAACCTTTCCGTGTAAAATCCCGGTTGCTTGGGCTGTGGCAATGAGGCGCCCTCGCTGTCCAACATCAGGAGCACAGATGACATAGTCGGCCTTTGGTCAGGACTTTGTTGAACGCACAAGAGGCCTATCTGGATGCACCTGATAACTTCCGATATTGGAAATGAATCCTCCATTTGTCTGTCTATGAGTTCGATGGCCTTCCCTTGAAGCCATAATTTCCAGGCCTGAAAGTTGCAGCGTCTTAGGCAATTTTATTTGAGTAGTATCAGAACTCGAATTGGAAGCTTGGAGTAGAAGCTTACATGTCCAAGAAGGTTAAAATTGTGATCATGATGATGAAATTCCCTGTTCCTCCTGCCGCTAATTATTTCCAGGACTAGGACTCCAAAGCTAAAAACATCTGATTTAGTCGAGAAAATTCCATCTATTGCATATTCTGGAGGCATGTATCCACTGCATTACATTTTGTGGCAGAAATGCATAAGTCATTGCAAAAATTAGCCACTAAATAATGCACCCAAATATGGAAAATATATAGTATGCTGAGAATTTCAAAAGGCACTTACTAAGTCCCGACTACACGTTTCGTCTTTTCTAGGAATTGATCTCCTCCGAAAGCCCTAGCCATGCCAAAATCTGATATCTTTGGGTTCATCTCGCTATCCAGCAACACATTACTAGCTTTTAGATCCCGATGAATTATTCTCAATCTTGAGTCGCGATGTAAATACAGAAGTCCCCTTGCAACACCCATAATGATATCGAACCTCCGTCTCCACACGAGAGAATTACCTCCTCTATTACCTACCAATGTTTTTGGGAAACCCAAATCAACCATAGGAATTCACAGTCAAAACCACGAACTAACTTAAAATAGGATCAATCCTATCTGAAAAGAAAAGTTTGAAGTAATCAACGACAGTTTGAGACTAAGTTGTGGTGCTAGGAACAGACCAAATATTAACAAGTCAAGGCTTCCATTTGGCATATATTCATATACTAGCATCCTTTCCAATCCGTCAATACAGCATCCCAATAGCTTGACAAGATTTCGGTGTTGAAGTCTTGCAATCAACAAGACTTCATTCTTGAACTCGTCACAACCTTGTCTCGAGTTCTGCGACAGCCTCTTGACAGCTATTTGAACTCCATCGGACGTTAGACCCTACAATATTCACCATTCGAGACAACCATTCAATATGATGAAGCTAAATCACATATCCATGTCTAATTCGGTAAGTACATATCCAAGTCTTCCTTTCTTTATATGGGGGCTGTCATAGTACTTTTTTACCTACTCTGGAATGAAAGACGGAAAAATGAATGAGCCCCCCAAACTCGTATGAGAGTTGACGAGCATACATACTCTCTTTAAATTTTAATTTGATAGACTGAGCCCCTTTGTGAGGAAGCACCCTTCTCCCTTTTTTTAATTATTGGGATAGGTGAATTCTTATAGATCCAGCCAATATTCATAGAACCAATGTCCATATTCATAGATAGTAATATTGAAAAGGTCCTTACCTTATAGACAGGACCAAAACCACCCTCTCCGATTTTATTGAGAGACGAAAAACTATTAGTCGCTTTAGTAAGGTCTTCCAAGTCTAGTGTAGGCAGCTCCAAGTTGTCTTCACTCCCAGCTTGCACCTCTGATATTTTCCCTGCCAAAAATAGTTGAAGACTTGTGTAAGGGAGACTTTTGCCGTATATCAGCTTGAAATTATTCGATACACTTTTCTGTTTTAGGAAAAGATCTTCGTGAAGTTTGAATAGCGATGAACTTAAGTCAATACATTGGCTAGTTTAATTGCTCATTTATATAAACCACCCATTTGTTGCCGCAGTAATACCAATGAAGCCCTGATTCTAGCATTCTTACACAGTTGAGTAGGAAAGATGCCTAATAGCTTATACAATGTTTGAAAGTGCCTTGAGGAAAGTGAAATATTGTACTAGAGATTTTTAACCAAGGTCGATATTTGCTGAGGAAGAAAATTACTTTACCTAGACGTTTTTTGGTTCTCCTCCTCCAGAAACAGAGTAGCAAAAGAATTGCTAGAGAGAGTGATGCGGCGACTGCTGCCACCACCAACCACGATTTCCACTTATGATTGCCTACGACCCACAATGGAAGAAAATTTCAGGAGCAGCTTGGGAGACAAGATGGAGACAAATCTAACCTCACTGAATTTCGAATATATACCTAGGTCAGACGCCATGACCCTGATGAAAACATTCTGATTGCTGCTTGATTGGATGAGCTTTCTGATGTCGATAAGATCTCCATACCAAAGCAGACATCCACTACCCTTCCCCGCAATGTCCTCCTGGGTATATGCGGTGCAAGTGCAATTTTTCAGGCACTTGGCCCTGCATTCGTCAAGGCTCATGCTTTTGTTCACCCAGTAACTCAACATATCAGGAACCTTCACACCCTCCAGCTTCTCAAACCCTTCTCCTTTAGGACAATTCAAGGGCTTCTTCTTAACGCACCCGCTGGACCAAACAAGCATCGCCCATTCCTGGGGCGATTTCGGGGTGTACCCGGGCAGGCAACTGCACATCCGGGCATCACCAATCGTGCACACAGCGTTAGGCCCACATTTTAGATACTCGTCGCAGGAATCATTTGGCAGCTCATAAATGACTGTCCACTGCGTGTTATTGTTCCAGACACAGCGATGAAGCGTGCCAGAGGGGCTGAGCACGGCCCTTGTGATGGTGGAATCATTGTTAAGTTGATAGGTATAGTACACTTCTTGAGCGGTCATCACGAACTCGGGATTGATGATTTCATTCGGGTTCATCGGCACTCCACTGAACTGATTACCATCCCAAGGCCCACTTCGTTCAATTACTGAAGCATTCCTGCGGAGGAACTTCTGGGGCAGTCCCTGGAGTTCAACTGCGTATGTGATGTCTCCTGTCGAAGGATCGTCCAAATCCCTCCAGGAAGTGAGATAACGATTAAAACCGATCCTCAGGTCCCAACCTAGCTTCATCCCTGCTAGTAATGTATCGAAAGGATGATCGAAACTCTGCCACAAGAAATTCCCTGAACCATTGTTGTTTTCATCTATCAGGACTAGATTCCCAGAGTCCAGAAGCCGCGCAGCCACGTTATTGGAGGTCAGATTTGCTGTGTTTGTGGACCCCCAAACGGCTCTTCCTGTTCCATCAACGATGATTAGATTCCCTCCTGTCCCAATCTGCAGAACTCCTGATGAGCCGTTGATTGGATCGTCCCTATTCGCCACCCAGACAATGGTCTTCTCCGGGATGTTGTAGAACCATATCCCGACATACCGGTTAGATGAATTTCCAGCGCTGAAGAATCCAAGCTCAAACTTTGCTCCCGCTGAAACTAGAGTTTCATTATCTCTGACCGGCTGAGACAGAGTTATCGTGTCAGCTGATCTGCTGAGCTCTGCTCCTGTTGAAAGCAAGGTGATGAAGATGAAGAAGTGAAGAGGAGAAAGAAGAATCTCCATTGAAGAAACAGAACCCAGATAACGAATTATATGTAATAGTGTGGCTCAGGCTTGGAGTTTGCCGGATTTTGTTTTTTCAAGCATGGTTGGCGGCTACCGAGGAGGGTATTTTCTCTAGAAAGATGGTTCCAAGAAACAGGGGTTGACTGTAAATTTTGTGGCTGTATTCGTTTTCCAGACAAACTTGATGGTGGCAGAAGGAAATATTCAATTGGTTCGATCAATGGTAGCAGAAAGAATTATCCAATTGGTTTGATCAAAGTCGAATGTGGATATACGCTGCCGATTTGGTGAAAGACCAAGTGAAAATTTCTTTGGATATATCCCAGTGACAAGAGTATAAATGTTGAATAGGTTCGTTAGTGGCTTTGTTGGTAAAGAACAGACCAATCTATGTCATTTAGGCGCATTACAATCTTGTGTTTGGATTACTCAGAACTGTTATGATTTGCACCTGATCCAATTCATGAGGTTAGTCGAATAGTTCATAGAACTTCCTCATTCTATCGGCTCATCCATAATGAATCCATTCTTCTCATTGATAGTGTTTGGATAATTTACCATCCATTCCAAACTAGAAAAAAGGATAACTTCTGATTATCAGATTATTTAATATAATTACTTACAAACATTTGGAGAAAAATTACTGATTGCAAGATTGGCAATATCACCATTGATTAAGAAAAAATTATGACGTATGAGAATAATTACTAACTGATGGGGCCCTAAGGCTAAGCGTTACAATCATTGAGACAAGTTATTGAGATTGTAAAAGCAAATTCACGATAAATTTATATGATTCATGATTTTTCTATGAAGACACCAATTATGGGATATTCAACCTTACAATAATTTAAAAGGTATTAACTTGTCAATTACAATGGCTTATCAGAAAATTACAATTATTTGGGAAAATCCGTATCATCACTTAAAAAAAATTTGAGGCATGTCACCATGTTATAGGTCAATTACTAAGTGGTTACCATTTCCGCTTAAGGACTCTATAGTCAAACTACTGTCCAAAACAATAAATTACTACTTATGGGTACAAACAAGTTACAATGGTTATAAGTAAATTACGATCTATAAAATAATTTTTTTGTCGATTTGATTAACCCTCACATTATTTTAGATAAATTACAATAATTTAAAAAAAAAAGGTAGGGCAAAACTGGGACCGGTCCCACTTTTGTCCCCACGGGACTCTAGAAGAACCCGCAATTGAATTCAATTTGAGTCTGCAACCATGTGAAACGAAGACTATATGCTAGAGCAGCAGAAGCGCTAAGCACCATTATTGCTTATTCAGTACACATGGTAAAGTCAAAAAGGGATTTTGACCCAACACTATCTTGTAAGGAAATTTCCAATTTTTTTTTTTAATAAAAAATCATTTTTATGGTAGAAATTGGTAGAATCCAAGACGTTCAGGACAAGCTAGCTACCGCGTGACACCTTTGTCGCATTTCAATAATCTTTATCCCACACTCTGAAATTAGGCTTAGTTGGCCTTATAGAGGGTTGACACATGGTGGACAGCTCATAGCCAAGTTGGAGCCCGACATGGGGGAAAATGGTTGCATGAAATGGACGTAAGTATTTAACCTAAATTGGAATAAGTGTATGTTTTTTGCTAGACGATATGTATAATTAGTTAAATGTGCAGACAGTGACAGATCAATTTTGAATTAAACCGATCTTAGCCACCAGAGACTTGTGGATGTACAAGACGCAAGCCATGACCCGAGATTTGTGGAAATGAACACTAAAATTTTATGCGAGCCATATATAAAATTGATTTAGACATAATAGTTGTATTAAAAAGAGCAAATTATCTAGATACTCAAGGCAAAGTATGCTATATCACTTTATGAATGATTTGTAAACCAAAATTGTTTACAATCATGGAGGGAATTTGTCGCGTTCTTAGTTATGCTAGTTGCAGCGGATAAACCATCTTATAGGATCGTGGGGTAACCTCTCCTCCACACTCAAGCGAGATTAGGATATTATCTCAGGTGTTATTTATTTCAATTGCGGTAGATAAATTACCTCAAGAGACAATGGGGTCAACCTTTCCTTTACACTCGAGCGAGATTGGGACATTGCCTTATAGGGTATTTGAATTAGGGGGAATTTGCGCTGTTCTTACTTATGGGGATTATGGTTGACAAACCACCTTCCGGGACCATGGGACAACCCCCTCCACACTCTAACGAGGTTGGGACATTGCCTCGGGGTTATTCGGACTCAAGTTGCATAAATCAGATCTTTCTAATGAATGTTTTGAAGTTCTTATGTTGTTTCCCTCTTAATATGTTTCTGGCTTGAGAATTCTCACTTTTTCAATAAGAATTAATCTCTCTGAGCAGGACTAGCAAAGGATAATTTCAATGAACGGGATATTAAATGGTGGGGTCGGCCGAATTTATATGCATGCACCCATTGGTTTTGCAATTTGTCTTAAAAGTAGTGCAACAAAGTCCATTACCGGGTATAGTCCACGTGACAATGGGACATCACTCTTCTAAAAGAAATGATGACAAAGAAGGACTTCATCATAATTTTATGAAAACGCTCAAGGACTTGATTGCATGATCAAATTGGTCAATTGATCAATCAAACCCCATAAATAATGTTTGAGGACTTCTAATGAAATCTATTAGTTAAAACGTTGTGTCCTTAGACGAAAGTATAACCCTGGGGAGCTTGGGAGAATATATTGCATAATATCGATCAGATGTGGTAATGCGAAATACTAACTTAGATATGGCAAATTGAGCCGATCACCATTGATTAATAACACAATCTATCTATGCAAAATGCCATATAATTTGTTGGTTAAAGATGTCTGGTCTATTGACTTGATATTTGGGAGTGTTTGGTTTGGGACTCTAGCCGTTCTCAATTGTGCAATTTCCATTTGAGGATTCCCACACGAGAAAGGGAAGTATAAGGGAAGATTAAGGTGTAGACATGGATTTGTTTTTCCCCTCAATGCCGGCACACGCGGGGAAAGAGTCAAGTTCGATTTTGACAATTGTGGTCGGTGTTAAGGATAGCAAGGACAGAAGCTTTGCTGATATAAATACTGATATCAGTAAAGACAGAGGAAGTAAGATGCACAAGAAGAAGTACGAAGAGGAAACTTATGAAGAAGAAGATGCAGAGAATACAAAGGGATAATCTCTGTATATTACGAGTCTTGACTTAGTAGTTAGTCAAGCATATTTCAGTTTCAGAAGTTAGTTAGTTGGTTACTCTGTTTTGTTAGTTGGTTACTTTGTTAAACTGTTTTCAAGTTCTGTATATAAATAGCAAAACTCTTATAATTGAAGTTCATGGAATGAATGAGGAAGAAGTTGTTCATCACACAATCTCTCTAAACTGTTTCTCCTATTTCTTCCTTGCACTTAAACTTCTTCATGGTATCAGAGCAATGGTCGATCATCCTCATGATCATGTGATCGCTTGAGAAATCAAATCGAAGGTCTGTGGCAGTAGAAACGATCCTCTGTTCACTGGATCTGGTTTTCTGGTTATCAGATTCAAAATCTGATCAAAAGAACCGCGATGATGATGGTGAATCTGGTTCAGTAACTTCTTCTTTGATCAAGAGATTGAAGAATGAAGATCAGATTCATGCTAAGTTCTGAAGTTGATTTCTGAAGTTGATTCTTCGGTTCTTCGAGGATAGAGATCAAATGATGATCAATCAAAGTTGCTGTCACAAGCTATGCATCCTGAAGAAATCATCTTGATCTACAACAGAGTGAAGTCAGTTTCAAAGCTTCATTGATCGTTGAGACGTCTATATCTTTCAACAGATCTGTGAGTTGATATTTTTTGTCACGCCCCGATCCTCGAACACGTGCCCATCCCTCACCTGGTCAATTAATAGCGACGTCCCAGGACGCATCGCCGACCCTGTTCATTTTACATGCGCAAGCGGAAGTATAAAGCAAATCCCCAGACAATAAAACAATGGGATAGAAAAGTAGGGCCATAACTTTCACAATGAAGCTTATAACCAAACTTTTATATACAACACAAACAGTATAATCCACAACCCTTCATACCCTCCTGATTCACTCTATTCGCACCAAAAGAGTTCACAAAAGAAGATGGGATCTTAGTCCAACTGGATCGTACTCAAGATCCCTCTCGATGCTATCTTCTTCTTTCAAAAATCCTTTTCCTTCTCAGATTTCTCCTCCTCAGCTCCTCATCGGGGTCCTGAAATGTTATCCCACAACCGGGATGAGACTACGTCTCAGCGAGTTCTACCCCACTAAGACTCAATTAGGGAGCCAATACACTACTCGGTTGCCTAAGCACAGCACGAGTTAGATGACTTACCTTGGCCTCATATCCAACCTGCAATTCAAGGTTATATATAACGTCTCATAATTCACAGCGAACAATCAATCAAATCACTGTCAATCGAACTAGTCGATTACATGTCAGACGGACCATTCCAGGTCATCAGTTCCACACCATATAACTTCCCACATTACACATAGGCATCCAAGTAATCACATCACTGATCGAAGCATCGATCAAATCGACCTAGTCGATTTCACACCAACAAGACCACTCACGGTCATTCCCATTCAATCAATCAATTTACAACATCATACTCAAGCAATAGTCAAACACATCAAATCACACCCAGATCGAATCATCGATCAATCGAACCATCTCTCGGTCATTCCTTCCATCCCATATAACTTCCAATAGTACACTTAGTCACAGAGCTCCATTATTTCTCTCGGGCGTTGTTTCCGCCAAGGTGACATAAGTAACAGACGGTCTACGTGCGTTCTTTAAGGCGCCGTTTTCGCACAGTGATCTTCCCCATCACCGAACCACGCCCGTCACGATTTATAGGCAGTCTACGTGCGTTCTTTAAGGCGTCGTTTTCGCACAGTGATATTCCTCAATCACCGAACCACGCCTGCCACAAATCATAGATCACAGACAGTCCACGTGCGTTCTTTAAGGCGCCGTTTTCGCACAGTGATCTCTCCATCACCGAACCACGCCTGTCTCTATTCATAGGCAGTCAACGTGCGTTCTTTAAGGCGCCGTTTTCGCACAGTGATATTCCTTTCATCACCGAACCACGCCTGCCACAAGCCATAGACAGTCTACGTGCGTTCTTTAAGGCGCCGTTTTCGCACAGTGATCTTCCCCATCACCGAACCACGCCTGTCTATGCTTCGTACTTAATCTGTCTCAGCCAATGTACTTCCGACTCACTCTCACCATTCCACATACTTTACAACTCAACAAAGCATAAGAATGTTAGATAAACAAACTTGGCCAATTTCCAAACAACCATTCAATCTCAATCAATTCCAATCAATTTAGGGCAAACCCCTAAAATATCACAATTTAATTAATTCCAAACAACGTAGAGCTCAAATAAATAAACGGGCTGCGCCACAACAATCAGCACGAGATTTCGGTCATCGGCCATCTCAGCCTTAATTTCCGAAAAATCATTAATTAAATAATTAATTTCGAAAATTAATAATAAATAATAGAAATTCAATTTAGCTCAAAATACAGTCCGATTAAATAAACGGACTTCACCACTGTCGTCAGCGTAATATTCCGGTCGCTGACCATCCAAGTTGAATTTTCGGAAAATAAATAATTATTTAATTTAATTCCGAAAAATAATATTTAAATGCCAAAAATCTCACTTAGGCTCGGAATATCAAATTGAAGCCCGATAAAGGGTCGGAAAATTCCCGGGCTACCCTCAATAAATAGTAGACCATGTCTACTTGCTAAATATGCATTCAATTTAACTAATTTGCATCAAAATCAACTAATCAACCCTAATCAAAATACTCAAGCTTAATTAAACACACTAAACAACCAATTAAGCATAATTAACCCACTAAGCAAGCGTTAGTGAGGTTACCCACCGGAATCGCACGCGACCGGTACCAAATCGACGGGCTCGGCGCGGGGAACAACAAACTCCAAAGCACGGCACGACTCCGAGGCCCGGAAACGGCCCAAAGGCGGGCCTAAAGCTGCTGGAAACCCATTCGTGGGTTTGCTGTGGTGGCTGGCCGGAGGAGTTCCGGCGGCCAAAGGGGCGAGGGGAGGGTCGGTGGAGGTGAGGGGGTGTCGGGGGAGGTTGGGCGGCAGCTGGGTGGCGGCCGGACGGTGGCTAGGGCGTGCGGCGAGCTGGGCGGAGGCGGAGGCCAAGCGGGAAGGCGCGCTGAGACGCGGCGCGGCAGGGGGACGGGCGGCAGCGGCGGTGCGGCGGCGGCGGCCGGCTGGCGAGCTTCCTCCTCTGGTTTGCTGGTTTCGGACAAGAAGAAGAAGAAACGGGAGGGGCTTCGTTCACGTGCGGGGGATTTTGGGGAGAGAGAAGAGAGGAGAGAGGAGAGAGAGAAGAAAGAGATAAGAAGGAAGAAAAGAAGAGGGGGCCAGCTAAGGGGGGGGGTGTCGCACGGATGGGGAGGGGAAAGGAGAGAGAGAGAGAGAGAAAGAAAAAGAAAAAGAAAAAGAGAAAAGGGAGAGAGAGAAAAAAAAGAATTTTAAACAATCCATTCTTTTCTCTTTCCCTTTCTAATTTCTTTTGGTCTCCGATTTACCTTCCGATAATTTCTTTCTTGAAATTTCGGACCCGTCAATAAATTGACGGACGATGAGACAAATTCCCAAAAAGAATTATGACACGCTTAAAATTCGATTCCCGAAATCGAGTTCAATTTCATGGTTAAAATCGACCGAACACGATTTTAGTCCGATCCGATCTATTGAGTAGCTTTTAGGGATTTTACCACGGTTATATCCCTTAACGGCTTCACCCAACAGATCGGCTAACTCATGAGTGATCAGCTCAGAGAAAAGGACCATCGGCGTGTCGACGAGTTGCCCATTTCATAAATTCGGGACGGGTCGAAAATTCGGGATGTCACATTTTTCATCAGAAGTATACTTGTAGCAACATTCAATAAATCAGTAGAATCTGTGTCTGCAACTAGAACTGATTAACAATCAGGAAGAATAGAATGGCAGCAAGAAATTTGAGATATCCATTTCCTATTCATGTTAATATCTCGAATTTCGTTACCATCAAATTAGCTGAGGATAACTTTCTTCTATGGCAAGCTCAATTCTATAGATTCTTAAGAAGCCAAGATCTGTTTGGTTTTGTGAATGGGGAAATTCCACCACCTGCAAAGATATTGCAGGTTGAAGAAGGAGGTCGAACATCTGAGGTCACTAATCCCGAGTACAATGACTGGATAAAAACAGATCAGCTTGTGTCTTCTTGGATTAGTGGTGCTGTATCAGAAAATATACTTGGCTTGATAATTGGCTTGAATACTGCTTATGAAGTTTGGCAAACTTTGCTAAATCGTTTTACACAAAAATCAGTAGCCAAGGAGTTCGAGTTAAGAGGAAAACTACAGACCTGTCAGAAACGTGAACGAACTCTATCAGCTTACCTCAGGGAGTACAAGTCAATATGTGATCAATTGAATGCTATAGGAAAACCAATTGATGAAATCACAAAACTTTTTGGAATTCTGGAAGGTCTGGGATCTGAGTATGAAAGTTTTAAAACTACAATCTACTGCTTAAAACCCCAACCAGAATATGATGAAGTGATCTCACACTTAGAAAGATTCGAAGCCAGGTTGCAGAACTACTCTTTAAATCAGTTCAGTCCTAACCTAGCTTACTATGGCCAGAGGAAAACTGAAACTATACATAAAGAGGAGGCTGATGGAGAATTTACACCACAGCATACTATTCCTAGAGGATCAAGAACAAATAATGTGGAGGAAGATTTTATGGCAGAGGAAGACCTTATAATGCCAGATACAGAAATTTTGGTTATCCTGGAAGAAACATGAGTTACAGAAATAATAACTCAAACTATGAACAAGAAAATCAGCAGTTTAAACAGCACAATACCTTTGCTGGCTTGACTTCTGCTCAGGGTTTTAGACCATACAATGTATCAGCACAAAGGTATTCTGATACCAGGTCATACCCTGCATCAAGTTCAACTCCTCACAAAAGGGTGCAAGTGGAGAAAACAGCAGAGCATACTCGACTTGAGTGTCAAATCTGCAAGAGGCCTGGTCATGATGCCTTACATTGTTGGTATAGGTTTGATAATTCCTATCAAGCTGAGGAGATACCAACAGCCCTGGCAGCTCTACATATTGAAGAGACAAATGATCAGGAATGGTATCCAGACACTGGAGCAACAACCCATATTACATCTAATGCTGGTATACTTCATAGTCTTTCTAAAAATAATAATGCTGATACAGTCATGATAGGCAATGGTATGTGTTTACCTGTCAAATATATTGGTAATGCAATATTAAATACTGCCACTGATGCTTTGCCTTTAAAAGATGTGCTGATTGTGCCTGAGATTAAGAAAAATCTTCTATCAGTATCAAAGTTAACTGATGATTACCCCTGTTCTTTTATCTTTAACAAAACTGGTGTATATATCACGGACAGCACCACCAACACAACCATGAGGCTAGGGAGCAAGGTTAGAGGTCTGTACAGAGTAGACCCTCATGCTGCAGAAGTCTACTTCACTCAAAGACAAAGAACTGTTACAGAAAGTCTCTGGCATCAACGACTTGCTCACACAAATCAGAGTATCTTGAAGCATTTGAGGAATCAAAATTTGATTCAGTACAACAAAGAACTACAGTCTATTTGCAGAAGTTGCCAAATAGCTAAGAGTACTGCTCTACCGTTTCCATTATCAAATTCTATAGCTACAAAACCTCTCGAACAAATTCACTGTGATATCTGGGGGCCTTCTCCAGTTAAATCTTTTCAGAGTTTCAAGTATTATGTCATTTTTGTTGACAATTTCTCTCGGTTCAGTTGGATATATCCATTAAAGCTGAAGTCAGATTTCTATAGTATTTTCCTCATGTTTCAAAAGTTAGTAGAAAATCAGCATAGTTGTAAAATCAAGACCTTCCAATGTGATGGTGGAGGAGAGTTTATAAGCCAACAGTTCAGAACTCACTTACAGAATTGTGGCATTCAACAACATATCTCCTGTCCCTATACCCCTGAACAGAATGGAATACCTGAAAGGAAACATCGACATATAGTTGAACTTGGCTTGGCTATGTTATATCATGCCAAAATTCCATTAAAGTTCTGGGTAGATGCATTTGTCACAGCCAACTACATTGTTAACATTCTTCCTACTCACAAGTTACAGATGCAATCTCCCTTCAGCAAATTATATCAAAAGAAGCCAAGATATGATCATCTCAGAACCTTTGGCTGTGCTTGCTATCCCTGTCTTCGACCATATGCACAGCACAAGCTGGATCCACGATCTCTAACCTGTGTCTTTCTTGGATACAGTGATCACTATAAGGGATATCGATGTCTTGTCCCTACTACTGGCCATGTCTATATCAGTCGCCATGTAGTATTTGATGAACTTTTCTTCCCTTTTTCTCAGAAATTAGCAATAGTTTATCCCTCCTACACACACTTATATAAGTTGTGGACAGCAGAAGAGCAGTTTCTAGCTTCATCTACTTCAGCTCACATCAAACATCCCACTGCTCAGTCTACAACTTGGGAACAAGAATCTACCACTAAGCAAACCAATGGCATAGTCTCACATCAATGCACAGATCAAGCAGTTTATGTTTCTCCAGCTGATCTCTCTACTGATCACATGTCTATCACTACTCAGCAGAGTTCACAACAAATTGAACTACCAGTTCCCATAACTGCAACAATAGATGGATCAGATATGGCACAACATACTTCAAATAATCAGACAACTTCACAAGGTACAATACCTACTCACCCTATGCAGACTAGGTCTAAGTCTGGTATTATCAAGACCAATCCTCGATATGCCTGTCTTGCTATATATGATGTACCTACTGAACCAAAAACAATCAAATCAGCCTTAGCTCATAAAGGTTGGTATAAAGCCATGACAGAAGAAGTGGATGCACTTTATCAGAATCAAACTTGGGACTTAATCCCTCGAACTGATCAAATGAATGTTATTGGCTGTAAATGGGTCTTTAAAACAAAGCTTACAGCTAATGGGACCCTTGATAAACTTAAGGCTAGACTGGTTGCTAAAGGATTTCATCAGGAAGAAGGCATTGACTTTACAGAAACTTTCAGTCCAGTCATCAAACATGCCACAATTCGTACAGTTCTCTCTGTAGCCATGATGAAACACTGGCCAATCCATCAATTAGATGTCAAAAATGCATTTTTACATGGTACATTGAATGAGATAGTCTATATGGAGCAGCCCCCTGGGTTTCAAGACCACCAGAAACCTCATCATGTCTGTCTCCTCAGAAAGTCTCTGTATGGACTTCGACAAGCTCCTCGAGCTTGGTTTGACAAATTCGGCAATTTTTTGCTTGAATATGGGTTCTTTTGTAGCTCAACTGACCCATCCTTATTCATCTATCACACTACTACAGACACTCTTCTCTTACTACTCTATGTTGATGACATAATCCTGACTGGCAGTTCCTCTCAGTTACTCTCTCATCTTATCCAGTCTCTTAGTCTTCAGTTCTCTATGAAAGACCTTGGTCTTCTTCAGGTCCAACTACTCCGAAATCCACGAAGATTATGGCATTGTTGATGCTTCTTTTTCACTGCACGTCTGCTTTTTGCCATTTTTTTTTTAGGTGTGTGTGAGAGAGAGAGAGAGAGGAGGTGCTATGGTGGGTCCCGTCGCAATGACAGCAGTGGAAGTGGCGGGTGGCTAGGAGGCCTTGTTGACACCTAATTTAGGATCAATTTTTTTTATTTTAGGAAATAAAATAGAAGGTAATAAATAAAATAAAGCATTTGGGTTTGTGGAGGGAGATTTCGAAAAAAAAACAAATTTTGAATGATGAAGCATTTTTATTGTTGAACACATATCTTCATTTCAAATTTTTTTTTTTTTTTTAAAAAGGAAAAAAAAAACGTAATCAATGAGAGGAATTAATGGGATTTGACTAGCAATATGGAAGGAATGGACACTCGCTCGAATATTGGGCATGAATCTGGACATGTTCGCAGCAATATGAATGAATTGCGAAAGAAAGTGAAGGATTTACGGCAATAAATCAGGGCTAAGATTTCGGCAATCCCCGCGAACAAGAGAGCACGGGTCCTGACTTTCCACTATTAAATGGAAGTCCTTGCACTATAAAAGGAGCTTCTCTTCGTACAAAAAGTGCGGGAGAAAATTCAGAAAAGAAAATTGAAGAGCGAAAAAAATTTTGCGAGGGACGTGCGAAAGGAAATCTTCGTCCATCTTGGTCAGAGAGAAAACACTCTTTCTCTCCTTTCTCTGACAAGAAAAAGGAAATGTCAGCAGCAGATTTTTTTCTTTCGTTGATTTGCTGCAGAGAAAAGTGACCAAAGAAAGACAGAGAAGTCCGCGTGGAGGGACGTGCAGCAGAAGGAAAGGAAAGAACACTGCAGCAAAAAGAGGAAGTGACGTGAGGAAACAAAAAAAAAGAAAAAAAAAAGGAAAAAAAAAAGGGGGCTGCTGTTTATCTTCTCCGAGCGTTCCTTCATTGCGCAGTTGATCCTTGCACCGTCAAGTTCCAGATTTCGCCGACGACTCACGAGCAACCACCGCTCTCGCCACCGCACCAGGCGACGCCGGAACAGCTCTCACCAGCCCCTGCCGCATCGGATCTCACCGCGCGGACCCGCGACTCGCCGGTCCGAGATCCTCCGCTCCACCGCGCCAACACCGGAGCTCCGCCTCCCTCTTGCCGGGCTCCTCGCCGTGCCTCGAGCACCTCCGCGATACCGGGCCCGCGCCTGCCGTGCCGCCGTCTAGCCCTCACCGGAGCTCCGGTCGCCGGCCGTCTTTCCCTCGGTTGCCTTCTTGTTCCGTTGGTTTACTTAGGTAGTTTTACTTCTTTATTTTTATTTTTCATTACTTTGTAGTTTAGGTTTTTTTTTTTTTGTTTATATCTTATGTTTATTTTCCTGTTTATTTCATTTGATAGCATTTTTAGTTTAGATATTTAAATAGTGGGTGTTAATATTTGTAATTTATGTTTGCATTATCCATAGATTTTACCTAAAATTATTATAGTTACTAATTTGGTCCGAGAGACATCGGATCATTTTTTTTAATTATAATAATTTTTGGTTTCGTGGTAGAATTTCAATTGTTAAATCACGATAATTATTTAATTTGGTCCATAAGACTTCGGACCAAATTTGTAATTATTTTGATTTCCTCGTTGTGATTGTAGAGTTAAAATAATTATTAATTTAATCCGTGAGACAACGGATTATCTTTTTGATTATTTTAACTCTTATCTTAGTTTTTTTTTTTAATTAATTGTTTGAGAAAAATGAAAATTATAAAAAAGAGAATAGTGAAAAATTAAAAATTTGCATGAGCATGTAGGTCACGTAGGTTTAAATTAACCTTTAGGATTATTTTTAGGAAAAGTTTACATGTTTTCATAATATAAAAAGATAATAAAAAAATTAAAAAGAATAATGATTCTAAAACAAATGGGGTTTAAATCAAATTAATCCCGAAATTGAATTAGGAAATCATTCCATTTTGAATAGCTTAATTAGTTTTTTTTTAGGTTAAAAAGTTAGCATTGCATCATTATGTTTTTCTTAATAGAAATTATTCGGCCTTTTTAAAAATATAAAAATATAAAAAAAAGAGATAAAACACAAAAGTTATTTTCTTGATTAATTAATAAATTAGTTCATAATTAATCCCATTTCATATCATCATTATTTAATATAGGTTTCATACATAAAAAAAAAAAAACACAAAAAGAGCATGCATATAGAATTAATGTCATTCATCCCATGTCATGAAACGCATGCATATTAGAATTATATAAATTAGATTACATGCATATAGTTCATATTAGGCCATGTAAATTACGTTTCACATATCATTAAAGTAGAATTCATGCATATTAATTTTAGATTAAGATTGCATTTAATTATTTTTTTTAAAAAGAAAAAGAAAATTTATGTGTCATGTCATTTAGAAATCATGTTTAGGGCATGCATTTTTATTAACATTTTTTTAATGTTTTCCTAGAGAGTAAACTTTAATAAAGTTGTGGTTTATAATTTCTTAGCATCTTGATTTATTGAATGTTATTTAATTGATTGTGCACCCGCATGACCACCATTTGCATGTTAATATCTTAGGTTAAAATTAATCAAGACTGCTTGCATATATGTTTTTTTTTAAAGGTACCGAAAGGGCGTTAGATTAATCTAGCGTAACCATGTCCCCGAATCCATTAAATCTCTGGTTCGTAAAAGGTAAAGTATTCTCCCATACTTTACCTGGGTTTCTAATCAGCCCTAATTGGTTAGTGGCGGCTCCATTTTGAATAATTGCATGTTTTAATGGGTCTTTTTCTTAGTATCAAATCGCGATTGGTAGGGCTTGGGAGAGTCCGCGCCAAGTCTTCGGACTTAGTAATCCATTAACCTAGTTTTAGGTGATTCACCCATCGAAAAAAAAAATAGGTCGCGACAGCTTGGCGACTCCGCTGGGGACTTAGAGTTAAAACTTATAGTGGACATAGGCCTGTTTCTTTTTTTTTTTTTAAAAAAACATATTTTTGTTTGGCAGCAAGGACACCAGGTATGTCACTAACATTTCTAAGGTGTTAAATGTTCTTGCAGATGGGAGGTATAAGGGAAGTAGTCTTTGCTAATCCTTGTCTTGCAGGAGGGTGTAAAGATGAATGATTTATTTTTCCTTATATTGAAGTGTTGTTTGTATTATAAATTGTTGTGCATGTTTTTTAAATTGTTTTAGCACTACACATTGCACACACGACCTGTAGCCGAACCTGGGCTACGATAGGATTTCTAGGATGGTGTTGAGAATGATACTTCCTCTAAAGCGAGACTGCTATGTAGAGGTTGACATTCTCTTCCCCGAAATTTCTTCCATGGTGTCAAATGTGTTTGTCCATATCCACAAGATTGCGTGATTATTGGACATTCCATTCGACTAAGCCGGAGTTAAGGGGACCTGACGTTAATGCGAGACTGCAACGGTCAGATCACCCTCTTAGCTCCACTTTGTTAAGCCATCTAGATAGAAATCGAGCCGCACATTTCATGCGTGTGTCTATGTGATTGTCATCCATTTTCTGGTAAAAGTAAGTTGTCTAAACTCCTACTTTGCAATTTACTTACTTTATTGTAATTTTGTCGGTCCATGACAATAGGTTTCATCGTCAGTCTTGTCTTATATGCAATGGGGAAAACCGACGTACAATTCATTTCCACTAAAAAAAAAAAGAGCTCAAAATGTGGCTGGACCAGTTAGATCAAGGCGACCAGGCCTTACGTCCCCGATGTGACTAAGAAGCCCACTTAGCGAGCACAAATTGAGCATCTTAAGCGGAAAGTGGAAATGATTGAAGCTGAAAATAAAAAGCTTCGCAAGGCGTTGGGTTCCCGAAAGCATATAAAATGAGATGTTTAATGATTTCAATTCAGTTTTTTCAATTTTAGTTCAATGTTTAGGGATTTGAATTTCAATTCTTAGTTCATTGTTAGGAAGTTTGGTTCATTGTTAGGGAGTTTGGTTCAAACATTTAAAATAAATAAAATGAGATGATTAAACCATTGTCATGGGCCATTTTCCTATCTTGTCGTTGTTTCTTACATTATCTCTTTTCCCTAGGTAACAACACGGCTCACCCAAGATCACCAATCTGTACTCGTTCTAGAGTAACAATGGATGATGACGCCGAACAAATACGTGTTGCTGAACAAACTCGTATCGTTGCCCTCGAAACAGAAATGAAGCAAGTCCTGAATGTCCTTGAGCAGCTCTCTAAACAAATCGACTCTCTCCAGGCAAATACTGTCCCATCATTTCCGCAAGTCGAGGTGGTGTTACCACAACATGCTCCTATGACTGATCCGAAAGATAAAGGCAAGAATGTATCCACAAGTGGCCCATCAAGCTCTAATGATGTCTCTAGGGAGAAAACTACTGACACGCCTCAAATCATTGTTGATGAGGAGATACAAGTGATACAGACGGCTGTACCGAAGACTGAGCAGGAAAAACGCTTGGCGAAAATCGAGGAGAAACTTAAGCAGCTGCAGGGTGCATTTAGCCAAGACTCAACTGATCTGTCCCATTATGCAAAGATCAAGATACCAAAGAAGTTCAAAATGCCAGACTTTGAAAAGTATAATGGCACTTCTTGCCCAAAGATTCATTTGCAGACTTATGTGGTTAGGATGACCCCATATGTTGATAACATACCCCTGATGATTCAGCAATTTCAAGCAAGCCTGACAGGACCAGCACTCCAGTGGTATATTATGAAGAAGATTAATCTCCTAGAGACTTGGGAGGATTTGACTGATGCATTCTTCAAGCAGTACAAGTATAATATTGATGTCACTCCATCTCGAGAGGATTTACTTCGCACTGAGAAGAAAAAGACAGAATCTTTCAAGGTCTATGTCACGAGATGGAGGACTGTAGCTGCTCAAATTACTCCGGAGCCGACTGAAAAAGAGTTGATGGATTTGTTCATGAAGACGCTCCCACCTGAATACCGAAATCGAATGTTAGGATCGACTGCCGAGTCGTTCAATCAGCTAGTTCCTGTTGGCGAGCGAATTGAAGTAGCCTTGCGTGATGGATGGGCGTCTGATCAAACCAGCTCATATAGGGGAGTCTTTGCCAAGAAGGATAAGGAACCTATAGCAGAGGTTAATGCAGCTTATGTCCAGGCACCTCGCCCAACTTCGAACACTCAACAGGGAGGAGCACGACCATTCTTTGGCCAGCAAAAGAACTCGTACAGGCGTCAATTTACGCCTCTTCCTAAGCCATTGTCTAAGATCTTGCCGACTCTTCAGAAAAATGGATTACTCGCTAAGGAGCCTAAGCGACCTAATCCCGACCGTTTCCCCAACTATGATCCGTCCAAGACATGTGCTTATCATATGGGGGAGGTAGGGCATTTTGTTGACGATTGCTATACACTGCAACACAAAATCCAAAATCTTTTGGATGCCAATGTGGTCTCATTCCGCGATGGACAGCCGAACATCCAGAATAACCCACTCCCTGACCACCCAGAAGTTGTGAATGCCATTTTTGATGTTGAGCCCACCGTGTTTCAAATGATGCATGAGGATACGGTTAATGCTATCCTGGAACCAGACATTGAATCCGAATCGAGTTACCACTCATTTGAGTTGGTGTCCACTATACATGCATCTCAAGACTCACCACCACCCACTTCTGAAGCTTCAAATGCTGCCCTTATGATGGAAAGGATGGTGGATGTGAATGGTTTTGTTCCTAGTAGTGGCCTTGGAAGAAATAGTCAGGGTATTCAAAGTCCCAATGAAGCCCCTCAGAGGCCCCATGCTGCTGGAAGAGGAGGGGAAAGTCCTGGAGGACGAAGACAGGGAGGGCGGAACCCGCCACCTGACCAAAGGCGAGGGAGGCAAAACCCATTACCCCCGAGCATTCACGAAATATTCCCCGGTCCTCCAAGAATGATGCAGGATGAAGCTGAAGTAATAGACACTCTGGGGCAGCCTAGTGGCAAGTTTGATTACTTGGTGAAGTATTCAGCCCCTCCCAGTTACTACATTGATCCTCATGAGATAATCCCAGATGGATGGGGTGGCATGAATGATTCGATACCCCCGAAGGCAGAAAACCCTAAGGATGAACTGGAAGGAGTTGCAAGCTTGTTCGACGATCTCATCATAGGAGCTATCGATGAAGGACCCCCAGAAGAGATGGGCTTTGGCCCACAAGAGTAACTCTTTTACTGTTTTTGCATATTCCCCTGCGTGGGAATTTTCATTGTTTTCTGAGAAATGTTTCCACTTTCGTTTTAATTCTTGAGTGTTGCTTTTTTTTTCATTTAATAAATGTAATTTATTGATGAATTTCAATAAAATTACAAATTTTATTTTAAGGGCATGTTGAAGTACACCAAACTAGCCCTATGATGAAATCCTACCAAAAGAAAACGGCAAGGAGCTAATTCTGAAGGCTGGGCTTCTTCATGTTCCCTTTTAAAAAATTTCAAAATAAAATAATTTTCAGCATGCATCTAATTTACCCTGTTTGTTTCTTTTAATTATTTGCTTTATGTTTCAGGTACAGCCCTGCACTCATGAGCTCATTTACAAAGGAAGGGCAAGACATGGACACATAATAGTTTTGATTTTATGAGCATGCCCTCTTTATTATTATAGAATGCTTTCACATGATATTGTGCAATTCGTCAATTCCACTTGAAATTTATCAAAATGGATAATTCAGTGAAAGATGTCGAGTTACTTGAGCATGCTAAATGAGGTGTGAAAGGCAAGCCTAATCACATACACCGTCCCCTGTCTAGATATTGTGAGGTGAGTATGGAAACATTTTGTATTTCAAGGTGAAGAATTTTCTTGCGAAAAGTACGACAGCTGAAATGACGAGAGGCAGTTCATTTCTCTATCCCAAACACTACAGGTGTTCCATTGCTTAACCATTTTGAGCCCATACACTTATGGATGTTCTTTTCAAATTACCCCTGTCAAGAATCACCCCACATCGGGTCAACTGGGAGATAAAATGACATCATGAAGTAAGGAAAATGAATTGAAATTTTCTTGCTTTCACTTGCATCAATCTTCAAGTTATGCTATTACATTGAATTCATATGGTAATTTAAGTGCCTTAGGATGACGAAGAGCATTTCTTTCACTATCCTACACACTTATATCCTTTGAATAGCCCACTTGAGCCTGCTATTTCATTTCTTTTAAAACCCAAGTTGATGATCATCACCCACACTGGGGCAAGGCAAGAGACAGATGAAGACCCTTGAAGGTTCGCGTGTCATTTAAAGTATACTTGACACATGCATTGTGCGCAAGAACTGAAATCAAAATAAAACTAAGGGGCATTAAAAAGCAGTGTGCCTGGTAAAAGCAAGGCCAATGCCCGTGAAAATAAGAGAGAAATGATTGATGAATTGGAGGCAAAAAGCAGTGTGCCTGACCAACATCCATCATCAAAGAAAATGACTTTTAAAAAAAAATGTTGAGAAAAGATCTCCAGTTGAAAAATCATTGGCATCAGGTGATAAACTTTTGAGCCAATAAAGAAATCTGTCAAGAAGACAATCCGTGTTGAAGAAAAACTGGTGGCAATGTCAAGATGATCACCAACTTTGCCCCTATACACATCTTTGAGCCTAACGATCCTTTCGTTTCTCAACCCATGAACCTAGCCTATGTTACGTCCCTTACAAAGTCTCTTCAGATTAGGGCACTTGAATTAACATAGGAAATCACATGTTTTAAGCATTGCTCGAAGAAGTGCGAGCAAGATTATTTCTTTATCATTTTGCAGGGTTCTTGACTTGTAAACCCAGAGATGATTATAGAATCATTCGTTCAATTTGCTTTGACTCGAAGAGTCCCTTTGTTAAGCCATTGATCAAGCCTGCATTACAGTCATTGACAAGGACCTCTCAAATTGGTAAGGTCGTACTGATTGCAAGAAAATTCGAACTCTTGTCGACAAGATGATGATAAGATTGAGTGATATATTCCCGCATCAATGGTCGGGACAAATAACCCTTCTTAAATGAGAGCGAGTGAAAAAGCTTTTTCACACCAAAAGTGTCTCATTTAGCATATTCAAGAGATTCACGCTATAACTGAAAATTGTCCTGGTGATAATTTTTCCGGTAGAAGCTTGATAAAGCCATCATGTGTGGACTTTCATTGATTTTTTCCTCAAAGACAAAAAAAATTGTCTTTGAAATCCTGAGTTTATTCAGTCATCTTTGTACTTGATGAGAATTCCAAGTATCTATTTATAAAATGTTTTCAAATGTCTAGTGTGAATTCCAGATATTTGAACCTTTAAACGCTTGATGTGATTTCCAAGTGTTTGTCTTTCTAAACATTTGATGTGATTTCCAAGTGTTTGTCTTTCTAAACATCTGATGTGATTTCCAGACGTTTAGTAAATGTTTTCAAATGTCTGGCATAAGAATCAGATTTTTGAAGTTTCAAGTACTTGACGCAATTTCCAGGCGCTTAGAATCTGATGAGAATTCCAGATCCCTAAAGACTTTGAGCCTTTCAATTATCTGAAGGGAGTTCCAGATGATTGACAGGTCTCATCGGAATCATTTCACACCTAAATCCCCAAACAGGTATGACAGGTACGTGCTCTTCTTTGCATTTGCATTTCATTGGTTATAGACACATAGAGATCTATGTTCCTGACCGAATCATTGCATTTACATGACATTCTTTAGGGGTTAAATTTACTTGAGTCCATTTCTTTCAAAAAAAAAAAAAAAAAGAGTCAAGTCATTAACATTTGCATATGCATTGCATATTTCATTTTACATGGATTAATTTTAGGTGTCATATATCTTTGAACGAAACCTCTACGAGCTTCCCTTCAAAGAGGGGCAGCTGTTGACACCTAATTTAGGATCAAATTTTTTTATTTTAGGAAATAAAATAGAAGGTAATAAATAAAATAAAGCATTTGGGTTTGTGGAGGGAGATTTCGAAAAAAAAAACAAATTTTGAATGATGAAGCATTTTTATTGTTGAACACATATCTTCATTTCAAATTTTTTTTTTAAAAAGGAAAAAAAAAAGCGAAATCAATGAGAGGAATTAATGGGATTTGACTAGCAATATGGAAGGAATGGACACTCGCTCGAATATTGGGCATGAATCTGGACATGTTCGCAGCAATATGAATGAATTGCGAAAGAAAGTGAAGGATTTACGGCAATAAATCAGGGCTAAGATTTCGGCAATCCCCGCGAACAAGAGAGCACGGGTCCTGACTTTCCACTATTAAATGGAAGTCCTTGCACTATAAAAGGAGCTTCTCTTCGTACAAAAAGTGGGGGAGAAAATTCAGAAAAGAAAATTGAAGAGCGAAAAAATTTTGCGAGGGACGTGCGAAAGGAAATCTTCGTCCATCTTGGTCAGAGAGAAAACACTCTTTCTCTCCTTTCTCTGACAAGAAAAAGGAAAAGTCAGCAGCAGATTTTTTTCTTTCGTTGATTTGCTGCAGAGAAAAGTGACCAAAGAAAGACAGAGAAGTCCGCGTGGAGGGACGTGCAGCAGAAGGAAAGGAAAGAACACTGCAGCAAAAAGAGGAAGTGACGTGAGGAAACAAAAAAAAAAAAGAAAGAAAAAAAAAGAAAAGAAAAAGGGGGCTGCTGTTCATCTTCTCCGAGCGTTCCTTCCTTGCGCGGATGATCCTTGCACCGTCAAGTTCCAGATTTCGCCGACGACTCACGAGCAACCACTGCTCTCGCCACCGCACCAGGCGACGCCGGAACAGCTCTCGCCAGCCCCTGCCGCATCGGATCTCACCGCGCGGACGCGCGACTCACCGGTCCGAGATCCTCCGCTCCACCGCGCCAACACCGGAGCTCCGCCTCCCTCTTGCCGGGCTCCTCGCCGTGCCTCGAGCACCTCCGCGATACCAAGCCCGCGCCCGCCGTGCCGCCGTCTAGCCCTCACCAGAGCTCCGGTCGCCGGCCGTCTTTCCCTCGGTTGCCTTCTTGTTCCGTTGGTTTACTTAGGTAGTTTTACTTCTTTATTTTTTTTTTCATTACTTTGTAGTTTAGGTTTTTTTTTGTTTATATCTTATGTTTATTTTCCTGTTTATTTCATTTGATAGCATTTTTAGTTTAGATATTTAAATAGTGGGTGTTAATATTTGTAATTTATGTTTGCATTATCCATAGATTTTACCTAAAATTATTATAGTTACTAATTTGGTCCGAGAGACATCGGATCATTTTTTTTAATTATAATAATTTTTGGTTTCGTGGTAGAATTTCAATTGTTAAATCACGATAATTATTTAATTTGGTCCGTAAGACTTCGGACCAAATTTGTAATTATTTTGATTTCCTCGTTGTGATTGTAGAGTTAAAATAATTATTAATTTAATCCGTGAGACAACGGATTATCTTTTTGATTATTTTAACTCTTATCTTAGTTTTTTTTTTTAATTAATTGTTTGAGAAAAATGAAAATTATAAAAAAGAGAATAGTGAAAAATTAAAAATTTGCATGAGCATGTAGGTCACGTAGGTTTAAATTAACCTTTAGGATTATTTTTAGGAAAAGTTTACATGTTTTCATAATATAAAAAGATAATAAAAAAATTAAAAAGAATAATGATTCTAAAACAAATGGGGTTTAAATCAAATTAATCCCGAAATTGAATTAGGAAATCATTCCATTTTGAATAGCTTAATTAGTTTTTTTTTAGGTTAAAAAGTTAGCATTGCATCATTATGTTTTTCTTAATAGAAATTATTCGGCCTTTTTAAAAAATAAAAAATAAATAAAAAGAGAAAACACAAAAGTTATTTTCTTGATTAATTAATAAATTAGTTCATAATTAATCCCATTTCATATCATCATTATTTAATATAGGTTGCATACATAAAAAAAAATCACAAAAAGAACATGCATATAGAATTAATGTCATTCATCCCATGTCATGAAACGCATGCATATTAGAATTATATAAATTAGATTACATGCATATAGTTCATATTAGGCCATGTAAATTACGTTTCACATATCATTAAAGTAGAATTCATGCATATTAATTTTAGATTAAGATTGCATTTAATTATTTTTTTTTAAAAAAGAAAAAGAAAATTTATGTGTCATGTCATTTAGAAATCATGTTTAGGGCATGCATTTTTATTAACATTTTTTTAATGTTTTCCTAGAGAGTAAACTTTAATAAAGTTGTGGTTTATAATTTCTTAGCATCTTGATTTATTGAATGTTATTTAATTGATTGTGCACCCGCATGACCACCATTTGCATGTTAATATCTTAGGTTAAAATTAATCAAGACTGCTTGCATATATGTTTTTTTTTAAAGGTACCGAAAGGGCGTTAGATTAATCTAGCGTAACCATGTCCCCGAATCCATTAAATCTCTGGTTCGTAAAAGGTAAAGTATTCTCCCATACTTTACTTGGGTTTCTAATCAGCCCTAATTGGTTAGTGGCGGCTCCATTTTGAATAATTGCATGTTTTAATGGGTCTTTTTCTTAGTATCAAATCGCGATTGGTAGGGCTTGGGAGAGTCCGCGCCAAGTCTTCGGACTTAGTAATCCATTAACCTAGTTTTAGGTGATTCACCCATCGAAAAAAAATAGGTCGCGACAGGCCTCGACGATCGGTTTTGGCAATAATGTCGATGAGCTTTAGTGGTGATTAAGCTAGGGGTTTGTTAGTAGCTGTGACGGAAAAAAAAGGGATCAAATTGAGAGGGAGATAATCGGTTAGATGGGCTAAATTGGTTACATCCAAATAGTATAAAGAGTAAATTGACCAAAATTAAAACAACGAGGGCAAAATCACACATCGATCGAGAATACAAGAGTTTAATTGTCATGATCTCCCTTGAAATTGAGGGTGCAAAATTGTAGCTCTGAAAATAGAGGGTTGCTGACTGATGAAAGATGTGACAAGGCAAGTATGTCCTGGGAATGTCTTGCATCTGATTCACGTGGATTGACCACGTTGCTGCCTAGTCCGTCGTCCTATCCCGGACGATTGCGGGCGTCGTGCTTGGCTATAGCCACTGTTCGAAAAAGTCCTCACCAGAGAGGATTGACCGGAGCCTGGCCTTCTCGAAGTGTTCATTGAGTCAGCTTCACGACAAGCACAGATCCTGGGATTGGATGAGATTGCTGAACTAGTGGTCAACCAAATCAGCTAAGTTTCTCCATCATCTCTCTCTCTCCCTCTCTCCTTCAACTGATATTATCTCATATTTCTCTATTTAACTAACTAATTCTCGAGAGCTCGTGACTTTTGGCCCCTATGACTAGCAGAAGAGCACACGCAAATTCATGCTGAATAACAGGAAGAGCATGACATACGTGTCCAGAGCGAAACGAACATGGTACACGCGTGGTCCGATGTACACCGACGATGACATTGTTCTCGACATATCGTAGAAGATTGATAGTGGTTGACTGTGCAGAATATGGGGTTATGCTCCTATAATGTCTAGTAGAATGTTGATCCTGGATGACGGCCTAGAATATTCAGCCTCGGGCAAGAGCAGCTTGGCCCACTGAAAGGCAACGGTGTCCATGTCAATAACACTTGCAGGGAATCGACCATCGAATGTGTACCAGCATAACGAAGTTCAATTCTAGCAGAATTTTTTTGACATGTCCATGGAATTCTGATACAGTTGCAGAGCGACAAGAAGCGACTATAAACTGATTCTTCAACCCGGTGCTTCATTTAAGGTCGAAGAATGTGGAACTTCACTAGTTAATGGAAATGCCTAGCCTGATGATCAGATTGATACGTATAAGCCTGCAACAGATAGGATATTATGCTAAGAAAGTGCAAGAAGTTATTTCATATGATTGTAACATCATTTGGTATGAAAATAATCGTGCATTTCATTTATTAAGACTCTTTTCTTATTACTGCTATAGTCAAAACATGGTATTGAAATAGATGTTGCCAACACAGTATATGCTCGGAGTTTGGGGTGGGGCGGCTGTTAATTCCCACTTTCCCGGCTACAAAATGTCTTTCTTACCAATCCGCTTTAGCAGCTGGAGGAATCGGACCAATGTTAAACTTCACCTTGTTGATTTCTTCCATGATTAGGTACATCGCTTTTGGTGGACTTGGAACATCTCTCGTTAGTGATGCATTGCTATCTCGCATTGGAAAGACTCAGCAGAAGCGAGAGACTGCACATGCTTGGCAATCTATCTACCTTCTAATAATGTTATGGTAATCTTATTTGAGTTACCATCTCTTCGACTCATTTCAACGTCAGTGTTTTCAGAGCTCCTCTCAATGTAGAAACCGGGCTGCTTGGGCTGTAGTAGGGAAGCACTCTCACCGTCCAACATCAGTAGCACAGATGACATATTTGGTCTATCGTTAGGATGCCGTTGCACACATAATAGCCCGACTTGTATGCATTTTACAGCTTCCGATAGATCGAAAGAATTTGGAAGTTGTGGATCTATGAAGTTGGGTCCCTTCCTTTCAAGCCACAACTTCCAGGCCTGACAAAAAAGAAGTAGAAGTGAATTTTTAGGCCATTTCCAACGGAAGTATTGCTGTATTATGAGAATTTGACTTCTTAGAGCGTTGTCGCACATGTCCGAGAAGATTGAAGCAATGGTCCGGATGATTGAATTCTCTATTCCTCTTTCCACATATTATTTCCAGCAATAGTACCCCAAAGCTAAAAACATCTGATTTTGTTGAGAAAAGGCCGTCCATTGCGTATTCTGGTGCCATGTAACCACTGCAAGCAAAACAATATGGATAAAAAGAAAAGGAATTTGAATGTGAATGTGTAAGCCCATGAAAATCTTTCTCACTACTTACTAAGTACCGACTATCCTCTTTGTTTTCGCTAGTGACTGATCTCTGCCAAAGACTCTAGCCACACCAAAATCCGATATTTTAGGGTTCATCTCATTGTCAAGCAACACATTGCTTGCTTTGAGATCCCTATGTATGATTCTCAATCTCGAATCTTGATGGAGATAGAGGAGTCCCCGCACAATTCCTATGATAATGTCGAATCGCCTTCTCCACACTAGAGAATTTTCCCTTGTTTTACCTGATTTAAACCTTTTTCTAATCAGTAATTTTGGATGAAAGATATTTTCAACAAATTGCATATTGAATGGATATCAAACAGAGAAGGTATTGATCAGAGCAAACCAAATATGAAAGAGTCCAGACTTCCATTAGGCATGTATTCATAGATTAGCATCCTCTCTTCTTCAATACAACACCCCCGAAGTCTAACAAGATTTCGGTGCTGAAGCTTCGCGATCAACATGACCTCATTCTTAAATTCATTAAGACCTTGCCGAGAGTCTTCTGACAATCTCTTGACTGCTATTTCTTGCCCATTTGACAGCTGACCCTGACAAGTGAGTTGCATAATTTTTCCCAAGTGACAGGGGACAATAAAAATGAAATGCGGAATGAAGAGTAGTGTTCTTTTGTACGACATATGAAATCGTAGACTAAACTCTACCTTGTATACGGGGCCAAAACCTCCTTCTCCTAACTTATTTGAATCACAAAAGTTGTTAGTTGCTCGTAAAATGGTGACCATATCAAAGATCGGAAGCTGTAAGTTGTTCTCATCCTCAGCCTGAAGGTCGAACGTTATCCCTGTTGACCATTGAACTTTCATCAGAGCATATCTTCTTTTTTTCCCACGGCCACTGACGAGGGCTCGAGCCTCACTAGTGGCCGACAAGCTTGCTAGAGACTAGCAAGGTCGACCTCAACCTCGTTGACCGTCACCTTTGGCCGGTCGCCAAGGTTTGGTGACCAATTGGAGGAAGAATGAGGAAAAGGAAAAAAGAAAAAGAAAAAAAAAAAGAAAAGGAAAAAATTCAAACATATTAAAATATTATTAAAAGTTGTCAATGTCAGTGCCAATCGTATTACGTTAGTGGATCGGTGCCCAGTCAACAAAATCCGGCAAAAATTAGTTAGAAATGACTGAATTTGTATCAAGTGAAAATATTTAGGACTAAATTGGCACATAAAAAAATGTTTATGACTAAATTGGCACAAATAGAAAAGATTTAGAACTTTTTAAAGACTTTTCCCCTATATGCAAGCAATGAACAGCTATTGCACGTATCAACTAAGACACAGGTGTTAGCAATGAGGCCTTAGCCATGAACTTTCCAAGTATCAATAGATCTAAATTCATTTGACTTGATGAGAAAATATGAGATTCTTTTCCGTATGCTATCAACTTTCATTATTGATTGTTAACCCAGATAACAAAAATAGCAATACTATGACTTGACTCCAAGATACGAAAAGAGAGAACCAAGAATTATAGTTGACGTTCTGAAAGCAAATTCTAGTCAGAGCCTCAATTGCTATAGAGCAAGAGCTCAACTCAACTAAGGGAAATGGAGTACCTTGAGCATGTTTTTTCCTCTTCCAAACAATGCAGAAATAAAGCACCACCGAAAGCACGACAAATGCCATGGAAATCGCCACTTTCACCCATTCTTTCCCCTTGGAATTCACTGAATCTGAGAACATTGAGAGAGGTTAAAGGTGATCAAAATCAATGATGAATAGGATTATCATGAGTCCAGGAATAAAAAATAAAACAAAGGTATATGTACTACCGAGGTCTGAGGCTGAAACGCGAATGTAAAGATCTTGATTCGCAGATCGGCTGAGTATTCTGACGTCGAGAAGATCTCCAAACCATAGGAGACAGCCACTTCCACCTCCAGTGGCGTCTATGTTCGCGTAGGCCCTGCATGAGCAGTTCTTGAAGCACTCTAATTCACATTCCTTAAGGCTCATGCTAGTGTTCATCGTGAACTGCAACAAATCAGGCATTTTCACACCTTTGAGCCTCTTAAACCCTTCTCCTTTAGAACAATTAAATGGGTTCTTACTGACACACCCGCTACTCCACACAAGTGTATCCCACTCTGCCTGTGACTTCGGTTGATAACCAATCATGCAGCTACATATTTGAGGATTGCTGATCGTGCACATGCTATTGGGGCCGCAATTCCCGTAGACATCACAGGCATCATATGGCAACATATAAATCATGGTCCACTCCTGCGTTTTCTCGCTCCACAGGTACCGTTGGTGGTTCCCTGAAGCGTTTAACACCAACCTCGTGATGGTGGATTCATTGAAATGGTTGAACGTGTAGTAGACTTCTTGAGAATTGTTGATGAACTTGGAAGTGAACATCAAATTAGGACCCAAAGGAATTCTACTGAACTGTATTCCATTCCAAGTACCACTTCGGAAGTATTTGACACGTCCCTTACGTATGACTAGTTCGGGAATTATTTCTCCAAGATCGACACCGTAGGTGAAGTCTCCAGTTGAGGGATCCTCTGCGCTCTTCCAGGATGTCAAGTGCCGGTCCAAACCCATCCTCAGGTCCCACCCGAGCTTCATGCCCGCCAATAATGTGTTGGAGGGATGATCGAAACTCTGCCAAAGATAGTTTCCGGAGACATTTTGGCTGTCATCTTTCAAAACTAGATTTCCAGAATCCAGTAGCTGAGCAACTACGCTTTGTGAAGAAGCATTCATGTTATTCGACGACCACAAGACTCTTTCTGCTTGGTCGACAAGGACTAGTTTACCTTCATTACCTATCCTCAGAACCCCTGACGAATCATTCACCGGATTATCTCCATTTGCCACCCAAACAATGGTCTTTTCTGGGATGTTGTGGTACCGTATTGCGAGGTATCTGTTGCTGGAGTTTCCAGGCCTGAAGAAACCTAGCTGAAACTTTTCTCCTGCCGACACTAGAGTATCACCATCACGAATTGGCTCAGATGAGCTCAACACATCGACTGACTTGCATACTTCTAGTGCAAACATACAAATTGAAATGAAATACAGTATGGAAAAACAAGGAATTTCCATCTATTAGCCTTTCACGCTTGCAAATAGAACTAGCAGGAGGAGAAAATTGAGTTCGCTGGAAATCCGGTGTTTGTTGAAATGAAGAAAGCGGGACAAATTCCTCATGATGTGTTGGTTCCATGACCCCATAGTTAATGAAGATTTGCTGGTAGCCACAAACCACAAACTTAACAGACTTCTGGGTCTTCGAGGATTGTCCGTTTCTGAGTCACTTTTCTCAAGTGACTCAGGAATTGCCTTAGCCAATGGGGAGGGAGGAAGCGGTCCAAGACATTTAATGTAATTGGACTTTTCCACAAATGACCTTTGAAAGCCAACTACACTCGGGTCCATCAAAGTGTTAAAGCTTTCGACCCAAAAAAAAAAGTGTTAAAGCCTGGCAAATTATTGACATCAACATTTTTCTGTATCCTCCGCATCATAATTTTTCACCGGTGCCCCCAAGAAATTTTGCACGGTGATTCATGGGCTCGCAAATTTCAAAACATAACCATTCATGTGGATTGACCATTGGTCCATTGCCGATTGGTCCGTGGTCCTATCCTGGGTGATTATGCGTGTCGTACCTTTTTTTTTTTTTGGTCTGTCTTACGCTAATCCTAGACTAACACTCACCCTCAGACTTTTACCCTGCCTCCTTGCAGGGCGTGAGAGTCGAAACCCACTCCTGAAATGAAATCGTCCCCACCCTCAATCCCCCCCCTGAGAATATGGGGATTTGAACCCCCAACCTCCCCCTTCCAAGATGGAAGGGTGGCCACTGGGGCAAACCATTATGGGTGTCGTACTTGACTCGCCATTATTCATACGACCTCACAAGAGTGAATTGACCGTAGACTTCGCCTTCTTAAAGTGTCTATTGAGTTAGCTTCACGACGAACACAGATATTGGGTCAGTGTTGAAGATTGAGACTTTACTAATAGCGTGTTGTGTCACTCTTTCTTATGCATCAGACGCTCTTGGCCTCTTCTTGGTCATATTCTCCCATTCTTAAAAGATTATGCTCACAAACTCAATGAAATAGAGTAAAAGAGAAAAAGAGAAATCGAAACACAAGATATATCTCCGTTCACCTTTAAATTAGGGCTATATTCAGCAGATCATTTTATTATAATTAGCACCTTCAATCTCTTTGGTACTACTCTTAATTACAAGAGAGAAAAATTACATAGAACGGGCATAAAAAAACCTTAGGGCCAAGAAAGCTCTAGGCCCACTCAGTAGCTATTCATGAGTCCAATCCCAAACTACTAATAAATTATAAGCCCAAACTGTAAAAGTCTTTTGGCAGCCCGAGGCACTACCCCTACCACCCCCAGATCGTCAGGCCTTTGTGTTGATGGAGAGTATGAACTACACGCCAACGGATATTATATCGGAGAAGAACACATGGCCCTTAAATTGGTGATGAGATTGTTGAACTTTTGGTCGATGAAATCAGCCTAGTTTCTCCATCCTCTCTCTCTCTCTCTCTCTCTCTCTCTCTTCTCTTCCTTTGACTTATATTATCTGGGTTTTTCTCTCCTCTCCCGATTAAGTCTCAATAGTCCATAACTTTTCTCCGTTGTAACCAGCAGAAGAGCACATGTGCATTCATGTGGAATAACGGGAAGAACACGGTAGTCCATTGCAAAATGGATGTGCTGCACGCATAGTCCGATGTAACTGAGGATGGCATTGCTGTCGACACATTGTGGAAGGTCTATAGTGCTTGACAGTGTGGAATACTAATTATGCTCCTATGATGTCTAGTAAAAAATTGATCAATGGATGAAAGCCTAAGTATTCAGCCTCGGGCAACAGCAGCTTGGCCTACTGGAAGGCGACCGTATTCTTGTTGATAACATGTGCAGGAATTGACTATTGAAGGTGTACAAGCACAAGGAAGTTCGATTGTAACAAATTTTTTTTCAAAAAAGTCAAAAAGTCAAGGGAAAAAAGAAAGAGAAAAGAAGGTTGAAAAGTAGAAAAAAAAAAAAAAACAGAACAGTGGGCGCTCATTTATAAGAGATGCACGACAAACAGAAAAGGAAAAGCGGAAAAAGATAAAAGGAAGAAGAAAAGGAAAGACAGGTTTTCGTGCATAAGCCACAGAGGTTTCATCAAGTCAGATCAATTACGAATCGCAACACTCGATAAGTGCTCGTGCCCTTCATTCTTCTAACCGAAATAATTTTTGGGTTAGAGCTCAACTTTGAAGTTTTGGGAAATTTGAGTCATGAAATCCAATTTCTAAGTAATTGAGTTTTAGAATTTCATGGAAATTGTGGATTATGACATTATAGAGCTCTGAGTTTTAATGGGAGTTGATTTGAAGCAACAGTTTTGTCGGGGCAAAATTTTAGGTTTTACTTAAGAGTTTCACATTGCATTTAGGTTTGAATAATCGCTTTCGCTTTGAGTGAACTATTTACATGTAGTTTAGCTGGTTCATAATTGCTATAGTATTTTACTAACTTTTGACAACAATTCTCGTTTAATTGTTAGGATTACAATATCATCGATGTGTATAGTCACATTGTGGGTATTCCTAGATAAGGGATGCTTTCTTTTTTTATAAATTTTTAAACTCTTATCTTGAAAGCTATAAAGATTTAATATTTAATGAGTCATGAATGAGCATGTTTGTGTCACAACCTACGAGGGAGGGCATAGGTTTAGGGGTATTGTCTAAAAGATAGATATACGGCCCATTATTAAGCACGGACCCTTCCAAGCCTATACCTCATGCAACTTTAGGATGTTCATAAGAATTTTGTGATAAGAAGTCACCACTAACCTATTGGGATCAATTAGAAACTAAGTAAAGCATAGGTGTGTACCTCACTTCCTACGGAACCAAAGAATCTAAGGTCAGGAACTTAATTATACTATTTAACCGATTAGTGATATTTCGATATCTAATCTTGTTCATTTTAAAAAAGATTTTTGACATGCAATTTGGATTAATTTTAGACGAATCCATTAACATGCATAGTGACTATGTGGGTGTGTAATTAGTAATATAACAATGGGCGACTAGAGTCACATTAGGAAAATTGCATTAGAAGAGTCAAAATCTAGCATTATCAAATAAGGAACATGCTATTGCTAACCAAGCCAAAGGGAAACCATTAACATACAGAAAGTGCGCAATTAAGGGTATTCGTTTCTAAGATAGTGTCCTAAGGGCTTGGTTAACCTTAAGCATAATTGAAAGGCTTCCACTTTTCACGAGAAAATAACCTAAAAGATTAATTTGAATATTTATGAGGATTTTTAATTTTTTAATTTTTTAGAGATTTTTTTGGAATTTTTGGGAAAATTGAATTTTTGAATTTTAGAAAAAAAATTCTAGATTTTTTTAATCTTTTGAATTTTTTTCTTTTTTATTATTTTTCTAATTACTACTAAAATTTTTAGACATCTTCTTAATTTTGGGATTTTCTGAAAATTTTTGAATTTCATTTTTTAATAATTTTTGATTTTTTTAAATACAAATTTTTAAATATTTTCTAAATTTTTTTGAATTTTCGGAAATTTTTCGAATTTTTATTATTTTTTGAACTTTTTGAACTTTTTTGAAAGTATTTGAATTTTTGAAAATTTTAATATTTAATGTTATTATATTCGAGAAAATGGGTTCGGGCAGGTAAATTAATCTGGCCCATTGACCCGACCCATTCGGATTAAAAAAGAAAAGAGCACGATGAGTCTGGACAACTCAGCGAATACCATATAATTTGTTGGTTAAGGATGTCTAGTCTATGGACTTGATATTTGGGAGTGTTTGGTTTGGGACTCTAGCCGTTCTGAATTGTGCAATTTCTATTTGTGGATTCCCCCACGAGAAAGGGAAGTATTAAGGGAAGATTAAGGTGTAGACTAGAGGTGTTAAAATGGGTCATAAATGGGTCACTTGTTTTTGACAAAAAGTAGTTAAATGGGTGTCACAATTAAAGGTTTAAGATAGGTGGGTCTTAAGTGGGTTTTAAATGGGTTGGGTTGTGAACCCATTTTCAATAAAAACCTTATAATCTCTCTCTTCCCTCTTTAACTTTATAAATAAATATATATTTATAAAAATCGAAATTATTATTTTTTTATTTTAATTTTCTCTTTTCTTTTTTCTTTCCTTTATTTATTTATTTATTTATTTTTTTGTGTCTCCTTTATCCTTCTGGTCGCCGGCACGGCGATGGTCGGCGACCGGCCAGGTGAGCCTTGAGCTCGCCAGCATCGGGTGAGCTTGAGCTCGCCGGATTTGGCAAGGCGGAGGCCTTGCCAACGCTTGGCAAACCTCGAGCTCGCCAGCATCAGGCAAGGCTCGAGCCTCGCCAGTTCCGGCGAGGGGCGAGCTCGAGCTCGCTCGACGCTGGCGAGGCGGAGGCCTCACCAACGTCCGTCGAGGCTCGAGCCTCGCTGATTTGGCAAGACTCGAGCTTGTCGGTGTCGGGCGAGCCTCGAGGCTCGCCTGTGGTCGGTCGCCGGCCGTCGTCGTGGCCGACAGCCGGCCCAAGAAGAAGAAGAAGGAGAAGAAAAAAGAAAAAAAGGGAAAAGAAAAGAAAAAGAAAAAGAAAAAGAAAATATATTTAAAAAATAAATAATTTTAATTTTAATTTTTATAAAAATAAATAAAATTCAATTTTTTAAAATAATTATTTTAAAAATTATAAAAAAATTTCCATTAAATTTGTGTTGTATGAAACTATTTTAGCAATAAAATTATATATATAAGAAATAAGCTTGGAAGTATTTTAGTAATATAATCCTTAAAAAAAAACATAGGAATAAATTTTTATAAATTTGATTAAATATGAAAATATTTTATTAATATGGGTTAGGTCGGGTATAGGTCGGGTATGGGTCGGAAAATTTACGTTATGCATAAATGGGTCATAAATGGGTTAATGGGTCAATTTGGGTCGGACCATTAATGACCCGACCCAAATCCGACCCAATCCACCCGTTAAACGGCTCTACCACTTCATTACATTTTGTGGCAGAAATGTAGAAGTCAATGCAAAAATT
Source organism: Eucalyptus pauciflora (assembly GCA_007663325.1). Taxonomy (NCBI): domain Eukaryota; kingdom Viridiplantae; phylum Streptophyta; class Magnoliopsida; order Myrtales; family Myrtaceae; genus Eucalyptus; species Eucalyptus pauciflora. Next base: position 357,076 of record VMYD01000040.1, read on the forward strand.
AGCCACTAAATAATGCATCCAAATATGGAAAATATTTAGTATAATGAGAATTTCGAAAGGCACTTACTAAGTCCCAACTACATGCTTCGTCTTTTCTAGGAATTGATCTCCTCCGAAAGCCCTGGCCATGCCAAAATCTGATATCGTTAGGTTCATCTCACTATCCAGCAACACATTACTAGCTTTTAGATCCCGATGAATTATTCTCAATCTTGAGTCGCGATGTAAATACATAAGTCCCCTTGCAACACCCACAATGATATCGAACCTCCGTCTCCACATGAGAGAATTACCTCCTCTATTACCTACCAGTGTTTTTGGGAGACCCAAATCAACCATAGGAATTCACAGTCAAAACCACGAACTAACTTAAAATAGGATCAATCCTATCTGAAAAGAAAAGTTCGAAGTAATCAACGACAGTTTGAGACTAAGTTGTGGTGCTAGGAACAGACAAATATTAACGAGTCAAGGCTTCCATTTGGCATATATTCATATACTAGCATCCTTTCCTCTCCGTCAATACAGCATCCTAATAGCTTGACAAGATTTCGGTGTTGAAGTCTTGCAATCAACAAGACTTCATTCTTGAACTCGTCACAACCCTGTCTCGAGTTCTGCGACAGCCTCTTGACAGCTATTTGAACTCCATCGGACGTTAGACCCTACAATATTCACGTTCACCATTCAAGACAAACATTCAAAATGACGAAGCTAAATTAGATATCCATGTCTAATTCGGTAAGTACATATCCAAGTCTTCCTTTAATTATATGGGGGCTGTCATAGTATTGTTTTACCTACTCTGAAATGAAAGATGGAAAAATGAATGAACCCCCCAAGCTCGTATGAGAGTTGACGAGCATAAATACTCTCTTTAAATTTTAATTTGATGGACTGACCCCCTTTGTGAGGAAGCACCCCTTCTCCCTTTTTTATTATTGGGATAGGTGAATTCTTATAGATCCAGCCAATATTCATAGAACCAATGTCCATATTCATAGATAGTAATATTGAAAAGGTCCTTACCTTATAGATAGGATCAAAATTGCCCTCTCCGATTTTATTGAGAGACGAAAAGCTATTAGTTGCTTTAGTAGTGTCTTCCAAGTCTAGTATAGGCAGCTCCAAGTTGTCTTCACTCTCAGCTTGCACCTCTAATTTTTTCCCTGCCAAAAATAGTTGAAGACTTGTGTAAGGGAGACACTTTTGCAGTATATCAGCTTGAAATTGTTCGATACACTTTCTGTTTTAGGAAAAGATCATCGTGAAGTTTGAATAGCGATGAACTTAAGTCAATAAATTGGCTTGTTTAATTGCTCATTTATATAAACCACCCATATGTTGCTGCAGTAATACCAATGAAGCCCCGATTCTAGCATTCTTACAAAGTTGAGTTGGAAAGATGCCTAATAGCTTATTGTTGACACCTAAAATTTTGGGATTTGATTTTTGCTAAATTAAAAAAAAAAAAAAAAACAATCACATGGCATATAGGTTTAGGAAAATTTTATTTTTGTTATATTTTTGTTAAGATTTTTCATAGATTTAGGTAATATACATTGAAAGATGCATTTTTTGTGCAAAAGGGAATTTTTTCTATCAAATATGCAAAAAATATTACACGGGGTGAAACGATATATTCAATGGAATTTTACGTGAGCAAAATTGGCAATGAAATATACCACAAGGATACATATTTTCGGTGTATAAAAGGGTCACGTACGGTAAAGAAAAGTGGGGGCTTCTTTGTTCGGTTTTTTTGTGAATCAAAAGGAAAAGAAAATCAAAAAGTGAAAGAAGAAAAAGCAAGGAATTCGTCCGTGCGTGGAGAAGGAGGAAAAGCAAAAGAGGGAAAAGCAAAAAAGTACAAGAAAGCAACAGAGGAGAGAGAAGTGGAAAATTACTGTGCTTCTTCTCCGTTGTGCTCCTCCTTTGACGAGCTCTTCAGCCGCGAGCCCTTCCGCCCGCGACCCATCGCTCCAGCCCGCTCCGCCGCGCCGATCTCCCTCGCGACGAGCCGCCCCCGCTTCGGCGCATCTCCGCCCTCAGCCCTCCGCGCGACGCCTGCGACCCGCCGGACCCTGCCCCTCCACCGAGCCCCGAGCGACGCCCAGCTCCGCCCGAGAAGCTCGACGTGCAGCACTGCATAACCCAAGCGCTGATCGCCGCCAGGAAGCCACCGCGCGAGCCGCACCGCCGCTGATCCTGCTCAGCCCACCGCCCGACGTCGAGACCCGAAGCCCCAGACAAGCCCGCTTCGCCCGCGACCCATCGCGTCCGCCCGAGCGACGCCCGACTTCAGCCCGCGCCGACCGCCGCACCACCCTCTTCCTCGCCGGAGCTCTGCCGCCGGTGACCTTACGGCCGGAATCGACCCACGAACGGGCTCCCCCTTATTTTCCTTAGGTTGTTTTTCTTTTATTTTTATCTTTTATTTTATGTTATTTTACTTTACTTTTAGGTAATTTTATTATTAGTGTTTAAGTTGAATTTTGTGAAGGTGAGTTTTTAGTTATAATTGTTATAGGCATTATCCATAGGAATTGTTCCTAAAGTTATTGTAATTATTTAATTTGACCCGTAAGACGTCGGGTCATCTTTTTAATTATGATAATTTTTGGGGTTTGTCTATGATATATTAACTGTTGAATTAATCTAATTATTAATTTGATCCGTAAGATTTCGGATTAGATTTTTAATTATTTTGTTTTCTTGTCATGATGTTCAGGGTTAAAATATTCGTTAATTTGACCCGTGAGATAACGGGTTATTTTTTCGTTTATTTTGATCCTTTATTTGTTTGAATATCTTGCTTGTTAGATTTAATGTTTTTTTTTTAGATTATCACTAAGAAAAAATCAAAAAGATATTTGGATTAGGATTTCAATTGATTCTAGAATATTTCTGGTTATTTTGCATATCTAGAATAAGGATCTTATTTCGAATTTAGAAAACACAAAAAATGCATTCATTTAGGTTGTTATTTTTTTTTTATTTGAATTGCACGTTTAGTTATGTGTTAGTTTTAATTTCGAATTTCATAAAGAAAAACAAAAAAAATCATTGTGCATATTAGGTCAGAATTGCACGTTTCATCTTTAATTTAGATCATCTTTAGGATAGATTGCATTTTAAAAATAGGAACATCAAATGCACGTCATTTAGTTTACTTAAGTTCATTTAATAAGAACTTTCATGTCATTAGATTAAGTCATTTAATAAATGTCACGTGACATATAGCTTGCATATTAAATTGTATGAGGCATGTCATTTTAGTTTAAATAATTTTGTATGTCATTACATCGCATTGCATATCATTATAATTAGATCATTTGAATTGCATTTAATTATTGCATTTCTTCATGTCATATAGTTTAAGTCATGTTGTCATGTCATTTTAGATTATTTGCGTAAGTCATGATTTTCATTAAATAAAGTAAAAACAAAAAAATTGATTGCTTGTTAATTAGGAATCATATCTAGGATTGTTGATGTGAATTCTGATTTAACATTGCAGATGCTTTCGTTGCTTTAAGGTATGTTTTTGCATTATTTAATTGCTTTCTTGATGTGTTAAATTGGTGGTATGCGCACATGTATGCTCACCTCACATGTTAGGAAGCTCAATTAAAATCAAATCAAGCTGCCTGCAAAATATTTTTAAAATTAAAAAGAAATGGTACCGAAAGGGCACTAGGATAGTCTAGTGTAACCAAGTCCCCGTACCCAAAATCTCTGGTTTGTAGAAGTAAGATAATCCTCCCGTTATTTTACTTAGGTGTCTAATCGACCTACCCTAAACCGATTAGTGGCGACTCCTAAATAATGATCTTTTGCATGTTAAATCCTTAAGTCGCGATTTGGTATGGGCTTGGGAGAGCCTGAGCTAAGCTTAAAGGCTTAGTAGTCCATCAACCTAGTTCTAGGTGACAAACCCGAAAAAATTGACTCTTACACTTATACAATGTTTGAAAGTGCCTTGAGGAAAGTGAAATAATTGCACTAAAGATTTTTAAACAAGGTCGATATTTGTTGAGGAAGAAAGTCACTTTACCTAGACGTTTTTTGGTTCTCCTCTAGAAACAGAGTAGCAAAAGAATTGCTAGAGAGAGTGATGCGGCGACTGTTGCCACCACCAACCACAATTTCCACTTATGATTGCCTATGACCCACAATGGAAGAAAATTTTCGGGAACAGCTTGGGAGACAAGATGGAGACAAAAATCTAACCTCACTGAATTTTGAATATATACCTAGGTCAGACGCCATGACCCCGATGAAAACATTCCAATTGCTGCTTGATTGTGTTAGAGAAAACTCTTGTGTTGTTTTGAAGTTGACAAAACCTTTCCAAAGTCTGTATCTGAAGATTTCAAGACTTTATTGCCAAAGTCTGAAGACCACCAAATTTTAGTCTTAAAGTCTATTCTCTCTGATAGTTCTAGACTGAAGAATGAAGCCTTATCCAAATGCAGAATTAGTATCCAAATGCAAGATTATCTTCAAGGTTTCGATTCTTATAATTACTGGATGACCTTATAGCTGGATTTCATATTTGCTTGATTGATTATTCTTATTGGGATCTACTCCGATACAAAGATATTTGAAAGGCGAACTAACTTGGAAGGTTCTACTTATGGAAACTCAAGATCCTGATTGTATGGATGAACAGGATTGACGAGCTTTCATCACAAATCATCTAAACGACTCGAGATCACCTTAATTGATTCTGTCCAACGAGTAGATGGGAAGAATTCATTTGGAAAGTGCCAACAGTTGAGAAGGCATGAAGGAGTATTTAAGGATTGACTCTTTAGTTGTTCAAGATAGTGCTTGAAAGAGAATTCCAAAGTCTCAAGCTTTCTAGTCTCTCGCTTTTTCATTTATCGACCTAAAAGTTGTATACAAAAGAGAAATACTCTTAGTGAGACTGTGTGAGAGTTCGGTAGAGACTCGTCACTATGACAGTCGAGATCACAAGCTGTAACATCTCTTTTGATTCATAGTGGAATCCAACCAACAGGCTGTTAGCGCGGAGAGTGGACGTAGGCTTGATCTAAGCCGAACCACTATAAACCTTGTGTTCTTATTTTCTCCTCCTTGAACTTCTTACTTTCTTATATCATTTGTTTACTTGCTCAATTTGAGTTACCTTTTAAGTCTATCATTATCAAAGGAAAAACTAATTCTCCAAGTCTTACGAAATTTTTTATCTACACCTATTCACCCCACTCTAGGTGTTAGTACTAGCCCCTTTCAATTGGTATCAAAACTTGTGTGCTCATTTTATTGAAGTGTTTTTACTTCTAAGTTAAAGATCTATAGCTAGTATTTTGGCTTCAAGTTTGGTTGAAGGCCAGAGCAACACCAGACCTCCTTACTTTGATGGAAATGAATACAATGTATGGAAAAATAAGATGAAGGCATTATGGAGATCGAAAGATCCTCTTGAATGGGATGTGGTAGAAAAAGGAATCATTCCTAAAGCTACATCAACCTTAGAAAGAGGAAAGGAAGTTATAGATGCTGGCGAGATGACACAAGTAGACATAACCAAGAGACAAGCTCTTGATGCTAAAGCTATCTACTCCCTATATTGTGCTTTATCTCCTATTGAGTGTAACATAATTTCATTTTGTGAAACAGCAAAAGAAGTCTAGGACAGGTTGCATGTTACCTACAAAGAAACTAATTGAGTTAAAGAAACAAAGATCAATATTCTACTCAGACAATACGAAGCCTTCAAAATGAAGCCAGAAGAATCCATTACTGACGTGTTCAATCATTTCAAAGAGATTGTAAATGGTCTAGCATATCATGGACAGCCAATCTCAGGGCAGATGAAAGTCAGTAAATTGCTGCGTGGACTCTCCAAAGATTGGAATCACATAAAGACTTCAATAAGATAAACCCAAAGGATCGTGTCTCTGTTAGTGGACCAATTAGTTGGCACACTCCAATCATATGAAGTGGAACTTTTTTTATGAAGAAGAAGATCCCAAAGGTAAGAAGTCAATTGCTTTAAAATCTAACGATGATTCTCATGTTACAGATTCAGAAGACAACTTGGATGATGAAGAACTAGCACTCATGATAAGAAAGTTTAGGAAGTTGAACAGAAAAGGAAGAAAGTTCAACTGGAGGAAACAAAATACTCAAAGATTTCAGAAGAAATCAACTGAAGACAATGAGACAAATAAAGATGTGGTTTGCTTCGAATGCAAGAAAAATGGACACATCAGACCCAACTGCCCTTTATTGAAGAAAAAGAAGAGAAATACTGAGAAGTTCAAAAAGGCTCTCAAAGCAGAGACATTGAGCGACATTGAATGTGAAGAAAGTAATGAAGAGTATGCAAATATATGCTTAATGGCAAACTCAGAATCAGATTTAGACCTTGAATTAGACTCAGATTCAGACTCAGGCTCAGACAAAGAAATCGAGGTAAGTAATTTAAAAATTCCTGTTAAAGTCTCAAAGTATATAGATGAACTCTGTCTTAGTCTCAAGACATCTCTTAAGAGGATTTCCGAACTAAAGAGGGAAAATTCTAAACTAAAGCAACAGGAAATTTCTTGGAAAGAAAAGTTTGAAAATCTAAACAAAAGTTTTGATGTTTTAAAGGAAAATGCAGATTCTCTCTCAAAGGAGAATATTTTCTTGAAAGAAGACATTTCAAATATATCAAAGAGGTTTTCAAAAGGTTTTGAGAAGTTAGAAAATATTCTTTCTGTGCAAAGACCTTATTTTAACAAATATGGTATGGGTATGACACCAAAAATTATTCCTATAATTGATTTTCCAAAAGTAAAGGAAATAATCAAATAAAGACCTACAAAAACACTTTACAAAAACCATTTCCAAAAAGTTTTTGTAAAACCTGTTAGCCGAAGTGCTCTCAAATGTTTAAAGTGTAACAACTCATAACATTTCGAGAATGAACGTCCTAAAGTTTGGAGACCTGTTAAGAAGGATTGGGCAAAGACTGTGTTTAGCACTAACTCCTCTGGACCTAAGAAAATGTGGGTACCAAAGAAAACTTGAATTCTTTTTGTGATTGCAGGTCACTATCAAGAGAAAAATCAAATGGTGTTTGGATAGTGGTTGTTCAAGACACATGACATGAGATTCAAGTTGCTTTATAAACCTTGTGCAAATGAATGGTGGAAAAGTTTCCTTTGGTGGAAATAGCAAAGGAAGAATTGTTGGATGTGGAACTGTGAAGATTGGAAGTCTCACAATCAACAATGTCTCTTTGGTGGAAGGATTGAACTATAATCTACTCAACATAAATCAATTGTGCGATACTAGATTCAAAATCAAATTCCAAGAAGGCACTTGCTCAGGAACTAGTAAAGACTTGTCTCAATCTTTCACTAGACGAAGACATGGAAACATTTATCTACTGGACATAAAATCAGAAAGCTCTCAATGTCTAATCTCCATACAAGATGAAAAAAATCTTTGGCATCGAAAGCTTGGTCATGTCAACATGAAGCATATTACCAAGATTTCCTCTAAGAAGCTTGTTCATGGATTGCCTAACTCAGCTTTTCAAAAGACTAAGTTATACACACCATGTGTTTTGGGAAAACGAGTTAGAAGCTCCTTTAAACCTATTAAGCATGTTTCTACTAATCGAGTTCTGCAGCTTCTGCATATGGATCTATTTGGACCAACAAGAACTCAAAGCATTGGTAGACAAATATATTGTCTAGTAATCATGGATGATTACTCTCGCTTCACTTGGGTATTCTTCCTGGCAAATAAGTCTGAAACATTCTCTTACTTCTCAAAATTTGCCAAGAAGATTCAGAATGAAAAAAGATATGCTATCTCAAGCATACGTACAGATCATAGAGGTGAGTTTGAAAATCAAGACTTTGATAAATTTTGTGATGAATCTAGTTTCCAGCATATTTTCTCTTCTCCATATACTCCAGAGCAAAATGGGATTGTGGAAAGGAAGAATAGATCCATGCAGGAGATGGCAAAAACACTGTTAATTGAAAGTAATATTTTCTCTCGTTTTTGGGCTGAAGCAATTTCTACAGCATGTTATATCATTAACAAAGTATTCTTGAGGCATATTCTAGAGAAAACTTCTTATGAAGTTTTTAAAGGGAAAAAACCAATTGTTTCTTACTTTCATGTGTTCGGTTGCAAGTGTTTTGTTTTGAAAAATGCAAATGATCGAACTGGTAAGTTTGAAGAAAAGTCAGACGGATGAATTTTTCTCGGCTACTCAACCACAAGAAAAACTTACAGAGTTTTCTACAAGAAAACTCAATATGTGGAAGAATCTATGAACGTCAAGTTTCAAGACTCAATATAGAATAAAGCGGAAGAGATTCAACTTGAAGATTTTGCACCTGCTCTAGACATTACAAAGTCTACTTCCCCTGAAGAAGCTCAAACTCCTGATGATCAACATCAAGAAGAACCAGAAAGTTCAAATGAAGCAGAGGATGAGCAGACTCACAAACCAACCAACAACTAGAAGCATAAGTCAAGTCATCCCAAAGATCTCATCATTGGCAACATTGATGAAGGAATACGCACCAAATCCAAAAAGCGAGAAGAGTTTAGTGCCTTGGCACTTGTTTATGAAGTTCAACCCAAAAACATAGAAGAAGCCTTGGTTGATGAAAGCTGGATTGAAGCCATGCAAGAAGAACTCAGGCAGTTCAGCATCAATGACGTTTGGGAATTAATTCCAAAGCCTAAAAGTAAGTCTATTATGGAAACTAAATGAGTTTTCAAGAACAAAGTGGACGAGCGAGGAAAAGTGACTAGGAACAAAGCAAGACTCATGGCCAAAGGTTATACGCAAGAAAAAGAAATAGACTATGACGAAACCTATGCACCAGTAGCAAGGTTAGAAGCAATTAGATTATTACTTGTTTTTGCTTGCTATAAAAATTTCAGGTTATTCCAAATGGATGTGAAAAGTGCATTTCTAAAATGGATTTATCCAAGAGGAAGTCTATGTGGAACAACCACCTGGTTTTGAAAATCCAAGAAAGCTAAACTCAGTCTACAGACTGAAAAATGCTCTTTATGGATTAAAGCAAGCACCTTGAGCCTGGTATGAAAGGTTAAGTAATTTCTTAACTCAAAATGGTTTTGTTAAAGGAAAAATAGATACTACCTTGTTTATTAAAAGAGAAGGTAAAGATTTTCTACTTGTTCAAATTTATATTGATATTATCTTTGGATAATCTAATGAAAATCTATGCAATAAGTTTTCTAGATGCATGCAAGATGAATTCGAAATGAGTATGATGGGTGAGTTAACCTTCTTTCTAGAATTACAAGTTAAACAATCAAAGGAAGGTATCTTCATTCACCAAGAAAAGTATGCAAAAGATCTCATCAAGAAGTTTGTTTTGGAGAATTGCAAAAAGACTGAAACACCAATGTCAAGTTCCTCAAAGCTGGATAAAGATGAAGAAAGGAAAAGTGTTGACCAAAAGCTATACAGGAGCATTATTGGATCACTTTTTTATCTTACTACATCTAGACTTGACATTTTGTTTCGCGTTTGTATCTATGCTAGATTCCAATCAAATCCCAAAGAATCTCATCTAAGTGCAGCAAAGCGCATCATCAAATATGTTGTAACTATTTCAAAGCTTGGTCTATCGTATCCCAAAGAAAAACATTTTACTCTCCTTGGATATTCAGACGCAGACTTAGCAGGATGCAAAGTGGATAGAAATAGTACTTCTGGTACATGTCAATTACTGGGCAACAAACTGGTATCTTGGTTTCCAAGAAAACAGAGTACCGTAGCTCTTTCAACAGCTGAAGTAGAGTATGTAGCACTTGAAAGTTGTTGCTCTCAGATCTTGTGGATAAGACAACAGCTAAAAGATTTTGATATTGAAAAATCGTGTACTGAGATCAAATGTGACAATACCAGTGCCATCAATCTCACAAAGAATCCAATTCTTCATTCAAGAGCAAAGCATATAGAGATCTGACATCACTTCATTAGAGATCATGTTCAAAGCGGAGAAGTTATGATTCTGTTCATCGACTCAAAGAACCAGCTAGCAAATACATTTACAAAGCCACTCGAGAAAAGTTTATTTGAATCTATTCGGACCAGATTGAACATTATATCTCCTATCGGTTAAAGTCTGAAGGTGCTCATACTTAGTTCAGTAAGTTAAAACCTTCTAAATATTTGTGATTTTATTTTTGGATGGAATTTTTGAAAAGTTATGTTTAATTTTTGAATCGCTACCTACCAATTTTATTTGTAGAAATTAATTCTTGACTTTTTTTGGTAAATTTTCATTTTCGAAAATGGCAGTTATCCATTTTTCAAAAAGGCAATTTTTTTTTCCTTATGACGTTTCGTATGCACCTTTTTACCTACTTTATATACTGTCATAACTCGTCTTCTCCATTTACGCCTCTTTTGAAACCCTAGAATACTGTAATTTTACTCTCTCACATTCTCTTGAGTTTGATCCAAAAAGAAGAAGAAGAAGTTCTCATCTCTTCGAAAGAGCGAGTTCGAAGAAATCCCTCTAGACTTTGACCATGTTGTTCCAAAGAAAATCTTCTCGAATTGCAAACCGGGAACCACAGCACATGCCTGAGGGACCTACGCATTTCGATTTGACCGAGGAAGAAGACTCTCCACAACAACAATAACATCAGCCAAGACAACCTTCTCAACAGCGTCAATAGGCAAGGCAAGATCCTCCTCCTCTGCAAGAACAGGAAGAGATTATTGAAGACGTTGAACTTGTAAGGACTTAGAAACCCCATTTTATCTATAAATTGTATTCTAATCTGAAAAATGGGTGGAACTGCTATGAATCTAATCAATGAGTTCCTGAAAGCACACGGTTACAAAAATGAGACATATTTCTTGAACACCATGGAAAAGATAGGCGTTGCGCGTCAAAGAACGGCTCAATGGACATTTGAAAATTTTCCTAGTGACCCAAGATATGGTCAGCCAAGTGAGAAGGATGATGATGAAAGGTTGTTTACTCACTTTCTGTCCAGGATGGGCGTTGCAGCCAACATTCGTGGTGAAGGGACGAATTTATTTCGATCCAAGGACCACAGGAAGACTTACTCAAATTTGTTGAAAAGAGGGGTTATGCACCCCAAAAGTGTGGATTTTGACTTTTTTGACTCTTTTGAGGGAGAAGCTCAGTTTGCTTCAACTTGAACGTTTTTGCACCGAGACAACCGTTGCGTACCCCAAACTTATTGCTTATTTTTATTCAAATCTATCCTTTCTAGATGCGTATAAATTTAGCTTTACCGTGAGGGACAAAGAGTTTATAGTTGATGTGGACACTTTGGCTGACATAATTGGTGTGGAAAGAGGAAGATTCCAACCAATTGGTGTGTTTTATGCCCATGCCACCTTGTCTATTGTTCATGACAGAATGGTCGAAGGCAAGATTTCTTATTCAAGAATGAATGCCTCCAATATTCTTCTTCATAAGGTGGTGATTAATTGCATCATGCCGAAATCTACCTCAAAGACAGATGTTTCTCGTTCCGAAGCGAAGCTAATGTACGTGATCAACATAGGTCGTAAGTTTTCTCTGCCTCACACAATTCTTATGCACATGTATAGGACTGTGGTGAAAGACAAGAGACAACTCCCTTACTCAGCACTCATTTCACAACTCTTTAAGCATTTCAAGATCAATTTTCCTACTCCTCTTTGTGTTAGAACCATTGTTCCAATGGTTATTGGTCTCAAAATGGTTTCTAAGATGAGGTTGAAGGAACTAAGTAAGGAGTTAGAGCATTTCAAGGAGAAGTCCCCTATGAAGACGAAGCAAGACTCTGCTGCAAAGAAAAGGAAAGGCAAGGAGCCCATGACAGAACCAGTGAAGAAAAGAAGATCTCTTATCTTGGAAGACGAAGAAGAAGATGAAGATGATCTTACTATTTCAGCTTTTGCCGTGTGAAATCTACAGAGTTTTATGAGTTTTAGAGAGACAGAGAACAGAGCACAAGAAGGAATAGAGAGAAGAGAAGGGGAAAGAGAAGAAAGGAGAACAAAGGAAGAAGAAGGGAGTCGTGATGACTCTTTTGAACCGACACTGGCTGTATCCTCGTATGATGATTCGGAGAAGACAATGAGTGAAAAGACTGGAGAACAACATCACAACAATGTTGAAGCAGAGCAAGAAGAAGAAGAGCATATATTTCCACCTGAAGGCACGAAAACAGGGGGAGATGGTAAAAAATGAGGTACTTCTTCACCAATCTTTGCTAGTGATGTTAGTCGATCTCCACCAGACCCAGAGGTCTATGCCTCTCAATTCCCTAAAGCAAATCTCAAGGCACCTACTCCTAGTCCTGGTGGTAGAATAACTAATGTTCCTCCTCATTCACAAACTCCTGGAACTGACTCGGCTGGACCTAATACTGCACCAGATCATTCCGCAGACTTTCAAAGACTGATGGAACTTCTCTTAGAGTTAAAAGGTCAGCAGTATGCTTTTTAGTTTGAAATGAAGCACATGATGACTATCTTCAAGAAATCTACAGACTCTCTTCAAGAATAGATTCAAGCCCTAACCATTCGATTGCAAGCACATGCCAAGGGTGAGGATATTCAAGAAATTAAAGAGTCTTTGAAGAAGCTTGAGGACACAGTCAAGTCGATGGGGGATTTCCAGCTCGTCCGTATCCCTAAGCAGCCGTGATCTTTCTTAACTTTTATCAAACTTTTTCAATCGCTTTTCTTTCACTTTTTGCTTATGACAAAAAGGGGGAGAATTTGTGTGGCAGATTTGTTTGTTTGACTTTGAATGACTTTTGGCTTGGTTTGGTTTTTGATTTTTGATATTTGATTATGACTTTTGATGCTTGCAGTACAGTTTGCGATATTGATTATGACTGATTTGTTATGGATTAACATGTATTTTATGATTGCAGAATCAAGGTTTCCAGGTCTTAATCAAATTATTTTTAAGATATTATGTATTGCATAAGTGCTGTTTGCAGGTCAAAAGTTTTTCAAATCTGCAGGAAAGTTTTGTCACCATAAAAAATGGGGAGATTGTTAAAGAAAACTCATGTGTTGTTTTGAAGTTGACAAAACCTTTCCAAAGTCCATATCTGAAGATTTCAAGACTTTATTGCCAAAGTCTGAAGACCACCAGATTTTAGTCTCGAAGTCTATTCCCTTTGACAATTCCAGACTGAAGAATGAAGACTTATCCAAATGCAGAATTAGTATCCAAATGCAGGATTATCTTCAAGGTTTCGATTCTTATAATTACTAGAAGACCTTATAGCTGGATTTCATATTTGCTTGATTGATTATTCTTATTAGGATCTACTCCGATAAGAAGATCTTTGAAAGGTGAACTAACTTGGAAGGTTCTACTTATGGAAACTCAAGATCCTGATTGTATGGGCGAACATGATTGACGGGCTTTCATCATAAATCATCTAAACTACTTGAGATCACCTTAATTGATTATGTCCAACGGGTAAATTGGAAGAATTCATTTGGAAAGTGCCAATGGTCGAGAATGCATGAAGGAGTATTTAAGGATTGACTCTTTAGTTGTTCAAGATAGTGCTTGAAAGAGAATTCCAAAGTCTCAAGCTTTCTAGTCTCTCGCTTTTTCATTCATCGACTTAAAAGTTGTATACAAAAGAGAGATACTCTTAGTGAGACTATGTGAGAGTTCGGTAGAGACTCGTTACTGTGATAGTCGAGATCACAAGCTGTAACATCTCTTTTGATTCATAGTGGAATCCAGCCAACAGGCTGTTAACGTGGAGATTGGACATAGGCTTGATCTAAGCCAAACCACTATAAACCTTGTGTTCTTATTTTCTCCTCCTTGAACTTCTTACTTTCTAATATCGTTTGTTTACTTGCTCAATTTGAGTTACCTTTTAAGTCTATCATTATCAAAGGAAAAACCAATTCTCCAAGTCTTACGAAAATTTTTATCTACACCTATTCACCCCCCTAGGTGTTACTGTTAGAACTAGTACGAGCACCTAGAGGGGGGTGAATAGGTGATTAAGATGATTTTTATAAAACGTAACAAAATGATGGACTAAGGAATTAAAAACAGTAATCAATGTAAGTGAAAGCACTGTAAAGTAAAATGATTAGGGATAGAGAATCAAGACTCCAGATTTATAGTGGTTCGGCTTAGACCAAGCCTATGTCCACTCTCCCACACGGACAGCCCACTGGCTGCATTTCACTAAGAATCAAAAAGAGAATTTACAGTCTCACGCCCTTGATTCCACAGTGTAGAGACTCTACTACACTTCCTCAAGGTCTCACCACACTTCAGTCTCTCTTTTGATTACAAATATAGCTCGAAGTATAAGATCACAAAATAACAAAGAGATTTAGACTTTGGAATTCATCTATCTCGCACTCTTGAACAACTTGAATGTCTCCCTTAAATACTTCTTCATGCCTTCATTACCGTTGGCACCTTCCAAAGAAGTTCTTCCAATCAACCCGTTGGACAGAATCAATTTAAAGAGATTTCAAGCTCTTCAAGGAAAATAGCGATAGCCCATCAATCTTGCTCGCCCATACAATCAGGATCTTGGTTTCCATAAGTAGAACCTTCCAAGTATAAATTGCGAATCTAGAGAATCTAGATTATTCGAATACGAATAGAAGATCTTGAAGTGCTAATTCCAGTCGTGAGATATTCCTTAACCGTTGGAGTCAAAATCATACTAGATAGAATCAGAATAGAAGTTTTAACTTTGTCGGTCTAAAAACTGTCCATGAGAGTAGACTTTGAAACTTGAGTCTGGAGGTCTTCATACTTTGGTCTTTAGACTTTGCCAGTAGAGTCTGCAAGTCTTCAGACTAGACTGATGGAAATGTTTTGTTGACTTCAAAATACTTTAAGAGGATTTTTCTAACAATCTCCCCCTTTTTTATGGTGACAAAACTTTCCTGCAGATTTGGATACTATTGCCCTGCAATACAACATTTAAGCTAGCAATGATATCTCATAAAAGATTAGGATAAAGATAGTGAAAGTTGTCATGTACACAGATCTGCATCCACAGAAAACAGGTTAGTCTTATACAGATATTTAACAACTATCTTTATCTAACTTAATAGCTTAAATATTGCAATAATAAAAGCAAGTAAACCAAAGCTTAAAACCAACCAAGGATAAATTCAATCACAACCACATCAAAATATTAAATCCAAAGTATGTCCAAAAGTTGAAAGTTTGGAAGAAAAATCTACAAAAACTTCTCCCCCTTTTTGTCAGCATAAAAAGGTGAAAAAGTCAGGGTACTCGAGGAATGCGAACAAGCTGAAAATCTCCCATTAACTTGATAGTTTCCTCCAGCTTCTTAAATCCTCTTGCAATTGTGTGAGAGCTGTGCCTTTGGCAGTTGCCTGAATTTGAAGATTAATATTTTGAATCTGTTCTTGCAAGGAGATGGATATGGCGCATTCTCATTTCGCAGTGTCTGGAATTCGCATCCTAAAGCATAAACCTGACCTTTGAGCTCCAAAGAATTTCAAGCAGTCTTCCAAAGTCTCCTGAATATTCTGTCTGCATGCTTGCTTCGGCATGATCAGATTGTGGAGTAAAGCCAGTGGAGAGAATATCAGTAGGGAGATCAATATTTGGAGATGTTGCATCTTCCTCAGGAAAATGAGAGGCATGTACATCCTCTGCACCAGTAGGAGAATGATTGACACTTGCACTGGTAAATGTTAAAAGAGGAATACTTTCTCGTGGATAATCTCCCCCTGTTTCAATGCTTTCTTGATGAGAGAAGTATTCTTCTTGTTGCGATGCTTCTTCAGTGTCAAGATGTCTTTGATCCTCATTTTTTGCTGGAGAATCTTCACAACCTTCTTCTGCATGTTGTTCTTCTGGCTGTATCTGTGAGTCTGTTCTGGCCGTTTCTTCTTCTTCTTCTGTCTGCATGGATTCCTTCTCCTGATTCCCTTTCTCAGTTTCTTCTTCAACTTGATTTTCTTGTTCTGTTGACTCAGTAACATGATGCTGGGAAACAAAAGCAGAGATAGGAATGTCATTCTCATCATCTTCATCTTGCAAGATGATCCCCCGCCTTCTCTTGGTAGGACCAGTCATAAGATCTTTTCCTTTTCTCTTTGCAGCAGATGAGTCTTGTCTTGTCTTGACAGGGGTTTTCTCCTTGAACCGCTCTAGCTTCTTGCTGAGTTCTTTCAGACGCATCTTCGTAATCATTTTCAGCCCAATTACCATTAGATCAATGGTCTTCACACATAGAATATTGGGAGGCTGAATATTCAAATGTCTGAATAAGCGAGTAATGAGAGCAGAATAAGGAAGTTTGCCCTTGTCCTTTGCCATAGACCGATACATGTGAAACATGATGGTATGAGACATCTGTCTTCGATGTTAACTTGGGTCTGAGACAGTTGATCACAATTTTATGAAGCAGAATGTTTCATGCACTCATCCTCAGATAGGAGAGACGTTCTTCTGCGATTCTATCTTTTGCAAGCTCCAAAGTTGCATGGCTAACAGACACAGAAATCGATTGGAAAGCTCCTCTTTCCACACCAATAACGTCAGCCAGAGTATCTGTGTCAACCACATACTCCTTATCCCTCACACTAAATGAAAAGCTATTTGTAAATCAAGAAAACTCAAATTGGAGTAAAAATAAGCAGTTAGTTCAGAATGAGCAATCTCACTCTCTGTACAGAATCGATCAAGTTGAAGTCTCTCAAACTTCTCTCTCAGATTTATGTTCAACAGATTGAGAAAATCAAAATCCACAGTTCTTGGGTTCATAACCCCACGCTTCAGCAATTTAGCATAAACATGCTTATGTTCCTTCGATCGAAACAATTCTTCCCTCTTTCCCCGAAGATTTGCAGCCACACCCCACTCTCGGCTTAAAATGCACAAACATTTTCTCATCATCATCTTTCCCTTCAGGCTGATTCACGCTACCAAAACGTGGATCACTTGGAAAGTTTGCAAAAGTCTTTGCCGCTGTTTCAACAGGAACAACACCCAAACGTTCCACCACAATCAGAAAATGAGTTTCATTCTTATAGCCATTTTCTTTCAAGAACTGGTCAATAAACGTCATTGCAGAACCCCATTCTTTCAGAACAGAGTAAAGCCTATAAACAAATGCTGGCTTAAGAGATCTTACTAGTTTTAAATCCTCAATGATGTTTTCCTCTACATGTTGAGGGTTATGATCATGTGATCTAGCGGAAGAAGTGCGCTGTTGAGAATGTTGATGCACTTGTCCACTTGGAGAGTCTCCTTCTTCAGTAAGATCGAAGTGCGTAGGCCCCTCACGCAAGCCTTGTGGTCCCCTGCTTGCTATTCTGGAAGATTTTCTTTGATGCGACATTGTCACTGTCTTTGAGAGAACTTGCACACTTGTATTGCAAGAAATGTGAAAACTTGAAGAGATGAACTTTCGAAGGAAAATCTTAGAGAGTGAAAATTTGTGCTCTAGGGTTTTCGGGTAAAATGAGAAGAGAAAGAAGAACTGTATAAAAGACAATCGATACAGGGTATGTGAAACGTCACAAAAAGGAAAAATAAAAATGCATTTTCAAAATAACTGGCTTTTTAAAACAAATTGATAACCACCTTTTTAAAAAAAAAATAACTGCCTTAATAATATCAATTAGAGATTAACAAGCGGTCTTACCTTTTCGAGATATCAGTTTAAACGAATAAATGTACTGTAATTGAAATAACTTACAGTCGTAACGTTTGGTCTTCTAAGTCTGAACTTTTGAGTCTGATGCTTTTCAGATTTAGTTTCTGAGTCTGAGCTTCAACAGTCTTCAAAAGATAAAATGTTGAGTCTTGAATGAATAGACTCAAATAAACTTTTCTGAAGCGGCTTTGTGAAGATGTCTACCAATTGATTCTTTGATCGATAAACTGTATCAAATATACTTCTTTATTCTGAACATGATCTCTTATAAAATGATGTCGAATCTCAATATGTTTTGCTCTTGAGTGAGCACTCGTGTTGTCACATTTGATCTCGGTACAAGAGTCTTCAATACGAAAGTCTCGTAGTTGTTGTTTTATCCAAAGTATTTGAGAACAGCAACTTCTAAGAGTTACATATTCTGCTTCAGCTGTTGAAAGAGCTACGGTACTTTGCTTCCTTGAAAACCAAGATACTGCCATGTTGCCGAGTAATTGACAAGTGCCAGAAGTGCTCTTTCTATCAACTATACAACCTGCAAGATCTGCGTCTGAATAACCAATAAGAGTAAAGTCTCATTCTTTGGGATACCATAGACCAATCTTAGCAGTAGTTGCAACATATTTAATGATATGTTTAGCAGCACTTAGATGAGATTCCTTAGGATCCGATTGAAACCTAGCACATATGCAAACACTAAATAATATGTCAGGTCTATATGCAGTAAGATAAAGAAGTGAACCAATGATACTCCTGTATAGTTTTTGGTCGACTTTCTTCCCTCCTTCATCTTTGTCTATCTTCAAAGAATTTGACATTGGTATGTCAGTCTTTTTGCAATTCTCCAACCCGAACTTTTTAACAAGTTCTTTTGCATATTTTTCTTGATGAATAAAGATTCCTTCTTTCAGTTGTTTCACTTGTAGACCAAGGAAGAAGGATAGTTCATCCTGCATAGACTTAGAAAATTTCTTGCACAAAGTCTCATTAGATGATCCAAATATAATATCATTGACATAAATTTGAACAAGTAAAAAGCTTTTACCTTCATTTTTAATGTATAAAGTAGTATCTACATTTCCTTTAGTGAAACCACTTTGAATTAAAAAGTTACTTAGCTTTTCATACCAAGCTCGAGGAGCTTGTTTTAATCCATATAAAGCCTTATTCAGTCTGAACACTGAGTCTGGTTTCTTTGAGTCTTCAAATCCAGGAGGTTGTTCCACATAAACTTCTTCTTGGATAAATCTATTCAGGAATGCGCTTTTGACGTCCATTTGGAATAACCTGAAATTCTTATAGCATGCAAAAGCAAGTAATAATCTGATTGATTCTAACCTTGCTACAGGAGCGTAGGTCTCATCATAGTCTATCCCTTCTTCTTGTATGTATCCTTTAGCCACGAGTCTTGCTTTGTTTCTTGTCACTTTGCCTTTTTCATCGACTTTGTTTCTGAAAACCTATTTGGCTCCAATAACAGATTTACCTTTTGGTTTAGGAGTTAATTCCCAAACATCGTTAATATTGAATTGTCTGAGCTCTTTTTGCATTGCTTCAATCCAGCTTTCATCAGCTAAGGCTTCTTCAATATTTTTTTGTTCAATTTCAAAAATAAGCGTCTCAGCACTAGACTCTTCTCGCTTTTTGGATCTTGTACAAATTCCCTCATTAACGTTTCCAATAATGAGTTCTTCGGGATGACTAGACTTGTGCTTCCAGTTACTAGATAGTCTGATAGGTTGTTGATCTTTTTCTTGAGTTGATTCTTCATAAACAACTTGTTGTACTGCTTCTGAATTTTGAACTGCTTCAAGGGAGGTAGATCTAGTAGAGTCTGGAGCAGATTCTGATTCTTCAGTCTGAATTGGCTGAATTTGTGGAGAGTCTTGAAATTTGATATTCATTGATTCTTCCACAGTCTGAGTCTTCTTGTTGAATACTCTGTAGGCTTTGTTTGTAGTTGAGTAACCAAGAAAGAATCATTTATCCGATTTTTCTTCAAACTTACCAATTCGATCATTTGCATTCTTCAGGATAAAGCATTTACAACCAAATACTTGAAAATAAGAAACAATTGGTTTCTTACCTTTAAAAATTTCATAAGGAGTTTTCTCAAGAATTGGCCTTAAAAACACCCTGTTAATAATATAGCAAGTAGTCGAAACAGCTTCAGCCCAAAACCGTGAAGAAATGTTACTTTCAATTAAAAGAGTCATTGCCATTTCTTATAAAGACCTATTCTTCCTTTCCACAACTCCCTTCTGTTCTGGTGTATATGGAGAGGAAATTTTATGATGAAAACCAGATTCATCACAAAATTTAGCAAAGTCTTGATTTTCAAACTCACCTTTATGGTCTATACGAATGCTTGAAATGGTGTGACATTTTTCATTCTGCACATTCTTAGCAAATTTTGAAAAGTGAGAGAAAGTCTCAGACTTATTTGCAAGAAAATATACCCAAGTAAATCATGAATAATCATCTACTATTACTAGGCAGAACCTTTTTCCACCAATGCTTTGTGTTCTTGTAGGTCCAAATAGATCCAAATGCAGAAGCTGTAGTACACGATTAGTGGAAACTTTATTTATTGGTTTAAAAGAGTTTCTAACCTGTTTACTCAGTACGCATGGTGTGCATAGATCATACTTTAGGTAATTGAGAATAGGCAATCCTCGAACAAGCTTCTTGGAAGAGATTTTGGCAATTTGCTTCATGTTGGTATGGCCAAGCTTTCTGTGCCATAGATTAGCTTTATCTTGTACTGATATTAAGCACTATGATCTTTCTTGATTCACATCTAGAAGATAGATATTTCCATGTCTACGTCTAGTAAAGGATTGAGTGAAGTCTTTACTGATTCCTGAGCACGTTCCTTCCTAGAAATTGATCTTGAATCTAGTATTGCATAATTGACTTATGCTAAGCAAATTGTAATTTAATCCTTCCACTAAGGAGACATTGTTGATTGATAGACTTCCAATTTTTACTGTTCCGCGACCAATAATCATTCATTTTTTGTTACCACCAAAAGAAACTTTTCTTCCATCTATCTGGACAAGTTTTATGAAGTAACCTGAATCTCCTGTCATATGTCTTGAGTAGCCACTATCTAGATACCATTTAATCTTCCTTTTGATAGTGACTTGCAATTAAAAAGAATTCAAGCTTTCTTTGGTACCCACATCATTTTGGGTCTAGAAGAGTTAGAGCAATAAACAGTCTTTGCCCAATCCCTTTTAACAGGTTTCCAAACCAAAGGACATTCTTTCTCAAAATGTTCTAAGCTTTGACACTTTGAACATCTTAGAGCATTTCAGCCAACGGGTTTTAAAAAAACTTTCTGGAAATGATTTTTATAAACAACTTTTGTTGGTCTTTGTTTTATTCTTTCCTTCACCTTTGGGAAATCAATTAGTGGAATAGTTTCAGAAGTCATACCGAGACCTAACTTATCAAAGTAGGGTCTTTGTATTGAAAGAATCTTATCCAATTTTTCAGAACCATTTGAAAATCTTTTTGATGTGTTTGACATATCATTTTTCAAATGAGTATTTTCTTTGGAAACAAAATCTGAGTTTTCTTTCAAGATTGTAAAGTTCTTATCTAACTTTTCAAACTTTTCTTTCCAAAATTTCTCATGTTGCTTCAATGTAGAATTCTCTTTTTTTTTTTTTTAATTCGGAGATGCTCTTAAGAGAGGTTTTTAGACCAAGACATAGTTTATCAATATATCTCGAAACTTTGACAGGAATTTTTAGATTACTAACCTCAAGCTCACTGTCTGAGTCTGTATCTGACTCAAGGTCTGAGTCTGAATCAGATTTTGCCATTAAACAGATATTGGCATAATCATCATCACTTTCTTCACATTTAGTATCACTCAAAGTCTCTGCTTTGAGTGCCTTTCTGTATTTCTCAGCCTTTCCTTTCCTTTTCCTTAACAGAGGACAGTTGGATCTGATGTGTCCATTTTTCTTGCATTCAAAGCAAGTCACTTCTTTGTTGGAATCATCTTCCTCTGTTGATTTGTTCTGAAACCTTTGTATATGAATTGGAGTACATTTCACTAAATACCAAGACCAAGGAACAACATGTATATGAGCAATATTTCATTCAGTCACTGCTCACGGATCCCTCGCATCTCTAAACTGATAGACCAAGAGCTCGTCTGATAATCAAGTTGCTGAGTGCAAAGACTAGGATAAAGTCAACCAAAGGACCTCTCCAAAAAATATTTCTCGAAAGTGCTCGACGCGCCTCACAATTGATGAGAAGTTTCTCACCATATCTATGTTGAGTTTGCAATTTAACAAAGGCGATTCGATGTCATCTCCATATTAAACTCGAAAGTGAAAACGACGAAGTACTCGCTCCCATTCGAGTAGATCTATATCGCATGCAGCCTCCGAATCGGTTTTCGAGTGCCAGAATCAATAATTGCACGAATCCGTATGACCCTCGTTTTAAATACAAAAAGATGGAAAGGAGGGGGGAGGGGGGCCGTCTCCTTCTACGGCTTTACCATGATTGGATCTGAATCTGATCGCCCACGTTGGATCTGAGTCAAACAAGACACGCCCGTCTTCTAAAATAGTACAAAAAAACTGGCTCAGTGCAGTCCGATTCATCGGTCAAACTCGGACGAAACAATGGCCTTTTCCTCCGTCTCGTCTCTCGCCGATCGTCCCACCCCCGCATTCCAACGAGAAAAGACAAGCGCGATCGAAGGGCTTGAGGCCTTCGTTTTCAAAGAGACGACCCCAGAGAAAAGAAAGATGGAATCTTTTACAGCAACGAGATGGCGTGGAACTCCCTCCACCCCCCAAATGGCACGACGGTCGCGCCACCCCCCAGCATCGATTGCAGCACCCCCCGACGACAATCGTTTGGGCGACGGTCGCTGATGACTACCTGCCTTTCGTCAGTGACCGCTTGCGGAAGAAGAAGAAGAAGAAGATGAATAGTGAGGGCAAAACCTAAAAAACGAAAAATCAACGAGGATAATTTGGGAAGAAAAGTTTTTATTTAGGCTCTCCTTAGCATGCCGAGAAGGCTGAAAGCCCAAGGTAGCCCCCAACCTGCCTTGGGCTTTCAACCTTACAAATGCCAGCTTTACCATTAAGCCCCTTCCAAAGTTTTTCCCAAACACCTTTATTTTGGCCTAAGGGGCTTTTGATGCCCAAAGCCCCTTCGAAAGCTTCTCCCAAACGCACCCGTTGTAGGTCAATTACTAAGTGGTTACCATTTCCGCTTAAGGACTCTATAGTCAAACTACCGTCCAAAACAATAAATTAATAGTTATGGCTACAAACGAGTTACAATGATTATTCTATAATATAAATTTTTTGTCCATTTGATTAACCCTCACATTATTTTAGATAAATTACGATAATTTTAAAAAGAAAGGTTGGGCAAAATTGGGACCGGTCCCACTTTTGTCCCCACGGGACTCTAGAAGCACCCGCAATTGAAATCAATTTGAGTCTGCAACCATGCGAAACGAAGACTATATGCTAGAGCAGCAGAAGCGCTAAGCACCATTATTGCTTATTCAGTACACATGGTAAAGTCAAAAAGGGATTTTGACCCAACACTATCTTTTAAGGAAATTTCCAATTTTTTTTAATAAAAAATCATTTTTATGGTAGAAATTGGTAGAATCCAAGACGTTCAGGACAAGCTAGCTACCGTGTGACACCTTTGTCACATTTCAATAGTCTTTATCCCACACTCTGAAATTAGGCTTAGTTGGCCTTATAGAGGGTTGACACATGGTGGACAGCTCATAGCCAAGTTGGAGCCCGACATGGGGGAAAATGGTTGCATGAAATGGACGTAAGTATTTAACCTAAATTGGAATAAGTGTATGTTTTTTGCTAGACGATATGTATAATTAGTTAAATGTGTAGAAAGTGACAGATCAATTTTGAATTAAACCGAACTTGGCCACCAGAGACTTGTGGGTGTACAAAGACGCAAGCCATGACCCGAGATTTGCGGAAATGAACACTAAAAGTTTATGCGAGCCATATATAAAATTGATTTAGACATAATAGTTGTATTAAAAAGAGCAAATTATCTAGATATTCAAGGCAAAGTATGCTATATCACTTTATGAATGATTTGTAAACCAAAATTGTTTACAATCATGGAGGGAATTTGTCGCGTTCTTAGTTATGCTAGTTGCAGCGGATAAACCATCTTATAGGATCGTGGGGTAACCTCTCCTCCACACTCAAGCGAGATTAGGATATTATCTCAGGTGTTATTTATTTCAATTGCGGTAGATAAATTACCTCAAGAGACAATGGGGTCAACCTTTCCTTTACACTCGAGCGAGATTGGGACATTGCCTTATAGGGTATTTGA
Organism: Eucalyptus pauciflora; assembly: GCA_007663325.1. Lineage (NCBI taxonomy): Eukaryota > Viridiplantae > Streptophyta > Magnoliopsida > Myrtales > Myrtaceae > Eucalyptus > Eucalyptus pauciflora. Next base: position 381,148 of record VMYD01000040.1, read on the forward strand.
ATTAGGGGGAATTTGCGCTGTTCTTACTTATGGGGATTATGGTTGACAAACCACCTTCCGGGACCATGGGACAACCCCCTCCACACTCTAACGAGGTTGGGACATTGCCTCGGGGTTATTCGGACTCAAGTTGCATAAATCAGATCTTTCTAATGAATGTTTTGAAGTTCTTATGTTGTTTCCCTCTTAATATGTTTCTGGCTTGAGAATTCTCACTTTTTCAATAAGAATTAATCTCTCTGAGCAGGACTAGCAAAGGATAATTTCAATGAACGGGATATTAAATGGTGGGGTCGGCCGAATTTATATGCATGCACCCATTGGTTTTGCAATTTGTCTTAAAAGTAGTGCAACAAAATCCATTACCGGGTATAGTCCACGTGACAATGGGACATCACTCTTCCAAAAGAAATGATGACAAAGAAGGACTTCATCATAATTTTATGAAAACGCTCAAAGACTTGATTGCATGATCAAATTGGTCAATTGATCAATCAAACCCCATACATAATGTTTGAGGACTTCTAATGAAATCTATTAGTTAAAACGTTGTGTCCTTAGACGAAAGTATAACCCTGGGGAGCTTGGGAGAATATATTGCATAATATCGATCAGATGTGGTAATGCGAAATACTAACTTAGATATGGCAAATTGAGCCGATCACCATTGATTAATAACACAATCTATCTATGCAAAATGCCATATAATTTGTTGGTTAAAGATGTCTGGTCTATTGACTTGATATTTGGGAGTGTTTGGTTTGGGACTCTAGCCGTTCTCAATTGTGCAATTTCCATTTGAGGATTCCCACACGAGAAAGGGAAGTATAAGGGAAGATTAAGGTGTAGACATGGATTTGTTTTTCCCCTCAATGCCGGCACACGCGGGGAAAGAGTCAAGTTCGATTTTGACAATTGTGGTCGGTCCAACTACTCCGAAATCCACGAAGATTATGGCATTGTTGATGCTTCTTTTTCACTGCACGTCTGCTTTTTGCCATTTTTTTTTAGGTGTGTGTGTGTGTGAGAGAGAGAGAGAGGAGGTGCTATGGTGGGTCCCGTCGCAATGACAGCAGTGGAAGTGGCGGGTGGCTAGGAGACCTCGACGATCGGTTTTGGCAATAATGTCGATGGGCTTTAGTGGTGATTAAGCTAGGGGTTTGTTAGTAGCTGTGACGGAAAAAAAAGGGATCAAATTGAGAGGGAGATAATCGGTTAGATGGGCTAAATTGGTTACATCCAAATAGTATAAAGAGTAAATTGACCAAAATTAAAACAACGAGGGCAAAATCACACATCGATCGAGAATACAAGAGTTTAATTGTCATGATCTCCCTTGAAATTGAGGGTGCAAAATTGTAGCTCTGAAAATAGAGGGTTGCGGACTGATGAAAGATGTGACAAGGCAAGTATGTCCTGGGAATGTCTTGCATCTGATTCACGTGGATTGACCACGTTGCTGCCTAGTCCGTCGTCCTATCCCGGACGATTGCGGGCGTCGTGCTTGGCTATAGCCACTGTTCGAAAAAGACCTCACCAGAGAGGATTGACCGGAGCCTGGCCTTCTCGTAGTGTTCATTGAGTCAGCTTCACGACAAGCACAGATCCTGGGATTGGATGAGATTGCTGAACTAGTGGTCAACCAAATCAGCTAAGTTTCTCCATCATCTCTCTCTCTCTCTCCCTCTCTCCTTCAACTGATATTATCTCATATTTCTCTACTTAACTAACTAATTCTCGAGAGCTCGTGACTTTTGGCCCCTATGACTAGCAGAAGAGCACACGCAAATTCATGCTGAATAACAGGAAGAGCATGACATACGTGTCCAGAGCGAAACGAACATGGTACACGCGTGGTCCGATGTACACCGACGATGACATTGTTCTCGACATATCGTAGAAGATTGATAGTGGTTGACTGTGCAGAATATGGGGTTATGCTCCTATAATTTCTAGTAGAATGTTGATCCTGGATGACGGCCTAGAGTATTCAGCCTCGGGCAAGAGCAGCTTGGCCCACTGAAAGGCAACGGTGTCCATGTCAATAACACTTGCAGGGAATCGACCATCGAATGTGTACCAGCATAACGAAGTTCAATTCTAGCAGAATTTTTTTGACATGTCCATGGAATTCTGATACAGTTGCAGAGCGACAAGAAGCGACTATAAACTGATTCTTCAACCCGGTGCTTCATTTAAGGTCGAAGAATGTGGAACTTCACTAGTTAATGGAAATGCCTAGCCTGATGATCAGATTGATACGTATAAGCCTGCAACAGATAGGATATTATGCTAAGAAAGTGCAAGAAGTTATTTCATATGATTGTAACATCATTTGGTATGAAAATAATCGAGCATTTCATTTATTAAGACTCTTTTCTTATTACTGCTATAGTCAAAACATGGTATTGAAATAGATGTTGCCAACACAGTATATGCTCGGAGTTTGGGGTGGGGCGGCTGTTAATTCCCACTTTCCCGGCTACAAAATGTCTTTCTTACCAATCCGCTTTAGCAGCTGGAGGAATCGGACCAATGTTAAACTTCACCTTGTTGATTTCTTCCATGATTAGGTACATCGCTTTTGGTGGACTTGGAACATCTCTCGGTTAGTGATGCATTGCTATCTCGCATTGGAAAGACTCAGCAGAAGCGAGAGACTGCACATGCTTGGCAATCTATCTACCTTCTAATAATGTTATGGTAATCTTATTTGAGTTACCATCTCTTCGACTCATTTCAACGTCAGTGTTTTCAGAGCTCCTCTCAATGTAGAAACCGGGCTGCTTGGGCTGTGGTAGGGAAGCACTCTCACTGTCCAACATCAGTAGCACAGATGACATATTTGGTCTATCGTTAGGATGCTGTTGCACACATAATAGACCGACTTGTATGCATTTTACAACTTCCGATAGATCGAAAGAATTTGGAAGTTGTGGATCTATGAAGTCGGGCGCCTCCCTTTTAAGCCACAACTTCCAGACCTGACAAAAAAAATAAAAAAAATTAAATTATGAGGCCATTTCCAACGGAAGTATTGCTGTATTATGAGAATTTGACTTCTTAGAGCGTTGTCGCACATGTCCGAGAAGATTGAAGCAATGGTCCGGATGATTGAATTCTCTATTCCTCTTTCCACATATTATTTCCAGCAAGAGTACCCCAAAGCTAAAAACGTCTGATTTTGTTGAGAAAAGCCCGTCAATTGCGTATTCCGGTGCCATGTAACCACTGCAAGCAAAACAATATGGATAAAAAGAAAAGTAATTTGAATGTGAATGTGTAAGCCTGTGAAAATCCTTCTCACTACTTACTAAGTACCGACTATCCTCTCTGTTTTCACTAGTGACTGATCTCTGCCAAAGACTCTAGCCACACCAAAATCCGATATTTTAGGGTTCATCTCATTGTCAAGCAAGACATTGCTTGCTTTGAGATCCCTATGTACGATTCTCAATCTTGAATCTTGATGGAGATAGAGGAGTCCCCGCACAATTCCTATGATAATGTCGAATCGCCTTCTCCACACTAGAGAATTTTCTCTTGTTTTACCTGATTTAAACGTTTTTCTAATCAGTAATTTTGGATGAAAGATATTTTCAACAAATTGCATATTGAATGGATATCAAACAGAGAAGGTATTGGTCAGAGCAAACCAAATATGAAAGAGTCCAGACTTCCATTAGGCATGTATTCATAGATTAGCATCCTCTCTTCTTCAATACAACACCCCCGAAGTCTAACAAGATTTCGGTGCTGAAGCTTCGCGATCAACATGACCTCATTCTTAAATTCATTAAGACCTTGCCGAGAGTCTTCTGACAATCTCTTGACTGCTATTTCTTGCCCATTTGTCAGCTGACCCTGACAAGTGAGTACCTTGACAAGTGAGTTGCATAATTTTTCCCAAGTGACAGGGGATAATAAAGATGAAATGCGGAATGAAGAGTAGTGTTCTTTTGTACGACATATGAAATCGTAGACTAAACTCTACCTTGTATACGGGGCCAAAACCTCCTTCTCCTAACTTATTTGATTCACAAAAGTTGTTAGTTGCTCGTAAAATGGTGACCATATCAAAGATCGGGAGTTGTAAGTTGTTCTCATCTTCAGCCGGAAGGTCGAACGTTATCCCTGTTGACCATGCAACTTTCATCAGAGCATATTTTCTTTTTTTCCCCAGAATAAATGAACTATATGTAGGGAAAAAGTGTTAAAAAAGTCCTAAACCTTTTGTATTTTTGTCAATTTAGTTCTAAACATCTTTCACTTGGTGCCAATTCAGTCATTTCCAGCTAATTTTTGTCGAATTTTGCTGACTGGGCGTCGGCCGACTGACGTGGCACGATTGGCGCTAACATGTACAACTTTTAATAATACTTTAATATTTTTGAATTCTATTTTATTTTATTTTACCTTTTCCTTTTCTTTTTTTCTTTTTTCATTCTCCTCCTCCTTCCTCCAGCTGATCATTGGACCTCAGTGACCAACCCTTGACCTTGCCAAATCTGGCTAGGTCGAGCCCTCGCCCAGCCTTTGGCAAGGCCTTGGCCATGAGGGCAGCCTCGTCGCCCAATGTGAGGCTGCCCTGCGAGGCTACCCTCACGGCCATTGGCAAGGGCTCGAGCCTCGCCAAAGGCCGGCAAGGTGGACCTCAACCTCGCCGACCATCACCTTTGATCGGACCAGTTAGAGGAAGGAGGAGGATAATGAAAAAAGAAAAAAGAAGAAAGAAAAAAAAATGTAAACATATTAAAATATTATTAAAAGTTGTCTATGTCAACGCCAATTGTGCCACGTCAGCCTATCAGTGCCCGGTCAGCAAAATCTGGCGAAAATTAATTGGAAATGTTTCAATTGGTACCAAGTGAAAAGATTTATGACTGAATTGGCATAAAAAATATTTATGACTAAATTGGCATAAATGCAAAAGATTTAAGACTTTTTTTTAACACTTTTCCCCTATATGCAAGCAATGAACAGGTATCAACTAAGACACAAGTGTTAGCAATGAGGGCTCAGCGATGAACTTTCCAAGTAGCAATAGATCTAAAATTCATTTGACTTGATGAGAAAATATAAGATTCTTTTCCGTATGCTATCAACTTTCATTATTGATTGTTAACCCAAAAGTAAGGAAAACTGATAGTAACAAAAGTAGCAATGCTATGACTTGACGCCAAGATACGAAAAGAGAGAACCGAGACTTGTAGTTGAGGTTCTGAAAACAAATTCTAGTCAGACCCACAATTGCTATAAAGCAATAGCTCAACTCAACTTTAGGAAATGGAGTACCTTGAGCATGTTTTTTCTTCTTCCTAAAAATGCAGAAATAAAGCACCACCAAAAGCACGACAAATGCCACGGAAATCGCCACTGCCACCCATTCTTTCCACTTGGAATTTGCTGAATCTGAGAACATTGAGAGGTTAAAGGTGATCAAAATCAACGATGAATACGATTATCGCATGTCCAGGAATAAAAAATTAAAAAAGGTATATGTACTACCGAGGTCTGAGGCTGAAACACGAATGTAAAGATCTTGATTCTCATATTCGCTGAGTTTTCTGACATCAAGAAGATCTCCAAACCATAGGAGACAGCCGCTTCCACCTCCTGTGGCATCTATGCTTGCGTAGGCCCTGCATGAGCAGTTCTTGAAGCACTCTAATTCACATTGCTTAAGGCTCATGCCAGTGTTCATCGTGAACTGCAACAAATCAGGTATTTTCACACGTTTGAGCCTCTTAAACCCTTCTCCTTTAGAACAATTAAATGGGTTCTTACTGACACACCCGCTGCTCCTCACAAATGTATCCCACTCTGCCTGTGACTTCGGTTGATAACCAATCACGCAGCTACATATTTGAGGATTGTTGATCGTGCACATGCTATTGGTTCCGCAATTCCCGTAGACATCACAGGCATCAGATGGCAACATATAAATCATGGTCCACTCCTGCGTTTTCTCGCTCCACAGGTACCGTTGTAAGTTCCCTGAAGCGTTTAACACCAACCTCGTGATGGTGGATTCATTGAATTGGTTGAACGTGAAGTAGACCTCTTGAGAATTGTTGACGAACTTGGGGATGAATATCAAATTAGGAACCGGGATTCTACTGAACTGTTTTCCATTCCAAGGCCCAGTTCGGAAGTATTTGACACGTCCCTTACGTATGACTAGTTGGGGAATTATTCCTCCGAGATCGACACCATAGGTGAAGTCTCCAGTTGAGGGATCCTCTGCGCTCTTCCAGGATGTCATGTGCCGGTCCAAACCCATCCTCAGGTCCCACCCGAGCTTCATGCCCGCCAATAATGTGTTGGAGGGATGATCAAAACTCTGCCAAAGATAGTTTCCGGAGACATTTTCACTGTCATCTTTCAAAACTAGATTTCCAGAATCCAGGAGCTGAGCAACTACCCTTTGCGAAGTAGCATTCATGTTATTCGATGACCACAAGACTCTTTCTGCTTGGTCAACAAGGACTAGTTTACCTTCACTACCTATCCTCAGAACCCCTGACGAATCATTCACCGGATTATCTCCATTTGCCACCCAAACGGTGGTCTTTTCTGGGATGTTGTGGTACCATATTGCGAGGAATCTGTAGCTGGAGTTTCCAGGGCTGAAGAAACCTAGCTGAAACTTTTCTCCTGCCGACACTAGAGTATCACCATCACGAATTGTCTCAGATGATCTCAACACATCGACTGACTTGCATACTTCTAGTGCAAACATACAAATTGAAATGAAATACAGTATGGAAAAACAAGGAATTTCCATCTATTATTAGCCTTTCACGCTTGCAAATAGAACTAGCAGGAGGAGAAAATTGAGTTCGCTGGAAATCTGGTGTTTGTTGAAATGAAGAAAGTGGGACAAATTCCTCATGATGTGTTGGTTCCATGACCCCATATTTAATGAAGATTTGCTGGTAGCCACAAACCACAAGCCTAACAGACTTCTGAGTCACTTTTCTCAACTAACTCAGGAATTGCCTTAGCCAATGGGGAGGGGGGAAGCGGTCCAAGACATTTAATGTAATTGGACTTTTCCACAAATGACCTTTGAAAGCCAACTACACTCGGGTCTATCAAAGTGTTAAAGCCTGGCAAATTATTCACATCAACATTTTTCTGTATCCTCCGCATCATAATTTTTCACCGGTGCCCCCAAGAAATTTTGCACGGTGATTCATGGGCTCGCAAATTTTAAAACAGAACCGATTCATGTGGATTGACCATTGCTGATTGGTCCATGGTCCTATCCTAGGCGATTATGGGTGTCGTACTTGACTCGCCATTATTCATACGACCTCACAAGAGTGAATTAACCGCAGACTTTGCCTTCTTGAAGTGTCCATTGAGTTAGCTTCACAACGAACACAGATATTGGGTCAATCTTGAAGATTGAGACTTTACCAATAGTGTGTTGTGTCACTCTATCTTATGCATCAGAAGCTCTTGGCCTCTCTCTTGGTCATACTCTCCCATTCTTAAAAGATTAGGCTCACAAACTCAACGAAATAGAGTAAAAGCGAAAAAGAGAAATCAAAACACAAGATATATCTTGGTTCACCTTTAAATTAGGGCTATATTCAGTAGATCATTTTATTATAATTAGCACCTTCAGTCTCTTTGGAACTACTCTTAATTACAAGAGAGAAAAATTACATATTACGGGCATAAAAAAACCTTAGGGCCAAGAAAGCTTTAAGCCCACTCAATAGCTATTCATGAGTCCAATCCCAGACTACTAATAAATTATAAGCCCAAATTGTAAAAGTCTTTTGGCAGCCCGAGGCACTACCCCTACAATCCCCAGATCCTCATGCCTTCGTGTTGACGGAGAGTATGAACTACACGCCAATAGATATTATATCGGAGAAGAACACGTGGCCCTTAAATTGGTGATGAGATTGTTGAATTTTTTGTCAACGAAATCAGCCTAGTTTCTCCATCCTCTCTCTCTTTCTCTTCTCTTCCTTTGACTTATATTATCTCGGTTTTTCTCTCCTCTCCCAACTAAGTCTCAATAGTCCATAACTTTTCTCCATTGTAACCAGCAGAAGAGCACATGTGCATTCATGTGGAATAACGGGAAGAACACGGTAGTCCATTGCAAAATGGATGTGCTGCACATATAGTCCAATGTAACTGAGGATGGCATTGTTGTCGACACATTGTGGAAGGTCTATAGTGCTTGACAGTGCAGAATACCAATTATGCTCCTATGATGTTTAGTAAAAAACTGATCAATGGATAACAGCCTAAGTATTCAGGCTCGGGCAACAGCAGCTTGGCCTACTGGAAGGCGACCGTATTCTTGTTGATAACACGTGCAAGAATTGACTATTGAAGGTGTACAAGCACAAGGAAGTTCGATTGTAACATAATTTTTTTCAAAAAGTCAAAAAGTCAAGGGGAAAAAAAAAAGAGAAAAGAAGGTTGAAAAGTAAAGTTAAAAAAAAAAAAAAAAAGCAGAACGGTGGGCGCTCATTTATAAGATATGCACGACAAACAGAAAAGGAAAAGCGGAAAAAGATAAAAGGAACAAGAAAAGGAAAGACGGGTTTTGCGCATAAACCATAGAGGTTTCGTCAAGTCAGATCAATTATGTATCACAACACTCGATGAGTGCTTGTGCCCTTCATTCTTCTAACCAAAATAATTTTTGGGTTAGAGCTCAACTTTGAAGTTTTGGGAAATTTGAGTCATGAAATCCAATTTCTAAGTAATTGAGTTTTAGAATTTCATGGAAATTGTGGATTATGACATTGTAGAGCTCTGAGTTTTAATGGGAGTTGATTTGAAGCAACAGTTTTGTCGGGGCAAATTTTAGGTTTTACTTAAGAGTTTCACGTTGTGTTTAGGTTTGAATAATCGATTTCGCTTTGAGTGAACTATTTACATGTAGTTTAGCTGGTTCATAATTGCTATAGTATTTTACTAACTTTTGACAACAATTCTCGTTTAATTGTTAGGATTACAATATCATTGACGTGTATAGTCACATTGTGGGTAATCCTAGATAAGGGATGCTATCTTTTTTATAAATTTTTAAACTCTTATCTTCAAAGCTATAAAGATTTAATATTTTATGAGTTATGAACGAGTATGTTTGTGTCACGACCTACCTCTCGAGAGAGGGCATAGGTTTAGGGGTATTGTCTAAAAGATGGGTATACGACCCATGATTAAGCACAAGCCCTTCCAAGCCTATACCTCACGCGACTTTAGGATGTTCATAAGAATTTTGTGATAAGAAGTCACCACTAACCTATTGGGATCAGTTAGAAATTAAGTAAAGCATAGGTGTGTACCTTACTTCCTACGGAATCAAAGAATCTAAGGTCAGGAACTTAATTATACTATTTAACCAATTAGTGAAATTTTGATATCTAATCTTGTTCATTTTAAAAAAGATTTTTGACATGCAATTTGAATTAATTTTAGACCAATCCATTAACATGCATAGTGACTATGGGTGCGTTTGGTAACGATTTTGTTCCCGGGAACAAATTCTGATCATAAATGATTATTTTTGATTTCGTTCCCGGGAACTGATTATGAGTAAAATAACGTGTTTGGTAACTGTACAATTTTTTTTTTATTTTGGAATAGAATTACGTTTGGTACCGTGTTCATTGATTCTATTCCAAATCAATTTATTTAATTTTTATAATTTTTTCTTTTCTTTTTTTTTTTCCTTTTTTTTTTCTTTTTTCTCCTATTCTAATTCTTCTTCAGGCTAGTTGCCGGTCCTCGGCGAGGTTGGCCCTCGTTGGCTCGGCCTCACCGGACCTCACCCTAGCTTGGCGAGCTCGTCGGATCGGTCGTTAGCGACCGGTGGCGGTGATCGGCGGTGGCGACGGTCGGCGATGGGGTGGGCGGTGGCGGTGGCCAATGGCAAGGTGGACGGCGGCTGGTGGCGGGGTGGACGGCGGCCAATGATGGCGGCAATAGGTGGCCGCGGATGGTGGTGGCGACAGGTGGTCGCGGACGGAGGCGGCAGCGGATAGCGATAATGGACGGCGGCGGCGGCGGATGGCGGCAAGCGCCGGCGGGCGGCGGTTGCGGGATGTCGATCGATGAAGAAGAAGAAAATAGAAGAAGAAAAGTTTTGATTCTTAATTTCATTCCCGGAACAAGAATCAACTTTTTTTTTATTCTTAATTCTCGTCCCAAACTAATTCTGAGAACAAAAGTTTTACCAAACGCGATTCTTGTCTCAAACTGATTTTAGGAACAAAAAATCAGAATCTGACACTGTTGGGATAGTTATCAAACATGCCTTATGTGTGTGTAATTAGTAATATAATAATGGGCGACTAGAGTCACATTAGGAAGATTGCATTAGAAGAGTCAAAATCTAGCATTATCAAATAAGGAACATGCTATTGCTTTTTAAGCAAAAGGAAAACCATTAACATATAGAAAGTGCGCAATTAAGGGTATTCATTTCTAAGGATAATAAAAATCCTAAGATAAAGTCCTAAGGGCATTGGTTAACCTTAAGCATAATTGAAAGACTTCCATTTTTCATGAGAAAATAACCTAAAAGATTAATTTGAATGTTTTTGAGGATTTTAAATTTTTAAATTTTTTAGAGATTTTTGGGAAAATTGAATTTTTGAATTTTAGAAAACAAATTCTAGATTTTTTTAATATTTTGAATTTATTCTTTTTTATTATTTTTCTAAGTACTACTAAAATTTTTAGACATTTTCTGAATTTTTTGATTTTCTGAAAAAATTTTAATTTTCATTTTTTAGTAATTTTTGATTTTTTTTTTAAAAAATACAATTATTTAAATATTTTCTAAATCTTTTTGAATTTTCGGAAATTTTTTGAATTTTTATTATTTGTCGAATTTTTTGAACTTTTTTGAAAGTTTTTGAATTTTTGAAATTTTTAATATTTAATGTTATTATATTCAGGAAAACGGGTTCGGGCTGGGTAAATCAATCCGGCCCATTGACCCCACCCATTCGGATTAAAAAAGAAAAGAAAATTTTCAATTTTTTATTTTTTATTTTTTAATGATTTTTCCATCTTTCCCTGCACCTTCTTCTTCCTTGGTCTTCTTCACGACGTCATCCCTCCTCTTCTGGAGCGCCTTCCATCGCCCCGAGGCTCGTTCGTTTGTTTTTTTCCCCCACTTGACAAGCCTATGTCAAAGCTCAAGCCGCCGCTAAACCACCACCCTTCATCGGCCGTCCACTCCAACCGCCACTCGTCGGCCGACCTCCCCGCCGTCGGCCGAGCATACCCTCCTCGGCCAAAAACCGAACAAACAACGGTGACGATGGGAACGTAGCGAACGACCACACGGCCGACGCCCAGGGTCACCCAACACCACCGAAACATCACAATAGAGCGCGACGCGCCCGGACAACTCGATTTCAGCCAAAGACGAAGGCACGGAGACTAGTTCTCGTTGTGGCATTCTATCGAACAAGTGCAATACAGAGATTCCGGCTCGACTGAGACTCAAATCCAGACCGGGACTCTTGACAAGCGAACCAGAACACACAGCAACTCAATGGGGAACTGGCGGGGTCAGAGCTCGCGTGAGCCTGACGATCGCGAGATCCAACCCGGCGTGCCCAAAACAGGGTCCGAAAAGGGGAAATAAAAGGGGCTTACCGGTTCGGCTTGAGGACGTCGACAGGAGGAGATCGTCGGACGGAGTTCACGCGCGGCCGAGGGTCCCTCTCTCTCTCGAACATCTCTCTCCCTCTCGGTCTCTAGCTCTCTCAAGAAGAGAAAGACCAGCCAGAGCCGGGGAACGCCCCAAACAACTTCCTCCTCTCTCGCTTTTAAGCTCCGGCACGCGTGTCTCCTGCCATGCTGCAGCCGGCCTGGCCCCGACCACCAACTCCCGGTTAACGCTCTGCCAGGTCATGTTCCCTCTGCCTTGCGTACCTCGTCCTTCTCTGCCCTCTTTGTCCGTTCATTTTACCAATGTTCCCTCTGCCTTGCGTACCTCGTCCTTCTCTGCCCTCTTTGTCCGTTCATTTTACCAGCGTGAGGGGAAGAGGAAGGAAAGAAGCAATGAAGGCGAAAAAAATAGAAGAAGAGGGAAAGAGAGCAGGCTGGGCCGGCTTAGACCCAGCCCGATCTCGCCCCCTTCTTTCTTCTCCTCTTTTTTAAATAAACAAACAATTCTTTTAATTAATATTCTTTTTCCTTTTTTTTTTTTACAAAAAGGCTCTATTTCTATTAATACATATACTTTTAATGTCTATACGCCATGTAGTCAACTTTTTTTTTTGGGGGGCTTTTTCCCTTTTGACTTGTTGATCAACACTATTACATAATGGATGCTTCGCTACTTATAAGAAATATGCACTACACACTAAATTATGGTTGCTCACTCATTTCTTTCCCAATCTTTTCAGATGCCTCCATTAGAAGCCATTAGTACGAGAGCACTATCAATGGGTATTTTTGGGATTTGATTTTTTGGTATAGTTTGAGGTTGTGTCCTTTTGGAAGGAAGGACGGACTGTTAGTCCCCAATTCTAGTAGGATTCAGGGTGTAACATCTTTTACCCGATTCTTCGACCCAATGCTTCATTCGAGGTCGAAGTGTGTGGAACTTCACGTATCAATGGAAATGTCTAGCCTAGTGATCAAATCGATAAATATAAGTATGCAACATATAGGATAATCAAGTATTTCCATCTTTTTCGAGAGTGCAAGAAGTTTCTTGCTAAGAAAGTGCGACAAGTCATATTCTTTTATGTAAGTGTAACATTATTTGGTATGAAAATATCAAGTATTTCATTTATTAAGATTCTTTTTCTTATTGCTGCTATAATCAAAACATGGTATTGAAATTGATCATGCCAACACAGTATATGCTCAGAGTTTGGGTTGGGGAGGCTGTTTCCTGCTTTCCTGGCTAAAAAATGTCTTTCTTACCAACTGGTTCGGCAGGTGGAGGAACAAGACTAGTGTTAATCTTCCACCATTTTTATTTCTTCCATGACTAGGTACATCGCTTTCAATGAACTTTGAGCGTATCTCACAATGGAAATACCCAGTAGAAGTGAGGGACTACACATGCTTGGCAATCCATCTACCTTCTAATAATGTTATGGTAATCTCATTTGAGCTACAATCTCTTCGACTCATTTCAACATTTGTGTTTTCAGAGCTCCTCTCAATGTAGAAATCGGGCTGCTTGGGCTGTGGCAGCAAAGCACTCTCACTGTCCAACATCAAAAGCACAGTCAACATATTTGGTTTATCGTCAGGACGCCGTTGCACGCATAATAGCTCGACATGTATGCATTTTACGACTTCTGACAAATCGAAAGAATTCGGAAGTTGTGGATCTATGAAGTCACTCACCTTCCTTTCAAGTCACAACATCCAGGCCTGACAAAAAAAGAAAAGAAAAAAGAGGTGAATTTTTAGGCCATATCCAGCAATGGTATTGCTTTATCATAAGAATTTGACTTCTTAGACGGTTGTCGCACATGTCCAAGAAGATTGAAGCAATGGTCTGGATGATCGAACTCTCTATTCCTCTTTCCACTTATTATCTCCAGCAACAATACTCCAAAGCTAAAAATGTCTGATTTTGTAGAGAAAAGCCCATCTATTGCGTATTTTGGCACCATGTAACCACCGCAGGAAAAACGATATGCATAACAAGAAAAGGAATGTGTAAGCCATGAAAATATGACTCACTACATACTAAGTGCCGTCTATCCTCTTGGTTTTCACTAGAGATATATCTCCGCTGAAGACTTTAGCCATGCCAAAATCTGATATTTTAGGGTTCATCTCATTGTCGAGTAACACATTGCTTGCTTTGAGATCCCTATGTATGATTCTCAATCTCGAATCTCCATGGAGATAAAGGAGGCCCCTCGCAATTCCTACGATTATGTTGAATCGCATTCTCCGTACTAGAGAATCTTCCCCTGTTTTACCTGAAACAAACCTTTTTCTAATCAGTAATCTAGATGAGAAAACGTTTCCAACAGACTGTGTATTAAATCAAAATCAAACAAAGAAGGTATTGATCAAATCAAACCAAATATGAAAGAGTCTAGGCTTCCATTAGACATGTACTCGTAGATTAGCATCCTCTCTTCTTCGATGCAACACCCCATAAGCTTCACAAGATTTCGGTGCTAAAGCTTCGTGATCAACATGACCTCATTCTTGAATTCATTGAGACCTTGCCGAGAGTCTTCTGACAATCTCTTGACTGCTATTTCTTTCCCATTTGGCAGCTGACCCTAACAAGTGAATTGCATATTTTTTCCCAAGTGACATTGGACAATAGAAACGAAATGCATGAATGAAGAGTAGTCTTCTTTTGTACGACGTATGAAATTGTAGACTAAACTTTACCTTGTTAGCCAAGGCATTTGCCTTCGACATTTACTTCGAGCCATCATCAAGCTCTTGAGTTGATCGTCAAGACTTCCGAGTTTTGTCTCTAGTCAAGGCATCCCTACTATAACCTGGGTCATTTTGGTTGTTAACCAAGGCATTCACCTCTAACATCCATTCCAGGCCATTATCGAGAGTCCAATCTCACGCCCTAGACCTAACCTTGGCGTGAGAATGTGACATCCTTTGCAACTGGATCAAGTTGCGACATCCTAGAAGGCATCGTTATTCCATTGATTCACCTCTAACATCCACTCTGGGCCATCATCGGGCATCTAATGTTACGCCTGGACTTCCCCTTGGTGCGAGAATGTGACATCCTTCACAATGGGATCAAGTTGTGACGTCTCTGGAGGCGTCGCCGTCCCATTGATTTTATCGTTGACTTTAAGCACATGCAGAAGCATAGCGTGCAATCTCCATTCACCCAATCAATCAACAACAAACAATGGATAACTAGGGAGAAACACACACACATACATACCGCATACCTTTCATGCTTTATTTATTTACGTGAAACGATTACAAATTTACAAGCCTAACCTTAGGGCTGCTTCAATTGGTCATCCTCACACACAAAAATATATAAAAAATGGGGGTTACTCCTAACTCCTTCTATAAGGATAGCTATCAAAAATGGTTCCCATCTTTCGTTGGTGTCCTCACGGCGACGACTCAAGCTCTAGGGCATAGTCAAGGTCGGACTCGAGGTTGCTCAAGGTACTATTAGGAGGGGCTGTCAAACCCACGCAAATGACCATAAAAGTCCTCATCAACCCAAGCACACCAAGCCATGAATAAATGGGGGACTAGATGCCCCACACCCTCATCCACCCACACCATCGTGGTGTGGCGCTAGAAGAGAATGTTGGTAGTAGCATCCTCGATGTCTAGCACCATAATTTCCATGTGCACAGGAAGTCAGAAATAGGATGGTGGTAGATTCGCACCTCGAGATCTGAAAAAGTTAAACAATAACAATGAGTTAAAAACTCAATAAGTAAAAATCCTAAACCTTATATAGATAGATATCTTGCATCAGAGCCTTACAATTTCCTAACCTAAATATGTCGATGGTAGATCAATAGCAAAGTCCAAACTTTGCTTTAACTATATACATGATGGAATCTATTCTCAACCTAAGTCCCTCGAGTCCTAAACAAAGGCATATAAGTTCACACGTGTGACAATTAATGCAAATAATAGCCAAAATATTCACACGTGTTAGACATCAGCATCCACAACATTATCAAAGCCTTTGAGACTCAAACAACAACCTTTAGGACATCTACATGCCTTTCACTTCTTGAACAATGACGATTATAGCATGCACCTACCTTCTAAGTCACTAAAAATGGCATTTAAAGCATGCACCTGTGTCATGCATCTCATATAAATCCATGTGAAACATGTGCGGGCCATAAAACAACTTCCAAAGTATGCACATAAACTCAAATACTTGGTACACACTTAGTGTCTCGAGAATCACATGGCATCCCATACTACCATGGTATCTCGAGTCCAATTATCAATCATACATAACTGAAGCCCCATGGTTCTTCTAGAAACTTGCAAGACATTGGCTCACTCTATTGAGCATGGTATCCGAAATCCATCGGACGTCATTCATATATAACACATTTCGCAAACAGCATCCCGTTGACGTGGGGTTATCATCTCGTTCTTAATAATGAGGCATCCGTCGACATGAGGGTATTGTCCCAAAATCCATCGATGATGGAATCCCTCATATGACCACACAAATCAAGCGTTCAAGCAATCGATTTTATCTTTCTCATTAGTCCAAGTATGAATGCCATAAGGACATGCCAAGTGATGTGTAACTCATGCCTTATTGTATATCCGACAATGAAATATGTTGAGCACGAAACTAGAATCATAGCTCGACCCGTGACACTTGAGTACCAACCTAGGATAATGAGGGGTCATAATAATTGGAATACGTGTGTTGGCAATGCACCTAAAATATTTTGAATATGTTCTAATTATTATCTATGTGTGTTGCACTAATATTGCCATGTGAGTTGTACTAATATGCAGGGTTGTGTCAAGGTGAGGTAAGATTGTATGCCGTTGCGTGTTTAGGTTGCATTCGAAGTGAATTAAGGTCCTAATCAAGGTTTAGGAAGTTGACTTGCTGAGATTTATATCTCACTTCGTAGTTGTTAATTATTTTCAGGGCCATAGTGTGGAGAACTGCCAAGTACGGTTGTGGTGGGCGTGAGATGCAACACTTTTTGGCTGGCCTTGCCGTTAGTGAAGTTTAGGTTAACCCTAACACCAGCAAGTTTTTTTGAGTCGGCCGGTAGGAAGTCGCCCTTTGGAATGAGCTTGTAATTGTTAAACTTCCTAAGTTTAACAAGTAATAAATAAATGTTGTATCTTTGGAAATATTTGTTGTGTTGGACTTTAAGTGGGCCAAATGGTTGGCCCATTGAGGCCCAAGAGGGGGCTATCACCGGCCCATTTGTTGGCCCAAAGCCAATGGAAATGGAGCCCCTTTTGTGCATGAAGAGAAACATGTGTCCCTCCTTGGATTGCCAAGTGTAGACCATGCAATTAGCAATCATTGCTAATGATGGAAAGGGAGACCATTAGGGGGGGGGGGAAAGCAACCGGATTAAGGAAGAGAGAGGAGGAGAAAGTCGCATGGTGAGAGAGAGAGAGAGAAGTGAAACCGAGAGGAAGAAAGGAGAAGAAGAGAAGGAAGAAAGGAAGAAAAGGAGGAAGAAGAAGGAGATCCGTGCGTTGCAGCCCCTTTTGCCGTCCGTGTGCTCGACCTTTTCTTGATCTAGAGGCAATTTAGGATCCTTTGATGCTCTTGCATGTGTGTTATGAAGTGGTGATAGATTTGAGGTGTTTAGAGTCTAAGAAACCGAAGCTAGAATGACTTGTTCTTGAGTGATGTTGCTGTTTTCGCGTGAACCGCCTGAGTCAGAATCTTGTGAGAGCTTGTATGCATGTTTTGAGTTTGATTTTGACTTTGATCTCTTCATGAAAGTTGTAGCTAACATCTTAAACTACAAAATAATAAAATTTGGTACAAAATGATGGAGATTTAAGGGGTAAAAATCTCATCCTACGGAGACACTAGATCTGGAACTGTTTTGTTGATCTTGTGGTAGATTTGTGGTTGCATGTTGATTTTTATCAAGAATCTCTCTTCGACCTCTTCATGAAAAATATTTATATATGTCTTAAATACAACATAATCAAATTTCATGAGATTTTATGACCATTTACATACTAAACCGACTGTGAATTTAAAAATGTGCAAGGTGTGTGTTTCGGACATGGAAATATTGACATGCATGACCTATAAATTTCTGTACAAGCTTTAGTTGAAGAAATGTTCTTCATGAAACCTCTTTATCTATGTCTTAACTACAACATAGTCAAATTTCATGATTTTTGAAGGCCATTTGCCTATTTAATCGACTGTGATTTGAAAACCGTGCAAACTGTGTGTTTCGGACATGAGAATATTGACATGCATGACCTATAACATTTTGTGAAAATTTCTTTTGAATAAATTTCCTTCATATGATATCTTTATCTATGTCTTAAATACAACATAATTAAATTTCAGGATTTTTTAAGGTCATTCACCTATTTAATTGGCTGTGATTTGAGAACTGTGCAAACTGTGTGTTACGGGTTTGATAATGTAGGAATGCATGATCTATATCTATTATGTGCAAATTTCTTTTTGTGGCATCCGCATTTTTTTGCCAACCTTGGAAAAATAACGATATGTCGCGAATTGACAAAATTGTTATCGGGATTCGTCATCGTTGGCACCACATTCGACTCCCGTTTTATCGCTGCTCGACATCCGAAATATTAATTTTTGGTGAAAAAATTGTTACATGCATGATCATTCACGGCCATATGCATTTACGTGAGAATTTTCTTGTGAAGAACCCACACGGCCGCACCTTCCTTTTTCCATTTGGCCTATCAATCGCAAGAAATTCCTTGATCCATGCAAACTGATTAAGTGCCCTTTCTCCGTGCAAGAATTTCGGTCACATGCATGTACATGTGGCAGTCAACTAAAGGAAATTAGTTGACCCCAGGAAGACACGTATTTTCCTTCTCGGTGGCCAGCGAAGAAGGAACTTTGGACAGCTGCGTCAACCGTGTCTTCAAGCGGCAAAGAGGGCCATTAAGAATAGCCTACGAAGGAGTCACGTCCGCTGGTCAACAAATGGAAAATAATTGACCGAGAGGCGCCCATCAACGGACACGTCAGTGCATGCAAGAGGGGGGAGTCGGCAACTGAATGACATGCTGAACTCCACGTCCTGCCCAGCTGTCTTCGGCCATCAACGCCACCGAATCTGCATGCATTGACTGAATTAATTAAGAAATTGAAAGAACAAAAAAAGGCACGGAAGCGAATGAGAGAGAGAGAGACCGTGAGTGAGTGAGACAAACCGAAAGAGAGCCACGGGCGAGAGAGTGAGCAGAGAGAAAGAAGGGAAAAGACTGCCCCTTCGTTCGCACGCGTGCTGCCGCCGTTGAGCCCGCCTAGTCCCGCCGTCGTTCTTGCTGTCTTTTCCTTTGATTTGAGGCAAGTTAGGATTCATTTTCTACTCTTGCATGTGTGTCTTGTGTGTGTGGTTGAAATGGTGTTGAATCTTGGGTGTTTAGAGGTAAGGAACCGAAGCTAGTGTGGTTTGTTCTTGAAAAAGCTTGCTGATTTCGTGTATACCGCATGACCCAGAAACTTGTAGAGGCTTGCATGCATGTTTCGAGTTGGATTTTGACTTCGACTTCTTCATGAAAGTTGTAGACAACATCTCAAAGTACAACATACTAAAATTTGAGATAAAATGAGTCAATCAGTGCATGTACATGATCAAAATTTAGGTTTCAATATGTCTTTGAAGGCAACCTCTATGAGCTCACCTTCAAAGAGGGGCAGCTGTTGACACCTAAATTTTAGCAACTCAGTAATTGATTTTTTGCATTAAAAATAGGGATTAATTTTAACCCCTAAAAAAAAATGCATCAGAACAAATAAAATGAAAACATGGAAAAAAAATGGAAAATTGATTCTATTGATTATGCATGGAAGTTTGAAATTTTGATGAGTATTCAGATTTTGATAAATGCAGAAACAATTCAAAAATCAGGTGAATAAAGGGCAAGGATTCTGATAAAATGGAAGGAATCAAGTAAAATCGAGTTGATTGCGAAATCACGTTCCGATTTGCAGATTGATTTAATGAAACATAATATGGAAACTTGAAAGTTGCGGCAGAAGAACAGCCCAAGTGCCATAACTTGGCATGGAGGGACACTTAAGTGCCATAACTTCGAAAATGTACACTTAAGTGTCACCTCCGGCGACCCTTGCCGGAAATCCTACGTGTGCAATATTTTATTATTTTTTATTGCCTATGTGGATTGCCGGAGAGCTGAGTCGGCTCTAACTCACCAGAAACGACGTCGTCTGCATAATAAAAGCCCCAAATCTTCCAAAAACAACATCGTCTCCCCAAATGCCCCAAATCTAAAACCCTAAATCAGCCAAATGCCCTATTGAAGTGCTCAAATCTAAGTCTCAAACCCTAATTTTCATTTGCCCGAAATTCCTTCGTCGAATCTTGGAAATGGAGAGTAGGAGTCGCAGCAGCGCCTCAATTTCCTCTCACTGAAGCGAAGGAAAAGGCCGGCGTTTATGTTTTTGTGGGTTACCGAGTCCAAGAAGAACATCGTGGACTTGAAGCAATCCTGGGAGAAGATTTTATGGATGCGCCCAATATAAAGAAGCGTCGAAGTGCAAATACTTCAAATGAGTCAATGCGAAGTTCTCTGATCGAGCCACAGATGTGATATTGGATCTACTTCATAAAAGACAGCAATCTCCATCTGTGTTCGTGGACGACTTGGACGATGTTGACTCAATGCAAGCTCAAGCGTCTTCAGTTAAACTTTTCAAGAATAAAGTCTCAATGCATGCTCAAGCATCTTCAACTAAACCTTTCAAGAATGAAGTTTCAATGATGAAAATTGAACGAAAGTGTTACCAAGCGTTTATTATGGTGTTGTTTTGTTGTCTATTATACTTTATGTTGAAATGTAAAGCACTTGAAAATGAGAAAAAGTTTCGCCGACTGCCATAGTTAAAAATGGTGTTGTTCTGGATTAAACGTAGCCTTTTTTCTTTTTGAAAGATGCGAAGAAGTTTGTGTTGTTCCACAAGATCATTGTGGCTTTGTTGTTGTTTTTGCTATCATATGGAGTTACCATAAGTTAAATTACCATCATCTTCTCTGTTTTGATGCAGACCAACATATACACAAGACAAACATGATCAGTTGTATTTAGTAATCACTTAAGTGCTAGTTGTGATGAGAAAATGAGCACTTAAGTGTCGAGATATTATTAAAGTGATCAGTTAAGTGTCACTTGTAGTTAAAAGTGAACAGTTAAGTGCCAAGTTTTTTAAAATATGACTAGTTAAGTGCCAATTTTTTTGTGGGTTTTCTCTAAAAATTGCACTAGCCACCATCATTGGCTGCGCCACCAACCATCACCACTAGCCACACTACACACTAGGCGCTCCAGCCACCACCATGCTGGTGGTGTTGCTGCACAAGGTACTAGTGCAAGCTAAGCCTTGCACTAGCTTGCACCAGTACACATGGTGTAAGATGTGCAAACTGCACACTTGCACCAGGTGTAGGTGCAGCATAAGCCTATAACCCCCACCACAAACCCATAATCACCGGGCATCACCAACAGCCACACCAGCACCCCAGCCACCACATTAGCACCCCAACAACAAACCCACTACCACCAAACATCACCATCCACCACCACCAGCCACACTAGCACTCCAGCTACCACCACAGAACACCAACAGTAGCAGCAGCAAGTAAACGCAGAATTCATGACAAACAGCAAAAATTGACAAGCAGCGCAAGATCATTTCATCGATATTGAAATTAAGTCTCACAACATCAATGGCAAACTAAAGAAAAAAAAAAGATAACCATCCATAGCAAGTGTTATTATAACGTTAATGTTTACATAACTGTTTTGACTCCTAAGTTCCACAAATCCTATCACGTCCCATCTCATCAATCAATATGCACGATACCCCATGTTCGTGCTCCTTTTGATGGGCCTTTCACTTGATTCATAATTCTTGCACTCTTTCTAACAGGACATGCAACTTCTTCTTCAACATTCTTAGTATCCACTGACTCAGATGGAGCTGTAAAAGTCCCAGGCCGAATTGATTCAAAAGGAGCTACAACTGGGTTCTTTCTCTTCTTTCTTGTTGGCATAGTTGATGTTTTTTTTTTTTTTTTGTGGGTGCAGCCGTTGATTCTTGAGTTGGGCCTGAGATAAGAACCTCTGAACTTCTCTTAGGCTACAAAAAAACAATAAATTATCAGCAAAAGTCTACAGCATAAACTAAATTAAATGCACCCAATAAAACTTATATTCAGAATAATTGTTCCAGTACGCTCATCTGTATAAAGGCCATAGCCATATTGTCTTAACTTCTTCCCAAGTGCCCCTCTTGTTTGAATAGGGGCGTCACTTTCAGGAACTTGTGATTTGTTGGCTCTTTTTATTGCTTTCTTGGGCCCTTCAGCTACAGCCGGGGCTTCTTCGACCAATTCTTCAACTAGGCGTCTTCTAGATGGCCTTTGTGTAGGTGCCCCTTCACCTGGCCTTCTTCTAGTTGTCCTTCTGTGTAGCCCTTCAACTTCAGTGACACCTCATTCTGTTGGGCCTTCTGGTGGTACTGGTGGTGGTACTTGTGGTGCCCCTTGTAGTGATTCTCCTGGTGGGCCATGTAGTGACCCTTGAGGTGGCTCTTGTGATGGCCCTTCATTCGGCAGTTGAGTTCCAACTTGCTTTTTTCTAACCTGAGAAAGAGACAAAAAATACCATAAATATAACATCAGGACATATAATAATATAAAAAAAAAGAGAATGAAAAACTGAATACAAATGGTTGAATTTACCACTGGGTATTTCTTTCGTTGCTGAAGAACAGTCGACTGAACTGACCGTGATGCTTCTTGGGCCAATCCTTCAGTTAGCCGTCTTCTACCTTGCCTTCTTCGAACAAGCTGTTTAGTTTCATGACTTACTGGGGTTTTTCTTGTGACCTAACAAACACATTACATACAAGGCCAAATAGGATATTATGTAAATTTTTATGATAAACGACAAAGCAACATAAACATAAAATAAATTTCATGACTTACCGGGGTTCTAGTTGTTGACTGAAGAACAGTCGACTCACTTGGCCCTGCTGTTTGCATTTCTCCAATTGTCTCTTCATTAGGCCCTTCACCTTGCCTTAACGGTTGTTGTTGCTTCCTCAATTGACAACCTTTAATATTGTGGCCTGCTAGGCGACAATAAGAACACGTTATCTTTGCACCATGCCTGCTCATTCTTTGCTAACCCGAGACCTCTCCCTCTGCCATTCTTCGTCTTCGTTTTGGCCTTCCAATTTTCTTCTTCAGTGGCAAAGGTTGAGGTGCTTCATGATCCGTGGGCTCCCAAAACTTGCTACTTCTAATTGGTTGCATCATGAACTGATAGGAAGCAATGTATTTTGATTTATGGTACCAATCATCGATGTAATCATCTGTATTGTCGCCCTTCAACTGGATGGCACATATGACATGTGCACATGTAATTCCACTTACTTGCCATGTTCTACATGAACACTTCCTGCTTCCTAGATTGACAACATACTTATCAGCATCCTTCATTATCTCATATCCGTCATCTCCATTCCAAATGGGATGACAATGCCTACTTGCAGCCAATTTCTCATCCAATTTCTTGGCAATCCTAGGACCATATTGTCTTGTCCACTTTGCAGCCTCATCTCTTTGTTTCTGCAACCGAGTCATAATCGCAACTCGTATATCTTCAAGCATTGAGATGACTGGTTTGCATCTGGCATCTATTATCTTTGAATTAAATACTTCACAAATGTTGTTGTCGACGTTATCGCACTTGAACTCCTCACTGAAGAATGCCCTGCACCAATGCTTCGGTTCTAGTTGAAATAAGGTAGCACAACGTTCCTTTGTCAACTGAAGCAGTCATTCTTTGGCTATCCTAAAGTCAGCCATGTTTGCACTCTTTGCTAATTGCCAAAATTGAAATTGCAGCTTATCCCCTTTGTAGGCCTTTGCCCAATTTCCGTATATGTGCCGCGCGCACATTCGATGTTCAGCATGGGGCGACAACTCAGCTACTGCCGGAACCAATCCTTGCAATAATTCAAAGTAAGAAATACTATAGCAAATTACATGTTCATATTACAAAGCAAACTATTGACTAATTTTTTCAAAAAGCAAGCATTACCTTTTGTTGGTTGCTCATGAATGCCCACCCTTCCCCATTTATTATCTCCAAGTCAGCCATCAGATTTTTTAAGAACCAGGACCAATTGTCATTGTTCTCAATCTTTACAATAGCCCAAGCTAGTGGGAACATTTGGTTATTCGCATCTCTTCCAATCGCCGCCAACAATTCTCCCTTGCACAAGCCCTTCAAGAAACAGCCGTCCAATCCTATAATCCGTCTACAACCATCTAAAAATCCCCACCTGCATGCATCAAAGCACACATAGAACTTATCAAACTTGGTCCCATGATCAGGAAGCGGTCTCTCAACCACCTCTACATACACTCTACTTGTAGGGTTTTGCAGCCTGCACTCCCAAGCATACTCCCACACCTGCCTATATTCCTTAGCATACTGACCAATAAGTATCTTTATCACATTTTGCTTTGCTCTTTTGCACTGATTCCTAGATACATTGATGCCTACACGCTCCTTCACCAGCATCCTAAAGTTAGTAATTTTCATCTCGGGCATCAGCTTGATCAAATCGAAGAAGTACTTGGACAACCATGCACTTGTTACCGTTTTGTTTTGAAAATTAATGGAACAAGTGGGTTTCTCTTGGTAGGCTTTAATCTGGAAAGACCCACTCTTCTTAACAAACGTGCCGTAAATCTTCCATGGACAATTTTGCTGTGAACACCTAGCTCTTACAAATTTCTTAGAGTTTCTAATGAAATTAATATTTCTTTGTGCAGCAATGTAATTCTTCAGTATAGCTTCCCTAAATTGTATCGCATCGTGGAATTTCATACCTACTGACAAAGTAGAAGTGGCAACGGATGGATCATAGGAATGAAACTTACTTTTCCTTCTACGCACAACTTGTTGATCTTCTTCAATTTCGTCTTGGGAAGTAGCGGTGTCGATGCTTTCTTCATAATCTGTCTCCTGACCAGCAACACCAACATCTGCAGGGCCTTCGTCTCTGTTTGGAACTTCATCAACTACCTGTAAAGTTGCAAATCTATCTGACAAAAAGTCCCTTTGTATTTTCCTTGATTGTGTAAGCTTCTCATCGTCGTCGTCACTTAAGATTAATAAATTTTCAACAGCCAACCCTTCATTGTCATCGTCATCATCACCATCATTGGATTTAGCTACTTCCCAATCTAATTGAATGATGGTGACATCACCTATGTCACCATCGCTCTGGTGAACAGCATCTGCACCCCTCTCCTCCTCGTCCTATCCATCATGCCTTGCTTCATCCCTAACCTCAGTACTAGCTTGAATACCATCTCCTCCTTCTCCTACTTAGGTGTTATCTCTGTCATCATCTTCGTCGTCACTATCACTATTGTTTTCAACAAATACTTTCGCCTCTTCACCATGAAGATAATGATATAGGACATCCCTAAAACCATTATCATCTTCCAAAACTCTCAAACCATCTCTCAAGTCTTTCCCAGGAACATAGTACAACAATTTTTGTACTCTACAAGGCAAAAATGTCACTATATCCCTAACAAATCCAATATAAGATGCCTTCTTTATATCTACAAAGATAGTACCCTCATTCCCCCCTCATACTCCCACTCATCCTCCCCAATCAGAAAATCCCTACCGTAGTAAACGATGATAGCAACATGGTCCTTATCATGAGCCATTTCTGCAACAAAAGAGGAAAAACAATTAACTTTTGGGACCACATTCACAAAGGACGACAAACAATTGCAAGTGGAGGTCTTTACACTCTTTATTAAAGAAAAGAAGAAAGAGGGAAGATGCATAGGTCGTCTGACAGCTGCAGCTTGAAAAGAGGCCTTAGGACAAATAGAGATGAGACCCGGCAACTACTTTGATTATGTCGTCGCATTCCTTTAAAATATGGAGAAATCCCTTAGATAAGCATGGGTTCTCATGACACCAATTTCAACAATGCAATTTATTAAAAAAATACCCAAAAGTCCCCATCCCCACGACAATAAGAGATTCGATTCGAACATGTGCAAGGTCCAATACTTCAAACCCTAACAATCACCAATCACCATCGCACATTTCACATCCGACCACTACAAATTACTTTTGCACATCACAATTCAACATTAGAGCCCTAAATCACACATCACAGTGGATAGGGTGACGTCGAGCCCTACACCGAGCCTTAATTTTCCCCCCGCCGAGCCCTACATTTCGAGGCAGATCCTAAACTGTCAATTTGAACCCCACAATAGGATTCTAGCACCACATCTAAGCCATAAATCTCACATCAATACCATCTAAGCCTAAGCTTTCCCAGCCGACCCCCAATTTCAAGTCCAAGCCCTAATAAACGAGTCAGAGCCCTAATTTCACCACAAGGGAGAGGAAGAAGAGAAAAAACCTGAGCAAATCGACGACGGCAAGTGACGACGGCGAGCGACAATGGTGAGCGATGACCTGCGAACAGTGACCTGCGAATGGCGACCTGCGAACATCGAGCTGTGAACGGCGAGCTGTGAACGGCGATGGAGAGGACGTCAAATCTGGTGTGTACCGATGGACGAACGGTTAAAATCCAAATAAGCTAAACAACGTCGTTTAGCACTAAGGAAAAATGACGGCGTTTAGTTTAGCCAAAGGCACAGTGGATGGGGCAACGTCGTTTTCCTCCTCCACGCGTACTTTTTTTTTTTTTACTAAATTGCCACATCGGTTAAGCATGTCACCGGAAAATGCCACGTCTGCATTTTGGCCAGTTTTTGGCCGGATTGGCACTTAAGTGTTTCATTTTACTTCGATAGTGGCACTTAAGTGTACATTTTCAAAGTTATGGCACTTAAGTGTCATTCCGTGCCAAGTTATGGCACTCTAGGTGTCCCAAACTCCGAAAGTTGCAATGGAAAGCGGCCGTATGGAAATCACTATAAAAGAGAGACATAATTTTCGTGCAAAGGGGGGGATTTTCGAAAAAATTGAGAGCAAATTCGAAGAGCAGTAAAAGATTCGTGTGTGAGAGAGTTTTGATAAAAAAATACAAAAGAAAGGAAGGGAAAATTCTTTTCTTTTTGGGTGAAAAGCTACATCTGCAAAAAAGGGATATCAGCAGAGAGAGCTCGTGTGAGGGGACGTGTTGCAACAAGAAAAAAAAAAGAAAGAAAGAAAGAAAAAGAAAAAAGGAAAGAAGATGAAGCACTGTTCATCTTCCCCGCGAGGATCCTGCTGGTGATCCTTGCTGTTGACCGTGCCCCCACCGTCTTGTGTCGGCCACCGTGCCTCTGCCACCGCCACACCTCAATTCGCCGTCCTCCAATCCCCGCGCCAGCCCACGACTCGCTCGTCGCTTGAGATCCCTTTGCCGACGCCCGCACCCCCTGCCGCCGCACCTCAGCCTGTGTCGATCCGCCCACCGCTACCGATGTCGCCGCCTAGCGACCTGTGGTCTAGGTCCGCCTCCACTGCTACTCTGAGCTCGAACCCCTCAACGTCGCCATCTGCCAGCTCCCACCAAAGTCCCGACGTCGGCCACCATCCGTTCAGCGCCTATCAACCTTGTAACAAACCCCCTTTTTCTTTAGGTAGTTTAGCTTTTTCTTTTTATTTTATCTCATTTTAGTTTATCTATTTAAGTTGTAATATTTGATGTCAATAAATTTTGTAGGCATTATCCGCTAGGATTTTGTCCGGAATTATTGTAATTATTAATTTAATCCGAGAGACATCGAATTATTTTTTTTAATTATATTAATTTTTGGGCTTTTTGGTAGAGTTTTGATTGTTAAATCATTATAATTATTAATTTGATCCGTAAGACTTCGGATCAGATTTTTATTATTTTGAACTCTTTGTTGTGATAATTAGGGTTAGGATAATCGTTAATTTGACCTGTGAGACAACATGTTATTTTTTCGATTATTTTAATAATTTATTTTGTTGATGGTTTAGATTTAATATTTATTTAATAATTACTTATCTTTTAAAAAACTAAAAAAATCAAAAAAATAAAATAAAAAATCAAAATTCTGCATGAGCATGTAGGTTTAGTAAATTAGAATTTTTTAAGATTGCATTTTTAGAAATAAGTTAGGGTTAGACATAAATAATTTTTAAATAGGGATTTAGATAATATTCGCACATTTTAAATCTCATTTTTTCAAAAAATAGTTTTTTAAGATAGGATAGGGTTTTAAGTCAAATTAATCCCTAAAATAAATTAGAAAATTATTTTCTTTAAATAGTTTAATTAGGATACAAAAGGAATTCAAGTACAAATTGCAGTTTATTAATTCCGAATTTTAATTAAAAAAAAACAAAAATACTAGGTGCATGTTAACTGGTATGCATAATAGGATCATTTAATCAGAATTTGTTCATTAGTGAAGTTAGGTCATGAGGTGCATGATAACTAGTTTGCATAATAGGCCCATTTAATTGGAATTTGCATATTAATATAGATTAAGTCAGTTAGTTAAAAAAATGCTTTTTTATAAAAGAATTCTAATTTTTAAGAAAACCCAAAAAAAATAAAAAATCCTTTGCTTTGTGTGATTTGTTTTGTGTGATGCAATTTATTTATTGAATGTTTAATAATGGTTGAGCACCCGTGTGGTCACCATATTTGCATGGTAGTAATTTAGGTTAAAATAAATTCAAGTTGCTTGCAAAAACATTTTTCTTAAAAAATATTTTAAAAAAAAAGAAATGGTACCGAAAGGGCATTAGAAAATTTTAGTGTAACTAAGTTCATGTACCCTTAGTCTCTGATTCGTAGGAATAAAATAAATCTCAATTTATTTTACTTAGGTGTCTAATCGACCTACCATAAATCGATTAGTGACGACTCCTAGATAATGATTGTTTGCATGTTTAAAAATTTAGACTTAAGTCGCGATTTGGTATGGGCTTATGAGAGCCCGAGCTAAGTTTAAAAACTTAGTAATCCATTAACCTAGTTTTAGGTGGTGCACCCGAAAAATTAGGTCGCGACACTATCTATGCGAATACCATATAATTTGATGGTTAAAGATGTTTGGTCTATTGACTTGATATTTGGGAGTGTTTGGTTTGGGACTCTAGTCGTTCTGAATTGTGCAATTTCCATTTGCGGATTCCCTCATGAGAAAGGGAAGTATAAGGGAAGATTAAGGTGTAGACATGGATTTGTGATTCTCCTCAATGCCGGTAAACACGGGGAAAGAGTCAAGTTCGATTTTGACAATTGTGGTCGGTCCAACTACTCCGAAATCCACGAAGATTATGACATTGTTGATGCTTCTCTTTCACTGAACGTCTACTTTTTGGCATTTTTTTTTTAAGGTGTGTGAGAGAGAGGAGGTGCTATGGTGGGTCCCGTCGCAATGACGGCAGTGGAAGTGGCAGGTGGCTAGGAGACCTGTACGATCGGTTTTGGCAATGGTGTCCATGGGCGTTAGTGGTGATTAAACTAGGGGTTTGTTAGTAGTTGTGATGGAGAAAAAGGGATAGGGGTACCATTATTAGAAAGAGGGCGCAATGTAGAAAATAGCTCACGAATGCCTGGCCAATGTCAACTATGATCCTAATACTTTTTGAATGGAACCAAATTGATCAAATTGAGAGGGAGATAATCGGTTAGATGGGCTAAATCGGTTACATCCAAATAGTATTGAGAGTAAATTGAACAAAATTAAAACAATGAGGGCAAAGTCGCACATCGATTGTGAATACTAGAGTTTAATTGTCAATTTGTCATGATCTCCCTTGAAATTGAGGGTGCAAAATTGTAGTTGTGAAAATAGAGGGTGCTGACTGATAAAAGATGTGACAAGGCAAGTATGTCCTGGGAATGTCTTGCATATGATTCACGTGGATTGACCACGTTGCTGCCTAGTCCATCGTCCTATCCCGTGACGATTGCGGGCGTCGTGCTTGGCTATAGCCACTGTTCGAAAAATACCTCACCAGAGAGAATTGACCATAGCCTGGGCCTTCTCGAAGTGTTCATTGAGTCAGCTTCACGACAAGCACAGATCCTGGGATTGGATGAGATTGCTGAACTAGTGGTCAACCAAATCAGGTAAGTTTCTCCATCATCTCTCTCTCTCCCTCTCTCCTTCAACTGATATTATCTCATATTCTCTACTTAACTAACTAATTCTCGAGAGCTCGTGACTTTTGGCTCCTATGACTAGCAGAAGAGCACACGCAAATTCATGCTGAATAACAGTGATGGATTTATTATAATGGGCCTAAGTTGGCCCGGCCACGATGGGCCTAAAGGCCCGGCCCACGGGAATAAGGCCCGTGGAAAGGGGAACCTATAAAAGGGATGAGAGAGAGAAAGGACGCACCTCTTGGCATTTGTACGTATGTTCTCCATTCTCTTCAAGAATTCTCTCTCTCCAAGAAAACCCAAGAAGCGACGCCATCTTCACTTCACGGAGAATTTTCGACATCGAATTGAACGGGACTGAAATCTCTTCCTCAATACGGCATCGGTGTCTAATTTGTGGCCAACAAGGTACGCTCGAATCCGTGGTGTGCTTTACGATCGGTGATACGTGTTTAATTCCGGGGCTTATCTTCCGCATTGATTTAGGGGTTCGGTTTAAGTGCCGAATCCGGTTATTGGGGATCCGACGATCCCAACATTGGTATCAGAGCATCGGTTCACGTTTTTCCCGATTTGTTTGTTGTTTATGATTGATTTTTTCGCAAATGCATTTCGGCCGTACGGATCAGGGCCAGGAATCCCGACACCCGAGCATGTTCGCCCATTTTTTCGATTTTTCGTAAGTCGAAATAAAAATCTGAAGGCATAGAGAGGAAGGCGACGTCGAGACGAGTCCGGCGACATGTCGCACGTTGCCGGACGACGCCGCACGCGCCCCCACGAGCGGCTAGAAGGCTCTGCGTGTGGGCGCGACGCGCCCAGACACGTTGGTTCGTCCCGCGCGTGCGGGACACGTGCCAGTGGCGAACCGGTGCATGCGAGCCGCCGGTCGGCGAATCGGCACGCGCCGGTCCACGGACCGACGCGTGGTGACGTCAGCATGACGTCACCCAACGGTCGGTAACCGCCGGGGTGACGTCATCGCTGACGTCAGCACCGGCTCGTTTGGCCGGACGGTCACCGGCCGGCGACCCGACCCAACCCCGCCCGCGAAGGCCCGACACGTGCGCGGCATGTGCGGGCTGACGTTTGCGTGACGTCAGCCCACGCACGCACGCCGCACGTGCGGTCGGTCCGTCCGACCCGGGCGACCGGTCCGACCGGCATGACGACCTTGACCGTTGACTTCGGTGGACCGCGACCGTTGACTGTTGACTTCCGTTGACCGTTGACCAAAAAAAAAAATTTTTGTTTCTTGTTTTTCAATTATGTCTATGTGGATTATATGTAATCCATTTTTTGTTCTGCATTTGTTGCAGGAACAATGCCTCCCCGTAAGCCGCGCGCATCTGTGCGCACAATGTTAGATGAACAAAAGGAAAGGCTTACAAGGTTGATAGCCAATTTGAATGGTTATCGATGGGAGAGTGACGACATAATTGATCATGTCATAGAGGTCAACAACAAAATTCAGGAAGTCAATTGGAACGGTTGTCCCATGCCAGATATTCAGATGATGCGATTCTTTATGAACACTCTTCCACTAGAATGACAAGGAGTGTTGAATCGCCTACGGGAGGTCAAAGGATTTACTAGCTATAAGGAGCTAGTAATGGCATTCGTAGATGAATATCATCGGGTAAGAGCCACAAAGACTGCGACTCAAGGAATGACTTCGATTGGGCCAGGACTAAATGTGCGTAGGAGAAATCCTAAGGGATATCCGTCTGTTTTTCCGTGGCTGTCAAGAATGCTTGAGAATTTTACAGAGAAAAAGAAAAAGAAATTGGACCATGTAGCAGCTTTCCCTATTAGTTGTAATATGCATTGTTTTTAAATGTTATGGCTATTTTTATTTGTGTTCTTTGTGAACATCTTATGTAATGTTAACTACCTGGTTGTTGTTGATATAGCAACCTATTTGTTAGCAATATTGAGTGAAAGCATTATTATTATATTGTATGTCAATTATCTGCATCTTTCTGTGATTGCTGGTTGCTGTGGGTAATTAGCTGTGGGTAGTAATAGAAGTTTTTGTAGCTTCATAGAATTGATTTTGCATATGACAATCATATTAATGATAGTTTTAAGTTAGGATTTTTGGAGGATGATTGGAAACATAGTGACCTTTTGATTCTAAAACCTTACTTAAAATTATTAATTAATATGATGGGTTTTGTGCAAAATAGATGCATAAGTGATAGGCATTAATAACTCGTGCATATATGTCTGATGTGTTAAGATCAATGGCTTCAGCCACAAAGAGCATAATTGCCGAGCTGAACAAAGGTGAAAAGCTCAATGGTGACAACTATGAAATTTGGCAAATGAAAATTCAATGTGTGCTGGAAAAGCAAAAGGCACTAAAAGCTCTTGACCACTTTTTGGAAGATCTAGAGGATGCTGTGCACCACCTTGAGCTAGCTTATCATTGCCTCAAGGCATTAGAGCAGGAAACATATATTTTTTGTGTTGCTTTAAGCTCAGAAGGGGCTTTATGCTCTAAGCGCAAGCGCATTGATTTGTTCAATATGTGGAAATGCAAGGGATCAAGTCCTTCTTGCAAGAAACCAAGAATTAACCAACAAAAGAGAGGAAAACGTCCTCATATGAAGAATATCTCAAGGGTGAAATGTTACAACTGTGACCAGAATGGTCACTATGCCCGCGATTGTCGCGAGCCAAAGAAGGTACACACCCTTTGTACAATTGAGGAACTTTGCATATGTGTTAAGTTCTGTATTCTTGACTGAATCTAATCCTCTATGGACTGTGGATTCAGGAGCGACAGACCATGTAGCGAAGGATAGAGGATCCTTCGTGGAATTCCGACGAGTACCTACTGGAACTAAGTGGATCTATGTGGGAAACAATTCCAGAGCTGAAGTGAAAGGAATTGGCACATGCCAACTGAATATGCGTGATGGACGCACTTTGTTCCTTCATGATGTGTTGTATGCTCCGGAAATTCGTCAGAATTTAGTGTCTGTTTTAGTGTTGGTTAAATTAGGTTTTAATGTGAACTTCCATAATAGAGGTGTAGATTTGTATTTGGATACAAACTACTATGGTCATGGTTATTTTCTGGATGTTTTCATTGTATTAGATATTGATTATGTTAATACAAATGTTTGTTATTCCCTTCTCACGTCTCCTAATTCATATCATAATGATGTGAATGTATGGCATGCTATACTTGGTCATATTGGTCAACAACGTATGAATAGACTAGCCAAAGAGGGCTTGTTGGGCAATATTGAAAAAGTCGATTTGCCCATCTGTAAGCATTGCCTAGAAGGGAAAACGACAAGGAAACCATTTGGAAAAGGTAAAAGAGCTGAATTTCCTTTGCACTTAATCCATTCTGATGTCTGTGGTCCAATGAATGTGAGAGGAAGGCATGGGGCTGTTTATTTCATCACTTTTATAGATGGTTATACTCGATTCGGATATGTCTATTTGATTTCTCACAAATCTGAAGCAATAAGTTGTTTCAAAAGGTTTATGAACCTGGTAGAGAATCAATTAGACAAGAAAATAAAAGCATTGAGATCCGATCGAGGTCGAGAATATTTATCTGATGAGTTCAGAAAATTATGTGATGAAAAAGGAATAGAAAGACAGTTATCTATTCCATATACTCCTCAACAAAATGGTGTTGCGGAGAGAAGAAACAGAACCCTACTGGAAATGGTTAGGTCCATGATGGCGCATGCTAACTTACCTATCACCTTTTGGAGTGATGCGTTGTTAACTGCTGCCTATATACTTAACCGAGTGCCTTCCAAATCAGTCACTTCCACTCCATATGAGTTATGGACAGGTAGAAAACCGGACTTAAGTTTTCTTAAGCCATGGGGTTGTGCTGCCTATACACATGAGTCCTCTCACAAGTTTAGGAAATTAGGTCCCAAAGGAAAGAAGAGTATTTTCATAAGATACTCGGAACACTCAAAAGGGTATGTGTTCATATGTGAGCAGAAAAGTGGGAGTATAACTGAATTTGAATCACGGGATGTCACATTCTTAGAGGATGAATTTCCTAAGAAGGGCGAAATAGGGGAAGACAACACCATATTTGAAACCTCGGATCAAGATGATGATCTTAGTGGAGTTCGTCCAAGTGGGAGTAATATGAGAAGTGATGAATTGAATTCAACTCATTCTCAATTGCAAGCACATAATGAGACGACATCATCATTATCTAATCCAAGTGGGAGCATAATGGGAAATGATGTGCATAGTGTACAAACTCCCATACGGCGAACAAGTCGCCAAAGTATTCCCCGTCGACGTTTTGACATTGAAGGGGAAACTTTTATGATTGCTCCACAAGACAAGGATGAGCCTAGAAATATTAATGAGGCTCTGAATTGCCCTAGTAAGGAAAAATGGATTCATGCAATGGAAGAGGAAATGGAGTCAATGAAATCAAACCAAGTCTGGGAACTGGTTGATCTTCCAAAAGGACGCAGAGCTATTGGGAACAAATGGGTTCTCAAAGTAAAGCGAAAGGCTGATGGCTCGATAGAAAGGCATAAGGCTCGCCTTATGGCGAAAGGGTATAATCAACAAGAAGGAATTGATTATGAAGATATGTTTTCTCCTGTAGTGAGATTTACCTCGATTCGCATGATTCTGGCAATAGTATCTAGTATGGATCTTGAGTTACATCATATGGATGTAAAGACTGCTTTCCTCAATGGAGAATTAGAGGAAGAAATATACATGGAACAACCAACTGGTTTCATGGTAAAAGGCCAAGAAGAAAATGTGTGTCGACTTTTGAGGTCGATATACGGCCTTAAGCAGTCATCGAGACAATGGTATATACGTTTTCATAATGCCATAATGGCATATGATTTTACAATGATTGATGAGGATCATTGTGTATATATCAAAAGATCCAAGGATCAATTTGTGATCATATCATTATATGTTGATGATATACTGATTGCCGGAAGCAATATGGAGTTTGTTCATACTGTCAAGAGTTGGTTGTCTTCCAACTTTGAGATGAAGGATATGGGTGAGGCTGCATACATTCTTGGAGTTAAGATTTCAAGAGATCGTTCGAAGAGATCGTTGTCTCTTTCGCAAGAAACATATATAAATAAAATTCTTGAACGATTTCGTATGCAAGATAGTAAACCCATAGACACTCCTATTGCGAAAGGTGAAGGATTGAGCCATAGACTGTGTCCGAGGACTCCACAAGAAAAGGAACAAATGAAACATGTTCCTTATGCTAGTGTAGTTGGGAGCTTGATGTACGCTATGATGTGTACAAGACCCGACATATGTTTTGCAGTTGGAATGGTGAGTAGATACCAATCCAATCCAGGTCCAGCACATTGGAAAGCTGTTAAGAGAATACTGAGGTATCTAAAGGGAACTGCTGATTATACGATGAGTTATCAAGGAAAGGATCTGCGACTCAAAGGCTATCCTGAAACTGTTTAGGGAGGAGGTTTAGACGAAAGGAAATCTACCTCTAGGTTTGTTTCCTTATTGAATAATGGCACCATATGTTGGAGCAGTAAGAAACAAACGTGTATAGCCTTGTCCACGATGGAAGATGAGTTCGTGGCATTATCAGCAGTAATATAAGAATGAGTTTGGCTTAAGAGATTTTTTTGGATCACTTAGGTGTTATTGAGAAAGCTGCAAATCAATTATTAGTTAATTGTGATAGCCAAGCGGCTATAGCGTACACTAATGATCCAAAATATCATGGCAAAACCAAACATATAGATACCAAGTATAAATTTGTCAAAGATAATGTTGCACGAAAGGATGTGAACTTGCAGTACATATCTACGCATAGAATGGTAGCAGATCCTATGACAAAGCCAATACCTAGAGATGTGTTTTGTGGTCATGTAATATCTCTAGGATTGCGTAGAGTCTGATGTACTGGATTATAATTTCCCTGAGTTGTTCACATGTATGAACTAGTGTTGTTTCATTATTAATGCCTATGAATCTTTTGTTTGATCTTTATGCATCTTAATGCTTAGTGCATTATATTATGTTGAGAAACTATGTCGGACAGATAAGAGATTAGCCCACTCACACGGGTAATCGCCTCTATTTACTATGTGATAGATAGAGATGAGACTGTTTTTAAGCTTATTATCTAGGTGATAATCGAGAGCTCAAGCTTAAAATAAATATGTCGCCTTAACTGAGTGTTAAGATGAGGACATAATACTTACGATGTCCGAAAGTAAAATAACCCACACATTTTACTTTATCTGTCTAAGATGCCAGATGTGAGTTCTGATGAATTTTGTGAATGAGTAAATACGTGAACTCAAGTTAGACATTGTGTATGTCTGAACTATCATCTGTACGGTATTGATTGTGTAGACATACGCTCCATGGGAAAGGAGTTAATACCGTAATACGTATTTCATACTACGTATGCATGAGACGACCTATAAGAGTGACAAAAGTTTGATCTCAACTTTTATGACGTGTGAGACTCTTGAGGAAAAGAGTTCCTCAACTTTTAGTGCCCTCATGACTCTTACTTATTCTCAAGATTTCTATTTAGTGTTTGCTATCTTAGAATGTTGCCAATGGTCATGAGTTGATTCGATCTAATGTGACATTTCTAGAAAAGCAAGTTGAACTGAAATTGAGAGTCTGAAGGAAAGAGGAAGATCGGTTTTGTAGGATCACATTGT
Source organism: Eucalyptus pauciflora (assembly GCA_007663325.1). Lineage (NCBI taxonomy): Eukaryota > Viridiplantae > Streptophyta > Magnoliopsida > Myrtales > Myrtaceae > Eucalyptus > Eucalyptus pauciflora. The sequence continues at coordinate 417,697 of VMYD01000040.1, forward strand.
GGTTTTGTATTCACAGGTCGACCAATTATGACTGTCTTTGGATAATCATAATTGTGAATACAATATATATATATCATTATTTGAATGAGATTAAGAGAGATATAAATGTGATCGATCGATCTAGGGTACTGCATACTAAATTTACTCGGAAAATAATGCCCAATTTGAGCTGCTATATATTCCTAACAGATGTATAGCAACGAGCTCTCAAAGTATGCTGGTCGCACGGATTATTCACCGATATGAATGTTGAAAGAGGAAAAAGAGGATTTTCAGTTGATGGGCCTAAGTTGGGCCTATCCGCCCATGTTGGTTTTTGACCCACCATGTGCGAGTGGGAGATGATGGATTTATTATAATGGGCCTAAGTTGGCCCGGCCCACGGGAATAAGGCCCGTGGAAAGGGGAACCTATAAAAGGGATGAGAGAGAGAAAGGACGCACCTCTTGGCATTTGTACGTACGTTCTCCATTCTCTTCAAGAATTCTCTCTCTCCAAGAAAACCCAAGAAGCGACGCCATCTTCACTTCACGGCGAATTTGATATCGGATCGAACGGGACTGAAATCTCTTCCTCAATACGGCATCGGTGTCTAATCTGTGGCCAACAAGGTACGCTCGAATCCGTGGTGTGCTTTACGATCGGTGATACGTGTTTAATTCCGGGGCTTATCTTCCGCATTGATTTAGGGGTTCGGTTTAAGTGCCGAATCCGGTTATTGGGGATCCGACGATCCCAACAAACAGGAAGACCATGACATAAGTGTCCAGAGCGAAACGAACGTGATACACGCGTGGTTCTCGACATATCGTAAAAGATTGATAGTAGTTGACTGTACAGAATATGGGGTTATGCTCCTATAATGTCTAGTAGAATGTTGATCCTGGATGACGGCCTAGAGTATTCAGCCTCGGGCAAGAGCAGCTTGGCCCACTGAAAGGCAACTGTGTCCATGTCAATAACACTTGCAGGGAATCAACCATCGAATGTGTACCAGCATAACGAAGTTCAATTCTAGCAGAATTTTTTTGACATGTCCATGGAATCCTGATACAGTTGCAGAGCGACAAGAAGCGACTATGAACTGATTCTTCAACCTGGTACTTCATTTAAGGTTGAAGAATGTGGAACTTCACTAGTTAATGGAAATGCCGAGCCTGATGATCAGATTGATACGTATAAGCCTGCAACAGATAGGATATTATGCTAAGAAAGTGCAAGAAGTTATTTCCTTTTTTGAAAACTTGCATCATATGATTGTAACATCATTTGGTATGAAAATAATCGAGCATTTCATTTATTAAGACTCTTTTCTTATTACTGCTGTAGTCAAAACATGGTATTGAAATAGATGTTGCCAACACAGTATATGGCGGAGTTTGGGGTGGGGCGGCTGTTAATTCCCACTTTCCCGGCTACAAAATGTCTTTCTTACCAATCCGCATTAGCAGCTGGAGGAATCGGACCAACGTTAAACTTCACCTTGTTGATTTCTTCCATGATTAGGTACATCGCTTTTGGTGAACTTGGAACATCTCTCGGTTAGTGATGCATTGCTATCTCGCATTGGAAAGACTCAGCAGAAGCGAGAGACTGCACATGCTTGGCAATCTATCTACCTTCTAGTAATGTTATGGTAATCTTATTTGAGTTACCATCTCTTCGACTCATTTCATCGTCAGTGTTTTCAGAGCTCCTCTCAATGTAGAAACCGGGCTGCTTGGGCTGTGGTGGGGAAGCACTCTCACTGTCCAACATCAGTAGCACAGATGACATATTTGGTCTATCGTTAGGATGCCGTTGCACACATAATAGCCCGATTTGTATGCATTTCACAACTTCCGATAGATCGAAAGAATTTGGAAGTTGTGGATCTATGAAGTCGGGTGCCTTCCTTTCAAGCCACAACTTCCAGGCCTGACAAAATAGAAGAAGTGAATTTTTAGGCCATTTCCAACGGAAGTATTGCTGTATTATGAGAATTTGACTTCTTAGAGCGTTGTCGCACATGTCCGAGAAGATTGAAGCAATGGTCCGGATGATTGAATTCTCTATTTCTCTTTCCGCATATTATTTCCAGCAATAGTACCCCAAAGCTAAAAACATCTGATTTTGTTGAGAAAAGCCCGTCCATTGCGTATTCTGGTGCCATGTAACCACTGCAAGCAAAACAATATGGATAAAAAGAAAAGGAATTTGAATGTGAATGTGTAAGCCCATGAAAATCTTTCTCACTACTTACTAAGTACCGACTATCCTCTTTGTTTTCGCTAGTGACTGATCTCTGCCAAAGACTCTAGCCACACCAAAATCCGATATTTTAGGGTTCATCTCATTGTCAAGCAACACATTGCTTGCTTTGAGATCCCTATGTATGATTCTCAATCTCGAATCTTGATGGAGATAGAGGAGTCCCCGCACAATTCCTATGATAATGTCGAATCGCCTTCTCCACACTAGAGATTTTTCCCTTGTTTTACCTGATTTAAACCTTTTTCTAATCAGTAATTTTGGATGAAAGATATTTTCAACAAATTGCATATTGAGTGGATATCAAACAGAGAAGGTATTGATCAGAGCGAACCAAATATGAAAGAATCTAGGCTTCCATTAGGCATGTATTCATAGATTAGCATCCTCTCTTCTTCAATACAACACCCCCGAAGTCTAACAAGATTTCGGTGCTGAAGCTTCGCAATCAACATGACTTCATTCTTAAATTCATTAAGACCTTGCCGAGAGTCTTCTGACAATCTCTTGACTGCTATTTCTTGCCCATTTGACAGCTCACCCTGACAAGTGAGTTGCATAATTTTTCCCAAGTGACATGAGACAATAAAAATGAAATGCGGAATGAAGAGTAGTGTTCTTTACGACAGATGGATTAGTGTTAATTAAGATGGCTTAGGTTAATCTAGTGGATTTCCCTTCAAATTTGTTTACTAGAACCTTGCAGTTTGCTATTTTGATGGGTTAAAATGTGCTATGATTTTGAGGTTGCTACTTTCTTGAAAAATGTTTTAAACATCTTCATTTATAACATATATTTTATTCAAGATTTTATGGATTTAAAAGAACAAGATTTCGGCATTGTTACATGCAAAGCAGAATCTCGGTTTGCGTTGGAACCTGTGACATTTTGGTGTTTAAAGGATTTTTATCAACTTTTAGGGTTCGATTTTCAAAAGAGTTCATTCACAAAAGGTTTTCATCACATCTTGTAGTTTAACATAGTCAAATTTTAGAGCAAACGGACAAGTTTTGGACCTCGAACCAAACTGATTTTGGAAAACATAATTTATGGACACGGACACGGTTTTGGTAACAGTTTGAGCGATTTATTGCTCTTATTCTAGGAAAATTTGGGTCAAGGTGTCTCATGAAAAGTGTTTATTTAAGTGTCCTTTATAACATATTTAAATTTGAGAATTTTCCTGAACTCGTTTGATTATGTTTCTGGAACTAATCTTGGAGATGTGTGAGTGGTCCCGGTTTCTGCCGGTAAGGGCCGGTTGTGGTCTTGTGATTGTTTTTGGTGTCTTGCTTGATGGAAAACATACATGTTATGATTTGATTGATTTTTGGCATGCTGAGAACTTATGGGTGGTTTTGATGGAAAACGTACGTGTTGTTTGCGGATGGATTTTGGAATGAAACTCCTTTGTGGAATGCCGTCTAGGCAGAGGATGCTAAACATTGCCATGCTCGACGGGGCAGGATGACGCCTAATTATGCCGGATGACCACCGACTGTTGAGTTGGCCATAACTGATGGGTCGTAATAACTAGAACACGCCTAAGTGGTTGTGGTAGCCGTGCCTGATTATGGGGAAAAATTGTGTGGCACGAAATGTGACGTGTTATAACAGTTTTATAAGGCCATGTGATTGGTTGATGTGGCACCCCCTCGACACGGCCCCCGATTTGTTAGGGTCACCATAATACTCTAACCCTTCAACTGTCCTAACAACATGCCACTCTAATACTATTGAATTGAAGGGTATCCATAAGTCCTAGGGGTTTGTATTATTTAGATTGGTCCCAGCACAATTCATATGGCGGAAGCATAATCAAATTTCCTATCCCATACTTCAACAACATAATGCAATGCACACCAACTACACATTTTCATAAGATAAGCCGAGCACTTTTATTTACATCACTTGACAGACTTCATGAGTTGGTACATCAAAAGGCCAACGCTTTTCTAAATCTCGGCTATAACCAAAAGTGTCCAACTCCACAACAGTCATAAGCTCCAGTCCATTAGATAGTGTCGGCAGTCCAAAAAAACTTTCTTAGCTACCCATCACGCACGGTCGATCACACCCAGCCCAGTCCATCGGTTGGCGGCGGCAGTAGCATGCCCATCATAATCCCGTCACGACGAACGTGCACGGATAGGAACTCTTACACCACGGGGCCTCCAGGTAGACCCACATCGTACATGACGAGAACTCATACGCGGAAAATACCAGACTGCGGACACTAACACAAATGTGCTCCGAGCATGAGCACTCAACATCTACCGAAACGCCGTAAAAAGTGCCTTGTGAAATGGGTAGCAGAGGCATCTCTCTCAATCTAAAATGTTAGTCCCCAAAAGGGGTGAGTACAACCACTCAGCAGTAAAGATCCATCAAACTACAAAATGCAACCAATCAAACAATCAAGGTATCACAAGCAAATCACATATCATTCATGCACTCAAGCATACATCTCCATAGAGTCATGCATATATCTCCATGAGATCCATTCAATGCCTTGGTGATCATATTTCCAAAAATCATGCAATACCAATTCAAATTCAAAGACAATTTATACACCAGGCCATGTACACACATGCACATGATTGAATTTCCATATTGATTTTTCAAAAGGATTTCATTGTTCTTCTAGGGACCAGTGTTTGAATCCCTCATATCGCTCGCACCCAACCTGGCATCACGAGGAACCTCCGGCATTCCTTTAATTAAAATTCTGGAAAAATTAGTAATTGATATTAATAAATTATGAAAATTTAACAAGATGTATACAAGACCTAGAGAAAGAGATTTCATGAAAAACACCATGTCAAGAAAGTTTCACATCAATCACATAGCTCCATACATCACAGCAAAAGAAATTCCAGCAACACATTTTGCACAGTTTCGGAAATAAATTCGATTAAATACTGAAAAGAACTCCAAAAATTATGAGATTTTAATATGTTATAGTTGATACCTAGAGGTAAAAGTCCCATTAAGAAATAGAAGTAAAATTCATTCTGGATTAAATGATATGATTATTACAACTCACCCTAACCCTCGGCTCAATCTCCAGATTTAATTCCTTTCAAAGAAAACTCATTTCCCTAATCAATACTTGTTTTTTTATTCTCAAATTTAATTATATTGTTCCTCAATATGTCATCTACAATTATTATCAAGGACACGAGATCAAATTCGGACTAGATAATTTTACAAAATTCACAGAATCGCAAGAGATCAACATAACAGTTTTCCAGATTCTAGCATCTCTGAAGAAAAATGGTTTAACCATCAAATACTTGTCCGTTTCCCTTCAAATTTTTATATGTTCAACGTCAAGAAGTCCTCTACAACTTTCATTGAGAAGTAGAAGTGAGATTCCAACTATAAAATTGCATGCAGCTCACGAAATCACCAAAGGTCAGCACAACAGTTTCTAGATCTAGTTTCTTCAAAGAAAAATCATTTCACCAACCAATACTATTCCGTTTCATCTCAAATTTTAGTATGTTAATATTTAAGAAGTCCTATACAACTTTCAACAATAAGTCGAAGTGAGATTCCAACTAGCAAATTGCATGCAGCTCATGAAATCACCAAAGGTCGGACTATTTTTCCAGAAAACAGATTGCTAGACTACGGCATTTACTCCCATAGCTTCGAAAATTCTCACCTCCACCACCTCCGAAATTCACCATACAACACACACACATCACAACAAGCAAAGTGTAGATCAATGGACTCTACTTGCCTCAAATCCAAAGAAATCACAGCAAACACAACGGTGGGGCAAGGCAGGCCGACGGCGGCTATGTGGCATCCCAAATTTTTGAGACAAGCCCTAAGATGTATTAAAGCTCTTAATTAGGTAATGAAATTACCTATGATTTAGGCTTTAGCCTTTAGTTTTCTCTTAGGGCTATGTGTTATGTGCTTGTGTCCTTGAATTTTGAAATTTGGACTATAGGATAAATTAATGAGAATAATCTATGCTTGGCTATGCGTTTTATAGACTAAGTTCCCATAAATAAAAATGTTACAAGATTTTTGGCTATGTGAAATTTAGTAATTAAATTCCTAAAAGAAAGAATTAAAAGTGTTTAAAGGTAAAATTTAGGGTTTATTTAGGTTTGGGCCTTAGGCCCAATAGCATGGACTCTTGGTGGGCCAAAAGGCCAGCCCATTGAAGCCCATGGGGAGGTTGCCGTCGACCGAGAAGGGGGAGGAGTGGTCCGCCCACTTCTTCCAAGCCCAATCCCAAGCCCATCTAGCATACCTTGCCAAGTGGCAAAAGAAAACCCCATGCATTGGCCATTGGGGGAGGCAACTAATCATGGCTAATGATGGGATTTAGGGGAAACAAAAGGGAGAGACAGACCGGTTGATGGGGGCTGTCGTCCAAGAGAGTGAGAGAGAGAGAGGGTTGCGAGAGAGAGGAACCGAGAGACTGGGGGAGAGGACCGTGCGAAGGAAGGAGCTGCAAGTCGCCGCCCGTCGTCCGATCGTCCCCCTTCGCCGTTCGTGTGCCGGTGTTGTTTCATATTTAAGGCAAGTTAGGATCCAATTTCTACTCTTGCATGTGTGTCTTGCATGTGTGGTTGAAATGGTGTTGAATCTTTGGGTATTGTTGCTGTTTTCGCATGAACCGCCTGAGTCAGAATCTTGTGAGAGCTTGCATGCATGTTTTGAGTTCGATTTTGACTTTGATTTCTTCATGAAAGTTGTATCCAACATCTTAAACTACAACATACTAAAATTTGGTGCAAAATGATGGATATTTAAGGGGTCAAACTCTCATCCTACGGAGACTCTAGATCTGGAACTATTTTGCTGACCTTCTGGTAGATTTGTGGTTGCATGTTGATGTTTATCAAGAATCTCTCTTCGACTTCTTCATGAAACTTGTAGAGAACATCTTAAAGATCAAACATACTCAAATTTGAAGTAAAATGAACAAGTATAGCCTAGGGAATCGACCTACTCTTGAAGACGGAAAATCTGGAGACGCGGTACTGGACACCCGAGACTTCATGGACCCATATGGAAGCTGTTCTTTGGGTATTTGACTTAGATCCCTGCATGAAAATTGTAGGGGACCTCTTGAAGTAAAACATATCCAAATTTCAGAGAAAAAAAAGAAGGCTAAGTGGGTGAAAACTCGATATTTCGGACATAGCTACACTGAACGTTTCGGTATGAGGACCAGAAGCTTCGAACGACTATAGGAAATTCTCTAAAACGACTCTGGCCTAGAATCCTGTATGAAAAATATAATTTAGTGTCTTAACTATAACCTGGTAAAAGTTCATAATTTTCGGAGGTCGTTTGGGCATTTTAATTGAATTACTTCAAAACTTGCATAGTCTGTCTTTATCCGAAATTTCATGCGGTGATTGTGTGAATGATATTTTTTTTGTGGAACTTTATTGGCCATGTGTTTTTCATGAAATAACTATCTTATTGTCTTGATTATCATATGCTTTAATTTCATGATTTTTGGGATTCTTGTGGATATTTAATTTAAATATTTTCAAAATGGTGTAAGCTGGAATTTAAATAAATTCTAAAAAGGCATGTGGATTATTTGAGTGGCACAAATTCCATAAACCTAATTGCTATGAATGATTGCGTCTTGCTGCATGTATGATGATGACTGATGATGCATGCATAGATCAAGGATGAAAGTGATTTTGTTTGCCATTACATCATGTGACATGTTAAGTTGAGGCCTAAATTGGTAAACATGAACAATGATAAATGAGGAAACTGTTTGTGGCGGATGAAAATGCCCTGGGAAGTATCAGGATGCCCGGGATGGGGGGTGCGGGATGTACGGAATGTATAGAGATACATGGCCGGATGGCCTTAGGAGTATTAGGATGCCCGGAATGGTTGGGTGCCGGAAGCCTCGAAGGTCTTTGCCCGAGGGAATGCCTCGTGATGCCAGTTGGGATGTGAGATGCCCGGAATGTGGGGGTGCCGGATGCCCGGTGGCCTTAAGTGGTTGAATGCCGGAGGTTTTTCTCGCGATGCCAAGATGGGGTGCGAGTGTAAAGTATGGGATAAAATTGATGATCCCGAGAAAGAGTGATGTAGTGATCGAATTGAAAGCTAAAAGTGGAAATTGAATCATGCATATATGACATGATATGATAATGATTACCTATGGCATGATGATATGAATATGCGACATGATATGATGATGATCACCTATGACATGATGACATGTATATAAGATATGATGATGATATGCATAAATGATATGACATGATGATGATCATTCATGGCCTGATGATATGTACGTGTTATGATTGTGATGATGATTTATGATGGTATATACATGGCTTCGAGGTAAGTATGCTTGAATGCATGGACGACATGTATGATGTTATGATTGTATTGTATGATGCATTGAGTGGTTATTGGATTCCTTTACCTGTTGAGTGGTTGTACTCACCCCTTCGGGGACCAACATTTCAGATTAGTACGATGCCGCTTCCTACTGTCACACGGAGCGTCTTTTACGACCTTCCTTCTGATGTGGAGGTCGAGTGGGCGGTCCCACCGTCCCTGGTCTGACGTTCATTCGGATTCGTACGTTTGTGATGTATGATGTGGGCCTGTTTGGGGGCCCGGTCGTTCAGGAGTTCGTATCTGTTCACGTTCGCCGAGACGGAGTGATGCAGGGGATGCTGCCACCCCCACCGCCTGACGCACCAGGGTGGGTGTGATGGCCCGCGCATGAGGAGTAGGAGTTACAACTTTTTGAGAAATAGCCGACACTAGTTGTTCGAAGGGGAGGGGATCATACACGTTGAATATAGTGGGTCGAGTGTTTCTTTTTGGGTTTACGGCCGAGTGTAGCGAGGAGTCTTGGCCTTTCTTTTGATGTACTGACCTGTGAAAACCCTTCATGAAAATATGTAAATAAAAGTGGCTCGGCTTTATCTTTTCCTATGGAGATTAGTGGTGTGCATTGTATCATGTTTGTTGGAGAGAAAGGTGGTGATATTAATTTATGCTTCCGCTAATGAGTCGCGCTGGGACCGTTTTATATATATAATAAAAAAAAGGCGAAGAAAAATGCCTAAGAACTTTGATGCTTCTTCTTCTAAGAGATGTACTAGTGTTCTTTAGGTGTAGAGTTCAGTATCTGTGGCGACCCTACCAGTTTTGGGGGTGCCATAGGCTAGGCGGATGCACGGCGGCGAGTCTTCTTCCTCCTCTCTCGGCTTCACTCTCTCTCTCTCTCTCTCTCTCTCTCTCTCTCTCTCTCTCTCTCGGCGCCTAGCTTCATCCGTCCCCTCCCCTTTTCCTTTTTTGGTTGAATAAAATTCTTGCATGCTTCAGTTTTTGCATGCTAGGACACTTGTCTCCAAGAAGGAGACAATGAGACAAGTGTCTTCTTGTTGAAGACACATGGAGGAGGCCCATTTGGTTCCTCCCCCCCCCCTCCTTCGGTCGACGGCCCATGGGGCTTCTTGGGCCGGGCCTCTTGGCCCACTTTGGGCCCAACACATTTGGGCCTAAAGTCCAAATTCAATTGGCCCAAAAATAAAATCAAATAAGCCCATACTTGCTCTTAACAATTTACTTTAATCCCCACTTAATTTCATAATCTCAAATACTCACACAGCCAAAAACAGAAATTTCCTTGTCAATTTATCCTTTAGTATGATCCTTGATCACACTTAGATATAGGATACATTTCCAACTCAAAGCTATAGTCCATCCAATGTTCGGCCTTGTTTAATTGAAATCCATCGGTCTAATGGCTCCAATGTAGTCCGTTGGTGCTTCCGATACCTTCTCAGGGGTTGCAGTGTATCTAGGGATCATTACGGAATTTTAGGATGCCACAGTTGAAATATGAAAATGATGTGTTCCAGTTATTAATTGCACTTGTGATATCTATAATGCATATATGGCGCACTAATATGCAAGGATGCACCGAGGCGAGGCAAGTTATGTATGATGCATGTTGAGGACCACATTTGAGGTGAATTTGCATCTTCATCGGGGTTTAGGGTTTTGACTAATTGAGATTTATCTCACCCCGTCATGGTTAACCTTTTTCAAGTACTTAGTATTGAGGTGCGTCCAGTACGGTTTGGGATTCCGTGGGATGTGGAGGTAATTAATACCTTTTATCCTATCCCCAAGACCAATCGGTTCCGTGAACGGGTTGTGACTACGGTGTGGGTTGACGAGGGTTTAGGCTACGACGTGCCCCACCGTTTCCAGGCTTGGTATTTTACGAATTTGATCGGTGATTAGGAGGGTCCTATGCATGGTTTTGATGGACCGCACGTAGGAAATGGGGTTGAGCAGGACACCGACCCTATGGATATAGACTTCCCGAAAGGTGTTGTCGTAGATCCAGATACTGAGTCGGTAGGGCCCGGGGAGCCGTGTTCAATTGATGACCTACTTGACATCTTGCTTGAGCCTGGGTTTGGTTATTAGGATCGATGGAAGTTAGGCCTGACCTCGACCCTTTTTGTTTGTCGGTCATGCATGCGTTTGTTTTGATAGACTTATAAAAATGAACTTGTAGGGTTAACTTGTTATTTGTATAAACAGTAGTTTGTGAAAATTTTGCCGTCTTATTTTTACTATCCTTAAGTTTGATTGTTGGTTGGGTGTTTATTTAATTTACTTCCGCATGTGCTTAATTGAAAGATAAAAAGAATGGGTTGGCGACGCGTCCTGGAAAGTCGCATTTTTAGTCGACCGCCGAGAGATGTGCGCGTGCCCGGGGTTCGAGGTGTGACATACATGCCTTTCACTTCTTGAACAATGACAATTATAGCATGCACCTGCCTTCTACATCACTAAAAATGGCATTTAAATCATGCATCTCATATAAATCCATGTGAAACATGTGTGGGCCATAAAACAACTTCCAAAGTATTTACATAGCACTCAAATACTTCATACACATTTAGTGCCTTGAGAATCACATGGTATCCCATACTACCATGCTTGTGACATCCTGAATTTCGACCCCATCTCGATAATATGAAATGGGCATTTCATCAATGTGCCTATGATCTTTTTTCTTTGTGCTGATCACTCACGAGTTAACTAACCTATTAGGTGAAGCCGTTAAGGGGTATGAACGCGGCAGACTTGAGAATTCGATCAGAAATCGACTACTCGACCGTGATAATCGGCAATGGTCAATACGACGTTGTTATAATTGTAAAAATATTTAGGACTAAATTAACACAACTGAAGGTTTAAGACTGAATTATGCACTATATAATAGATTTATGACTTTTTGGATAATTTTCCCTAACTCTAACCATACCATCTCCAATAAAAGACAAAAAGATTGAGGCACAGGACTGGATAAGAAATACCCAGAAGGGAGAACTGCGTAATCTATGTATAATTTTGTGTATCGTAATAAAGTAGTACATGATCAATCAATAATAAATGGCAAGATAAATATAATATCAATTATAATCAATCGTATTTAAAGAGATGTGGGAAATCAAAGGAACTATCTTAATTTCTCTAACAATACCGATCTGTTCCCATGCAAGGAGTTTGCTTGAGAACCGTAAATTATGACCTCTTATTGCCGTGCTTTTTTGGATTCTGACTGGGGGGCAATAATTGTTATTGATTTGTCACACCTACTAATCTATTTTCGGAGGAATGGAGTGATCATCTCTTTTTCTTTTTTAGTTCACAATATATCGTTTTGCCATATTGGAAAGAGTTAAGATTAATTTAGAGGGAGAATACAGATAACTCAAAATGAAAAGCCTTATTTACAATAAAGAAATTTAGTAATAATTCTATTGGTCAAGTAATAAAATAGACCCATTTGCCATCTTTTTCCACTCACGTCGACAGCGGCACTGTCCCGAACATTATACTTTAGAGAGCTAGATTGACCCGCCTGTGTGGTAGCGTCAAACAAGACAACGACGGATGATTTGGACAGCATTGATCTATCGACTTCAAATCTAAACCATTTCAATTTTCTCAAGATTCTGTATTCTCTGGCAAGCATCATTTCCTATGTTTTGTGGTTTTGTCCTATATTGAATATGATTACTCTTTTCACCTAAACTCTTTCCTTTTTCAGCTATTCGTTGTCCAAAACAAGCGAGATTTTCCGACAAGTTCTTATGTGGGGAATACGGTCAGCGGAAGTGTTTTTGTTTAGTTACCGAACACGATATAAATGCGATAGAAGAGAGATTTTCCATTTCCCAACTAACGAATGTCATGCACTAACAGAGCTAGAAGATTATATACTTCAATCCTTATTTTCAGCAAATGACATTGCCTCCTGTCCTTTTTTAGATTGCTGATTAGATAGGTACTCAAAGCATGAAGATGAAAGCAAGATCAAACAAGAATGATTTTCTCTTGAGAAGACAAAACAATTATTATAGGCGCACGCTTGCACTCACACTTGCTTTCCACATGATGAAAGAGAAAAAAGAGCAATACCCATGATTTCAGTCAACAGGGGGAATGGACAACTTTAGTCCTACCCTTGCCCACAGGGAAACTCATCCATCTAATCTATCAACTTATGCTTTTGAGTTGGAATTGGTAACAACCAAGCAGGTAATTGTTTCCAAATATCCAATTCATTAACTTTCGAAAAGGTCCAACCTATGCTTTTCTTCTGAAAGAGACATGTTTTTATTTGTCAATATGAATGGAGTTACATACATACAGGGAAAGAGAAGTGTACACCAGGTGCGTTCTCAAGAGCAAGTACTTTACTGAAGAAGGCGGAAATTCTTTTCATAATTGTTGGAGAAAAGTTCTTTACTGTTTTGAAGCTGACAAAACATTTCCATAGTTTAGTCTGAAGACTTTTAGACTGAAGTGTCAAAGTTTGAAGACTGCCAGACCTTAGGTTCAAAGTCTGTCCACACTGACAGTTTCTAGACTGAAGAATGAAGACTTATCCAGATGTGAGATTATCTTTATTTCTTCAAGGATTCTTTCCATATGGCTTAAAGATGACCTTATGGTTGGATACAACACTTACATGATTGACTATCTTTAATGAAATCAATTTGGTTAATCAAATCTTTTGGAAGGCAAGCAAACTTGGAAAGTTCTACTTATGGAAACCAAGATTCTGATTGTATGGGCGAACAGGATTGACAGGCTTTCATCTCAATCATCAAATGGCTCGAGATCTCCTTGATTGATTCTGTCCAACGAGTTGATTGGAAGAATTCCTTTGAAAAGTGACAGCGGTCATGAAGGCATAAAGGAGTATTTAAAGTGGACTCTTTAGCTGTTTAAGTGTGTGTGTGAAAGAAAAATTTCAAAGTCTGAAGTTTTCTAATTCCTTACTATTTTATTTACTGAGCTCAAAGTTATATACAAAAGAGAGAAACACTTAGTGAGACTTCGTGAGAGACTAGTAGAGACCCTTCACCGAGAAGTCGAGATCACACTGCTGTAAAATCCCTTTTGATTCTTAGTGAAATCCAGCCTAAAGGTTGTCAGCGTGGGAGAGTGGACGTAAGCTTGATCTAAGTTGAACCACTATAAATATTGTGTTCTTATTCTCTTCCTTTAACCCTTTACTTAATTCGTAGCTTTGTTTAATTGTTTAAGTCTTGAATTCATTCATAGTATGTTATTTTCTAAAGACAAATTACTTCTACTAGAATTTGAGAAAAAAATGTCTTCACACCTATTCACCCCCTCTACGTGTTCATACTAGCAATTACAATTGGTATCAGAGCTTGTGTGCTTACTTTATTGAAGTGTTTTACTTCTTAAGCTAAAGATCTATGGTTAGTATTTTGGCTCCAGGATTGGTTGAAGGATAAAGTAACGCCAGACCTCCTTACTTTGATGGGAAAGAGTACAATGTGTGGAAAAACAAGATGAAGGCATTCCTGAGATCGAAAGATCCCCTGAAATGGGATGTGGTAGAAAAAATGGATCAATCCCAAGCTACAATAACCATAGAAAGAGGAAAGGAAATTGTGGATGCTAGCGAATTAACACAAGCAAAAATTACTAAGAGACAAGCTCTTGATGCTAAAGCCATCTACTCCTTATATTATGTTTTATCTCCCACTGAGTATAACCGAATTTCTTCTTGTGAAACAACTAAAGAATTTTTGGATAGATTGCACATTACCTATAAAGGAACTGATCGAGTAAAGGAAACGAAGATCAATATTCTACTCGAACAGTATGAAGCCTTCAAAATGAAGCCTGAAGAATCCATCACCGATATGTTTAGTCGCTTCACAGAGATTGTAAATGGCCTGGCATACCAAGGACAACCAATTTCAGGACTAATGAAGGTTAATAAACTGTTGCGTGGACTCTCCAAAGACTGGAATCACGTGAAGACTTCAATTAGAGAAACCTAGAGGATCATGCCTCTTTCAGTAGAAGAACTTGTTGGCACACTTCAATCATATGAAGTGGAGCAGATCAATGAGGAAGAAGATCCCAAAGGTAAGAAGTCAATTGCCTTAAAGTCTAACGATGATTCTGATGATACAAATTCAGTAGATGACATGGATGATGAAGAGCTAGCACTTATGATTAAGAAGTTCATAAAGCTGAATAAGAAGGGAAGAAGATTCAACTGGAAGAAGCAAAGCACTCAAAGATTCCAGAAGAATCCAATTGAGGACAATGAAAACAACAAATATGTGATAAGCTTCAAATGCAGGAAAAAAGGGACACGTCAGACTTAACTGTCCTCTGTTGAAGAAAACGAATGGAAGAACTGAGAAATACAAAAGGGCTCTCAAAGAAGAAACATGGAGTGATACTGAATGCGAGAAAAATGATGAAGAATATGCCAACATATGTTTGATGGCTAATTCAGAATCAGATTCAGACCTTAAATTAGACTCTGATTTAGACGCAGACAAAGAAATTGAGGTTAGCAATCTAAAAATCCCTGTTAAAGTCTCGAAGTATATAGATGAACTCTGTCTTAGTCTCAAAACATCTCTTAAAAGGATTTCCGAGCTAAAAATGGAGAATTCTGAACTGAGGCAATAGGAAACTTTTTGGAAAGAAAACTTTGAAAATCTAGATAAAAGTTTTGTTGATTTGAAAGAAAATGCCTTTTTGAAAGAAGATATTTCAAATATCACAAAAATATTTTCAAAAGGATTTGAGAAGTTGGAGAAAATTCTTTCTATACAAATACCTTATTTTAACAAATCTGGTTTGGGCATGACTCCATAAACTATTCATTTAATTGATTTTCCCAAAGTTAAAGTTAGAATTAAACAAAGACCTATAAGGGCATTTTACAAAAATCATTTTCAAAAGGTTTTTGTAAAACTTGTTGGCCAAAGTACTCTCAAATGTTCAAAGTGTAACAACTCAGAACATTTTGAGAAGGAATGTCCCAAGGTTTGGAAACTTGTTAAGAGGGATTGAGCAAAGACTTACTAACTCTCCTGGACCCAAGAAAATATGGGTACCCAAGAAAGTTTGAGTTCTTCTTTTGATCACATGTTACTATAAAAAGGAAAATCAACTGGTACTTAGATAGTAGCTGTTCGAGACACATGACTGGAGATTCAAGTTGTTTTATAAAACTTGTTCAAATAAATGGTGGAAAAGTTTCTTTTAGTGGGAACGGCAAAGGAAGAATTGTTGGATGTGGAACTATGAAGATTGGAAGCCTGACAATCGAAAATGTCTCATTGGTGGAAGGTTTGAATTATAATCTACTCAACATAAGTCAACTTTCTGATACAAGATTCAAGATTAATTTCCAAGAAGGCATATATTCGGGAACAAGTAAAGATTTCTCTCAATCCTTTACTGGTCGAAGACATGGGAACATTTACCTTCTGGACATAAAACCAAAAAGTTCTCAGTGTCTTATATCCATTCAAGAAGAAGCAAAGCTTTGGCATCGAAAGCTTGGTCATGTCAACATGAAGCAGATTGCCAAGATTTCTTCAAAGAAGCTTGTTCGAGGACTCCCCAACCTGACTTATAAAAAATCTGAGTTATGCACCCCATGTGTTTTGGGAAAACATGTTAGAGGTTCTTTCAAATCTATAAATCGAGTTTCTACTAATCGAGTTTTGCATCTTTTGCACATGGACCTCTTTGCACCAACCAGAACTCAAAGCATTGGTGGAAAGAAGTATTGCTTAGTATTTGTGGATGACTACTGTAGCTTTAGTTGAATTTACTTTCTGGCATTTAAGTCTGAAGCCTTTTCTCACTTCTCAAAGTTTGCCAAGAAAGTTCAGAATGAAAAGGGATATGTTATTTCAAGCATACGAACATACCATGGAGGTAAGTTTGAAAATCAAGACTTTGCAAAGTTCTGTGATGAATCTAGTGTCCAGCACGTTTTTTCTTCTCCATACACTCCAGAGCAAAATGAGGTTGTGGAAATGAAGAATAGATCCTTGAAGGAGATGGCAAGGACCCTCTTAATTGAGAGTAAAATTTCCTCACGATTTTGGGTTGAAGCAGTCTCTATAGCTTGCTACATCATCAACAGAGTGTTCTTGAGGCCTATTCTAGATAAAACTCCTTATGAAGTAAAAAAAGGAAAGAAACCAAATGTTTCTTACTTTCATGTGTTTGACTGTAAATGTTATGTTTTAAAAAATGCCAATGATCAAATTGGGAAGTTTGAAGAAAAATCAGATGAAGGAATTTTTCTTGGCTATTCTACTTCAAGCAAAGCTTACAGAGTATTCAACAAGAAGACCCAATCTATAAAATAATCTATGAACGTCAAGTTTCAAGATTCTATGTAGAATCAACTGGATTAGACTCAACCTGAAGAATCTGAACCTGCTCTAGATTTTACGAAGTGTACCTCCCTTGAAGTGGTTCAAACTACTGAAGATTAGCAACAAGCAGATTTAACTAAAGCAAAGGATCAACAAACTCTCAAACCAACCAGCAATTGGAAGCATAAGTCAAGTCATCCCAAAGAACTCATCATTGGCAACATTGATGAAGGAATTCGTACTAGATCCAAAAGGCGAGAAGAGTCTAGTGCTTTAGCACTTGTTTCTGAGATAGAACTCAAAAGTGTAAAAGAAGCCCTGTCTGATGAAAGCTGGATCGAAACTATGAAAGAAGAGCTCAGACAGTTCAGTATCAATAATGTTTGGGAGCTAATTCCAAAACCTAAAGGTAAGTTTATTATCGGAACTAAATGGGTTTTTAGGAACAAGATGGACAAGAAAGGAAAAGTGACCAGGAATAAAGCAAGACTCATGGCCAAAGGTTTTACGCAAGAAGAAGGGATAGACTATGATGAGACCTATGCACCAGTAGCGAGGTTAGAAGCAATTAGACTATTACTTACTTTTGCTTGCTATAAAAATTTCAAGTTATTCCAAATGGATGTGAAGAGTGACTTCCTCAATGGATTTATCCAAGAAGAAGTCTATGTGGAACAACCACCGGGATTTAAAGATCCAAGAAAGCCAGACTTTATCTATAGACTGAAGCAGGCACCATGAGCCTTATATGGATTGAAGTAAGCACCATGAGCCTAGTATGAAAGGTTAAGTAAATTCCTAACCCAAAATGGTTTTGTTAAAGGAAAGGTAGATACTACCTTGTTCATAAAAAGAGAGGGTAAAGACATTTTATTGGTTCAAATTTATGTTGATTATATCATTTTTGGATCAACTAATGAAAATCTTTGCAAAAAAATTCTCTAGATGTATGTAGGATGAATTTGAGATGAGTATGATGGGTGAGTTAACCTTCTTTCTGGGATTGCAAATTAGACAATCGGAAAAAAAATGTCTCTTCATTCACCAAGAGAAGTATGCAAAAGATCTCATCAAGAAATTCAAATTGGAAAACTGCAAAAAGACAAAGACACCAATGTCAAGTTCTTCGAAGATGGATAAAGATGAATGAGGAAAGAATGTAAACTAGAAGCTTTACAAGAGAATTATTGGTTTGCTTCTTTATTTTACTGCATCTAGACCTGACATTTTGTTTAGTATTAGCATTTGTGCTAGATTCCAATTAGATCCCAAAGAATCTCATTTAAGTGCTGTAAAGCGCATCATCAAATACGTTGCAACTACTCCAAAGATAGGTCTGTGGTATCCCAACGAATTAGACTTTACTCTTCTTGGATATTCAGATGCAAACTTAGCAGGTTGCAAAGTTGATAGAAAGAGTACCTTAGGTACTTGTCAACTGCTGGGCAACATGTTGGTATCTTGGTTCTCAAGGAAGCACAGTACTGTGACTCTATCAATTGCAAAAGCAAAGTATGTGGCTCTTGGGAGCTGTTGTTCTCAAACCTTGTGGATAAGACAACAGTTAAGAGACTTTAGAATTGAAGAATCATGTACTGAAATCAAATGCGACAACACAAGTGCTATTAATCTCATGAAGAACCCAATTCTTCATTCAAGGGCAAAGCATATAGAGATTCGACACAATTTCATAAGAGATCATGTCCAAAATGGAGAGATTATGATTCAGGTCATTGACTCGAAGAATCGGCTGTTAGATATATTCACAAAGCCTCTTGAGAAAAATCTATTTGAGTCTATTCACACAAGACTGGATATTTTATCTCTTACCAGTTAAAGTTTGGAATTGGTCAAACTCAGACTTTCCAGACTCTACCTCAGTAAAAGAAAGTCTCGAATCCAGGTATTTTATTTTTGGAATGAAAATGTACGAATTGTTGTCTAGCTATTTTATTTTTAGAAGTTATCTTTTTGAATTTTGAATCTTTGGCATTTTTTTTTTTATTTTTGAAAAAATGTAGTTTTTATTTACAGTTATTTCGAAAAAGGAAATTATCTCTGTGACGGTTCGCTTTCCTTTATTCGTGATCATTCATTTTCTTTATATCTGCATATCTTCTTCGAGCACTGTTTACCAAACCTTGGCATATAGACTTTCTACTCTTTCATTTCTACTCTCTTACTTTTTACTCTCAAGTTTGTTCTATAAGTTTTCATCTTTTTCATTCGAACGTGGTTGTGGAATCCTCCTCAACCGTGGATATGTCTTTCCAAAGAAAGTCATCTCGGATCGCAAGCAGGGGACGACGAAACATGCCAGAGGGTCCTACGCATTTTGACTTGACCGAGGAAATAGATTCTCCTCAGCAACAACAATAGGAACATTCTCAACATCGTCACTCTTCTCGGCATGCCACTCAAAATCTTCTACGCCAACCAATGGAAGAGGAGATTGTAGAAGATATTGAACCAGTAAGAGCATCAAAATCCCAAATTGTCTTTAAACTCTACAATCAGTTAAAGTAGGGTGGCTCTGCGATGATATTTATTGATGAGTTTCTAAAAGAACGTGGATATCGGAATGAGACTCAGTTCTTACGAACAATGGAAAGGTTAGGCATTGCACCTGAAGGAACGACATACAGGACGTTTGCTAACTTTCCCGCTGATCATCGGTTTAGTGCTTTTAATCAACCTGAGGTGAAGGATGATGATGAGAAGATGTATGCAAATTTTCAGCCTAGAATGAGCGTTGGTACTAATGTGCGTGTTGAAGGAACGAGTTTGTTTCATTCTAAAGAGCATCAAAAGACTTACTTGAAACTGTTGAAAAGAGGGGTTTGATCTGTGGATTTTGATTTCTTGGATTCCTTGAAGGTGAACCTGAGGAAAAAGTTTGCTCTCCTTCAATTTGAAAGATTTTGCTCTGAGATCACTGATGCTTACCTTGAATTAACTGCATATTTCTATTCGAATTTGTCTTTTCTAGAAACAAATAGATTTTGTTTTACTGTGGGGGATAAGGACTATGTGGTGGATGTGGATACATTGACGGATGTTATTGGTGTGGAAAGAGGGAGTTTCCAACCAATCAATGTGTCTGTTGGTCATGCAACAATGTCTCTTGTTCGGGATAGACTTGCTGAATGTGGCATTACCTATTCTAGAATGACTGCCTTAAACATCTTGATGCACAAGGTTGTGATCAACTGCATCAGACCAAAGTCAACCTCCGAGAGTGATGTTTCTCGGTCTGAAGCAAAACTGATATTTGCTATCAGTAATGGGATGAAGTTCTCGCTGCCACACACAATCATGATGCATATGTATAGGACTATTGTGAAAGAAAATGGACAACTTCCTTATTTTGCACTGGTCACTCAATTAGTTCGACACATTCATATTCAGTTTCCAACATCTCTCTCCGTTAGAACCATTGTTCCTATGGTGATAGGATTGAAAATGGTGTCAAAAATGAGACTGAAGGAACTAAACAAAACCTTAGAGCGCTTCAAAGAGAAGTCCTGTAGCAAAGCAAAACAAGACTCTACCGCCCTGAAAAGAAAAGGTAAGGAGCATATGAGCGCACCGATCAAGAAGAGAAAAGCCCTTATCCTGCATGACGAAGAGAATGAGGATGATCTCACTATTTCTGCATTTGCCTTGAAAAATCTACAAAGTTTTGTTAGTTTTGAGCAGCTAGAAGACAGAGAAGGAAGAAAAGAAACAAAGCAGAATAGAGAAAGAATAGAAGAAAGAGAAGAAGAAGGAAGAGAAGCAGAAGAGGAAGAAGGTCACGATGACTCTTTTGAACCAACATTTGCAGTATCCTTATCAAAGGATTTTGAGAAAACTAGGAGTGGAACTGCAGGAGATACAAGAGAAAAAGAACATCATTTGGAAGCTGAAGCTAAGAAAGAACAATAAGAAGATTTTTCTTCTCCACCTGTAGCCACAAAGACATGGGGAGTTGCTAAGAAATTAGGTACTTCTTCTTCATCTGTTTTTACTAGTGATGATGTTAGTCACTCTCTTGCCGATTTAGAGGATGTATATGCCTCTCAATTTCCTGAAGCTGATATTGAAGCATCCTCTCCAAGTCTTGGAGATCGAATTGCTGATGTTCCCTCTCATCTCAACACTCCTGAAATTGATTTGGTTGGATCTAGTGCATCAATAGAACCTTCTGCAAACTTTCAAAGGCTGCTAGAGCTCCTTTTGGAATTAAAGGGTCAGTAATATGGAATGGAGTTTGAGATCCAGAATCTCCACAAAGCCTTGAAGTCTACTTCAGATTCTCTACACGAGCAAGTACAGACCTTTTAGCTTCAAGTTCAAGAGACTGCAAAGGGTGAAGATATTGAGAAGTTGAAAGAGACCGCGAGGAAGCTAGAGGAGACTGTTTAGTCTATGGGGGATTTTCAGCTCGTTCGCATCCCTAAACAGCCCTAATTTTATCACACTTTTTTATACTTCTCCACTTTTTGCTGTTGACAAAAACGGGGAAAATTTGCAGATTTAACTTTCTTTTTTAACTTTTTATTGGTTGAACTTTTGTTTGTTTGACTTATCTTTTGGTATTGTTAGACCTTTTTGGTTTGATTGTTTGACTGATTGAACTTATTTGTTGAACTTTTAGACATTTGCAGTGACTTATTTTGATGATACTGTTTATGGTCAGATAGTTATTTATCTTATCTTTTCAAGTTTAACATGTTTTATGTGGTTGCAAAATTGATGCTATCCAAATCCTAATCAATTTACTTTTCATAAGATATCATGCATTGTTTAAGAATTGTTTTACAGGTCAAAAGTTCTTAAATCTGCATGAAAGTTTCGTCACAATCAAAATGGGGGAGATTGTTGGAGAAAAGTTCTTTACTATTTTGAAGCTGACAAAACATTTCCATAGTTTAGTCTGAAGACTTCCAAACTAAAGTGCCAAAGTCTGAAGACCGCTAGACTTTAGATTCAAAGTTTGCCCACACTGACAGTTTCCAAACTGAAGAATGAAGACTTATCCAGATGCGAGATTATATTTATATTTCTTCAAGGATTTGTTCCGTATGGCTTAAGGATGGCCTTATGGTTGGATATAGAACTTACGTGATTGACTATCTTTAATGGAATCAATTCGGTTAATCAAATATTTTGGAAGGCAAGCAAACTTGGAAAGTTCTACTTATGGAAACCAAAATCCTAATTGTATGGGTGAACAGGATTGACGGGCTTTCATCTCAATCATGAAATGGCACAAGATCTCCTTGATTGATTCTGTCCAATGGGTTGATTGGGAGAATTCCTTTGGAAATTATCAACTGTCATGAAGGCATGAAGAAGTATTTAAGGTGGACTCTTTAGCTATTTGAGTGTGTGCGTGAAAGAAAATTTTCAAAATCTGAAGTATCATTTCATTTATTGAGATCAAAGTTGTTTATACAAAAAAGAGAAACACTTAGGGTGTGTTTGGTAACGATTCTGTTCTCGGGAGTAGATTCTAATTAGAAATGATTTTTTTTATTCTGTTCCCAGGGACTGATTATGAGTAAAAGAACGTGTTTAGTAATTGTCCAAAATTTCTGATTCTGGAATAGAATTACGTTTGGTACCGTGCTCATTGATTCTGTTCCAAATCAATTTCTTTTAATTTTTAAATAATTTTTTTACATTTTTCCTTTTTATTCTTTTCTTTTTTCCTTTTTTATTCTTTTTTTCCTTTTTTCTTTTCTTTTTTTCCTTTTTCTCCTATTCTTCTTCTTCTTCTCGAGGGCTGGCGACCTCATCGGAGCATCGCCGGCCCTTAGCGAGGCTGGCCCTTGTCCGCCGAGCCTCGCCGGCAGCTGGGCGAGGCTCGCCCAGCCCCGCGCGAGGCTCGGCCTCGCCGGGGCTGGGCGAGTCCCGCCTGGCCACCGGCGAGGCTGGGCGTCGCTAGGCTTGCCCAGCCCTAATTGGGCAAGCCTCCGGCGAGCTCGCCGGACTGGCGAATGGCGATCGGAGGCTACTGGCAGTAGATGGTGGCGGGCGGTGGCGGACGGCGGCAAGCAGCTACAGGCAATGGTGGACGGCGGTCGCAAGATGGCAGAAGGGAAGAATCATACTTGATTCTTTTTTTTATTCTTAGATCGAGAATCATGTTTTTTTTTTCTCAATTCTTGTCCAAAACTTATTCCGGGAATAAATTTGTTCTCGAAATCAGTTTTGGACAAAAATTTTACCAAATGTGATTCTGTTCCCAAACTGATTATGGGAACAAAAAATCAGAATCAAGCACTGTTTTGATGGTTACCAAACAATGCCTTAGCAAGACTTCGTGAGAGACCAATAGAGACTCTTCACTGAGAAGTCGAGATCACACTGCTGTAAAATCTCTTTTGATTCTTAGTGAAATTTAGCTTGAAGGCTATCAGCGTGAAAGAGTGGACGTAGACTTGATCTAAGCCGAACCGCTATAAATATTGTGTTCTTATTCTCTTCCTTTAATCCTTTACTTAATTCGTAGCTTTGTTTAATTGTTTAAGTCTTGAATTCATTCATAGTCTATTATTTTCTAAGGAAAAATTACTTCTACTAGAATTTAAGAAAAATTGTCTTCACACCTATTCACCCCCCTCTAGGTGTTCATACTAGCACTTACAATATTTTCATGCAATGATACCATGAACGAGACTTCCAATCTACAATGGAACGGCTTATACCTCGACTACATGTTAACTTCGTGTGCATAAAATCTCGTGGATCTTCACCGACCCTCGACAAAGGTAATGGTAAACTCGCTTGTTTCGACCTCTATTTGATCATTAAACCTTTCCGTGTAAAATCCCGGTTGCTTTGGCTGTGACAATGAGGCGCTCTCGCTGTACAACATCAAAAGCACAGAAGACATAGTCGGCCTTTGGTCCGGACTTTGTTGAACGCACAAGAGGCTTATCTGGATGCACCTCATAACTTCCGATATTGAAAATGAATCCTCCATTTGTCTGTCTATGAGTTCGATGGCCTTCCCTTGAAGCCATAATTTCCAGGGCTGAAAGTTGCAGCGTCTTAAGCAATTTTATTTTAGTAGTATCAGAACTCGAATTGGAAGCTCGGAGTATAAGCTTACATGTCCAAGAAGGTTAAAATTGTGATCATGATGATGAAATTCCCTGTTCCTCCCGCAGCTAATTATTTCCAGGACTAGGACTCCAAAATTAAAAACATTTGATTTAGTTGAGAAAATTCCATCTATTGCACATTCTAGAGACATGTATCCACTGCATTACATTTTGTAGCAGAAATGTATAAGTCAATGCAAAAATTAGCTACTAAATAATGCATCTAAATATGGAAAAAATTTAGTATAATGAGAATTTCGAAAGGCACTTACTAAGTCCCAACAACATGCTTCGTCTTTTCTAGGAATTGATCTCCTCCGAAAGCCCTAGCCATACCAAAATTTGATATGGTTAGGTTCATCTCACTATCCAGCAACACATTACTAGCTTTTAGATCCCGATGAATTATTCTCAATCTTGAGTCGCGATGTAAATACATAAGTCCCCTTGCAACACCCACAATGATATCAAACCTCTGTCTCCACACGAGAGAATTACCTCCTCTATTACCTACCAGTGTTTTTGGGAGACCCAAATCAACCATAGGAATTCACAGTCAAAACCACGAACTAACTTAAAATAGGATCAATCCTATCTGAAAAGAAAAGTTCGAAGTAATCAACGACAGTTTGAGACTAAGTTGTGGTGCTAGGAACAGACCAAATATTAACGAGTCAAGGCTTCCATTTGGCATATATTCATATATTAGCATCCTTTCCTCTCCGTCAATACAGCATCCCAATAGCTTGACAAGATTTCGGTGTTGAAGTCTTGCAATCAACAAGACTTCATTCTTGAACTCGTCACAACCCTGTCTAGAGTTCTGCGACAGCCTCTTGACAGCTATTTGAACTCCATCGGACGTTAGACCCTACAATATTCACGTTCACCATTCAAGACAAACATTCAAAATGATGAAGCTAAATCAGATATCCATGTCTAATTCGGAAAGTACATATCCAAGTCTTCCTTTAATTATATGGGGGCTGTCATAGTATTGTTTTACCTACTCTGGAATGAAAGATGGAAAAATGAATGAACCCCCCAAGCTCGTATGAGAGTTGACGAGCATAAATACTCCCTTTAAATTTTAATTTGATGGACTGACCCCCTTTGTGAGGAAGGACCCCTTCTCCCTTTTTTATTATTGGGATAGGTGAATTCTTATAGATCCAGCCAATATTCATAGAACCAATGTCCATATTCATAGATAGTAATATTGAAAAGGTCCTTACGTTATAGACAGGACCAAAATTGCCCTCTCCGATTTTATTGAGAGACGAAAAGCTATTAGTCGCTTTAGTAGTGTCTTCCAAGTCTAGGATAGGCAGCTCCAAGTTGTCTTCACTCCCAGCTTGCACCTCTAATTTTTTCCTTGCCAAAAATAGTTGAAGACTTGTGTAAGGGAGACACTTTTGTAGTATATTAGCTTGAAATTGTTCGATACACTTTCTGTTTTAGGAAAAGATCTTCGTGAAGTTTGAATAGCAATGAACTTAATTCAATAAATTGGCTTGTTTAATTGCTCATTTATATAAACCACCCATATGTTGCTGCAGTAATACCAATGAAGCCCCGATTCTAGCATTCTTACAAAGTTGAGTTGGAAAGATGCCTAATAGCTTATACAATGTTTGAAAGTGCCTTGAGGAAAGTGAAATAATTGCACTAAAGATTTTTAACCAAGGTCGATATTTGTTGAGGAAGAAAGTCACTTTACCTAGACGTTTCTTGGTTCTCCTCCAGAAACAGAGTAGCAAAAGAATTGCTAGAGAGAGTGATGCGGCGACTGCTGCCACCACCAACCACGATTTCCACTTATGATTGCCTATGACCCACAATGGAAGAAAAATTTCAGGAACAGCTTGGGAGACAAGATGGAGACAAAAATCTAACCTCACTGAATTTCGAATATATAACTAGGTCAAACGCCATGACCTTGATGAAAACATTCCAATTGCTGCTTGATTGTGTTAGAGAAAACTCTTGTGTTGTTTTGAAATTGACAAAACCTTTCCAAAGTTTGTATCTGAAGATTTCAAGACTTTATTGCCAAAGTCTGAAGACCACCAGATTTTAGTCTCAAAGTCTATTCTCTCTGACAGTTCTAGACTGAAGAATGAAGCCTTATCCAAATGCAGAATTAGTATCCAAATGCAGGATTATCTTCAAGGTTTCGATTCTTATAATTACTGGAAGACCTTATAGCTGGATTTCATATTTGCTTGATTGATTATTCTTATTGGGATCTACTCCGATACAAAGATATTTGAAAGGCGAACTAACTTGGAAGGTTCTACTTATGGAAACTCAAGATCCTAATTGTATGGGTGAACAGGATTGACAGGCTTTCATCACAAATCATCTAAACGACTCGAGATCACCTTAATTGATTCTGTCTATCGAGTAGATTGGAAGAATTCATTTGGAAAGGGCCAATAGTCGAGAAGGCATGAAGAAGTATTTAAGGATTGACTCTTTAGTTGTTCAAGATAGTGCTTGAAATAGAATTCCAAAGTCTCAAGCTTTCTAGTGTCTCGCTTTTTCATTCATCGACCTAAAAGTTGTATACAAAAGAGAAATACTCTTAGTGAGACTGTGGAGAGTTCAGTAGAGACTCGTCATTGTGATAGTCGAGATCACAAGCTGTAACATCTCTTTTGATTCATTGTGGAATCCAACCAACAGGCTGTTAGCGCGGAGAGTGGACGTAGGCTTGATCTAAGCCGAACCACTATAAACCTTGTGTTCTTATTTTCTCCTCCTTGAACTTCTTACTTTCTTATATCGTTTGTTTACTTGCTCAATTTGAGTTACCTTTTAAGTCTATTATTATCAAAGGAAAAACTAATTCTCCAAGTCTTATGAAAATTTTATCAACACCTATTCACCACACTCTAGGTGTTAGTACTAGCCCCTTTCAATTGGTATAAGAACTTGCGTGCTTATTTTATTGAAGTGTTTTTACTTCTGAGTTAAAGATCTATAGCTAGTATTTTGGCTTCCAGTTTGGTTGAAGGCCAGAGCAACACCAGACCTCCTTACTTTGATGGAAATGAATACAATGTGTGGAAAAATAAGATGAATGCATTCTAGAGATCGAAAGATCCTCTTGAATGGGATGTGGTAGAAAAAGGAATCATTCCTAAAGCTACATCAACCTTAGAAAGAGGAAAGGAAGTTACAAATGCTGGCGAGATGACACAAGTAGACATAACCAAGAGACAAGCTCTTGATGCTAAAGCTATCTACTCCCTATATTGTGCTTTATCTCATACTGAGTATAACATAATTTCATCTTGTGAAACAGCAAAAGAAGTCTGGGATAGGTTGCATGTTATTTACGAAGGAACTAATTGAGTTAAAGAAACAAAGATCAATATTCTAGTCGGACAATACGAAGCCTTCAAAATGAAGCCAGGAGAATCCATTACTGTCATGTTCAATCATTTCACAGAGATTGTAAATGGTCTAGCATATCATGGACAGCTAATCTTAGGATAGATGAAATAAATTGCTGCGTGGACTCTCCAAAGATTGGAATCACATAAAAACTTCAATAAGAGAAACCCAAAGGATCGTGCCTCTGTAAGTGGACCAATTAGTTGGCACACTCCAATCATATGAAGTGGAACAAATCAATGAAGAAGAAGATCCCAAAGGTAAGAAGTCAATTGCTTTAAAATCTAACGATGATTCTGATGTTACAGATTCAGAAGACAACTTGGATGATGAAGAACTAGCACTCATGATAAGGAAGTTTAGGAAGTTGAATAGAAAAGGAAGAAAGTTCAACTGGAGGAAACAGAATACTCAAAGATTTCAGAAGAAATCAACTGAAGACAATGAGACAAATAAAGATGTGGTTTGCTTTGAATGCAAGAAAAATAAACACATCAGACCCAACTGCTCTTTATTGAAGAAAAATAAGAGAAATATTGAGAAGTTCAAAAAGGCTCTCAAAACAGAGACATTAAGTGACATTGAATGTGAAGAAAGTAATGAAGAGTATGCAAATATATGCTTAATGGCAAACTCAAACTCGGATTTAGACTTAGGCTCAGACAAAGAAATCGAGGTAAGTAATTTAAAAATTCCTGTTAAAGTCTCAAAGTATATAGATGAACTATGTCTTAGTCTCAAGACATCTCTTAAGAGGATTTCGTAACTAAAGAGGGAAAATTCTAAACTGAAGCAACATGAAATTTCTTGGAAAGAAAGTTTGAAAATCTAAACAAAAGTTTTGATGTTTTAAAGGAAAATGCAGATTCTCTCTCAAAGGAGAATATTTTCTTGAAAGAAGACATTTCAAATATATCAAAGAGGTTTTCAAAAGGTTTTGAGACGTTAGAAAATATTCTTTCTGTGCAAAGACCCTATTTTAACAAATCTGGTTTGGGTATGACACCAAAAATTATTCCTATAATTGATTTTCCAAAAGTAAAGGAAAGAATCAAACAAAGACCTACAAAAACACTTTACAAAAACCATTTCCAAAAAGTTTTTGTAAAACCTATTAGCCGAAGTGGTCTCAAATGTTTAAAGTGTAACAACTCAGAATATTTCGAGAATGAACGTCCTAAAGTTTGGAGACCTGTTAAGAAGGATTAGGCAAAGACTGTGTTTAGCACTAACTCCTCTAGACCTAAGAAAATGTGGGTACCAAAGAAAACTTGAATTCATTTTGTGATTGCAGGTCACTATCAAGAGAAAAATCAAATGATGTTTGGATAGTGGCTGTTCAAGACACATGACAAGAGATTCAAGTTGCTTTATAAACCTTTTGCAAATGAATGGTGGAAAAGTTTCATTTGGTGGAAATAGCAAAGAAAGAATTGTTGGATGTGGAACTGTGAAGATTGGAAGTCTCACAATCAACAATGTCTCTTTGGTGGAAGGATTGAACTATAATCTACTCAGCATAAGTCAATTATGCGATACTAGATTCAAAATCAAATTCCAAGAAGGCACTTGCTCAGGAACTAGTAAATGTTGGATAAATTCTCTTCAGATATTTTGAAGTTGACAAAACATTTTTCTCAGTCTAGTCTGAAGACTTGCAGACTCTACTGGCAAAGTCTGACGATCAAAGTCTGACGCTAGCAAGACTCAAGTTTCAAAGTCTAGTCACATGGACAATTTCCAGACCGACAAGTTAAAAACTTCTATTCTGATTCTATCCAACATAGTTTTTACTTCAACGGCTATGGAATATCTTTCGACTGGAATCAGCACTACAAGATCTTATATTCGTATCCGAATTTATAGATTCTCTAAAGATTCACAACTTATTTGGAAAGTTCTACTTATGGAAACCAAGATCCTGATTGTATGGGCGAGCAGAATTGATGGGCTATCAACACTTACCTTAAAGAGCTTAAGATCTCTCTAATTGATTATGTCCAACGGGTTGATTGGAAGAACTTCTTTGGAAGGTGCCAACGGAAATGAAGACATGAAGAAGTATATAAGAGAGACACTCAAGTTGTTTAAAGGTGTCGAATAGAAGAATTCCAAAGTCTGAATCTCCTTTGTTGATCTTATTCTTCGAGCATTATATGTAATCAAAAGAGATATCATAGTGTGGTGAGACCTTGAGGAAGTGTAGTAGAGCTTCTACACTGTGGACTCAAGAGCGTGAGACTGTAAACACTCTTTTTGATTCTTAGTGAAATCTAGCCAGAAGGGATGTTCGTGCGGGAGAGTGGACGTAGGCTTTGTCTAAGCCGAACCACTATAAATCTGGAGTCTTGATTCTCTATCCCTAATCCTTTTATCTTTCATTACTTTCATTTGCAGCGATTGTTGTTTTTAATTCATTAATCTCTCATTCGGATTAAATTGTTAAAATCGCTTTAGTCACCTATTCACCCCCTCTAGGTGCTAATTCTAGTCCTAACAGTAAAGACTCGTTTCAATCTTTCACTGGACGAAGACATGGAAACATTTATCTACTGGACATAAAACCAGAAAGCTCTCAATGTCTAATCTCCATACAAGATGAAAAAAATCTTTGGCATCGAAAGCTTGGTCATGTCAACATGAAGCAGATTACCAAGATTTCCTCTAAGAAGCTTGTTTGTGGATTGCCTAACTCAGCTTTTCAAAAGACTAAGTTATGCACACCATGTGTTTTGGGAAAACGGGTTAGAAGCTCCTTTAAACCTATTAATCATGTTTCTACTAATCGAGTTATGCAGCTTCTGCATTTGGATCTATTTGGACCAACGAGAACTCAAAGCATTGGTGGAAAAAGATATTGTCTAGTAATCATGGATGATTACTCTCGCTTCACTTGGGTATTCTTCCTGGCAAATAAGTCTGAAACATTCTCTTCCTTCTCAAAATTTGCCAAGAAGATTCAGAATGAAAAAGGATATGCTATCTCAAGCATACTTACAGATCATGGAGGTGAGTTTGAAAATCAAAACTTTGATAAATTTTGTGATGAATCTAGTTTCCAGCATATTTTCTCCATATACTCTAGAGCAAAATGGGATTGTGGAAAGGAATAATAAATCCATGCAGGAGATGGCAAAAACACTGTTAATTAAAAGTAATATTTCCTCTCGTTTTTGGGCTGAAGCAATTTCTACAGCATGTTATATCATTAACAGAGTATTCTTGAGGCCTATTCTAGAGAAAACTTATTATGAAGTTTTTAAAGGGAAAAAACCAATTGTTTTTTACTTTCATGTGTTTGGTTGCAAGTGTTTTGTTTTGAAAAATGCAAATGATCGAACTAGTAAGTTTGAAGAAAAGTCAGACGAATGAATTTTTCTCAGCTACTCAACCACAAAAAAAACTTACAGAGTTTTCTACAAGAAAACTCAATCTGTGGAAGAATCTATGAATGTCAAGTTTAAAGACTTAATATAGAATAAAGCGGAAGAGATTCAACTTGAAGATTTTGTACCTGCTCTAGACATTACAAAGTCTACTTCCCCTGAAGAAGCTCAAACTCCTGATGATCAACATCAAGAAGAACCGAAAAGTTCAAATGAAGTAGAGGATGAGTAGACTCACAAACCAACCAACAACTAGAAGCATAAGTCAAGTCATCCCAAAGATCTCATCATTGGCAACATTGATGAAGGAATACACACCAGATCCAAAAAGTGAGAAGAGTTTAATGCCTTGGCACTTGTTTTTGAAGTTGAACCCAAAAACATAGAAGAAGCCTTGGTTAATGAAAGCTGGATTGAAGCCATGCAAGAAGAACTCAGGCAGTTCAGCATCAATGACGTTTGGGAATTAATTCCAAAGCCTAAAAGTAAGTCTATTATGGAAACTAAATGAGTTTTCAAGAACAAAGTGGACGAGAGAGGAAAAGTGACTAGGAACAAAGCAAGACTCGTGCCCAAAGGTTATACGCAAGAAAAAGAAATAGACTATGACGAAACCTATGCACCAGTAGGAAGGTTAGAAGCAATTAGATTATTACTTGTTTTTGCTTTCTATAAAAATTTCAAATTATTCCAAATGGATGTGAAAAGTGCATTTCTAAAATGGATTTATCCAAGAGGAAGTCTATGTGGAATAACCACCTGGTTTTGAAAATCCAAGAAAGCCAAACTTAGTCTACACACTGAAAAATGCTCTTTATGGATTAAAGCAAGCACCTTGAGCCTGGTATGAAAGGTTAAGTAATTTCTTAACTCAAAATGGTTTTGTGAAAGGAAAATAGATACTACCTTGTTTATTAAAAGAGAAGGTAAAGATTTTCTACTCGTTCAAATGTATATTGATATTATCTTTGGATCATCTAATGAAAATCTATGCAATAAGTTTTCTAGATGCATGCAAGATGAATTCGAAATGAGTATGATGGGTGAGTTAACCTTCTTTCTAGAATTACAAGTTAAACAATCAAAGGAAGGTATCTTCATTCACCAAGAAAAGTATGCAAAAGATCTCATCAAGAAGTTTGGTTTGGAGAATTGCAAAAAGACTGAAACACCAATGTCAAGTTCCTCAAAGTTGGATAAAGATGAAGAAAGGAAAAGTGTTGACCAAAAGCTATACAGGAGCATTATTAGATCACTTCTTTATCTTACTGCATCTAGACCTGACATTTTGTTTAGTATTTGTATATATGCTAGATTCCAATCAAATCCCAAAGAATCTCATCTAAGTGCAGCAAAGTGCATCATCAAATACGTTGTAACTACTTCAAAGCTTGGTCTATGGTATCCCAAAGAAAAAGATTTTACTCTCCTTGGATATTCAGACGCAGACTTAGTAGGATGCAAAGTGGATAGAAAGAGTACTTCTGGTACATGTTAATTACTAGGCAACAAACTGGTATCTTGGTTTTCAAGAAAACAGAGTACCGTAGCTCTTTCAACAGCTGAAGCAGAGTATGTAGCACTTGAAAATTGTTGCTCTCAAATCTTGTGGATAAGACAACAGCTAAAAGATTTTGATAGTGAAAAATCGTGTACTGAGATCAAATGTGACAGCATCAGTGCCATCAATCTCACAAATAATCCAATTCTTCATTCGAGAGCAAAGCATATAGAGATCCAACATCACTTCATTAGAGATCATGTTCAAAGCAGATAAGTTATGATTCAGTTCATCGACTCAAAGAACCAGCTAGCAAATATATTTACAAAGCCACTGGAGAAAAGTTTATTTGAATCTATTCGGACCAGATTGAACATTATATCTCCTATCGGTTAAAGTCTGAAGATGCTCAGACTCAGTTCAGTAAGTTAAAACCTTCTAAATATTTGTGATTTTATTTTTGGATGGAATTTTTGAAAAGTTATGTTTAATTTTTGAATCGCTACCTACCAATTTTATTTTTAGAAATTAATTCTTGACTTTTTTTGGTAGCTTTTCATTTTCGAAAATGGCAGTTATCCATTTTTCAAAAAGGCAGTTTTATTTTTTCCTTATGAAGTTTCGTATGCACCTTTTTACCTACTTTATATACTGTCATAACTCGTCTTCTCCATTTACGCCTCTTTTGAAACCCTAGAATACTGTAATTTTACTCTCTCACATTCTCCTGAGTTTGATCCAAAAAAGAAAGTTCTCATCTTTTCGAAAGAGCGAGTTCGAAGAAATCCCTCTAGACTTTGACCATGTTGTTCCAAAGAAAATCTTCTTGAATTGCAAACCGGGGACCACAGCACATGCCTGAGGGACCTACGCATTTCGATTTGACCGAGGAAGAAGACTCTCCACAACAACAATAACATCAGCCAAGACAACCTTCTCAACAGTGTCAACAGGCAAGGCAAGATCCTCCTCCTCAACAAGAACAAGAAGAGATTATTGAAGATGTTGAACCTGTAAGGACTTAGAAACCCCATTTTATCTATAAATTGTATTCTAATCTAAAAAGGGGTGGAACTGCTATGAATCTAATCAATGAGTTCCTAAAAGCACACGGTTACAAAAAGGAGACCGATTTCTTGAACACCATGGAAAAGATAGGTGTTGCGCCTCAAAGAACGGCTCAATGGACATTTGAAAATTTTCCTAGTGACCCAAGATACGGTCAGCTAAGTGAGAAGGATGACGATGAAAGGTTGTTTGATACGGTCAGCCAAGTGAGAAGGATGACGATGAAAGGTTGTTTACTCACTTTTAGTCCAAGATGGGCGTTGCAGCCAACATTTGTGGTGAAGGGACGAATTTATTTCGATCCAAGGACCACAGGAAGACTTACTCGAATTTGTTGAAAAGTGGGATTATGCACCCCAAGAGTGTGGATTTTGACTTTTTTTGACTCTTTGAAGGTTAATTTGAGGGAGAAGCTCAGTTTGCTTCAACTTGAACGTTTTTGCACCGAGACAGCCGTTGCGTACCCCAAAATTATTGCTTATTTTTATTCAAATCTATCCTTTCTAGATGCGTATAAATTTAGCTTTACCGTGAGGGACAAAGAGTTTATAGTTGATGTGGACACTTTGGCCGACATAATTGGTGTGGAAAGAGGAAGATTCCAACCAATTGGTGTGTCTTATGCCCATGCCACCTTGTCTATTGTTCATGACAGAATGGTCGAAGGCAAGATTTCTTATTCAAGAATGAATGCCTCCAATATTCTTCTTCATAAGGTGGTGATTAATTGCATCAGGCCGAAGTCTACCTCAAAGACAGATGTTTCTCGTTCTGAAGTGAAGCTAATGTACATGATCAACACAGGTCGTAAGTTTTCTCTGCCTCACACAATTCTTATGCACATGTATAGGACTGTGGTGAAAGACAAGAGACAACTCCCTTACTCAGCACTCATTTCACAACTCTTTAAGCATTTCAAGATCAATTTTCCTGCTCCTCTTTGTGTTAGAACCATTGTTCCAGTGGTTATTGGTCTCAAAATGGTTTTTAAGATGAGGTTGAAGGAACTAAGTAAGGAGTTGGAGCGTTTCAAGGAGAAGTCCCCTATGAAGACGAAGCAAGACTCTGCTGCAAAGAAAATGAAAGGCAAGGAGCCCATGACAGAATCAGTGAAGAAAAGAAGATCTCTTATCTTGGAAGACGAAGAAGAAGATGAAGATGATCTTACTATTTCAGCTTTTGCCGTGCGAAATCTATAGAGTTTTGTGAGTTTTAGAGAGACAGAGGACAGAGCACAAGAAGGAATAGAGAGAAGAGAAGGGGAAAGAGAAGAAAGGAGAACAAAGGAAGAAGAAGGGAGTCGTGATGACTCTTTTGAACCGACACTGGCTGTATCCTTGTCTGATGATTCGGAGAAGACAATGAGTGAAAAGACTGGAGAACAACATCACAACAATGCTGAAGCAGAGCAAGAAGAAGAAGAGCATATCTTTCCACCTAAAGGCATGAAAACAGGGGGAGATGGTGAAAAATGAGGTACTTCTTCACCAATCTTTGCTAGTGATAGTCGATCTCCACTAGACCTAGAGGAGGTCTATGCCTCTCAATTCCCTAAAGCAAATCTCAAGGCACCTACTCCTAGTCCTGGTGGTAGAATAACTAATGTTCCTCCTCATTCACAAACTCCTGGAACTGACTCGGCTGGACCTAATACTGCACCAGATCATTCCACAGACTTTCAAAGATTGATGGAACTTCTCTTAGAGTTAAAAGGTCAGTAGTATGCTTTTGAGTTTGAAATGAAGCACATGATGATTGTCTTCAAGAAATCTATAGACTCTCTTCAAGAACAAATTCAAGCCCTGACCATTCAACTGCAAGCACATGCCAAGGGTGAGGATATTCAAGAAATTAAAGATTGAAGAAGCTTAAGGACACAGTCAAGTCGATGGGCGATTTCCAACTCGTCCATATCCCTAAGCAGTCGTGATCTTTCTTAACTTTTATCAAACTTTTTCAATCGTTTTTCTTTCACTTTTTGCTTATGACAAAAAGGGGGAGAATTTGTGTGGCAGATTTGTTTATTTGACTTTGACTGACTTTTGGCTTGGTTTGGTTTTTCATTTTTGATATTTGATTATGACTTTTGATGCTTGTAGTACAGTTTGCGATATTGATTATGACTGATTTGTTATGGATTAACATGTATTCTGTGATTGCAGAATCAAGGTTTCCAGGTCTTAATCAAATTATTTTAAGATATTATGTATTGCATAAGTGCTGTTTGCAGGTCAAAAGTTTTTCAAATCTGCAGGAAAGTTTTGCCACCATAAAAAAAGGGGGAGATTGTTAAAGAAAACTCATGTGTTGTTTTGAAGTTGACAAAACCTTTCCAAAGTCCGTATCTAAAGATTTCAAGACTTTATTGCCAAAGTCTGAAGACCACCAGATTTTAGTCTCAAAGTCTATTCCCTTTGACAATTCCAGACTGAAGAATGAAGACTTATCCAAATGCAGAATTAGTATCCAAATGCAGGATTATCTTCAAGGTTTCGATTCTTATAATTACTAGAAGATCTTATAGCTAGATTTCATATTTGCTTGATTGATTATTCTTATTAGGATCTACTCCGATACGAAGGTCTTTGAAAGGTGAACTAACTTGGAAGGTTCTACTTATGGAAACTCAAGATCCTGATTGTATGGGCGAACATGATTGACGGGCTTTCATCATAAATCATATAAACGACTTGAGATCACCTTAATTGATTATGTCCAACGGGTAAATTGGAAGAATTCCTTTGGAAAGTGCCAATGGTCGAGAAGGCATGAAGGAGTATTTAAGGATTGACTCTTTAGTTGTTCAAGATAGTGATTGAAAGAGAATTCCAAAGTCTCAAGCTTTCTAGTCTCTCGCTTTTTCATTCATCGAGCTAAAAGTTGTATACAAAAGAGAGATACTCTTAGTGAGACTATGTGAGAGTTCGGTAGAGACTCGTCACTGTGATAGTCGAGATAAAAAGCTGTAACATCTCTTTTGATTCATAGTGGAATCCAGTCAACAGGCTGTCAACGCGGAGATTGGACGTAGGCTTGATCTAAACCGAACCACTATAAACATTGTGTTCTTATTTTCTCCTCCTTGAACTTCTTACTTTCTTATATCGTTTGTTTACTTGCTCAATTTGACCTTTTAAGTCTATCATTATCAAAGGAAAAACTAATTCTCCAAGTCTTGCGAAAATTTTTAGCTACACCTATTCACCCCCCTAGGTGTTAGTGTTAGAACTAGTACGAGCACCTAGAGAGGGGTGAATAGGTGATTAAGATGATTTTTATAAAACGTAATAGAATTATGGACTAAGGAATTAAAAACAGTAATCGATGTAAGTGAAAGCAATGTAAAATAAAAGGATTAGGGATAGAGAATCAAGACTCCAGATTTATAGTGGTTCGGCTTAGACCAAGCCTACGTCCACTCTCCCACACGGACATCACACTGGCTGGATTTCACTAAGAATTAAAAAGAGAATTTACAGTCTCACGCCCTTGATTCCACGGTATAGAGACTCTACTACACTTCCTTAAGGTCTCACCACACTTCAGTCTTTCTTTTGATTACAAATATAGCTCGAAGGATAAGATCACAAAATAACAAAGAGATTTAGACTTTGGAATTCATCTATCTTGCACTCTTGAACAACTTGAATGTCTCCCTTAAATACTTCTCATGCCTTCATTACCGTTGGCACCTTCCAAAGAAATTCTCTCAATCAACCTATTGGACAGAATCAATTTAAAGAGATTTCGAGCTCTTCAAGGAAAATGGTGATAGCCCATCAATCCTACTCGCCCATACAATCAGGATATTGGTTTCCATAAGTAGAACCTTCCAAGTATATATTGCGAATCTAGAGAATCTAGATTATTCGAATACGAATAGAAGATCTTGAAGTGCTAATTCTAGTCGTGAGATATTCCTTAACCGTTGGAGTCAAAACCATACTATATAGAATCAGAATAGAAGTTTTAACTTTGTCGGCCTAAAAACTGTCCATGAGAGTAGACTTTGAAACTTGAGTCTGGAGGTCTTCAAACTTTGCCAGTAGAGTCTGCAAGTCTTCAGACTAGACTGATGGAAATGTTTTATCGACTTCAAAATACCTTAAGAGGATTTTTCTAACAATCTCCCCCTTTTTTTATGGTGACAAAACTTTCCTGCATATTTGGATACTATTGCCCTGCAGATTAGCATAAAGATAGTGAAAGTTGTCAC
The DNA here is from genome assembly GCA_007663325.1 of Eucalyptus pauciflora. Classification (NCBI taxonomy): domain Eukaryota; kingdom Viridiplantae; phylum Streptophyta; class Magnoliopsida; order Myrtales; family Myrtaceae; genus Eucalyptus; species Eucalyptus pauciflora. Next base: position 455,350 of record VMYD01000040.1, read on the forward strand.
GTACACAGATCTGCATCCATAGAAAACAGGTTAGTCCTGTATAGATATTTAACAACTATCTTTATTTAACTTAATAGCTTAAAATATTGCAATAATAAAAACAAGTAAACCAAAGCTTAAAACCAACCAAGGATAAAGTCAATCACAACCACATCAAAATATTAAATCCAAAGTATGTTCAAAAGTTGAAAGTTTGGAATAAAAATCTACAAAAACTTCTCCCCCTTTTTGTCAGCATAAAAAGGTGAAAAAGTCAAGGTACTCGAGGAATGCGAAAAAGTTGAAAATCTCCCATTGACTTGATAGTTTCCTCCAGCTTCTTCAAATCCTCTTGCAATTGTGTGAGAGCTGTGCCTTTGGTAGTTGCCTGAATCTGAAGATTAATTTTTTTGAATCTATTCTTGCAAGGAGATGGACATGGCACGATTCTCATTTTGCAGTGTTTGGAATTCACATCCTAAAGCATAAACCTGGCCTTTAAGTTCCAAAGAATTTCAAGCAGTCTTCCAAAGTCTCCTGAATGTTCTGTCTGCGTGCTTGCTTCAGCATGATCAGACTGTGGAGTAAAGCTAGTGGAGCAAATATCAGTAAGGAGATCAATATTTGGAGATGTTGCCTCTTTCTCAGGAAAATGAGAGGCATGGACATCCTCTGCACCAGTAGGAGAATGACTGACACTTGCACTGGTAAATGTTAAAAGATGAATACTTTCTCGTGGAACATCTTCCCCTATTTCAATGCCTTCTAGAGGAGAGAAGTATTCTTCTTGTTGCGATGCTTCTTCAGTGTCAAGATGTCTTTGATCCTCATTTTCTGTTGGAGAATCTTCACGACCTTCTTCTACATGTTGTTCTTCTGGCTGTATCTGTGAGTCTCTTCTGGCTGTTTCTTCTTCTTCTTCTGTCTACATGGATTTCTTCTCCTGATTCCCTTTCTCAGTTTCTTCTTCAACTTGATTTTCTTGTTCTGCTGACTCAGTAACATGATGCTGGGAAACAAAAGCAGAGATAGGAATGTCATTCTCATCATCTTCATCTTGCAAGATGATTGCCCGCCTTCTCTTGGTAGGACCAGTCATAGGATATTTTCATTTTCTCTTTGCAGCAGATGAGTGTTGTCTGGTCTTGACAGGAGTTTTCTCCTTGAACCGCTCTAGCTTCTTGCTGAGTTCTTTCAGATGCATCTTCGTAATCATTTTCAGCCCAATTACCATTAGATCAATGGTCTTCACACACAGAATATTGGGAGGCTGAATATTCAAATGTCTGAATAAGCGAGTGATGAGAGCAGAATAAGGAAGTTTACCCTTGTCCTTTGCCATAGACCGATACATGTGAAACATGATGGTATGAGGCAAGGAAAACTTATGGCCGATCTTGATAGCGTACATCAATTTTGCTTCAGAAATAGAGACATCTGTCTTTGATGTTGACTTGGGTCTAAGACAATTGATCACAATTTTATGAAGCAGAATGTTTGATGCACTCATCCTCATATAGGAGAGATGTTCTTCTGCGATTCTATCTTTTGCAAGCTCCAAAGTTGCATGCCTAACAGACACAGAAATCGATTGGAAAGCTCCTCTTTCCACACCAATAACGTCAGCCAGAGTATCTATGTCAACCACATACTTCCTATCCCTCACACTAAATGAAAAGCTGTTTGCATCAAGAAAACTCAAATTGGAGTAAAAATAAGCAGTTAGTTTAGAATGAGCAATCTCACTCTCGGTACAGAATCGATTAAGTTGAAGTCTCTCAAACTTCTCTCTCAGATTTATGTTCAACAGATCGAGAAAATCAAAATACACAGTTCTTGGGTTCATAACCCCCCGCTTCAGCAATTTAGCATAAACCTGCTTATGTTCCTCCGATCGAAACAAATCTTCCCTCTTTCCCCGAAGATTTGCAGCCACACCCATCCTCGGCTTAAAATGCACAAACATTTTCTCATCATCATATTTCCCTTCAGGCTGATTAACGCTACCAAAACGTGGATCACTTGGAAAGTTTGCAAAAGTCTTTGCCGTTGTTTCAATAGGAACAACACCCAAACGTTCCATCACAGTCAAAAAATGAGTCTCATTCTTATAGCCATTTTCTTTCAAGAACTCGTCAATAAACGTCATTGCAGATACCCCTTCTTTCAGAGCAGAGTAAAGAACAAATGATGGCTTAAGAGATCTTACTGGTTCTACATCCTCAATGATGTTTTCCTCTACATGTTGAGGGTTATGATCATGTGATCTAGCGGAAGAAGTGCGCTGTTGAGAATGTTGATGCACTTGTCCACTTGGAGAGTCTCCTTCTTCAGTAAGATCGAAGTACGTAGGCCCCTCACGCAAGCCTTGTGGTCCCCTGCTTGCTATTCTAGAAGATTTTCTTTGATGCGACATTGTCACTGTCTTTGAGAGAACTTTCACACTTGTATAGCAAGAAAGTTGAAAACTTGAAGAGATGAACTTTCGAAAGAAAATCTCAGAGAGTGAAAATTTATGCTTTAGGGTTTTTGGGTAAAATGAGAAGAGGAAGAAAAACTGTATAAAAGACAATCGGTACGGGGTATGTGAAACGTCACAAAAAGGAAAAATAAAAATGCATTTTCAAAATAACTGTCTTTTTTAAACAAATTGATAACCACATTTTTTTTAAAAATAACCGCCTTAAGAATATCAATTAGAGATTAACAAATGGTCTTACCTTTTCGAGATATCAGTTTAAACGAATAAATGTACCGTAATTGAAATACCTTATAGTCATAACGTTTGGTCTTCTAAGTCTGAACTTTTGAGTTTGATGCTTTTCAGATTTAGTTTCTAAGTCTGAGCTTCAACAGTCTTCAAGAGATAAAATGTTGAGTCTTGAACAAATAGACTCAAATAAACTTTTCTCAAGCGGCTTTGTGAAGATGTCTACCAATTGATTCTTTGAGTCGATAAACTATATCAATACTTCTCTATTATGAACATGATCTCTTATAAAATGATGTCGAATCTCAATATATTTTGCTCTTGAGTGAAGAATAGGATTCTTTGTAAGATTGATTGCACTGGTGTGGTCACATTTGATCTCGGTAGAAGAATCTTCAATACCAAAGTCTCGTAGTTGTTGTTTTATCCAAAGTATTTGAGAATAGCAACTTCCAAGAGCTACATATTCTCACGCCCTTGATTCCACAGTTGTTGTTTTATCCAAAGTACTTTGCTTCCTTGAAAACCAAGATACTGCCATGTTGCCGAGTAATTGACAAGTGCCAGAAGTTCTCTTTCTATCAACTCTACAACCTGCAAGATCTGCATCTGAATAACCAAGAATAGTAAAGTCTCATTCTTTGGGATACCATAGACCAATCTTAGCAGTAGTTGCAACATATTTAATGATACGTTTAGCAGCACTTAGATGAGATTCCTTAGGATCCGATTGAAACCTAGCACATATGCAAACACTAAATAATATGTCAGGTCTAGATGCAGTAAGATAAAGAAGTGAACCAATGATGCTCCTGTATAGTTTTTTGTCGACTTTCTTCCCTCCTTCATCTTTGTCTATCTTCAAAGAATTTGACATTGGTATGTCAATCTTTTTGCAATTCTCTAACCCGAACTTTTTAACAAGTTCTTTTGCATATTTTTCTTGATGAATAAAGATTCCTTCTTTCAGTTGTTTCACTTGTAGACCAAGGAAGAATGATAGTTCACCCATCATGCTCATCTCGAATTCATCCTGCATAGACTTAGAAAATTTCTTGCACAAAGTCTCATTAGGTGATCCAAATATAATATCATCGACATAAATTTGAACAAGTAAAAATCTTTTACCTTCCTTTTTAATGAATAAAGTAGTATCTACCTTTCCTTTAGTGAAACTACTTTGAATTAAAAAGTTACTTAGCCTTTCATACCAAGCTCGAGGAGCTTGTTTTAATCCATATAAAGCCTTCTTCAGTCTGAACACTAAGTCTGGTTTCTTTGAGTCTTCAAATCCAGGAGGTTGTTCCACATAAACTTTTTCTTGGATAAATCCATTCAGGAATGCGCTTTTGACGTCCATTTGAAATAACCTGAAATTCTTATAGCATGCAAAAGCAAGTATTAATCTGATTGCTTCTAACCTTGATACAGGAGCGTAGGTCTCACCATAGTCCATCCCTTCTTCTTGTGTGTATCCTTTAGCCATGAGTCTTGCTTTGTTTCTTATCACTTTGCCTTTTTCATCGACTTTGTTTCTGAAAACTTATTTGGCTCCAATAACATATTTACATTTTGGTTTAGGAGTTAATTCCCAAACATCGTTAATACTGAATTGTCTGAGCTCTTCTTGCATCACTTCAATCCAGCTTTCATTAGCTAAGGCTTCTTCAATATTTTTGGGTTCAATTTCATAAATAAGCGCCACAGCACTAGACTCTTCTCGCTTTTTGGATATTGTACAAATTCCCTCATTAATGTTTCCAATAATGAGTTCTTCGGGATGACTAGACTTGTGCTTCCAGTTACTTGATAGTCTGATAGGTTGTTGATCTTTTTCTTGAGTTGATTCTTCATTAACAACTTGCTGTACTGCTTCTGAATTTTGAACTGCTTCAAGGGAGGTAGATCTAGTAGAGTCTAGAGCAGATTCTGATTCTTTAGTCTGAATTGGCTGAATTTGTGGAGAGTCTTGAAATTTGATATTCATTGATTCTTCCACAGTCTAAGTCTTCTTGTTGAATACTCTGTAGGCTTTGCTTGTAGTTGAGTAACCAAGAAAGAATCATTTATCTTATTTTTCTTCAAACTAAGCAACTCGATCATTTGCATTCTTCAGGATAAAGCATTTACAACCAAATACTTGAAAATAAGAAACAACTGGTTTCTTACCTTTAAATATTTCATAAGGAGTTTTCTCAAGAATTGGCCTTAAAAACACTCTGTTAATAATATAGCAAGTAGTCGAAACAGCTTCAGCCCAAAACCGTGAAGAAATATTACTTTCAATTAAAAGAGTTCTTGCCATTTCTTGTAAAGACCTATTCTTCCTTTCCACAACTCCATTATGTTCTGGTGTATATGGAGAAGAGAATTTATGCTGAAAACCAGATTCATCACAAAATTTAGCAAAGTCTTGATTTTCAAACTCACCTCCATGATCTGTACGAATGCTTGAAATGGTGTGACATTTTTCATTCTGCACATTCTAAGCAAATTTTGAAAAGTGAGAGAAAGTCTCAGACTTACTTGCAAGAAATTAGATCCAAGTAAATTGTGAATAATCATCCACTATTACTAGGCAGAACCTTTTCCCACCAATGCTTTGTGTTCTTGTAGGTCGAAATAGATCCAAATGCAGAAGCTGCAGTACACGATTAGTGGAAACTTTATTTATTGGTTTAAAAGAGTTTCTAACATGTTTACCCAGTACGCATGGTGTGCATAAATCAGACTTTAGGTAATTGAGAATAGGCAATCCTCGAACAAGCTTCTTGGAAGAGATTTTGGCAATTTGCTTCATGTTGGTATGGCCAAGCTTTATGTGCCATAGATTAGCTTCATCTTGTACTAATATTAAGCACTGTGATCTTTCTTGATTCACATCCAGAAGATAGATATTTCCATGTCTACGTCCAGTAAAGGATTGAGTGAAGTCTTTACTGATTCTTGAGCATGTTCCTTCCTGGAAATTGATCTTGAATCCAGTATCGCATAATTGACTTATGCTAAGCAAATTGTAATTTAATCCTTCCACTAAGGAGACATTGTTGATTGATAAACTTCCAATTTTTATTGTTCCGCGACCAATAATCATTCATTTGTTATTACCACCAAAAGAAACTTTTCCTCCATCTATCTGGACAAGTTTTATGAAGCAGCCTGAATCTCCTGTCATATGTCTTGAGTTGCCACTATCTAGATACCATTTAATCTTCCTTTTGATAGTGACCTGCAATTAAAAAGAATTCAAGCTTTCTTTGGTACCCACATCATTTTGGGTCCAGAAGAGTTAGAGCAATAAACAGTCTTTGCCCAATCCCTTTTAACAGGTCTCCAAACCAAATGACATTCTTTCTCAAAATGTTATGAGCTTTGACACTTTGAACATTTTAGAGCATTTCCGCCAATAGGTTTTACAAAGACTTTCTGGAAATGATTTTTATAAACAACTTTTGTTGGTTTTTGTTTGATTCTTTCCTTCACCTTTGGGAAATCAATTAGTGGAATAGTTTCAGAAGTCATACCGAGACCTAACTTATCAAAGTAGGGTCTTTGTATCGAAAGAATCTTATCCAATTTTTCAGAACCATTTGAAAATCTTTTTGATGTGTTTGAAATATCATTTTTTAAATGAGTATTTTCTTTGGAAACAAAATCTGAGTTTTCTTTCAAGATTGTAAAGTTCTTATCTAACTTTTCAAACTTTTCTTTCCAAAATTTCTCCTGTTGCTTCAATGTAGAATTCTCCTTTTTTTAATTCGAAGATCCTCTTAAGAGAGGTTTTTAGACCAAGACATAGTTTATCAATATATCTCGAAACTTTGACAGGAATTTTTAGATTACTAACATCAAGCTCACTGTCTGAGTCTGTATCTGACTCAAAGTCTGAGTCTGAATCAGATTTTGCCATCAAACAGATATTGGCATAATCATCATCACTTTCTTCACATTCAGTATCACTCCAAGTCTCTGCTTTGAGTGCCTTTATGTATTTCTCAGCATTTCCTTTCCTTTTCCTTAACAAAGGATAGTTGGGTCTGATGTGTCCCTTTTTCGTGCATTCAAAGCAAGTCACTTATTTGTTGGAATCATCTTCCTCTGTTGATTTGTTCTGAAACATTTGTGAGCTTTGTTTCTTCCAATTGAATTTTCTTCCCTTTCTGTTCAGCTTTCTGAATCTCTTTTATCATGAGTGTCAGTTCTTCATCATTTAAATCTTCTTCAGAGTCTGTAGTATCAGAATAATCATTAGATTTTAAGGCAATAGATTTCTTACCTTTTGAATCTTCTTCTTCATTGGTGTGCTCTACTTTGTAAGACTAAAGAGTTCCAATCAATTCATCTACAGAGAGTGGTGCAATCCTTTGTGTTTCCCTTATTGAAGTCTTTATATAATTCCAGTCTTTAGAGAGTCCACATAGAAGCTTGTTGACCTTCATATGTCCTGAGATTGGATGTCCCTGATATTCAAGACCATTCACAATTTCAGTAAAACGACTAAACATGTCAGTTATTGATTCTCCTTATCTCATCTTGAAAACTTCATATTGTCCCAAAAGAATATTGATCCTTGTCTCTTTCACTCGATCAGTTCCTTCATAGGTGATGTGAAGCCTATCCCAGACTTCTTTTGCTATATCACAAGAGGATATTCTATTATACTCAGTAGGAGATAAAGCACAATATAAGGAATAAATGGCTTTAGCATCAAGAGTCTGTCACTTGGTTATTTCTTCTTGAGTCATCTCAATAGGAGTAGCAACTTCTTTTCCTCTCTCTGATTCTGATGCAGCAGTAGGAATGATTCCTTTGTCTACCACTTCCCATTTTAAGGGATCTTTCGATCTTATGAATGCTTTCATCTTGTTTTTCCATATGCTGTAGTATTTTCCATCAAAGTATGGAGGTATGATATTGCTTTGACCTTCAACCAACCATGTAGGCAATATACTAGTCATAGATCTTTAACTCGGAAGTAAAAACACTTCTAATAAATTAGTACACAAGCTCTGATACCAATTGTTAGAACTAGTATGAGCACCTAGAGGGGGGTGAATAGGTGATTAAAATTATTTTTATAAAACGTAACAGAATGATGGACTAAGGAATTAAAAACAGTAATCGATGTAAGTGAAAGCAATGTAAAGTAAAAGAATTAGGGATAGAGAATCAAGACTCCAGATTTATAGTGGTTCGGCTTAGACCAAGCCTATGTCCACTCTCCCACACGGACAGCCTACTGGCTGGATTTCACTAAGAATCAAAAAGAGAAATTACAGTCTCACGCCCTTGATTCCACAGTGTAGAGACTACTACACTTCCTCAATGTCTCACCACACTTCAGTCTCTCTTTTGATTACAAATATAGCTCGAAGGATAAGATCACAAAATAACAAAGAGATTCAGACTTTGGAATTCATCTATTTCGCACTCTTGAACAACTTGAATGTCTCCCTTAAATACTTCTTCATGCCTTCATTACCGTTGGCACCTTTCAAAAAAGTTCTTCTAATCAACCCGTTGGATAGTTTCAATTCAAAGAGATTTCGAGCTCTTTAAGGAAAATGACGATAGCCCATCAATCATGCTCGCCCATACAATCAGGATCTTGGTTTCCATAAGTAGCTACTTCCAAGTATAAATTGCGAATCTAGAGAATCTAGATTATTCGAATACGAATAGAAGATCTTGAAGTGCTAATTTTAGTCGTGAGATATTCCTTAACCGTTGGAGTCAAAACCATACTAGATAGAATCAGAATAGAAGTTTTAACTTTGTCGGTCTAAAAACTGTCCAAGAGAGTAGACTTTGAAACTTGAGTCTGGAGGTCTTCAAACTTTGGTCTTCAGACTTTGCCAGTAGAGTCTGCAAGTCTTCAGACTAGACTGATGGAAATATTTTGTCGACTTCAAAATACCTTAAGAGGATTTTTCTAACAGTTAGTACTAGCCCTTTTCAAATTGGATGAGCTTTATGATGTCGATAAGATCTCCATACCAAAGCAGACATCCACTACCCTTCCCAGCAATGTCTGCCTGGGTATATGCGGTGCAAGTACAATTTTTCAGGCACTTGGTCCTGCATTCGTCAAGGCTCATGCTTTTGTTCACCCAGTAACTTAACATATCAGGAACCTTCACACCCTCCAGCTTCTCAAACCCTTCTCCTTTAGGACAATTCAAGGGCTTCTTCTTAACGCACCCATTGGACCAAACAAGCATCGCCCATTCCTGGGGCGATTTCGAGGTATACTCGGTCAGGTAGCTGCACATCTGCACATCACCAATCGTGCACACAGCGTTAGGCCCACATTTTGGATACTCATCATAGGAATCATTTGGCAACTCATATATGACTATCCACTATGTGTTATTGTTCCAGACACAGCGATGAAGCGTGCCAGAGGGGCTGAGCACAGCCCTTGTGATGGTGGAATCATTGTTGAGTTGATAGGTATAGTACACTTCTTGAGCAGTCATCATAAACTCGGGATTGATGATTGCATTCGGGTTCATCGGCACTCCACTTAACTGATTACCATCCCAAGGCCCACTTCGTTCAATTACTGAAGCATTCCTGCGGAGGAATTTCTGGGGCAGTCCCTAGAGTTCAACTGCATATGTGATGTCTCCTGTCTAAAGGATTGTCCAAATCCCTCCAGGAAGTGAGGTACCGATTCAAACCGATCCTCAGGTCCCATCCTAGCTTTATCCCTGCTAGTAATGTATGGAAAGGATAATCGAAACTCTACCACAAGAAATTCCCCGAACCATTGTTGTTTTCATCTATCAGGATTAGATTCCCAGAGTCCAGGAGCCACGCAGCCACGTCATTGGAGGTCAGATTTGCTGTGTTTGTGGACCCCTAAACGGCTCTTCCTATTCCATCAATGATGATTAGATTCCCTCCTGTCCCAATCTGAAGAACTCCTGATGAGCCGTTGATTGGATCGTCCCTATTCGCCACCCAGACAATGGTCTTCGCGGGGATGTTGTAGAACCATATCCCAACATACCGGTTAGATGAGTTTCCAGCGCTGAAGAATCCAAGCTCAAACTTTGCTCCCGCTGAAACTAGAGTTTCATTATCTCTGACCGGCTGAGACAGAGTTATCGTGTCAGCTGATCTGCTCAGCTCTGCTGCTGTTGAAAGCAACGTGATGAAGATGAAGAAGTGAAGAGGAGAATGAAGAATCTCCATTGAAGAAACAGAACCCAGATAGCGAATTATATGTAATAGTGTGGCTCAGAATTGGAGTTTTGTCGGATTTTGTTTTTTCAAACACGGTTGGCGGCTACGAGGAAGGTATTTTCTCTAGAAAGATGGTTCCAATAAACAAGCGTTAAGTGTAAATTTTGTGGCTGTATTCGTTTTCCAAACAAACTTGATGGTGGCAGAATGAAATTCAATTGGTTTGATCAAAGTTGAATGTGGATATACGCTACCGATTTGGTGAAAGACCAAGTGAAAATTTCTTTGGATATATCCCAGTGACAAGAGTACAAATGTTGATTAGGTTCGTTATTGACTTTGTTGGTAAAGAACGGACCAATCTATGTGATTTAGGTGCATTACAATCTCGTGTTTGGATTATTCAGATCTGTTATGATTTGCACCTGATCCAATTCATGAGGTTAGTCGAACAGTTCATAGAACTTCCTCATTCTATCGGCTCATCCATAATGAATCTATTCTTCTCATTGATAGTGTCTGGATAATTTACCATCCATTATACACTAGAAAAAAGGATAACTTCTGATGATCAGATTATTTAATATAATTACTTACAAACATTTGGAGAAAAATTACTGATTGCAAGATTGGCAATATCACCATTGATTAAGAAAAAATTATGACGTATGACAATAATTACTAATTGATGGGGCCCTAAGGCTAAGCATTACAATCATTGAGACAAGTTATTGAGATTGTAAACGCAACTTCACGATAAATTTATATAATTCATGATTTTTCTTATGAAGACACCAATTATGGGAAATTCAACCTTAAGATAATTTAAGGTATTAACTTGTCAATTATAATGGCTTATCAGAAAATTTCAATTATTTGGGAAAATCTGTATTTTCCCAAATTTATATCATCACTTAAAAAAATTTGAGGCATATCACCATGTTAGATGCGTTTAGGAAGACTTTTGGGGAAAGTCTTTAGGAAAATGCAAAGACCTTTGAATAAAATGTGTTTTTCAAAATACAAATTGTGTTTGGTAAATTGTAATTTGAAAGCCCTGTGTGGAGTACTTTTGAGAAAAATGGTGTTTGGGGGAATTACATTTACAAAGGACTTTTATGATAAAAAAAATTATCAAAAGAAAAATAAAAAAAATTGACCGACAAGAGCAGGTGGCCACTAGCGATCAAAATTTGTTGCCGGCAGCTGACATCTGACTTAGGTAGCCCCGGAGATGATTGGGGAGGGCTACCCGGGGTCGAGCAACACCTGAAGACCACCGGCAAAGGCCGCCCGAGGTCGAGTGACCTCCGGCGACCCTCGAAGACCATTAGCAAAGGCCGCCCAAGGTCGCATGACGCCACCGCGACCTCCAGCGACCCCGGATCTGGGGCAGCGAGATCGTGTGACCCAGATCGGGGGTGGCAAGGCCCTCCTGCAACCCTGCCAACCCAGATTTGGGTCGCAGCGACCTACACCTCACCGCGACCCAAATGGCGCGGCGGTCGCGCACCCCCTAACGATCGCAGACGACAATCGTTTGGGCGACGGTCGATGATGACTGCCTGCCCTTCGCCGGTGACCGCTTGTGGAAGAAGAAGAAGAAGAAGAAGATGAATAGTGAGGGCAAAACCGAAAAAACGAAAAATCAACGAGGATAATTTGGGAAGAAAAGTTTTTATTTAGGCTCTCCTCAGCATGCCGAGAAGGCTGAAAGCCCAAGGTAGCCCCCAACCTACCTTGGGCTTTCAACCTTACAAATGCCAGCTTTACCATTAAGCCCCTTCCAAAGTTTTTCCCAAACACCTTTATTTTGGCCTAAGGGGCTTTTGATGCCCAAAGCTCCTTTGAAAACTTCTCCCAAACGCACCCGTTGTAGGTCAATTACTAAGTGGTTACCATTTCCGCTTAAGGACTCTATAGTCAAAACTACCGTCCAAAACAATAAATTAATAGTTATGGCTACAAACGAGTTACAATGGTTATTCTATAATATAATTTTTTTGTCCATTTGATTAACCCTTACATTATTTTAGATAAATTACGATAATTTTAAAAAGAAAGGTTGGGCAAAATTGGGACCGGTCCCACTTTTGTCCCCACGGGACTCTAGAAGCACCCGCAATTGAAATCAATTTGAGTCTGCAAACGAAGACTATATGCTAGAGCAGGAGAAGCGCTAAGCACCATTATTGCTTATTCAGTACACATGGTAAAGTCAAAAAGGGATTTTGACCCAACACTATATTTTAAGGAAATTTCCAATTTTTTTTTTTTTTTTATAAAAAATCATTTTTATGGTAGAAATTGGTAGAATCCAAGACGTTCAGGACAAGCTAGCTACCGTGTGACACCTTTGTCACATTTCAATAGTCTTTATCCCACACTCTGAAATTAGGTTTAGTTGGCCTTATAGAGGGTTGACACGTGGTGGACAGCTCATAGCCAAGTTGGAGCCCGACATGGGGGAAAATGGCTAGCTACCGTGTATGTTTTTTGCTAGACGATGAGACCGTGGGGTCATCCCTCCTCCACACTTAAGCGAGATTTGGACATTGCCTCGGGGTTATTCGGACTCAAGTTGCATAAATCAGATCTTTCTAATGAATGTTTTGAAGTTCTTATGTTGTTTCCCTCTTAATATGTTTCTGGTTCAAGAATTCTCACTTTTTCAATAAGAATTAATCTCTCTGAGCAGGACTAGCAAAGGATAATTTCAATGAACGGGATATTAAACGGTGGGGTTGGCCGAATTTATATGCATGCGCCCATTGGTTTTGCAATTTGTCTTCAAAGTAGTGCGACAAAGTCCATTACTAGGTATAGTCCACGTGACAATGGGACACCACTTTTCTAAAAGAAATGATGACAAAGAAGGACTTCATCATAATTTTATGAAAACGCTCAAGGACTTGATTGCATGATCAAATTGGTAAATTGATCAATCAAACCCCATACATAATGTTTGAGGACTTCTAATGAAATCTATTAGTTAAAACATTGTGTCCTTAGATGAAAGTATAACCCTGGGGAGCTTGGGAGAATATATTGCATAATATCAATCAAATGTGGTAATGCGAAATACTAACTTAGATATGGCAAACTGAGCTGATCACCATTGATTAATAACACAATCTATCTATGCGAAATACCATATAATTTGTTGGTTAAAGATGTCTGGTCTATTGACTTGATATTTGGGAGTGTTTGGTTTGGGACTCTAGCCGTTCTCAATTGTGCAATTTCCATTTGAGGATTCCCACACGAGAATGGGAAGTATAAGGGAAGATTAAGGTGTAGACATGGATTTGTTTTTCCCCTCAATGCCGGCACACGCGGGGAAAGAGTCAAGTTCGATTTTGACAATTGTGGTCGGTCCAACTACTCCGAAATCCACGAAGATTATGGCATTGTTGATGCTTCTTTTCCACTGCACGTCTGCTTTTTGCCATTTTTTTTAGGTGTGTGTGTGTGAGAGAGAGAGAGAGGAGGTGCTATGGTGGGTCCCGTCGCAATGACAGCAGTGGAAGTGGCGGGTGGCTAGGAGACCTCGACGATCGGTTTTGGCAATAATGTCGATGGGCTTTAGTGGTGATTAAGCTAGGGGTTTGTTAGTAGCTGTGACGGAAAAAAAGGGATCAAATTGAGAGGGAGATAATCGGTTAGATGGGCTAAATTGGTTACATCCAAATAGTATAAAGAGTAAATTGACCAAAATTAAAACAACGAGGGCAAAATCACACATCGATCGAGAATACAAGAGTTTAATTGTCATGATCTCCCTTGAAATTGAGGGTGCAAAATTGTAGCTCTGAAAATAGAGGGTTGCGGACTGATGAAAGATGTGACAAGGCAAGTATGTCCTGGGAATGTCTTGCATCTGATTCACGTGGATTGACCACGTTGCTGCCTAGTCCGTCGTCCTATCCCGGACGATTGCGGGCGTCGTGCTTGGCTATAGCCACTGTTCGAAAAAGACCTCACCAGAGAGGATTGACCGGAGCCTGGCCTTCTCGTAGTGTTCATTGAGTCAGCTTCACGACAAGCACAGATCCTGGGATTGGATGAGATTGCTGAACTAGTGGTCAACCAAATCAGCTAAGTTTCTCCATCATCTCTCTCTCTCCCTCTCTCCTTCAACTGATATTATCTCATATTTCTCTATTTAACTAACTAATTCTCGAGAGCTCGTGACTTTTGGCCCCTATGACTAGCAGAAGAGCACACGCAAATTCATGCTGAATAACAGGAAGAGCATGACATACGTGTCCAGAGCGAAACGAACGTGGTACACGCGTGGTCCGATGTACACCGACGATGACATTGTTCTCGACATATCGTAGAAGATTGATAGTGGTTGACTGTGCAGAATATGGGGTTATGCTCCTATAATGTCTAGTAGAATGTTGATCCTGGATGACGGCCTAGAGTATTCAGCCTCGGGCAAGAGCAGCTTGGCCCACTGAAAGGCAACGGTGTCCATGTCAATAACACTTGCAGGGAATCGACCATCGAATGTGTACCAGCATAACGAAGTTCAATTCTAGCAGAATTTTTTTGACATGTCCATGGAATTCTGATACAGTTGCAGAGCGACAAGAAGCGACTATAAACTGATTCTTCAACCCGGTGCTTCATTTAAGGTCGAAGAATGTGGAACTTCACTAGTTAATGGAAATGCCTAGCCTGATGATCAGATTGATACGTATAAGCCTGCAACAGATAGGATATTATGCTAAGAAAGTGCAAGAAGTTATTTCATATGATTGTAACATCATTTGGTATGAAAATAATCGAGCATTTCATTTATTAAGACTCTTTTCTTATTACTGCTATAGTCAAAACATGGTATTGAAATAGATGTTGCCAACACAGTATATGCTCGGAGTTTGGGGTGGGGCGGCTGTTAATTCCCACTTTCCCGGCTACAAAATGTCTTTCTTACCAATCCGCTTTAGCAGCTGGAGGAATCGGACCAACGTTAAACTTCACCTTGTTGATTTCTTCCATGATTAGGTACATCGCTTTTGGTGAACTTGGAACATCTCTCGGTTAGTGATGCATTGCTATCTCGCATTGGAAAGACTCAGCAGAAGCGAGAGACTGCACATGCTTGGCAATCTATCTACCTTCTAATAATGTTATGGTAATCTTATTTGAGTTACCATCTCTTCGACTCATTTCAACGTCAGTGTTTTCAGAGCTCCTCTCAATGTAGAAACCGGGCTGCTTGGGCTGTGGTAGGGAAGCACTCTCACCGTCCAACATCAGTAGCACAGATGACATATTTGGTCTATCGTTAGGATGCCGTTGCACACATAATAGCCCGACTTGTATGCATTTTACAACTTCCGATAGATCGAAAGAATTTGGAAGTTGTAGATCTATGAAGTCGGGTGCCTTCCTTTCAAGCCACAACTTCCAGGCCTGACAAAAAAGAAGAAGAAGTGAATTTTTCGGCCATTTCCAACGGAAGTATTGCTGTATTATGAGAATTTGACTTCTTAGAGCGTTGTCGCACATGTCCTAGAAGATTGAAGCAATGGTCCGGATGATTGAATTCTCTATTCCTCTTTCCGCATATTATTTCCAGCAATAGTACCCCAAAGCTAAAAACGTCTGATTTTGTTGAGAAAAGCCCATCCATTGCGTATTCTGGTGCCATGTAACCACTGCAAGCAAAACAATATGGATAAAAAGAAAAGTAATTTGAATGTGAATGTGTAAGCCCATGAAAATCCTTCTCACTACTTACTAAGTACCGACTATCCTCTCTGTTTTCACTAGTGACTGATCTCTGCCAAAGACTCTAGCCACACCAAAATCCGATATTTTAGGGTTCATCTCATTGTCAAGCAAGACATTGCTTGCTTTGAGATCCCTATGTATGATTCTCAATCTTGAATCTTGATGGAGATAGAGGAGTCCCCGCACAATTCCTATGATAATGTCGAATCGCCTTCTCCACACTAGAGAATTTTCTCTTGTTTTACCTGATTTAAACGTTTTTCTAATCAGTAATTTTGGATGAAAGATATTTTCAACAAATTGCATATTGAATGGATATCAAACAGAGAAGGTATTGGTCAGAGCAAACCAAATATGAAAGAGTCCAGACTTCCATTAGGCATGAATTCATAGATTAGCATCCTCTCTTCTTCAATACAACACCCCCGAAGTCTAACAAGATTTCGGTGCTGAAGCTTCGCGATCAACATGACCTCATTCTTAAATTCATTAAGACCTTGCCGAGAGTCTTCTGACAATCTCTTGACTGCTATTTCTTGCCCATTTGTCAGCTGACCCTGACAAGTGAGTACCCTGACAAGTGAGTTGCATAATTTTTCCCAAGTGACAGGGGATAATAAAGATGAAATGCGGAATGAAGAGTAGTGTTCTTTTGTACGACATATGAAATCGTAGACTAAACTCTACCTTGTATACGGGGCCAAAACCTCCTTCTCCTAACTTATTTGATTCACAAAAGTTGTTAGTTGCTCGTAAAATGGTGACCATATCAAAGATCGGGAGTTGTAAGTTGTTCTCATCTTCAGCCGGAAGGTCGAACGTTATCCCTGTTGACCATGGAACTTTCATCAGAGCATATTTTCTTTTTTTCCCCAGAATAAATGAACTATATGTAGGGAAAAAGTGTTAAAAAAGTCCTAAACCTTTTGTATTTTTGTCAATTTAGTTCTAAACATCTTTCACTTGGTGCCAATTCAGTCATTTCCAACTAATTTTTGTCGAATTTTGCTGACTGGGCGTCGGCCGACTGACGTGGCACGATTGGCGCTAACATGTACAACTTTTAATAATACTTTAATATTTTTGAATTCTATTTTATTTTATTTTACCTTTTCCTTTTCTTTTTTTCTTTTTTCATTCTCCTCCTCCTTCCTCCAGCTGATCATTGGACCTCAGTGACCAACCCTTGACCTTGCCAAATCTGGCTAGGTCGAGCCCTCGCCCAGCCTTTGGCAAGGCCTTGGCCATGAGGGCAGCCTCGTCGCCCAATGTGAGGCTGCCCTGCGAGGCTACCCTCACGGCCATTGGCAAGGGCTCGAGCCTCGCCAAAGGCCGGCAAGGTGGACCTCAACCTCGCCGACCATCACCTTTGATCGGACCAGTTGGAGGAAGGAGGAGGATAATGAAAAAAGAAAAAAGAAGAAAGAAAAAAAAATGTAAACATATTAAAATATTATTAAAAGTTGTCTATGTCAACGCCAATTGTGCCACGTCAGCCTATCAGTGCCCGGTCAGCAAAATCTGGCGAAAATTAATTGGAAATGTTTCAATTGGTACCAAGTGAAAAGATTTATGACTAAATTGGCATAAAAAATATTTATGACTAAATTGGCATAAATGCAAAAGATTTAAGACTTTTTTTTAACACTTTTCCCCTATATGCAAGCAATGAACAGGTATCAACTAAGACACAAGTGTTAGCAATGAGGGCTCAGCGATGAACTTTCCAAGTAGCAATAGATCTAAATTTCATTTGACTTGATGAGAAAATATAAGATTCTTTTCCGTATGCTATCAACTTTCATTATTGATTGTTAACCCAAAAGTAAGGAAAACTGATAGTAACAAAAGTAGCAATGCTATGACTTGACGCCAAGATACGAAAAGAGAGAACCGAGACTTGTAGTTGAGGTTCTGAAAACAAATTCTAGTCAGACCCACAATTGCTATAAAGCAATAGCTCAACTCAACTTTAGGAAATGGAGTACCTTGAGCATGTTTTTTCTTCTTCCTAAAAATGCAGAAATAAAGCACCACCAAAAGCACGACAAATGCCACGGAAATCGCCACTGCCACCCATTCTTTCCACTTGGAATTTGCTGAATCTGAGAACATTGAGAGGTTAAAGGTGATCAAAATCAACGATGAATACGATTATCGCATGTCCAGGAATAAAAAATTAAAAAAGGTATACGTACTACCGAGGTCTGAGGCTGAAACACGAATGTAAAGATCTTGATTCGCATATTCGCTGAGTTTTCTGACATCAAGAAGATCTCCAAACCATAGGAGACAGCCGCTTCCACCTCCTGTGGCATCTATGCTTGCGTAGGCCCTGCATGAGCAGTTCTTGAAGCACTCTAATTCACATTGCTTAAGGCTCATGCCAGTGTTCATCGTGAACTGCAACAAATCAGGTATTTTCACATCTTTGAGCCTCTTAAACCCTTCTCCTTTAGAACAATTAAATGGGTTCTTACTGACACACCCGCTGCTCCTCACAAATGTATCCCACTCTGCCTGTGACTTCGGTTGATAACCAATCATGCAGCTACATATTTGAGGATTGTTGATCGTGCACATGCTATTGGGTCCGCAATTCCCGTAGACATCACAGGCATCATATGGCAACATATAAATCATGGTCCACTCCTGCGTTTCCTCATTCCACAGGTACCGTTGGTGATTCCCTGAAGCGTCTAATACCAACCTAGTGATGGTGGACTCATTGAAAATGTTGAACGTGTAGTAGACCTCTTGAGAATTGTTGACGAACTTGGGGATGAATATCAAATTAGGAGCGAACCCAACCCCGCTGAACTGTTTTCCATTCCAAGGCCCAGTTCGGAAGTATTTGACACGTCCCTTACGTATGACTAGTTGGGGAATTATTTCTCCAAGATCGACACCATAGGTGAAGTCTCCAGTTGAGGGATCCTCTGCGCTCTTCCAGGATGTCATGTGCCGGTCCAAACCCATCCTCAGGTCCCACCCGAGCTTCATGCCCGCCAATATTGTGTTGGAGGGATGATCAAAACTCTGCCAAAGATAGTTTCCGGAGACATTTTCACTGTCATCTTTCAAAACTAGATTTCCAGAATCCAGGAGCTGAGCAACTACGCTTTGCGAAGTAGCATTCATGTTATTCGATGACCACAGGACTCTTTCTGCTTGGTCAACAAGGACTAGTTTACCTTCACTACCTATCCTCAGAACCCCTGACGAATCATTCACCGGATTATCTCCATTTGCCACCCAAACGGTGGTATTTTCTGGGATGTTGTGGTACCATATTGCGAGGAATCTGTAGCTGGAGTTTCCAGGGCTGAAGAAACCTAGCTGAAACTTTTCTCCTGCCGACACTAGAGTATCACCATCACGAATTGTCTCAGATGATCTCAACACATCGACTGACTTGCATACTTCTAGTGCAAACATACAAATTGAAATGAAATACAGTATGGAAAAACAAGGAATTTCCATCTATTATTAGCCTTTCACGCTTGCAAATAGAACTAGCAGGAGGAGAAAATTGAGTTCGCTGGAAATCTGGTGTTTGTTGAAATGAAGAAAGTGGGACAAATTCCTCATGATGTGTTGGTTCCATGACCCCATATTTAATGAAGATTTGCTGGTAGCCACAAACCACAAGCCTAACAGACTTCTGAGTCACTTTTCTCAACTAACTCAGGAATTGCCTTAGCCAATGGGGAGGGGGGAAGCGGTCCAAGACATTTAATGTAATTGGACTTTTCCACAAATGACCTTTGAAAGCCAACTACACTCGGGTCTATCAAAGTGTTAAAGCCTGGCAAATTATTCACATCAACATTTTTCTGTATCCTCCGCATCATAATTTTTCACCGGTGCCCCCCAAGAAATTTTGCACGGTGATTCATGGGCTCGCAAATTTTAAAACAGAACCGATTCATGTGGATTGACCATTGCTGATTGGTCCATGGTCCTATCCTAGGCGATTATGGGTGTCGTACTTGACTCGCCATTATTCATACGACCTCACAAGAGTGAATTAACCGCAAACTTCACCTTCTTGAAGTGTCCATTGAGTTAGCTTCACAACGAACACAGATATTGGGTCAGTCTTGAAGATTGAGACTTTACCAATAGCGTGTTGTGTCACTCTATCTTATGCATCAGAAGCTCTTGGCCTCTTTCTTGGTCATACTCTCCCATTCTTAAAAGATTAGGCTCACAAACTCAACGAAATAGAGTAAAAGCGAAAAAGAGAAATTAAAACACAAGATATATCTTGGTTCACCTTTAAATTAGGGCTATATTCAGTAGATCATTTTATTATAATTAGCACCTTCAGTCTCTTTGGAACTACTCTTAATTACGAGAGAGAAAAATTACATATCACGGGCATAAAAAAACCTTAGGGCCAAGAAAGCTCTAAGCCCACTCAATAGCTATTCATGAGTCCAATCCCAGACTACTAATAAATTATAAGCCCAAACTGTAAAAGTCTTTTGGCAGCCCGAGGCACTACCCCTACAATCCCTAGATCCTCATGCCTTCGTGTTGACGGAGAGTATGAACTACACGCCAATAGATATTATATCGGAGAAGAACACGTGGCCCTTAAATTGGTGATGAGATTGTTGAATTTTTGGTCAACGAAATCAGCCTAGTTTCTCCATCCTATCTCTCTTTCTCTTCTCTTCCTTTGACTTATATTATCTCGATTTTTCTCTCCTCTCCCAACTAAGTCTCAATAGTCCATAACTTTTCTCCATTGTAACCAGCAGAAGAGCACATGTGCATTCATGTGGAATAACGGGAAGAACATGGTAGTCCATTGCAAAATGGATGTGCTGCACATATAGTCCAATGTAACTGAGGATGGCATTGTTGTCGACACATTGTGGAAGGTCTATAGTGCTTGACAGTGCAGAATACCAATTATGCTCCTATGATGTTTAGTAAAAAACTGATCAATGGATGACAGCCTAAGTATTCAGCCTCGGGCAACAGCAGCTTGGCCTACTGGAAGGCGACCGTATTCTTGTTGATAACACGTGCAAGAATTGACTATTGAAGGTGTACAAGCACAAGGAAGTTCGATTGTAACATAAATTTTTTCAAAAAGTCAAAAAGTCAAGGGAAAAAAAAAAAGAAGAGAAAAGAAGGTTGAAAAGTAAAGTTAAAAAAAAAAAAAAGCAGAACGGTGGGCGCTCATTTATAAGAGATGCACGACAAACAGAAAAGGAAAAGCGGAAAAAGATAAAAGGAACAAGAAAAGGAAAGACGGGTTTTGCGCATAAACCATAGAGGTTTCGTCAAGTCAGATCAATTATGTATCACAACACTTGATGAGTGCTTGTGCCCTTCATTCTTCTAACCAAAATAATTTTTGGGTTAGAGCTCAACTTTGAAGTTTTGGGAAATTTGAGTCATGAAATCCAATTTCTAAGTAATTGAGTTTTAGAATTTCATGGAAATTGTGGATTATGACATTGTAGAGCTCTGAGTTTTAATGGGAGTTGATTTGAAGCAACAGTTTTGTCGGGGCAAATTTTAGGTTTTACTTAAGAGTTTCACGTTGTGTTTAGGTTTGAATAATCGATTTCGCTTTGAGTGAACTATTTACATGTAGTTTAGCTGGTTCATAATTGCTATAGTATTTTACTAACTTTTGACAACAATTCTCGTTTAATTGTTAGGATTACAATATCATTGACGTGTATAGTCACATTGTGGGTAATCCTAGATAAGGGATGCTATCTTTTTTATAAATTTTTAAACTCTTATCTTCAAAGCTATAAAGATTTAATATTTTATGAGTTATGAACGAGTATGTTTGTGTCACGACCTACCTCTCGAGAGAGGGCATAGGTTTAGGGGTATTGTCTAAAAGATGGGTATACGACCCATGATTAAGCACAAGCCCTTCCAAGCCTATACCTCACGCGACTTTAGGATGTTCATAAGAATTTTGTGATAAGAAGTCACCACTAACCTATTGGGATCAGTTAGAAATTAAGTAAAGCATAGGTGTGTACCTTACTTCCTACGGAATCAAAGAATCTAAGGTCAGGAACTTAATTATACTATTTAACCAATTAGTGAAATTTTGATATCTAATCTTGTTCATTTTAAAAAAGATTTTTGACATGCAATTTGAATTAATTTTAGACCAATCCATTAACATGCATAGTGACTATGGGTGCGTTTGGTAACGATTTTGTTCCCGGGAACAAATTCTGATCATAAATGATTATTTTTGATTTCGTTCCCGGGAACTGATTATGAGTAAAATAACGTGTTTGGTAACTGTACAATTTTTTTTTTATTTTGGAATAGAATTACGTTTGGTACCGTGTTCATTGATTCTATTCCAAATCAATTTATTTAATTTTTATAATTTTTTCTTTTCTTTTTTTTTTTCCTTTTTTTTTTCTTTTTTCTCCTATTCTAATTCTTCTTCAGGCTAGTTGCCAGTCCTCGGCGAGGTTGGCCCTCGTTGGCTCGGCCTCACCGGACCTCACCCTAGCTTGGCGAGCTCGTCGGATCGGTCGCTAGCGACCGGTGGCGGTGATCGGCGGTGGCGACGGTCGGCGATGGGGTGGGCGGTGGCGGTGGCCAATGGCAAGGTGGACGGCAGCTGGTGGCGGGGTGGACGACGGCCAATGATGGCGGCAATAGGTGGCCGCGGACGGTGGCGACGACAGGTGGTCGCGGACGGCGGCGGCAGCGAATAGCGATAATGGACGGCGGCGGCGGACGGCGGCGACCGGCGGCGGCGGCGGATGGCGGCAAGCGCCGGCGGGCGGCGGTTGCGAGATGTCGATCGATGAAGAAGAAGAAAATAGAAGAAGAAAAGTTTTGATTCTTAATTTCATTTCCGGAACAAGAATCAACTTTTTTTTTATTCTTAATTCTCGTCCCAAACTAATTCTGAGAACAAAAATTTTACCAAATGTGATTCTTGTCTCAAACTGATTTTAGGAACAAAAAATCAGAATCTGACACTGTTGGGATGGTTATCAAACATGCCCTATGTGTGTATAATTAGTAATATAACAATGGGCGACTAGAGTCACATTAGGAAGATTGCATTAGAAGAGTCAAAATCTAGCATTATCAAATAAGGAACATGCTATTGCTTTTTAAGCTAAAGGAAAACCATTAACATATATAAAGTGCGCAATTAAGGGTATTCATTTCTAAGGATAATAAAAATCCTAAGATAAAGTCCTAAGGGCATTGGTTAACCATAAGCATAATTGAAAGACTTCCATTTTTCATGAGAAAATAACCTAAAAGATTAATTTGAATGTTTTTGAGGATTTTTAATTTTTAAATTTTTTAGAGATTTTTGGGAAAATTGAATTTTCGAATTTTAGAAAAAAAATTCTAGATTTTTTTTAATCTTTTGAATTTATTCTTTTTTATTATTTTTCTAAGTACTACTAAAATTTTTAGACATTTTCTGAATTTTTTAATTTTCATTTTTTAGTAATTTTTGAATTTTTTTTAAAAAAATACAATTATTTAAATATTTTCTAAATTTTTTGGAATTTTCGGAAAATTTTTGAATTTTTATTATTTGTCGAATTTTTTGAACTTTTTTGAAAGTTTTTGAATTTTTGAAATTTTTAATATTTAATGTTATTATATTCAGGAAAACGGGTTCGGGCTGGGTAAATCAATCCGGCCCATTGACCCCACCCATTCGGATTAAAAAAGAAAAGAAAATTTCATTTTTTTATTTTTATTTTTTAATGATTTTTCCATCTTTCCCTGTACCTTCTTCTTCCTTGGTCTTCTTCACGACGTCATCCCTCCTCTTCTGGAGCGCCTTCCATCGCCCCGAGGCTCGTTCGTTTGTTTTTTTCCCCCACTTGACAAGCCTATGTCAAAGCTCAAGCCGCCGCTAAACCACCACCCTTCATCGGCCGTCCACTCCAACCGCCACTCGTCGGCCGACCTCCCCGCCGTCGGCCGAGCATACCCTCCTCGGCCAAAAACCGAACAAACAACGGTGACGATGGGAACGTAGCGAACGACCACACGGCCGACGCCCAGGGTCACCCAACACCACCGAAATATCACAATAGAGCGCGACGCGCCCGGACAACTCGATTTCAGCCAAAGACGAAGGCACGGAGACTAGATCTCGTTGTGGCATTCTATCGAACAAGTGCAATACGCTAGAGGAACGAGAGATTCCGGCTCGACTGAGACTCAAATCCAGACCGGGACTCTTGACAAGCGAACCAGAACACACAGCAACTCAATGGGGAACCGGCGGGGTCAGAGCTCGCGTGAGCCTGACGATCGCGAGATCCAACCCGGCGTGCCCAAAACAGGGTCCGAAAAGGGGAAATAAAAGGGGCTTACCGGTTCGGCTTGAGGACGTCGACAGGAGGAGATCGTCGGACGGAGTTCACGCGCGGCCGAGGGTCCCTCTCTCTCTCTCTTGAACATCTCTCTCCCTCTCGGTCTCTAGCTCTCTCAAGAAGAGAAAGACCAGCCAGAGCCGGGGAACGCCCCAAACAACTTCCTCCTCTCTCGCTTTTAAGCTCCGGCACGCGTGTCTCCTGCCATGCTGCAGCCGGCCTGGCCCCGACCACCAACTCCCGGTTAACGCTCTGCCAGGTCATGTTCCCTCTGCCTTGCGTACCTCGTCCTTCTCTGCCCTCTTTGTCCGTTCATTTTACCAATGTTCCCTCTGCCTTGCGTACCTCGTCCTTCTCTGCCCTCTTTGTCCGTTCATTTTACCAGCGTGAGGGGAAGAGGAAGGAAAGAAGCAATGAAGGCGAAAAAAATAGAAGAAGAGGGAAAGAGAGCAGGCTGGGCCGGCTTAGACCCAGCCCGATCTCGCCCCCTTCTTTCTTCTCCTCTTTTTTAAATAAACAAACAATTCTTTTAATTAATGTTCTTTTTCCTTTTTTTTTTTTACAAAAAGGCTCTATTTCTATTAATACATATACTTTTAATGTCTATACGCCATGTAGTCAACTTTTTTTTTTGGGGGGCTTTTTCCCTTTTGACTTGTTGATCAACACTATTACATAATGGATGCTTCGCTACTTATAAGAAATATGCACTACTCACTAAATTATGGTTGCTCACTCATTTCTTTCCCAATCTTTTCAGATGCCTCCATTAGAAGCCATTAGTACGAGAGCACTATCAATGGGTATTTTTGGGATTTGATTTTTTGGTATAGTTTGAGGTTGTGTCCTTTTGGAAGGAAGGACGGACTCTTAGTCCCCAATTCTAGTAGGATTCAGGGTGTAACATCTTTTACCCGATTCTTCGACCCAATGCTTCATTCGAGGTCGAAGCGTGTGGAACTTCACGTATCAATGGAAATGTCTAGCCTAGTGATCAAATCGATAAATATAAGTATGCAACTTATAGGATAATCAAGTATTTCCATCTTTTTCGAGAGTGCAAGAAGTTTCTTGCTAAGAAAGTGCGACAAGTCATATTCTTTTATGTAAGTGTAACATTATTTGGTATGAAAATATCAAGTATTTCATTTATTAAGATTCTTTTTCTTATTGCTGCTATAATCAAAACATGGTATTGAAATTGATCTTGCCAACACAGTATATGCTCAGAGTTTGGGTTGGGGAGGCTGTTTCCTGCTTTCCTGGCTAAAAAATGTCTTTCTTACCAACTGGTTCGGCATGTGGAGGAACAAGACTAGTGTTAAACTTCCACCATTTTTATTTCTTCCATGACTAGGTACATCGCTTTCAATGAACTTTGAGCGTATCTCACAATGGAAATACCCAGTAGAAGTGAGGGACTACACATGGTTGGCAATCCATCTACCTTCTAATAATGTTATGGTAATCTCATTTGAGCTACAATCTCTTCGACACATTTCAACATTTGTGTTTTCAGAGCTCCTCTCAATGTAGAAATCGGGCTGCTTGGGCTGTGGCAGCAAAGCACTCTCACTGTCCAACATCAAAAGCACAGTCGACATATTTGGTTTATCGTCAGGACGCCGTTGCACGCATAATAGCCCGACATGTATGCATTTTACGACTTCTGACAAATCGAAAGAATTCGGAAGTTGTGGATCTATGAAGTCACTCGCCTTCCTTTCAAGTCACAACATCCAGGCCTGACAAAAAAAGAAAAGAAAAAAGAGGTGAATTTTTAGGCCATATCCAGCAATGGTATTGCTTTATCATAAGAATTTGACTTCTTAGACGGTTGTCGCACATGTCCAAGAAGATTGAAGCAATGGTCTGGATGATCGAACTCTCTATTCCTCTCTCCACTTATTATCTCCAGCAACAATACTCCAAAGCTAAAAATGTCTGATTTTGTAGAGAAAAGCCCATCTATTGCGTATTTTGGCACCATGTAACCACCGCAGGAAAAACGATATGCATAACAAGAAAAGGAATGTGTAAGCCATGAAAATCTGACTCACTACATACTAAGTGCCGACTATCCTCTTGGTTTTCACTAGAGATAGATCTCCGCTGAAGACTTTAGCCATGCCAAAATCTGATATTTTAGGGTTCATCTCATTGTCGAGTAACACATTGCTTGCTTTGAGATCCCTATATATGATTCTCAATCTCGAATCTCCATGGAGATAAAGGAGGCCCCTCGCAATTCCTACGATTATGTTGAATCGCATTCTCCGTACTAGAGAATCTTCCCCTGTTTTACCTGAAACAAACCTTTTTCTAATCAGTAATCTAGATGAGAAAACGTTTCCAACAGACTGTGTATTAAATCAAAATCAAACAAAGAAGGTATTGATCAAATCAAACCAAATATGAAAGAGTCTAGGCTTCCATTAGACATGTACTCGTAGATTAGCATCCTCTCTTCTTCGATGCAACACCCCATAAGCTTCACAAGATTTCGGTGCTAAAGCTTCGTGATCAACATGACCTCATTTTTGAATTCATTGAGACCTTGCCGAGAGTCTTCTGACAATCTCTTGACTGCTATTTCTTTCCCATTTGGCAGCTGACCCTAACAAGTGAATTGCATATTTTTTCCCAAGTGACATTGGACAATAGAAACGAAATGCATGAATGAAGAGTAGTCTTCTTTTGTACGACGTATGAAATTGTAGACTAAACTTTACCTTGTTAGCCAAGGCATTTGCCTTCGACATTTACTTCGAGCCATCATCAGGCTCTTGAGTTGATCGTCAAGACTTCCGAGTTTTGTCTCTAGTCAAGGCATCCCTACTATAACCTGGGTCATTTTGGTTGTTAACCAAGGCATTCACCTCTAACATCCATTCCAGGCCATTATCGAGAGTCCAATCTCACGCCCTAGACCTAACCTTGGCGTGAGAATGTGACATCCTTTGCAACTGGATCAAGTTGCGACATCCTAGAAGGCATCGTTATTCCATTGATTCACCTCTAACATCCACTCTGGGCCATCATCGGGCATCTAGTGTTACGCCTGGACCTCCCCTTGGTGCGAGAATGTGACATCCTTCACAATGGGATCAAGTTGTGACGTCTCTGGAGGCGTCGCCGTCCCATTGATTTTATCGTTGACTTTAAGCACATGCAGAAGCATAGCGTGCAATCTCCATTCACCCAATCAATCAACAATAAACAATGGATAACTAGGGAGAAACACACACACATACATACCGCATACCTTTCATGCTTTATTTATTTACGTGAAACGATTACAAATTTACAAGCCTAACCTTAGGGCTGCTTCAATTGGTCATCCTCACACACAAAAATATATAAAAAAAATGGGGGTTACTCCTAACTCCTTCTATAAGGATAGCTATCAAAAATGGTTCCCATCTTTCGTTGGTGTCCTCACGGCGACGACTCAAGCTCTAGGGCATAGTCAAGGTCAGACTCGAGGTTGCTCAAGGTACTATTAGGAGGGGCTGTCAAACCCACGCAAATGACCATAAAAGTCCTCATCAACCCAAGCACACCAAGCCATGAATAAATGGGGGACTAGATGCCCCACACCCTCATCCACCCACACCATCGTGGTGTGGCGCTAGAAGAGAATGTTGGTAGTAGCATCCTCGATGTCTAGCACCATAATTTCCATGTGCACAGGAAGTCAGAAATAGGATGGTGGTAGATTCGCACCTCGAGATCTGAAAAAGTTAAACAATAACAATGAGTTAAAAACTCAATAAGTAAAAATCCTAAACCTTATATAGATAGATATCTTGCATCAGAGTCTTACAATTTCCTAACCTAAATATGTCGATGGTAGATCAATAGCAAAGTCCAAACTTTGCTTTAACTATATACATGATGGAATCTATTCTCAACCTAAGTCCCTCGAGTCCTAAACAAAGGCATATACGTTCACACGTGTGACAATTAATGCAAATAATAGCCAAAATATTCACACGTGTTAGACATCAGCATCCACAACATTATCAAAGCCTTTGAGACTCAAACAACAACCTTTAGGACATCTACATGCCTTTCACTTCTTGAACAATGACGATTATAGCATGCACCTACCTTCTAAGTCACTAAAAATGGCATTTAAAGCATGCACCCGTGTCATGCATCTCATATAAATCCATGTGAAACATGTGCGGGCCATAAAACAACTTCCAAAGTATGCACATAACACTCAAATACTTGGTACACACTTAGTGTCTCGAGAATCACATGGCATCCCATACTACCATGGTATCTCGAGTCCAATTATCAATCATACATAACTGAAGCCCCATGGTTCTTCTAGAAACTTGCAAGACATTGGCTCACTCTATTGAGCATGGTATCCGAAATGCATCGGACGTCATTCATATATAACACATTTCGCAAACAGCATCCCGTTGACGTGGGGTTATCATCTCGTTCTTACTAATGAGGCATCCGTCGACATGAGGGTATTGTCCCAAAATCCATCGATGATGGAATCCCTCATATGACCACACAAATCAAGTGTTCAAGCAATCGATTTTATCTTTCTCATTAGTCCAAGTATGAATGCCATAAGGACATGCCAAGTGATGTGTAACTCATGCCTTATTGTATATCCGACAATGAAATATGTTGAGCACGAAACTAGAATCATAGCTCGACCCGTGACACTTGAGTACCAACCTAGGATAATGAGGGGTCATAATAATTGGAATACGTGTGTTGGCAATGCACCTAAAATATTTTGAATATGTTCTAATTATTATCTATGTGTGTTGCACTAATATTGCCATGTGAGTTGTACTAATATGCAGGGTTGTGTCAAGGTGAGGTAAGATTGTATGCCGTTGCGTGTTTAGGTTGCATTTGAAGTGAATTAAGGTCCTAATCAAGGTTTAGGAAGTTGACTTGCTGAGATTTATATCTCACTCCGTAGTTGTTAATTATTTTCAGGGCCATAGTGTGGAGAACTACCAAGTACGGTTGTGGTGGGCGTGAGATGCAACACTTTTTGGCTGGCCTTGCCGTTAGTGAAGTTTAGGTTAACCCTAACACCAGCAAGTTTTTTTGAGTCGGCCGGTAGGAAGTCGCCCTTTGGAATGAGCTTGTAATTGTTAAACTTCCTAAGTTTAACAAGTAATAAATAAATGTTGTATCTTTGGAAATATTTGTTGTGTTGGACTTTAGGTGGGCCAAATGGTTGGCCCATTGAGGCCCAAGAGGGGGCTATCACCGGCCCATTTGTTGGCCCAAAGCCAACCGGAAATGGAGCCCCTTTTGTGCATGAAGAGAAACATGTGTCCCTCCTTGGATTGCCAAGTGTAGACCATGCAATTAGCAATCATTGCTAATGATGGAAAGGGAGACCATTAGGGGGGGGGGAAAGCAACCGGATTAAGGAAGAGAGAGGAGGAGAAAGTCACACGGTGAGAGAGAGAGAGAGAAGTGAAACCGAGAGGAAGAAAGGAGAAGAAGAGAAGGAAGAAAGGAAGAAAAGGAGGAAGAAGAAGGAGATCCGTGCGTTGCAGCCCCTTTTGCCGTCCGTGTGCTCGACCTTTTCTTGATCTAGAGGCAATTTAGGATCCTTTGATGCTCTTGCATGTGTGTTATGAAGTGGTGATAGATTTGAGGTGTTTAGAGTCTAAGAAACCGAAGCTAGAATGACTTGTTCTTGAGTGATGTTGCTGTTTTCGCGTGAACCGCCTGAGTCAGAATCTTGTGAGAGCTTGTATGCATGTTTTGAGTTTGATTTTGACTTTGATCTCTTCATGAAAGTTGTAGCTAACATCTTAAACTACAAAATAATAAAATTTGGTGCAAAATTATGGAGATTTAAGGGGTCAAACTCTCATCCTACGGAGACACTAGATCTGGAACTGTTTTGTTGATCTTGTGGTAGATTTGTGGTTGCATGTTGATTTTTATCAAGAATCTCTCTTCGACCTCTGCATGAAACATCTTTATATATGTCTTAAATACAACATACTCAAATTTCATGAGATTTTATGACCATTTACATACTAAACCGACTGTGATATGAAAAATGTGCAAGGTGTGTGTTTCGGACATGGAAATATTGACATGCATGACCTATAAATTTCTGTACAAGCTTTAGTTGAAGAAATGTTCTTCATGAAACCTCTTTATCTATGTATTAACTACAACATAGTCAAATTTCATGATTTTTGAAGGCCATTTTCCTATTTAATCGACTGTGATTTGAAAACCGTGCAAACTGTGTGTTTCGGACATGAGAATATTGACATGCATGACCTATAACATTTTGTGAAAATTTCTTTTGAATAAATTTCCTTCATATGATATCTTTATCTATGTCTTAACTACAACATAATTAAATTTCAGGATTTTTTAAGGTCATTCGCCTATTTAATTGGCTGTGATTTGAGAACTGTGCAAACTGTGTGTTACGGGTTTGATAATGTAGGAATGCATGATCTATATCTATTATGTGCAAATTTCTTTTTGTGGCATCCGCATTTTTTTGCCAACCTTGGAAAAATAATGATATGTCGCGAATTGACAAAATTGTTATCGGGATTCGTCATCGTCGGCACCACATTCGACTCCCGTTTTATTGCTGCTCGACATCCGAAATATTAATTTTTGGAGAAAAATTTGTTACATGCATGATCATTCACGGCCATATGCATTTACGTGA
The DNA here is from genome assembly GCA_007663325.1 of Eucalyptus pauciflora. Lineage (NCBI taxonomy): Eukaryota > Viridiplantae > Streptophyta > Magnoliopsida > Myrtales > Myrtaceae > Eucalyptus > Eucalyptus pauciflora. Next base: position 486,044 of record VMYD01000040.1, read on the forward strand.
GAATTTTCTTGTGAAGAACCCACACGGCCGCACCTTCCTTTTTCCATTTGGCCTATCAATAGCAAGAAATTCCTTGATCCATGCAAACTGATTAAGTGCCCTTTCTCCGTGCAAGAATTTCGGTCACATGCATGTACATGTGGCAGTCAACTAAAGGAAATTAGTTGACCCCAGGAAGACACGTATTTTCCTTCTCGGTGGCCAGCGAAGAAGGAACTTTGGACAGCTGCGTCAACCGTGTCTTCAAGCGGCAAAGAGGGCCATTAAGAATAGCCCACGGAGTCACGTCTGCTGGTCAACAAATGGAAAATAATTGACCGAGAGGCGCCCATCAACGGACACGTCAGTGCATGCAAGAGGGGCGAGTCGGCAACTGAATGACATGCTGAACTCCACGTCCTGCCCAGCGGTCTTCGGCCATCAACGCCACCGAATCTGCATGCATTGACTGAATTAATTAAGAAATTGAAAGAACAAAAAAAGGCACGGAAGCGAATGAGAGAGAGAGAGACCGTGAGTGAGTGAGACAAACCGAAAGAGAGCCACGGGCGAGAGAGTGAGCAGAGAGAAAGAAGGGAAAAGACTGCCCCTTCGTTCGCACGCGTGCTGCCGCCGTTGAGCCCGCCTAGTCCCGCCTCGTTCTTGCTGTCTTTTCCTTTAATTTGAGGCAAGTTAGGATTCATTTTCTACTCTTGCATGTGTGTCTTGCGTGTGTGGTTGAAATGGTGTTGAATCTTGGGTGTTTAGAGGTAAGGAACCGAAGCTAGTGTGGTTTGTTCTTGAAAAAGCTTGCTGATTTCGTGTATACCGCATGACCCATAAACTTGTAGAGGCTTGCATGCATGTTTCGAGTTGGATTTTGACTTCGACTTCTTCATGAAAGTTGTAGACAACATCTCAAAGTACAACATACTAAAATTTGAGATAAAATGAGTCAATCAGTGCATGTACATGATCAAAATTTAGGTTTCAATATGTCTTTGAAGGCAACCTCTATGAGCTCACCTTCAAAGAGGGGCAGCTATTGACACCTAAATTTTAGCAACTCAGTAATTGATTTTTTGCATTAAAAATAGGGATTAATTTTAACCCCTAAAAAAAAATGCATCAGAACAAATAAAATGAAAAAATGGAAAAAAAAATGGAAAATTGATTCTATTGATTATGCATGGAAGTTTGAAATTTTGATGAGTATTCATATTTTGATAAATGCAGAAACAATTCAAACATCAGGTGAATAAAGGGCAAGGATTCTGATAAAATGGAAGGAATCAAGTAAAATTGAGTTGATTGCGAAATCACGTTCCGATTTGCAGATTGATTTAACGAAACATAATATGGAAACTTGAAAGTTGCGGCAGAAGAACAGCCCAAGTGCCATAACTTGGCATGGAGGGACACTTAAGTGCCATAACTTCGAAAATGTACACTTAAGTGCCACCTCCGGCGACCCTTGCCGGAAATCCTACGTGGCAATATTTTATTATTTTTTATTGCCTACGTGGATCGCCGGAGAGCTGAGTCGGCTCTAACTCACCAGAAATGACGTCGTCTGCATAATAAAAGCCCCAAATCTTCCAAAAACAACGTCGTCTCCCCAAATGCCCCAAATCTAAAACCCTAAATCAGCCAAATGCCCTATTGAAGTGCTCAAATCTAAGTCTCAAACCCTAATTTTCATTTGCCCGAAATTCCTTCGTCGAATCTTGGAAATGGAGAGCAGGAGTTGCAGCAGCGCCTCAATTTCCTCTCACTAAAGCGAAGGAAAAGGCCGGCGTTTATGTTTTTGTGGGTTACCGAGTCCAAGAAGAACATCGTGGACTTGAAGCAATCCTGGGAGAAGATTTTATGGATGCGCCCAATATAAAGAAGCGTCGAAGTGCAAATACTTCAAATGAGTCGATGCGAAGTTCTCTGATCGAGCCACATATGTGATATTGGATCTACTTCATAAAAGACAGCAATCTCCATCTGTGTTCGTGGACGACTTGGACGATGTTGACTCAATGCAAGCTCAAGCGTCTTCAGTTAAACTTTTCAAGAATGAAGTCTCAATGCATGCTCAAGCATCTTCAACTAAACCTTTCAAGAATGAAGTTTCAATGATGAAAATTGAACGAAAGTGTTACCAAGCGTTTATTATGGTGTTGTTTTGTTGTCTATTATACTTTATGTTGAAATGTAAAGCACTTGAAAATGAGAAAAAGTTTCGCCGACTGCCATAGTTAAAAATGGTGTTGTTCTGGATTAAACGTAGTCTTTTTTCTTTTTGAAAGATGCGAAGAAGTTTGTGTTGTTCCACAAGATCATTGTGGCTTTGTTGTTGTTTTTGCTATCATATGGAGTTACCATAAGTTAAATTACCATCATATTCTCTGTTTTGATGCAGACCAACATATACACAAGACAAACATGATCAGTTGTATTTAGTAATCACTTAAGTGCTAGCTGTGATGAGAAAATGAGCACTTAAGTGTCGAGATATTATTAAAGTGATCAGTTAAGTGTCACTTGTAGTTAAAAGTGAACAGTTAAGTGCCAAGTTTTTTAAAATATGACTAGTTAAGTGCCAATTTTTTTGTGGGTTTTCTCTAAAAATTGCACTAGCCACCATCATTGGCTACGCCACCAACCATCACCACTAGCCACACTACACACTAGGCGCTCCAGCCACCACCATGCTGGTGGTGTTGCTGCACAAGGTACTAGTGCAAGCTAAGCCTTGCACTAGCTTGCACCAGTACACATGGTGTAAGATGTGCAAACTGCACACTTGCACCAGGTGTAGGTGCAGCATAAGCCTATTACCCCCACCACAAACCCATAATCACCGGGCATCACCAACAGCCACACCAGCACCCCAGCCACCACATTAGCACCCCAACAACAAACCCACTACCACCAAACATCACCATCCACCACCACCAGCCACACTAGCACTCCAGCTACCACCACAGAACACCAACAGTAGCAGCAGCAAGTAAACGCAGAATTCATGACAAACAGCAAAAATTGACAAGCAGTGCAAGATCATTTCATCGATATTGAAATTAAGTCTCACAACATCAATGACAAACTAAAGAAAAAAAAAAGATAACCATCCATAGCAAGTGTTATTATAACGTTAATGTTTACATAACTATTTTGACTCCTAAGTTCCACAAATCCTATCACGTCCCATCTCATCAATCAATATGCACGATACCCCATGTTCGTGCTCCTTTTGATGGGCCTTTCACTTGATTCATAATTCTTGCACTCTTTCTAACAGGACATGCAACTTCTTCTTCAACATTCTTAGTATCCACTGACTCAGATGGAGCTGTAAAAGTCCCAGGCCGAATTGATTCAAAAGGAGCTACAACTGGGTTCTTTCTCTTCTTTCTTGTTGGCATAGTTGATGTTTTCTTTTTTGTGGGTGCAGCCGTTGATTCTTGAGTTGGGCCTGAGATAAGAACCTCTGAACTTCTCTTAGGCTACAAAAAAACAATAAATTATCAGCAAAAGTCTACAGCATAAACTAAATTAAATGCACCCAATAAAACTTATATTCAGAATAACTGTTCCCGTACGCTCATCTGTATAAATGCCATAGCCATATTGTCTTAACTTCTTCCCAAGTGCCCCTCTTGTTTGAATAGGGGCGTCACTTTCAGGAACTTGTGATTTGTTGGCTCTTTTTATTGCTTTCTTGGGCCCTTTAGCTACAGCCGGGGCTTCTTCGACCAATTCTTCAGCTAGGCGTCTTCTAGATGGCCTTTGTGTAGGTGCCCCTTCACCTGGCCTTCTTCTAGTTGTCCTTCTGTGTAGCCCTTCAACTTCAGTGACACCTCATTCTGTTGGGCCTTCTGGTGGTACTGGTGGTGGTACTTGTGGTGCCCTTTGTAGTGATTCTCCTGGTGGGCCATGTAGTGACCCTTGAGGTGGCTCTTGTGATGGCCCTTCATTCGGCAGTTGAGTTCCAACTTGCTTTTTTCTAACCTGAGAAAGAGACAAAAAATACCATAAATATAACATCAGGACATATAATAATATAAAAAAAAGAGAATGAAAAACTGAATACAAATGGTTGAATTTACCACTGGGTATTTCTTTCGCTGCTGAAGAACAGTCGACTGAACTGACCGTGATGTTTCTTGGGCCAATCCTTCAGTTGGCCGTCTTCTACCTTGCCTTCTTCGAACAAGCTGTTCAGTTTCATGACTTACTGGGGTTTTTCTTGTGACCTAACAAACACATTACATACAAAGCCAAATAGGATATTATGTAAATTTTTATGATAAACGACAAAGCAACATAAACATAAAATAAATTTCATGACTTACCGGGGTTCTAGTTGTTGACTGAAGAACAGTCGACTCACTTGGCCCTGCTGTTTGCATTTCTCCAATTGTCTCTTCATTAGGCCCTTCACCTTGCCTCAACGGTTGTTGTTGCTTCCTCAATTGACAACCTTTAATATTGTGGCCTGCTAGGCGACAATAAGAACACGTTATCTTTGCACCATGCCTGCTCATTCTTTGCTAACCCGAGACCTCTCCCTCTGCCATTCTTCGTCTTCGTTTTGGCCTTCCAATTTTCTTCTTCAGTGGCAAAGGTTGAGGTGCTTCATGATCCGTGGACTCCCAAAACTTGCTACTTCTAATTGGCTGCATCATGAACTGATATGAAGCAATGTATTTTGATTTATGGTACCAATCATCGATGTAATCATCTGTATTGTCGCCCTTCAACTGGATGGCACATATGACATGTGCACATGGAATTCCACTTACTTGCCATGTTCTACATGAACACTTCCTGCTTCCTAGATTGACAACATACTTATCAGCATCCTTCATTATCTCATATCCGTCATCTCCATTCCAAATGGGATGACAATGCCTACTTGCAGCCAAGTTCTCATCCAATTTCTTGGCAATCCTAGGACCATATTGTCTTGTCCACTTTGCAGCCTCATCTCTTTGTTTCTGCAACCGAGTCATAATCGCAACTCGTATATCTTCAAGCATTGAGATGACTGGTTTGCATCTGGCATATATTATCTTTGAATTAAATACTTCACAAATGTTGTTGTCGACGTTATCGCACTTGAACTCCTCACTGAAGAATGCCCTGCACCAATGCTTCGGTTCTAGTTGAAATAAGGTAGCACAACGTTCCTTTGTCAACTGAAGCAGTCATTCTTTGGCTATCCTAAAGTCAGCCATGTTTGCACTCTTTGCTAATTGCCAAAATTGAAACTGTAGCTTATCCCCTTTGTAGGTCTTTGCCCAATTTCCGTATATGTGCCGCGCGCACATTCGATGTTCAGCATGGGGCGACAACTCAGCTACTGCCGGAACCAATCCTTGCAATAATTCAAAGTAAGAAATACTATAGCAAATTACATGTTCATATTACAAAGCAAACTATTGACTAAATTTTTCAAAAAGCAAGCATTACCTTTTGTTGGTCGCTCATGAATGCCCACCCTTCCCCATTTATTATCTCCAAGTCAGCCATCAGATTTTTCAAGAACCAGGACCAATTGTCATTGTTCTCAATCTTTGCAATAGCCCAAGCTAGTGGGAACATTTGGTTATTCGCATCTCTTCCAATCGCCGCCAACAATTCTCCCTTGCACAAGCCCTTCAAGAAACAGCCGTCCAATCCTATAATCCGTCTACAACCATCTAAAAATCCCCACCTGCATGCATCAAAGCACACATAGAACTTATCAAACTTGGTCCCATGATTAGGAAGCGGTTTCTCAACCACCTCTACATACACTCTACTTGTAGGGTTTTGCAGCCTGCACTCCCAAGCATACTCCCACACCTGCCCATATTCCTTAGCATACTGACCAATAAGTATCTTTATCACCTTTTGCTTTGCTCTTTTGCACTGATTCCTAGATACATTGATGCCTACACGCTCCTTCACCAGCATCCTAAAGTTAGTAATTTTCATCTCGGGCATCAGCTTGATCAAATCGAAGAAGTACTTGGACAACCATGCACTTGTTACCGTTTTGTTTTGAAAATTAATGGAACAAGTGTGTTTCTCTTGGTAGGCTTTAATCTAGAAAGACCCACTCTTCTTAACAAACGTGCCGTAAATCTTCCATGGACAATTTTGCTGTGAACACCTAGCTCTTACAAATTTCTTAGAGTTTCTAATGAAATTAATATTTCTTTGTGCAACAATGTAATTCTTCAGTATAGCTTCCCTAAATTGTATCGCATCATGGAATTTCATACCTACTGACAAAGTAGGAGAGGCAACGGATGGATCGTAGGAATGAAACTTACTTTTCCTTCTACGCACAACTTGTTGATCTTCTTCAATTTCGTCTTGGGAAGTAGCGGTGTCGATGCTTTCTTCATAATCTATCTCCTGACCAGCAACACCAACATATGCAGGGCCTTCGTCTCTGTTTGGAACTTCATCAACTACTTGTAAAGTTGCAAATCTATCTGACAAAAAGTCCCTTTGTATTTTCCTTGACTGTGTAAGCTTCTCATCGTCGTCGTCACTTAAGATTAATAAATTTTCAACAGCCAACCCTTCATTGTCATCGTCATCATCACCATCATTGGATTTAGCTACTTCCCAATCTAATTGAATGATGGTGACATCACCTATGTCACCATCGCTCTGGTGAACAGCATCTGCACCCCTCTCCTCCCCGTCCTGTCCATCATGCCTTGCTTCATCCCTAACCTCAGTACTAGCTTGAATACCATCTCCTCCTTCTCCTACTTGGGTGTTATCTCTGTCATCATCTTCGTCGTCACTATCACTATTGTTTTCAACAAATACTTTCACCTCTTCACCATGAAGATAATGATATAGGACATCCCTAAAACCGTTATCATCTTCCAAAACTCTCAAACCATCTCTCAAGTCTTTCCCAGGAACATAGTACAACAATTTTTGTACTCTACAAGGCAAAAATGTCACTATATCCCTAACAAATCCAATATAAGATGCCTTCTTTATATCTACAAAGATAGTACCCTCATTGTCCCCCTCATACTCCCACTCATCCTCCCCAATCAGAAAATCCCCACCGTAGTAAACGATGATAGCAACATGGTTCTTATCATGAGCCATTTCTGCAACAAAAGAGGAAAAACAATTAACTTTTGGGACCACATTCACAAAGGACGACAAACAATTGCAAGTGGAGGTCCTTACACTCTTTATTAAAGAAAAGAAGAAATAGGGAAGATGCATAGGTCGTCTGACAGCTGCAGCTTGAAAAGAGGCCTCAGGACAAATAGAGATGGGACCCGGCAACTACTTTGATTATGTCATCGCATTCCTTTAAAATATGGAGAAATCCCTTAGATAAGCATGGGTCCTCATGACACCAATTTCAACAATGCAATTTATTAAAAAAATACACAAAAGTGCCCATCCCCACGACAATAAGAGATTCGATTCGAACATGTGCAAGGTCCAATACTTCGAACCCTAACAATCACCAATCACCATCGCACATTTCACATCCGACCACTACAAATTACTTTTGCACATCACAATTCAACATTAGAGCCCTAAATCACACATCACAGTGGATAGGGTGACGTCGAGCCCTACACCGAGCCTTAATTTTCCCCCCGCCGAGTCCTACATTTCGAGGTAGATCCTAAACTGTCAATTTGAACCCCACAATAGGATTCTAGCACCACATCTAAGCCATAAATCTCACATCAATACCCTCTAAGCCTAAGCTTTCCCAGCCGACCCCCAAATTTCAAGTCCAAGCCCTAATAAACGAGTCAGAGCCCTAATTTCACCACAAGGGAGAGGAAGAAGAGAAAAAACCAGAGCAAATCGATGACGGCAAGTGACGACGGCGAGCGACAATGGTGAGCGATGACCTGCGAACGGTGACCTGCAAATGGCGACCTGCGAATAGTGAGCTGTGAATGGCGAGCTGTGAACGGCGATGGAGAGGACGTCACCGATGGACGAACGATTAAAATCCAAATAAGCTAAACAACGTCGTTTAGCACTAAGGAAAAACGACGCCGTTTAGTTTAGCCAAAGGCACAGTGGATGGGGCAACGTCGTTTTCCTCATCCACGTGTACTTTTTTTTTTTTTTACTAAATTGCCACATCGGTTAAGCATGTCACCGGAAAATGCCACGTCTGCATTTTGGCCGGTTTTTGGCCGGATTGGCACTTAAGTGTTTCATTTTACTTCGATAGTGGCACTTAAGTGTACATTTTCAAAGTTATGGCACTTAACTGTCCTTCCGTGCCAAGTTATGGCACTCTAGGTGTCCCAAACTCCGAAAGTTGCAATGGAAAGCGGCCGTATGGAAATCACTATAAAAGAGAGACATAATTTTCGTGCAAAGGGGGGATTTTCGAAAAAATTGAGAGCAAATTCGAAGAGCAGAAAAAGATTCGTGTGTGAGAGAGTTTTGATAAAAAAAAATACAAAAGAAAGGAAGGGAAAATTCTTTTCTTTTTGGGTGAAAAGCTACATCTGTAGAAAGGGGATAGCAGCAGAGAGAGCTCGTGTGAGGGGACGTGTTGCAACAAGAAAAAAAAAAGAAAGAAAAAGAAAAAAAGAAAGAAGATGAAGCACCGTTCATCTTCCCCGCGAGGATCCTGCTGGTGATCCTTGCTGTTGACCGTGCCCCCACCGTCTTGTGTCGGCCACCGTGCCTTTGCCACCGCCACACCTCAATTCGCCGTCCTCCAATCCCCGCGCCAGCCCACGACTCGCCCGTCGCTTGAGATCCCTTTGCCGACGCCCGCACCCCCTGCCGCCGCACCTCAGCCTGTGTCGATCCGCCCACCGCTACCGATGTCGCCGCCTAGCGACCTGTGGTCTAGGTCCGCCTCCACTGCTACTCCGAGCTCAAACCCCTCAACGTCGCCATCTGCCAGCTCCCACCAAAGTCCCGACGTCGGCCACCATCCGTTCAGCGCCTATCAACCTTGTAACAAACCCCCTTTTTCTTTAGGTAGTTTAGCTTTTTCTTTTTATTTTATCTCATTTAAGTTGTAATATTTGATGTCAATAAATTTTGTAGGCATTATCCGCTAGGATTTTGTCCGGAATTATTGTAATTATTAATTTAATCCGAGAGACATCGAATTATTATTTTTAATTATATTAATTTTTGGGCTTTTTGGTAGAGTTTTGATTGTTAAATCATTATAATTATTAATTTGATCCGTAAGACTTCGGATCAGATTTTTATTATTTTGAACTCTTTGTTGTGATAATTAGGGTTAGGATAATCGTTAATTTGACCTGTGAGACAACATGTTATTTTTTCGATTATTTTAATAATTTATTTTGTTGATGGTTTAGATTTAATATTTATTTAATAATTACTTATCTTTTAAAAAACTAAAAAAATCAAAAAAATAAAAAAAAAATCAAAATTCTGCATGAGCATGTAGGTTTAGTAAATTAGAATTTTTTAAGATTGCATTTTTAGAAATAAGTTAGGGTTGGACATATATAATTTTTAAATAGGGATTTAGATAATATTCGCACATTTTAAATCTCATTTTTTCAAAAAATAGTTTTTTAAGATAGGATAGGGTTTTAAGTCAAATTAATCCCTAAAATAAATTAGAAAATTATTTTCTTTAAATAGTTTAATTAGGATACAAAAGGAATTCAAGTACAAATTGCAGTTTATTAATTCGGAATTTTAATTAAAAAAATACAAAAATACTAGGTGCATGTTAACTGGTATGCATAATAGGATCATTTAATCAGAATTTGTTCATTAGTGAAGTTAGGTCATGAGGTGCATGATAACTAGTTTGCATAATAGGCCCATTTAATTGGAATTTGCATATTAATATAGATTAAGTCAGTTAGTTAAAAAATGCTTTTTTATAAAAGAATTCTAATTTTTAAGAAAACCCAAAAAAAATAAAAAAATCCTTTGCTTTGTGTGATTTGTTTTGTGTGATGCAATTTATTTATTGAATGTTTAATAATGGTTGAGCACCCGTGTGGTCACCATATTTGCATGGTAGTAATTTAGGTTAAAATAAATTCAAGTTGCTTGCAAAAACATTTTTCTTAAAAAATATATATATAAAAAAAGAAATGGTACCGAAAGGGCATTAGAAAATTTTAGTGTAACTAAGTTCATGTACCCTTAGTCTCTGATTCGTAGGAATAAAATAAATCTCAATTTATTTTACTTAGGTGTCTAATCGACCTACCATAAATCGATTAGTGACGACTCCTAGATAATGATTGTTTGCATGTTTAAAAATTTAGACTTAAGTCGCGATTTGGTATGGGCTTATGAGAGCCCGAGCTAAGTTTAAAAACTTAGTAATCCATTAACCTAGTTTTAGGTGGTGCACCCGAAAAATTAGGTCGCGACACTATCTATGCGAATACCATATAATTTGATGGTTAAAGATGTTTGGTCTATTGACTTGATATTTGGGAGTGTTTGGTTTGGGACTCTAGTCGTTCTGAATTGTGCAATTTCCATTTGCGGATTCCCCCATGAGAAAGGGAAGTATAAGGGAAGATTAAGGTGTAGACATGGATTTGTGATTCCCCTCAATGCCGGTAAACACGGGGAAAGAGTCAAGTTCGATTTTGACAATTGTGGTCGGTCCAACTACTCCGAAATCCACGAAGATTATGACATTGTTGATGCTTCTCTTTCACTGAACGTCTACTTTTTGGCATTTTTTATTTTTTTTTAAGGTGTGTGAGAGAGAGGAGGTGCTATGGTGGGTCCCGTCGCAATGACGGCAGTGGAAGTGGCAGGTGGCTAGGAGACCTGTACGATCGGTTTTGGCAATGGTGTCCATGGGCGTTAGTGGTGATTAAACTAGGGGTTTGTTAGTAGTTGTGATGGAGAAAAAGGGATAGGGGTACCATTATTAGAAAGAGGGCGCAATGTAGAAAATAGCTCACGAATGCCTGGCCAATGTCAACTATGATCCTAATACTTTTTGAATGGAACCAAATTGATCAAATTGAGAGGGAGATAATCGGTTAGATGGGCTAAATCGGTTACATCCAAATAGTATTGAGAGTAAATTGAACAAAATTAAAACAATGAGGGCAAAGTCGCACATCGATTGTGAATACTAGAGTTTAATTGTCAATTTGTCATGATCTCCCTTGAAATTGAGGGTGCAAAATTGTAGTTGTGAAAATAGAGGGTGCTGACTGATAAAAGATGTGACAAGGCAAGTATGTCCTGGGAATGTCTTGCATATGATTCACGTGGATTGACCACGTTGCTGCCTAGTCCATCGTCCTATCCCGTGACGATTGCGGGCGTCGTGCTTGGCTATAGCCACTGTTCGAAAAATACCTCACCAGAGAGAATTGACCATAGCCTGGGCCTTCTCGAAGTGTTCATTGAGTCAGCTTCACGACAAGCACAGATCCTGGGATTGGATGAGATTGCTGAACTAGTGGTCAACCAAATCAGGTAAGTTTCTCCATCATCTCTCTCTCTCCCTCTCTCCTTCAACTGATATTATCTCATATTCTCTACTTAACTAACTAATTCTCGAGAGCTCGTGACTTTTGGCTCCTATGACTAGCAGAAGAGCACACGCAAATTCATGCTGAATAACAGTGATGGATTTATTATAATGGGCCTAAGTTGGCCCGGCCACGATGGGCCTAAAGGCCCGGCCCACGGGAATAAGGCCCGTGGAAAGGGGAACCTATAAAAGGGATGAGAGAGAGAAAGGACGCACCTCTTGGCATTTGTACGTATGTTCTCCATTCTCTTCAAGAATTCTCTCTCTCCAAGAAAACCCAAGAAGCGACGCCATCTTCACTTCACGGAGAATTTTCGACATCGAATTGAACGGGACTGAAATCTCTTCCTCAATACGGCATCGGTGTCTAATTTGTGGCCAACAAGGTACGCTCGAATCCGTGGTGTGCTTTACGATCGGTGATACGTGTTTAATTCCGGGGCTTATCTTCCGCATTGATTTAGGGGTTCGGTTTAAGTGCCGAATCCGGTTATTGGGGATCCGACGATCCCAACATTGGTATCAGAGCATCGGTTCACGTTTTTCCCGATTTGTTTGTTGTTTATGATTGATTTTTTCGCAAATGCATTTCGGCCGTACGGATCAGGGCCAGGAATCCCGACACCCGAGCATGTTCGCCCATTTTTTCGATTTTTCGTAAGTCGAAATAAAAATCTGAAGGCATAGAGAGGAAGGCGACGTCGAGACGAGTCCGGCGACATGTCGCACGTTGCCGGACGACGCCGCACGCGCCCCCACGAGCGGCTAGAAGGCTCTGCGTGTGGGCGCGACGCGCCCAGACACGTTGGTTCGTCCCGCGCGTGCGGGACACGTGCCAGTGGCGAACCGGTGCATGCGAGCCGCCGGTCGGCGAATCGGCACGCGCCGGTCCACGGACCGACGCGTGGTGACGTCAGCATGACGTCACCCAACGGTCGGTAACCGCCGGGGTGACGTCATCGCTGACGTCAGCACCGGCTCGTTTGGCCGGACGGTCACCGGCCGGCGACCCGACCCAACCCCGCCCGCGAAGGCCCGACACGTGCGCGGCATGTGCGGGCTGACGTTTGCGTGACGTCAGCCCACGCACGCACGCCGCACGTGCGGTCGGTCCGTCCGACCCGGGCGACCGGTCCGACCGGCATGACGACCTTGACCGTTGACTTCGGTGGACCGCGACCGTTGACTGTTGACTTCCGTTGACCGTTGACCAAAAAAAAAAATTTTTGTTTCTTGTTTTTCAATTATGTCTATGTGGATTATATGTAATCCATTTTTTGTTCTGCATTTGTTGCAGGAACAATGCCTCCCCGTAAGCCGCGCGCATCTGTGCGCACAATGTTAGATGAACAAAAGGAAAGGCTTACAAGGTTGATAGCCAATTTGAATGGTTATCGATGGGAGAGTGACGACATAATTGATCATGTCATAGAGGTCAACAACAAAATTCAGGAAGTCAATTGGAACGGTTGTCCCATGCCAGATATTCAGATGATGCGATTCTTTATGAACACTCTTCCACTAGAATGACAAGGAGTGTTGAATCGCCTACGGGAGGTCAAAGGATTTACTAGCTATAAGGAGCTAGTAATGGCATTCGTAGATGAATATCATCGGGTAAGAGCCACAAAGACTGCGACTCAAGGAATGACTTCGATTGGGCCAGGACTAAATGTGCGTAGGAGAAATCCTAAGGGATATCCGTCTGTTTTTCCGTGGCTGTCAAGAATGCTTGAGAATTTTACAGAGAAAAAGAAAAAGAAATTGGACCATGTAGCAGCTTTCCCTATTAGTTGTAATATGCATTGTTTTTAAATGTTATGGCTATTTTTATTTGTGTTCTTTGTGAACATCTTATGTAATGTTAACTACCTGGTTGTTGTTGATATAGCAACCTATTTGTTAGCAATATTGAGTGAAAGCATTATTATTATATTGTATGTCAATTATCTGCATCTTTCTGTGATTGCTGGTTGCTGTGGGTAATTAGCTGTGGGTAGTAATAGAAGTTTTTGTAGCTTCATAGAATTGATTTTGCATATGACAATCATATTAATGATAGTTTTAAGTTAGGATTTTTGGAGGATGATTGGAAACATAGTGACCTTTTGATTCTGAAACCTTACTTAAAATTATTAATTAATATGATGGGTTTTGTGCAAAATAGATGCATAAGTGATAGGCATTAATAACTCGTGCATATATGTCTGATGTGTTAAGATCAATGGCTTCAGCCACAAAGAGCATAATTGCCGAGCTGAACAAAGGTGAAAAGCTCAATGGTGACAACTATGAAATTTGGCAAATGAAAATTCAATGTGTGCTGGAAAAGCAAAAGGCACTAAAAGCTCTTGACCACTTTTTGGAAGATCTAGAGGATGCTGTGCACCACCTTGAGCTAGCTTATCATTGCCTCAAGGCATTAGAGCAGGAAACAGATATTTTTTGTGTTGCTTTAAGCTCAGAAGGGGCTTTATGCTCTAAGCGCAAGCGCATTGATTTGTTCAATATGTGGAAATGCAAGGGATCAAGTCCTTCTTGCAAGAAACCAAGAATTAACCAACAAAAGAGAGGAAAACATCCTCATATGAAGAATATCTCAAGGGTGAAATGTTACAACTGTGACCAGAATGGTCACTATGCCCGCGATTGTCGCGAGCCAAAGAAGGTACACACCCTTTGTACAATTGAGGAACTTTGCATATGTGTTAAGTTCTGTATTCTTGACTGAATCTAATCCTCTGTGGACTGTGGATTCAGGAGCGACAGACCATGTAGCGAAGGATAGAGGATCCTTCGTGGAATTCCGACGAGTACCTACTGGAACTAAGTGGATCTATGTGGGAAACAATTCCAGAGCTGAAGTGAAAGGAATTGGCACATGCCAACTGAATATGCGTGATGGACGCACTTTGTTCCTTCATGATGTGTTGTATGCTCCGGAAATTCGTCAGAATTTAGTGTCTGTTTTAGTGTTGGTTAAATTAGGTTTTAATGTGAACTTCCATAATAGAGGTGTAGATTTGTATTTGGATACAAACTACTATGGTCATGGTTATTTTCTGGATGTTTTCATTGTATTAGATATTGATTATGTTAATACAAATGTTTGTTATTCCCTTCTCACGTCTCCTAATTCATATCATAATGATGTGAATGTATGGCATGCTAGACTTGGTCATATTGGCCAACATCGTATGAATAGACTAGCCAAAGAGGGCTTGTTGGGCAATATTGAAAAAGTCGATTTGCCCATCTGTAAGCATTGCCTAGAAGGGAAAACGACAAGGAAACCATTTGGAAAAGGTAAAAGAGCTGAATTTCCTCTGCACTTAATCCATTCTGATGTCTGTGGTCCAATGAATGTGAGAGGAAGGCATGGGGCTGTTTATTTCATCACTTTTATAGATGATTATACTCGATTCGGATATGTCTATTTGATTTCTCACAAATCTGAAGCAATAAGTTGTTTCAAAAGGTTTATGAACCTGGTAGAGAATCAATTAGACAAGAAAATAAAAGCATTGAGATCCGATCGAGGTCGAGAATATTTATCTGATGAGTTCAGAAAATTATGTGATGAAAAAGGAATAGAAAGACAGTTATCTATTCCTTATACTCCTCAACAAAATGGTGTTGCGGAGAGAAGAAACAGAACCCTACTGGAAATGGTTAGGTCCATGATGGCGCATGCTAACTTACCTATCACCTTTTGGAGTGATGCGTTGTTAACTGCTGCCTATATACTTAACCGAGTGCCTTCCAAATCAGTCACTTCCACTCCATATGAGTTATGGACAGGTAGAAAACCGGACTTAAGTTTTCTTAAGCCATGGGGTTGTGCTGCCTATACACATGAGTCCTCTCACAAGTTTAGGAAATTAGGTCCCAAAGGAAAGAAGAGTATTTTCATAAGATACTCGGAACACTCAAAAGGGTATGTGTTCATATGTGAGCAGAAAAGTGGGAGTATAACTGAATTTGAATCACGGGATGTCACATTCTTAGAGGATGAATTTCCTAAGAAGGGCGAAATAGGGGAAGACAACACCATATTTGAAACCTCGGATCAAGATGATGATCTTAGTGGAGTTCGTCCAAGTGGGAGTAATATGAGAAGTGATGAATTGAATTCAACTCATTCTCAATTGCAAGCACATAATGAGACGACATCATCATTATCTAATCCAAGTGGGAGCATAATGGGAAATGATGTGCATAGTGTACAAACTCCCATACGGCGAACAAGTCGCCAAAGTATTCCCCGTCGACGTTTTGACATTGAAGGGGAAACTTTTATGATTGCTCCACAAGACAAGGATGAGCCTAGAAATATTAATGAGGCTCTGAATTGCCCTAGTAAGGAAAAATGGATTCATGCAATGGAAGAGGAAATGGAGTCAATGAAATCAAACCAAGTCTGGGAACTGGTTGATCTTCCAAAAGGACGCAGAGCTATTGGGAACAAATGGGTTCTCAAAGTAAAGCGAAAGGCTGATGGCTCGATAGAAAGGCATAAGGCTCGCCTTATGGCGAAAGGGTATAATCAACAAGAAGGAATTGATTATGAAGATATGTTTTCTCCTGTAGTGAGATTTACCTCGATTCGCATGATTCTGGCAATAGTATCTAGTATGGATCTTGAGTTACATCATATGGATGTAAAGACTGCTTTCCTCAATGGAGAATTAGAGGAAGAAATATACATGGAACAACCAACTGGTTTCATGGTAAAAGGCCAAGAAGAAAATGTGTGTCAACTTTTGAGGTCGATATACGGCCTTAAGCAGTCATCGAGACAATGGTATATACGTTTTCATAATGCCATAATGGCATATGATTTTACAATGATTGATGAGGATCATTGTGTATATATCAAAAGATCCAAGGATCAATTTGTGATCATATCATTATATGTTGATGATATACTGATTGCCGGAAGCAATATGGAGTTTGTTCATACTGTCAAGAGTTGGTTGTCTTCCAACTTTGAGATGAAGGATATGGGTGAGGCTGCATACATTCTTGGAGTTAAGATTTCAAGAGATCGTTCGAAGAGATCGTTGTCTCTTTCGCAAGAAACATATATAAATAAAGTTCTTGAACGATTTCGTATGCAAGATAGTAAACCCATAGACACTCCTATTGCGAAAGGTGAAGGATTGAGCCATAGACTGTGTCCGAGGACTCCACAAGAAAAGGAACAAATGAAACATGTTCCTTATGCTAGTGTAGTTGGGAGCTTGATGTACGTTATGATGTGTACAAGACCCGACATATGTTTTGCAGTTGGAATGGTGAGTAGATACCAATCCAATCCAGGTCCAGCACATTGGAAAGCTGTTAAGAGAATACTGAGGTATCTAAAGGGAACTGCTAATTATACGATGAGTTATCAAGGAAAGGATCTGCGACTCAAAGGCTATCCTGAAACTGTTTAGGGAGGAGGTTTAGACGAAAGGAAATCTACCTCTAGGTTTGTTTCCTTATTGAATAATGGCACCATATGTTGGAGCAGTAAGAAACAAACGTGTATAGCCTTGTCCACGATGGAAGATGAGTTCGTGGCATTATCAGCAGTAATATAAGAATGAGTTTGGCTTAAGAGATTTTTTTGGATCACTTAGGTGTTATTGAGAAAGCTGCAAATCAATTATTAGTTAATTGTGATAGCCAAGCGGCTATAGCGTACACTAATGATCCAAAATATCATGGCAAAACCAAACATATAGATACCAAGTATAAATTTGTCAAAGATAATGTTGCACGAAAGGATGTGAACTTGCAGTACATATCTACGCATAGAATGGTAGCAGATCCTATGACAAAGCCAATACCTAGAGATGTGTTTTGTGGTCATGTAATATCTCTAGGATTGCGTAGAGTCTGATGTACTGGATTATAATTTCCCTGAGTTGTTCACATGTATGAACTAGTGTTGTTTCATTATTAATGCCTATGAATCTTTTGTTTGATCTTTATGCATCTTAATGCTTAGTGCATTATATTATGTTGAGAAAGTATGTCGGACAGATAAGAGATTAGCCCACTCACACGGGTAATCGCCTCTATTTACTATGTGATAGATAGAGATGAGACTGTTTTTAAGCTTATTATCTAGGTGATAATCGAGAGCTCAAGCTTAAAATAAATATGTCGCCTTAACTGAGTGTTAAGATGAGGACATAATACTTACGATGTCCGAAAGTAAAATAACCCACACATTTTACTTTATCTGTCTAAGATGCCAGATGTGAGTTCTGATGAATTTTGTGAATGAGTAAATACGTGAACTCAAGTTAGACATTGGGTATGTCTGAACTATCATCTGTACGGTATTGATTGTGTAGACATACGCTCCATGGGAAAGGAGTTAATACCGTAATACGTATTTCATACTACGTATGCATGAGACGACCTATAAGAGTGACAAAAGTTTGATCTCAACTTTTATGACGTGTGAGACTCTTGAGGAAAAGAGTTCCTCAATTTTTAGTGCCCTCATGACTCTTACTTATTCTCAAGATTTCTATTTAGTGTTTGCTATCTTAGAATGTTGCCAATGGTCATGAGTTGATTCGATCTAATGGGACATTTCTAGAAAAGCAAGTTGAATTGAAATTGAGAGTCTGAAGGAAAGAGGAAGATCGGTTTTGTAGGATCACAATGTGGTTTTGTATTCACAGGTCGACCAATTATGACTGTCTTTGGGATAATCATAATTGTGAATACAATATATATATATCATTATTTGAATGAGATTAAGAGAGATATAAATGTGATCGATCGATCTAGGGTACTGCATACTAAATTTACTCGGAAAATAATGCCCAATTTGAGCTGCTATATATTCCTAACAGATGTATAGCAACGAGCTCTCAAAGTATGCTGGTCGCACGGATTATTCACCGATATGAATGTTGAAAGAGGAAAAAGAGGATTTTCAGTTGATGGGCCTAAGTTGGGCCTATCCGCCCATGTTGGTTTTTGACCCACCATGTGCGAGTGGGAGATGATGGATTTATTATAATGGGCCTAAGTTGGCCCGGCCACGATGGGCCTAAAGGCCCGGCCCACGGGAATAAGGCCCGTGGAAAGGGGAACCTATAAAAGGGATGAGAGAGAGAAATGACGCACCTCTTGGCATTTGTACGTACGTTCTCCATTCTCTTCAAGAATTCTCTCTCTCCAAGAAAACCCAAGAAGCGACGCCATCTTCACTTCACGGCGAATTTTCGACATCGGATCGAACGGGACTGAAATATCTTCCTCAATACGGCATCGGTGTCTAATCTGTGGCCAACAAGGTACGCTCGAATCCGTGGTGTGCTTTACGATCGGTGATACGTGTTTAATTCCGGGGCTTATCTTCCGCATTGATTTAGGGGTTCGGTTTAAGTGTCGAATCCGGTTATTGGGGATCCGACGATCCCAACAAACAGGAAGACCATGACATAAGTGTCCAGAGCGAAACGAACGTGATACACGCGTGGTTCTCGACATATCGTAAAAGATTGATAGTAGTTGACTGTACAGAATATGGGGTTATGCTCCTATAATGTCTAGTAGAATGTTGATCCTGGATGACGGCCTAGAGTATTCAGCCTCGGGCAAGAGCAGCTTGGCCCACTGAAAGGCAACTGTGTCCATGTCAATAACACTTGCAGGGAATCAACCATCGAATGTGTACCAGCATAACGAAGTTCAATTCTAGCAGAATTTTTTTGACATGTCCATGGAATCCTGATACAGTTGCAGAGCGACAAGAAGCGACTATGAACTGATTCTTCAACCTGGTACTTCATTTAAGGTTGAAGAATGTGGAACTTCACTAGTTAATGGAAATGCCGAGCCTGATGATCAGATTGATACGTATAAGCCTGCAACAGATAGGATATTATGCTAAGAAAGTGCAAGAAGTTATTTCCTTTTTTGAAAACTTGCATCATATGATTGTAACATCATTTGGTATGAAAATAATCGAGCATTTCATTTATTAAGACTCTTTTCTTATTACTGCTGTAGTCAAAACATGGTATTGAAATAGATGTTGCCAACACAGTATATGGCGGAGTTTGGGGTGGGGCGGCTGTTAATTCCCACTTTCCCGGCTACAAAATGTCTTTCTTACCAATCCGCATTAGCAGCTGGAGGAATCGGACCAACGTTAAACTTCACCTTGTTGATTTCTTCCATGATTAGGTACATCGCTTTTGGTGAACTTGGAACATCTCTCGGTTAGTGATGCATTGCTATCTCGCATTGGAAAGACTCAGCAGAAGCGAGAGACTGCACATGCTTGGCAATCTATCTACCTTCTAGTAATGTTATGGTAATCTTATTTGAGTTACCATCTCTTCGACTCATTTCATCGTCAGTGTTTTCAGAGCTCCTCTCAATGTAGAAACCGGGCTGCTTGGGCTGTGGTGGGGAAGCACTCTCACTGTCCAACATCAGTAGCACAGATGACATATTTGGTCTATCGTTAGGATGCCGTTGCACACATAATAGCCCGATTTGTATGCATTTCACAACTTCCGATAGATCGAAAGAATTTGGAAGTTGTGGATCTATGAAGTCGGGTGCCTTCCTTTCAAGCCACAACTTCCAGGCCTGACAAAATAGAAGAAGTGAATTTTTAGGCCATTTCCAACGGAAGTATTGCTGTATTATGAGAATTTGACTTCTTAGAGCGTTGTCGCACATGTCCGAGAAGATTGAAGCAATGGTCCGGATGATTGAATTCTCTATTTCTCTTTCCGCATATTATTTCCAGCAATAGTACCCCAAAGCTAAAAACATCTGATTTTGTTGAGAAAAGCCCGTCCATTGCGTATTCTGGTGCCATGTAACCACTGCAAGCAAAACAATATGGATAAAAAGAAAAGGAATTTGAATGTGAATGTGTAAGCCCATGAAAATCTTTCTCACTACTTACTAAGTACCGACTATCCTCTTTGTTTTCGCTAGTGACTGATCTCTGCCAAAGACTCTAGCCACACCAAAATCCGATATTTTAGGGTTCATCTCATTGTCAAGCAACACATTGCTTGCTTTGAGATCCCTATGTATGATTCTCAATCTCGAATCTTGATGGAGATAGAGGAGTCCCCGCACAATTCCTATGATAATGTCGAATCGCCTTCTCCACACTAGAGATTTTTCCCTTGTTTTACCTGATTTAAACCTTTTTCTAATCAGTAATTTTGGATGAAAGATATTTTCAACAAATTGCATATTGAGTGGATATCAAACAGAGAAGGTATTGATCAGAGCGAACCAAATATGAAAGAATCTAGGCTTCCATTAGGCATGTATTCATAGATTAGCATCCTCTCTTCTTCAATACAACACCCCCGAAGTCTAACAAGATTTCGGTGCTGAAGCTTCGCAATCAACATGACTTCATTCTTAAATTCATTAAGACCTTGCCGAGAGTCTTCTGACAATCTCTTGACTGCTATTTCTTGCCCATTTGACAGCTCACCCTGACAAGTGAGTTGCATAATTTTTCCCAAGTGACATGAGACAATAAAAATGAAATGCGGAATGAAGAGTAGTGTTCTTTTGTACGACATATGAAATCGTAGACTAAACTCTACCTTGTATACGGGGCCAAAACCACCTTCTCCTAACTTCTTTGAATCACAAAAGTTGTTAGTTGCCAGTAAAATGGTGACCCTATCAAAGATCGGAAGCTGTAAGCTATTCTCATCTTCAGCTGGAAGGTCGAATGTTATCCCTGTTGACCATTGAGCTTTCATCAGAAGATATGTCCTTTTTCCCCCAGAATAAATGAACTATAGGCAGGAAATGAACATTTGTTGATGTATCAACTGAGACACGGGTGTTAGCAATGAGGCCCCAGCGATGAACTTTCCAAGTATCAATTGATCTAAAATTCATTTGACTTGATGAGAAAATATAAGATTCTTTTCTGTATGCTATCAACTTTCATTATTGATTGTTAACCCAGATGTAAAGAAAACTGATAGTAACAAAAGTAGCAATGCTATGACTTGACGCCAAGATATGAAAAGAGAGAACCAAGAATTATAGTTGAGGTCAGTATTGATGCTTTATCACACTGTCTTTTATGAGATGACTCATAATCCTTAAATATATTGGTTCTGAAAGCAAATTCTATTCAGAGCCACAATTGCTATAGAGCAAGAGCTCAACTCAACTAATGGAAATGGAGTACCTTGAGCATGTTTTTTCCTCTTCCAAATAATGCAGAAATAAAGCACCACCGAAAGCACGACAAATGCCACGGAAGTTGCCACTGCTACCCATTCTTTCCACTTGGAGTTCACTGAATCTGAGAACATTGAGAGAGGTTAAAGGTGATCAAAGGCAATGATGAATAGGATTATGAGTCCATGAATAAAAAATAAAACAAAGGTATATGTACTACCAAGGTCTGAGGCTGAAACACGAATGTAAAGATCTTGATTCGCATATACGCTGAGTTTTCTGACGTCAAGAAGATCTCCAAACCATAGGAGACAGCCACTTCCACCTCCAGTGGCATCTATGTTCGCGTAGGCCCTGCATGAGCAGTTCTTGAAGCACTCTAATTCACATTCCTTAAGGCTCATGCTCGTGTTCATCGTGAACTGCAACAAATCAGGCATTTTCACACCTTTGAGCCTCTTAAACCCTTCTCCTTTAGAACAATTAAATGGGTTCTTACTGACACACCCACTACTCCACACAAATGTATCCCACTCTGCCTGTGACTTCGGTTGATAACCAATCATGCAGCTACATATTTGAGAATTGCTGATCGTGCACATGCTATTGGGTCCGCAATTCCCGTAGACATCACAGGCATCATATGGCAACATATAAATCATGGTCCACTCCTGCGTTTTCTCGCTCCACAGGTACCGTTGTAAGTTCCCTGAAGCGTTTAACACCAAACTCGTGATGGGGGATTCATTGAATTGGTTGAACGTGTAGTAGACCTCTTGAGAATTGTTGACGAACTTGGGGGAGTATAACAAATTAGGAACCAACGGAATCCTACTGAACTGTATTCCATTCCAAGGCCCACTTCGGAAGTATTTGACACGTCCCTTACGTATGACTAGTTCGGGAATTATTTCTCCAAGATCGACACCATAGGTGAAGTCTCCAGTTGAGGAATCCTCTGCGCTCTTCCAGGATGTCATGTGCCGGTCCAAACCCATCCTCAGGTCCCACCCGAGCTTCATGCCCGCCAATAATGTGTTGGAGGGATGATCAAAACTCTGCCAAAGATAGTTTCCGGAGACATTTTCAACGTCATCTTTCAAAACTAGATTTCCAGCATCCAGGAGCTGAGCAACTACGCTTTGGGAAGTAGTATTCATGTTATTCGACGACCACAAGACTCTTTCTGCTTGGTCGACAAGGACTAGTTTACCTTCATTACTTATCCTCAGAACCCCTGACGAATCATTCACCGGATTATCTCCATTTGCCACCCAAACAATGGTCTTTTCTGGGGTGTTGTGGTACCATATTGCGAGGAATCTGTTGCTGGAGTTTCCAGGGCTAAAGAAACCTAGTTGAAACTTTTCTCCTGCCAACACTAGAGTATCACCATCACGAATTGGCTCAGATGAGCTCAACACATCAACTGACTTGCATACTTCTAGTGCAAACATACAAATTGAAATGAAATACAGTATGGAAAAACAAGGAATTTCCATCTATTAGCCTTTCACGCTTGCAAATAGTACTAGCAGGAGGAGAAGATCGAGTTCATTGGAAATCCGGTGATTGGTGAAATGAAGAAAGCGGGAATTCCTCATGATGTGTTGGTTCCATCATTTGGACCTGTAGAAGCTAGACAAGAATTGCGCCAGCCAAATTGGAAGGGGGAAAATGGTCTAAGATATTTTGGGTGAATTTGACTTTTCAACTTATTGAACGTGCAGGAAACAAGAATTGCGTTGCCACAAAGGAACTACCGTTAGGTCAACTTTCTAACGATAGCAAAGTTTGAAAGCCTGCCAATATTTTCACATAAATCATGTAAAACAAGTTTATCACGTCAATCATCAGGAATCAAAATAAACTCTTCCTCCCCTCATTATTGCTCTTTGTCCCATCAAATTCTCTTAGCTAGTTCATTCCTCCTCCAATCGTTTATCCTAAATGCTCTCGAACTGAACATGACTATTCCAAGGACGGTAGTCATTCTTATAGTGGTTATACGTTTTCATCTGAAATACATGGGCCCATCAAGCCCAGGCCCATGTCTTTAATAGACAAACTCAGCCCATCTTCTTTCTTCTCTTCTCTAGATTATTCAAGTGAGGGAGGCAGTAGAAAAAATAAGAAAAAGAAGAGGAGAGGGAACTCGTCCGCGGGAAGGAAATAGGGTGAAAAGAAAGAAATTTTCGCGTGTTCACGAAGCCGAATCAGTTGCTAATTGCAATACCTGGTAGGTGCTTATGCCTTTCATTCATTTAATCGAGTAATACTTGGTATTAGAGCACAAATTTGGAGCTTTGTGGATTTTCAATTACGAGGTTCGATTAAGGAGTCATGGAGTTGCAAATATATATAGAAATGATAGTTTAGGATATTGTGGAGCCGTAGAATTTACAGAACTTGATTTAGACTTATTACTTGAAATTCTAAGTTTCGGGAAATTCTAGCCAAGAAATCCAATTTCCAAGTTATTAAGTTTTGGAATTTCACAGAAATGTGGATTTTGGCATTGTAAAGCTATGGGTTTTGATGGGAATTGATTTGGAGCAACAATTTTGTCAGGGTGAAATTTTAGGGTTTTGCTTATGAGTTCAATGTTGCGAGCAGGTTAATAATTGTTATAGTATTTTACCATGTTTTGATGACAATTCTCGTTTATTTGCTATGATTACAATATTGTCAACACGTATAGTTATGTTGTGGGCATTCACAAGTAAGTGGTGCTATATCTTTTGTGAAATTTCAAACTCATGTCTTGAAAAATATAGAGATTTGATATTATATAAGTTACGAAAGAGTATGTTTGTTGTATAAAAATCTGGACCAAATATTTACTATGTTTTAATATTTGTGAATAATTTGAGAAAATTTTAAGGAAAGGTGTTGTGAAATATTAAATACACACATACACACATTGATTTGTGTATATTGATTCGTGAACTTGGTTAATGAAATGGGTTGAGAAATGGTATGTGAAATGTATTCTTGTTTAAGAAATGAGTTATGAAATGATTTGAGAAATTCTTTACGAAAAGTATTTTTGGTGTATGAGTTGAGTTGCGAAAAATTATATATTTTAGTTTATGAAACCAATTCATATTATATATTGTGGATTGACCTTGTGGGTATTGGAGGATGTGAGTTTAATGCTCAATATTGTTGTGAATCTGGTTGAGGGTTTGTGGCTATGCACATAGTAATTTAGGGGCCAACTACCGTGACATCTTGGATTTTTTTTCAGTTTTGCTTTCAATGAAATTAATCAGCCCTTTCATCGACGCGCCTATAGGGTTGTTCTCAGGGCTGATCACTAGTGAGATAACTAGACCATCTGGGGAAGCCATTAAGAAATTTAATCCATTAAACTTGAAAATTCGACCAGGAATCGGCTTCTCGACTGTGCTCATCTTTGGAGGTTATTACTGCACATTTAAAAATCGATTAGAGATCAGAGATAAGTCGGTTCGACTGAGATGTGTGGCTAAACGTGGATGACTCCACTAAATTAGAAAATTCTCATCGACCGGCACTAGACTAATTTTTCTATCGTTTTGGTACCTTATGTCCATATTTGAAACCTCACGACAACCGAAAGTCGCCAATGTGTCGAGTGGGTTCATTGTGGCTCGAAGAAAATCGACCACGGGTCATTTGCACTAAAAATTTATGAAAGCTACCCAGTAACCCAGGTCACGCTAAAATCACGCCAGACTAAAATTAACCGCGAATTTTGAATTCGATTTCAGAAATTGAAAGTTCTGTCATGTCACGAGTCATTTTAGGAATGTCGACTAAGTCTCTGAAGTTTTTTCTGCAAACTAAGACTTTTTGGGAAAAAGTCAAGATAGGGCCGTCTTGTACAGAAAATGCTGAGGACCGTTTTTTATCATGAAATTAGGATATAAGTGGGTACTATTAGTAAGGAAAAATGCTAATTGGATCGATGAGGTGTTGGTTGAATTTATAGAGGCCAATTTTAGTTGATTCAAGAGCCAATTGGTGTCCAATTGAAGTAAATTCAAGCCAAATTCGTAGCCCCCCTTGCCCTGACTTATGGACCACTTTAAAAACCTTCTAGAAGGGGCAATTGAGTCTGAAAATTGAGCTGGAAGGCCAGCTGGTGTGGTGGGCCAAGCAAGGAGACAAGAGGATGAGATAGAGCCCAGTAGAACCCCCCTTGCCCCCTCTTCCCCTCAAGCCGTCGACCAGCCTTCCTTCTTCCTCATTGTGCTTTAGGAACTTCCAAAAGCTTGTAGAGAAGAACCAGCCAGCTGTGGAAGCCTACTGACCGTCACACGCCACCGCCGAAGCTCACCGGTTCCGCCGCAATGCCACCGTTCGCCCGTGCGTGCCCCTCCGCTTAGCCACGTTCCAGCTGCTTCGCCCCTGTCGTTTGTGCGTCTAGCAGAGGCTCGTCATCTAGTAGGCCACCGTCAAAGTCCTTGCCGCCGCCGTGAGCCGCCGTCTGCCTCAGCCCGAACCCGCAACAACTCATCCGCCCACCTCCACCCGTTTCCAACCCAAGCCAACCACCAAAGCCACCTTAGCCAACACCGAATAGAAGCCAAGCTGTGTGGGTTTCAAGCTGTTGTCGGGCCCATTTTGAAGGTGTTCCCGACCCCAATTGCCAAGCCCGCTTTGGAGTTTCTTGTTCCTTGCCTCGCCCCCGTCGAGTTGATCCGAGCGGATCAATTAACAAGTGAGTTTAGCTCACTAATCCTCGCTTAGTAGGTTAATGATGCTTAAGGGTTGTTTAGTTTAGACTAAGCTGGATTAGGTGGATAGTTAAATTAGATTAGAAATTTAATTAATTGTTATTGCATGTTAGGTGGTTAGTTTAGTGCAATTAGGACATAGACAAACTCTAATATTTATCTAGAGTGGTTCGGAAATTTTCCGGGCTCGTCTCGGCATTTAATTAGGCTTTACGGGCCTAAGTTCTATTTATTGGCATTTATTAATTATTTTCCATAATTATTTAATTATTTATTTATTTTCCAAAAATTAGACAATGATAGTCGATGACCGGAATTTTATGCTAATTATAGTGGCATGATCTATTTATTTAACTAAGTTTTATTTTGTACTGATTATGCGTGATTTGTGATTGTGGGTAATTATCCTAAAAGTTGATAATTGTGGTAATTGATTGGAAAATTACCGGGCGCCGGTCTATAGTGTCAAAAATCTATTTTGGGACTGCGGAAATTAGTGGGATGTTCAAAAGTGAAAATATTGCATTTTGGCTAAGGCCGATCATGTACCCACACATGAGTATTTTTATCGAGCATGATAAAAATGATGAATTAGTTATATGGTTGGGATGATATACTATATTAGCCTACGAGGGATATATTAGCTTAGATAGAGAGCAGTATACCGGTATACTATATCAATCTCTAGGCTCTGATATGGCAGCTTAATAAGAGAGCAGTATACCTTATCAGGTTAATGCAAGCAATATTACATCAGCTTAAAGTGAGCATTATTAGTATACTATATCAACATACGGGCTTTGATATGTCAGCTTAGTAAGGGAGCAGTATACTATTTATCAGCTTAGCGGGAGCTATACTATCTATTAACAGCTTAGAGGGAGCAGTCCTAGCATGATCGGACTTATGAGATAGTATTGATTTGGCCGACCGAGAGAAGGTCGTGATGACATGAAATCGACTGAGTCAATTGATCAATAGTTCGATCTGTTTTGGTGAATTGAAATGATTGGTTGAGTTTTGAGATATACTAACTTGTAGTAAGAGACTGAGACCAAGGTAAGTTCTACGACCTATATTGTGTTTAGGTAGCCCTTAGGGCGTATTTCCTTCCTAACCGAGTCTTAGGGGGTTGAACTTACCGAGACGTCGTCTCACCCCGTTGTGGGATAACATTTTAGGTTTATAGATGGTCGCTCCTTCTGAGCATTTTGGGCAACCCAAAAAGATCACAAAATAGAAGTACTGTGTTCCGATGCATGGGCACCCTGAGGGGCTGGAGTACAAACTGGTCAAGTCCATAATCTGGGTTGATGCGGGCTTACCCAAAAAGGTACCCCATCAAAATCGGGCATGGTATTGCCCGTATCGTAATGGACAGAGAAAGGGCCCCACACTGGAATTTGAGGTGCCTTTGTGTGCGTTGGAGGTTGTTTTTGGAAAGGGTACTGCAGACCCTAGAGGAGGTTCAGTGATAGACCCGGTGGACCTTGCGCTTGAAGATCCAGGATCCTCTGTGTATTCCGCTGTAGGCTCTAGTTGGAGTGTGGAAGAAGGAGAAATCGAGGATGATGATCCGTAGTTCTGAGCTAGTTTTGTGTAGGACCTGACTTATATAGTTCGGATTGTATTATATACATTATGGCTTGATATGTATATATAAGTGTGGTTGGGTTTTTAGTTCAAAAAATATGGCCCTACTTTCCTATCCAATTATGTGTTGTCTAGGGATTATTAATTGCTTCCACATGTGCATTTAAAATGAAAGGGCCGGCGATGCGTCTTGGGACGTCGCTATTTAATCAACCAGTGAGGAATGAGCGCGCGTGCTTGGAGGATCGAGACGTGACAACTACCGGCAATATAATGAAGATCGTGCCAAAGAGGAAGCTTGGTCACCTTGTCATGAGACGTTATGCATTGTGATGATTGATATCTAAGCATGAAATTGGCCAATGGATTGGATCATTGGCGTGTGATTTTGATGAAATTAATTAATTAAATAGACTATTGATATGCGAATTAATGAGATTGATCAATGGAGTGGACCATTGATGTTTGTTATGATATTATTGACTTAACAAATGTTTTCTGATATGTATATGATTGCATTACAACAAAATAATTCATTGATATCTTGTATGTGTATTATACTAAAATTGAAATAAGTGAGTTTTGAATATTGTTTTGTAAAGTGCATAAAATGTCACACTTGAAATCCTATAGGGATAGAGGTAATGATATGGCCATCCTTCCAGCCGAAGGACTGTGACATCCGGGTTTTCATCAAACCTCGAGTACGTAATGGTTTGGGGATCGACGAATTTGTCATTGGACTACGTCATTTGGCACCATTTGCGGGTGCCGTTTCGTCATCATCGCCGGACCGAGACATTACGTTTGGTCACGGTCCGATAATCGAATAAATTATAGTCTCGTCGAAATCTTTCCTATGTACCATTACTAGCGAGACCGAGGTACATTTCAAATGATGTGTCGACAAGTTATTTATTATACTAACGGCAGCCGCCCCTCCCATTAGACCACTATATTTTCGACCCTGCCGACCCGAGTATGCCAAAGGAGGAACATCGAAATCGGCCACCATGCAGTCATGTTGGCCGCCCCTCCTTCATGCGCCGGATTCCTCTCTTGCCGAATGCTTCGAAGACCAGCATGGTTGACCCATGCAGCCCATAAAGAAGAGACCTATGAGCATGGGAAGGGAACACTTGACAGCTGAAATCCTCAAGAGCAGCCACGCACGACTCAAGCTGGCTTTGCTCGTTGCTGCCACCGAAGGAGAAGTTTGTTGACTAAGAAAGTCAACTGCGGGGGAAACAAAAAGGCCGAAGAAGAGAGAGACGGGCGGAATTCACAAGGAGGGAGCCACCGAGAGAGAGAGAGAGACCACAACCCCCCTCACCATCGTCGTTGCTGGCTTCTAGCGCGTGTCTTGCTGCAGTCGACCGCCGCGTCACCAGTCACCTCTCTGTCTCACCGCACACTGCTGTTACCGTCTCTCCTTCTCGCAGCACGCTGTTGATGCCGCTCGCTCACGCTCTATTGCCTCTAAATTGGACCTAGTGACCTGCGAGCCTTCAGAATTGCCTCGACTGTGCCTATAGCTCCCCGCTCGCTTGTCGTGGACGCCGTTGGACCTAAGGCAAGTTAAAGTCTACTAACCTATATAGTGTAGTGTTGTTGTTGCTTGAGGGAGTGCCGTTGGATTAAAAGAATTTGAATTTTGATGTTGGATGGTGACTTCTAGGATGATTGAATCGATTTGGGGTTAGGAAATTGCGAAATCTTCATGAGTATTTCGGTTTTGAACTTCGGTTGTGCATTATACTTTGCAGTGATGAAACCTTGAGAAATTTGTTCGTAAACCGTTTCAGAAATCTCCCGATTTGCATCAAAATTTATATGTACTGTGGCACCGTTGCCAAATGTTTAAAGAAATGTGTTGTACTTTCAAATTTTGGAACCTTTTATAGAAAGTATTCTAAACCATTGGAGTTGGGATTAAGATTTGAATTTATTGACGTGCCGATTTCAAATGTACTTATAGATCTCGATAAATTATTTTGTTCCAAGCCGAGAATGGTAATTACCATTCAAGTTTCTTTACATAGATTCGAAAATGATTGGAGAGTATTTGTGAAAGTGGGATTTTCGAGGGAAAAATCCAAGGGATTTTCCATATTGACGATTCGAAAACATTTTGACATTGAAATGGTTTAATTATTACACCATGGTTGATGTGTTATTGCTGCTGTCGGACCCTCAGGATGACGATGCCCCGAGAGTCGGGTTGCCTGGAGGATCGTAATGACGATGCCTCTGGATGCCTAGGGACCGGTGAGCCCCAGAGGTTCCCTGGGAGTGTCGGGATGCCCAGATGTATGATGATACACGTTCTGGAGGGTAGGGGCAACCATTGACATGGCAAGCCCCGGCGATTCCTCGTGATGCTAGGTGAGGTGCAAGATGCCTGGAGGTGTGATGTAACACGCTCTGGATGCCCGGTGATTGAGATATGGAACCAAAGGCTTTCATGCTGCTAGGTTGGGTGCGAATGCCTGGAGGGACGCAAACACTGATCCTCCGGAAGATGGTGATGGTGAATCAAAAATCTATTGAATTCTAAAGCTTGATTGTTTTGTTGTGTTATGCCATTGCTTTGAAAAGCTCTATTGCTTTTATGCATACCTATTCCTCTAGTTATGTGTTTTGTGTATTTTGCATGAAATCAGATGATGATGATTCTACATAATATAGTTTAGTAGATCTTTTAGCTACTGAGTGATTGAACTCACCCCTTGTGGGACTGACGTTCATTCGAGTGAGGGTGATTGTGATGATCGACACCAGTCTTCCCTCAAGTCCTGTGCGTTAGGAGTATGTCGTCCTATATGTCTGTAGGAATGGATGTACTCTGGGGCCGCTGCCACCACCACCAGAGGACGATGACGACGGGGGATCGAGTGGTGTGGAGTGATCGACGATGGTGAGGACAGCAAGGAAAATTTTTGGACGCCCGCACTGAATGATAGACTCTATGTATATAGCTATCAGAAATGTCGGTTAACTTTTGAAGTATAGCCAAGTGTAGGAAACTACGGCCTTTTGGTGTACTGACTAACTATGTCCATCTAACTTATGTAAATAAAAAGTGCTTGGTTATTATATATATGTGTATTTCGTGTGCATCATTTCTAGGTGTAGGAAAGGGAGTTGTTGGATACACTTCCGCCATATACATTGCGCAGGGACCAATGAAGTGTGTAATGAAACCCCCACATGGATTCCCCAAAGTCCATTGATCTAAAGAGAAGGACATCCAGGACGAGGAAAGAGGTGTGGCGACCCCAACGGATCGAGGGCCGTTGGGGAGGGGGGCGTCATAGCGAGTGGTATTAGAGCATTGGTTTTATCTGGAGTAATAAGGTGTCTTAGTGAGAAATGTGTCTTAGTGAGAAATGAATGATATAATGATGCACACTATAGGACACTGACCAAGGGTAGTTGACTAACTATGAACAACGGGTGATTGAGTTCACTCGTAAAAACTGGTAACAATTGTGAATTACCTTTGCGTGTAAGTAACATTTTATGTTACTTATGTGACCCTAGTAACGCTTTTACTTTATTTCTTGACTAGTGACATTAAGTCACTAATTGTTCCTGAGGCAAATGCTTGGTAAACTCAGGAAATTATGGTACGAATTGGGAGTTCTCACCCATCAAGGGCTGAAGCCACTGCTTCAAGGGTTGAACCCTGAATGGAAGATATCCTGCAGGCATTGGCCAATATAGGAAATCTGATGGAAAGACAAGCTCAGCAACAAGCCGGAGCAAAATGTCGCCCTCAAGGACTAGTGGAACAATTACTGAAGTTGAAACCACATAAGTTTATGGGAATGGGAAGTCCTAAGGAGGCGAAACAATGGATTGATGGAGTAGAATAGATTTTCCGGTTGTTAAACTGCAATGATGTTGAAAAGATAACTTTGGCAGAGTACCAATTGGAAGGAAATGCCAAATTTTGGTGGAGAGCTTTGAGGGATACGATCTTTCCACCCGGTACTTCTGTAAACTGGGACGAATTTGTTAGGGCTTTTAATAGAAAGCATTTCTATAACTGTGCCAGAGATAAGAAAATCACATAATTTGTTCACTTAGAAGAAAGGGAGCTTACAGTAGACCAGTATGAAGCAAAATTTTATGAGTTGTCTAGGTATGCCCCTAGATTGATTGAGGATCAAGAGGAAAAGGCTAAGAGATTCCTGAAGTAGCTAAGAACTGATATCGAGAAACAACTAATGCCTCTGAATATAAGAGATTATACTGAGATTTATGAAAGGGCACGGTTGGTGGAACAGGAATTAATGAGAGAGCAATCAGAGTCTAGGAGGCAATCGTCCTTTAGTGATGTCTGATGAGGTAAGAGACCCTATCCAGATCGAGGTCAGCGATGCGAATCTAAAAAAAAGAGTAACTTTGGGAATTTTGGAAAGGCTAGGAGTGCCCTACCGGAATAATACTTGCCAGAGGTGTGGTAGACAACATGGGCCAGGACCTTGTAATGAACAACTGAGATGTTTTGGTTGTGGACAAAGAGGACACTTCAGGAGGAACTGTCCATAAGAAGGATCGCAGCTGAATATCAACTCGACGCGATAGGAGCAACAATGTGTAAGCGGACCACCCCCACAAAGGAATCCATAGAGGCCACCAGCACAAGGACGGGTGTACACAATCACCCAAGAGGAAGTGGAAGCTTCCAAAAATGTTATATCGGTACAATTTTTATAAATGGTAAGAAGGCATATGCGTTATTTGATACGGGTGCTATGCATTCTTTTGTGTTTGAAAGGTATAGATAGTTGAGTAAGATAGAAACTACCTCTCTTGAGACACCTCTTTGTATTTCTACACTGCTGAAGGATATGGTGTTGTCTACGTTGGTATGTGAAAAGTGTAAAATAACCATAGGGGGACAAGATATAAAAATAGACCTAGTTGTGATGGGTATGTATGACTTTGACATCATCATAGGAATGGATTGGCTTCATAAGCAATAGGCTAAGGTGGATTGTTATAGAAAGGTGATTCAGTTTATTTCACCTGACCGGTCTAGTTTTGAATTTTTCGGAGGTCAGATAAACCCCTCTATAGCTCTGATTTTGGTAGTGGAGGCCCATGCACTTCTTGACGAAGGATGTCAAGGATACCTAGTAGTAGTAAAATATTATACAAGGGAGGAGATTAAACTCGATGAAATTCGAGTGGTCATGGAATTTCAGGATGTATTTCCTGAGGAACTGCTTGGGTTACCACCGGAACGAGAAATTGAATTTGAGATCGAACTAATGCCTGGAACATAACCGATATCGAAAGCCCTGTATAGGATTGCCTTGATAGAACTAAAGGAATTGAATGTGCAACTACAGGAGTTGCTCAATAAAGGATTTATTAGGCCAATTGCATCTCCTTGGGGCACACCTGTCTTGTTTGTGAAAAAGAAGGACGGGTCGATGCGTTTGTGCATTGACTATAGGCAACTGAATCAAATGATCATTAAGAATAAGTACCCATTACCTAGAATTGATGACCTATTTGACCGGCTGCAAGAAAGTTTAGTCTTTTCAAAAATTGACTTGAGGTCAGGATATCATCAACTAAGGATTAAGAAGGAAGACATTTCTAAGACCGCATTTAGGACTTGCTATGGACACTATGAGTTCGTAGTAATGCCATTTGGACTGACGAATGCCCTAGCTGCATTCATGGATCTAATGAATAGGATATTCAAGCCCTATTTGAATCAATTTGTGATTGTCTTTATCGATGATATTCTGATATACTCTAAAGGACCTAAAGAACATGCGCAACATTTGAGTGTGGTGTTGCAAACCCTTAGAGACCATAAGTTGTATGCCAAATCCAGTAAGTGCGAATTTTGATTGGACCGGATAATATTTTTAGGACACGTAGTGTTAGGAGAAGGAATTTCGATAGACCCAGCAAAAGTGGAAATGGTTGTAAATTGGCCGAGACCGACAACGCCGACTGAGATTCGGAGTTTCTTAAGACTAGAAGGCTATTATAGAAGATTTATTGAAGGATTCTCGCGACTTGCAGGTCCATTGACAAGATTGACTAGGAAGAACATAAAGTTTGAATGGACTGGAGAGTGTGAAAGGAGCTTCTAGGAACTTAAAAGAAAATTGACCACGGCTCCAATACTAGCTATACCATCTGGATCTAATGGATTTACGGTGTATAATGATGCGTCTCATAAAGGACTGTCATGCGTTCTGATGTAGCATGGCAAGTTCATAGCATATGCATTGAGACAGTTGAAACCCCATGAATTGAACTACCTGACTCACGATCTCGAATTGGCGGCTATAATCTTCGCTTTGAAAATATGGAGGCAATATCTGTATGGAGAGAAATTTGAAATATATACAGATCATAAGAGTTTAAATTTTTTTTTTCCACAAAAGGAACTGAACATGAGATAGAGAAGATGGATGGAGCTATTAAAGGATTATGATTGTGAAATACAATACCATCTAGGAAAGGCAAATAAAGTGGCAGATGCTCTTAGTCGTAAGTCGACCATAGACATGGCTAGTGTAAGAGTAACATAATGAAATCTATTGGAAACGATGGCAGATTTAGAATTTAAGTTGGAAAAAGACCATCACATCAGTATGCTTACTGCATTAAAGATCGAACTGGAAATTATCCAGAAAATTGGAATTCTGTAAGAATTTGACTCGGAAATTGTGAAATCGCAAAATGAAGTGTCTTTAGAAAAAATACTAGAATTTCAAGTTTCTAAGGATGAAATAGTAAGATGTCAGGGAGGACTATGTGTTCCCAACAATGAAGAAGTAAAAAGGGAAATCCTATCGGAGGCACATAAGAGTAATTATAGTATTCATTTGGTCGATTTTAACCACGAAATTGAATTCGGTTTCGGGAATCGGACGTTCGAGCGTGTCACAATTCATTTATAGGACGTCATCTCATCTTTCGGCAAATTTTCGTCGAGTCCAAAATTTTACGGAAAAATCAGTTTTCGAACAAAAATGAAATAAAATGGAAATTCGGATGGGAGGAGTAATGGACTATTTGGCTGCCCTATTTGGTTTAATTTTGAAGAAATGAGGGCTAATTTGTGATTGGATGGCCAATTGACATTAAGGATGAAGACTTTGGGGCATTTCATGGGTGTTAGATATTTCTTAAGAGGCTTTGATTGGTTGTAGCCTTGACTTATTTGTTTTTCACTTTCCTCTCTCCTTCTCACCCCCACTCATGCGCACGTTCACCTCTCTTCTTCAGCTGACCACCTTCTTCTTCCCTTCCTCACTTCTTCTTCTTCACCACTCCACTATCCCACCCCACATTCCCTCACTCTCATGCCCAACTCCACCCATAGCAACTTCATCATCATCCCACCAACCCACACGTCCAAAGCCATCGTCCACTCTCCACTGCCCAACTAGCTCCACACATCCCCTCACACCAGCGTCACCTTCCATCCCCTCATCCATCTCACGCCGCAACATAGCTCCACGCCAACAGCCCCTCCATTTCCCGCGTCCAGCAGCTCCATGCAACCAGTCACTAGCGGCCAGCCTTCCACCGAGCCGTCCGCCAGCCACCAGCAGCCGTCCGTTCCAGCCATAGCTTCGTCCAGCTCACCTGATTAGCCCCCAGCAAGCTTAACCCAAGCCGAGCCCAGCTCTCTTTGGCTGAGAGCTTGTAGGGCCGTTTCAACTGCCATTAGGCCTTCGTTGGAGACACGGATGTCTCGGGTTTACACCGCTGTCGCGCCACCGTCACCGTCCTAATCCGATGAGTTAACTCTCTAATCATTGATTAGGTTGTTAATTGCCTTTAGAGGGTTAGATTAGTGTTAATTAGTTTGGTTAGATTAGTGTTAATTAGCTTGTTTAGATTAGTGCTAATCATGGTTAGATTAGTGCTAAGATGGATTAGTGTTAATTAAGATGGCTTAGCTTAATCTAGTGGATTTCCCTTCAAATTTGTTTACTAGACCCTTGCAGTTTGCTATTTTCATGGGTTAAAATGTGCTATGATTTTGAGGTTGCTACTTTCTTGAAAAATGTTTTAAACATCTTCATTTATATCATATATTTTATTCAAGATTTTATGGATTTAAAAGAACAAGATTTCGGCATTGTTACATGCAAAGCAGAATCTCGGTTTGCGTTGGAACCTGTGACATTTTGGTGTTTAAAGGATTTTTATCAACTTTTAGGGTTCGATTTTCAAAAGAGTTCATTCACAAAAGGTTTTCATCACATCTTGTAGTTTAACATAGTCAAATTTTAGAGCAAACGGACAAGTTTTGGACCTCGAACCAAACTGATTTTGGAAAACATAATTTATGGACACGGACACGGTTTTGGTAACAGTTTGAGCGATTTATTGCTCTTATTCTAGGAAAATTTGGGTCAAGGTGTCTCATGAAAAGTGTTTATTTAAGTGTCCTTTATAACATATTTAAATTTGAGAATTTTCTGAACTCGTTTGATTATGTTTCTGGAACTAATCTTGGAGATGTGTGAGTGGTCCCGGTTTCTGCCGGTAAGGGCCGGTTGTGGTCTTGTGATTGTTTTTGGTGTCTTGCTTGATGGAAAACATACATGTTATGATTTGATTGATTTTTGGCATGCTGAGAACTTATGGGTGGTTTTGATGGCTTGTACGTGTGTTGTTGCGTAATTGGTTGCTGGATGGTAGTTACCGATTATGGTTACCAAACTTGGTTTTATGGACTTTTAGATGGAAAAATGCCAAGTGTAGGGTTTTGACGCTAAACTTTATGTACTATATAAAACCGTGGAATTTCAAAATAGGAGCGTACCAGGTTTGATGGTTCGCTTTTAATTACTTGACCATGCACGATTATGTTTCCTGAGATTTTTAATACGAAGAAAAATAGCTAGGTTCATTATTTGAAAATGAGATATTTAAACGTAAAGCATGGTGTTCTTGGCCGAGTATGTGCTCGTGTGGTCACTTAGTGAACTTGTCCTGATGCGTATGATTACGCGGGACGATGCTCCTTTGTGGAATGCCATCTAGGAGGAGGATGCTAGATGTTGCCGTTTGCGGATGGATTTTGGAATGAAACTCCTTTGTGGAATGCCGTCTAGGCAGAGGATGCTAAACATTGCCGTGCTCGAAGGGGCAGGATGACGCCTAATTATGCCGGATGACCACCGACTGTTGAGTTGGCCATAACTGATGGGTCATAATAACTGGAACACGCCTAAGTGGTTGTGGTAGCTGTGCCTGATTATGGGGAAAAATTGTGTGGCACGAAATGTGACGTGTTATAACAGTTTTATAAGGCCATGTGATTGGTTGATGTGGCACCCCCTCGACACGGCCCCCGATTTGTTAGGGTCACCATAATACTCTAACCCTTCAACTGAGTCATAAGCTCCAATCCATTAGATAGTGTCGGCAGTCCAAAAAAACTTTCTTAGCTACCCATCACGCACGGTCGATCACACCCAGCCTAGTCCATCGGTTGGCGGCGGCGGTAGCATGCCCATCATAATCCCGTCACGACGAACGTGCACGGATAGGAACTCTTACACCACGGGGCCTCCAGGTAGACCCACATCGTACATGACGAGAACTCATACGCGGACAAATACTAGACTGCGGACACTAACACAAATGTGCTCCGAGCATGAGCACTCAACATCTACCGAAACGCCGTAAAAAGTGCCTTGTGAAATGGGTAGCAGAGGCATCTCTCTCAATCTAAAATGTTAGTCCCCAAAAGGGGTGAGTACAACCACTTAGCAGTAAAGATCCATCAAACTACAAAATGCAACCAATCAAACAATCAAGGTATCACAAGCAAAGCACATATCATTCATGCACTCAAGCATACATCTCCATAGAGTCATGCATATATCTCCATGAGATCCATTCAATGCCTTGGTGATCATATTCCAAAAATCATGCAATACCAATTCAAATTCAAAGACAATTTATACACCAGGCCATGTACACACATGCACATGATTGAATTTCCATATTGATTTTTCAAAAGGATTTCATTGTTCTTCTAGGGACCAGTGTTTGCATCCCTCATATCACTCGCACCCAACCTGGCATCATGAGGAACCTTCGGCACACACCTCCAGGCATCTCAAAACTCCCGAGGACATCTGGCACACACCTTCGGGTATCGTCGACTTAGCCGTCTAACGGTATCATCATTATCATTTCACATGGATATATCTCACTTTGCAAAAATGCCATTTGATGCAATAGTGCCAAAATTTTATTTACTTTTACATGTCATGTGAAATGCATAATTGTCACCACACATGCCACATAGATAGCAACTCAGAATACTACATCCCATAGAGTAATTTCTTTGTTCTTAAAAATAAGACAATTTTCAAATAAAACAGAATGCATTCCTTTAATTAAAATTCTGGAAAAATTAGTAATTGATATTAATAAATTATGAAAATTTAACAAGATGTAGACAAGACCTAGAGAAAGATATTTCATGAAGAACACCATGTCAAGAAAGTTTCACATCAATCACATAGCTCCATACATCACAGCAAAAGAAAATCCAGCAACACATTTTGCACAGTTTCGGAAATAAATTCGATTAAATACTGAAAAGAACTCCAAAAATTCTGATATTTTAATATGTTATATTTGATACCAAGAGGTAAAAGTCCCATTAATAAATCGAAGTCAAATTCATTCTGGATTAAATGATATGATTATTACAACTCACCCTAACCATCGGCTCAATCTCCAGATTTAATCCCTTTCAAAGAAAACTCATTTCCCTAATCAATACTTGTTTTTTTATTCTCAAATTTAATTATATTGTTCCTCACGATGTCATATACAATTCTTATCAAGGACACGAGATCAAATTCGGACTAGATAATTTTACAAAATTCACAGAATCGCAAGAGATCAACATAACAGTTTTCCAGATTCTAGCATCTCTGAAGAAAAATGGTTTAACCATAAAATACTTGTCCGTTTCCCTTCAAATTTTGATATGTTCAACTTCAAGAAGTCCTCTACAACTTTCATTGAGAAGTAGAAGTGAGATTCCAACTAGAAAATTGCATGCAGCTCACGAAATCACCAAAGGTCAGCACAACAGTTTCCAGATCTAGTTTCTTCAAAGAAAAATCATTTCACCAACCAATACTAGTCCGTTTCATCTCAAATTTTAGTATGTTAATATTTAAGAAGTCCTCTACAACTTTCATCAATAAGTAGAAGTGAGATTCCAACTAGAAAATTGCATGCAGCTCATGAAATCACCAAAGGTCGGACTATTTTTCCAGAAAACAGATTGCTAGACTACGGCATTTACTCCCATAGCTTCGAAAATTCTCACCTCCACCACCTCCGAAATTCACCATACAACACACACACATCACAACAAGCAAAGTGTAGATCAATGGACTCTACTTGCCTCAAATCCAAAGAAATCACAGCAAACACAACGGTGGGGCAAGGCAGGCCGACGGCGGCTATGTGGCATCCCAAATTTTTGAAACAAGCCCTAAGATGTATTAAAGCTCTTAATTAGGTAATGAAATTACCTATGATTTAGGCTTTAGCCTTTAGTTTTCTCTTAGGGCTATGTGTTATGTGCTTGTGTCCTTGAATTTTGAAATTTGGACTATAGGATAAATAAATGAGAATAATCTATGCTTGGCTATGCGTTTTATAGACTAAGTTCCCATAAATAAAAATGTTACAAGATTTTTGGCTATGTGGAATTTAGTAATTAAATTCCTAAAAGAAAGAATTAAAAGTGTTTAAAGGTAAAATTTAGGGTTTATTTAGGTTTGGGCCTTAGGCCCAATAGCATGGACTCTTGGTGGGCCAAAAGGCCAGCCCATTGAAGCCCATGGGGAGGCTGCCGTCGACCGAGAAGGGGGAGGAGTGGTCCGCCCACTTCTTCCAAGCCCAATCCCAAGCCCATCTAGCATACCTTGCCAAGTGGCAAAGGAAAACCCCATGCATTGGCCATTGGGGGAGGCAACTAATCATGGCTAATGATGGGATTTAGGGGAAACAAAAGGGAGAGACAGACCGGTTGATGGGGGCTGTCGTCCAAGAGAGTGTGAGAGAGAGAGGGTTGCGAGAGAGAGGAACTGAGAGAGTGAGGGAGAGGACCGTGCGAAGGAAGGAGCTGCAAGTCGCCGCCCGTCGTCCGATCATCCCTCTTCGCCGTTCGTGTGCCGGTGTTGTTTCATTTTTAAGGCAAGTTAGGATCCAATTTCTACTCTTGCATATGTGTCTTGCATGTGTGGTTGAAATGGTGTTGAATCTTTGGTTGTCTAGAGGTAAGAAACCGAAGCTAGAATGACTTGTTCTTGAGTATTGTTGCTGTTTTCGCATGAACCGCCTGAGTCAGAATCTTGTGAGAGCTTGCATGCATGTTTTGAGTTCGATTTTGACTTTGATTTCTTCATGAAAGTTGTATCCAACATCTTAAA
Organism: Eucalyptus pauciflora; assembly: GCA_007663325.1. Classification (NCBI taxonomy): domain Eukaryota; kingdom Viridiplantae; phylum Streptophyta; class Magnoliopsida; order Myrtales; family Myrtaceae; genus Eucalyptus; species Eucalyptus pauciflora. The sequence continues at coordinate 526,525 of VMYD01000040.1, forward strand.
CTACAACATACTAAAATTTGGTGCAAAGTGATGGATATTTAAGGGGTCAAACTCTCATCCTACGGAGACTCTAGATCTGGAACTATTTTGCTGACCTTCTGGTAGATTTGTGGTTGCATGTTGATGTTTATCAAGAATCTCTCTTCGACTTCTTCATGAAACTTGTAGAGAATATCTTAAAGATCAAATATACTCAAATTTGAAGTAAAATGAACAAGTATAGCCTAGGGAATCTACCTACTCTTGAAGACGGAAAATCTGGAGACGCGGTACTGGACACCCGAGACTTCATGGACCCATATGGAAGCTGTTCTTTGGGAATTTGACTTAGATCCCTGCATGAAAATTGTAGGGGACCTCTTGAAGTAAAACATATCCAAATTTCAGAGAAAGAAAAAGAAGGATAAGTGGGTGAAAACTCGATATTTCGGACATAGGTACACTGAACGTTTCGGTATGAGGACCAGAAGCTTCGAACGACTATAGGAAATTCTCTAAAACAAATCTGGCCTAGAATCCTGTATGAAAAATATAATTTAGTGTCTTAACTATAACCTGGTAAAAGTTCATAATTTTCGGAGGTCGTTTGGACATTTTAATTGAATTACTTCAAAACTTGCACATTCTGTCTTTATCCGAAATTTCATGCGGTGATTGTGTGAATGATATTTTTTTTGTGGAACTTTATTGGCCATGTGTTTTTCATGAAATAACTATCTTATTGTCTTGATTATCATATGCTTTAATTTAATGATTTTTGGGATTCTTGTGGATATTTAATTTAAATATTTTCAAAATGGTGTAAGCTGGAATTTAAATAAATTCTAAAAAGGCATGTGGATTATTTGAGTGGCACAAATTCCATAAACCTAATTGCTATGAATGATTGTGTCTTGCTGCATGTATGATGATGACTGATGATGCATGCATAGATCAAGGATGAAAGTGATTTTGTTTGCCATTACATCATGTGCCATGTTAAGTTGAGGCCTAAATTGGTAAACATGAACAATGATAAATGAGGAAACTGTTTGTGGCGGATGAAAATGCCCTGGGAAGTATCAGGATGCCTGGGATGGGGGGTGCGGGATGCCCGGAATGTATAGAGATACATGGCCGGATGGCCTTAGGAGTATCAGGATGCCCGGAATAGTTGGGTGCCGGAAGCCTCGAAGGTCTTTGCCCGAGGGAATGCCTCGTGATGCCAGTTGGGATGTGAGATGCCCGGAATGTGGGGGTGCCGGATGCCTGGTGGCCTTAAGTGGTTGAATGCCGGAGGTTTTTCTCGCGATGCCAAGATGGGGTGCGAGTGTAAAGTATGGGATAAAATTGATGATCCCGAGAAAGAGTGATGTGGTGATCGAATTGAAAGCTAAAAGTGGAAATTGAATCATGCATATATGACATGATATGATAATGATTACCTATGGCATGATGATATGCATATGCGACATGATATGATGATGATCACCTATGACATGATGACATGTATATAAGATATGATGATGATATGCATAAATGATATGACATGATGATGATCATTCATGGCCTGATGATATGTACGTGTTATGAGTGTGATGATGATGTATGATGGTATATACATGGCTTCAAGGTAAGCATGCTTGAATGCATGGACGACATGTATGATGTTATGATTGTATTGTATGATGCATTGAGTGGTTATTGGATACATTTACCTGTTGAGTGGTTGTACTCACCCCTTCGGGGACCAACATTTCAGATTAGTACGATGCCGCTTCCTACTGTCACACGGAGCGTCTTTTATGGCCTTCCTTCTGATGTGGAGGTCGAGTGGGCGGTCCCACCGTCCCTGGTCTGACGTTCATTCGGATTCGTACGTTTGTGATGTATGATGTGGGCCTGTCTGGGGGCCCGGTCGTTCAGGAGTTCGTATCTGTTCACGTTCGCCGAGACGGAGTGATGCAGGGGATGCTGCCACCCCCACCGCCTGACGCACCAGGGTGGGTGTGATGGCCCGCGCGTGAGGAGTAGGAGTTACAACTTTTTGAGAAATAGCCGACACTAGTTGTTCGAAGGGGAGGGGATCATACACGTTGAATATAGTGGGTCGAGTGTTTCTTTTGGGTTTACGGCCGAGTGTAGCGAGGAGTCTTGGCCTTTCTTTTGATGTACTGACCCGTGAAAACCCTTCATGAAAATATGTAAATAAAAGTGGCTCGGCTTTATCTTTTCCTATGGAGATTAGTGGTGTGCATTGTATCATGTTTGTTGGAGGGAAAGGTGGTGATATTAATTTATGCTTCCGCTAATGAGTCGCGCTGGGACCGTTTTATATATATAATAAATAAAAAAAGGCAAAGAAAAATGCCTAAGAACTTTGATGCTTCTTCTTCTAAGAGATGTACTAGTGTTCTTTAGGTGTAGCGTTCAGTATCTGTGGCGACCCTACCGGTTTTGGGGGTGCCACAGGCTAGGCGGATGCACGGCGGCGAGTCTTCTTCCTCCTCTCTCGGCTTCACTCTCTCTCTCTCTCTCTCTCTCTCTCTCAGTCTCACTCTCTCTCTCTCTCTCGGCGCCTAGCTTCATCCGTCCCCTCCCCTTTTCCTTTTTTGGTTGAATAAAATTCTTGCATGCTTCAATTTTTGCATGCTAGGACACTTGTCTCCAAGAAGGAGACAATGAGACAAGTGTCTTCTTGTTGAAGACACATGGAGGAGGCCCATTTGGTTCCTCCCCCCCCCCCTCCTTCGGTCGACGGCCCATGGGGCTTCTTGGGCCGGGCCTCTTGGCCCACTTTGGGCCCAACACATTTGGGCCTAAAGTCCAAATTCAATTGGCCCAAAAATAAAATCAAATAAGCCCATACTTGCTCTTAACAATTTACTTTAATCCCCACTTAATTTCATAATCTCAAATACTCACACAGCCAAAAACAGAAATTTCCTTGTCAATTTATCCTTTAGTACGATCCTTGATCACACTTAGATATAGGATACATTTCCAACTCAAAGCTATAGTCCATCCAATGTTCGGCCTTGTTTAATTGGAATCCGTCGGTCTAATGGCTCCAATGTAGTCCGTTGGTGCTTCCGATACCTTCTCAGGGGTTGCAGTGTATCTAGGGATCATTACGGAATTTTAGGATGCCACAGTTGAATTATGAAAATGATGTGTTCCAGTTATTAATTGCACTTGTGATATCTATAATGCATATATGGCGCACTAATATGCAAGGATGCACCGAGGCGAGGCAAGTTATGTATGATGCATGTTGAGGACCACATTTGAGGTGAATTTGCATCTTCATCGGGGTTTAGGGTTTTGACTAATTGAGATTTATCTCACCCCGTCGTGGTTAACCTTTTTCAAGTACTTAGTATTGAGGTGCGTCCAGTACGGTTTGGGATTCCGTGGGATGTGGAGGTAATTAATACCTTTTATCCTATCCCCAAGACCAATCGGTTCCGTGAACGGGTTGTGACTACGGTGTGGGTTGACGAGGGTTTAGGCTACGACGTGCCCCACCGTTTCCAGGCTTGGTATTTTACGAATTTGATCGGTGATCAGGAGGGTACTATGCATGGTTTTGATGGACCGTACGTAGGAAATGGGGTTGAGCAGGACACCGACCCTATGGATATAGACTTCTCGGAAGGTGTTGTTGTAGATCCAGATACTGAGTCGGTAGGGCCCGGGGAGCCGTGTTCAATTGATGACCTACTTGACATCTTGCTTGAGCCTGGGTTTGGTTATTAGGACGGATGGAAGTTAGGCCCGACCTCGACCCTTTTTGTTTGTCGGTCATGCATGCGTTTGTTTTGATAGACTTATAAAAATGAACTTGTAGGGTTAACTTGTTATTTGTATAAACAGTAGTTTGTGAAAATTTTGCCGTCTTATTTTTACTATCCTTAAGTTTGATTGTTGGTTGGGTGTTTATTTAATTTACTTCCGCATGTGCTTAATTGAAAGATAAAAAGAATGGGTTGGCGACGCGTCCTGGAAAGTCGCATTTTTAGTCGACCGCCGAGAGATGTGCGCGTGCCCGGGGTTCGAGGTGTGACATACATGCCTTTCACTTCTTGAACAATGACAATTATAGCATGCACCTGCCTTCTACATCACTAAAAATGGCATTTAAATCATGCATCTCATATAAATCCATGTGAAACATGTGTGGGCCATAAAACAACTTCCAAAGTATTTACATAGCACTCAAATACTTCGTACACATTTAGTGCCTCGAGAATCACATGGTATCCCATACTACCATGCTTGTGACATCCTGAATTTCGACCCCATCTCGATAATATGAAATGGGCATTTCATCAATGTGCCTATGATCTTTTTTCTTTGAGCTGATCACTCACGAGTTAACTAACCTATTAGGTGAAGCCGTTAAGGGGTATGAACGCGGCAGACTTGAGAATTCGATCAGAAATCGACTACTCGACCGTGATAATAGGCAATGGTCAATACGACGTTATAATTGTAAAAATATTTAGGACTAAATTAACACAACTGAAGGTTTAAGACTGAATTAGGCACTATATAATAGATTTATGACTTTTTGGATAATTTTCCCTAACTCTAACCATACCATCTCCAATAAAAGACAAAAAGATTAAGGCACAGGACTGGATAAGAAATACCCAGAAGGGAGAACTGCGTAATCTATGTATAATTTTGTGTATCGTAATAAAGTAGTACATGATCAATCAATAATAAATGGCAAGATAAATATAATATCAATTATAATCAATCGTATTTAAAGAGATGTGGGAAATCAAAGGAACTATCTTAATTTCTCTAACAATACCGATCTGTTCCCATGCAAGGAGTTTGCTTGAGAACCGTAAATTATGACCTCTTATTGCCGTGCTTTTTTGGATTCTGACTGGGGGGCAATAATTGTTATTGATTTGTCACACCTACTAATCTATTTTCGGAGGAATGGAGTGATCATCTCTTTTTCTTTTTTAGTTCACAATATATCGTTTTGCCATATTGGAAAGAGTTAAGATTAATTTAGAGGGAGAATACAGATAACTCAAAATGAAAAGCCTTATTTACAATAAAGAAATTTAGTAATAATTCTATTGGTCAAGTAATAAAATAGACCCACTTGCCATCTTTTTCCACTCACGTCGACAGTGGCACTGTCCCGAACATTATACTTTAGAGAGCTAGATTGACCCGCCTGTGTGGTAGCGTCAAACAAGACAACGACGGATGATTTGGACAGCATTGATCTATCGACTTCAAATCTAAACCATTTCAATTTTCTCAAGATTCTGTATTCTCTGGCAAGCATCATTTCCTATGTTTTGTGGTTTTGTCCTATATTGAATATGATTACTCTTTTCACCTAAACTCTTTCCTTTTTCAGCTATTCGTTGTCCAAAACAAGCGAGATTTTCCGACAAGTTCTTATGTGGGGAATAAGGTCAGCGGAAGTGTTTTTGTTGAGTTACCGAACACGATATAAATGCGATAGAAGAGAGATTTTCCATTTTCCCAACTAACGAATGTCATGCACTAACAGAGCTAGAAGATTATATACTTCACTCCTTATTTTCAGCAAATGACATTGCCTCCTGTCCTTTTTTAGATTGCTGATTAGATAGGTACTCAAAGCATGAAGATGAAAGCAAGATCAAACAAGAATTATTTTCTCTTGAGAAGACAAAACAATTATTATAGGCGCACGCTTGCACTCACACTTGCTTTCCACATGATGAAAGAGAAAAAAGAGCAATACCCACGATTTCAGTCAACAGGGGGAATGGACAACTTTAGTCCTACCCTTGCCCACAGGGAAACTCATCCATCTAATTTATCAACTTATGCTTTTGAGTTGGAATTGGTAACAACCAAGCAGGTAATTGTTTCCAAATATCTAATTCATTAACTTTCGAAAAGGTCCAACCTATGCTTTTCTTCTGAAAGAGACATGTTTTTATTTGTCAATACGAATGGAGTTACATACATACGGGGAAAGAGAAGTGTACACCAGGTGCATTCTCAAGAGCAAGTACTTTACCGAAGAAGGCGGAAATTCTTTTCATAATTGTTGGAGAAAAGTTCTTTACTGTTTTGAAGCTGACAAAACCTTTCCATAGTTTAGTCTGGAGACTTTTAGACTGAAGTGTCAAAGTTTGAAGACTGCCAGACCTTAGGTTCAAAGTCTGTCCACACTGACAGTTTCTAGACTGAAGAATGAAGACTTATCCAGATGTGAGATTATCTTTATTTCTTCAAGTCTTTCCATATGGCTTAAGGATGACCTTATGGTTGGATACAACACTTACATGATTGACTATCTTTAATGAAATCAATTTGGTTAATCAAATCTTTTGGAAGGCAAGCAAACTTGGAAAGTTCTACTTATGGAAACCAAGATTCTGATTGTATGGGCGAACATGATTGACAGGCTTTCATCTCAATCATCAAATGGCTCGAGATCTCCTTGATTGATTCTGTCCAACGAGTTGATTGGAAGAATTCCTTTGAAAAGTGACAGCGGTCATGAAGGCATAAAGGAGTATTTAAAGTGGACTCTTTAGCTGTTTAAGTGTGTGTGTGAAAGAAAAATTTCAAAGTCTAAAGTTTTCTAATTCCTTACTATTTTATTTACTGAGCTCAAAGTTATATACAAAAGAGAGAAACACTTAGTGAGACTTCGTGAGAGACTAGTAGAGACTCTTCACCGAGAAGTCGAGATCACACTGTTGTAAAATCTCTTTTGATTCTTAGTGAAATCCAGCCTAAAGGTTGTCAGCGTGGGAGAGTGGACGTAAGCTTGATCTAAGTTGAACCACTATAAATATTGTGTTCTTATTCTCTTCCTTTAACCCTTTACTTAATTTGTAGCTTTGTTTAATTGTTTAAGTCTTGAATTCATTCATAGTATGTTATTTTCTAAAGACAAATTACTTCTACTAGAATTTGAGAAAAAAATGTCTTCACACCTATTCACCCCCTCTACGTGTTCATACTAGCAATTACAATTGGTATCAGAGCTTGTGTGCTTACTTTATTGAAGTGTTTTTCTTCTTAAGCTAAAGATCTATGGTTAGTATATGGCTCCAGGATTGGTTGAAGGATAAAGTAACGCCAGACCTCCTTACTTTGATGGGAAAGAGTACAATGTGTGGAAAAACAAGATGAAGGCATTCCTGAGATCGAAAGATCCCCTGAAATGGGATGTGGTAGAAAAATGGATCAATCCCAAGCTACATTAACCATAGAAAGAGGAAAGGAAATTGTGGATGCTAGCGAATTAACACAAGCAAAAATTACTAAGAGACAAGCTCTTGATGCTAAAGCCATCTACTCCTTATATTGTGTTTTATCTCCCACTGAGTATAACCGAATTTCTTCTTGTGAAACAACTAAAGAATTTTTGGATAGATTGCACATTACCTATAAAGGAACTGATCGAGTAAAGGAAACGAAGATCAATATTCTACTCGAACAGTATGAAGCCTTCAAAATGAAGCTTGAAGAATCCATCACCGATATGTTTAGTCCCTTCACAGAGATTGTAAATGGCCTGGCATACCAAGGACAACCAATTTCAGGACTAATGAAGGTTAATAAACTGTTGCGTGGACTCTCCAAAGACTGGAATCATGTGAAGACTTCAATTAGAGAAACCTAGAGGATCATGCCTCTTTCAGTAGAAGAACTTGTTGGCACACTTCAATCATATGAAGTGGAGCAGATCAATGAGGAAGAAGATCCCAAAGGTAAGAAGTCAATTGCCTTAAAGTCTAATGATGATTCTGATGATACAAATTCAGTAGATGACATGGATGATGAAGAGCTAGCACTTATGATTAAGAAGTTCATAAAGCTGAATAAGAAGGGAAGAAGATTCAACTGGAAGAAGCAAAGCACTCAAAGATTCCAGAAGAATCCAACTGAGGACAATGAAAACAACAAAGATGTGATAAGCTTCAAATGCAGGAGAAAAGGAACACGTCAGACTTAACTGTCCTCTGTTGAAGAAAAAGAATGGAAGAACTGAGAAATACAAAAGGGCTCTCAAAGAAGAAACATGGAGTGATACTGAATGCGAGAAAAGTGATGAAGAATATGCCAACATATGTTTGATGGCTAATTCAGAATCAGATTCAGACCTTAAATTAGACTCTGATTTAGACGCAGACAAAGAAATTGAGGTTAGCAATCTAAAAATCCCTGTTAAAGTCTCGAAGTATATAGATGAACTCTGTCTCAGTCTCAAAACATCTCTTAAAATGATTTCCGAGCTAAAAATGGAGAATTCTGAACTGAGGCAATAGGAAACTTTTTGGAAAGAAAACTTTGAAAATCTAGATAAAAGTTTTGTTGATTTGAAAGAAAATGCCTTTTTGAAAGAAGATATTTCAAATATCACAAAAATATTTTCAAAAGGATTTGAGAAGCTGGAGAAAATTCTTTCTATACAAATACCTTATTTTAACAAATCTGGTTTGGGCATGACTCCATAAACTATTCATTTAATTGATTTTCCCAAAGTTAAAGTTAGAATTAAACAAAGACCTACAAGGTCATTTTGCAAAAATCATTTTCAAAAGGTTTTTGTAAAACTTGTTGGCCAAAGTACTCTCAAATGTTCAAAGTGTAACAACTCAGAACATTTTGAGAAGGAATGTCCCAAGGTTTGGAAACTTGTTAAGAGGGATTGAGCAAAGACTTACTAACTCTCCTGGACCCAAGAAAATATGGGTACCCAAGAAAGTTTGAGTTCTTCTTTTGATCACATGTTACTATAAAAAGGAAAATCAACTGGTACTTAGATAGTAGCTGTTCGAGTCACATGACTGGAGATTCAAGTTGTTTTATAAAACTTGTTCAAATAAATGGTGGAAAAGTTTCTTTTAGTGGGAACATCAAAGGAAGAATTGTTGGATGTGGAACTATGAAGATTGGAAGCATGACAATCGAAAATGTCTCCTTGGTGGAAGGTTTGAATTATAATCTACTCAAGATAAGTCAACTTTCCGATACAAGATTCGAGATTAATTTCCAAGAAGGCATATATTCGGGAACAAGTAAAGATTTCTCTCAATCCTTTACTGGTCGAAGACATGGGAACATTTACCTTCTGCACATAAAACCAGAAAGTTCTCAGTGTCTTATATCCATTCAAGAAGAAGCAAAGCTTTGGCATCGAAAGATTGGTCATGTCAACATGAAGCAGATTGCCAAGATTTCTTCAAAGAAGCTTGTTCGAGGACTCCCCAACCTGACTTATAAAAAATCTGAGTTATGCACCCCATGTGTTTTGGGAAAACATGTTAGAGGTTCTTTCAAATCTATAAATCGAGTTTCTACTAATCGAGTTTTGCATCTTTTGCACATGGACCTCTTTGCAGCAACCAGAACTCAAAGCATTGGTGGAAAGAAGTATTGCTTAGTATTCGTGGATGACTACTGTAGCTTTAGTTGAATTTACTTTCTGGCATTTAAGTCTAAAGCCTTTTCTCACTTCTCAAAGTTTGCCAAGAAAGTTCAGAATGAAAAGGGATATGTTATTTCAAGCATACGAACATACCATGTAGGTAAGTTTGAAAATCAAGACTTTGCAAAGTTCTGTGATGAATCTAGTGTCCAGCACGTTTTTTATTCTCCATACACTCCAGAGCAAAATGAGGTTGTGGAAATGAAGAATAGATCCTTGAAGGAGATGGCAAGGACCCTCTTAATTGAGAGTAAAATTTCCTCACGATTTTGGGTTGAAGCAGTTTCTATAGCTTGCTACATCATCAACAGAGTGTTCTTGAGGCCTATTCTAGATAAAACTCCTTATGAAGTAAAAAAAGGAAAGAAACCAAATGTTTCTTACTTTCATGTGTTTGACTGTAAATGTTATGTTTTAAAAAATGCCAATGATCAAATTGGGAAGTTTGAAGAAAAATCAGATGAAGGAATTTTTCTTGGCTATTCTACTTCAAGCAAAGCTTACAGAGTATTCAACAAGAAGACCCAATCTATAAAATAATCTATGAACGTCAAGTTTCAAGATTCTATGCAGAATCAACTGGATTAGACTCAACCTGAAGAATCTGAACCTGCTCTAGATTTTACGAAGTCTACCTCCCTTGAAGTGGTTCAAACTGTTGGATGAAATCCCTTAAGATATTTTGAAGTTGACAAAACAGGTTTATCAGTCTAGTCTGAAGACTTACAGACTCTTCTGGCAAAGTCTGAAGATCAAAGTCTGAAGAATAAAGTCTGAAGCTAGCAAGACTCAAGACTTATATTTCAAAGTCTACTCACATGGACAGTTTCCAGGATGACGTTTATTCTGATCTTATATGATCTTTCTTCTAACGACTAATGGATATCTTTCTATTGGATTCAGCTCTAAAACGATCTAAGTTTTATATGGAATATGTTTAGATTCTTTGACGACTTCGCAACTTATATTTGGAAGGATCTACTTATGGAAACCGAGATCCTGATTGTATGGGCGAGCAGGATTGATGGGCTATCAACACTTACCTTAAAGAGCTCGAGATCTCTCTAATTGATTCTGTCCAACGGGTTGATTGGAAGAACTTCTTTGGAAGATGCCAACGGTATTGAAGGCATGAAAAAGTATATAAGAGAGATGCTCTAGTTGTTGAAGGGTACGGATAGAAGAATTCCAAAGTCTGAAATCTCCTTTACTACTTTGCGATATCATTCTTTGAGCGTTACATGTAATCAAAAGAGAGATCATATTGTAGACCTTGAGGAAGTGTAGTAGAGTAATCTACACTGTGGACTCAAGAGCGTGAGATTGTAATCACTCTTATTGATTCTTAGTGAAATCCAGCCAGAAGGGCTGTCCGTGCGGGAGAGTGGACGTAGGCTTGGATTAAGCCGAACCACTATAAATCTGGAGTCTTGATTCTCTATCCCTAATCCTTTATATTGTTAATTGCTTTCATTTGCTGCAATCGTTGATTTTAAATTATTCATATCTTATTTGATTTGAATTGTTAAAATTGCGATAAACACCTATTCACCCCCCTCTAGGTGCTAATACTAGCTCTAACACAAACTACTGAAGATTAGCAACAAGCAGATTTAACTAAAGCAAAGGATCAACAAACTCTCAAACCAACCAGCAATTGGAAGCATAAGTCAAGTCATCCCAAAGAACTCATCATTGGCAACATTGATGAAGGAATTCGTACTAGATCCAAAAGGCGAGAAGAGTCTAGTGCTTTAGAACTTGTTTCTGAGATAGAACTCAAAAGTGTAAAAGAAGCCCTGTCTGATGAAAGCTGGATCGAAACTATGAAAGAAGAGCTCAGACAGTTCAGTATCAATAATGTTTGAGAGCTAATTCCAAAACCTAAAGGTAAGTTTATTATCGGAACTACATGGGTTTTTAGGAACAAGATGGACAAGAAAGGAAAAGTGACCAGGAATAAAGCAAGACTCATGGCCAAAGGTTTTACGCAAGAAGAAGGGATAGACTATGATGAGACCTATGCACCAGTAGCGAGGTTAGAAGCAATTAGACTATTACTTACTTTTGCTTGCTATAAAAATTTCAAGTTATTCCAAATGGATGTGAAGAGTGACTTCCTCAATGGATTTATCCAAGAAGAAGTCTATGTGGAACAACCACCGGGATTTAAAGATCCAAGAAAGCCAGACTCTATCTATAGACTGAAGCAGGCACCATGAGCCTTATATGGATTGAACTAAGCACCATGAGCCTAGTATAAAAGGTTAAGTAAATTCCTAACCCAAAATGGTTTTGTTAAAGGAAAGGTAGATACTACCTTGTTCATAAAAAGAGAGGGTAAAGACATTTTATTGGTTCAAATTTATGTTGATGATATCATTTTTGGATCAACTAATGAAAATCTTTGCAAAAAAATTCTCTAGATGTATGTAGGATGAATTTGAGATGAGTATGATGGGTGAGTTAACCTTCTTTCTGGGATTGCAAATTAGACAATCGGAAAAAAAATGTCTCTTCATTCACCAAGAGAAGTATGCAAAAGATCTCATCAAGAAATTCAAATTGGAAAACTGCAAAAAGACAGAGACACCAATGTCAAGTTCTTCGAAGATGGATAAAGATGAATGAGGAAAGAATGTAAACTAGAAGCTTTACAAGAGAATTATTGGTTTGCTTCTTTATTTTACTGCATCTAGACCTGACATTTTGTTTAGTATTAGCATTTGTGCTAGATTCCAATTAGATCCCAAAAAATCTCATTTAAGTGCTGTAAAGCGAATCATCAAATACGTTGCAACTACTCCAAAGATAGGTCTGTGGTATCCCAAAGAATTAAACTTTACTCTTCTTGGATATTCAGATGCAAACTTAGCAGGTTGCAAAGTTGATAGAAAGAGTACCTTAGGTACTTGTCAACTGCTGGGCAACATGTTGGTATCTTGGTTCTCAAGGAAGCACAGTACTGTGGCTCTATCAATTGCAAAACCAATTCTCAACCCCTTATACACATTTTGAGCCTAATGATCCATTCATTTCTCAACCCATGAACTTGACCTACGTTACGTCCCTTATAAAGTCTCTTCAGATTAGGGCACTGAAATTAATGTAGGAATTCATATGTTTATATGCATTGCTCGAAGAAGTGCGAGCAAGACCATTTCTATCTCATTTCGCAAGTTACTTGACTTGTAAACCCGGAGATGATTGCAAAGTATTATTCTTCCATTAGCCTTGACTCGAAGAGTCCCTCTTTGTTGAGCCATTAACCAAGCCCATATTACAGTCTTGATAAAGGCCTCTCAGATTGACAAGGTCGTACCGCCTGCGAGAATACTCGAACCCTCGTCGACATGATGAAAGTAAGATTGAGTGATTCCTGTGATCCCACATTAATGGTTGGGACAAAATAGCCTTCTTAATGAGAGTGAGTGAAAGTCCTTTCTAACTGAAAGTCTCTCATTTGGTATTCTTGAAAATCCATGTCATGAGTAAAAATTGTCTTAAGTGATGATTCTCCCCAGTGGAAATTTGGTGGTGCGAATATGGTAAAACCATCATGCACAAATCTTGATTGAAAAAAAATCAGTGGACTTTGGAGTGTGCTGAATTGCTTAATTCTTTGGTGAATGCATGTATTTTTGCTCTAATCATGTCTGACAGGTAATGTTTCCTTGAAGACCTAAGAGCTCCTGACATTCATGTTGCTTTTAGAAGCCTCAAGGTGAGAAACCTCCATGAATATTTGAAGTACATCCTTGATGTTCCAAAGCTTCTTTCTACCAAGAGGTAAGTGACCTTCACGAATATCTCAGGTCTGTCCTAGGTATTCCCAAATTCTTGATATATGTCTCAAAAACTTTTTTGTTAAGCATTTCATTCTGGGTATGAATGCTTTCCGATCCATTTCGTCATACCTTAGTCTGGATCTAGGTATTTCGAAGCCTCTTAATCCGATATTCATCTCACCTAACATTGAGTGTTTATTGGTTAAGTTCACAATTTCTTGACATCTCAGTCTGGATCTGGATGTCTCAAACCCTTTGTTAAGCATTTCATTCTGGATATGAATGCTTTCTGATCTTTTTCGTTATACCTTAGTCTGGATCTAGGTATTTCGAGTCTTCTTAATCCAATATTCATCTCACCTAACATTGAGTGTCTATAGGTTAAGTCCCCAAAGATTTTTCTCCAAGTTGCAACGCCGGGCGACCGAAGAGTGGTTCGGTTCCTAGCCAAGCAAAATCTCCATTTAGGCGACCGTAGAATGGTACGGGTCCTAAACAACATTTATTGCTCTAACAAGCGACCGTAGAATGGTACGGGTCCTGGAAAAGCAATTTCCCTATTCAGGCGACCGTAGAGTGGTACGGGTCCTGGAAAGTAAACCCTCGTTTAGGCGACCGTAGAATGGTACGGGTCCTAGACAAAACCTTTCTGCCGTATTGGGCGACCGTAGAATGGTACGGGTCCTGAGAAAGCAGCACTTTTCTGCTATACTGGGCGACCGTAGAATGGTACGGGTCCTAGGAAAGCAGTTCCTTACAAACATTTTCTGCCGTATTGGGTGACCGTAGAATGGTACGGGTCCTGAGAAAGCAACCCCTTCCTGCCGTATTGGGCGACCGTAGAATGGTACGGGTCCTGGACAGGTAATACCCACTACCTCGAATTATTCTATCCTCCTCGAAGGTAAGTTATTCCAGGTAGGTTCATCTATCATTTGCATTAGTATTTCCATGCATCATATAAATTGCATTAAAAATGGAATTCATGTTCCAACAAAAATCATTCATTGCATGAACATGACCAAAATTTAGGCCTCAATTTGTCTTTAAAAGCAACCTCTGCGAGCCCACCTTCAAAGAGGGGCAGCTGTTGACACCTAAATTTTGCCTAATCATTTAGTAATTAGTTGCATAAAAAAAAAAAAAAAGTAAAATTGCATTTCATGAAGTCGCATTTTTTCGCATCGGTATTAAAAAGGCAACAAGACGCGGCGGCTCGCGATCGATAATATTCACAAAAGGCGGTCTCTTTCTTCGTTGGTCTGAACCCGCACAAAAAAATGAGGAAAGAAGAAGTCTTGCACGTCCGTTGTCTCTCCCTCATTAATACATGCACATGCACGCATGAAATAGGAGACGTGAAGTTCTGCAATTTGCCTGCAAGAAGAAAAGATCAGCAGTTGGGAAATGTCAGGTGGTGGTGTCCAAATCTGAAGAAGCACGACGTGGAATAGTGAGGAAATGATGGCCGCCTCTTACTCACGCTACTTCAAGCCTATAAATACACAAAAGAACTATTAAAAAGGGGGAGCTCGTAAGGAGAAACAAAGAGAGAGATTTGTCAGAAAAAAGGTGAAGTCAGAGAGGGTTCGTGGGTTTTGAGGAGAGAGGAAACATCAAGCTAAAAAAAAGCAGAACAGAGAAGAGGTGAGAGTGACAGAGGAGAGAGAAAAAGTAAAAAAAAAAAAAAGAGAAGGCCCCCCTTGGGCGGGCGACTGTTCATCTTCCCCGCAAAGGGGGAAGTCTCCATCGCCTGCAAGCCGCCCCGGACGAGCCGCCCTCTCCGCGCCGGACGCCGCCGCTGCTCGTTGCCTCCGCCCGAACGCCGACGCCACAGCAGATCCACCGTCGCACCTCTGCCCTCCACGCCACCGTCTCCGTTGCTGCATCTCTGACCGGCGCCAGCATCTCCTCCCAGCGAGCCCCGAGCACGTCACCATCGCTGCCCACCACGCCAGCACCCTCCTCCGAGCGCCGCCTCCACTCGCCCGCCTCCTGCCGCTCGAAGCTTCGAGCGACGCCGGCGCGCCACGAGCACCCTCCAGCACGCGCCACCTCTGCTCGTCATCCCCGACGCCCAGCAGCTCGCGTCTGCGCTGCTCTTCACCAGAAAACCAGCAGCACCGTCCCGAACACCTCCTCCACGAGCAAGCCGCCCGCGCCCAGTCACCGCCGGTTCACTCCCCCGACGCCTGCACCCGCCGCGAGCACCTGTTACCGCCTCCGTCCGACGCCACGAACACCCTCCTCCGAGCGCCGCCTCTACTCGCCCGCTTCCGCCAGCTCGAAGCCTCGAGCAACACGTGCGACTCCACTTCTGCAACCACCCGGAGCCTGAGCAAGCCAGCTGCGAACCGCCGCGCAGCTCCCGAGCCGGTGACTCGCAACCCGCGCCCACGTCGCTCGCCCGCGCCTCGCCACTCCAGCCGCGCCAACCGCCCTTGCCGGAGTTCCTCCCCCGGCAGCCATCCGCCCTTCACTGTGTGACGCCCGCGCCACCACCGCCTCAGCCCGCGACGCCTCCGCCTCCTGCCGCCGCTCCGACCCGCACCGCCCCGAGCGACGCCCAGGAGCCCACCGCGCTGCACACCGCCGATCGCTCGCCTGCAGTGCCTTCCTCGCTTGGGCAACGCCACGCCTCGCCACCGCCCCAGAGAGCTCCGCGATCCGCCCCCCTGACGTGCGACGCCCAGCTCAGCCCCGCGCCCGATCCACCTTGCCTCCGCCGGTCCGCCCTTGCCGGAGTTCCGCCCCCGGCAGCCATCCGCCCGATCACCTCCCCGGCGTCAACCCCCCCTGTTTACGTTACTCAACTTTAGGTAGCTGTTCTTTTTTTTACTTTTACTTTTTGCATGGGTTAGTTTATTTTATGCTTTTCATTTGCTTTTTAGTTCATTTGATAGCATTTTTAGTTTAGGTATTTAAATTGTAATATTGGATGTTAATATTTTGTGAACTTAGCATGCATTATCCGTAGGGATTTTGTCCGAAATTAATATAATTATTAATTTGGTCCGAGAGACATCGGATCATTTTTTTAATTACATTAATTTTTGGGCTGTTTGGTAGAATTTCAATTGTTAAATCACGATAATTATTTAATTTGGTCCGTAAGACTTCGGATCAGATTTGTAATTATTTTGATCTCTTTGTCGTGATAATTAGGGTTAGAATAATCGTTAATTTAACCCGTGAGACAACGGGTTATTTTTTCGATTATTTTAATCATTTTTTTTTGTTGATAGTTTAGATTTATTTAATAATTACTTGTCTTCATAAAAAAAAAAAACTAAAAAACTAAAAACTAAAAAAATCAAAAATCAAAATCTTGCATGAGCATATAGGACACGTAGATTTACTTAGAGTCTTACGTAAAATTGGCATGTTTTTATATTCTCATTAAAAAATAGTTTTCTAAGACATAATAGGGTTTAAGTCAAAATTAATCCCAAACATGAATTAGAAAATTATTTTTTAGATAGCTTAATTAGGGTTTTCATTAATCTTGAATCTCAATAAAAACTACAAAAATACTAGGTGCATATTAACTAGTTTGCATAATAGGATTATTTAATTAGAATATGTTCATTAGTAAATTAGGTCATGAGGTGCATGTTAACTAGATTGCATATTAGGCCCATTTAATTTGAATTTGCATATTAGTAAAATCAGGTCATTTAGCTTTAAAACATGCAATTTTCTAACTCTTAAGAAAACCAAAAAAAGCATGCTTGCTTTGTGTGATGCAATTTATTTATTTTCTTATTTGAATATTCGATAATGGTTGAGCACCCGTGTGATCACCTTTTGCATAGTAGAAGTCCAGGTTAAAATAAATCCAAGTTGCCTGCGAAAACATTTTACAAAAAAAAGAAATGGTACCGAAAGGGCATTAGAAAATTCTAGTGTAACCAAATCCCCGTACCCTTAGTCTCTGGTTCGTAGGAGTAAAATAAATCTCCCTTTATTTTACTTAGGTATCTAATCGACCTACCGTAAACTGATTAGTGGCGACTCCTAGAAAATGATCTTTTACATGTTAAATCCTAAGTCGCGATTTGGTATGGGCTTGAGAGAGCCCGAGCTAAGCTTAAAGGCTTAGTAGTCCATCAACCTAGTTTTAGGTGGCTAGGTGGCACACCCCGAAAAATGGGTCGCGACAGCTTGGCGACTCCGCTGGGGATTTGTGTTAAAACACTTAGTGGACTTAGGCCTATTTTTCTTTTCCTTTGAAAAATGTTTTTGTTTGGCAGCAAGGATCCCAGGTACGTCCCTAACATTTTAAGGTGTTAAATGTTCTTGCAGATGGGAGGTATAAGGGGAGTAGTCTTTGCTAACATTTGTCTTGCAGGTTGAGGTGTGGGAGGAATGATTTATTCTTCCAATTAGAAGCGTTGTTTGCATCTAAATTGCTGTGCATGCTTTATTGCTTTAGCACCACACTATTTGCACACACAACCTGCGGTCCAACCTAGGCTGCAATAGGATTCCTAGGATGGTGTTGAGAAGTATACTCCCTCTAAAGCGAGATTGCTATGTAGAGGTTGACCTTCTCTTCCCCGAAAGTTTTTCATGGTGTCGAAATGTGTTTTGTCCATATCCGCGAGACTGCGTGACTATTGGACATTCCATTCGACTGAGCCCGGAGTTAAGAGGACCTGACGTTAATGCGAGACTGCAACGGTCAGATCACCCTCTTAGCTCCACTTTGTTAAGCCTTTTAGATAGAAATCGAGCCTCACGTCTCATGCGATGTGTCTATGTGATTGTCATCTTCCCGGTGAAAGTAAGTTGTCTAAATTTCTGCAATTTACTTACTTTATTGTAATTTTTGTCGGCCCATGACAATAGGTTTCGTCGTCAGTTTTGTTTTATATGCAATGGGGAAAACCGACGTACAATTCATTTCCACTCCCAAAAAAGAGCTCAAGATGTGGTTGGACCAGCTAGATCAAGATGGCATGAGATATGTGAAAGCTAGGATCCCCCGACTTCTCCCACTGTTAGAGATCAACGTCCACTCTGGTGTAATACAAGCACTCCCTCACTTCTGGTGTCCACAAACTTCCACCTTCATATTTGGTGAGTTCGAGCTGACTCCAACGCTTGAAGAATATAGTGTTGCCATTGGAATGCCCCTGGAAAAGGAACTTGTTAGACCGCCTATCGGTATAGATTCTATTTCTGAATTATCACAATTTTTAGAAATCGAAACCGAAAGAGTAAGGAAGGTTGTCAAAGCCAATTGTTTTGCATGCCCATTTTCATTTTTGGAAGAGTGTTTTGCAAGTCAATCAATGATTTCAAAAGCTAGGATCTTCATATTAGCATTTTTCGGACTAATCGTTTTTCCTTATCGAAGAAATACTATTAATCCTTCAATTTCCGGGGTGGTTAATCGTGTTTGCAATGGGTTAAATTATGTTAATATGGTTTTAGCCGAAACATTCTTGTCATTGAACCGTTTCAAGCAAAATGAAGAAAAGACCATGCGCGCCCTCCCTGAACTTTTGCAAATATGGTTTTTCTCGCACATAAAAGGTTTTGGGCACCTTATGAAACAATTCAAAATTGATGATTTAAGGCACCCTATACAAAAATTTGCGGTTTTGGAACGTTTTTCCCCAAATAAACAATATGCCCGTTGGGTTAATTTTTTGAAAAATCCTAGGCCCAAGGCATTCCTATGGCATACTAAATGGCTTCACGTTGAGGAAGCTCGTTTCTCTCACAAGTATGATGAGCCGATCCCGTTGTTGGGCCTTTCTGGTGCTACCTCCTACTACCCATATAGGGTAGCCCGTCAGTACAGAGCTCTTCAAGAAGTTCCTCCGCCCCTCAAGACGGAATTGTTCCAAGTTCGTTTTGTTCGTGCGGACTATGATTATTTCAACGAGGTCCAGATGATCATTGATGCATGGAATGAATGCCATCTAGAAAAGATTTTGGTGCCCAAGAGACTAAAAGGCAAGGAGGAGGTCCACCATGCATCGGCATTCTACATCCAACAACACCGGATTCCTGCTGCATTACGTCCGGTGGTCCCTGATGTGACTGAGAAGCCTACTCAGCGAGCACAAATTGAGCATCTTAAGCGGAAAGTGGAAATGCTTGAAGCTGAAAATAAGAAGCTTCGCAAGACGTTGGGATCCCGAAAGCATATAAAATGAAATGTTTTGAGCTTTTGATGTTTAGGGATCTTGATTTCAATTTCCAATTCAATGCTTTCAATTTTTAGTTCAATGTTTAGGAAGTTGATTTTCAATTCTTAGTTTCATTGTTAGGAAGTTTGACTTTATATTTCAAGTAAAATTTTTAATAAAATCAGGCGTTTAGACCATTGTCATGGGCCATTTTCCTATTTTGTCATTAGTTCTTACATTACCCCTTTTCTTATAGGTGATAACGGATCCGCCACGATCGCCTATTATTACACGATCAAGAGCTAAAATGGCTGACCAAACCGAGATGCGTGATCGTATCACCAGTATGGAAGATCAGCTCAAACAGTTGCTTACATCTATGCAACTTATGACTGCCCAAATCGAATCCCTCCGGGTGAATCCCGTTTCTGCACCTGCTCTACCTGAGTTAATAATCCCAAAACAGGCGAAGAAGGTCCAGATGGTTGATGATGACATGCCTGAATTGGAGGATGACATACTTTCAATCATTGCCGAGAAAGCCAAGTCTGACAGCACTCCTAAGACGGAGCAAGGTGAACGCCTTGCGAAACTTGAAGAGAAAGTGAAACAATTGCAAGGATCGCAGAACTCACTTCCAATTGACCTGTCTGTTTATGAGAAGGTTAAGACGCCAAACAAGTTTAAAATGCCGGAGTTCGAGAAGTATGATGGTACTTCTTGCCCGAAAGCTCACCTGCAGATGTACCATGTAAGGATGGCTCAACATGTCAAAAATGAGCCCCTTATGATCCAATCATTCCAAATGAGTTTGGTCGGACCTGCACTGAACTGGTACATTATGAAAAACATAAACCTCCTCGACACTTGGAATGAGGTGGCCGATGCATTTCTCAAGCAATACAAGTTCAACATGGACATTGCACCTTCACGAGAGGATCTCGAGCGAATGGAGAAAAAGAGGAGTGAGTCGTTTAAAGAATATGCCATAAGGTGGCGAAATCTGGCCGCCCAAATCACTCCTGAACCCACGGACAAAGAACTGATGAAGTTGTTCGTCAAAACCCTCCCATTCGAGTTTCGTAATCGGATGGCCAGCACGTATGTTGAGAACTTCAATCAACTCATCCCAGTGGGTGAACAAATTGAGACAGGGCTGAGAGATGGATGGTTTAATGAACCAACCCCTATAGGCAAAAGATTTATTGCAAGGAAAGACAAAGAACCGACCACTGAAGTTAATGTTGCATATGCGCAAGCAACCCCTAGTAAGCCTCCGATTGTTCGTGTCCCCGGGAATCAGCAAGATGGAGGCCGAATGCATGCACCGCGGCAATTCACCAAAAGGCAGTTCTCTCCTCTTCCTGGTCCTTTATCTCAGGTCCTGCTGATACTCCAGAAGAAGGGATTGATCTCTCACGAACCAAAGCGACCCAATGCTGAAAAATTCTCCAATTATGATCCCTCCAAAAAATGTGAATATCATATGGGAGAGGTGGGCCATTCAACTGATGAATGCATGACTTTGAAGCACAAGATCCAAAATTTATTGGATACTAAGGCATTTTCTTTCCGTGCCACCCAACCAAATGTCAAGAAGAATCCGTTGCCAGAACATGAGGGGAACGTGAATGCAATCTTTGAGTTCAATGCTGGCAAAAAGATGAACTTGAAGATGTCTGTCAAAGATATCTACAACGGATTAGTTAGAGTTGGTTATTATCCGACAGATGAGAATCCTCCCTTCCCTACCATGAAGGAAAGGGTTCAAGAAATGGTTAAGGCTGGCATGATCGGGTATGCTGACCAAACTGGAGTAGTGTCTACTATCTCTCAAGTCATCATTGATTGGGAGAAAGAATTTGCTGAGCTAAGTACTGAAAAGAGTGAACCAGATCCGTTGATCGAGGACATGCCCCCACTTGAGGACGCCTCCGACCACGAAGGACTGTTAGTGGAAGTGCCTTCAACTGATGAGGAGATAATAATTGAGGTGCCCCAGTTGTGTCAGTACAACAATAACAAAGCCGTCCCCTGGTCATATGAGCTAGATGTTGACCTGATTACAAGGTCTGGTCGGACCTATGCTCAAGCTAATACCCAACCTGCAAAGCCAGTTACTGATGAAGAAGCTAAAGAATTTCTGGCTATAATCAAAGCGAGTGAGTATAATGTGGTCGACCAATTGCGAAAATTGCCTGCTCAAATCTCTTTACTTGAACTCTTGCAAACGTCTCCTACACATCAAAAGTCTCTAATGAAGGTCTTGAGTGAAGTTCATGTACCGGAGACGATCGAGGTAAACAGGTTGGAGGAATTTGTAGGGTCTATTCTTCTCAAAGATTTAATAGCCTTTTCTGATGAAGAATTCCCTCTTGAGGGGAGGGGACATACTAAGGCGTTATATATATCTGTCAAGTGCAAGGCTTCTCATGTGGCTCGAGTACTCATTGATAATGGGTCTGCCTTGAATATCTGTCCATTGGCAACTCTTCACCGACTTAAGGTAGATCCCTCAAAAATAAATGCTGCAAAGACCTCCGTCCGAGCTTTTGATGGTACAAGAAAAGAGGTGATAGGGGAGACCCACCTTGACCTGCAAATAGGTCCGGTGATGTTCAACGTCCTTTTCCAGGTAATGGACATCCCTACTGGATTCAATTTCCTGTTAGGTCGTCCTTGGATTCATACTGCTGGAGCTGTGCCATCAAGTCTTCACCAAAGCGTGAAATTTGTTGTCAAAGGAAAGCTAGTCATTGTTCATGGCGAGGAGGATCATCGGATTTATCATGAGACAGCCATCCCCTATGTCGAGCCGGAACCTAGGGAGGAGTCGAGTTACCAATCGTTCGAGCTCGTGTCCACTATTCATGCATCTCGAGGATCGACACCACCCATCCCTGATGTGTCAAATGCAGCAGTTATGGTAGCAAGAGTGATGGTTGGAAATGGTTTTATTCCTGGTCGTGGACTTGGTAAAAAAGAGCATGGCATCCGGAATCCGATTGAGACCCCTCGAAGGTCTCGCTCCGCCGGATTAGGATACCATGGAAGAGGGGGAAGACATGAGCAGGAGAGGAAAAACTCATTATTCCTCGATATTCGCAAGACATTCCCTGGCCCTGCTAGAATGATGCATGATGAAGGAGGAGTGATCGACACCCGAGGAATCGCGCCCGATGGATGGAGTAGCATGGATGACCCGACAACTTCAAAGACAGAGGATCCAGATAATGAGATGGAAGGGATCACGACCCTATTCGATGATCTCCTTATAGGTGCCATTGACGAAGAACCATCGGAGGAAATGGGTGCTAGCCCACAAGAGAGCAACCTTATGGTGGGCAAGGAGGTGAAATTGGTTCAATCCAATACCATGAGTGATGATAGTGAAGATCCTGAGGAGCCGAATGGTGACTCCATTGAAGTACAACATAGTTGGGAGCAGCATGAAAAACCCAAAGTTCTCACACCCGAGCAAACAGTCACTATCAATCTGAGTGATACCGAGGATCCCAAAGAGATAAAAATCGGGGCAAATCTTCCCAAAGATGAGGCCGAGCACCTGACTCAGTTGCTAAAAGAATATCAGGATATCTTTGCCTGGACGTATGCTGATATGCCAGGTTTAGATCCATCCATTGTAGAACATTGTTTGCCCACTAATCCAGACGTGCACCCTAAAAAGCAGAAGCTTCGGAGGACTAAACCGGAGCTCTCAAAGAAGATAGAGGAGGAGGTAATGAAACTCCTCAAAGTGGGATTCATCGAAGTCTCGCAGTATCCTGAATGGGTAGCCAACATAGTACCAGTCATGAAGAAAGACGGTCGAGTCCGAGTGTGTGTTGATTATCGGGATTTGAACAAGGCCAGCCCAAAAGACGATTTCCCATTGCCACATATCGATGTTCTCGTGGATAGTACCGCCGGATTTGAATTATTCTCTTTCATGGATGGTTTTTCTGGGTACAATCAGATAAGAATGAAGGTTGAAGACAAAGAGAAGACGGCATTTATCACCCCGTGGGGAACCTTTCATTATAAGGTCATGCCCTTTGGACTCAAAAATGCAGGGGCAACTTACCAGCGAGCCATGGTAACGCTATTCCATGATATGATGCATCAGGAGATTGAAGTCTATGTTGATGATATGATTGCAAAGACCCGGCCTGGAGGAAGTCATATGGAAACCTTGAAAAAGTTGTTTGAGCGACTTCGCGAATTCAAGCTTCGGCTAAATCCTGCTAAATGCGTATTTGGGACAACATCTGGTAAATTACTTGGATTTATTGTAAGCAATAAGGGGATTGAGATCGACCCATCTAAGGTTAAGGCCATATGTGAGCTACAACCTCCATCAACGGTGAAAGAAGTTCGGAGTCTTTTGGGAAGGCTGAATTACATAGCCCGGTTCATTTCTCAACTATCTGAAACAGCAAAGCCATTCTTCAAACTCCTAAAGAAGAATGCACGAATCAACTGGGATGACGAATGTCGAGAGGCGTTTGACAAGTTGAAGCAGTACTTGATGAATCCACCGGTTCTCGTCCCACCATCACCGGGGCATCCCTTGATTCTCTACCTTACCATCCATAGTGAATCATTGGGTGCAATGTTGGCTCAAGAAAGTCCTGTTGGTAAAAAAGAACGAGCCATCTACTATCTTAGTAAAAAGTTCACTATCTCAGAGCTAAAATATTCTGATGCTGAAAAAACTTGTGCTGCGTTAGTATGGGTATTGCATAGACTGCGACAGTACACATTGCATTACCAGACATTTCTCGTGACTGAGAACGATCCCATCAAGTATTTATTTAATCAACCAGCTTTGGTGGGTAAGTTAGCTAAATGGCAGGTCTTGATTTCGGAATTCGACGTGCAGTTCATATCACAAAAATCAGTTAAAGGCCGAGTAATTGCTGATATATTGGCTGAGAACCCTGGAACCTTGAATGATAATGATTATTTCATGGATGATCGTATTTTGGCTATAAATGAAGATGCATGGTCCATGTTCTTTGATGGAGCTGTGAACTTGTCCGGTTCTGGCACTGGGGCAGTACTGATATCCCCAGACGGACAACATCACCCGGTAGCCGCGAAATTGATATTCCCATGCACTAACAATATAGCTGAATACGAAGCTTGTATTCTCGGACTTCAGGCCGCAATTGGAATGGGAGTGGCCAAATTGAAAGTATATGGAGATTCTGCACTGATCATACTCCAGACTGTAGGTGAATGGAAACTAGGGATGCCAAATTATTGCCATATCACAAGTACCTCGAAGAGTTGGTGAAGGAGTTCGATGAAATCTCGTTTGACTACTTGGCTAGATCTCATAATCAATTTGCCGATGCCCTGGCAACATTGTCATCTATGTTGCAAGTTACTGATGGTTTAGAAGTTGAGCCTTTGAAAATTGAGGTTCTAGCCAAACCTTCTTATTGTATGGTCGTGAATGAAGAGCTTGATGAGAAGCCATGGTATTACGACATTATGAACTATATTCAAAAGCAAGAATTTCCTGAAGGAAGCACTCCAGCAGATAGAAAATACATAATGAAGATGGCCTCAAAATTCTTTGTCAGTGGTAAGAATTTATATAAGAGATCTTACGATTCGGTTTTATTGAGATGCGTAGATGAAGCAGAAGCTACCCAAATCATGCAAGAAGTGCATGAAGGAGTTTGTGGCCCACACATGAATGGGCACATGTTGGCCAAGAAGATTATGAGATTGGGTTACTATTGGCTTGCGATGGAAAGTGACTGCATACAGCATGTTAGAAGTTGCCATCATTGCCAAATTCATGGATATAAAATAAACGTTCCTCCAACGGAGTTACACCAACTATCTGAGCCATGGCCGTTCGCAATGTGGGGGATCAATGTGATTGGCCCAATAAATCCTAAAGCTTCAAATGGGCACCGATTCATATTGGTGGCAATAGATTATTTTTCAAAGTGGATTGAAGCCGCATCTTATGCTAATGTCACGGCCCGAAATGTTGTGAAGTTTATTAAGCGTGACATAATCGCCCGTTATGGTGTCCCCGAAGTAATTGTCACTGACAATGGGACAAATCTGAATAACAAGTTTGTTGATGAGTTGTTCAGTAAGTTCAAAATCAAGCATTTGAATTCATCACCATACCGCCCACAAATGAATGGAGCTGTTGAGGCAGCTAATAAGAACGTCAAGAAGATCCTGGCTAAGACAGCCGAGAATTATCGGGATTGGCATGACAGGTTACCCTTTGCTCTAATGGCGTATCGGACATCGATCCGAACATCTACCGGGGCGACCCCTTTCTCCTTAGTCTATGGCATGGAGGCAGTCTTGCCTGTGGAAGTAGAAATCCCCTCTTTGAGAGTCTTATCCCAAGTGGAATTGTCTGAGGCAGAATGGACACGACAAAGGTTCGAACAGTTGAACCTGATTGATGAGAAAAGGCTACAAGCTCTTTGCCATGGTCAGGCGTATCAACAAAGAGTAGCCAAGTCTTTCAATCGGAAAGTACGGCCGAGACACTTCGAAGTAAATGATCTAGTTCTAAGAAAGGTGTTGCCGATTTTTCCTGATCCTGGAGGCAAATTTGCTCCAAATTATAGAGGCCCATATATGGTGAAGAAGGTACTCCCTGGTGGTGCCTTAATCCTTACAGAAATGGATGGTCGTGAGTTTTCTAATCCTGTTAACTCCGATGCGGTGAAGAAATATTACCCTTGATAGAATTTGTTGTAAATTGAGGGTACTCATTTCTTCATTGAATTGTGTGGAATGGATTGAAAGAGATGAAAAGTAGGCCCTGTTCCATACATATATCGAATTCATTTGATTCGGTATATCAGACGTGTCAACCCTAAAGTCAGTTCAATTAAATGAAAAAAAAAGAAATGCCCTAAGGACACCACCAGCGCCTCGGCCTGGTGGCATGGGGAATGAATGGGTCCGAGAGCGACCAGGGTTCGACCCCTGGAAACGGCAACAAGTTTGCCAAACAAAAACTTTTTTTTCTTTCTTTCTTTCTTTTTTCCTTTTCTTTCTTTGAGCTGCAAACTCTGTGTGTTCAAAGCTGATGAGTTCATGAAGTAATTGTGACCTTTCAAAGGAAATTTTTTGCATTATAGTTTTACCTGTTTAAATCACCAATTCCACTGAAGATTATCACCGCAGATCCAGTTAATGAATGATGTGGAATGGATTGAACATGCTAAATGAGACATGTCAGAATGATGAAAGGCAAGTTCTATCCTATACACGGTCCCTCGCTCATACACCGGTGAGATTAGTGTAGGAAATTCCATGTCTGTGAGGTAAAGAGTTCTCTCGCGAAAGGTACGATGATCGAAATGATGAGAGGTGGTTTGTTCTCTATCCCAAACACTACATGATCATCCATTGTTTAAACCCTTTTGAGCCCACACATGTGGATAATTTTTAAATTACCCCTGTCAAGAACCACCCCACATTGGGGCATGCTGGAGGTAAGACGACATCATGAGGTGAGAATTTGATAGGAATATTCTTGCTCTCACTTGCATCAATCTTCAGGTATTGCTATTACATCGAATTCATACGGTAATTTAAGTGCCTTAGGATGATGAAGAGCAGTTCTTTCTCTATCCTACACACTTTATCCATTGCGTACCCCCCTTGAGCCTGTAAATTCGTTTCAACCCAATTGGTGATCATCCCCCACACTGGGGCAAGGCAAAAGACAAATACTCAAGCAGTAGAGCCTAGAGTGCCGACAAAAAAATGAAAACTCCTCAAGAACCCAAATGTTGAAACATTACATGGTGATTCAATACATGTAGTGTGTCAAAAGTCATAAAAAAAAACAGAAGGGGCATGAAAAAGCAGTGTGCCTAGTAAAAGCAAGGCCAATGCCCATAAAAAAAAATGAAAGAGACAGAGTGAATTCTCAATGGAGTGGTACTCAAAGAACTCAAAAGCCAAGTTTTTATAGTACCTATAAAGAAGATCCCAATGGTGGAGAAGAAGACTCGTGAAAATGCCAAGATGAGCACCAATTCTCTGCCCCTTATACACATTTTGAGCCTAATGATCCATTCATTTCTCAACCCATGAACTTGACCTACGTTACGTCCCTTATAAAGTCTCTTCAGATTAGGGCACTGAAATTAATGTAGGAATTCATATGTTTATATGCATTGCTCGAAGAAGTGCGAGCAAGACCATTTCTATCTCATTTCGCAAGTTACTTGACTTGTAAACCCGGAGATGATTGCAAAGTATTATTCTTCCATTAGCCTTGACTCGAAGAGTCCCTCTTTGTTGAGCCATTAACCAAGCCCATATTACAGTCTTGATAAAGGCCTCTCAGATTGACAAGGTCGTACCGCCTGCGAGAATACTCGAACCCTCGTCGACATGATGAAAGTAAGATTGAGTGATTCCTGTGATCCCACATTAATGGTTGGGACAAAATAGCCTTCTTAATGAGAGTGAGTGAAAGTCCTTTCTAACTGAAAGTCTCTCATTTGGTATTCTTGAAAATCCATGTCATGAGTGAAAATTGTCTTAAGTGATGATTCTCCCCAGTGGAAATTTGGTGGTGCGAATATGGTAAAACCATCATGCACAAATCTTGATTGAAAAAAAATCAGTGGACTTTGGAGTGTGCTGAATTGCTTAATTCTTTGGTGAATGCATGTATTTTTGCTCTAATCATGTCTGACAGGTAATGTTTCCTTGAAGACCTAAGAGCTCCTGACATTCATGTTGCTTTTAGAAGCCTCGAGGTGAGAAACCTCCATGAATATTTGAAGTACATCCTTGATGTTCCAAAGCTTCTTTCTACCAAGAGGTAAGTGACCTTCACGAATATCTCAGGTCTGTCCTAGGTATTCCCAAATTCTTGATATATGTCTCAAAAACTTTTTTGTTAAGCATTTCATTCTGGGTATGAATGCTTTCCGATCCATTTCGTCATACCTTAGTCTGGATCTAGGTATTTCGAAGCCTCTTAATCCGATATTCATCTCACCTAACATTGAGTGTTTATTGGTTAAGTTCACAATTTCTTGACATCTCAGTCTGGATCTGGATGTCTCAAACCCTTTGTTAAGCATTTCATTCTGGATATGAATGCTTTCTGATCTTTTTCGTTATACCTTAGTCTGGATCTAGGTATTTCGAGTCTTCTTAATCCAATATTCATCTCACCTAACATTGAGTGTCTATAGGTTAAGTCCCCAAAGATTTTTCTCCAAGTTGCAACGCCGGGCGACCGAAGAGTGGTTCGGTTCCTAGCCAAGCAAAATCTCCATTTAGGCGACCGTAGAATGGTACGGGTCCTAAACAACATTTATTGCTCTAACAAGCGACCGTAGAATGGTACGGGTCCTGGAAAAGCAATTTCCCTATTCAGGCGACCGTAGAGTGGTACGGGTCCTGGAAAGTAAACCCTCGTTTAGGCGACCGTAGAATGGTACGGGTCCTAGAAAAAACCTTTCTGCCGTATTGGGCGACCGTAGAATGGTACGGGTCCTGAGAAAGCAGCACTTTTCTGCTATACTGGGCGACCGTAGAATGGTACGGGTCCTAGGAAAGCAGTTCCTTACAAACATTTTCTGCCGTATTGGGTGACCGTAGAATGGTACGGGTCCTGAGAAAGCAACCCCTTCCTGCCGTATTGGGCGACCGTAGAATGGTACGGGTCCTGGACAGGTAATACCCACTACCTCGAATTATTCTATCCTCCTCGAAGGTAAGTTATTCCAGGTAGGTTCATCTATCATTTGCATTAGTATTTCCATGCATCATATAAATTGCATTAAAAATGGAATTCATGTTCCAACAAAAATCATTCATTGCATGAACATGACCAAAATTTAGGCCTCAATTTGTCTTTAAAAGCAACCTCTGCGAGCCCACCTTCAAAGAGGGGCAGCTGTTGACACCTAAATTTTGCCTAATCATTTAGTAATTAGTTGCATAAAAAAAAAAAAAAAGTAAAATTGCATTTCATGAAGTCGCATTTTTTCGCATCGGTATTAAAAAGGCAACAAGACGCGGCGGCTCGCGATCGATAATATTCACAAAAGGCGGTCTCTTTCTTCGTTGGTCTGAACCCGCACAAAAAAATGAGGAAAGAAGAAGTCTTGCACGTCCGTTGTCTCTCCCTCATTAATACATGCACATGCACGCATGAAATAGGAGACGTGAAGTTCTGCAATTTGCCTGCAAGAAGAAAAGATCAGCAGTTGGGAAATGTCAGGCGGTGGTGTCCAAATCTGAAGAAGCACGACGTGGAATAGTGAGGAAATGATGGCCGCCTCTTACTCACGCTACTTCAAGCCTATAAATACACAAAAGAACTATTAAAAAGGAGGAGCTCGTAAGGAGAAACAAAGAGAGAGATTTGTCAGAAAAAAGGTGAAGTCAGAGAGGGTTCGTGGGTTTTGAGGAGAGAGGAAACATCAAGCTAAAAAAAAAAGCAGAACAGAGAAGAGGTGAGAGTGACAGAGGAGAGAGAAAAAGTAAAAAAAAAAAAAGAGAAGGCCCCCCTTGGGCGGGCGACTGTTCATCTTCCCCGCAAGGGGGGAAGTCTCCATCGCCTGCAAGCCGCCCCGGACGAGCCGCCCTCTCCGCGCCGGACGCCGCCGCTGCTCGTTGCCTCCGCCCGAACGCCGACGCCACAGCAGATCCACCGTCGCACCTCTGCCCTCCACGCCACCGTCTCCGTTGCTGCATCTCTGACCGGCGCCAGCATCTCCTTCCAGCGAGCCCCGAGCACGTCACCATCGCTGCCCACCACGCCAGCACCCTCCTCCGAGCGCCGCCTCCACTCGCCCGCCTCCTGCCGCTCGAAGCTTCGAGCGACGCCGGCGCGCCACGAGCACCCTCCAGCACGCGCCACCTCTGCTCGTCATCCCCGACGCCCAGCAGCTCGCGTCTGCGCTGCTCTTCACCAGAAAACCAGCAGCACCGTCCCGAACACCTCCTCCACGAGCAAGCCGCCCGCGCCCAGTCACCGCCGGTTCACTCCCCCGACGCCTGCACCCGCCGCGAGCACCTGTTACCGCCTCCGTCCGACGCCACGAACACCCTCCTCCGAGCGCCGCCTCTACTCGCCCGCTTCCGCCAGCTCGAAGCCTCGAGCAACACGTGCGACTCCACTTCTGCAACCACCCGGAGCCTGAGCAAGCCAGCTGCGAACCGCCGCGCAGCTCCCGAGCCGGTGACTCGCAACCCGCGCCCACGTCGCTCGCCCGCGCCTCGCCACTCCAGCCGCGCCAACCGCCCTTGCCGGAGTTCCTCCCCCGGCAGCCATCCGCCCTTCACTGTGTGACGCCCGCGCCACCACCGCCTCAGCCCGCGACGCCTCCGCCTCCTGCCGCCGCTCCGACCCGCACCGCCCCGAGCGACGCCCAGGAGCCCACCGCGCTGCACACCGCCGATCGCTCGCCTGCAGTGCCTTCCTCGCTTGGGCAACGCCGCGCCTCGCCACCGCCCCAGAGAGCTCCGCGATCCGCCCCCCTGACGTGCGACGCCCAGCTCAGCCCCGCGCCCGATCCACCTTGCCTCCGCCGGTCCGCCCTTGCCGGAGTTCCGCCCCCGGCAGCCATCCGCCCGATCACCTCCCCGGCCTCAACCCCCCCTGTTTACGTTACTCAACTTTAGGTAGCTGTTCTTTTTTTTACTTTTACTTTTTGCATGGGTTAGTTTATTTTATGCTTTTCATTTGCTTTTTAGTTCATTTGATAGCATTTTTAGTTTAGGTATTTAACTTGTAATATTGGATGTTAATATTTTGTGAACTTAGCATGCATTATCCGTAGGGATTTTGTCCGAAATTAATATAATTATTAATTTGGTCCGAGAGACATCGGATCATTTTTTTAATTACATTAATTTTTGGGCTGTTTGGTAGAATTTCAATTGTTAAATCACGATAATTATTTAATTTGGTCCGTAAGACTTCGGATCAGATTTGTAATTATTTTGATCTCTTTGTCGTGATAATTAGGGTTAGAATAATCGTTAATTTAACCCGTGAGACAACGGGTTATTTTTTCGATTATTTTAATCATTTTTTTTTGTTGATAGTTTAGATTTATTTAATAATTACTTGTCTTCATAAAAAAAAAAAACTAAAAAACTAAAAACTAAAAAAATCAAAAATCAAAATCTTGCATGAGCATATAGGACACGTAGATTTACTTAGAGTCTTACGTAAAATTGGCATGTTTTTATATTCTCATTAAAAAATAGTTTTCTAAGACATAATAGGGTTTAAGTCAAAATTAATCCCAAACATGAATTAGAAAAATATTTTTTAGATAGCTTAATTAGGGTTTTCATTAATCTTGAATCTCAATAAAAACTACAAAAATACTAGGTGCATATTAACTAGTTTGCATAATAGGATTATTTAATTAGAATATGTTCATTAGTAAATTAGGTCATGAGGTGCATGTTAACTAGATTGCATATTAGGCCCATTTAATTTGAATTTGCATATTAGTAAAATCAGGTCATTTAGCTTTAAAACATGCAATTTTCTAACTCTTAAGAAAACCAAAAAAAGCATGCTTGCTTTGTGTGATGCAATTTATTTATTTTCTTATTTGAATATTCGATAATGGTTGAGCACCCGTGTGATCACCTTTTGCATAGTAGAAGTCCAGGTTAAAATAAATCCAAGTTGCCTGCGAAAACATTTTACAAAAAAAAGAAATGGTACCGAAAGGGCATTAGAAAATTCTAGTGTAACCAAATCCCCGTACCCTTAGTCTCTGGTTCGTAGGAGTAAAATAAATCTCCCTTTATTTTACTTAGGTATCTAATCGACCTACCGTAAACTGATTAGTGGCGACTCCTAGAAAATGATCTTTTACATGTTAAATCCTAAGTCGCGATTTGGTATGGGCTTGAGAGAGCCCGAGCTAAGCTTAAAGGCTTAGTAGTCCATCAACCTAGTTTTAGGTGGCTAGGTGGCACACCCCGAAAAATGGGTCGCGACACAGTTATTTCGAAAAAGGAAATTATCTCTGTGACGGTTCGCTTTCCTTTATTCGTGACCATTCATTTTCTTTATATCTGCATATCTTCTTCGAGCACTGTTTACCAAACCTTGGCATACAGACTTTCTACTCTTTCATTTCTACTCTCTTGCTTTTTACTCTCAAGTTTGTTCTATAAGTTTTCATCTTTTTCATTTGAACATGGTTGTGGAATCCTCCTCAACCGTGGATATGTCTTTCCAAAGAAAGTCATCTCGGATCGCAAGCAGGGGACGACGAAACATGCCAGAGGGTCCTACGCATTTTGACTTGACCGAGGAAATAGATTCTCCTCAGCAACAACAATAGGAACATTCTCAACATCGTCACTCTTCTCGGCATGCCACTCAAAATCTTCTACGCCAACCAATGGAAGAGGAGATTGTAGAAGATACTGAACCAGTAAGAGCATCGAAATCCCAAATTGTCTTTAAACTCTACAATCAGTTAAAGTAGGGTGGCTCTATGATGATATTTATTGATGAGTTTCTAAAAGAACGTGGATATCGGAATGAGACTCAGTTCTTACGAACAATGGAAAGGTTAGGCATTGCACCTGAAGGAACGACATACAGGACGTTTGCTAACTTTCCCGCTGATCATCGGTTTAGTGCTTTTAATCAACCTGAGGTGAAGGATGATGATGAGAAGATATATGCAAATTTTCAGCCTAGAATGAGCGTTGGTACTAATGTGCGTGTTGAAGGAACGAGTTTGTTTCATTCTAAAGAGCATCAAAAGACTTACTTGAAACTGTTGAAAAGAGGGGTTTGATCTGTGGATTTTGATTTCTTGGATTCCTTGAAGGTGAACCTGAGGAAAAAGTTTGCTCTCCTTCAATTTGAAAGATTTTGCTCTGAGATCACTGATGCTTACCTTGAATTAACTGCATATTTCTATTCGAATTTGTCTTTTCTAGAAACAAATAGATTTTGTTTTACTGTGGGGGATAAGGACTATGTGGTGGATGTGGATACATTGACGGATGTTATTGGTGTGGAAAGAGGGAGTTTCCAACCAATCAATGTGTCTGTTGGTCATGCAACAATGTCTCTTGTTCGGGATAGACTTGCTGAATGTGGCATTACCTATTCTAGAATGACTGCCTTAAACATCTTGCTGCACAAGGTTGTGATCAACTGCGTCAGACCAAAGTCAACCTCCGAGAGTGATGTTTCTTGGTCTGAAGCAAAACTGATGTTTGCTATCAGTAATGGGATGAAGTTCTCGCTGCCACACACAATCATGATGCATATGTATAGGACTATTGTGAAAGAAAATGGACAACTTCCTTATTTTGCACTGGTCACTCAATTAGTTCGACACATTCATATACAGTTTCCAACATCTCTCTCCGTTAGAACCATTGTTCCTATGGTGATAGGATTGAAAATGGTGTCAAAAATGAGACTGAAGGAACTAAACAAAGCCTTAGAGCGCTTCAAAGAGAAGTCCTGTAGCAAAGCAAAACAAGACTCTACCGCCCTGAAAAGAAAAGGTAAGGAGCATATGAGCGCACCGATCAAGAAGAGAAAAGCCCGTATCCTGCATGACGAAGAGAATGAGGATGATCTCACTATTTCTGCATTTGCCTTGAAAAATCTACAAAGTTTTGTTAGTTTTGAGCAGCTAGAAGACAGAGAAGGAAGAAAAGAAACAAAGCAGAATAGAGAAAGAAGAGAAGAAATAGAAGAAGAAGGAAGAGAAGCAGAAGAGGAAGAAGGTCACGATGACTCTTTTGAACCAACATTTGCAGTATCCTTATCAAAGGATTTTGAGAAAACTAGGAGTGGAACTGCAGGAGATACAAGAGAAAAAGAACATCATTTGGAAGCTGAAGCTAAAAAAGAACAAGAAGAAGATTTTTCTTCTCCACCTGTAGCCACAAAGACATGGGGAGCTGCTAAGAAATTAGGTACTTCTTCTTCATCTGTTTTTACTAGTGATGATGTTAGTCACTCTCTTGCCAATTTAGAGGATGTATATGCCTCTCAATTTCCTGAAGCTGATATTGAAGCATCCTCTCCAAGTCTTGGAGATCGAATTGTTGATGTTCCCTCTCATCTCAACACTCTTGAAATTGATTTGGTTGGATCTAGTGCATCAATAGAACCTTCTGCAAACTTTCAAAGGCTGCTAGAGCTCCTTTTGGAATTAAAGGGTCAGTAATATGGAATGGAGTTTGAGATCCAGAATCTCCACAAAGCCTTGAAGTCTACTTCAGATTCTCTACACGAGCAAGTACAGACCTTTTAGCTTCAAGTTCAAGAGACTGCAAAGGGTGAAGATATTGAGAAGTTGAAAGAGACCGTGAGGAAGCTAGAGGAGACTGTTTAGTCTATGGGGGATTTTCAGCTCGTTCGCATCCCCAAACAGCCCTAATTTTATCACACTTTTTTATACTTCTCCACTTTTTGTTGTTGACAAAAAGGGGGAAAATTTGCAGATTTAACTTTCTTTTTTAACTTTTTATTGGTTGAACTTTTGTTTGTTTGACTTATCTTTTGGTACTGTTAGACCTTTTTGGTTTGATTGTTTGACTGATTGAACCTATTTGTTGAACTTTTAGGCATTTGCAGTGACTTATTTTGATGATACTGTTTATGTTCGGATAGTTATTTATCTTATCTTTTCAAGTTTAACATGTTTTATGTGGTTGCAAAATTGATGCTATCCAAATCCTAATCAATTTACTTTTCATAAGATATCATGCATTGTTTAAGAATTGTTTTACAGGTCAAAAGTTCTTAAATCTGCATGAAAGTTTCGTCACAATCAAAATGGGGGAGATTGTTGGAGAAAAGTTCTTTACTATTTTGAAGCTGACAAAACATTTCCATAGTTTAGTCTGAAGACTTCCAAACTAAAGTGTCAAAGTCTGAAGACCGCCAGACTTTAGGTTCAAAGTCTGCCCACACTGACAGTTTCCAAACTGAAGAATGAAGACTTATCCAGATGCGAGATTATATTTATATTTCTTCAAGGATTTGTTCCGTATGGCTTAAGGATGGCCTTATGGTTGGATATAGAACTTACGTGATTGACTATCTTTAATGGAATCAATTCGGTTAATCAAATATTTTGGAAGGCAAGCAAACTTGGAAAGTTCTACTTATGGAAACCAAAATCCTAATTGTATGGATGAACAGGATTGACGGGCTTTCATCTCAATCATGAAATGGCACAAGATCTCCTTGATTGATTCTGTCCAATGGGTTGATTGGGAGAATTTCTTTGGAAATTGTCAACGGTCATGAAGGCATGAAGAAGTATTTAAGGTGGACTCTTTAGCTATTTGAGTGTGTGCGTGAAAGAAAATTTTCAAAATCTGAAGTTTCATTTCATTTATTGAGATCAAAGTTGTTTATACAAAAAAGAGAAACACTTAGGGTGTGTTTGGTAACGATTCTGTTCTCGGGAGTAGATTCTAATTAGAAATGATTTTTTTTTATTCTGTTCCCGGGGACTGATTATGAGTAAAAGAACATGTTTAGTAACTGTCCAAAATTTCTGATTCTGGAATAGAATTACGTTTGGTACCGTGCTTATTGATTCTGTTCCAAATCAATTTCTTTTAATTTTTAAATAATTTTTTTACATTTTTCCTTTTTATTCTTTTCTTTTTTTCTTTTTTTCCTTTTTTCTTTTCTTTTTTTCCTTTTTCTCCCATTCTTCTTCTTCTTCTCGAGGGCTGGCGACCTCATCGGAGCATCGCCGGCCCTTAGCGAGGCTGGCCCTTGTCCGCCAAGCCTCGCCGGCAGCTAGGCGAGGCTCGCCCAGCCCCGCGCGAGGCTCGGCCTCGCCGATGGCCAAGCAGACCTCGCCGGGGCTGGGCGAGTCCCGCCTGGCCACTGGCGAGGCTGGGCGTCGCTAGGCTTGCCCAGCCCTAATTGGGCAAGCCTCCGGCGAGCTCACCGGACTGGCGAATGGCGATCGGCGGCGACTGGCAGTAGATGGTGGCGGGTGGCGGCAAGCAGCTACAGGCAATGGTGGACGGCGGTCGCAAGATGGCAGAAGGGAAGAATCATACTTGATTCTTTTTTTTATTCTTAGATCGAGAATCGTGTTTTTTTTTTCTCAATTCTTGTCCAAAACTTATTCCGGGAATAAATTTGTTCTCGAAATCAGTTTTGGACAAAAATTTTACCAAACGTGATTCTGTTCCCAAACTGATTATGGGAACAAAAAATCAGAATCAAGCATTGTTTAGATGGTTACCAAACAGTGCCTTAGCAAGACTTCGTGAGAGACCAATAGAGACTCTTCACTGAGAAGTCGAGATCACACTGCTGTAAATTCTCTTTTGATTCTTAGTGAAATTTAGCTTGAAGGCTATCAGCATGAAAGAGTGGACGTAGACTTGATCTAAGCCGAACCGCTATAAATATTGTGTTCTTATTCTCTTCCTTTAATCCTTTACTTAATTCGTAGCTTTGTTTAATTGTTTAAGTCTTGAATTCATTCATAGTCTATTATTTTCTAAGGACAAATTACTTCTACTAGAATTTAAGAAAAATTGTCTTCACACCTATTCACCCCCCTCTAGGTGTTCATACTAGCACTTACAATATTTTCATGCAAAGATACCGTGAACGAGACTTCCAATCTACAATGGAACGGCTTATACCTCGACTACATGTTAACTTCGTGTGCATAAAATCTCGTGGATCTTCACCGACCCTCGACAAAGGTAATGGTAAACTCGCTTGTTTCGACCTCTATTTGATCATTAAACCTTTCCGTGTAAAATCCCGGTTGCTTTGGCTGTGACAATGAGGCGCTCTCGCTGTACAACATCAAAAGCACAGAAGACATAGTCGGCCTTTGGTCCGGACTTTGTTGAACGCACAAGAGGCTTATCTGGATGCACCTCATAACTTCCGATATTGAAAATGAATCCTCCATTTGTCTGTCTATGAGTTCGATGGCCTTCCCTTGAAGCCATAATTTCCAGGGCTGAAAGTTGCAGCGTCTTAAGCAATTTTATTTTAGTAGTATCAGAACTCAAATTGGAAGCTCGGAGTAGAAGCTTACATGTCCAAGAAGGTTAAAATTGTGATCATGATGATGAAATTCCCTGTTCCTCCCGCAGCTAATTATTTCCAGGACTAGGACTCCAAAATTAAAAACATTTGATTTAGTTGAGAAAATTCCATCTATTGCACATTCTAGAGACATGTATCCACTGCATTACATTTTGTAGCAGAAATGTATAAGTCAATGCAAAAATTAGCTACTAAATAATGCATCTAAATATGGAAAATATTTAGTATAATGAGAATTTCGAAAGGCACTTACTAAGTCCCAACAACATGCTTCGTCTTTTCTAGGAATTGATCTCCTCCAAAAGCCCTAGCCATACCCAAATCTGATATCGTTAGGTTCATCTCACTATCCAGCAACACATTACTAGCTTTTAGATCCCGATGAATTATTCTCAATCTTGAGTCGCGATGTAAATACATAAGTCCCCTTGCAACACCCACAACGATATCAAACCTCTGTCTCCACACGAGAGAATTACCTCCTCTATTACCTACCAGTGTTTTTGGGAGACCCAAATGAACCATAGGAATTCACAGTCAAAATCACGAACTAACTTAAAATAGGATCAATCCTATCTGAAAAGAAAAGTTCGAAGTAATCAACGACAGTTTGAGACTAAGTTGTGGTGCTAGGAACAGACCAAATATTAACGAGTCAAGGCTTCCATTTGGCATATATTCATATATTAGCATCCTTTCCTCTCCGTCAATACAGCATCCCAATAGCTTGACAAGATTTCGGTGTTGAAGTCTTGCAATCAACAAGACTTCATTCTTGAACTCGTCACAACCCTGTCTCGAGTTCTGCGACAGCCTCTTGACAGCTATTTGAACTCCATCGGACGTTAGACCCTACAATATTCACGTTCACCATTCAAGACAAACATTCAAAATGATGAAGCTAAATCAGATATCCATGTCTAATTCGGGAAGTACATATCCAAGTCTTCCTTTAATTATATGGGGGCTGTCATAGTATTGTTTTACCTACTCTGGAATGAAAGATGGAAAAATGAATGAACCCCCCAAGCTCGTATGAGAGTTGACGAGCATAAATACTCCCTTTAAATTTTAATTTGATGGACTGACCCCCTTTGTGAGAAAGCACCCCTTCTCCCTTTTTTATTATTGGGATAGGTGAATTCTTATAGATCCAGCCAATATTCATAGAACCAATGTCCATATTCATAGATAGTAATATTGAAAAGGTCCTTACCTTATAGACAGGACCAAAATTGCCCTCTCCGATTTTATTGAGAGACGAAAAGCTATTAGTCACTTTAGTAGTGTCTTCCAAGTCTAGGATAGGCAGCTCCAAGTTGTCTTCACTCCCAGCTTGCACCTCTAATTTTTTCCCTGCCAAAAATAGTTGAAGACTTGTGTAAGGGAGACACTTTTGTAGTATATTAGCTTGAAATTGTTCGATACACTTTCTGTTTTAGGAAAAGATCTTCGTGAAGTTTGAATAGCGATGAACTTAATTCAATAAATTGGCTTGTTTAATTGCTCATTTATATAAACCACCCATATGTTGCTGCAGTAATACCAATGAAGCCCCGATTCTAGCATTCTTACAAAGTTGAGTTGGAAAGATGCCTAATAGCTTATACAATGTTTGAAAGTGCCTTGAGGAAAGTGAAATAATTGCACTAAAGATTTTTAACCAAGGTCGATATTTGTTGAGGAAGAAAGTCACTTTACCTAGACGTTTTTTGGTTCTCCTCCAGAAACAGAGTAGCAAAAGAATTGCTAGAGAGAGTGATGCGGCGACTGCTGCCACCACCAACCACGATTTCCACTTATGATTGCCTATGACCTACAATGGAAGAAAAATTTCAGGAACAGCTTGGGAGACAAGATGGAGACAAAAATCTAACCTCACTGAATTTCGAATATATAACTAGGTCAAATGCCATGACCTTGATGAAAACATTCCAATTGATGCTTGATTGTGTTAGAGAAAACTCTTGTGTTGTTTTGAAGTTGACAAAACCTTTCCAAAGTTTGTATCTGAAGATTTCAAGACTTTATTGCCAAAGTCTGAAGACCACCGGATTTTAGTCTCAAAGTCTATTCTCTCTAACAGTTCTAGACTGAAGAATGAAGCCTTATCCAAATGCAGAATTAGTATCCAAATGCAGGATTATCTTCAAGGTTTCGATTCTTATAATTACTGGAAGACCTTATAGCTGGATTTCATATTTGCTTGACTGATTATTCTTATTGGGATCTACTCCGATACAAAGATATTTGAATGGCGAACTAACTTGGAAGGTTCTACTTATGGAAACTCAAGATCCTAATTGTATGGGTGAACAGGATTGACAGGCTTTCATCACAAATCATCTAAACGACTCGAGATCACCTTAATTGATTCTGTCCATCGAGTAGATTGGAAGAATCCATTTGGAAAGTGCCAATAGTCGAGAAGGCATGAAGAAGTATTTAAGGATTGACTCTTTAGTTGTTCAAGATAGTGCTTGAAATAGAATTCCAAAGTCTTAAGCTTTCTAGTGTCTCGCTTTTTCATTCATCGACCTAAAAGTTGTATACAAAAGAGAAATACTCTTAGTGAGACTGTGGAGAGTTCAGTAGAAACTCGTCACTGTGATAGTCGAGATCACAAGCTGTAACATCTCTTTTGATTCATTGTGGAATCCAACCAACAGGCTGTTAGCACGGAGAGTGGACGTAGGCTTGATCTAAGCCGAACCACTATAAACCTTGTGTTCTTATTTTCTCCTCCTTGAACTTCTTACTTTCTTATATCGTTTGTTTACTTGCTCAATTTGAGTTACCTTTTAAGTCTATCATTATCAAAGGAAAAACTAATTCTCCAAGTCTTACGAAAATTTTATCAACACCTATTCATCCCACTCTAGGTGTTAGTACTAGCCCCTTTCAATTGGTATAAGAACTTGCGTGCTTATTTTATTGAAGTGTTTTTACTTCTGAGTTAAAGATCTATAGCTAGTATTTTGGCTTCAAGTTTGGTTGAAGGCCAGAGCAACACCAGACCTCCTTACTTTGATGGAAATGAATACAATGTGTGGAAAAATAAGATGAAGGCTTTCTAGAGATCGAAAGATCCTCTTGAATGGGATGTGGTAGAAAAAGGAATCATTCCTAAAGCTACATCAACCTTAGAAAGAGGAAAGGAAGTTACAGATGCTGGCGAGATGACACAAGTAGACATAACCAAGAGACAAGCTCTTGATGCTAAAGCTATCTACTCCCTATATTGTGCTTTATCTCCTACTGAGTATAACATAATTTCATCTTGTGAGACAGCAAAAGAAGTCTGGGATAGGTTGCATGTTATTTACGAAGGAACTAATTGAGTTAAAGAAACAAAGATCAATATTCTAGTCGGACAATACGAAGCCTTCAAAATGAAGCCAGGAGAATCCATTACTGTCATGTTCAATCATTTCACAGAGATTGTAAATGGTCTAGCATATCATGGACAACCAATCTTAGGACAAATGAAATAAATTGCTACGTGGACTCTCCAAAGATTGGAATCACATAAAGACTTCAATAAGAGAAACCCAAAGGGTCGTGCCTCTGTAAGTGGACCAATTAGTTGGCACACTCCAATCATATGAAGTGGAACAAATCAATGAAGAAGAAGATCCCAAAGGTAAGAAGTCAATTGCTTTAAAATCTAACGATGATTCTGATGTTACAGATTTAGAAGACAACTTGGATGATGAAGAACTAGCACTCATGATAAGGAAGTTTAGGAAGTTGAACAGAAAAGGAAGAAAGTTCAACTGGAGGAAACATAATACTCAAAGATTTCAGAAGAAATCAACTAAAGACAATGAGACAAATAAAGATGTGGTTTGCTTCGAATGCAAGAAAAATAAACACATCAGACCCAACTGCCCTTTATTGAAGAAAAATAAGAGAAATACTGAGAAGTTCAAAAAGGCTCTCAAAGCAGAGACATTAAGTGACATTGAATGTGAAGAAAGTAATGAAGAGTATGCAAATATATGCTTAATGGCAAACTTAGACTCGGATTTAGACTCAGGCTCAGACAAAGAAATCGAGGTAAGTAATTTAAAAATTCCTGTTAAAGTCTCAAAGTATATAGATGAACTATGTCTTAGTCTCAAGACATCTCTTAAGAGGATTTCCTAACTAAAGAGGGAAAATTCTAAACTGAAGCAACATGAAATTTCTTGGAAAGAAAGTTTGAAAATCTAAACAAAAGTTTTGATGTTTTAAAGGAAAATGCAGATTCTCTCTCAAAGGAGAATATTTTCTTGAAAGAAGACATTTCAAATATATCAAAGAGGTTTTCAAAAGGTTTTGAGAAGTTAGAAAATATTCTTTCTGTGCAAAGACCCTATTTTAACAAATCTGGTTTGGGTATGACACCAAAAATTATTCCTATAATTGATTTTCCAAAAGTAAAGGAAAGAATCAAACAAAGACCTACAAAAACACTTTACAAAAACCATTTCCAAAAAGTTTTTGTAAAACCTATTAGCCGAAGTGGTCTCAAATGTTTAAAGTGTAACAACTCAGAACATTTCGAGAATGAACGTCCTAAAGTTTGGAGACCTGTTAAGAAGGATTAGGCAAAGATTGTGTTTAGCACTAACTCCTCTAGACCTAAGAAAATGTGGGTACCAAAGAAAACTTGAATTCATTTTGTGATTGCAGGTCACTATCAAGAGAAAAATCAAATGATGTTTGGATAGTGGCTGTTCAAGACACATGACAAGAGATTCAAGTTGCTTTATAAACCTTTTGCAAATGAATGGTGGAAAAGTTTCATTTGGTGGAAATAGCAAAGGAAGAATTGTTGGATGTGGAACTGTGAAGATTGGAAGTCTCACAATCAGCAATGTCTCTTTGGTGGAAGGATTGAACTATAATCTACTCAGCATAAGTCAATTATGCGATACTAGATTCAAAATCAAATTCCAAGAAGGCACTTGCTCAGGAACTAGTAAATGTTGGATAAATTCTCTTAAGATATTTTGAAGTTGACAAAACATTTTTCTCAGTCTAATCTGAAGACTTGCAGACTCTACTGGCAAAGTCTGAAGATCAAAGTCTGACGCTAGCAAGACTCGAGTTTCAAAGTCTAGTCTCATGGACAGTTTCCAGACCGACAAGTTAAAAACTTCTATTCTGATTCTATCCAACATAGTTTTTACTTCAACGGCTATGGAATATCTTTCGACTGGAATGAGCACTACAAGATCTTATATTCGTATCCGAATTTATAGATTCTCTAAAGATT
Organism: Eucalyptus pauciflora; assembly: GCA_007663325.1. NCBI lineage: Eukaryota > Viridiplantae > Streptophyta > Magnoliopsida > Myrtales > Myrtaceae > Eucalyptus > Eucalyptus pauciflora. Next base: position 569,255 of record VMYD01000040.1, read on the forward strand.
CACAACTTATTTGGAAAGTTCTACTTATGGAAACCAAGATCCTGATTGTATGGGCGAGCATAATTGATGGGCTATCAACACTTACCTTAAAGAGCTTGAGATCTCTCTAATTGATTATGTCCAACGGGTTGATTGGAAGAACTTCTTTGGAAGGTGCCAACGGAAATGAAGGCATGAAGAAGTATATAAGAGAGACACTCAAGTTGTTTAAAGGTGTCGAATAGAAGAATTCCAAAGTCTGAATCTCCTTTGTTATTTTGTGATCTTATTCTTCGAGCATTATATGTAATCAAAAGAGAGATCATAGTGTGGTGAGACCTTGAGGAAGTGTAGTAAAGCTTCTACACTGTGGACTCAAGAGCGTGAGACTGTAAACACTCTTTTTGATTCTTAGTGAAATCTAGCCAGAAGGGCTGTCCGTGCGGGAGAGTGGACGTAGGCTTTGTCTAAGCTGAACCACTATAAATCTGGAGTCTTGATTCTCTATCCCTAATCCTTTTATCTTTCATTACTTTCATTTGCAGCGATTGTTGTTTTTAATTCATTAATCTCTCATTCGGATTAAATTGTTAAAATCGCTTTAGTCACCTATTCACCCCCCCTCTAGGTGCTAATTCTAGTCCTAACAGTAAAGACTCGTTTCAATCTTTCACTGGATGAAGACATGGAAACATTTATCTACTGGACATAAAACCAAAAAGCTCTCAATGTCTAATCTCCATACAAGATGAAAAAAATCTTTGGCATCGAAAGCTTGGTCATGTCAACATGAAGCAGATTACCAAGATTTCCTCTAAGAAGCTTGTTTGTGGATTGCCTAACTCATCTTTTCAAAAGACTAAGTTATGCACACCATGTGTTTTGGGAAAACGGGTTAGAAGCTCCTTTAAACCTATTAATCATGTTTCTACTAATCGAGTTATGCAGCTTCTGCATATGGATCTATTTGGACCAACGAGAACTCAAAGCATTGGTGGAAAAAGATATTGTCTAGTAATCATGGATGATTACTCTCGCTTCACTTGGGTATTCTTCCTAGCAAATAAGTCTGAAACATTCTCTTCCTTCTCAAAATTTGCCAAGAAGATTCAGAATGAAAAAGGATATGCTATCTCAAGCATACTTACAGATCATGGAGGTGAGTTTGAAAATCAAAACTTTGATAAATTTTGTGATGAATCTAGTTTCCAGCATATTTTCTCCATAAACTCCAGAGCAAAATGGGATTGTGGAAAGGAAGAATAAATCCATGCAGGAGATGGCAAAAACACTGTTAATTAAAAGTAATATTTCCTCTCGTTTTTGGGCTGAAGCAATTTCTACAGCATGTTATATCATTAACAGAGTATTCTTGAGGCATATTCTAGAGAAAACTTCTTATGAAGTTTTTAAAGGGAAAAACCCAATTGTTTTTTACTTCCATGTGTTTGGTTGCAAGTGTTTTGTTTTGAAAAATGCAAATGATCGAACTAGTAAGTTTGAAGAAAAGTCAGACGAATGAATTTTTCTCAGCTACTCAACCACAAAAAAAAACTTACAAAGTTTTCTACAAGAAAACTCAATCTGTGGAAGAATCTATGAATGTCAAGTTTAAAGACTTAATATAGAATAAAGCGGAAGAGATTCAACTTGAAGATTATGTACCTGCTCTAGACATTACAAAGTCTACTTCCCCTGAAGAAGCTCAAACTCCTGATGATCAACATCAAGAAGAACCAGAAAGTTCAAATGAAGCAGAGGATGAGTAGACTCACAAACCAACCAACAACTAGAAGCATAAGTCAAGTCATCCCAAAGATCTCATCATTGGCAACATTGATGAAGGAATACACACCAAATCCAAAAAGCGAGAAGAGTTTAATGCCTTGGAACTTGTTTTTGAAGTTGAACCCAAAAACATAGAAGAAGCCTTGGTTGATGAAAGCTGGATTGAAGCCATGCAAGAAGAACTCAGGCAGTTCAGCATTAATGACGTTTGGGAATTAATTCCAAAGCCTAAAAGTAAGTCTATTATGGAAACTAAATGAGTTTTCAAGAACAAAGTGGACGAGAGAGGAAAAGTGACTAGGAACAAAGCAAGACTCGTGCCCAAAGGTTATACGCAAGAAAAAGAAATAGACTATGACGAAACCTATGCACTAGTAGCAAGGTTAGAAGCAATTAGATTATTACTTGTTTTTGCTTTCTATAAAAATTTCAAGTTAATCCAAATGGATGTGAAAAGTGCATTTCTAAAATGGATTTATCCAAGAGGAAGTCTATGTGGAATAACCACCTGGTTTTGAAAATCCAAGAAAGCCAAACTTAGTCTACACACTGAAAAATGCTCTTTATGGATTAAAGCAAGCACCTTGAGCCTAGTATGAAAGGTTAAGTAGTTTCTTAACTCAAAATGGTTTTGTGAAAGGAAAATAGATACTACCTTGTTTATTAAAAGAGAAGGTAAAGATTTTCTACTCGTTCAAATTTATATTGATATTATCTTTGGATCATCTAATGAAAAATCTATGCAATAAGTTTTCTAGATGCATGCAAGATGAATTCGAAATGAGTATGATGGGTGAGTTAACCTTCTTTCTAGAATTACAAGTTAAACAATCAAAGGAAGGTATCTTCATTCACCAAGAAAAGTATGCAAAAGATCTCATCAAGAAGTTTGGTTTGGAGAATTGCAAAAAGACTGAAACACCAATGTCAAGTTCCTCAAAGCTAGATAAAGATGAAGAAAGGAAAAGTGTTGACCAAAAGCTATACAGGAGCATTATTAGATCACTTCTTTATCTTACTGCATCTAGACCTGACATTTTGTTTAGTATTTGTATATATGCTAGATTCCAATCAAATCCCAAAGAATCTCATCTAAGTGCAGCAAAGTGCATCATCAAATACGTTGTAACTACTTCAAAGCTTGGTCTATTGTATCCCAAAGAAAAAGATTTTACTCTCCTTGGATATTCAGACGCAGACTTAGTAGGATGCAAAGTGGATAGAAAGAGTACTTCTGGTACATGTTAATTACTAGGCAACAAACTGGTATCTTGGTTTTCAAGAAAACAGAGTACCGTAGCTCTTTCAACAGCTGAAGCAGAGTATGTAGCACTTGAAAATTGTTGCTCTCAAATCTTGTGGATAAGACAACAGCTAAACGATTTTGATAGTGAAAAATCGTGTACTGAGATCAAATGTGACAGCATCAGTGCCATCAATCTCACAAATAATCCAATTCTTCATTCGAGAGCAAAGCATATAGAGATCCAACATCACTTCATTAGAGATCATGTTCAAAGCAGATAAGTTATGATTCAGTTCATCGACTCAAAGAACCAGCTAGCAAATATATTTACAAAGCCACTGGAGAAAAGTTTATTTGAATCTATTCGGACCAGATTGAACATTATATCTCCTATCGATTAAAGTCTGAAGATGCTCAGACTCAGTTCAGTAAGTTAAAACCTTCTAAATATTTGTGATTTTATTTTTGGATGGAATTTTTGAAAAATTATGTTTAATTTTTGAATCGCTACCTACCAATTTTATTTTTAGAAATTAATTCTTGACTTTTTTTGGTAGCTTTTCATTTTCGAAAATGGCAGTTATCCATTTTTCAAAAAGGCAGTTTTATTTTTTCCTTATGACGTTTCGTATGCACCTTTTTACCTACTTTATATACTGTCATAACTCGTCTTCTCCATTTACGCCTCTTCTGAAACCCTAGAATACTGTAATTTTACTCTCTCACATTCTCCTGAGTTTGATCCAAAAAAGAAAGTTCTCATCTTTTCGAAAGAGCGAGTTCAAAGAAATCCCTCTAGACTTTGACCATGTTGGCAAATTTGATCCAAAAAAGAAAATTCTCTTCCTTCTTGAATTGCAAACCGGGGACCATAGCACATGCCTGAGGGACCTACGCATTTCGATTTGACCGAGGAAGAAGACTCTCCACAACAACAATAACATCAGCCAAGACAACCTTCTCAACAGTGTCAACAGGCAAGGCAAGATCCTCCTCCTCAACAAGAACAAGAAGAGATTATTGAAGATGTTGAACCTGTAAGGACTTAGAAACCCCATTTTATCTATAAATTGTATTCTAATCTAAAAAGGGGTGGAACTGCTATGAATCTAATCAATGAGTTCCTGAAAGCACACGGTTACAAAAATGAGACCTATTTCTTGAACACCATGGAAAAGATAGGTGTTGCACCTCAAAGAACGGCTCAATGGACATTTGAAAATTTTCCTAGTGACCCAAGATACGGTCAGCTAAGTGAGAAGGATGACGATGAAAGGTTGTTTGATACGGTCAGCCAAGTGAGAAGGATGACGATGAAAGGTTGTTTACTCACTTTTAGTCCAAGATGGGCGTTGCAGCCAACATTCGTGGTGAAGGGACGAATTTATTTCGATCCAAGGACCACAGGAAGACTTACTCGAATTTGTTGAAAAGTGGGATTATGCACCCCAAGAGTGTGGATTTTGACTTTTTTGACTCTTTGAAGGTTAATTTGAGGGAGAAGCTCAGTTTGCTTCAACTTGAACGTTTTTGCACCGAGACAGCCGTTGCGTACCCCAAACTTATTGCTTATTTTTATTCAAATCTATCCTTTCTAGATGCGTATAAATTTTGCTTTACCATGAGGGACAAAGAGTTTATAGTTGATGTGGACACTTTGGCCGACATAATTGGTGTGGAAAGAGGAAGATTTCAACCAATTGGTGTGTCTTATGCCCATGCCACCTTGTCTATTGTTCATGACAGAATGGTCGAAGGCAAGATTTCTTATTCAAGAATGAATGCCTCCAATATTCTTCTTCATAAGGTGGTGATTAATTGCATCAGGCCGAAGTCTACCTCAAAGACAGATGTTTCTCATTCCGAAGTGAAGCTAATGTACATGATCAACACAGGTCGTAAGTTTTCTCTGCCTCACACCATTCTTATGCACATGTATAGGACTGTGGTGAAAGACAAGAGACAACTCCCTTACTCAGCACTCATTTCACAACTCTTTAAGCATTTCAAGATCAATTTTCCTGCTCCTCTTTATGTTGGAACCATTGTTCCAGTGGTTATTGGTCTCAAAGTGGTTTTTAAGATGAGGTTGAAGGAACTAAGTAAGGAGTTGGAGCGTTTCAAGGAGAAGTCCCCTATGAAGACGAAGCAAGACTCTGCTACAAAGAAAAGGAAAGGCAAGGAGCCCATGACAGAATCAGTGAAGAAAAGAAGATCTCTTATCTTGGAAGACGAAGAAGAAGATGAAGATGATCTTACTATTTCAGCTTTTGCCGTGCGAAATCTACAGAGTTTTGTGAGTTTTAGAGAGACAGAGGACAGAGCACAAGAAGGAATAGAGAGAAGAGAAGGGGAAAGAGAAGAAATGAGAACAAAGGAAGAAGAAGGGAGTCGTGATTACTCTTTTGAACCAACACTGGATGTATCCTTGTCTGATGATTCGGAGAAGACAATGAGTGAAAAGACTGGAGAACAACATCACAACAATGCTGAAGCAGAGCAAGAAGAAGAAGAGCATATCTTTCCACCTGAAGGCACGAAAACAGGGGGAGATGGTGAAAAATGAGGTACTTCTTCACCAATCTTTGCTAGTGATAGTCGATCTCCACCAGACCTAGAGGAGGTCTATGCCTCTCAATTCCCTAAAGCAAATCTCAAGGCACCTACTCATAGTCCTGGTGGTAGAATAACTAATGTTCCTCCTCATTCACAAACTCCTGGAACTGACTCGGCTGGACCTAGTACTGCACCAGATCATTCCATAGACTTTCAAAGATTGATGGAACTTCTCTTAGAGTTAAAAGGTCAGCAGTATGCTTTTGAGTTTGAAATGAAGCACATGATGATTGTCTTGAAGAAATCTATAGACTCTCTTCAAGAACAAATTCAAGCCCTGACCATTCAACTGCAAGCACATGCCAAGGGTGAGGATATTCAAGAAATTAAAGAGTCTTTGAAGAAGCTTAAGGACACAGTCAAGTCGATGGGCGATTTCCAACTCGTCCATATCCCTAAGCAGCCGTGATCTTTCTTAACTTTTATCACACTTTTTCAATCGTTTTTCTTTCACTTTTTGCTTATGACAAAAAGGGGGAGAATTTGTGTGGCAGATTTGTTTATTTGACTTTGACTGACTTTTGGCTTGGTTTGGTTTTTCATTTTTTATATTTGATTATGACTTTTGATGCTTGTAGTACAGTTTGCAATATTGATTATGACTAATTTGTTATGGATTAACATGTATTCTGTGATTGCAGAATCAAGGTTTCCAGGTCTTAATCAAATTATTTTAAGATATTATGTACTGCATAAGTGCTGTTTGCAGGTCAAAAGTTTTTCAAATCTGCAGGAAAGTTTTGCCACCATAAAAAATGGGGAGATTGTTAAAGAAAACTCATGTGTTGTTTTGAAGTTGACAAAACCTTTCCAAAGTCCGTATCTAAAGATTTCAAGACTTTATTGCCAAAGTCTGAAGACCACCAGATTTTAGTCTCAAAGTCTATTCCCTTTGACAATTCCAAACTGAAGAATGAAGACTTATCCAAATGCAGAATTAGTATCCAAATGCAGGATTATCTTCAAGGTTTCGATTCTTATAATTACTAGAAGATCTTATAGCTAGATTTCATATTTGCTTGATTGATTATTCTTATTAGGATCTACTCCGATACGAAGGTCTTTGAAAGGTGAACTAACTTGGAAGGTTCTACTTATGGAAACTCAAGATCCTGATTGTATGGGCGAACATGATTGACGGGCTTTCATCATAAATCATATAAACGACTTGAGATCACCTTAATTGATTATGTCCAACGGGTAAATTGGAAGAATTCCTTTGGAAAGTGCCAATGGTCGAGAAGGCATGAAGGAGTATTTAAGGATTGACTCTTTAGTTGTTCAAGATAGTGATTGAAAGAGAATTCCAAAGTCTCAAGCTTTCTAGTCTCTCGCTTTTTCATTCATCGAGCTAAAAGTTGTATACAAAAGAGAGATACTCTTAGTGAGACTATGTGAGAGTTCGGTAGAGACTCGTCACTGTGATAGTCGAGATAAAAAGCTGTAACATCTCTTTTGATTCATAGTGGAATCCAGTCAACAAGCTGTCAACGCGGAGATTGGACGTAGGCTTGATCTAAACCGAACCACTATAAACATTGTGTTCTTATTTTCTCCTCCTTGAACTTCTTACTTTCTTATATCGTTTGTTTACTTGCTCAATTTGACCTTTTAAGTCTATCATTATCAAAGGAAAAACTAATTCTCCAAGTCTTGCGAAAATTTTTATCTACACCTATTCACCCCCCTAGGTGTTAGTGTTAGAACTAGTACGAGCACCTAGAGAGGGGTGAATAGGTGATTAAGATGATTTTTATAAAACGTAATAGAATTATGGACTAAGGAATTAAAAACAGTAATCGATGTAAGTGAAAGCAATGTAAAATAAAAGGATTAGGGATAGAGAATCAAGACTCCAGATTTATAGTGGTTCGGCTTAGACCAAGCCTACGTCCACTCTCCCACACGGACAACCCACTGGCTGGATTTCACTAAGAATTAAAAAGAGAATTTACAATCTCACGCCCTTGATTCCACAGTATAGAGACTCTACTACACTTCCTTAAGGTCTCACCACACTTCAGTCTTTCTTTTGATTACAAATATAGCTCAAAGGATAAGATCACAAAATAACAAAGAAATTCAGACTTTGGAATTCATCTATCTTGCACTCTTGAACAACTTGAATGTCTCCCTTAAATACTTCTCATGCCTTCATTACCGTTGGCACCTTCCAAAGAAATTCTCCCAATCAACCTATTGGACATAATCAATTTAAAGAGATTTCGAGCTCTTCAAGGAAAATGGTGATAGTCCATCAATCCTACTCGCCCATACAATCAGGATATTGGTTTCCATAAGTAGAACCTTCCAAATATATATTGCGAATCTAGAGAATCTAGATTATTCGAATACGAATAGAATATCTTGAAGTGCTAATTCTAGTCGTGAGATATTCCTTAACCGTTGGAGTCAAAACCATACTAGATAGAATCAGAATAGAAGTTTTAACTTTGTCGGCCTAAAAACTGTCCATGAGAGTAGACTTTGAAACTTGAGTCTGAAGGTCTTCAGACTTTGGTCTTCAGACTTTGCCAGTAGAGTCTGCAAGTCTTCAGACTAGACTGATGGAAATGTTTTATCGACTTCAAAATACCTTAAGAGGATTTTTCTAACAATCTCCCCCTTTTTTTATGGTGACAAAACTTTCCTGCAGATTTGGATACTATTGCCCTACAGATTAGGATAAAGATAGTGAAAGTTGTCAGGTACACAGATCTGCATCCACAGAAAACAGGTTAGTCCTATATAGATATTTAACAACTATCTTTATTTAACTTAATAGCTTAAAATATTGCAATAATAAAAACAAGTAAACCAAAGCTTAAAACCAACCAAGGATAAAGTCAATCACAACCACATCAAAATATTAAATCCAAAGTATGTTCAAAAGTTGAAAGTTTGGAATAAAAATCTACAAAAACTTCTCCCCCTTTTTGTCAGCATAAAAAGGTGAAAAAGTCAAGGTACTCGAGGAATGCGAAAAAGCTGAAAATCTCCCATTGACTTGATAGTTTCCTCCAGCTTCTTCAAATCCTCTTGCAATTGTGTGAGAGCTGTGCCTTTGGCAGTTGCCTGAATCTGAAGATTAATATTTTGAATCTATTCTTGCAAGGAGATGGACATGGCACGATTCTCATTTTGCAGTGTCTGGAATTCGCATCCTAAAGCATAAACCTAGCCTTTAAGCTCCAAAGAATTTCAAGCAGTCTTCCAAAGTCTCCTGAATGTTCTGTCTGCGTGCTTGCTTCAGCATGATCAGACTGTGGAGTAAAGCTAGTGGAGCAAATATCAATAAGGAGATCAATATTTGGAGATGTTGCCTCTTTCTCAGGAAAATGAGAGGCATGGACATCCTCTGCACCAGCAGGAGAATGACTGACACTTGCACTGGTAAATGTTAAAAGATGAATACTTTCTCGTGGAACATCTTCCCCTATTTCAATGCCTTCTAGAGGAGAGAAGTATTCTTCTTGCTGCGATGCTTCTTCAGTGTCAAGATGTCTTTGATCCTCCTTTTCTGTTGGAGAATCTTCACGACCTTCTTCTACATGTTGTTCTTCTGGCTGTATCTGTGAGTCTGTTCTGGCTGTTTCTTCTTCTTCTTCTGTCTACATGGATTCCTTCTCCTGATTCCCTTTCTCAGTTTCTTCTTCAACTTGATTTTCTTGTTCTGCTGACTCAGTAACATGATGCTGGGAAACAAAAGCAGAGATAGGAATGTCATTCTCATCATCTTCATCTTGCAATATGATTGCCCGCCTTCTCTTGGTAGGACCAGTCATAGGATCTTTTCCTTTTCTCTTTGCAGCAAATGAGTCTTGTCTGGTCTTGACAGGAGTTTTCTCCTTGAACCGCTCTAGCTTCTTGCTGAGTTCTTTCAGACGCATCTTCGTAATCATTTTCAGCCCAATTACCATTAGATCAATGGTCTTCACACACAGAATATTGGGAGGCTGAATATTTAAATGTCTGAATAAGCGAGTGATGAGAGCAGAATAAGGAAGTTTACCCTTGTCCTTTGCCATAGACCGATACATGTGAAACATGATGGTATGAGGCAAGGAAAACTTATGGCCGATCTTGATAGCGTACATCAATTTTGCTTCAGAAATAGAGACATCTGTCTTCGATGTTGACTTGGGTCTGAGACAGTTGATCACAATTTTATGAAGCAGAATGTTTGATGCACTCATCCTCATATAGGAGAGATGTTCTTCTGCGATTCTATCTTTTGCAAGCTCCAAAGTTGCATGCCTAACAGACACAGAAATCGATTGGAAAGCTCCTCTTTCCACACCAATAACGTCAGCCAGAGTATCTATGTCAACAACATACTTCTTATCCCTCACACTAAATGAAAAGCTGTTTGCATCAAGAAAACTCAAATTGGAGTAAAAATAAGCAGTTAGTTTAGAATGAGCAATCTCACTCTCGGTACAGAATCGATTAAGTTGAAGTCTCTCAAACTTCTCTCTCAGATTTATGTTCAACAGATCGAGAAAATCAAAATCCACAGTTCTTGGGTTCATAACCCCACGCTTCAGCAATTTAGCATAAACCTGCTTATGTTCCTCCGATCGAAACAAATCTTCCCTCTTTCCCTGAAGATTTGCAGCCACACCCATCCTCGGCTTAAAATGCACAAACATTTTCTCATCATCATATTTCCCTTCAGGCTGATTAACGCTACCAAAACGTGGATCACTTGGAAAGTTTGTAAAAGTCTTTGCCGTTGTTTCAATAGGAACAACACCCAAACGTTCCATCACAGTCAGAAAATGAGTCTCATTCTTATAGCCATTTTCTTTCAAGAACTCGTCAATAAACGTCATTGCAGAACCCCCTTCTTTCAGAGCAGAGTAAAGAACAAATGCTGGCTTAAGAGATCTTACTGGTTCTACATCCTCAATGATGTTTTCCTCTACATGTTGAGGGTTATGATCATGTGATCTAGCGGAAGAAGTGCGCTATTGAGAATGTTGATGCACTTGTCCACTTGGAGAGTCTCCTTCTTCAGTAAGATCGAAGTGCGTAGGCCCCTCACGCAAGCCTTGTGGTCCCTTGCTTGCTATTCTGGAAGATTTTCTTTGATGCGACATTGTCACTGTCTTTGAGAGAACTTTCACACTTGTATCGCAAGAAAGTTGAAAACTTGAAGAGATGAACTTTCGAAGGAAAATCTCAGAGAGTGAAAATTTATGCTTTAGGGTTTTTGGGTAAAATGAGAAGAGGAAGAAAAACTGTATAAAAGACAATCGATACGGGGTATGTGAAACGTCACAAAAAGGAAAAATAAAAATGCATTTTCAAAATAACTGTCTTTTTAAAACAAATTGATAACCACCATTTTTTAAAAAATAACCGCCTTAATAATATCAATTAGAGATTAACAAGTGGTCTTACCTTTTCGAGATATCAGTTTAAACGAATAAATGTACCGTAATTGAAATACCTTATAGTCATAACGTTTGGTCTTCTAAGTCTGAACTTTTGAGTTTGATGCTTTTCAGATTTAGTTTCTAAGTCTGAGCTTCAACTGTCTTCAAGAGATAAAATGTTCAGTCTTGAACAAATAGACTCAAATAAACTTTTCTCAAGCGGCTTTGTAAAGATGTCTACCAATTGATTCTTTGAGTCGATAAATTATATCAATACTTTTCTATTATGAACATGATCTCTTATAAAATGATGTCGAATCTCAATATATTTTGCTCTTGAGTGAAGAATAGGATTCTTTGTAAGATTGATTGCACTGGTGTGGTCACATTTGATCTCGGTAGAAGAGTCTTCAATACCAAAGTCTTGTAGTTGTTGTTTTATCCAAAGTATTTGTGAATAGCAACTTCCAAGAGCTACATATTCTCACGCCCTTGATTCCACAGTTGTTGTTTTATCCAAAGTACTTTGCTTCCTTGAAAACCAAGATACTGTTATGTTGCCGAGTAATTGACAAGTGCCAGAAGTTCTCTTTCTATCAACTCTACAACCTGCAAGATCTGCATCTGAATAACCAAGAATAGTAAAGTCTCCTTCTTTGGGATACCATAGACCAATCTTAGCAGTAGTTGCAACATATTTAATGATACGTTTAGCAGCACTTAGATGAGATTCCTTAGGATCCGATTGAAACCTAGCACATATGCAAACACTAAATAATATGTCAGGTCTAGATGCAATAAGATAAAGAAGTGAACCAATGATGCTCCTATATAGTTTTTGGTCGACTTTCTTCCCTCCTTCATCTTTGTCTATCTTCAAAGAATTTGACATTGGTATGTCAATCTTTTTGCAATTCTCCAACCCGAACTTTTTAACAAGTTCTTTTGCATATTTTTCTTGATGAATAAAGATTCATTCTTTCAGTTGTTTCACTTGTAGACCAAGGAAGAAGGATAGTTCACCCATCATGCTCATCTAGAATTCATCCTGCATAGACTTAGAAAATTTCTTGCACAAAGTCTCATTAGGTGATCCAAATATAATATCATCGACATAAATTTGAACAAGTAAAAAGCTTTTACCTTCCTTTTTAATGAATAAAGTAGTATCTACCTTTCCTTTAGTGAAACTACTTTGAATTAAAAGTTACTTAGCCTTTCATACCAAGCTCGAGGAGCTTGTTTTAATCCATATAAAGCCTTCTTCAGTCTGAACACTAAGTCTGGTTTCTTTGAGTCTTCAAATCCAGGAGGTTGTTCCACATAAACTTTTTCTTGGATAAATCCATTCAGGAATGCGCTTTTGACGTCCATTTGAAATAACCTGAAATTCTTATAGCATGCAAAAGCAAGTATTAATCTGATTGCTTCTAACCTTGCTACAGGAGCGTAGGTCTCACCATAGTCCATCCCTTCTTCTTGTGTGTATCCTTTAGCCATGAGTCTTACTTTGTTTCTTATCACTTTGCCTTTTTCATCGACTTTGTTTCTAAAAACTTATTTGGCTCCAATAACAGATTTACCTTTTGGTTTAGGAGTTAATTCCCAAACATCGTTAATACTGAATTGTCTGAGCTCTTCTTGCATCACTTCAATCCAGCTTTCATCAGCTAAGGCTTCTTCAATATTTTTGGGTTCAATTTCATAAATAAGCGCCACAGCACTAGACTCTTCTTGCTTTTTGGATATTGTACAAATTCCCTCATTAATGTTTCCAATAATGAGTTCTTCGGGATGACTAGACTTGTGCTTCTAGTTACTTGATAGTCTGATAGGTTGTTGATCTTTTTCTTGAGTTGATTCTTCATTAACAACTTGTTGTACTGCTTCTGAATTTTGAACTGCTTCAAGGGAGGTAGATCTAGTAGAGTCTAAAGCAGATTCTGATTCTTCAGTCTGAATTGGCTGAATTTGTGGAGAGTCTTGAAATTTGATATTCATTGATTCTTCCACAGTCTAAGTCTTCTTGTTGAATACTCTGTAGGCTTTGCTTGTAGTTGAGTAACCAAGAAAGAATCATTTATCTGATTTTTCTTCAAACTAAGCAACTCGATCATTTGCATTCTTCAGGATAAAGCATTTACAACCAAATACTTGAAAATAAGAAACAACTGGTTTCTTACCTTTAAATATTTCATAAGGAGTTTTCTCAAGAATTGGCCTTAAAAACACTGTTAATAATATAGCAAGTAGTCGAAACAGCTTCAGCCCAAAACCGTGAAGAAATATTACTTTTAATTAAAAGAGTTCTTGCCATTTCTTGTAAAGACCTATTCTTCCTTTCCACAACTCCATTATGTTCTGGTGTATATGGAGAAGAGAATTTATGCTGAAAACCAGATTCATCACAAAATTTAGCAAAGTCTTGATTTTCAAACTCACCTCCATGATCTGTACGAATGCTTGAAATGGTGTGACATTTTTCATTCTGCACCTTCTTAGCAAATTTTGAAAAGTGAGAGAAAGTCTCAGACTTACTTGCAAGAAAATAGATCCAAGTAAATTGTGAATAATCATCCACTATTACTAGGCAGAACCTTTTCCCACCAATGCTTTGTGTTCTTGTAGGTCGAAATAGATCCAAATGCAAAAGCTGCAGTACACGATTAATGGAAACTTTATTTATTGGTTTAAAAGAGTTTCTAACCTGTTTACCCAGTACGCATGGTGTGCATAAATCAGACTTTAGGTAATTGAGAATAGGCAATCCTCGAACAAGCTTCTTGGAAGAGATTTTGGCAATTTGCTTCATGTTGGTATGGCCAAGCTTTATGTGCCATAGATTAGCTTCATCTTGTACTGATATTAAGCACTGTGATCTTTCTTGATTCACATCCAGAAGATAGATATTTCCATGTCTACGTCCAGTAAAGGATTGAGTGAAGTCTTTACTGATTCTTGAGCATGTTCCTTCCTAGAAATTGATCTTGAATCCAGTATCGCATAATTGACTTATGCTAAGCAAATTGTAATTTAATCCTTCCACTAAGGAGACATTGTTGATTGATAAACTTCCAATTTTTACTGTTCCGCGACCAATAATCATTCCTTTGTTATTACCACCAAAAGAAACTTTTCCTCCATCTATCTGGACAAGTTTTATGAAGCAGCCTGAATCTCCTGTCATATGTCTTAAGTTGCCACTATCTAGATACCATTTAATCTTCCTTTTGATAGTGACATGCAATTAAAAAGAATTCAAGCTTTCTTTGGTACCCACATCATTTTGGGTCCAGAAGAGTTAGAGCAATAAACAGTCTTTGCCCAATCCCTTTTAACAGGTCTCCAAACCAAATGACATTCTTTCTCAAAATGTTATGAGCTTTGACACTTTGAACATTTTAGAGCATTTCCGCCAACAGGTTTTACAAAGACTTTCTGGAAATGATTTTTATAAACAACTTTTGTTGGTTTTTGTTTGATTCTTTCCTTCACCTTTGGGAAATCAATTAGTGGAATAGTTTCAGAAGTCATACCGAGACCTAACTTATCAAAGTAGGGTCTTTGTATCGAAAGAATCTTATCCAATTTTTCAGAACCATTTGAAAATCTTTTTGATGTGTTTGAAATATCATTTTTTAAATGAGTATTTTCTTTGGAAACAAAATCTGAGTTTTCTTTCAAGATTGTAAAGTTCTTATCTAACTTTTCAAACTTTTCTTTCCAAAATTTCTCCTGTTGCTTCAATGTAGAATTCTCCTTTTTTAATTCGGAGATCCTCTTAAGAGAGGTTTTTAGACCAAGACATAGTTTATCAAAATATCTCGAAACTTTGACAGGAATTTTTTAGATTACTAACCTCAAGCTCACTGTCTGAGTCTGTATCTGACTCAAAGTCTGAGTCTGAATCAGATTTTGCCATCAAACAGATATTGGCATAATCATCATCACTTTCTTCACATTCAGTATCACTCCAAGTCTCTGCTTTGAGTGTCTTTATGTATTTCTCAGCATTTCCTTTCCTTTTCCTTAACAAAGGATAGTTGGGTCTGATGTGTCCCTTTTTTCGTGCATTCAAAGCAAGTCACTTATTTGTTGGAATCATCTTCCTCCGTTGATTTGTTCTGAAACATTTGTGAGCTTTGTTTCTTCCAATTGAATTTTCTTCCCTTTCTATTCAGCTTTCTGAATCTCTTTATCATGAGTGCCAGTTCTTCATCATTTAAATCTTCTTCAGAGTCTGTAGTATCAGAATAATCATTAGACTTTAAGGCAATAGATTTCTTACCTTTTGAATCTTCTTCTTCATTGGTGTGCTCTACTTTGTAAGACTAAAGAGTTCCAATCAATTCATCTACAGAGAGTGGTGCAATCCTTTGTGTTTCCCTTATTGAAGTCTTTATATAATTCCAGTCTTTAGAGAGTCCACATAGAAGCTTGTTGACCTTCATATGTCCTGAGATTGAATGTCCCTGATATTCAAGACCATTCACAATTTCAGTAAAACGACTAAACATGGCAGTTATTGATTCTCCTGATCTCATCTTGAAAACTTCATATTGTCCCAAAAGAATATTGATCCTTGTCTCTTTCACTCGATCAATTCCTTCATAGGTGATGTGAAGCCTATCCCAGACTTCTTTTGTTGTATCACAAGAGGATATTCTATTATACTCAGTAGGAGATAAAGCACAATATAATGAATAAATGGCTTTAGCATCAAGAGTCTGTCTCTTGGTTATTTCTTCTTGAGTCATCTCAATAGGAGTAGCAACTTCTTTTCCTCTCTCTGATTCTGATGCAGCAATAGGAATGATTCCTTTGTCTACCACTTCCCATTTTAAGGGATCTTTCGATCTTATGAATGCTTTCATCTTGTTTTTCCATATGCTGTAGTCTTTTCCATCAAAGTATGGAGGTATGGTATTGCTTTGACCTTCAACCAACCATGTAGGCAATATACTAGCCATAGATCTTTAACTCGGAAGTAAAAACACTTCTAATAAATGAGTACACAAGCTCTGATACCAATTGTTAGAACTAGTACGAGCACCTAGAGGGGGGTGAATAGGTGATTAAGATGATTTTTATAAAACGTAACAGAATGATGGACTAAGGAATTAAAAACAGTAATCGATGTAAGTGAAAGCAATGTAAAGTAAAAGAATTAGGGATAGAGAATCAAGACTCCAGATTTATAGTGGTTCGGCTTAGACCAAGCCTATGTCCACTCTCCCACACGGACAGCCCACTGGCTGGATTTCAGTAAGAATCAAAAAGAGAATTTACAGTCTCACGCCCTTGATTCCACAGTGTTGAGACTCTACTACACTTCCTCAATGTCTCACCACACTTCAGTCTCTCTTTTGATTACAAATATAACTCGAAGGATAAGATCACAAAATAACAAAGAGATTCAGACTTTGGAATTCATCTATCTCGCACTCTTGAACAACTTGAATGTCTCCCTTAAATACTTCTTCATGCCTTCATTACCGTTGGCACCTTTCAAAGAAGTTCTTCTAATCAACCCGTTGGATAGAATCAATTCAAAGAGATTTCGAGCTCTTCAAGGAAAATGACGATAGCCCATCAATCATGCTCGCCCATACAATCAGGATCTTGGTTTCCATAAGTAGCTACTTCCAAGTATAAATTGCGAATCTAGAGAATCTAGATTATTCGAATACGAATAGAAGATCTTGAAGTGCTAATTCCAGTCGTGAGATATTCCTTAACCGTTGGAGTCAAAACCATACTAGATAGAATTAGAATAGAAGTTTTAACTTTGTCGGTCTAAAAACTGTCAATGAGAGTAGACTTTGAAACTTGAGTCTAGAGGTCTTCAAACTTTGGTCTTCAGACTTTGCCAGTAGAGTCTGCAAGTCTTCAGACTAGACTGATGGAAATATTTTGTCGACTTCAAAATACCTTAAGAGGATTTTTCTAACAGTTAGTACTAGCCCTTTTCAAATTGGATGAGCTTTATGATGTCGATAAGATCTCCATACCAAAGCAGACATCCACTACCCTTCCCAGCAATGTCTGCCTGGGTATGTGCGGTGCAAGTACAATTTTTCAGGCACTTGGTCCTGTATTCGTCAAGGCTCATGCTTTTGTTCACCCAGTAACTTAACATATCAGGAACCTTCACACCCTCCAGCTTCTCAAACCCTTCTCCTTTAGGACAATTCAAGGGCTTCTTCTTAACGCACCCATTGGACCAAACAAGCATCGCCCATTCCTGGGGCGATTTCGAGGTATACTCGGTCAGGCAGCTGCACATCTGCACATCACCAATCGTGCACACAGCGTTAGGCCCACATTTTGGATACTCATCATAGGAATCATTTGGCAACTCATATATGACTATCCACTATGTGTTATTGTTCCAGACACAGCGATGAAGCGTGCCAGAGGGGCTGAGCACAGCCCTTGTGATGGTGGAATCATTGTTGAGTTGATAGGTATAGTACACTTCTTGAGCAGTCATCATAAACTCGGGATTGATGATTGCATTCGGGTTCATCGGCACTCCACTTAACTGATTACCATCCCAAGGCCCACTTCGTTCAATTACTGAAGCATTCCTGCGGAGGAATTTCTGGGGCAGTCCCTAGAGTTCAACTGCATATGTGATGTCTCCTGTCTAAAGGATTGTCCAAATCCCTCCAGGAAGTGAGGTACCGATTCAAACCGATCCTCAGGTCCCATCCTAGCTTTATCCCTGCTAGTAATGTATGGAAAGGATAATCGAAACTCTACCACAAGAAATTCCCCGAACCATTGTTGTTTTCATCTATCAGGATTAGATTCCCAGAGTCCAGGAGCCACGCAGCCACGTCATTGGAGGTCAGATTTGCTGTGTTTGTGGACCCCTAAACGGCTCTTCCTATTCCATCAATGATGATTAGATTCCCTCCTGTCCCAATCTGAAGAACTCCTGATGAGCCGTTGATTGGATCGTCCCTATTCGCCACCCAGACAATGGTCTTCGCGGGGATGTTGTAGAACCATATCCCAACATACCGATTAGATGAGTTTCCAGCGCTGAAGAATCCAAGCTCAAACTTTGCTCCCGCTGAAACTAGAGTTTCATTATCTCTGACCGGCTGAGACAGAGTTATCGTGTCAGCTGATCTGCTCAGCTCTGCTGCTGTTGAAAGCAACGTGATGAAGATGAAGAAGTGAAGAGGAGAATGAAGAATCTCCATTGAAGAAACAGAACCCAGATAGCGAATTATATGTAATAGTGTGGCTCAGAATTGGAGTTTTGTCGGATTTTGTTTTTTCAAACACGGTTGGCGGCTACGAGGAGGGTATTTTCTCTAGAAAGATGGTTCCAATAAACAAGCGTTAAGTGTAAATTTTGTGGCTGTATTCGTTTTCCAAACAAACTTGATGGTGGCAGAATGAAATTCAATTGGTTTGATCAAAGTTGAATGTGGATATACGCTACCGATTTGGTGAAAGACCAAGCGAAAATTTCTTTGGATATATCCCAGTGACAAGAGTACAAATGTTGATTAGGTTCGTTATTGACTTTGTTGGTAAAGAACGGACCAATCTATGTGATTTAGGTGCATTACAATCTCGTGTTTGGATTATTCAGATCTGTTATGATTTGCACCTGATCCAATTCATGAGGTTAGTCGAACAGTTCATAGAACTTCCTCATTCTATCGGCTCATCCATAATAAATCTATTCTTCTCATTGATAGTGTCTGGATAATTTACCATCCATTCTACACTAGAAAAAAGGATAACTTCTGATGATCAGATTATTTAATATAATTACTTACAAACATTTGGAGAAAAATTACTGATTGCAAGATTGGCAATATCACCATTGATTAAGAAAAAATTATGACGTATGACAATAATTACTAACTCATGGGGCCCTAAGGCTAAGCATTACAATCATTGAGACAAGTTATTGAGATTGTAAACGCAACTTCACGATAAATTTATATAATTCATGATTTTTCTTATGAAGACACCAATTATGGGAAATTCAACCTTAAGATAATTTAAGGTATTAACTTGTCAATTACAATGGCTTATCAGAAAATTTCAATTATTTGGGAAAATCTGTATTTTCCCAAATTTATATCATCACTTAAAAAAATTTGAGGCATATCACCATGTTAGATGCGTTTAGGAAGACTTTTGGGGAAAGTCTTTAGGAAAATGCAAAGACCTTTGAGTAAACTGTGTTTTTCAAAATACAAATTGTGTTTGGTAAATTGTAATTTGAAAGCCCTGTGTGGAGTACTTTTGAGCAAAATGGTGTTTGGGGGAATTACATTTACAAAGGACTTTTATGATAAAAAAAAATTATCAAAAGAAAAATAAAAAAAATTGACCGACAAGAGCAGGTGGCCACTAGCGATCAAAATTTGTTGCCGGCAGCTGACATCTAACTTAGGTAGCCCCAT
The DNA here is from genome assembly GCA_007663325.1 of Eucalyptus pauciflora. Taxonomy (NCBI): domain Eukaryota; kingdom Viridiplantae; phylum Streptophyta; class Magnoliopsida; order Myrtales; family Myrtaceae; genus Eucalyptus; species Eucalyptus pauciflora. The sequence goes on from VMYD01000040.1 coordinate 588,703, forward strand.
AGACGATTGGGGAGGGCTACCCGGGGTCGAGCAACACCTGAAGACCACCGGCAAAGGCCGCCCGAGGTCGAGTGACCTCCGGCGACCCTCGAAGACCATCAGCAAAGGCCGCCCAAGGTCGCATGACGCCACCGCGACCTCCAGCGACCCCGGATCTGGGGCAGCGAGATCATGCGACCCAGATCGGGGGTGGCAAGGCCCTCCTGCAATCCTGCCACCCCAGATTTGGGTCGCAGCGACCTACACCTCACCGCGACCCAAATGGCGCGTCGGCACCACCTAGCATCGATCGGCCCGAGATCGTTTGGGCGACGGTCGATGATGACTGCCTGCCCTTCGCCGGTGACCGCTTGTGGAAGAAGAAGAAGAAGAAGATGAATAGTGAGGGCAAAACCGAAAAAACGAAAAATCAACGAGGATAATTTGGGAAGAAAAGTTTTTATTTAGGCTCTCCTCAGCATGCCGAGAAGGCTGAAAGCCCAAGGTAGCCCCCAACCTACCTTGGGCTTTCAACCTTACAAATGCCAGCTTTACCATTAAGCCCCTTCCAAAGTTTTTCCCAAACACCTTTATTTTGGCCTAAGGGGCTTTTGATGCCCAAAGCTCCTTCGAAAGCTTCTCCCAAACGCATCCGTTGTAGGTCAATTACTAAGTGGTTACCATTTCCGCTTAAGGACTCTATAGTCAAAACTACCGTCCAAAACAATAAATTAATAGTTATGGCTACAAACGAGTTACAAATGGTTATTCTATAATATAAATTTTTTGTCCATTTGATTAACCCTTAAATTATTTTAGATAAATTACGATAATTTTAAAAAGAAAGGTTGGGCAAAATTGGGACCGGTCCCACTTTTGTCCCCACGGGACTCTAGAAGCACCCGCAATTGAAATCAATTTGAGTCTGCAAACGAAGACTATATGCTAGAGCAGGAGAAGCGCTAAGCACCATTATTGCTTATTCAGTACACATGGTAAAGTCAAAAAGGGATTTTGACCCAACACTATATTTTAAGGAAATTTCCAATTTTTTTATTTTTTTTTTTATAAAAAATCATTTTTATGGTAGAAATTGGTAGAATCCAAGACGTTCAGGACAAGCTAGCTACCGTGTGACACCTTTGTCACATTTCAATAGTCTTTATCCCACACTCTGAAATTAGGTTTAGTTGGCCTTATAGAGGGTTGACACGTGGTGGACAGCTCATAGCCAAGTTGGAGCCCGACATGGGGGAAATTGGTTGCGTGAAATGGACGTAAGTATTTAACCTAAATTGGAATAAGTGTATGTTTTTTGCTAGACGATGAGACCGTGGGGTCATCCCTCCTCCACACTTAAGCGAGATTTGGAAATTGCCTCGGGGTTATTCGGACTCAAGTTGCATAAATCAGATCTTTCTAATGAATGTTTTGAAGTTCTTATGTTGTTTCCCTCTTAATATGTTTCTGGTTCAAGAATTCTCACTTTTTCAATAAGAATTAATCTCTCTGAGCAGGACTAGCAAAGGATAATTTCAATGAACGGGATATTAAACGGTGGGGTTGGCCGAATTTATATGCATGCGCCCATTGGTTTTGCAATTTGTCTTCAAAGTAGTGCGACAAAGTCCATTACTAGGTATAGTCCACGTGACAATGGGACACCACTTTTCTAAAAGAAATGATGACAAAGAAGGACTTCATCATAATTTTATGAAAACGTTCATGGACTTGATTGCATGATCAAATTTGGTCAATTGATCAATCAAACCCCATACATAATGTTTGAGGACTTCTAATGAAATCTATTAGTTAAAACATTGCGTCCTTAGATGAAAGTATAACCCTGGGGAGCTTGGGAGAATATATTGCATAATATCAATCAAATGTGGTAATGCGAAATACTAACTTAGATATGGCAAACTGAGCCGATCACCATTGATTAATAACACAATCTATCTATGCGTAATACCATATAATTTGTTGGTTAAAGATGTCTGGTCTATTGACTTGATATTTGGGAGTGTTTGGTTTGGGACTCTAGCCGTTCTCAATTGTGCAATTTCCATTTGAGGATTCCCACACGAGAAAGGGAAGTATAAGGGAAGATTAAGGTGTAGACATGGATTTGTTTTTCCCCTCAATGCCGGCACACGCGGGGAAAGAGTCAAGTTCGATTTTGACAATTGTGGTCGGTCCAACTACTCCGAAATCCACGAAGATTATGGCATTGTTGATGCTTCTTTTTCACTGCACGTCTGCTTTTTGCCATTTTTTTTAGGGGTGTGTGTGTGTGAGAGAGAGAGAGAGGAGGTGCTATGGTGGGTCCCGTCGCAATGACAGCAGTGGAAGTGGCGGGTGGCTAGGAGACCTCGACGATCGGTTTTGGCAATAATGTCGATGGGCTTTAGTGGTGATTAAGCTAGGGGTTTGTTAGTAGCTGTGACGGAAAAAAAAGGGATCAAATTGAGAGGGAGATAATCGGTTAGATGGGCTAAATTGGTTACATCCAAATAGTATAAAGAGTAAATTGACCAAAATTAAAACAACGAGGGCAAAATCACACATCGATCGAGAATACAAGAGTTTAATTGTCATGATCTCCCTTGAAATTGAGGGTGCAAAATTGTAGCTCTGAAAATAGAGGGTTGCTGACTGATGAAAGATGTGACAAGGCAAGTATGTCCTGGGAATGTCTTGCATCTGATTCACGTGGATTGACCACGTTGCTGCCTAGTCCGTCGTCCTATCACGGACGATTGCGGGCGTCGTGCTTGGCTATAGCCACTGTTCGAAAAAGACCTCACCAGAGAGGATCGACCGGAGCCTGGCCTTCTCGAAGTGTTCATTGAGTCAGCTTCACGACAAGCACATATCCTGGGATTGGATGAGATTGCTGAACTAGTGGTTAACCAAATCAGCTAAGTTTCTCCATCATCTCTCTCTCTCCCTCTCTCCTTCAACTGATATTATCTCATATTTCTCTACTTAACTAACTAATTCTCGAGAGCTCGTGACTTTTGGCCCCTATGACTAGCAGAAGAGCACACGCAAATTCATGCTGAATAACAGGAAGAGCATGACATACGTGTCCAGAGCGAAACGAACGTGGTACACGCGTGGTCCGATGTACACCGACGATGACATTGTTCTCGACATATCGTAGAAGATTGATAGTGGTTGACTGTGCAGAATATGGGGTTATGCTCCTATAATGTCTAGTAGAATGTTGATCCTGGATGACGGCCTAGAGTATTCAGCCTCGGGCAAGAGCAGCTTGGCCCACTGAAAGGCAACGGTGTCCATGTCAATAACACTTGCAGGGAATCGACCATCGAATGTGTACCAGCATAACGAAGTTCAATTCTAGCAGAATTTTTTTGACATGTCCATGGAATTCTGATACAGTTGCAGAGCGACAAGAAGCGACTATAAACTGATTCTTCAACCCGGTGCTTCATTTAAGGTCGAAGAATGTGGAACTTCACTAGTTAATGGAAATGCCTAGCCTGATGATCAGATTGATACGTATAAGCCTGCAACAGATAGGATATTATGCTAAGAAAGTGCAAGAAGTTATTTCATATGATTGTAACATCATTTGGTATGAAAATAATCGAGCATTTCATTTATTAAGACTCTTTTCTTATTACTGCTATAGTCAAAACATGGTATTGAAATAGATGTTGCCAACACAGTATATGCTCGGAGTTTGGGGTGGGGCGGCTGTTAATTCCCACTTTCCCGGCTACAAAATGTCTTTCTTACCAATCCGCTTTAGCAGCTGGAGGAATCGGACCAACGTTAAACTTCACCTTGTTGATTTCTTCCATGATTAGGTACATTGCTTTTGGTGAACTTGGAACATCTCTCGGTTAGTGATGCATTGCTATCTCGCATTGGAAAGACTCAGCAGAAGCGAGAGACTGCACATGCTTGGCAATCTATCTACCTTCTAATAATGTTATGGTAATCTTATTTGAGTTACCATCTCTTCGACTCATTTCAACGTCAGTGTTTTCAGAGCTCCTCTCAATGTAGAAACCGGGCTGCTTGGGCTGTGGTAGGGAAGCACTCTCACTGTCCAACATCAGTAGCACAGATGACATATTTGGTCTATCGTTAGGATGCCGTTGCACACATAATAGACCGACTTGTATGCATTTTACAACTTCCGATAGATCGAAAGAATTTGGAAGTTGTGGATCTATGAAGTCGGGCGCCTCCCTTTTAAGCCACAACTTCCAGACCTGACAAAAAAAAAAAAAAAAGTGAATTATTAGGCCATTTCCAACGGAAGTATTGCTGTATTATGAGAATTTGACTTCTTAGAGCATTGTCGCACATGTCCGAGAAGATTGAAGCAATGGTCCGGATGATTGAATTCTCTATTCCTCTTTCCACATATTATTTCCAGCAAGAGTACCCCAAAGCTAAAAACGTCTGATTTTGTTGAGAAAAGCCCGTCAATTGCGTATTCCGGTGCCATGTAACCACTGCAAGAAAAACAATATGGATAAAAAGAAAAGGAATTTGAATGTGAATTTGTAAGCCTGTGAAAATCCTTCTCACTACTTACTAAGTGCCGACTATCCTCTTTGTTTTCGCTAGTGACTGATCTCTGCCAAAGACTCTAGCCACACCAAAATCCGATATTTTAGGGTTCATCTCACTGTCAAGCAACACATTGCTTGCTTTGAGATCCCTATGTATGATTCTCAATCTCGAATCTTGATGGAGATAGAGAAGTCCTCGCACAATTCCTATGATAATGTCGAATCGCGTTCTCCACACTAGAGAATTTTCCCTTGTTTTACCTGATTTAAACCTTTTTCTAATCAGTAATTTTGGATGAAAAATATTTTCAACAAATTGCATATTGAATGGATATCAAACAGAGAAGGTATTGATCAGAGCAAACCAAATATGAAAGAGTCCAGACTTCCATTAGGCATGTATTCATAGATTAGCATCCTCTCTTCTTCAATACAACACCCCCGAAGTCTAACAAGATTTCGGTGCTGAAGCTTCGCGATCAACATGACCTCATTCTTAAATTCATTAAGACCTTGCCGAGAGTCTTCTGACAATCTCTTGACTGCTATTTCTTGCCCATTTGACAGCTGACCCTGACAAGTGAGTTGCATAATTTTTCCAAAGTGACAGGGGACAATAAAAATGAAATGCGGAATGAAGAGTAGTGTTCTTTTGTACGACATATGAAATCGTAGACTAAACTCTACCTTGTATACGGGGCCAAAACCTCCTTCTCCTAACTTATTTGAATCACAAAAGTTGTTAGTTGCTCGTAAAATGGTGACCATATCAAAGATCGGAAGCTGTAAGCTGTTCTCATCTTCAGCCTGAAGGTTGAACGTTATCCCTGTTGACCATTGAACTTTCATCAGAGCATATGTTCTTTTTTTCCCCAGAATAAATGAACTATATGCAAGAAAAAAAGTATTTAAAAAGTCCTAAACCTTTTGTATTTATACCATTTTAGTCTAAAACATTTTTCACTTGGTGTCAATTCAGTCATTTCCGACTAATTTTGGTCGGATTTTGCTGACTGAGTGCCGGCCGATTAACGTTGCATGATCGGCGCTAACACGTACAATTTTTAATAATATTTTAATATTTTTGAATTTTTTATTTTCTTTTTCCTTTTTCCTCTATTTTTTTTTTTTTTCATTCTCCTCCTCCTTCCTCCAACCAGTCACAACCGGCCCTTGACCTTGCCGGATCTGGCTAGGTCAAGCCCTCACCCAGTCTTTGGCGAGGCCTTGGCCGCGAGGGCAGCCTCGCCAAATCTAACGAGGGCGAGCCCCGCCGCCCCGTGTGAGGCTGCCCTCACGGCCATTGGCGAGGGCTCGAGCCTCACTAGTGGCCAACGAGTTTGCCAAAGACTGGCAAGGTTGACCTCAACTTTGTCGACCGTCACCTTTGGCCAGTTGCCAAGGTTTGGTGACCAATTGGAGGAAGAAGGAGGAGAAGGAAAAAATAAAAAATAAAAAAATTCAAACATATTAAAATATTATTAAAAGTTGTCCGCGTCAGTGTTAATCATGCCACGTTAGTCGATCGGTGCCCAGTCAACAAAATCTAGCGAAAATTAGTCAGAAATGACTGAATTGGTATCAAGTGAAAATGTTTATAACTAAATTGGCACATAAAAAAAATGTTTATGACTAAATTGGCACAAATACAAAAGATTTATAACTTTTTTAACACTTTTCCCCTATGCAAGCAATGAACAGCTATTGCACGTATCAACTAAGACACACGTGTTAGTAATGAGGCCTCATCGATGAACTTTCCAAGTATCAATAAATCTAAAATTCATTTGACTTGATGAGAAAATATGAGATTCTTTTCCGTATGCTATCAACTTTCATTATTGATTGTTAACCCACATAACAAAAATAGCAATACTATGACTTGACTCCAAGATACGAAAAGAGAGAACTAAGAATTATAGTTGACGTTCTGAAAGCAAATTCTAGTCAGAGCCTCAATTGCTATAGAGCAAGAGCTCAACTCAACTAAGGGAAATGGAGTACCTTGAGCATGTTTTTTCCTCTTCCAAACAATGCAGAAATAAAACACCACCGAAAGCACGACAAATGCCATGGAAATCGCCACTGCCACCCATTCTTTCCCCTTGGAATTCACTGAATCTGAGAACATTGAGAGAGGTTAAAGGTGATCAAAATCAATGATGAATATGATTATCATGAGTCCAGGAATAAAAAATAAAACAAAGGTATATGTACTACCGAGGTCTGAGGCTGAAACGCGAATGTAAAGATCTTGATTCGCAGATCGGCTGAGTATTCTGACGTCAAGAAGATCTCCAAACCATAGGAGACAGCCACTTCCACCTCCAGTGGCGTCTATGTTCGCGTAGGCCCTGCATGAGCAGTTCTTGAAGCACTCTAATTCACATTCCTTAAGGCTCATGCTAGTGTTCATCGTGAACTGCAACAAATCAGGCATTTTCACACTTTTGAGCCTCTTAAACCCTTCTCCTTTAGAACAATTAAATGGGTTCTTACTGACACACCCGCTACTCCACACAAGTGTATCCCACTCTGCCTGTGACTTCGGTTGATAACCAATCATGCAGCTACATATTTGAGGATTGCTGATCGTGCACATGCTATTGGGTCCGCAATTCCCGTAGACATCACAGGCATCAGATGGCAACATATAAATCATGGTCCACTCCTGCGTTTTCTCACTCCACAGGTACCGTTGGTGGTTCCCTGAAGCGTTTAACACCAACCTCGTGATGGTGGATTCATTGATTTGGTTGAACGTGAAGTAGACCTCTTGAGAATTGTTGACGAACTTGGGGATGAATATCAAATTAGGAACCATCGGCATCCTACCGAGCTGTATTCCATTCCAAGGCCCACTTCGGAAGTATTTGACACGTCCCTTACGTATGACTAGTTGGGGAATTATTCCTCCAAGATCGACACCGTAGGTGAAGTCTCCCGTTGAGGGATCCTCTGCGCTCTTCCAGGATGTCAAGTGCCGGTCCAAACCCATCCTCAGGTCCCACCCGAGCTTCATGCCCACCAATAATGTGTTGGAGGGATGATCAAAACTCTGCCAAAGATAGTTTCCGGAGACATTTTCACTGTCATCTTTCAAAACTAGATTTCCAGAATCCAGGAGCTGAGCAACTACCCTTTGCGAAGTAGCATTCATGTTATTCGATGACCACAAGACTCTTTCTGCTTGGTTAACAAGAACTAGTTTACCTTCACTACCTATCCTCAGAACCCCTGACGAATCATTCACCGGATTATCTCCATTTGCCACCCAAACGGTGGTCTTTTCTGGGATGTTGTGGTACCATATTGCGAGGAATCTGTAGCTGGAGTTTCCAGGGCTGAAGAAACCTAGCTGAAACTTTTCTCCTGCCGACACTAGAGTATCACCATCACGAATTGTCTCAGATGAGTTCAACACATCGACTGACTTGCATACTTCTACTGCAAACATACAAATTGAAATGAAATACAGTATGGAAAAACAAGGAATATCCATCTATTAGCCTTCCACGCTTGCAAATAGAACTAGCAGGAGGAGAAAATCGAGTTCATTCGAAATCCGGTGTTTGTTGAAACGAGGAAAGCGGGAATTCCTCATGATGTGTTGGTTCCATGACCCCATAGTTGATGAAGATTTGTTGGTAGCCACATACCACAAGCCTAACAGACTTCTGGATCTTCGAGGATTGTCCGTTTCTGAGTCACTTGATTGATGAAGTTTGTGGTTTAAACCACAAGCCTAATAGACTTCTGGTTCTTCGAGGATTGCCTGTTTCCAAGTGACTCAGGAATTGCCTTCGCCAATGGGGAGGGAGGAAGTGGTCCAAGACATTTCATGTAATTGGACATTTCCACAAATGACCTTTGAAAGCCAACTACACTCGGGTTTATAAAAGCATTAAAGCTTGGCAAATTATTGGCAAATTATTCACATCAATAATTTTCTGTATCCTGTGACATCCCCTTCTCCCCTCCCTCTTTTGTCTTCTTCTTCTCTCTCTCTTCCTTCTCCTTCTTCTCCCTCACGTTTCCTCCCCCCTTTTCTGATGTTCATCCCCCTTTCCCCTTCTTTCTCTCTCTCTCTCCTCTCCTTTTTCCCCTCCTCTCACGTCACCCCACCCCACCCCACCCCACCCCACCCCACCTTTTCTTTTCTTCCCTCTCTCTTCTTTCCCCCCTCTCTCGACCGAGCCTCCTCCTCCTCCTCCTCCTCCTCCTCTTCTTTCTTTCTTTCTTTCTCTTGCTACTACCGCCCAACTCCTCACCACCAACACCACCGCCGCCTACGCCCCCAACTCACCACCACGCCACCTCCGTCCACCGCTTGGAGCCGTGCCACTCCCCGTCCTCACCATTGAACCGCCATCTCCATCGCCGAGCTTCAAGGACCATCGCGCCAGCACTCGCTCGCCGCTGTCCCCAAGCTACCGTCACCGCCTCTTGCCGCCGCTCGCTTAGCCGTTCGTGTCGCCGTTGCTTCGAGCCGCCACCACCATCGTCGCGAGCCACTGCCCGAACCGAGCCTCCCTTTTGGCGGTGAGCTCCAAGAGCCTCCACCGCAGACATTGAGCCTCCATTTGAGCGGCAAGCGTTGCGTTCTCGACACCGTCTTGCTGCTGTCACGTTAATTGCATTTAGAGGTGGTTAGTTTAATATGAACGGCAATAAGTTTAAGTAATTACGATTACATTAATTAATCATGGTTAAATTAATTAATTAATTTTAGTTTAATTAATCGTAATTTATTTATTTTAATCGCAATTTATTTAATTAATCATAATTATTTTAGTTAACGATGATTAATTTTAATTAAATATAGTTAGGTTAATTAATCGAGTTAGCCTAATTAATTATGATTAGCATAATTAATCGCGATTAGCTTAATTAATCGTGATTAATGTAAATTAATGACAGATTAGTCGTTAAGTAGAATTTTATGTTCGTTCTACTAGATGAATTTACACTTGATTCTAATTGTTTGAGCATGTAATGACATGATGTATGATTGCTCATATCATGTATTTTAAATGCTATCTTTTCAAAAATGGTTTATGGATAAGAAAATAGCAAATTTTGAGATATCATGTTTGGACGCCGTATTTTACATGATAAAAGAGGCAATGATGTCTTAAAGTGAAAGTGTGCAAAGTTTGATGGGTTGATTTTAAATAGATGACCACGTGCAATTATTTTATCGGAATTTTAAATGTAAAGATTTTTTGAGGTTTGTAATGTAAGCACGAACTCTTTTACACTGGGCTAATTGACAGAAGATAAAAATTAGCTTGAGTGTTGGCATGCTTGTGTGGTCATTTAATTGAACACATCATCCAACGGGAGTTTGGGGGCGATGCCCAATTTTTATCGGATGCCCGGCGTGGGTCTGGATGCCGAGTCGCGGTTGAGGCTAGACCGATGCTCCTTTATGAAATGCCATCTGGGTAGGGTTCTAGATGTTACCATGCTCGATGGGGTGGGACAATGCCTGGTCATGCCGGAAGACCGCCAACTCGTGTGTTGGCCGTGGCCCGAGGGGTCGTAATAATCGGAACACGTGTGAATGATTGTGATGCATCGCATTTGATTATAAGTAAAATTGTTAGGCATGGTATGTGACATGCCAAAACAAGTTTTACCTTATAATTGGGACCCGTGTGGATACTTGGTGCATGAGAGTTATGTGTTCTAATTATTGTTTATGCTTATTATATTGATAAAGGCATATGTGACGTACTAATATGCAGGGATGTGTCAAGGCGAGGTAAAATTGTATGCCGTAGCATGATTAGACTGCCTTCATACGAATTTGCATCCTAATCGAGATTTAGGAAGTTGACTCGCTGAGATTTTATCTTACCCCGTTATTGATAACCATTTTTTAGGGCTATAGCGTGGAGATCTGTTGAGTGCGGATGTGGTGGGCGCGAGATGCGACACTTTTTGGTTGCCCTGCCGTTAGTGAAGCTAGAGTACCTTTCTGACCCTTTTTGTTCATAGGTTGTGTAGGAATTGTCTTTTGTTGTAGACTTGTACATGTTAAACTTCTTGGGTTAACAAGTGGATAAATAAATGTGCGACTTTTGGAAATCATTTGTTGTATTTTACTATCCCTGATTTGTTGGTTGACTAGGTGTTTATTTAATTCGCTTTCGCATGTGTTTAATTGAAAGATAAAAAGAATGGGTCAGCGACACGTCCTGGAACGTCGCATTTTTAATCGATCGCCGAGGGATGTTCGCGCGCTCGGCTTTGAGGCGTGACATATCCTCCGCATCATAATTTTTCACCAAAGCCCCTAAGAAATTTTGCACGGTGATTCATGGGCTTGCAAATTTCATAACATAACCCATTCATGTGGATTGACCATTGTTGATTGGTCCGTGGTCCTATCCTGGGCGATTATGGGTGTCGTACTTGACTCGCCATTATTCATATGACCTCACAAGAGTGAATTAACTACAAACGTTGCCTTCTTGTAGTGTCCATTGAGTTAGCTTCACGACAAACACAGATATTGGGTCAATGTTGAAGGTTGAGACTTTACTAATAGTGTGTTGCGTCACTCTATCTCATGTATCAAAAGCTCTTGGCCTCTTTCTTGGTCATATTCTCCCATTCTTAAAAGATTAGGCTCACAAACTCAACGAAATAGAGAGTAAAAGCAAAAAAGAGAAATCGAGACACAAGAATTATCTCGATTCACTTTTAAACTAGGGCTATATTCAGCAGAGCGTTTTATTATTATTATTAGCACTTTCAGTCTTTTCGGTACTACTCTAATTACAAGAGAGAAAGATTACATATGATGGGCATAAAAAAACCTTAGGGCCAAGAAAGCTCTAGGCCCACCCAGTAGCTATTCATGGGTCCAATCCCAGACTACTAATAAGTTATGGGCCCAAACTATAAAAGTCTTTTGGCAGCTTGAGGCACTACCCCTACACTCCTAGATCCCCATGCCTTCGTGTTGATGGAGAGTATAAACTACACGCCAACGGATATTATATCGGAGAAGAACACATGGCTCTTAAATTGGTGATGAGATTGTTGAATTTTTTGTCAACGAAATCGGCCTAGTTTCTCCATCCTCTCTCTCTCTCTCTCTCTCTCTCTCTTCTCTTCCTTTGACTTATATTATCTCGGTTTTTCTCTCCTCTCCCAACCAAGTCTCAATAGTCCATAACTTTTCTCCGTTGTAACCAGCAGAAGAGCACATGCGCATTCATGTGGAATAACAGGAAGAACACGGTAGTCCATTGCAAAATGAATGTGCTGCACGCATAGTCCGATGTAACTGAGGATGGCATTGTTGTCAACACATTGGGGGCATTTGGTTCAGCTTTTCCAAGGGGCTTTGAGCCCCCAAAGCCCCTTGGGAAAAAGTTAAGGGTGTTTAGTTCGGCATTTGAAGGCTACTTGGCAAAATGCTTGCCTTTGAAATGCTAAAAGCTCAAAGCAGGTGGAGACCTGCTTTGGGCATTTCAGCATTTTCGGCATGCTCATGAGAGGATTAATGAATTTTTGCTGATTGCCCATTTTACCCTCAAAATTTTATTAAAAGTCCAATTTTACCCCATCCAAAACAAAACCCTACCTTTCTTGACACTCTTTCCTCTCTTCTGTTCTGCAGTCCATCACACGAAGGCTCTTTTCTTTTCGTCTCATAACAGATCCGCTCTCGCTGATTCTCGCAGCATCGCCTCCACTCTCACCGCCTCTTTTTCTCTCCTCTCTCTTCTACCCGGTACGCCTCTCTCTCTCTCTCTTCCTCCCTCTTTACTTCCTTTTCGTCACTGGATGGTAAACGGATCTGCCTATTATCAATCTTCTCAGTTTGTTCCCTCTCTCTCTCTCACGCACGCGCACACCCGATCCCTCTCTCTTTTCTCCCCCTGTTCTTGTTCGTCCGTTCGGGTGTTTGTTCAATTTCGATTTGTGGGTATGATTCTGTTTTTCTTGGGTCTGTGCCGAAACCTCGTGATCGGGGTCGGGCCAGCGTTGTCGGTGCGTTTGGAATTCGATTGATCTAGGAGCGTTGCGGTTTTTCGGTTCTTGAATTTCGCACAGGGTTCAATTGGCGATGGGTGTGTGCTTGGTGGATTTTGCTTGCTGAATTTCGGGCTCTTTCGCTCGTTTCTCTCAGGAACACCTGACCGAAGAAGGCGAGGACGAGTTGTTGTGTGGTGCCGAGTCCGGGTGGGTCGAAGTGTGACGTCCCAGGGCGTCACGTACTAAGCGCAGGCGGAAACTTAATTATAATTATTATTATCTTCCTTAAACTTAAAAACCTCCTTACAGTTTTAAAATCTATAGTTTGTACTATGAGGTTATCCTACAACTACTCCACCGATGATTAATATAGTCCACATAGATAAGATCACAAGAAGCTTCATTTCTTTTACCATCAGGGCCTACAAAAATTTATCGACCTGGACTCCTTTCATATTCATCGCCTTTATATACAACATATTTATAGCAAAAGTAAGGCGCAACACAAGCCAGGGATAAGAGGGTGAGGGTATCTACTTCATAAGTTCCCACACAAGCCCACGTGCAAAAAGAAACAAAAGTTAGACAGCTTCTTCGTGATCAAAGGCGTCTAGGCGACATCTGTCCCAGCTCCTGCTCCATCATTTCCAAAAGGTATAGGGCCAAACATCGCTCCATCATGTTTGATAAACCAGGCAACAAACTTCTTGGGGATCATCTCAGCTCTACCATCATCCATCCATAATGTGGCCTCATATTTGGAGAAGGTCAGCTCAACATCAGCATCATACACATCGGTAAAAGTAACCTCAATGTTCGTTATCACACCGTAACGAGCTAATGGCGGCACGTCCATACTATCAATCTGAAAAATGTAAGGTATGAGCAAAACTATGCCCAGTAAAGAATAATAAAACTCTAACTTAAATAATCCACAACCATCAATATTACCAGGGAATCATAATCCAAACAATTCAGAACATAATAATATAGTTGTCACAAGCATAGACAATTGGATATTAATACATCACCTAAGTATTCACCTTGTATGCATCCATCTCCATACTTACCTTTTCGAAAATCAATTTCATATCATGATGCAATGCAACAATAATGCATGAACTCACTCGCCAAATAGAATTATATTTAGTGTGCATATGATCCACCCTCGAATCAGTCATAATCGGAACTCTACCGGCCTGATCGAGTCACTTCCGGAAAGTACGTTATCTGGACTTCCACAATATTTCTATTATGGGCATCTCACTCCGAGGCATCCCGGTATCACACAACCGAGGTCCTCCCAAGACCACTTAGCAAGGGTCATCTCACTCCGAGGCATCTCAGTATCACACACTGCTGAGGCATCCTTAATCACACACAAGGGCATCTCACTCCGAGGCATCCCGGTATCTCTCTACCGAGGCATCCAAGACAACTCAGCAAGGGCATCCCAAACTTCCGGGGGCATCACCGGTATCTCTGTACCGATGGGTTCATTCACTCTCTTAAGCACAAATTTCACACCACCACACCTTTGATTAATGCATTTATCGTATGCAAAAGAAAAGACTCCAAAGTATCTATCTAGGTATCTAATTCTCATGATCCTAGCACACGTGCGTGTTCAAATTATAAGATAAAATCCATTACGACATGTCCCATACCATGCCGAACAAATATTCATCCCATAATCAAGCACTATGCACCGCACACATTGCACTCGCATGGTACTATATGCACTTATATCTCTAATGATGTATGTGGCCTATGATTAATATCTACTATGAGCTTATTGGATTTTATGTATATCTCATGAGTCAAATAAATAACACAGTATATATATTAGAAGTTCTCGGATTAGGACAACTTATTGGTTCAATGCACAGTTTCTGTTTTGGTTATAGAAAATATGTCAATTCTTGTTGAAATATTACCAAATTTTAGTACGTTATACTAAAGACATAGATCGACAACTTTCGTGAAGAAACTTAAGTTCGAATCTTGCTGTATTAAGAAAAACAATTACTGTAATCTTTATTATTACCCTATACCGACGTCCAGATTTTATATTCACTAAGAAAATTATTTTACTAATCAATTCTTGTTCATTTAATCTTAAATTTTTGACACATTATTCCTTAAGATGTGTTATACAATTTTCATTTAGACATCAATGTCCAATTCTAACTAGGTAAATACAGAAAATTCGCATAATCAGTAAAGGTCATACCGTTCCTAATGAAAACAGTTTACTGATTTTTACCAAATTCCCTTTTATTACTATGTTTTCAGATTCGTATGGTTCTAGCTACTCCTATAACTTGATATTATCTATGTTCCACCATATAGAATAATTCCTTTCCTATTTCCAATAATCATACATAAGAAAATAACAACAAATGAAAAGATTTCATAACCGTTTTTAATTAGAACCGAACATGTGCATAATTTCGTTTGTTTTTACCCGACCAACCTATTTAACTTTTCATAAACTCCTTCGACAATACTCTAACACCTAATCACAGCAACTTAAAGTAACTTCGGCATGTCTATCCTCGCAATTAATCGATTCATAACTCGGCTCGATGTGTTGCCGCATCCACAAGATCACTTATCTCAATTTTCACCAACTCTATTCACTCGGAATCCACCTCATCACTTCACTTCATCAAATAGCCAACTTTCATCAAATTTTCGAGACATGCAAAGCTTAAAAACAACATGCAAAGACTTCTAGCTTCACTCTTAGGTCCATCAAGCTCAAAACAACACAAAACTATCACTTCTCATCACTTTTCTTAACAAGACAGCACACTCTTACTTGAATGTCATAACATGCAATGCTCAAAAATGACATGCAACGACGTCTATCTCTAATCTATCTCTTACTCAACTCCGATTAACCATGAAATAACAACTACAAATCATATCCTTCATAGCTTGGATAGATCCACAAGCTTTCTTGATGAAATGGTGGATACACTTCAATTTGGAGTTCTATTTTTCCTTACCTTTGTTCAGCTATCAATACCACACAAAAACACTTCAAGATTCAGCACCAAGTTTCGCATGCAAGAAGAAGAAGCTTGCTGGTCTTTGCTTCTGGTTTTCTCTCCACTCGACCAAGAAGAAGACACGAAGGGGATGGGTTTCTCAGTTCTTGAGGAGAGAGAGAGGTTTTCGAAATTTATGTGGGGAAATAAGCTATGAGCTAGTCCTAGGTTAGTGTAATTGTGGCATCCTAGGAATCAAGGGCAAGCCCTAAGGTGCCCTAAAGCTTTTAAATAGGTAATGAATTTACCTATTGGTTTGTGTTTTAGCCTTAGTTCTTTCTTAAGATTTTGTGCTTTGTGCCTTGTGCTTTTAATTTAAACTTAAGGTAATTAATAAGGATAAATTTATGTTTTGCCATGCTTGTTATAGATTAAATTCTCATAAAATGTTATAGGATTTTTTTTAATTAGGTGTAATTAATAATTTATTTTCAATTAAAATGGAAAAGAAAGTTGGTTTGGGCCTTGGGCCCAAGGGTGGACCCTAATGGGCCAAGTGGCCGGCCCATTAAGGCTCACAAGGAGGGCTGTCGTCGGCCCAAGGGAGGGGAAGAAGTGGCCGGCCCACTTCTTCCAAGAAGGCCCAAGTTTAAAGCCCAAGCCCATGCATGGGGCTTTGCCAAGTGGCAAAGCTTGCTTGCCATGCATTGGCCATGGGAAAGGCATGGCAATGATTGCCTTGGGGAATCAAAAAGGGTGGCCGGATGGGGGAGGGGGTGTCGCACGGTGAGGAGGAGAGAGAGAGAGAGAGAGAGAGAGAGAGGGGGGGCTTGCGCGAGAGAGAAAGGAAAAGGAGGAGGAGCCGTCCGCCGCACGCCGCCCGTCCGTCCGCCGTTTCTTCTCGGTCTAGAGGCAAGTCTAGGGTCCATCACCTCTCTTTGCATGTGTGTTTTCATGTTGGTTGGATTTTTGGTGGTTTAAAGCTACGAAAATGGAGTTAGGATGGGTTGTTCTTGAAGATGTATGCTGTTCTCGCACGAATCCTTGGAGTCAGAATCTTGTGGGAGCTTGCATGCATGTTTGGAGTTTGATTTTGGCTTGGATCTCTTCATGAAAGTTGTAGCTAACATCTTGAACTATAACATACTAAAATTTCGTGAAAATGATGGAGATTTAAGGGGTCAAAACCTCATTTTTCGGAGACCCTAGATCTGGAACTGTTTTTCTGACCTTGTGGTAGATTTGTGGTTGCATGTTGATTTTTACTACGAATATCTCTTCGACTTCTTCATGAAACTTGTATAGCACATCTTAAGGATAAACATAATCAAATTTGAAGCAAAATGAACAAGTATAGCTTAGGAAATCAACCTGATCTTGAAGATGATGAATCTGGAATCGCGGTATGGGACACCCGAGACTTCGTGGACCCATATGAAGGTTATCCCTTGGTATGTTGGTCTAAGTTCCTTAATATAAGTTGTAGGGGATCCTTAGAAGTAAAACATATCCAAATTTCAGAGAAAATGAAGAAGTATAGGTAGGTCAAATCTCAATATTTCGGACGTAGAACCCTGGACGTTTCGGTAATCTGATCAGTAACTTCGTGGGACTGTAGAAATTTATCTAAAACGAATTTGGCCTAGATTCGTTCATGAAAAACTTATTTTAACGTCTTAAATATAATCTGGTAAAATTTCATAATTTTCTGAGGTCGTATGAGTATTTTAATTGATTTACTTAGAAAACTGTGCGTTCTGCCCTTATCCGAAATTATATACGGAAATTGTGGAAATATTGTTTATTGTGTAGAAATTGTTTGGCTATGTGTTTTCTGCAGAAATTTCTATTTTATTGCATTAAATTATTATATGCTTTGTTTTGGGATTTATGTGATTATTAAATTTAATTAATTGCAAAGTAGAATAAATTGGAATTTAAATAAATTCTAAATGCATTTGGTAAGTGCATTGTTATTAGTGGCATATAATTCCATAAGAACTAAATTACTATGGGTGATTGCATTTACTGCATGTATGCAAATGCTTGATGATGCATGTACAAGAACAAAGGTGAGCTTGTTTTGTCATTGCGTCATGTGCATGGAATGTTGAGACCTAAATTGGCAAACATGAGTAATGGTAAATGAGGAAACTGTATGTGGCGGATGATAATGCCCTGGAAGTATCAGGATGCCCGGGATGGGATGGGTGCCGGATGCCCGGGAATGTATAAAGACACATGACCGGATGGCCCTGGGAGTATCAGGATGCCCGGAATGGTTGGGTGCCAGAAGCCTCGGAGGTCTTTGCCCAAGGGGATGCCTCGTGATGCCACTTGGGATGCGAGATGCCCGGGATGCGGGGGTGCCGGATGCCTGGTGGCCATGATTGGCATAATTCCGGAGGTTCTTCTCGCAAGGCCCGAATAGGGTGCGAGTGTAAAGTATGGGATGGATGATCCCAAGGAAGGGTGATGTGATGATTAATTGAGAATTCCAAGTGGAAATTAAGACATGCATGTGTAATATGGCATGATGATGACATGCATATGTGATATGATATGATGATAACCACCTATGGTATGATGATGACATGCATGTGTAATATGGCATGATGATGGCATGCATATGTGATATGATGTGATGATAATCACTTGTGATATAGTGACATGATGACATGTATGGATCATATGGTATGATGATGATGATCATTTGTAATTGATGCTATGTACGTATTATGATTGTGATGATGAGGTATGATGGCATATACATGGCTTCGAGGTAAGTACGCTACAATGCATGAATGACATGTATATTGAAATTGTTCGTATTGTTTAAATGCATTGAGTGTTGATTGGATTCATTTACCTGCTGAGTGGTTGTACTCACCCCTTCGGGGACCAACATTTCAGATTAGCACGATGCCACTCCCTGCCGTCACGCGGGGAGTATTTTACGACCTTCCATCTGATGTGGAGGTCGAGCTAACAGAGATCGATTGTCCCACCTTGCCGGGATTGACGTTTATCCGTGTGCGCGCGATTGTGTCCTATGACGTGGGTCTATCTGGAGGCCCAGTCATCCAGGAGTACGTGTCCGTCCATATTCGCCGTGACGGGGTGATGATGGGGATGCTGCCACCCCCACCGCCTGATGCACCGGGATGGGTGTGACGGCCCGCGTACGTGGAGTAGGAGTTGGTAACTTTTTGGGATGGCCGACACTAGTAGTCCGAGGGGAGATCTTTACACGCTTTATTTGAGGGTCGTGTGTCCCTTTTTGAGGTTGAAGGCCGAGCGTATGGATGAAGTCTTGGCCTACCTTTTTGTACCGACCCGTGTTACCCTTCGTAAATATATATGTAAATAAAAGTGGTTCGGCCTCGTGTTTCTTTCAATCGTAATAGTTGGTGTGCATTGTGCTGTCGTGAGGGAAGTGAAGTGTTGGTGAGACTCGCCTCTTATTTCCGCTATGAGCTGTGCAAATCCTTAAAGCCTTTTTAAAAGAAAAAGAAAAATTTTTACGCCTAAGCCTCGGCCTAAATTTCAATTCTTTCTTCTATCGTCGTATAAGTTGTTTTTGTCTTAGTTTCTTTCGCATAGTATCTGTGGCGACCCTATCGGATTTTGGGGGTGCCACAGTAATGATTAGATTTAGTTAATGATTACAATTTCTTTGCTTGTTTTCAGCTTCTATGGATGGAGAATTTCGTGGGTGTCGAAGAGAAAACGGAGGGGAGGGAAGGGTGTTGTCGTGGCCTCCAAGCTTTGGTCTCCTTCACCATTTGTCATTCAATTTTAATTAGGTTTTAATTCATGTTATTAGTTATAACATTAGTTGCTAATGTTCTTCAATTAATTCCTTTCGTTTCCACTTGGTTTCAATTACACAAAATTGCAACATATACCATGTATCAACTAGTTAATGTTAGTCTAAAAAGAATCCACACAAAATGCTAAAGTCAGAAATTTATGTTAACATTACAATCATTAATAAAATTATTTTATTTATAATCTATGAACTTAAGTAAGATAAAATCACTTGGGCCTAATTATCTTTCTCTGGCCCAATGGGTCTAATCTATAACAACTCGGCCCACTAAACTAAACTTACGAACCTAAGAATCCCGAACCTTGGCCCACTTAAACCAAGTCCAAGCCCACGATCTCTCACTCGAATTCACAAGTCCAAATCGTGTGGCCCACCTATTTCTCAAGCCCATTCGATCCTCACGGTCCATCGGGCTCACTTCTTGGCCCAATTTAAAATAATCCGAACCCCTAATGATTCAATTACACTAATGAAGGTCAATGAAATTTGGGATGTCACAATTCTCCCCCACTTAGAAAATTTCGTCCTCGAAATTAGAATTCTTACCTTATTCACTTGAAAAGCTGAGGATACTTTTGTCTGATCTCTTCCTCACTTTCCCAAGTTGCTTCCTCTGAATCATGATATCGCCACAAAATTTTGACCAAAGGTATAGTCTTGTTCCTTAATACTTGCTTCCTTCGATCCAAAATTTGCACAGGTTCTTCTATATATCTAACCTTTTCATCTATTTCTAGTACTTCAAAATCTAACACATGAGTTGGATCAAGCTCATATTTCCGAAGAATAGATACATGAAAAACATCGTGAATACTGGATAATTTTGGTGGCAATGCTATCCTATAAGCCAACTCTCCAATCCTTTCTAATATCTCAAAAGGTCCTATAAATCTCGGGCTCAACTTTCCTTTCCTTTCAAATCTTGACACATTCTTCATGGGTGATACCTTTAGAAATACATGATCTCTTACTTCGAATTCTAAAGGTCTACGACATTTGTCTGCATAACTCTTCTGCCTACTTTGAGCTATCCTGAGTCGTTCTCGTATAGTCTTTACTACTTCCAAAGTAATTTGAACTATTTCTGGTCCTGTCAGCTTTTGTTCTCCAACTTCATTCCAGCAAATAGGGGTTCTACAACTTCTACCATATAGAGCTTCAAATGGAGTCATACCGATGCTTTGCTGAAAACTATTGTTATAAGCAAATTCCACAAGATGCAATTTCTCATCCCAATTTCCTTTGAAATCAATGACACTGGCTCTCAACATATCTTCCAATGTTTGTATAGTCCTCTCTGATTGTCCGTCTGTTTGTGGATGAAAGGCGGTACTATATTGGAGTTTAGTTCCTAAGGCAAGTTGAAGACTCTTCCAGAAATTTGACGTAAATCGCGGATCTCAATCTGATGTTATGGTCACAGGAACACCATGTAGTCGTACTATCTGCTTAACATACAACGTGGCGTACTTTTCTAGTGAGTAGTCTACTCTTACAGCTAAAAAGTGAGCCGATTTTGTTAACCGGTCTACTATTACCGAGCTTGAGTCATGCCCGCTTGAAGTTCTTGGCAGTCCTTGTACAAAGTCCATGGTTATGTGTTCCCACTTCCACTCTGGAATCTCTAATGGTTTCAACAATCTTGCAGGCTTTCGATGTTCAGCTTTTACCTGTTGACATGTCAGACATCTTGCAACATACTTAGCAATATCAGTCTTCATTCCTTCCCACCAAAAATATTGACGAAGATTCCTATACATTTTTGTATTTTCTGGGTGTATACTATAACTACTACGATGAGCTTCAGTCAGAATTTCCTTCTTTAATTCATCATCACCAGGTACACAAAAACGTCCATTGAATTTAACTATCCCATCATCTGAAATCTGAAAATCTAACTTCTTTTCCTTTAGAGCTCTATCTCGAATTTTCAATATTTCAAGGTCTGACTGTTGTAAGGTCTTGATGCGCTGTATAATCTCAGGTTCAACTCTCAGTGCAACTATTATACCAATAGATTCATTTACCTCAACCTTAAATTCAGAATTCGAGATTGCCTCCAACAAGTTCCATTCCTTAACCATCATATTGGCTACTCTCATTGCCGAGTTCCTACTAAGTGCATCTGCCACTTTGTTAGCTTTTCCTGGGTGATACAAAATTTCACAGTCATAGTCCTTAAGTAATTCTATCCATCTCCTTTGCCTCATGTTTAATTCCTTCTGAGAGAATATGTACTTTAAACTCTTGTGATCCGTAAAAATTTCAAATATTTCCCCATAAAGATAATGTCTCAAAATCTTTAAAGCAAAACTAATGGCAGCTAGCTCTAAGTCATGAGTAAGATAATTCAGTTCATGTGGTTTCAATTGCCTCGATGCATATGCAATAACTTTCCCATGTTGCATAAGAACACAACCTAATCCTTTATTAGAAGCATCACTATATACCACAAAACCTCTAGATCCTTTGGGTATTGTTAACACTGGTGCTGTCGTCAATCTCTTCTTAAGTTCTTGGAAACTTTGCTCACATTCCTCTGACCAATCAAATTTTGAGTCCTTTCGAGTCAATTGTGTTAATGGTCCTGCAATTCGAGAAAATCCTTCTACAAATCTTCGGTAATATCCGGCCAAACCTAGAAAACTTCGTACTTCTATCACTGTTGAAGGTCTAGGCCAATTAATCACAGCTTCAACTTTAACTGGGTCCACTGATATTCCCTCACCGGTCACCACATGTCCTAGAAATGTCACTTGGTCCAACCAAAATTAACATTTACTAAATTTGGCATATAGATTATGTTCTCTAAGAATTTGCAATACAATTCTTAAGTGCTCTTCATGTTCGTCTTGTCCTTTTGAATACACCAAAATATCATCTATAAAAACTATCACAAATTGATCCAGAAAAGGCTTAAACACTCTGTTCATAAGGTCCATAAAAGCTGCTGGGGGATTCGTTAGTCCAAAAGGCATAACCAAAAATTCATAGTGCCATATCTAGTTCGAAAAGCTATTTTAGGAATATCCCCCTTCCTTATCCGCAATTGATGGTATCCTGATCTTAGGTCAATCTTTGAGAAAACTGATGCTCCTTGCAATTGATCAAATAAATCATCAATCATTGGCAATGGGTACTTATTTTTAATTGTCACTGGATTCAGTTGCCTATAATCAATACACAGGCGTAAGGATCCATCTTTCTTTCTGTCAAACAATACTGGTGCGCCCCATGAGGATACACTTGGTCTAATAAATCCTTTGTCAAGTAGCTCTTGTAATTGTACCTTCAATTCCTTCAGTTCTGTCAATGCCATCCTATAAGGAGCTTTTGATATGGGTTCTGTGCTAGGTGCCAATTCAATGGTAAACTCAACTTCTCGCTCTGGGGGTAATCCTATCAATTCCTCGGGAAATACATCGAAAAATTCTTGTACTACAAGAATATCCTCAAGTTTTACTTCCTTCTTGGTTTGATCACTTGCGTATGCCAAATACCCTTGACAACCATTCCTGAGAAGTCTATGGGCTTCTAGTGCAGTAATAAGAGGTATAGAGGGAGTTGTCTTTCCATTACAAAATTCAAAACTTGGTCCATCTGGTGGGTCGAATTGAATCACCTTTTTATAACAATCCACACTAGCTCGGTATCTATGCAACCATTTTATTCCTAGAATTACATCGAAGTCATACATGACTAACACCATCAAATTAGCTAACAAATTTTGTCCACCTATAAGGATAGTGGAATCCCTACACACTAAATTAGATAAAATGACATCCTTCAATGGAGTAGAGACACTAAGAGGTACTTCTAACAATTCAGGTTTCATCCTATTCAGTTGCACAAATTGAGCAGACACAAAGGAATGAGTTGCTCCCGTATCAAACAAAGCATATGAAGGAGACCAAAGCTTGGAGGCCACGACAACACCCTTCCCTCCCCTCCGTTTTCTCTTCGACACCCACGGAATTCTCCATCCATAGAAGCTGAAAACAAGCAAAGAAATTGTAATCATTAACTAAATCTAATCATTACACTAACCTAGGACTAGCTCATAGCTTATTTCCCCACATAAATTTCGAAAACCTCTCTCTCTCCTCAAGAACCGAGAAACCCATCCCCTTCCTGTCTTCTTCTTGGTCGAGTGGAGAGAAAACCAGAAGCAAAGACCAGCAAGCTTCTTCTTCTTGCATGCAAAACTTGGTGCTGAATCTTGAAGTGTTTTTGTGTGGTATTGATAGCTGAACAAAGGTAAGGAAAAATAGAACTCTAAATTGAAGTGTATCCACCATTTCATCAAGAAAGCTTGTGGATCTATCCAAGCTATGAAGGATATGATTTGTAGTTGTTATTTCATGGTTAATCGGAGTTGAGTAAGAGATAGATTAGAGATAGACGTCGTTGCATGTCATTTTTTAGCATTGCATGTTATGACATTCAAGTAAGAGTGTGCTGTCTTGTTAAGAAAAGTGATGAGAAGTGATAGTTTTGTGTTGTTTTGAGCTTGATGGACCTAAGAGTAAAGCTAGAAGTCTTTGCATGTTGTTTTTAAGCTTTGCATGTCTCGAAAATTTGATGAAAGTTGGCTGTTTGATGAAGTGAAGTGATGAGGTGGATTTCGAGTGAATAGAGTTGGTGAAAATTGAGATAAGTGATCTCGTGGATGCGGCAACACATCGAGCCAAGTTATGAATCGATTGATTGCGAGGATAGACATGCCGAAGTTACTTTAAGTTTCTGTGATTAGGTGTTAGAGTATTGTCGAAGGAGTTTATGAAAAGTTAAATAGGTTGGTCGGGTAAAAACAAACGAAATTATGCACATGCTCGGTTCTAATTAAAAACGGTTATGAAATCTTTTCATTTGTTGTTATTTTCTTATGTATGATTATTGGAAATAGGAAAGGAATTATTCTATATGGTGGAACATAGATAATATCAAGTTATAGGAGTAGCTAGAACCATACGAATCTGAAAACATAGTAATAAAAGGGAATTTGGTAAAAATCAGTAAACTGTTTTCGTTAGGAACGGTATGACCTTTACTGATTATGCGAATTTTCTGTATTTACCTAGTTAGAATTGGACATTGATGTCTCAATGAAAATTGTAGAACACATCTTAAGGAATAACGTGTAAAAATTTGAGATTAAATGAACAAGAATTGATAACATTAGTTGCTAATGTTCTTCAATTAATTCCTTTCGTTTCCACTTGGTTTCAATTACACAAAATTGCAACATATACCGTGTATCAACTAGTTAATGTTAGTCTAAAAAGAATCCATCACAAAATGCTAAAGTCAGAAATTTATGTTAACATTACAATCATTAATAAAATTATTTTATTTATAATCTATGAACTTAAGTAAGATAAAATCACTTGGGCCTAATTATCTTTCTCTGGCCCAATGGGCCTAATCTATAACAACCCGGCCCACTAAACTAAACTTACGAACCTAAGAATCCCGAACCTTGGCCCACTTAAACCAAGTCCAAGCCCACGATCTCTCACTCGAATTCACAAGTCCAAATCGTGTGGCCCACCTATTTCTCAAGCCCATTCGATCCTCACGGTCCATCGGGTTCACTTCTTGGCCCGATTTAAAATAATCCGAACCCCTAATGATTCAATTACACTAATGAAGGTCAATGAAATTTGGGATGTCACACAAAGCTCGAACGTGGTGCGATCACTTGGCCTCCCTGTGCTTCGATCTCGTTCACATTCCGACCCCCGACACGCCCTGCAACAGGTTGGTCTACAATCTTGCTTGCTTTGATTGATGCATTGGTATGGATTTCCGTGCCCCGTCAAATGGTGGGTTTGGTTTCACCACCTTTCATCATGGTAGCTGTAAATTGTTATAGCTGGAAGACAGCAGAGTAGAATTGAATGAGTGATAGTTCGATGTCCTGTGTTGTAGAGTAGGAGGGGTTTTGATCCCTTCATGTTGCATAGATGAATGCATAAGTTGTTAGAGGCTTAATGCCACTTTCTAGGTACCTTTCTCACTTCTTAAGGAAAATTGTAACAGGGTCCTACTATGAATTAAGATGTTTATGACAATTCCAAAGTAAAGTTAGTTTTGTCACTGAAATAATGGTGATTGGAGCTGACAGATTCTCCTTTTTAGGGCAAAATATGTGATATCATCAATACTTTCAGCATGATCATGCCTCTTAAACATGTTGCTGTAACAGCTATGCCATATGAATGCACTGTAAGAATAGCTTTGGGCAAGTAAATTATAGAATCTGTTCAGTAATTATGTGAAAGTCTCTATATACTCTTGTCTAGGTAAAGTAATATCTCTGAGTGAACTATTTCCTAGCTAGAAGCCAAACAAGAGCAACAGAACCCCAACACAACATAAATCAATGGTCTTCTGGACTTTAAAGTTGGGAAAGAAAACTCAAGAATAAATTTTGGCCAAAACTTCTTCTTAGAAGCATCAAAGTACCATCACCTCCAGATTATTCCTTTTACAAGTCATATAAGATTCCTTGAGAATAGCTAGTAGTTATTCATGAATTCCACTTCCCTAATAATCTTTTGTTTTTAAGTAAGAGTCTCTTCTATGTGCACATTTCCTTTAGTTCACCTGCTCTAAGTTGTCATTGGATTGAGGTAGTTGCCCTATAACATTTAATGTTCAATAGGTAAAACTATTATATTCTTCTGAGAAGATCTATCTCAACGTTCCATTGTTAGATTAATTGAACTTGCTTCTTTTTGCCTAAGATCATACTCTCTTTCTCTCTCTCTCTCCCATGAAGATCTCGCTTACCTCTGCAGTTCGCAAGAGAACTAGAAATCTACCCACCAAAGGCTGGTCCCTGTTGTCTGTGCAGTAGATCCATGAGAGTACTAGTTAATGATGAGCCATGTTCATCATGTAATCATCTCATGCGGAGTTTAAGCCTATCTTTGCACAATGATGGGTATGTTTAGTTTGCACATTCACTGTTGTTCTAGGTTTTGGATGACCTAGTATAATCAAGGAATTTTTTATGCAAGTATAATGTTTTTGCGTGTCCTTATGAGCCATGTTCATCATGTTATTTTTTCAAGAAGATGATGGAAGTCATTTTGATGCTAATGATGGCGAAGGAGCGACATGTACAGATGTAATAGATGAGGATGTCATCTCTGATGGCGGGGATGATTGCGATGAAGGTGAAGAATCTATCAATAGGCTATCTGAAGGAGAGCTTGAAGAAACTATTGAGAGTGAAGAAGACGAGTATTCTAATACCTGGCTATCACAGGAAGATGGTATAAAATGGGGTTCATCGATCTGCGGGGACACTTCAAATAATGAACCAAATGCTTCCTTGGCAAAATGGAGGACAAAGAATGTTGCCGATTCTGCTCGGGCTGGTCCACATGTCAAAACATCCGCTATGACAGGAGTTGGCTTGCAAGAGTTGCTAGAGCTGATCGATGAGAAGCTGGAATTACAGAATGACCGGTCGAAGAGGGAGAATGTGGTGGAGAGGAGTATATTTTACTCGAAGTGGAGGCCGCCTCGCGCAGAGGAAGATGCTAGCGTGGCAGTTGAGCAATAGCGCGTCTCAATCGACCAACTTGCTTGTATCGAGTACATTTTGCGGTGGTGAAGAGGCACAGGGTCGGCGTTCGATGATTCTTCTTTAGCAATCCTCTTGCCAACTAAAGTTCGAGGGAGTTGTACTAATTGAATATGGGGTTTCGGAAGAACTCAAAGTTCTGCATGCTCATTTGTCCCATGAGTCCCAACAGATTATGCTTTTTACCCTGTGAATGTATTGGTAAAAAGCATCTGGGCATTTCCTCATCTAGCAGCAATGATCTTCTCTCCTTTGCTTTCCAGGAGAAATCAACATGTAACTCACGTAGATAGAACCACTCAGCAATATGTTAATTTCATAGTTGATGATATAAATTCATGCAATAAAGCAAAGTTGCTGTGATATTTGGTTTTTTCCACTTTCAATATGATTTCAATTTAATGTTTCTTTTGAAATTCTTATGACATGGAGGTAATTTTCTAGTGTAATTTTCAACTGGGTTTATTGGCCCTTTGCTTAAGATATATTTCAAAATTGATAAATATCTTTGTGGTTTTATAGTTCGTTAATATCTTTGTTTTGTGTAATATGTGTGTGTTGACATACAATTTGTGAAGTTTCTCATTTCGATACTCTGACGTTCAAATCAACTGATGAATATTTCATCGAACGTTTAACAATTTATTTGTATAAACAATAAACAATATTTCATTGATAATCTTATCCATCCCGCGGTGTATAAATTGGTTCACGCTTTGACCCTTCATCCAGGAGGGTAGAGGTTGGAAACTTCTCGCTCTCATATTAATCTATAATCAAATTCTTTTAATATAATTTTTAAATAAATTTACTAATATGTATATTTTCCATTACTCTCAACATGAAAATGTAAATTGTTATATACTCATTGTTTCTTTTTTGCAATTTTAAAAATACTAAAACTAAAAATTTAATTTGGTCACACCAAAAGGTTTTTCAAATACATGTTTACCAAACAGTCTTACATTTCCTTAAAGCACTTTTCAATTTTGGTTTACCAAACAGTCTAGCATTTCGGAAAACCCTTTTACCTCAAAGATATTTGCATTCTCTCAATAGCATTTCCTCAAAACTGAACCAAACGGGCCCATTGTGGAAGCTTTATAGTGCTTGACAGTGCATAATACCAATTATGGTCCTATGATGTCTAGTAAAAAACTGATTAGTGGATGACAGCCTAAGTATTCAGCCTCGGGCAACAGCAGCTTGGCCTACTGGAAGGCGATCATATTCTTGTTGATAACATGTGCAGGAATTGACTATTGAAGGTGTACAAGCACAAGGAAGTTCGATTCTAACAGAAGTTTCTTCAAAGAGTCAAAAAGTCAAGGAAAAAAAAAGAAAGAAAAGAAGGTTGAAAAGTAAAAAAAAAAAAAAAGCAGAACAGTGGGCGCTCGTTTATAAGAGATGCACGAGAAACAGAGAAGGAAAAGCGGAAAAAGATAAAAAGAAGAAGAAAGGGAAAGACGGGTTTTGCGCATAAGCCACCGAGGTTTCATCAAGTCCAATGAATTACATATCGCAACACTTGATAAGTGCTCGTGCCCTTCATTCTTCTAACCAAAATAATTTTTGGGTTAGAGTTCAACTTCGAAGTTTTGGAAAATTTGAGCTATGAAATCCAATTTCTACGTAATTTAGTTTTAGTATTTCATGGAAATTGTGGATTATGACATTGTAGAGCTATGAGTTTTAATGGGAGTTGATTTGAAGCGACAATTTTGTCAGGGTGAAATTTTAGGTTTTGCTTAAGAGTTTCACGTTACGTTTAGGTTTGAATAATCACTTTCTCTTTGAGTGAGCGATTTGTTGTCATAAAGGAGTTGTTTTGTTACTATTTACATGTAGTTTAGCCGGTTCATAATTGCTATAGTATTTTACTAACTTTTGACAAAAATTCTCGTATAGGATTACAATATCATCAACATGTATAGTCACATTGTGGGTATTTGCAGATAAGGGATGCTATATTTTTTATAAATTTTTAAACTCATATCTTGAAAGGTATAAAGATCTAATATTTAATGAGTCATGAACAAGCATGTTTGTGTCATGACCTACCTCTTGGGGGAGGGCATAGGTTTAGGAGTATTGTCTAAAAGATGGATCTATGGCCCATGATCAAGCACGGACCCTTCCAAGTCTATACCTCACACGACTTTGGGGTGTTCATAAGAATTTTGTGATAAGAAGTCACCATTAGCCTATCAGGATCAGTTAGAAACTAAGTGAAGCATAAGTGTGTACCTCACTTCTTACGCGACCAAAGAATCTAAGGTCAGAAACTTGATTGTACTATTTAACAAATTAGTGACATTTAGATATCTAATTTTGTTCATTTTAAAAAAGATTTTTGACATGCAATTTGGATTAATTTTATACCAATCCATTAACATGCGTAGTGACTATGTGGGTGTGTAATTAGTAATATAACAATGGGCGATTAGAGTCACATTAGGTAAATTGCATTAGAAGAGTAAGAATCTAGCATTATCAAATAAGGAGCATGCTATTGCTAACCAAGCCAAACGGAAACCATTAACATATAGAAAGTGCGCAATTAAGGGTATTTGTTTCTAAGGACAATAAAAATCCTAAGATAAAATCCTAAGGGCTTGGTTAACCTTAAGCATAATTATAAATTGAAAGACTTCCACTTTTCACAAGAAAATAACCTAATAGATTAATTTGAACGTTTTTGAGGGTTTTTAATTTTTTTATTTTTTGAGATTTTTTTGGAAAGTCTTGGGAAAATTGAATTGTCGAATTTTAGAAAAAAATTCTAGATTTTTTTAATCTTTTGAATTTTTTATTTTTTATTATTTTTCTAATTACTACTAATTTTTTTAGAAATTTTCCGAATTTTGGGATTTTCTGAAAATTTTTGAATTTTTTTTTTTAAATCCAATTATTTAAATATATATTTTTTTTTTTTAATTTTCCGGAACTTTTTTGAAAGTTTTTGAATTTTTGAAATTTTTAATATTTAATGTTATTATATTCGGGAAAACGGGTTCGGGCCGGGTAAATCAATCCGGCCCATTGACCCGAACCAGTCGGATTAAAAAAAGAAAAGAAAATTTTCATTTTTTTTATTTTTTAATGATTTTTCCATCTTTCCAATTTTTTTTCTCTCTTGTCTTTTTCTTATTTTGTCCTATTCCCTGCACCTTCTTCTTCCTTGGTCTTCTTCACGACGTCATCCCTCCTCTTCTGGAGCGCCGTCCATCGCCCCGAAGCTCGTTCGTTTTTTTCCCCCCCTTGATAAGCCTATGTCAAAGCTCAAGCCGCCGCCGAACCACCACCCTTCATCGGCCGTCCACTCCAACCTCCACTCGTCGGCCGACCTCCCCGATCGTCGGCCGAGCATACCCTACTCGGCCAATCACCGAACAAACAACGGTGACGATGGGAACGTAGCGAACGACCACACGGCCGACACCCAAGGTCACCCAACACCACCGGAACATCACAATAGAGCGCGACGCGCCCGGATAACTCGATTTCAACCAAAGACGAAGGCACGGAGACTAGAGCTCGTTGTGGCATTCTATCGAACAAGTGCAATACGCTAGAGGAACGAGAGATTCCGGCTCGACTGAGACTCAAATCCAGACCGGGACTCTTCACAAGCGAACCAGAACACACAGCAATTCATGTTCGCATTTCGCTGAGTTTTCTGACATCAAGAAGATCTCCAAACCACAGGAGACAACCACTTCCACCTCCCACGGCATCTATGTTCGCATAGGCCCTGCATGAGCAGTTCTTGAAGCACTCTAATTCTCATTCCTTGAGGCTCATGCTAGTGTTCATCGTGAACTGCAACAAATCAGGCACTTTCACACCTTTGAGCCTCTTAAACCCTTCTCCTTTAGAACAATTAAATGGGTTCTTACTGACATACCCGCTAGTCCACACAAGCGTATCCCAACCTGCCTGTGACTTCGGTTGGTAGCCAGTCATGCAGCTGCATATTTGAGGATTGTTGATCGTGCACATGCTATTGGGTCCGCAATTCGCATAGACATCACAGGCGTCATGTGGCAACATATAGATCAGGGTCCATTCCTGAATTTTCTTGTTCCACAGGTACCTTCGTACGTTCCCGTAACTGTTTAATTCCAATCTGGTGATGATGGATTCATTGAAAGCTTTGAATGTGTAGTAGACCTCCTGATAATTGTCGACGAATTTTAGGGTGAATATCAAATTAGGAGTCATCTGAACCCCGCTGAACTGAATTCCATTCCAAGGCCCAGTTCGGTAGTGCTTGGCATGTCCCTTATGAACAACGAATTGGGGAATTATGCCTCTGAGATCGACTCCATAGGTGATGTCTCCGGTTGATGGATCCTCTGTGCACTTCCAGGATGTCATGTGCCTGTCCAAACCCATTCTCAGGTCCCACCCAAATTTCATGCCTGCCAATAATGTGTCGGAGGGATGGTCAAAACTCTGCCAAATATAGTTCTGGAGACATATTTGCTGCTATCTTTCAAAACCAGGTTTCCAGAATCCAGGAGCTGACCAACTATGCTCTGCAAAGAAGTATTCATGTGGTTCGACGACCACAAGACTCTTTCTGCTCGGTCGACACGGACTAGTTTCCCTTCGTTTCCTATAATCAAAACACCTGACGGATCATTCAAAAGATTATCTCTATTTGCCACCCCAACAATGGTCTTATCTGGGATATTGTGGTACCATATTGCGAGGTATCTATTGCTGGAACTTCTAGGGCTGAAAAATCCTAGCTGAAACTTTTCTTCTGTCGACACTAGAGTGTCGCCATGCAAATAGGCTTAGATGAGCTCAGCACATCAATTGATTTCATACTTCAAATTGAAATGCAATAGAGAATGGGAAAATGCACAATATCCATCTGCTAGAGAAATCGTGTAACAGACTATCTAGTTTAGTCTCTTGTGCTTGCAAATAAAATCAGCAGGGGGAGAATAAAAAATCGATTTCTGTGAAAATCCGAGGTTAGTTTGAATGAAAGAGGTGGAAAAGTTCCTCTTGATTTTTTGATTCCATTCAATAGTTGATAAGCATTTGCCATTAGCAGCCTACCACATACCTAACGGACTTTCCGAGACTTTGAATCTGTTTTTGCGTCCCATTTCACAAGTGAAGGACCCATCATTTGGACTTGTAGCAACTAGATAAGAATTGCGCCAGCCAAATTGGATGGAGGAAAATGGTCTAAGATATTTTGGGTGAATTTGACTTTTCAACTTATGTGAACTTGCAGGAAACAAGAATTGCGTTGCCATGGAGGAACTACCGTTAGGTTAACTTTCTAACTATGGCAAAGTTTGAAAGCCTGCCAATTTTTTCACATCAATCATGAAAAACAAGTTTATCACGTCAATCATTAGGGACCGAAAAGCCTCTTCCTCCCCTCATTATTGTTCTCGGTCCCATCAAATTCTCCTAGTTGGTTCATTCCTCCTCCAATCGTTTATCTTAAATGCTTTCAAACTGACTATTCCAAGGACGTTTAGTCATTCTTACAGTGGCTATACATTTTTATCTGTAATACATGGGCCCATCAAGCCTAGGCCTATGTCTTTAATGGACAAACTCGGCCCATCTTCTTTCTTCTCTTGTCAAGATTATTCACGTGACGGAGGCAGCAGACATAATAAGAAAAAGAAGAGGATAGGGAACTCGTCCGCGGGAAGGAAATAGGGTGAAAAGAAAGAAATTTTTGCACGTTCACGAAGCCGAATCAGTTGATAATTGTAACACCCGGTAAGTGCTCATGCCTTTTTGTTCATTTAATCGGAGTAATAATTGGGATTAGAGCACAAATTTAGAGTTTTGTGGATTTTGAACTATGATGTTCAATTAAGGAGTCGTAGAGCTGTAAATATGTATAGAAATGATAGTTTAGGGTATCGTGGAGCCGTAAGATCTTACAAAACTTGATTTGTACTTACAATTTACTTGAAATTTGAGGTTTCGGGAAATTCAAGTCAGGAAATCCAATTTTTGAGTTAGAGTTTTGGAATTTCAAGAAAATATGGATTTTGGCAATGTAGAGCTATGGGTTTTGATAGGAGTTGATTTGGAACAACAATTTTGTCGATGTGAAATTTTAGGGTTTTGCTTATTAGTTCAATGTTGCATTTAGGTTTGAATAATTGCTTTGAGTGGGCTGATTAATAATTGTTATAGTACTTTACCGGGTTTTGATATCGATTCTCATTTATTCGTTAGGAGTATGATATCATCGATGTGTATAGTTATGTTGTGGGCATTTCCAAGTATGTGGTGCTATGTCTTTTATGAAATTTTAGACTCGTGTCTTGAAAGCTATAGAGATTTGAAATTAAATAAGTTATGAAAGAGTATGTTTATTGTATAAAAATCTAGATCAAGATTTACTATGTTTTGGTGTTTGTGAATAGTTTGAGAAATTTTTAAGGAAAGGTGTTGTGAAACATTACACACACACACATTGATTTGTTTACATTGATTTGTGAACTTGGTTAATGAAATGGGTTGAGAAATGGTATGTGAAATGTATTATTATTTAAGAAATGAGTTATCAAATTATTTTGTATTAGTTGAGTTGCAAAAAGTTATATATTTTAGTTTATGAAACCAATTCGTGTTATATATTATGTATTGACCTTGTGGGTATTGGAGGATGCGGATTTGATGTTCGATATCGCTATAAACCCAATTGAGGGTTTATGGCTATGCGCATACTAGTTTAGGGGCTAGCTACCGGCAATATAAGTAGATATCTTGCCAATGAGGGAACTTGGTTGCCTTATCAAAGGGTATTATGCATTATGATAATTGATATCTAAACATGAGATTGGCCAATGAATTTGATCATTAGCGTGTGCTTTTGATGAGATTAATCAATTTAATAAATTATTGATATGTGAATTAATGAGATTGATCGATGGAGTGAACCATTGATATTTGTTATGATATTATTGATTTAGAGACTATTTTCCTATATGTATATGACTATGTTAAAGTAATATAATTCATTGTTATCTTGCATGTGTATTATACTAGAATTGAAGTAAGTGAGTTTTGAATATTGTTTTGTAAAGTGTATAATGTGTCACACCCTAAATTCTACGGGGATAGGGGTAATGATACAACCATCTTTTCACTCGAAGGACGCAGCCTCTTATAATCCAAATCCAACACTTGAAATCACCATCGATAGTGTAGTGCTCTCACTCTAACGATATGGAAAAGACAAAATATGGATGGAATTAACAATCACAACCCAATAAGTAGTGTCTATCGCTTCTAAGCATATGGAGTACTTACTATCCACCAGGCCCGCCTTTCGCTTACGCTAATCGGCAACCCACGACCTGTACAATGCTTGAACAGCACCTTGGACCAAGTGTCAGTACCTGGGGGGAGACTAGCACATGACTCCACCACCATAGCTCCCCCCACTTAAGACCCGGGGTGGGGAGGGGAGACTATCATAGGACCTCATCACTATGGTCCCCTACTTAAGATGTTAGCAACTGCGGGTTTCGAACTCTCGACCTCATCAATAAAAGAGAAGCTCTCAACCAACATAGCTACTCTTTTATCTCTATTTCAATGTATAATATACATACAAAATATAAATGAGTTAAAGTTTAACATAATCATATACGTATGAGAAAACACTTGTTCAATTAATAATATCATAACAAACATCAATGGTCCAATCCATTGATCAATCTCATTAATTAACACATCAATCATCCATTTCATTGGTTAATCTTATGTCACACATCAATGGTCTATTTCACTTATCCATCTCATATAAAATTGCATGTTAATGGTCCATCCATTGACCAACCTTTTGCTTAGTATGAAACTATGCTCATGACATGGCACTTGGTAACAAGGCGATTAAGATTCACCCTTTAGCAAGGTCTCCACTTATAAAGCCGATGGCTCAGCCCAAAAGGATATTTTAAACCGGTATGCATACCCATAAGCCCCTTAGTGGGTTCGTAGTAATATTGAGCATCAAATCCACATCCTCCAATATCCACAATGTCAATTGATAAATAATCTCATATATCATAATACATTTCATAAAATAGTCACATAACCTTTCACAACTAAACTCATTCACAAGAAATATTTTTTGTAAAACCGTTCTCAAATAATATTAGGAGCCGTCTTATAAACTGGCTTTACAAGCCAAATTAAATCAAATGCATGCCATAACTTATTTCACAAATCAATATATTTTATATATATATATAAAACATTCCATAAACCATACTTAAAGTCGAGCTTTTCGTAAAAAAGGGGTTTCACAAACCCAAAATATATAATATTTCTCAATTTCATTTATTAAACATAATAAATATTTTCATCAAATAGTTCTCACACCATTCGTAAATATCAAAACGTAGTAAATGCTCGATCCAAATTTTATATAGTAAACATGCTTATTCATAACTCATAGTATATCGAATTATTATTATTATTTTGAAGATATGAAATTACAAATTCTTAGAAAATATTGCACTACTCATTTGGAATGCCCAAAACCAAAGAATGCAAAGCTAAACGAGCCAACCATCTTGAAATCCTAACAATTAAACAAGAATCGACATTAAAACCAATTAAAACTCTACCTCAACAATGGAATGACTAAACTATGCTTAAACTTTTACAAAACGATTCAAACACGCTAACGAATCAGTCACCTGAAGTAATTATTCACATCTAAATGCAATGCAAAATTCACCTGTAAAATCTTAAAATTTTGCTCCAACCAAATCGTTGCTCAAAAACGACTTACCAGGTGATGCGTTAAGGAGTTGAATTGGCTTGGTGAGGCGTCCAATTCGGCTAAGCGTGACAATTTTTTGCCCCTTTTTCTTCTCTTTCTTTCCTCTCTTCTTTTCTTCCTCTATTTTTTGGTCAAGGGAGTTCTCAATTCTTTTAAAAGCAGAACGTCCATTGTTTTCGGCTTGTTGACTCAATTTAACAATTTTTTTCTTTTTTCTTTTTTTTTTTGGGGGGGGGGGCCTTTTTGCCTTTTGACTTGTTGATCAGCATTATTAAATAAAGGATGCTTGACTGCTTGAAAGAGATATGTACTACTCATTGAATTATGATTGCTCACCCATTTCCTTCTCAATCTTTTCAGGTGCCTCCATTAGGAGTCATTAGTGAGAGCGCTATCAATAGGGAATTTTGGGAGTTGGTTTTTTCGTATGATTTGAGGTTACGTCCTTTTAGAGGGAAGGATGGACATGTCATTCCCCCATTCTGGTAAGATTCGAGATATGACATATTGTCCCTGGTTCTTCAACCTAATGCTCCATCCGAGGTTGAAGCATGTGGAACTTCACGTATCATTGGAAATGCCTAGCCTAGTGATCAAATTGATAAATATAAGCATGCAATAGATAGTGTGATTGAGTATTTCCATCTTTTTTCGAGAGTGCAAGAAGTTTCTTGCTAAGAAAGTGAGACAAGTCATATTCTTTTATGTGGTTGTAACATTATTTGGTGTGAAAATTATCAAGTATGTCATTTATTAAAATTCTTTTCCTATCACTGCTATAATCAAAACATGGTATTGAAATTGATGTTGCCAACACAGTATATGCTCAGAGTATGGGGCAGCTGTTTCCCGCTTTCCTGGCTCCGAAATGTCTTTCTTACCAAACCGCTTTACAAGTGGGGGAACTGGACCAGCGTTAAACTTCACCATTTTGATTTCTTCTACGATTAGGTACATCGCTTTCAGTGAACTTTGAACGTATCTCACAATGGAAATACTTAGCAGAAGTGAGGGACTACACATGCTTGGCGATCTATCTACCTGCTAATAATGTTATGGTAATCTCATTTGAGTTACAATCTCTTCGACTCATTTCAAGATTTGCGTTTTCAGAGCTCCTCTCAATGTAGAAACCGGGCTGCTTGGGCTGTGGCAGCGAAGCACTCTCACTGTCCAACATCAGAAGCACGGTTGACATATTTGGTCTATCGTCAGGATGCCGTTGCACGCACAATAGCCCGATTTGTATGCATTTTACAACTTCTGACAGATCGAAAAAATTCGGAAGCTGTGGATCTATGAAGTCGCTCGCTTTCCCTTCAAGCCACAACATCCAGGCCTGACAAAAACCAAAAAAAAAAAGTGAATTTTTAGGCCATATTCAGCAATAGTATTGATTTATTATAAGAATTTGACTTCTTAGATGGTTGTCGCACGTGTCCAAGAAGATTGAAGCCATGGTCTGGATGATTGAACTCTCTATTCCTCTTTCCGCTTATTATCTCCAGCAACAATACTCCAAAGCTAAAAATGTCTGATTTTGTCGAGAAAAGCCCATCTATTGCGTATTCTGGCGCCATGTAACCACTGCAGGAAAAATGATATGCATAACAAGAAAAGGAATGTGTAAGCCATTAAAATCTGACTCACTACTTACTAAGTGCCGACTATCCTCTTAGTTTTCACTAGAGATAGATCTCCGCCGAAGACTCTAGCCATGCCAAAATCTGATATTTTAGGGTTCATCTCATTGTCGAGTAACACATTACTTGCTTTGAGATCTCTATGTATGACCCTCAATCTCGAATCTCGATGGAGATAAAGGAGGCCCCTCGCAATTCCTACTATTATGTCGAATCGCATTCTCCATACTAGAGAATCTTCCCTTGTTTTACCTGAAACAAACCTTTTTCTAATCAGTAATCTAGATGAGAAAACGTTTCCAACAGACCGTGTATTAAATCAAAATCAAACAAAGAAGGTATCGATCAAATCAAACCAAATATGAAAGAGTCTAGGCTTCCATTAGGCATGTACTCGTAGATTAGCATCCTCTCTTCTTCGATGCAACACCCCAGAAGCTTCACAAGATTTCGGTGCTGAAGCTTCGCGATCAACATGACCTCATTCTTGAATTCATTGATACCTTGCCAAGAGTCTTCTGACAATCTCTTGACTGCTATTTCTTGCCCATTTGGCAGCTGACCCTGAAAAGTGAATTGCATATTTTTTTCCCCAAGTGACATGGGACAATAGAAACGAAATACATGAATGAAGAGTAGTGTTCTTTTGTACGACGTATGAAATTGTAGACTAAACTCTACCTTGTATACGGGGCCAAAACCACCTTCTCCTAACTTATTTGAATCACAAAAGTTGTTAGTTGCCCGTAAAACGGTGACCCTATCAAAGATTGGAAGCTGTAAGCTATTCTCATCTTCAGCTGGAAGGTCGAATGTTATCCCTGTCGACCATTGAACTTTCATCAGAACATGTCCTTTTTTTCCCCAGAATAAATGAACTATATGCAGAAAATGAACAGTCGTTGATGCACCAACTGAGACACAGGTGTTAGCACTGAGGCCCCAGCGATGAACTTTCCAAGTATCAATCGATCTAAAATTCATTTGACTTTATGAGAAAATATAAGATTATTTTCTGTATGCTCTCAACTTTCATTATTGATTGTTAACCCAGATGTAAAGAAAACTGATAGTACCAAAAGTAGCAATGCTATGTCTTGACGCCAAGATATGAGAATTGCAGTTGAGGTCAGTATTGATGCTTTATTACACTGTCTTTTATGAGATGACTCATAACCCTTAAAATATATTGGTTCTGAAAGCAAATTCTATTCAGAGCCACAATTGTTATAGAGCTCAACTCAAATAATGGAAATGAAGTACCTTGAGCGTGTTTTTTCCTCTTCCAAATAATGCAGAAATAAAGCACCACCAAAAGCACGACAAATGCCATGGAAATCGCCACTGCCACCCATTCTTTCCACTTGGAGTTCACTGAATCTGAGAACATTGAGAGTGGTTAAAGGTGATCAAAGGCAATGATGAATAGGATTATCATGAGTCCATGAATAAAAAATAAAACAAAGGTATATGTACTACCAAGGTCTGAGGCTGAAACGCGAATGTAAAGATCTTGATTCGCATATACGCTGAGTTTTCTGACGTCAAGAAGATCTCCGAACCATAGGAGACAGTCACTTCCACCTCCAGTGGCATCTATGTTTGCGTAGGCCCTGCATGAGCAGTTCTTGAAGCACTCTAATTCACATTCCTTAAGGCTCATGCCAGTGTTCATCGTGAACTGCAACAAATCAGGCATTTTCACATCTTTGAGCCTCTGAAACCCTTCTCCTTTAGAACAATTAAATGGGTTCTTACTAACACACCCACTACTCCGCACAAGTGTATCCCACTCTGCCTGTGACTTCGGTTGATAACCAATCATGCAGCTACACATTTGAGGATTGCTGATCGTGCACATGGTATTGGGCCCGCAACTCCCGTAGACATCACATTCATCATGCGCCCACATATGAATCATGGTCCACTCCTGCGTTTTCTCGCTCCACAGGTACCGTTGGTAGTTCCCTAAAGCGTTTAATACCGACCTCGTGATGGTGGACTCATTGAAATTGTTGAACGTGTAGTAGACCTCTTGAGAATTGTTGACGAACTTGGGGATGTATACCAAATTATGAGTGTACCGAAGCGCACTCAACTGTATTCTATTCCAAGGCCCACTTCGGAAGTATTTGACACGTCCCTTACGTATGACTAGTTGGGGAATTATTCCTCCAAGATCGACACCGCAGGTGAAGTCTCCAGTTGAGGGATCCTCTGTGCTCTTCCAGGATGTCATGTGCCAGTCCAAACCCATCCTCAGGTCCCACCCGAGCTTCATGCCCGCCAATAATGTGTTGGAGGGATGATCGAAACTCTGCCAAAGATAGTTTCCGGAGACATTTTGGCTGTCATCTTTCAAAACTAGATTTCCAGAATCCAGGAGCTGAGCAACTACGCTTTGTGAAGAAGCATTCATGTTATTCGACGACCACAAGACTCTTTCTGCTTGGTCGACAAGGACTAGTTTACCTTCATTACCTATCCTCAGAACCCCTGACGAATCATTCACCGGATTATCTCCATTTGCCACCCAAACAATGGTCTTTTCTGGGATGTTGTGGTACCGTATTGCGAGGTATTTGTTGCTGGAGTTTCCAGGGCTGAAGAAACCTAGCTGAAACTTTTCTCCTGCCGACACTAGAGTATCACCATCACGAATTGGCTCAGATGAGCTCAACACATCGACTGACTTGCATACTTCTAGTGCAAACATACAAATTGAAATGAAATACAGTATGGAAAAACAAGGAATTTCCATCTATTATTAGCCTTTCACGCTTGCAAATAGAACTAGCAGGAGGAGAAAATTGAGTTCGCTGGAAATCCGGTGTTTGTTGAAATGAAGAAAGCGGGACAAATTCCTCATGATGTGTTGGTTCCATGACCCCATAGTTAATGAAGATTTGCTGGTAGCCACAAACCACAAGCCTAACAGACTTCTGAGTCACTTTTCTCAACTAACTCAGGAATTGCCTTAGCCAATGGGTAGGGAGGAAGCGGTCCAAGACATTTAATGTAATTGGACTTTTCCACAAATGACCTTTGAAAGCCAACTACACTCGGGTCTATCAAAGTGTTAAAGCCTGGCAAATTGTTCACATCAATATTTTTCTGTATCCTCCGCATCATAATTTTTCACCGGTGCTCCTAAGAAATTTTGCACGGTGATTAATCGGCTCGCAAATTTCAAAACAGAACCGATTCATGTGGATTGACCATTGCCGATTGGTCCGTGGTCCTATCCTGGGCGATTATGGGTGTCGTACTTAACTCGCCATTATTCATACGACCTCACAAGAGTGAATTGACCGCAGACTTCGCCTTCTTGAAGTGTCCATTGAGTTAACTTCACGATGAACACCGATATTGGGTCAGTGTTGAAGATTGAGACTTTACTAATAGCGTGTTGTGTCACTCTATCTTATGCATCAGACGCTCTTGGCCTCTTCTTGGTCATATTCTCCCATTCTTAAAAGATTATGTTCACAAACTCGACGAAATAGAGGAAAAGCGAAAAAGAGAAATCGGAACACAAGATATCTCGCTTCACCTTTAAATTAGGGCTACATTCAGCAGATCATTTTATTATAATTAGCACCTTCAGTCTCTTTGGTACTACTCTTAATTACAAGAGAGAAAAATTACATATAATGGGCATAAAAAAACCTTAGGGCCAAGAAAGCTCTAGGCCCACTCCATAGCTATTCATGAGTCC
This sequence comes from Eucalyptus pauciflora, assembly GCA_007663325.1. Taxonomy (NCBI): domain Eukaryota; kingdom Viridiplantae; phylum Streptophyta; class Magnoliopsida; order Myrtales; family Myrtaceae; genus Eucalyptus; species Eucalyptus pauciflora. Next base: position 629,810 of record VMYD01000040.1, read on the forward strand.
AATCCCAGACTACTAATAAATTATAAGCCCAAACTGTAAAAGTCTTTTGGCAGCGCGAGGCACTACCCCTGCAATCCCCGCAACCCCTATTCCTTCGTGTTGATGGAGAGTATGAACTACACGCCAACATATATTATATTGGAGAAGAACACATGGCCCTTAAATTGGTGATGAGATTGTTGAATTTTTGGTCAATGAAATCAGCCTAGTTTCTTCATCATCTCTCTCTCTTTCTCTTCTCTTTCTTCGATTTATATTATCTGGGCTTTTCTCTCCTCACCCAACTAAGTCTCAATAGTCCAAACTTTTCTCCGTTGTAACCAGCAGAGGAACACGGTAGTCCATTGCAAAACGGATGTGCTGCACGCATAGTTCGATGTAACTGAGGATGGCATTGTTGTCGACACATCGTGGAAGGTTTATAGTGCTTGACAGTGCGGAATACCAATTATGCTCCTGTGATGTCTAATAAAAAATTGATCAATGGATGATAGCCTAAGTATACAGCCTCGGGCGACAGCAGTTTGGCCTACTGGAAGGCGACCGTATTCTTGTTGATAACATGTGCAGGAATATTCTATTGAAGGGGTACAAGCACAAGGAAGTTCGATTCTGACGGAAGTTTTTTCAAAAAGTCAAAAAGTCAAGGGGAAAAAAATACAAAATAAAGTTGAAAAGTCAAAAAAAAAAAAAAGCAGAACAGTGGGCCCTTGTTTATAAGAGATGCACGAGAAACAAAAAAGGGGAAAAAGGAAAAAGGAAAAAGGAAGAAGAGAAGGAAAGACGGGTTTTGAGCATAAGCCATAGAGGTTTCGTCAAGTCGGATCAATTACGTATCGCAATACTCGATAAGTGCTCGCGCCCTTCATTCTTCTAACTGAAATAATTTTTGGGTTAGAGCTCAACTTCGAAGTTTTGTGAAATTTCAGTCATGAAATCCAATTTCTAGGTAATTGAGTTTTAAAATTTCATGGAAATGGTGGATTATGATATTGTAGAGCTGTAACTTTTAATGGGAGTTGATTTGGAGCAACAGTTTTGTCGGAGCGAAATTTTAGATTTTGCTTATGAGTTTCACATTGCGTTTAGGTTTGAATAATCGCTTTCGCTTTGAGTGAGCGATTTGTTGTCATGTAGGAGTTGTTTTGTTACTATTTACATGTAGTTTAGCCGGTTCATAATTGCTATAGTATTTTACTAACTTTTGACACCAATTCTCGTTTAATTGTTAGGATTACAATATCATTGACATGTATAGTCACATTGTGGGTATTCCTAGATAAGGGATGCTATCTTTTTTTTTAATTTTTTAAACTCATATCTCGAAAGCTATAAAGATTTGATATTATATTGCCTAAAAGATGAGTCTATGGCCCATGATTAAGCATGTGCCCTTTCAAGCCCATACCTTGCGTAACTTTGAGGTGTTCATAAGAATTTTGTGATACGAAATTGCCACTAACATATTAGGGTCGGCTAAAAACCAAGTGAAGCATAAGTTTGTACCTCACTTCCTAAACAACCAAAGAATCTAAGGTCGAGAACTTGATTACACTATTTAACCAATTAGTGTCATTTCAGTATCTAATCTTATTCATTTTAAAAAAGATTTTTGATATACGATTTGGATTAATTTTAGACCAATCAATTAACATGTGTAATGACTATATGGGTGTGTAATTAGTAATAAAACAATAGGCAACTAGAGTCACATTAGGTAAATTGCATCGGAAGAGTAAGAATCTAGCATTATCAAATAAGGAGCATGCCATTGCTAAACAATCCAAAGGGAAACCATCAACATAAAGAAAGTGCACAATGAAGGATATTCATTTCTATGGATAATAGAAATCCTAAGGTAGAGTCTTAAGGACTTGGTCAACCTTAAGCATAATTATAAATTGAAAGACGAGCAAATTCGTGGGCGGCGCGTCGCTGAGGGAGGCCCCGCGGGCCCCCATGCGTGGCCACGTGTCGCCGAGCGTCGAGCACGCGCGGTCACGCACCCTCACGCGCTCCCACCTGTAGGGCGCCGCTTGCGCGTGCGATGCACGCATGGAGGCTGATATCAACAATTGGGACCCGACCTAACCCCTGACCCGTTGACTCGACCTGACCCATTGACCCGACCCGGACCGGTCGGTCGGACCAGATGGTCGAGCTGGGAACCAGTCGGACCGGTTTTGACTTGATTCTATGACTGCACGTGAGATCCACACGCCGCGCACTTAGGCGGTGCGTGCGGGCGCGTCGAGGCTCCGATCGGCGCGTGGCTGACGACTTCTAGTTCGTATGACCATTCTCTATCTCGTGGTGTATTTATTTTACGTGTTTGATGATTTTATGGATGTGAAAATACATACGAAAACCTAAATACGTGTATTTTTAGTATATTTTCGCATATTTTCGCATATTTTTCTTATATTTTTCCGTGATTTTGGAAATACAAGTGTTGGTTTATAGGTATGTTATCACATAAACATTATAAAAGTGTGATTCATTAGTAAAAGTTAAACTTCATTGTGAATTGAAGCTAGTTTAATGAGATACAACCATTATGAGAAAGAATTTGAACTATGTATTGAGGTGATGGGAAATAGTAAAAGGTTATGAAACTTTTGTTGCTCAAGTATACTCATTTACATGCATCTTGATGTATTTTTGTTTCTTTTGGTAACCTTTGAATTATGGATGTCTTAAAAACTTGTGACCAAACTGATTGTACTACTTAACACATCTGCTGAATGTGGGTAATGCATGTCAGTTAGATTATTGGATACTATAACTAAACTCATCTGGTCACCGGTTGATGTCTATCAAGTTGAACATTTTTGTTGATGGTTAAGAAGTATGACAACATTTACACAGAGCAATAGTATCTATTGTTGTAGTTTAGATATTTGGTTTTTTGGTTTGACTCAATTAATAAGCTACCGGTTGATGCAATGACAATTTGTTACTTAAAATTGGCTAATAAATCAGCTGTTGACCTTGGAGACATAATTTACCTTATGGAATTCATGAGCAATAGTGGATCAGCTATCAGGCTTGTTAATTTGGAGTACCCTATATTGCTATTGATGTTAACTTGTGAGAGGTCCTCTAGATCAGCATTTTTTTATGATGTTCTGGTAGTCTGTAATCTGGGTGCACAACAAATGCTTTCTTCTATGTTATGAGAAATTTCTTGTGTTGCTATGATCAATGATCTCATTAGAGTCTGTCTTTCAAGTCCTATATATATAAGGTTGTCAGGCTTAATAGTGGCGGTGAGTATTTTGGCGAGTATGGTAATGCTGAATAGCTTAAAGGGTTATTTGTCAAATACTAGGTAAATTCTTGGGCGGTAACATAATTTACTATGCTTGAAAATTTTGACAAAATGATTTGGCCGAAAGAGATAATTGCACCATAATCAACATGGTGATGAGTATAATGAGTAAGACTAATAAATCCGATCTTCTGTGGGTTGATATTTTGAAAGCAATCTTTTCACATACAAAACGTGTTTCTTACCAAAGTTGTTCCCTAAACTTCTTTGAGTTATAAATTGGATGTAAATTGAACTTAAATCATATTAAAATTTAGAGATGTCATGCAGAAGTGAGGTCATATAATCCAATATTAAGTGCGTTGAAATTTAGATCCACTTGGAATTATTTTGTATATTGCCCATATTGTTCATAGGGGTATCGATTTTATAGCCTAAATGAAGGTACAATAATTATGAAATCACAGACAGTAAAGTTTCTAGAGTTCGACATAGTTGTAGAGGATAGCCGCTCTCAGACTATTAAGGGTTCGTTCGTTTCGTGAAAAATGGGCAATTTCCGGAAAATATTTTCCTATAAGTCATTTTCCAAAAAAATGACAATATTTTCTGGTGTTCGATAAGGAAAATATTTTATAAGACTTCACCACTTAGGCATGTATCACTTACCAACCTATAAATCCATCAAATATGAACTTGCCTTTAAATCCAAGCAAACTTTTCATATCTTTATTCCCTCATTGTAGCCAAACACTCATCTATTCTAAAAAATGTTCGTATGTATTTTAAAAAGAAGCAAAAGAGAAAAGAAGCAAAGCATGTAGTCCTCATGAGAATTTTCTAGTTGAGTGGCTTGTTCTCCCCCTGCGTCTTTTATGTTCTAATAAACAAAAGAAATAAGAAGCAAAACATGTAGAGTCCTTTACTTGAGCAATGTACAACTGCATGGTAGAATAAATAAAGAAAAGGATAAGCAAGAGTGTTGACATGAGCTTGAGATCGATGAGCTCAAGATTCGCCTAGCAACGACCGACGACTAGCCAAGAAAGAAGAATATGAGAAATAAAGAAAAGAAAAAGAAAGAAAAAGAAAAAAGAAAAGAAAGAGAAAAGAAAAAGGAAATTAAAAATAATTCGAATTAAAAAAGAAAAAGAAAAAGAAATTTTAAAAATAATTCGAGCAAAAAAAGAAAAGAAGAAAAAGAAAGGGGAGGAGGAAGTGAGAATTTGTAGAGGTGTGAGATAGGAGAGATCAAATGAGGAAAATGTTTTTCCACTTTTCAAAAGTGGAAAACATTTTCCCTTAATTCAGAAGACTTTTTTCATTTTATGGAAAACATTTTCCTCAAGGAATTCATTTTCCGTGAAACGAACGCCGAAAAATGCAAAAAACATTTTTCCGAAAATCATTTTCCGTGAAACAAATAGAGCCTAAGAATAATAATACGATGAGGATTACTATGTCTTTGTCTTTGCCTATGCAGATAATTATGGAATCTCATATATCATAAATTATTGTTGAGGTTTAAGGTACTATTCTTGATATAGTTTGTGATGAAATTTCTTAAACCTCTCAAGTGCTAGCTGAAGTGGTTGTATCAAAAGATCTATTAGGGAAAAACGATCAGTTATATCATTAGACTATATAGTCTATTTGTGAGAGCATGATTGCAATATATACTACATGGTTGATTTAGCGACTTATATAAATGTTGTTTCTTATCATCAATCAAGTATGCGATTAGATGCCGTGAAAGATGATATGCAATCTAGGAAATATTATAGTGTTTGGAAACTTACTGATTTGCTTAAAGATCACAAGCTCATTAGTTGCAAATAGGTGTACAAAACTAAAAGGATTTCAAAGAAAGATTGTGGAGTTTAAAGCTAAACCGGTAGCTAAAGTTCTCACTCTGAAAGAGGGGTGGATAGTTAATAGTGAAGAAATAATTATTTCTTTCTAGTATTTTTAAAGATTCTTTCAGAGTGAATGTGGCATTAATAGTTTATTTTTTATATGGAGTTACGCCAAATAGATACTATCTTTTCAAATGGACACGTTGATAAAAATCTATATAGTGCAATCGGAGGATTTTGCAGCAGATTATTTAAGTAAACTTGTGTGTAGACTAAGAAGTCTTATTTATGGTCTTAAGCAAGTTTCCAGATAATATTATTAAAGTTTTATAGTGTTGTCATTTCATTCAGTTGGGAACAAAGTAATTTAGTAGATATATACTGTAAGGTCAGTGTGAGGAAATTTATTTTTCTCATACTCTATGTACACGATTTTTTGCTTACAAGTAATGATCTCGAGGCATCTTTTATCTTTTGCACTGAGGTCTGTAAGGATTGTTCTCGCCATATATGTCAGATTTATCTCAAAGGAAATTTGCTGATCGTATTTTGGAAATATTCAATATACATCACTATAAGTAAGGAATTGCTCATGTCATTAAGGGTGATGGATCGAATCCATTACATTATCCTTATTTAGATATTGAGAAAATCTTGTTTAAAGGGTGTACTTTGTGTCAATGCACTTACAAGTATAATGTATGCTGATTTACATACATGTTCAAGTCTCGTAGCTAGTAAGGTATTTAGATATAAACTTTGCTGGCTGTTAGGATGATATGAGATTAATAACAGATTGCATATTTATGTTATTAGGAAGTGCAGTAAATAAAGTTCTATGTTATATTTTGCTATGTAAGCAGAGTTTTGTAACATTCTTTTAGGCTGTTATTTGGGCTAATAGGCTCTGGAACCTCATTAATGAGTTGATCGTTTTTTACTTTATGGATAGACCCATACGGTTGTATTGAGATAATAAATTTGTAGTATTATTTATTAATAACGGAGGTCTTAAGGGATCTAAATATATTATAGTCAAATTTTTTACCATAAAGAAACGATATAGAAATGTGATATTATAATATAACATATTTCCACAGATGATATAGTTGCAGATCCACTAACTAAAGGACTTCGCTCTTCTGTTCTTGAGTGACATGTCATTAATATGGGCTTAAGAACATCATGAGATACTGTTATTTAGTGGAAGTTATTTCAATTTTACTCTAATAAAGTTTACATATGTGTTTGTTACACTTGGTAACGGTTTGATATGAATCAACTTTTGCATTCAATAAAATATTTTTGAATGTATTGTCATTATGTTGAATACATATCGATAAAAGTCTCAATATATTGTATAAATCTTGAGTGAAGGCTAGGGGCATCCGGTTTTTAATATTGTGCATATATCTTGTTATACATAAAGAAATGTTAACCATAAAGACAAGACATATGTGGGTTCATTGAAACCATAAAGACATTCTCTAATAGCACAAGTTTTTTGTGACGCTTAAGAGAATGATGACTGACAAATGTGATCTTTTTATGAGAGATGTTATCAATTTGCCACACTACCATATTGAATCCATATCAATAAAGTTGAAATCACTCGTGACCATAGAAAACTTTGTGTGTATACATGCAATTATCGTCGGGATTCTATGTTTGAGACTTTATGGGATGTGATTGACTATTAAGAATTATCTCTAGACCAATGTGTGTACATATAGTACAATTTCAATTAATATAGCCTAAGTGGGAGCATGTAAGAGTTTTCCTAATATGAACTACATTAATTAATATTATAATTTACCGTTTTACGGTTACCATTTTACGGGGTTGGTCTAAGGTGAGATAGAAGGTTTCTTAATTAGTCTAATATGGGACTAGCTAGTGTGGGCCAAGTTAAGCCTGGCCCATAATGAGAGGGCTTGATTGGAAACTCTATAAATAGTGCTCAAGTTTTTTCTCTAACCCTAATTCTCACAAGTATCCTCACAAGTATCCTCACATAAGAAGCGTTAACCTAGCACTAAAAGGTGAGAGAGCCGTCTCATTGAGCTAGTGATACGGAAGGCAATAGAGGAGAAGGACTTGTGCGTGGATCATCGTTTTTCCACTTCCGCATCAAGAACCATGGATTCCAAAATGTGTTCATCTTTCTACTCAATCATCTACTCAATCATCTATGTTTTTTTTTTTTTTTTTCTGGTTATGGAGATCTTAGGATTGCACGTTTTGCATCCAACATACCCTCCTCGGCCAAACACTGAACAAACAACGGTGACGATGGGAACGTATCGAACGACCACACGACTGATGCCCAAGGAACATCATAGTAGAGCGCGACGTGCCCGGACAACTTGATTTCAGCCAAAGACGAAGGCACGAAGACTAGAGCTCGTTGTGGCATTCTATCGAACAAGTGCAATACGCTAGAGGAATGAGAGATTCCGGCTCGACTGAGACTCAAATCTAGACCGGGACTCTTGACAAGCGAACTAGAACATATAGCAATTTATGTTCGCATATTCGCTGAGTTTTCTGACATCAAGAAGATCTCCAAACCACAGGAGACAGCCACTTCCACCTCCCATGGCATCTCTGTTCGCATAGGCCCTGCATGAACAGTTCTTGAAGCACTCTAATTCTCATTCCTTGAGGCTCATGCTAGTGTTCATCGTGAACTGCAACAAATCAAGCACTTTCACACCTTTGAGCCTCTTAAACCCTTCTCCTTTAGAACAATTAAATGGGTTCTTACTGACATACCCGCTAGTCCACACAAGCGTATACCACCCTGCCTGTGACTTCGGTTGATAACCAGTCATGCAGCTGCATATTTGAGGATTGCTGATCGTGCACATGTTATTGGGTCCGCAATTTGCATAGACATCACAGGCGTCTTGTGGCGACATATAGATCAGGGTCCATTCCTGAATTTTCTCGTTCCACAGGTACCTTTGGACCTTCCCGTAACTGTTTAATTCCAATCTCGTGATGGTGGATTCATTGAAAGCTTTGAACGTGTAGTAGACCTCCTGAGAATTGTCGACGAATTTTGGGGTGGATATCAAATTAGGAGTCATCTAAACCCCGCTGAACTGAATTCCATTCCAAGGCCCAGTTCGGTAGTACTTGGCATGTCCCTTATGAACAATGAATTAGGGAATTATGCCTCTGAGATCGACACCATAGGTGAAGTCTCAGGTTGATGGATCCTTTGTGCTCTTCCAGGATGTCATGTGCCGGTCCAAACCCATTCTCAGGTCCCACCCAAATTTCATGCTTGCCAATAATGTGTCGAAGGGATGGTCAAAACTCTGCCAAATATAGTTTCCGGAGACATATTTGCTGCTATCTTTCAAAACCAGGTTTCCAGAATCCAGGAGCTGAGCAACTACGCTCTGCAAAGAAGTATTCATGTGGTTCGACGACCACAAGACTCTTTCTGCTCAGTCGACAAGGACTAGTTTCCCTTTGTTTCCTATCATCAAAACACCTTATGGATCATTCAAAGGATTATCTCTATTTGCTACCCAAACAATGGTCTTATCTGGGAAATTTGTGGTACCAAATTGCGAGGTATCTACTGCTGGAGCTTCCAGGTCCGAAGAATCCAGCTGAAACTTTTCTTCTGCCGACACTAGAGTGTCGCCATCGCAAATAGGCTCAGCATACTTCTGCTAGTGAAAACAAAGAAATTGAAATGCAATAGAGAACGGGAAAATGCAGAATATCCATCTACTAGAGAAATCGTGTAATGGACTATCTATCTATTTCAGTCTTTTGTGCTTGCAAATAAAAGTCGATTTCCATGAAAATCCGGGGTTAGTTGGAATGATAGAGAGGTAGAAAAGTTCTCTTGATTTTTTGATTCGATGATTCAATAGTTGATGCGCATTTGCCATTAGCGGCCTACCACATACCTAACAGACTTTCCGAGACTTTGAATTTGTTTTAGTGTCCATTTTCACACGTGAAGGACTCATCATTTGGACCTGTAGTTGCTAAGACAAGAATTGCGCCAGCCAAATTGGAAGGGGGAAAATGGTCTAAGATATTTTGGGTTAATTTGACTTTTCAACTTATGTGAACGTGCAGGAAACAAGAATTGCGTTGCCACAAAGGAACTACCGCTAGGTCAACTTTCTAACTATATAGCAAAGTTTGAAAGCCTGCCAATTTTTTCACATCAATCATGTAAAACAAGTTTATCACGTCAATCATCAGGAACCAAAATGAACTATTCCTCCTCTCATAATTGTTCTTTGTCCCATCGAATTCTCCTAGCTGGTTCATTCCTCATGCAATCATTTATCGTAAATGCTCTCGAACTGAACATGACTATTCCAAGGATGTTAGTCATTCTTACAGTGGCTATACGTTTTTATCTGAAATACAGGGGCCCATCAAGCCCAGGCCCATGTCTTTTATAGACAAACTCAGCCCATCTTCTTTCTTCTCTTCTTTAAATTATTCAAGTGAGGGAGGCAGTAGATAAAATAAGAAAAAGAAGAGGAGAGGGAACTCGTCCGCGGGAAGGAAATAGGGTGAAAAGAAAGAAATTTTTGTGTGTTCACGAAGCCGAAACGGTTGCTGATTGCAATACCCTGTAGGTGCTTATGCCTTTCTTTCATTTAATCGGAGTAATACTTGGTATTAGAGCACAAATTTGGAGCTTTGCGGATTTTCAATTACGAGGTTTGATTAAGGAGTCGTGGAGCTGCAAATATATATAGAAATGATAGTTTAGGATATTGTGGAGCCATAGGATTTTATGGAACTTGATTTAGACTTATTACTTGAAATTCTAAGTTTTGGAAAATTCCAGCCAGGAAATCCAATTTCCAAGTTATTAAGTTTTGGAATTTCACAGAAATGTGGATTTTGGCATTGTAAAGTTATGGGTTTCGACGGGAATTGATTTGGAGCAACAATTTTGTCAAGGTGAAATTTTAAGGTTTTTCTTATGAGTTCAATGTTGCGAGTAGGTTAATAATTGTTGTAGCATTTTACCATGTTTTGATGTCGATTCTCATTTATTTGCTATGATTACAATATCGTCAACGTGTATAGTTATGTTGTGGGCATTCACAAGTAAGTGGTGCTATATCTTTTGTGAAATTTTAAACTCATGTCTTGAAAAATATAGAGATTTGACATTATATAAGTTATGAAAGAGTATGTTTGTTGTATAAAAATCTGGATCAAGCATTTACTACGTTTTAATGTTTTTGAATAATTTGAGAAAATTTTAAGGAAAGGTGTTTTGAAACATTAAATATATATATATATATATATAGACACACACACACACACACACACATTGATTTGTGTGTATTGATTCGTGAACTTGGTTAATGAAATGGGTTGAGAGAAATGGTATGTGATTTGAGAAATGCTCTGCAAAAAGTATTTTTGGTGTATGAGTTGAGTTGTGAAAAATTATATAATTTAGTTTATGAAAGTGATGCATGTTATATATTGTGGATTGACCTTGTGGGTATTGGAGGATGTGAGTTTGATGCTCAATATTGTTGTGAACTTGGTTGAGGGTTTGTGGCTTGCACATACTAATTTAGGAGCCAGCTACCGGCAATATAATGAAGATTGTGCCAAAGAGGGAGCTTGGTCGCCTTGTCACGAGATGTTATGCATTGTGATGATTGATATTTAAGCATGAGATTGGCCAATGGATTGGATCATTGGCGTGTGATTTTGATGAAATTAATTAATTAAATAGACTATTGATATACGAATTAATGAGATTGATCAATGGAGTGGACCATTGATATTTGTTATGATATTATTGATTTAACGAATGTTTTTTTATATGTATATGATTGCGTTACAGCAAAATAATTCATTGTTATCTTGTATGTGTATTATACTATAATTGAAATAAGTGAGTTTTGAATATTGTTTTGTAAAGTGCATAAAGTGTCACACTCAAAATCCTATAGGGATAGGGGTAGTGATATGGCCATCCTTCCATCCAAAAGACACAGCTTCTAAACATCCAAATCCAACTCCTGAAATCCCCATCAATAGTGCTTTCACTCAATGATCTAAAAAAGGTGAAATATGAATGTAATGAACAATCATAACCCAATAAGTAAAGCATATCTCTTCTAAATAGATCGAGCACCCACTCTACATTTTACAAAATAATATCATAAAAACTCTTTTATCTCCATTTCAATATATAATATACATACAAAATATAAATGAATTATATTGCTTTAACATAATCATATACATATGAGAAAACACCTGTTAAATTAATAATATCATAACAAACATCAATGGTCAAATCTATTGATTAATCTTATTAATTCACACGCCAATGGTCCATTCCATCCGTTAATCTCATGTTACACATTAATGGTTTATTCCATTATTCCATCTCATATAAAACCACACATTGATGGTCCATCCATTGACCAATCTTTTGCTCAGTATCAAATCATGGTCACAAAACAACACCTGATAACAAGGAGGTCAAAATTTCTCTCTTAGCAAGGTCTCCACCTACAAAGCCAGTAACTCAGCCCAAAAGGATATTTTAAATCAATATGTATACTCACAAGCCCCGTAATGAGCTTATAGTGATATTGACCACCAAACCTACATCCTCCAATCGCCACAAAGTCAATCCATAAATGATCTCATATATCATAATAAATTTCATAAATCAATCACATAACCTTTGTGGCACGATTTTCACTAAACTTCAAATTTGAGCTCTAAACCCAAAATCTACTCCGATTGGATGAATGAGGGGGCGCGAGCACTTATCAAGTGGTGCGTTGCGGAGTAGAATCAGCTTGGCGAGGTGTCTAGCTCAGTTGAGCGTGACAATTTGTTTTCCCTTTTTCTTCTTTTTCCTTCCTCTCTTCTTTTCTTCCTCTGTTTTTTGGTCAAGGGAGCTCTCGGTTCCTTTAAAAGCAAAATGGCCACTGTTTTCTGCTTGTTGACCAAGTCAACTTTTTTTGGGGGGCTTTTTTCCCTTTTGACTTGTTGACCAACACTATTACATAATAGATGCTCGGCTGCTTAAAAGAGATATGCATTACTTACTGATTATGGTTGCTCACTCATTTCTTTCCTAATCTTTTCAGGTGCCTCCATTAGGAACCATTAGTATGAGAGCACTATCAATGGGTATTTTTGGGAGTCGGTTTTTGGGTATGGTTTGAGGTTGTATCCTTTTGGAAGGAAGGACAGCCACGTCACTCCCAAGGGTGTGACATCTTTTACCTGATTCTTCAACTTGATGCTTCATTCGAGGTTGAAGCATGTGGAACTTCATGTATCAATGGAAATGCCTAGCATGGTAATCAGATCAATAAATATAAGTATGCAACAGATAGGATAATCGAGTATTTCCATCTTTTTTGAGAGTGCAAGAAGTTTCTTGTTAAGAAAGTGCGACGAGTCATGCTCTTTTATATGATTGTAACATTATTTGGTATGAAAATGATCAAGTATTTCATTTATTAAGATTCTTTTCTTATTGCTGCTATAATCAAAACATGGTATTGAAATTGATCTTGCCAACACAGTATATGCTCAGAGTTTGGGCTGGGGAGGCTGTTTCCCGCTTTCCTGTTTAAAAAATGTCTTTCTTACCAAATCGCTTCGGCAGGTGGAGGAACAAGACTAGCGTTAAACTTCACCTTTTTGATTTCTTCTATGACTAGGTACATCGCTTTCAGTGAACTTTGAGCGTATCTCACAGTGGAAATACCCAGCAGAAGTGAGGGACTACACATGCTTGGCAATCTATCTACCTTCTAATAATGTTATGGTAATCTCATTTGAGTTACAATCTCTTTGACTAATTTCAACATTTGTGTTTTCAGAGTTCCTCTCAATGTAGAAACCGGGCTGCTTGGGCTGTGGCAGCGAAGCGCTCTCACTGTCCAACATCAGAAGCACGGTCGACATATTTGGTCTATCGTCAGGATGCCGTTGCACGCATAATAGTCCGACATGTATGCATTTTACAACTTCCGACAGATCAAAAGAATTCGGAAGTTGTGGATCTATGAAGTCGCTCGCCTTCCTTTCAAGCCACAACATCCAGGCCTGACAAAAAAAAAAAAGAGTGAATTTTTAGGCCATATCCAGCAATAGTATTGCTTTATTATAAGAATTTGACTTCTTAGACGGTTGTCGCACATGTCCAAGAAGATTGAAGCAATGGTCTGGATGATTGAACTCTCTATTCCTCTTTCCGCTTATTATCTCCAGCAACAATACTCCAAAGCTAAAAATGTCTGATTTTGTCGAGAAAAGTCCATCTATTGCGTATTCTGGCGCCATGTAACCACTGCAGGAAAAATGATATGCATAACAAGAAAAGGAATGTGTAAGCCATGAAAATCTGACTCACTACTTACTAAGTGCCGACTATCCTCTTAGTTTTCACTAGAGATAGATCTCCGCCGAAAACTCTAGCCATGCCAAAATCTGATATTTTAGGGTTCATATCATTGTCGAGTAACACATTGCTTGCTTTGAGATCCCTATGTATGATTCTCAATCTCGAATCTCGATGGAGATAAAGGAGGCCCCTCGCAATTCCTACTATTATGTCGAATCGCATTCTCCATTCTAGGGAATCTTCCCTTGTTTCACCTGAAACAAACCTTTTTCTAATCAATAATCTAGATGAGAAGTGTATTAAATCAAAATCAAACAAAGAAGGTATCGATCAAATCAAACCAAATATGAAAGAGTCTAGGCTTCCATTAGGCATGTACTCATAGATTAGCATCCTCTCTTCTTCGATGCAACACCCCTGAAGCTTCACAAGATTTCGGTGTTGAAGCTTCGCGATCAACATGACCTCATTCTTGAATTCATTGAGACCTTGCCGAGAGTCTTCTGACAATCTCTTGACTGCTATTTCTTGCCCATTTGGCAGCTGACCCTGACAAGTGAATTGCATATTTTTTCCGAAGTGACATGGGACAATAGAAACGAAATGCATGAATGAAGAGTAGTGTTCTTTTGTACGACGTATGAAATTGTAGAATAAACTCTACCTTGTATACGGGGCCAAAACCACCTTCTCCTAACTTATTTGAATCACAAAAGTTGTTAGTTGCCCGTAAAATGGTGACCCTATCAAAGATCAGAAGCTGTAAGCTATTCTCATCTTCAGCTGGAAGGTCGAATGTTATCCCTGTTGACCATTGAACTTTCATCAGAACATATGTCCTTTTTTCCCCTAGAATAAATGAACTATAGGCAGGAAATGAACATTTGTTGATGTATCAACTGAGACACGGGTGTTAGCAATGAGGCCCCAGCGATGAACTTTCCAAGTATCAATTGATCTAAAATTCATTTGACTTGATGAGAAAATATAAGATTCTTTTCTGTATGCTATCAACTTTCATTATTGGTTGTTAACCCAGATGTAAAGAAAAATGATAGTAACAAAAGTAGCAATGCTATGACTTGACGCCAAGATATGAAAAGAGAGAACCAAGAATTGTAGTTGAGTACACTGTCTTTTATGAGATGACTCATAATCCTTAAATATATTGGTTCTGAAAGCAAATTCTACTCAGAGCCACAATTGCTATAGAGCAAGAGCTCAACTCAACTAATGGAAATGGAGTACCTTGAGCATGTTTTTTCCTCTTCCAAATAATGCAGAAATAAAGCATCACCAAAAGCACGACAAATGCCACGGAAATTGCCACTGCCACCCATTCTTTCCACTTGGAGTTCACTGAATCTGAGAACATTGAGAGAGGTTGACGGTGATCAAAGGCAATGATGAATAGGATTATCATGAGTCCAGGAATAAAAAATAAAACAAAGGTATATGTACTACCAAGGTCTGAGGCTGAAACGCGAATGTAAAGATCTTGATTCGCATATACGCTGAGTTTTCTGACGTCAAGAAGATCTCCAAACCATAGGAGACAGCCACTTCCACCTCCAGTGGCATCTATGTTCGCGTAAGCCGTGCATGAGCAGTTCTTGAAGCACTCGAATTCACATTCCTTAAGGCTCATGCTAGTGTTCATTGTGAACTGCAACAAATCAGGAATTTTCACACCTTCGAGCCTCTTAAACCCTTCTCCTTTAGAACAATTGAATGGATTCTTACTGACACACCCGCTAGACCACACAAGGCTATCCCATTCTGCCTGTGACTTCGGTTGATAACCGGTCATGCAGTTACATATTTGAAAATCACCGACTATGCACATGGTATTGGGCCCGCAATTCCCATAGACATCACAGGCATCATGCGGCAACATATAAATCACGGTCCACTCTTGCGTTTCCTCGTTCCACAGGTACCGTTGGTGGTTCCCTGAAGCGTTTAATACCGACCTCGTGATGGTGGACTCATTGAAATTGTTGAACGTGTAGTAGACCTCTTGAGAATTGTTGACGAACTTGGGGATGAATATCGAATTAGGAGTCAACGGAACCCCACTGAACTGTATTCCATTCCAAGGCCCACTTCGGAAGTATTTGACACGTCCCTTACTTATGACTAGTTGGGGAATTATTCCTCCAAGATCGACACCGTAGGTGAAGTCTCCAGTTGAGGGATCTCCTGCGCTCTTCCAGGATGTCATGTGCCGGTCCCAACCCATCCTCAGGTCCCACCCGAGCTTCATGCCCGCCAATAATGTGTTGGAGGGATGATCGAAACTCTGCCAAAGATAGTTTCCGGAGACATTTTCACTGTCATCTTTCAAAACTAGATTTCCAGAATCCAGGAGCTGAGCAACTACACTTTGTGAAGAAGTATTCATGTTATTCGACGACCACAAGACTCTTTCTGCTTGGTTGACAAGGACTAGTTTACCTTCATTACCTATCCTCAGAACCCCTGATGAATCATTCACCGGATTATCTCCATTTGCCACCCAAACAATGGTCTTTTCTGGGATGTTGTGGTACCATATTGCGAGGAATCTGTTGCTGGAGTTTCCAGGGCTGAAGAAACCTAGCTGAAACTTTTCTCCTGCCGAGACTAGAGTGTCACCATCACGAATTGGCTCAGATGAGCTTAACACATCAACTGATTTGCATACTTCTGCCAGCGAGAACAGTGAAATTGAAATACAATAGAGTACAGAAAAACACAGAATATCCATCTGCTAGAGAAATCTTGTAATGGACTGTCCATATTAGTCTTTCATTCTTGCAAATAGACTTAGCAGGTGTCACACCCCAAAACCATCATGAATGGAGGATGATGCGGCCATCCTTCCACCAAAAGGATGCAACCTCAATGTAATAAAATCTGACTCCCAAAAGTTCCAGCTATAACAATCTCACTCTAACGGCTGCTAAGCCACAAACCTGAAAAGATTTGGAAATAATAAGATAAGTAACCACAACTCAATGAGTAGTATATATCTTTTGTAAGTAGATCAAGCAGTCATTATGCATATATATAAATCACTACCAAAAACTCATAATCAAACTCTTTAATATACATATCAAATCATATATAAGTTGTTTCATTTCGACAAGCTTTATACAATTCAGAAAATACTCATTAAATCATCATAAACATCAATGGTCAAGTCCATTGATTAGTCTCATCAAAATCACATGCCAATGGTCTATTCCAATGATCCACCTCATATCAAAACACACAATCGACTAAATTTTTTACTCAATATCAAACCATGGTCATGAGACAACGTTTGGTAATAAGGCAACCAAGATTCTCCCTTGACAAGGTCTCTACCTACAAAGCCAATGGCTTGGCCCATAAAGATATCATAAACCCGGTATGCATACCCACAAGCCTCTCAATGGGCTCCAGCGATATTGAGTACCAAACCCACATCCTCTAATATTTACAAAGTCAATCCATAATATTTATCACAAGTCAGTTTCATAAACCAAAATATGTAATTTTTTGCAACTTAGTTCATATGATAGAAATAATTTTTTGTAAATCATTTCTCATATCATTTCATAAATCAAATTCACAAATTGACAGGTATAACCTTTTGTATTGTAACGTTTCATGTAAAATACTTCTCAAATCATCTTAGAACTCCTTTGATAAACCAATTCGCAATGTAATACTTGTATACACACTTTCATAACAACTTCCATAACATGTTTCTCAAATCACTCTCAGATAACCGAAGAGGAGTAAATGCCAATCCAGATTTTTATGCAATAAAAATGCTACTTCATAACTCATAATGTATCACTTTTGAAACATGAAGTCACAACTTGAAGAAGAGATATTACCACTCATATCGGAATGCCTACAATTAAACAACAAAAATTATTCGAACTGTCGAATTCACAATTCTATCAAATAAGCGAAAATCAACATTAAAATCGAGTAAGCGCTACCTCAATTACGGAATGGCTATACTACAAAACGCTAACAAAATAACTCTAATGCGTCAAGAAATCGCATAGCCAAAATGATTATTCAAGACATTCGCAACGTGAGATTCATAAGCAAAACCCTAAAATTCTCACTTTGACCAAACTATTGCTTTTAAAAAACTCTTGTCAAACTCCATAGCTCCACAATGTCATAATCCACCATTTCCCAAAAATCCCAAAGTTTTACAATTCAAAGATCAAATTTCATGGCTCGAATATCACTAAACTTCAAATATACAATCTAACTTTGAAAACTACTCCGATTAGACGACCGAGAGATGCGAGCACTTACCAGGCATTGTGACACATCGCCTCCTTGATGGGAATACGCAAAACCCCTCTCTTTTCGCTCTCTTTTCTTCTTTTTCTTTCCCTTCTTTTTCTTCTTTTCTCTTTCCTTCCTGTGCACTCTCGACCTCTCTAATCTGAAGCGACCACTGTAGCTTCATTATTGAGGTCAATTTTCCTTTTATTTTTTTTTCTCGTTTGGGCTCACCACTCTTGACTAAGTCAAAATATTACAGCAGGAGGAGAATAAAAAATTAAGTTCAAAGAAAATCCGGTGTTCGCTGAATTGATTAGAGCCGTGGAGAAGTTCCTCGTGATGTGTTGGTTCCGTGATCCAATAATTGATGAAGATCTGCTTGTAGCGACGTACCACACACCTAACAGTCTTTATGGATTGTCTGATTGTGTCACTTCTCACTAGTGAAGGATCCACATATGGACATTTAGCAAGCAAACAAGAATTGCCCCTAGGAAGTGAGGAAGTGGGAAGACGGCCCAAGACATTTTGTGTAATTGAACTTTTCAACTTTCGGGAATGTGCACGAAACTACTAAGCGCGTTCCCATTAACGACCCCTGTAAGCCAACTACCGTTAGGTTAACTTCCTAGAAGTAGCGAAGTGTGAAAGCCAACCTATTTCTTCAAGTCAATCATGAAAACCAGGTCCATCATGTCAATCATCAAGGACAAATAAAATTCTCCGTCCCTCATTATTGTTCCTTGTCCCGTCAAATTCTTTTAGCTGGATCATTCTCCCGCAATCCTTTATCTCCTATGCTTTCTAACAAAACAAGGTCATTTTAGGGATGTTTAGTTATTCTTTTGGTGGCTATTTCTTTTACCAGTTAGACATGGACTCTTTTTACTTAAACATCATTAGATCATCGACTCCATCCCGTCAGTCTTTAGGCATTGCATAAATCAAGACTAGGGGTCTGTTCGTTTCGCGAAAAATGAGCCATTTCCGGAAAATATTTTCTCAGAAGTTATTTTCTAGGGAAATGACAATATTTTCTAATGTTCGGCTACAATCTAAAAATATTTCGAAAAATATTTTCCGGTGTTCGATAAGGAAAATATTTTCCGCTCATCAGATTGGCGAGCGTAAGCGTCAAGCTCGAGGCTCGCCAGATCGACGAGCGCGAGTTTGAGATCAATGAGCTTGAGGTTCACTTGGTCTGACGACTAGCCAAGAAAGAAGAAAATGAGAAACCAAAAAAAAAAAAAAAGGAAGGAAAAAGGAAATTAAAAATAATTCGAATTAAAAAAAAGAAAAAGAAAATTAAAAAATAATTCAAATGAAAAAAGAAAAAAATAAAAAAATAAAAATAAAAGGGAGGAGGAAGTCGGGATTTATAGAGGTGTGAAATAAGAGAGCAAATGATGAAAATGTTTTCCACTTTTCAAAAGTGGAAAACATTTTCCCCTACTTTAGAAGACTTTTTTCTTTTGATGGAAAACATTTTCCTCAAGGAATTCATTTTCCGTGAAATGAACGTCGGAAAATTCGGAAAATGTTTTCTCGGAAATTATTTTCCGCGAAACGAACGGACCCTAAGTAGAAAATGTACATTTACTCCTTAAAGTGGTAGCCCTAAAAATTAGCCATGTGAAGACTGGGGTCCATGCCCTGCTTGCTCTGATGTTGTAATGGTCTTTCAAGAAAATTTTCTTGTTTTAGTGTGTTGACACCTATTTTTAAACCAAAAAAAAAAATTAAAATTAAAATTAAATTTGAGAGGCTGGGTCGGGCCGAATCCAACCTTGGCCCGGCCCGCCTCTCCTTCCCTTTTCCGCCACGTGAGCCTGGGCCAGACACCAGACTTTTCCATTTTCTTTTCTCTCGCGGCCCAAAGCCTTTCCTCCCCTTCGGCCCGGCCCGCGCCCAAACCTATCTTCTCCTCTGGCCATCCTCTGCGCACAACCGGCGGCAAAGAAAAAGCAGCACAGCACAGCACGGCAGATAGGACGAGAGAAGAAAGGAAAAGACAGGAACAGAGCAGAGAAGGAGGGGACAGGATAGGGGAAAAGAAGAGAAGAAGGGAGAATGGGGGAAGCAGAAGGCACCGAGAGAAGGGGAACGGAGGGAGAACGAGAGCGGGAATAGAGTGGAGAGGGCCGTGAGCGAAGGAGCCTCAACTAGCAACTGAGCCACGCTCGACCACCGTCCGACGACCTGTCTCAGCCGGTGTTCTTGAGCCAAACTGGTAAGCCCTAAACCCTCTTTGTTTTTGCCCTGTTTTCGGGCATGCCAAGCCGGAGCTCGCGGCCGTCCGACTCAAGCGGGCTTCGGCCCCCGTCCATCTCTTGTTATACTGTTGTGTGCGTCCCGGTTTGTCTGTCGAGGGTCCTGACGCTGGTTCCTGTCCCGTTCTGGCCGGGAATCTCTCGTTTTGGTAATGCACTCCACCTGTTTGGTAAAATGCCTGAGCGAGATCCAGTTTTGTTTCGTTGTTTTGAGCCGGAACCAAGTCGTCTAGGCATTGTCCCACCTAGTCGAGGCGTTCCTACGATCTTGGTGTCCCTGGCGTATCCAACGCCGCTCACCTAGTGACCTGCGGAGGCCGTGGGTCTCTTTTGTCTGGGGCACGAGCGGCGGCCATCGTGGCCATCGCGGGGGGCGCTGCTGGTCGGACGATGGCCGAGCGCTTGGCTTGGCCGAGGTAGCGCCATCGCGCCGCCTCCGTCGCGGTTGGTTGCGAGCGGGGTTGGCCGGATCGCAGGTTTGGCCGATTCGGGCCGGCCTCCACTTCGGGCAGGCCGCGCCTAAGGTGTGGGCTGGAGGAGGTGGGCCTTTCTCTTTTGCAAAAAGGGGTTGGGCTCGTTGGTTGAGCCCAACCCCAAACCCTGTAAAGGCCCGCTGGTCGGGCCTGGGCCCTTTCGGGTAGGTCGACTGACCCGCCCCCAACCGACCGGACTTAACCCGGTTCGCCCAAAAACATGTAGGGTTTGGTTAGGAATTGTCATATCTTGCCTTTTTAGTATAATTAGGCTTTTATTTGCTCGTATATTGATTAATTGTCATATCGCATGTTTAATTTGCATATTTTATTATGTTTAATTGCACGTGCTAAAGTTTAAGGATTTTGGTTGTAAATTGTTACTTTAATGATTACGTACCCGTATTATCACCTCACATGTTAGTGAATAGGTATAAAATTAATCCAAACTGTTTGACAAAATATTTTCTTTTAAAATGAATAATATTATAAACCGAAAAAGCACTGTAATCAAGTTTCCGATTCTAAATTTTTTGGTTGCGTAGGAAGTGAGGTACACTCTTATACCTCATTCGGTTTCTAACCGACCTCAATAGGCTAGTGGCGACTCATTTTCGCGAAATTCTTGAGAATACTCCAATGTTACGCGGGTATGGGTTTGGGAGAGTCTGAGCATAATCATGGACCATAGGCCTATGCAATACCCCTAAACCTACTCCCCTCCTCTTAAGGGGTAGGTTGCCCGACATACTGTAAACAATGCATGATGTACTACTTATGCATTGGAATGGACTGATTCAAGATAGAGCTGATTTCTCTATTGCATTTGCTTGGGGATTTTACTGTAGTTAGGGCCCCCTAAAGTAGATCCACTTATGGTAGTTTGGCTTTTGACAAATCAGTTCCCTTTCCCGGACGCACCCAGTGGTCCAATTTCCTTTATTCCATTCTGCAATCATTTTTGGTGTAAACCCTTTTAAACAGTTGCAAATAGGTGAAACGAATGCGTAGCAAACACCAATAGGACCACAAGTTCCATAAGTTTCACAGCGATTTCTCGGTGCTTCCCAATCCGTTTCCCACTTCTTCACCTTTTCTTCCCAATAGGTAAAGCCCCGGGAACCCCTCGATGAAACGGACGAATAACAGAATGGAGGATTCTTGTAACTTTCTATGTACAAATAAGCCGTTCCCAGTTCTACGTCTTGCTCAAGAGTAAATCCAGTCAAGTATTTGTCGTCCATGTACGGTATGCCAATGAATGTTCACTTATCCCACTGTCTGCTTCGCCAGAAAGGAACTGACCTCTTCCAAACGAAAGACTGGGCAGGTATCTCAGACGAGATGCCCGCAATGAAATCTCCAGGCGATGGATCATTGGCTCTTCTCCAGGATATCAAATATTATTTTGGCCCTGTTCTTTTATTAATTCCCATCTTCATGCCTGGTTAAAGAGTATCGGTAGGATCATCAAAACTTTCCCAGAAATAGTTTCCCGAATGAACATCCTGTAAGACGAAATTCCCCGTGTCCATTAAAACTGCTGCAGCATTTTTTGTCTGAATAGAAGTATTAAGAGGCGAATGATAACCATTCTGGCTAGAAATTGATTTCTGGAAAAGAAATAGAAAAAGTTGAAGTTCTAATATTGCTTCCTAGCCAAGAAACTGTATATTGTTGCGATGATCCTTTTCTGCATTTTTTAATATGATGTGATAGTAATTATTTGGTCAAAAGACTCATTGTTCTGATGCATCCCCGGAAATTCTGATAATCAAGAGTCAACCACTAAACTATAGAAAAATTTGACCTAATTAGGAAGACTTGGTGGAAATTCATCTCCAAAAAGTCCTAGATGCCATTCTGACACGACTCTTCCACAGTCAAGTTCATCTATGATACAGTACGGTCAGAGCAATCATCTTTCTAGATGTTATGACCTCAATGACCAGCAATGATCTGTTGGCATATCTTCTTCAAGAACTGTTTAAATTTGACTTGGCCCAGAGCTTATTTATGATGCTTTAGGAGATTATGTCCCATTAAACTTTCAGCCTCGTTGCACACATTAGAACTGACCCAAGATTGTAATCAAATGAGTCCAGCCAGGTTAAAAGCCCACCCAGGATTGACCCAGTGGAAAGCGCCAACCCGTGATTTTGGCTCAGAAAGCAATGGATGTAGGTTCCATTCTTACCTGAGAACTTAGGGTTAAGTGAGGGACTATGGTAGTGGGTTGCTGTGTTACTTTTTTTCAGTCTGTTGGCTAGTTATGTCATGCCAGTGGATTATCAAAACCAAAAAACTATCGGGGTAAACACAGAATGCTTTGGACATGACTTGACCTACTCAACCTCATAAAGAACGAGTTTACCTCCATCAATAAGAACATTCATGTATTATTTTTGTCATGTGACACATATAAGTACGTTTAAACAGGCTTGAAGTGTCGAAATTGTGAGATAGCACACAAGATTAGATGCACTAACAACCTAGTCACTATTTGGATCTAGCACCATAGTATAGGATGGTGACTATATATATATATACGTGCCTCATTTGAGCCTATGACATCCTTGGATTAACTCATTGAGCTATTGTCAACTTTGGTTTACCGAGTCTCACAGGTGGACACCTTCCCAGGAGGTCACCCATCTTACGAGTGCCCCCACTTGAACACCTTTATCTTTGGAGTTTCAAAGCTAAGCAATGTTGTTACGTCGAAAGACGTTTTCATGAGTTAATTCCAATTTTTACTATATATATCTCACAATGGCTCACTCCCTATTCGATGCACAATTTGATTCTATATGCTCCCTTCACCATCCTATAAGCTTGCTAGGAGCTACTCCTTATTTAGGTCCTTTGGCACCGTCACCACTCCTTGCCCTCCTTAGATTGGGTCATTGCAAGTCCACTACCTTCCATGTGGTTTGTTCTCGAACAATACACTTGCGTCTTGCTTTGACACCATATACCGGCCTTCATGGTTTTTTCTTTGGGCGTATACATGGGCACATTCTCAAAAGGTTACCCATCTTAGAAGTGCTTGCACCTGAGTACGCTTTAGAATTCCAAAGCTAAGCATTGTCATTGCGTCAAAAGGCGCCTCCATAAATTAATTCCAATTTTTACATATATCTCTCCAAATCGCTCTTTCGTTGTTCTGTGCACAATTAGGGTTATTCTTGCTCCCTCCATCATCCTAGAAGCCTGTTAAGAGCTGCTCCTTGTCCAGATCCTCTAACTCCCATGATCATTCCCCGCCCTCGTCATACTAGGTCATTACATTTGTTTCAATAAGTTGCTTGATTGCATGGGTTAAATGCTGTTGTGTCATGAAATATTGAAGCTGAGACACTCATTTCAATTCTCTCACTCTTGTTGTGTCGTGGTGGTCGAGCCTCCTTACAAGTTTATTTCGTATGGTGGTCGAGCCTCCTTTTGTTTAGAATTTTGGTATTTCAAGCTCCTTCCCACTTCTTTTGATGGTAGATTTCTAATATTGTGTTTGCCAAAAATAGAATGTTCCACGGATGACAAACGTGTAATGTCAGTAGTAAATTTATAAGATAAGTGCACTTGAAGTTACTTGTCATAAAAATACAATTGAGTTCTAATATTTTTAAAATATACAATCAAGTTTTTAAAATTTGTCACAAAAGTGCAATCAAGTTCTAAAACTTCTCACATAAGTGCAATCAATTCTTAAAACTTTTCAGAAAAATGCAATCTAGTTTTAAAATTTTCAAAAAGTGTAATAAATTGAGGACTTAATTGAATTTATTTGACAAGTTTTAAGACTTGATTGCACATTTTAAAATTTTCATGACTTAATTATACTTTTTTGAAAATTTTAGGACTCCAATGTACTCTTAAGATAAGTCTTAGGACTTTCAATATACTTATCTCTAAATTTAAAAAAAAAATGTTAGTATGTAAAAAAAATTACTGGTAGTTTATTACTCCGACGTCAATTGTTTGTATGTTTCCATATGAAAGAACAATTTTACCATCCACTTACTTGATAGTAAATTATCACTTTTTTTAGATTTTACAAGTAAGCTCGTAAAATGCTTGTGTGAGTTACTAATAAAGTAAAAGTTTTACCATCCACAAATCCAACTTAGATTACCACTTATATCGTAATTTTACGAGTGGGACGTGTACTTGTTTGTAAGTTACCAAAGAGATAACGATTTTAACATCCACAAATCTAATTTTTTTTTTGGATTTTACAAGTGGTCATGTAATTGTTTGTAAGTTACCAACGAAATAACATTGTTATCATGCACCAGCCTAATAGGAAATTATCATTTGTTTCTAGATTACCGTAAATATAAATAATAGTAGATTACCGCTTGTATTTAGATTTTACAAGTAGGTGTGTAATTGCGCGTAAGTTACCAAAGAGAGTAATAAATATTTAACATAATTGATAAGTTGCATTGACGGTCGAAAGTACCAATTAACTACAGTTGTAACTTACTATTCTCACTGCTAGAAATTAGCTTCGAGCAGTAAATATATAACATAGTTAGTAAGGTATAATTTCATTGATGGTCGTAATATCGCCAACATTGTCAGTAAACTACAAATATGTTTTAGAATTTACAATTGAGTTACAAATTTACTTTGAACGGAACATTGTTTGGTAAGATACAATGATTGTAACCTATCACTAAGTTAACTGAGCATCCTTTGTACCGGAAGAACTTCACCGTAGAGTATAAGTTGAAGCACATGAACGAACTTCATTCCGGAAGGCCGAACTTTTGACACTGCTCGAAAGAAATGGTGTTGCAAGGTTACGAGTTTCTGATATTGTCATACGGAAGACTATGGTATTGAGCTATATGGACCGACATTGCCATGCCGCATCGCATTTGGTTTGCAACATAGTTATCCATGCCAGGTCAACACGGATAACTTAATTTGGGAATAGTGGCGCTAACCTCGAAATCTCTATGCACGACTCTTAACGAAAGAATCCCAATTGAGATACAAAGCCCTGTGGTGAGTAGTAACCTCTTGGATGGATTTCTTCCAGCAGAAAAGTTTTACAAGATTTGGGTACCAAGAAGCAGTCTCCTCTAAGGATTCTGCATTGGCCAGTATTGTTTATTTAAAGAATAGGTAATGGTTCCGGTTTTTCCTAGAAATTTCCTAGAGTCCAGTCAAACAACACCTGGCGCTCAAAGTCAATCGTAGATTACGAAATGGCTCCAACACCTAGAGCTTATAATGTTTTGTCAAGAACCTTGCAACCTTGCCAACTTTAGAATTCATTTTTTAACCTACGTCAAGCTTTGAATATGAAATGGCTAAAAGTCATTCGAAAGGTTAGTCAGTCGCATGTAACCTTTCAGAAGCTGCGTAGTCTTTTATCATTCCAAAGATAACTAATAGATATTGTTTTTCAGTGCAATCTGCCCACCGGTGGTCATCAAGTCCCTGTCAGGGGGAGAAAAGGCTTGACACATACAGAAAATGCTACACTGACTAACCTGGATACGCTTAATCGAAATACAGGTAACCTGATTCACAGAGGTCACTTGAATACTATTGTGTTATGAGCTTATGAACTCTGAACCCAACTCCTTGCATGAACTTGAATAAATACAATTAAGAGTGTACATGTGCTATTTCAAGTTGGAAGAGGCCAAAGTTTTTTTGTGGACTTATGAACTTCTGAGCAAGTAACTATGTCTCTGTTTTGGCCAGACTTAGATAATTACCTTTGTTCGATGGATCTCACTTCCTGTCAGAGATCTGTAAGTTGCCTGTCATCAAATACACAATCATATTGCAAAATCGGTGTGAAAACAAAAATGCGGAATTTCAATCATTAGTCCATGAAGGATCAAAGTTCTAGGTCTCTCAAATTGATTGAACACTGAACTTTCTGTGGCATCCTAGAAATTAAGGGCATGTCCTATGGTGCCCTAGTGCTTTTAAATAGGTAATGAATTTACCTATTGGTTTGTGTTTTAGCCTTAATTCTTTTTTAAGGCTTTGTATTTTTGTGCCGTGTGTTTTTAATTTAAACCTAAGGTATTTAATAAGTATAAATTATGTGTTGTCTTGTTTGTTATGGATTAATGTTATGGGTTTTTAATTAGGTGTAATTAATTGTTAATTTTAATTTTAAATTAGAATTGGAGTTGGATTGGGCCTTAGGCCCAATAGCATGGACTTTAGGCCCATGGAGGAGAGGCCTAAAGTGGGCCGTGTGGGCCAAGCCCATAAGGCCCATAGGGCCTTGTGGCCGTGCGAAGAGGAGAGGGGGAGGGTTTGCATGCCCCTCCCCAAGTGTCCTAATGCATGGGCCACTTGGCACCCATGCATTAGAGTCCCCAAGGCAATCATTGCCTTTGGGGAAAGAGAAGAGAAAAGAGAGAGAGAAGGGGAGGGGGGTTGTCGTGCGAGAGAAGGAGAGAGGAGAAGAGAGAAGAGAGAAAGAGAGAAAGAGAGGAAGGAGAAGAAGGAGGGGCTCGCGTGAGAGGGAGAGGGAGAGCCGCCGACCGCCGCACGCCGCCGTCCGCCGCCGTTCGTCGTTGTTTTTCTTGGCTAGAGGCAAGTTAGGATCCATCTTCTCTCTTTGCATGTGTGTTTTGTGTGGATGTTTGATTTGTTTGGGTGTTTGGAAGCTAGAAAACCGAAGCTAGGATGCTTGGTTGTTGAAAATGCATGCTGTTTTCGCATGATCCAGTGAAGTCAGAAACTTGTGAGGGCTTGAATGTGTGCTTCGAGTTCGATTTTGGCTTGGATCTTTTTATGTAAGTTGTAGCTAACACCTTGAACTATAACATACTGAAATTTCGTGAAAAATTATGGATATTTAAGGGGTCAAAGCCTCATATTTCGGAGACCCTAGGTTTGTTTTCTGACCTTGTGGTGGATTTATGGTTTGCATGTTGGTTTTTACTAAGAATCTCTCTTTTACTTCTTCATAAAACTTGTAGATCACATCTTAAGGATGAACATACTAAAATTTGAAGTAAAATAAACAAGTTTAGGCTAGGAAACCAACCTGATTTTGAAGACGATGAAACTGGAGTCGTGAGGTGTGACACCCGAGACTTCGTGGTACCTTTTGGAGGTCTTCCTTTGGTGTTTTGGCCTAAGTTCCTTCATGAAAGTTGTAGAGTATCCTTAGGAGTATAACATATCCAAATTTCAGAGAAGACGAAGAAGTGTAGGTAGGTCGAACCTCCATATTTCGGACATAGTGCCCTGTGAATTTCGGTAACTTAACCAGAAGCTTCGTGGATCTGTAATAATTTATCTATAATGATTTTGGCTTAGTTTTTTTGATGAAAAGTCTATTTTAATGTCTTAACTATAACCTGGTAAAATTTCATAATTTTCTGAGGTCATTTGGGTATTTTAATTTAATTACCAAGAAAACTGTGCATTCTGCCCTTGTCCGAAAATTATGCTTGAAATTGTGGAAATATTGGTTTTCGTATAGAAATGGTTTGGCCATGTGTTTTCTGCAGAAATTTCTATTTTATGGCATTAATTTATTATATGCTTTGATTTCATGAATTTTGGATTTATGTGATTAATTAATTTAATTAATTGTAAAGTGGAATAAATTGGAATTTAAATAATTTCTAAATGCATTTGGTAAGTGCATTGTTTTTAGTTGCATATAATTCCATAAGAACTTAATTACTATGGGTGTTTAAAATTGTTTTATGTATGCAAATGTTTGATGATGCACGTGCAAGAACAAATGTGAGCTTGTTTTGTCATTGCATCATGTGTATGGAATATTGAGACCTAAATTGGCAAACATGTGTAATGTTAAATGGGAAAGTTGTTCATGGCGGATGATTATGCCCTGAAGTGTCAGGATGCCCGGGATGAGATGGGTGCCGGATGCCCGGAAATGTATAGAGATACATGACCGGATGTCCCTGGGAGTGTCAAGATGCTTGGAATGAGATGGGTGCCGGAAGCCTCGGAGGTCTTTGCCCGAGGGGATACCTCGTGATGCCAGTTGGGATGCGAGATGCCTGGAGCGTTGGGGGTGTCGGATGCCTGGTGGCCATGAATGGCATAATTCCAGAGGTTCTTCTCGTGAGACCCGAATGAGGGTGCAAGTGTAAAGTATGGGATGGATGATCCCGAGAAAGGGTGATGTGTTGATCAATTGAGAACTAAAGTGGAAATTAAATCATGCATATATGTGATGCGATGTGATGATAACCACTTTTGATATAGTGACATGATGGTATGATGATGACATGCATGTGTACTATGATATGATGATGGCGTGTATGGATCATATGATATGATGATGACATGCATGTGTACTATGATATGATGATGGCGTGTATGGATCATATGATATGATGATGACATGCATGTGTACTATGATATGATGATGGCATGTATGGATCATATGATATGATGATGACATGCATGTGTACTATGGTAAGATGATGACATGTATGTGTACTAAGATGACATGATGACATGATGAAATGTATGGATCATATGGTATGATGATGATGATCATTTGTGATTGATGCTATATATATATACTATGATGGTGATGATGAGGTATGATGGCACGTACATGGCTTCGAGGTAAGTACATTACAATGTATGAATGACATGTGTATTGGAACTGATGTATTGTTTAATGCATTGAGTGATGATTGGATCTCTTTACTTGTTGAGTGGTTGTACTCACCCCTTTGGGGACCAACATTTCAGATTAGTGCGATGCCTATCCCTGTCGTTCCACGGGGAGTGTTCTATGGACTTCCATCTGATGTGGAGGTCGAGGTGACCGAGATAGATTGTCCCACCCTGCCGGGACTGACCTTTTTGCGTGTTCGCGCGATCGTATCGTATGACGTGGGCTTATCTGGAGGCCCAATCATCCAGGAGTACGTCTCCGTCCATATTCGCCGCGACAGTGTTCCGATGGGGATGCTGCCACCTCCACCGCCTGACGCACTGGGTTGGGTGTGATGGCCTGCGCGCGTGGAGTGGGGGTTAGCAACTTTTTGGATTGGCCGCCACGAGTAGTCCGAAGGGAGATCATTACACGTTGCATTTCTTTGAGGGTCGTGTGTCTTTTTGAGGTTGAAGGCCGAGCATTAGATGAGTCTTGGCCTACCCTTTTGTACCGACCCGTGTTGCCCTTCGTTATTTATATGTAAATAAAAGTGGTTCGGCCTCGTGCTTTCATTTAATCAAAGATAGTTGGTGTGTATTGTGTTGGCGTGAGGGAAGCGAAGTGTTGGTGAGACTCGCCTCTTAATTTCCGCTGAGCTGCGCAAAATCCTTAAAACCTTTTTAAAGGAAAATAAAAGAAAAAAATTTACGCCTAAGCGTTGGCTTGAATCTTTCTTTTATCGTTGTATAAGTTGTTTTTGTCTTGATTTCTGTGGCGACCCTACCGGGTGTTGGGGGTGCCACACTTTCAGCGCAGAACATTACAAGTTTATAAAAAGGAAAAAATGTTGATCATCATCTCCCTTCGACCATAGAATTCGTGATGGTGTTCGTGGACAAGATGCATTCCCATTGCGACTTGATATCGTGACACAGCATTTCACTTTTGAAGGTGAATGTAGGCGGTCTTGGCTGAGGAAGTTCTGATTCACCACTCAGCATCAGAAATATGGATAACATGTTGGGTCGGTCTGTCGGGTGGTCCTGCACAGAGAGAAGCCATACCTGAATGCATCTCATCGCTTCTAATGGCGAACAAGAATGAACAATTGCTTCACCTGTTAGGTATAGTCCTCTATCTTCGCTCCACAATTGCCATGCATGTAAGAATTAGTGAGCAGAGGGCGCATAAATAGCCAAAAAGATTATAGAATATTTCTTGAGATTGTATTCCTTGCACTTACAAAGGAAAGAAGATTGAAATGCTGGCCATAATAGTACAAGCTTTTGTTCTTTTTGTCAGTGACGATCACAAGTAGCAACACTCCAAAGCTATAGACATCGGATTTCTCAGAAGATATCCCTCCAATGGCATACTCGGGAGACATATATCCTCTGCAATTGATTCGATCATGTTAATCATTCAGGTTATAGAGTTTCCTAATTGAATTGAATTCCAGCAACAAGGCTTGAAAACTTACGGTGTTCCAACAACTTTGTTAGTATTTAGCAAAACTCGAGTGCCTTCGAAGATCTGTGCCAGTCCAAAGTCCGAAATTTTTGAGTTCATTATCTTATTTAATAGAATATTGCTTGCCTTCAAATCTCAATGGACAACTCGTAGGTAAGAATCTCAATGGACAACTCGTAGATAAGAATCTCAATGGAGGTATAGTAGCCCACTCGTGATCCCTCGAGTGATCTGGAAACGTATATCCTAGTTGAGTTCTGCTTTCCTTCTTGAATCTAAGCAAGGAAGTAAATAAAATGTACTCATAACTTAGGTACTACAAAAATGTATATTTTTTTTCCATAAGTTCAAGCATGACTTGAAGAGAGTGAGGCCAACCAAATAGAAATGAATCTAAGCTTCTGTTCAACAAATATTCATCTACTAAAAATTTTTCTTCTCCTTCAATACAGAAATCCAGGAGTCTGACCAGATTTCGATGCTGGAGCTTCGATATAAGAATGATCTCATTCTTAAACTCCTCCATGCCTTGGCCTGAGTTACTGGAAAGTCTTTTGACAGCTATCTCCTTTCCATCATTCAGCCTTCCCTATTTCCGAACTCATAAAGTACCAGACCTTGGATAATGCATAAAATTTCACTAAATGAAAATTTTAGAGAAGTCTTTTACCTCATAAACTGGGCCAAACTAAAGTTGTCTGTCACAAGAAGTAAGCTACCAAAAGTGAACAGCGTCAATTCGGATGCATCATCTTGCTTCAGCTGATCTTTCCATGCGATTCCATATGACATTTCTCCTGGTTTTTCAATTATATCCATTTAATCAATAGCCTTTGGAACTTTGGTAAAGTTTCTGGATTACATTAATGTGAAATTAAGCATTGGAGATGAAATGATCGTACCTCTTTTGCTATCTCTCCACTCACAGAGGCCAAAAATTGCAGTTCCTACGAACATGATGGTAATTACATTACTTATGCTGATGATAAGGTTTGCTTGTGTCGACATGCCTGACATGAATAAAGAATTGCAAGATGTGTGATACAGTTCAAATAAAACTCATTGTAGTCAAACCTCTTGTACCTATATTGTCATGTGCGACCCGAATATATATATATCTTGGCCAGCTGTTAAAAACTCCTGAACATCGATGAGATTTTTAGCCTCAACAAAACACCCTCTCACGCTGATATAAGAATGAGCCAGGCAAGAACAATTATTCAGGCACCAGGTTTGGCATCCTCCTTCATCTCTGATGTCTGATAAATATTCCGCAGAATCAGGCACTTTCATCTGGTTCATCCGCACAAAGACATCTTTCTTCACCTGCATTGAAGCTGACCTGCTTGTGTTCTTCTGACAATTCAATTCTATTTCTCTAATGCAACCCCTGGTCCAATTTCTGCCGTTCCATTCTTCTTTCAATCTCAGTGTAAACCCCTTTATGCAAGGGCATATCGGAGAGTTTAGTGAGTTGCAGACACCAAAAGGAGCGCAAGTTCCATTAAATTGGCAACTGTTGTTCAACGCCACCCGATCTTTAAACCAACTCTTAAATCCATCATCCCATCACATTATTGTAAGAATTCCCCCAGGTGAAGTGAAGCCATAAGCACGCAAAGAGATGTTATTATATTCAGCAGAGAAATAAGTGGTTCACTGCTGAAGATCTTGCTGGAGATTGTAACCATTGAAGTATGAGGAATCCATTCCTGGTATGCCGATGAATATTGATTTATCCCGTGGTCCACTTCTTCATAAAGGGTTCAAGCCATTCCAAGTGACAATTTGTGGCAGTCGCTGACGTACTCCCGGTGACGAAACTTCCAGATGATGGATCATTTTCATTTTTCCAGGAAACTAAATACATTCTCCGTTTCTGGTGTTTATTCCTATCTTCATATCTGGTAGAAGAGTATCAGTTAGACCATTGAAGCTTGCCCATATTTCAATTGAATCTCCTACAGGACAAATTTTCCCCCATCTGAAACCATTGCTGAAGTATAGTTTGACTGGACAGAAACATTGGTGGGCCAAACTACGTTCTGTTGCTTATCCATCAGCTTCAGACTCCCGTTGCAGCCTATTGTTAATTTTGCAGATTGATCTGGATATGCAAGCCGTGTATCCCTATTGGCAACCCAGACGATCTTGGAAGGAGTCACATTCTTGTACCAAATCTTCACATTTAGATTTGCTGATCCGTCAG
Organism: Eucalyptus pauciflora; assembly: GCA_007663325.1. NCBI lineage: Eukaryota > Viridiplantae > Streptophyta > Magnoliopsida > Myrtales > Myrtaceae > Eucalyptus > Eucalyptus pauciflora. Next base: position 662,673 of record VMYD01000040.1, read on the forward strand.
GGTTGAAGAAACCGAGCTCGAACATTTGACTGGAGGAGACGAGTTTGATTCTGAAAGAGTGGTTCGGCTGCAGTAATGTTAAAAACTGTAGTGCTCTGATGTGCCTGAAGAAGAAGGAAAATGACCAAGGAAGAGTAGAGACCAATCATAGGCAGCATGCTAATCCTAGTGCATTTCTGACCAAGAGAAAAAGAAAATAAAATATCCTAGTGCGCTCAGGCGTCGGTTACTTCAGAATGTTAGGCTCCCAATTCTTTGCTATTCTTTTTTGCCTGTCTATTTGAAAAGGAAGACAAGATTTCTGCAAGCCAAAGCGTGTTGCCAAATGCGTGAGGTCATAAGTGCTTTTCAAGATGGCTTTTTTTAAGTCAAACTTTTGGAGACAGCTTCAAGGGTTATGTCATTAAACAAATTAGTTATATATTGGATACTGATGATGCCTGACCCAGTTCAAGTGCACTCCCAGAATGCCAAGACATCATGATGACATTGGTGTTGATACAACTCAGTTTCAATTACACCATAGCAGCATCATTGTGTAAGTCAAACGGTGGCTTTTAAAAAGAGAACTGATTTTGTATGAGAAGCCACTAGATATCGGCGTTCTTCTCCTCACCATTGTTCAAAGTTGACTACACCTTCCAGTGTAAAGATGATGTATGTTTCTGTTAATTCACTAACACAAGTTTCAAGTTCAATGAAGCTAGATATTATATGGGATCCAAGCAAAAAAGTAATTCCTCAGCACTTCAGTTGGGGGATCACAGGGCTCCAATTTTGGTTACCAGCTAACATTGACCTCCCATTTTCATGCGAAGCTTATCCGAAGTGAATTATTCAGCCATTCAAGCTTCTCGCTACTTTCTGTTTTCTTTCTTTGCTTAGATAACTAAGAATTATTTTATGGCTTCAAGGCAGCAAATTTAAATGCCACAGGCATAGATGACTTCGTACCAAATCCGGAGAAGGTAAATCGTATCTGCGAATCATATTGAAGCTGGAAATACTTTTTGCTGAGCCAATGCTCATGCTTCTTACGTGGGGACTTTAGTCTATCTTTGGTAATGATATATTTTATCCAAAAAACCAGAAAATCAAATCTTCATAACACAACTGGTGATGAGAGCGATGGCGATTACTTGGTAGTTCACCGTAATAATACCAACAGTTCTGATTGTAAATCAGAACAAATTCTAGCATCGATTATATTCTCTCAAAAATGTGTATATTCCAAACCCCTACCTTACAGCGTAAATTCTATGTAAAAAGTGGATGTTCATTTGACCTTTTGTTCGGATTGAACTAAAGCCATCCTTGAATTGAGTAAACACTAATATCTTAGAAAGTAACCACAAAATTATCTCCAAACACAAGAAAAAAAAATTCGAGAGAATTAGCCGTCATCTTCCTTCGACCATTGTATTAGTGACAGTGTTAACAGACCAGATGCTTTCTTGCGATGATGGAATATAACGATTTGGCTTTTCAGCTTGGAAAATGAATATAGGCTGTCCTGGCTGAGGAAGATCTGATTCACCATTTAACATCAGAACCACATTCCACATGTTTGGTCTATCCGCGGCATGCTCCTGAACACAGAGAAGCCCGACATGGATGCATCTTCTTACATCCAATGGAGAGCTAACAGCAATTGCTTCATCCATTAGGTCCAATGCTTTGCCTTCAATCCATAATTGCCACGCCTATGAATGTGAACACTGTCATAATATTGCAGGGAACTTAGAATATTGATTAGGGTTGGATTTGGGACTTACGTAGGAAAGGAGATTCAGATGTTGTCCCTGGTCATACAGGGCCGTGTTCTTTTTGCCGCTAACGATCTCCAGTAGCAGCACTCCGAAGCTATAGACATCGGACCTCTCGGAAAATATCCCGCCCATGGCATACTCAGGAGACATATAGCCGCTGTAGTTGAGTTAAACATGTTATGCACTCTTTGATTGTATTGATAGACAATGGGGATGAAACATGGCACCAACTGAGGTTCATTATGGTAAATCAATCATTTGTGTATGCTTGAATAGATTGACTCAATAAATTGATAATTCAAATAAGACTAGATAGCTTACAGTGTTCCAACAATTTTGTGAGTGTTCACCAGAACTTGAGTGCCTTCGAACATTTGTGCCAGGCCAAAATCAGAAATTTTCGGGTTCATCTCTTCATCCAAGAGAATATTGCTTACTTTTAAGTCTCGATGTATGACCCTAAAGCAAGAATCTTGATGGAGGTAGAGAAGCCCCCTTGCAATCCCCTGAATTATATGAAATCGTTTGCCCCAGTCGAGTTCTGCCTTCTTCCTTGAATCTAACAAACACCACAAACAAGAACAGTTTTCAACTTTCAGTGCTATGGCGAGAAATACATCACAGAAAAATAGTTATTTGGAGAGAAAAAACCAACCAAAAAGAAAGGTGTCCAAGCTTTTGTTTGACAAGTACTCGTATACCAAAATTTTTTCTTCTCCTTCAATGCAGTAGCCCATGAGTTTAACCAGATTTCGATGCTGCAGTTTCGATAAGAGGATGATCTCATTCTTGAACTCTTCAACGCCTTGGGCGGAGGTACTGGAAAGTCTTTTCACAGCTACCTCTTTCCCATCTTTCAGCTTCCCCTGTTTCGCAATTCACATAGCTTTCAGACCATGGATTACCTCTATATTTTCATTTAACGAATGTGCTGCAGAATGGCTTCACCTTATAAACAGAGCCAAACCCTCCTTGCCCTAGTTTACTCGTCGTGCTAAACTTGTCTGTGGCAAGTAGTATGCTATCAAAACTGAAAAGGGTCAATTCCTGTGAATCATCGTGCTTCAGCTGCTCTTTCCATGCTTTTCTTTGCATCATTTCGGCCGATTCTTCAGATGTCTCTACCAAGCCAAGGAGTCTTGAAAATTTCCTCAAGTTTCCTGTGTTCATCATTGGTAAAGAATTAGCTCACTTTCTTCATAGCGATGGAAGATTTAAACAAAATAGAAGCACAATCCTCTGAAAGCACAGGCGTGGCTCTTTAACAGTACCTGTTTTCTTAGCTCTCCATCTGCAGATAGCAAAAACATATACTGTAAAGATCATGATCCCGGCAACGGTAATCAGGCTGATGATAACTGCTTTCTGCAGCGATCCTCCTGAGATGGAAGAGAAAGTTATGTAAAAGATGATCTGCGTTGACCCAAACTCATCTCAATGAAACAATTCCTAATATGCTTTGACGTGGGCAGCTCGAACAAGTAGACCTTCCTCAGTTGTGGGTTCCTGAAGATCGGGCACGTCTTTACTTCAAACCATACACGCAACAGAGCTGTCATAAGAATAAGCCAAGCAAGAACAATTGCTCATGCACGAGCTTAAACATCCGTCTTAAACTATACAACCGAATGATGCACGGAATTCCAATACTATCATTTCAACCAATTTTCGCTAAAAGAACCACATTGAAATTTTGCGTAAAGGTTTGAAACTAAACCGGTCAAAAAGCTTTTGGTCTTCCTAAACTATTGTCTTCTCTCTCTCTCTCTCTCATTCTCTGTGGAAAATATTTGTTTTGCACTTCCCATGCGGTGGTAAATCCATACTTGCACACAACCCCAACCCCAAAACAAAATGGCAAAATTATAAAGTTTTGAAATCAACCGACATTTTTACAATAGATTTAGGATTAATCAAACAATTTCGACGTTGCTTTGTACTTGTATGTTGATTAGGATTTCGATCTTAAAATAATTGTCGGTCATCGCTAAGCACTTAGTAATTGAGACACGTCTAATTAGTTAGTAATTGAGACACGTCTAATTAGATGCTTTGAACGCCATCTGCAGCACTATTAGAAATGGGCTGAGAAAAGTGAGCTGAGCTTATAGCTTCGTGGGCTTAAAATAGGGTTTGGGGAATTGGACTCAGATTTAGTTTTTATTTTTCGGCCCATCTTTTACATTTTCTCCCTCATGATGTTTCTCTGGCTCAACCAAAATTTGTATGACAATTCATAAACTTGGAGATGAGAATAATCAGGTGGTTCCATTCCAAAGCCGAAACCATAACCAAAATTGGGGAATCGGTTCCTGGAAAACCTGAAACCCGAACCCGAATTGATCTATCCTATCACTTGTCTGCAACCAAATCGGCCCATTCCGGGGGTAAAATGAGGATCATATCCTCCATTTTTATTTTATTTTTAGATTTTAGCATATTAAAAATGAATAACTATTTTTATTTTTATTTTGAGTTGTTAACTTGTCGATATTTATATATGCTTACCATATCAACGCCGATTCAAAATTTGTTCTAGTAGGAATTAACTTGGTCCGTTTGGTTCCTTAATAAAACAAATGGGCTTAAGGCTCAACCCTGAGACTGAAGCGATGGTTTCGGGTTGAACATGAACTGTTGCTCCCCCTTAGGTAAACTTATATACATTTTAACAAATTTTCTGTTGTTTTTTTTCTTCTCCCGATTCATCTCCTCTTCATTCCATCATACCAAACATGCAATTGACCTTTAAAAACAATCATAGGATCAGGATGGACAACACAAGGAGAATTTTTCTTCTTGTATTGAGATATCAAACTATCAAACATGGGAGACCTAACCGCGGGTAGCTACGTTGGTTGAGAGTCTCTCCTTCACTGCCGAAGTCAAGAGTTCGAAACCTGTGTTTGCTAATGCGTTGTAAGTGGGGGACCCATGGTGTTGGGGTCCTATGCTAATTTCCCTAACGTAAGCAAAAGGGGACTCGGGCAGATCCTCGGTTACCAAAAAAAAAAAAATTATCAAACATGGGAGCAGTCAAAGGTTATCAAAAATAAACTAATCATATCCTACCTGCCTGAAATTTCCACGACAGAATCCACAATTTAGACTGAAAGCCAGAAAGGTTTTTTTACATCTCAATTACTCTGTGAGCATTTATCAGAACTTGATTTGGGACATCCGAATCCCATCTCAAAAGGGAGGGAACTTATGGCCCGACACATAAGTAGAGCTCGACTTAACTGTTCCAACCGAGGGCTTTGCTCATGTGGATTGAGGGGGTCTTCAAGGATATTAGAGAACTACTCTAGTCGGAAGCCTGGTCGTCAGTCGGAAAAACTTTACACGCGCTACATGGTGTTGCGCAGAAGTCACCTCTCGTGTCAATGGGAGCCATCGTCTCTAGAATCCTACAAAAAAAAAATATGGTTTTGAGCTATATGGACCGACATTTCAATGCCACACCCCATATGTGGTTTATAACATAATCATCCTTGCCAGGTCAACATGTACAACTTAATTTGGTATTGATGTTGCGCACCTTGAAATCTCTGTACATGACTCTAAGGAAAGAGTCCCAATTGAGATACGAAGACCTGAGTAATAGGGGTGATCGGTTTCCAGTTTTGGTTTAGTCTAATGGAACTGGTCGCTTTTTTTTCTTCTTTTTTTTTTCACTACTTGATGCCTTCTATTATGAAGAAATAATTAAAAAAGAAAAAGAAAAAGCTAGTGACTTTTTTATTGAAGAAATTAAAAAAAAAAAAAAAGGAGTATTGTAGTTGGTCTGATCCGGTTCTCCCTTCGAACTAGGAACCAAACGGCCCAGACACCGATTCCACTTTTAGGAATTAGAAATTGGATTGACACTCTTGAGAACCGAACGAAAACCTGCTAGTTCAATCCAATTTGGGCAATTCTCGGTTCGAGTAGTCCGTTTTGCACATCTCTTATGAGCAATAACCTCTTCGATTCTTTTAGTAGATAAGTTTTATGAGATCTGCCTACGCAGAAACAGAGTTTTCTCTTAGGATTAAGCATTCATCAGTATTGTTCAGTTAAAGAGCAGGTCATGGTTCCGGTTTTTCCGAGAAAATTCTTGGAGTCCAGTCAAACAACACCTGACACTCAAAGTCAATTGTAGATTATGAAGTAGCTCCAAGGCCTAGAGCTGATAATGTTCTGTTAAGAATCTTGCAATCCTGCCAGCTTTAGAATTCATTTTTTAACCTATGTCAAGCTTTGAATATGAAATGGCTAAAAGTCTTTCGAAAGTTTAGTCAATCGCATGTAACCTCCCAGATGTTGCTTAGTCTTTTATCATTTAAATGACAGCTAATTGTTTCAGAGCAATCTTCCCTCTGGTCAAGGGGAACAAACTCATGATTCATACAGACAATGCCACACCAACTAACTTCATTCTCAGAGGTTTACTTGAATACTATCCTCTTATGAGCTTATGAACTCTGAACACAACTCCTTGAATGAATTTGAAGAAAGCCAATTAATAGTGAACGTATGCTACTTCAATTTGGAAGAGGCCAAAGTTTTGCGGATGTATATGAACTTCTGAGATAGTAACTTTGTCTTTGTTTTGGCCAGACTTAGATAATTACCTTTGTTCGATAGATATCACTTCCTGTCAGAGATCTGTAAGTTTTCTGTCATGGAATCCGCATTCATAACAGAAAATCTATGTGAAAATAAAAATGCAGAATTTTGTACCAAATCTGGAGAAGGTAAATCATATCTGTGAATCATACTGAAGCCAGAAATACTTTTTGCTGGGCCAATGCTCATGTTTCTTATGTGAGAACTTTAGCATATCTTTGGTAATGATATCTTTAGTCCAAAAAACCAGAAAATCAAATCTTCATAACACAACCGGTGGTGAGAGCGATGAGGATTACTTGGTACTTCTCCTTAATAATACCAACAGTTCTGGCTATTGTAAATCAGAACAAATTCCTGCGTTGAATATGTTTTGTCTAAAAAGTGTATATTCCAAACCCCTACTTTGCAGCCTAAAATCCATGTAAAAAGTGGAGCAGTTCATTCAACCTTTTGTTCGGATCGAACTAAAGCCATCCTTGAATTGAATAAACACTAGTATCTTAGGAAATAACAACAAAATCATCTCCAAACACCAGAAAATAAAGATGAAGAAAAATAGCCATCATCTTCCTTCAACCGTGGTATTAGTGACAGTGTTAACAGACCAGATGCTTTCCTGCTGTGACGGAATATGACGTTTTAGCATTTCAGCTTGGAAAATGAATATAGGCTGTCCCGGCTGAGGAAGATCAGTTTCGCCATTTAACATCAGAACCACATTCCACATGTTTGGTCTATCTGCGGCATGCTCCTGAACACAGAGAAGCCCAACATGGATGCATCTTGTTACCTCCAGTGGAGTGCTAACAGCAATTGCTTCATCCATTAGGTCCAATGCCTTGCCTTCAATCCATAATTGCCATGCCTATAAGTGAGAACACTGTCATAATATTGCAGGGAACTTACGATAATGATTAAGGTTGGAATTTGGGACTTACGTAGGAAAGGAGATTCAGATGTTGTCCCTGGTCATACAGGGCCGTGTTCTTTTTGCCGCTAACGATCTCCAGTAGCAGCACTCCGAAGCTATAGACATCGGACCTCTCGGAAAATATCCCGCCCATGGCATACTCAGGAGACATATAGCCACTGCAGTTGAGTTAAACATGATTGTGATAGACAATGGGGATGAAACATGCACAAAGTGAGAGGATCATTGTGGCAAATGAATCATTTCCGTTTGCTTCAAAAGATTGACTCAATAAATTGATAATTTAAATAGGACTCGATAACTTACAGTGTTCCAGCAATTTTGTGAGTGTTCACCAAAACTTGAGTGCCCTCGAACATTCGTGCCAGCCCAAAATCAGAAATTTTCGGGTTCATCTTTTCATCCAAGAGAATATTGCTTACTTTTAAGTCTCGATGTATGACCCTAAGGCAAGAATCTCGATGGAGGTAGAGAAGCCCCCTTGCAATCCCCTGGATTATATGAAATCGTTTGCCCCAGTCGAGTTCTGCCTTTTTTGTTGAATCTAACAAGCATGACAAACAAGAACAGTTTTCAACTTTCAGTGCTTTGGCGAGAAATACATCACAGAAAAATATTTACTCGGAGAGAAAAAACGAACCAAAAAGAAAGTTGTCCAAGCTTTTGTTCGACAAGTACTCGTATACCAAAATTTTTTCATCTCCTTCAATGCAGTAGCCCATGAGTTTAACAAGATTTCGATGTTGTAGTTTCGATAAAAGGATGATCTCATTCTTGAACTCTTCAATGCCTTGGGCCGAGGTACTGGAAAGTCTTTTCACAGCTACCTCTTTCCCATCTTTCAGCTTCCCCTGTTTTGCAATTCACATAGCTTTTAAACCTTGAATTACCTTTATATTTTCATTTAATGAATGTCCTGCAGAACTGTTTTACCTTATAAACAGAGCCAAACCCTCCTTGCCCGAGTTTACTTGTTGTGCTGAACTTGTCTGTGGCAAGTAGTATGCTATCAAAACTGAAAAGGGTCAATTCCTGCGAATCATCTTGCTTCAACTGCTCTTTCCATGCTTTTGCTTGCATAAGTTTGGCCGAACTATCAGATGTTTGTACCCAGCAACGGAGCCTTGAAATTATGCACCAGTTTCCTGTGTTCATAATTGGTGAAGAATTACCTCACTTTCTTCATAGCGATGGAAGATTCATTCAAAATAGAAGCACAATCCTCTGAAAACACTGATGTAGCTCTCTTACAGTACCTGTTTTCTTACCTCTCCATCTGCAAGGAGCAAAACCAGATACTTTAAAGTTCATGATCCCGGCAACAGTAATCAGGCTGATGATAACTGCTTTCTGCAGCGATCCTATTGGAATAGGAAAGAGAGTTATGTAAGAGATGATCGGCGTTGACCCAAACTCATCTCAATGAAACAATTCCTAATCTGCTTTGACGTGGGCAACTCAAACAAATAGATCTTCCCCAGTTGTGGGCTCCTGAAGATCGACCGGGTCTTTACTCCAAACCATACACGCAACAGAGCTAACGGTGAGTCGATTTTTGCAAAACAGATCATATCAGAATTTTGCGCAAAAGTTTAGAAATCTGCCCTCCTCTCTCTCTCTCTCTCTCTCTCGGAAATCTCTGCTCTCATGCAGTGGTGAGTCGATCCCTGCCCGCAAGCAAAACGTTAAAATTACAAAGTTTAAAAGTGAACTGACATTTTTACAATTGGTTTAGGATTGATCAGATAATTTCCTAGAGTCCAGTCAAACAACACCTGGCACTCAAAGTCAACTGTAGATTATGAACAGCTCCAAAGCCTAGAGAATGTTTCTTTGAAGTACGTTGCGATTCTGACAACTTTAGAAGTCATATTTTAACCTATGTCACGCTTAGAAAATGAAATGGCTAAAAGTCTTTCGAAAGATTACTCAGCCGCATGTAACCTCCCAGAAGTTGCTTAGCCTTTTATCATTCAATAGATAACTAATTGTTTCAGTGCAATCTTCCCACCGGTGGTCATCAAGTCCCTGTCAAGAGGAAATAAAAACTAATGACTTGCACAGAAATCCCGCACCAACTAACCTGGACACGCTTATCCAAAAAACAGGTCAACTGATTCTCAGAAGTCACTTAAATACTATCATCGTACGAGCTTATGAACTCTGAACACGTCTCCTTGAATGAATTTCAATAAAGCCAATTAATAGTTTACATATGCTACTTAAATTTGGAAGAGGCCTAAGTTTTGTGGACTCATGAACTTCTGAGCTAGTAACTTTGTATTTGTTTTGGCCAGCCTCAGATAATGTCAAACGATCTCACTTCCTGTCAGAGATCTGTAAGTTGCATGCCATGAAATACAAATTCATAATGCAAAATCTATATGAAAATAAAAATGCAGAATTTCGATTATTAGTTCATGGGAGTGTTCAAGTTGTAGGTCTCTCAAATTGAGTGCACAGTGTGACCTTTCAGCACAGAACATTACAGGTGTAACAAAACAAAAAAATAAAATAATGTTGATCATCATCTTCCTTCGACCATAGAATTTGTGGACAAGATGCATTCCTGTTGCAACTTGATATCGTGACTCCGCATTTCACTTTTTGAAGGTGAATTTACGCAGTCTCGGCTGAGGAAGTTCTGATTCACCACTCAGCATCAGAACTACGGATAACACGTTTGGTCGGTCGGTTGTGTGGTCCTGCACACAGAGAAGCCCTACCTGAATGCATCTCTTCACTTTTGTTAGTGAAGAAGCATTAACAATCGCTTCATCCGTTAGGTCTAGTCCTCTATCTTCACTCCACAATTGCCATGCCTGTAAGAATTAGAGAGCATAGGGCACATAAATAGACAAAAAGAATATAGAAGATCACTTGAGACTGTATTCCTCACGCTCACATAGGAAAGAAGATTGAAATGCTGGCCAAGGTAGTATAAGCTCGTGTTCTTTTTGCCAGTGACGAACTCAAGTAGCAACACTCCAAAGCTATAGACATCAGATTTCTTAGAAAATATCCCTCCCATGGCATACTCTGGAGACATATATCCTCTGCAATTGATTTGATCATGTCAATCACTCAGGTTTTAGAGTTTCCTAATTGAACTGAATTCATGCACGAAGGCTTGAAACTTACAGTGTTCCAACAACTTTGTGAGTATTTGGCAAAACTTGAGTGCCTTTGAAGATTCGTGCCGGCCCAAAGTCCAAAATTTTTGAGTTCATTTTCTAATCCAATAGAATATTGCTTGCCTTCAAATCTCGATGGATAACTTGTAGGTAAGAATCTCAATAGAGATACAGTAGCGCACTCGTGATTCCTCGAATGATCTGGAAACATATATCCCAGTTGAGTTCTGCTTTCCTTCTTGAATCTAAGCAAGGAAGTAAATAAAAAGAACTCGTAACTTCAAGTGCTACAAAAATATATATTTTTTCCATCAGCTCAAGCAAGACTTGAAGAGAGTGAGACCTACCAAAAAGGAAGGAATCTAACCTTTTGTTTGACAAGTATTCATATACGAAAATTCTTCTTCTCCTTCAATGCAGCAACCCATGAGTCTGACCAGATTTCGATGCTGAAGCTTTGATATGAGAATGATCTCATTCTTAAACTCCTCCATGCCTTGGCCTGAGCTACTGGAAAGTCTTTTGATGGCTATCTCCTTTCCATCATTCAGCTGTCCCTGTTTCCAAACGCATAGAAGTATCAAACCTTGGATAATGTCATAAAATTTCACTAAATGAACTTTTTGCAGAAGGATTTTACCTTATAAACAGGGCCAAACCCTCCTTGGCCAAGTTTATTTGTTGCATCAAAGTTGTCTGTTGCAAGAAGTAAGCTACCAAAATTGAACAGTGTCAATTCAGATGCGTCATCTTGCTTCAGCTGATCTTTCCATGCATTTCCACGTGACATTTCTCCTGTGTTATCAATTATATCCGGTGAGTCAAGAGCCTTAAAAATTTTGGTAAAGTTTCTGGTTTACATTTAATATGAAATTAAGCATTGGACTTGCAATGTTCATACCTCTTTTGCTAGCTCTCCATTTGCAGAGACCAAAAATAGCAGCTCCCATGAACACGATGGCAATTACGGTACTTATGCTGATGGTAAGTTTTGCTTGTGTTGACATACCTGACACAAAAAAAGAATTGCAATATGTGTGATGCAGTTTAAATGAAACTCGTTGTACTCAAACCTCTTATACCTATATTGTCATGTGCGACCCATATATATATATATATATGTCTTCCAGCTGTTGAAAACTCCTGAATATCAATGAGATCTTTAGCCCAGACCAAACACCCTATTGTGCCAACATAAGAACAAGCCAAGCAAGAACAATTATTCAAGCACCAGGTTTGGCATCGTCCTTGATCTCTGATGTCTGATAAATATTCCGCAAAATCAGGCACTTTCATCTGGTTCATCCGCACAAGGACATCTTTCTTCACCTGCATTGGAGCCGACCTGCTTGTGTTCTTCTGACAATTCAATTCTGTTTCTCTAATGCAACCCCCGGTCCAATTTCTGCTGTTCCAGTCTGCTTTCGATCTTGGTGTAAACCCCCTTATGCAACGGCAGATAGGAGAGTTTAGAGAGTTGCACACGCCAAAAGGACCGCAAGTTCCATAAAAATCACAACTGTTGTTCAATGCCGTTCAAATTTTAAGCCAACTCTTGGATCCATCATCCCAATACATCATTGTTTGAATTCCCTCAGGTGAAGTGAAGCCATATACATGCAAAGATTTATTATTATATTCAGCAGAGAAATAAGTGGTTCCCTGATGAGGATCTTGCTGGAGATTGTACCCATTGAAGTATGAGGCATCCATTCCTTGTATGCTGATGAATATTGATTTATCCCATGGTCCACTTCTCCAAAATGGGTTCGAGCCTTTCCAAGACAAGTTGTGGCGGTGTCTCTGATGTAACCCCTGTAACGAAAATTCCAGATGATGGATCATTGTCATTTTTCCAGGAAACTAAATAATTTCCTCCGGTTCTGGTGTTTATTCCTATCTTCATGTTTGGTAGAAAAGTATCAGTTGGATCATCTAAGCTTGCCCATATTTCAATGGAATTCCCGTCATGTAGAACAAAGTTTCCAACATCTGAAAGCATTGCTGTAGTATAGTGTGACTGGACAGAAATATTAGTGGACCAAACTACCTTCTGTTGCTCGTCCACGAGCTTCAGAACCAACTAGCTACGGGTCCCCAGTGAAAATAATTGGGTCTAGGCCCCAACTTCTCTGCAACCTTCTATTTTTGTAACTATCTTCAACATTCTTGAAGGTGATAGCCTTGTCATGAACCACCTTGAGGAGATGGTACTTCATGGCCAAGATCATCAGAGGTTGGTCTCTAAAGATGATACTGTTCCTGTTTTTCCAAACGATATGACAAAGAGTGCGAAAGGAAAAACAGGCAATGCATTTATAGAAGTCTTTGCCCATCAAGTAGGTAGCGGCCCAGCGGAAGTTCTCCCTCCAAGTTCTCTTGCGCCAAGGCAAATTGCATCTGGAAGTCCAAAAGAAAGCAATGCCAGCCGTGACACAGCAATCAAAAAATAGGTGATCAATATATTTTAGGTATATTAGTATAGCTTATTACTCAATTAAAATTTTATTAGAGAATGATGGAAGGGGAAGGAAGAAAAAAAAAACAGAGGAAAATTAAATAAATATAAAGTAGGCAAGAGTATTGCGAGAGTTTTTTTTTTTTTTTTGGTGAAAGGTAATTAATATATTGAAAAGGAACGAGTGAACAAACGAAAGGAAAGAAAAAAAAGAAAAAAAGAAAAAGAACACGGCATCAGAACCCACCCTCAAAAGAACGGATCATAATGAGAGGAGGGATGCCGGAAAGTCACAAAAGTGGCAGCCCACTAACAACTAAGAAAGGAAAGCACGGCATAAACAACCGATAACAGAAACAAAACGCCTACAAGTAGAGAATGAACCCTCCTCCGGACAGTAAGAATAGTTGCATCAGTTGCACTAGCACCAACTGAACCAACTGCACCAACCGCTTTAAACAAACCGCACCAGCTGAAAAACTGGGGGTAGTTAACACTCTTCAGAAAAGATGATCGGGCCATCTTAGCTGCAACCTTCTATTCCTAAAGTTATCTTCAACATTCTTAACAGTGATCGCTTTATCTCTGACCACCTTAAAGAGATGATTCTTCATAGCCGAGACAGAAAAAGCTTGTTCTCGAAATAGTATATTGTTCCTGTTGTTCCAAATAATATAACACAGGAACGAGTGAACAAAGAAAGGAAAGAAGAAAAAGAACACGGCATAAGAACCCACCCTAAAAGGAACGGATCATAATGAGAGGAGGGATGCCGGAAAGCCACAAAAGTGGCAGCCCATTAACAACTAAGAAAGGAAAGCACGGCATGAACAACCGGTAACAAAAACAAAATGCCTACAAGTAGGGAATGAACCATCATCCAAACACTGAGAATAGCTGCATGAGCTGCACTAGCACCAACTGTACCGACTGCACCAACCTCTTTAAACAAACCGCACCGGCTGAAAAACTGGGGGGGGGGGGGTAGTTGACGCTCCTCAGAAAAGATGATCGGGTCAATGCCCCATCTAGTTACAACCGAGAGATTCTCACTCTTTATTTGTAAAAAATTGGTTTATTTATATTGATATGACAATTATATCAAATATTGTACAATGATATAATATGAATATATCCGACTTTATTACCGTAATCATCGGATAGTCGATAGGATATAGTAAAATCTTTAGATTTCATATCACATTCTATGCAGTCTTATCCTGATTAGAAATCCAAACGACCAAACGAAATAAAAATGAAAAACATAGCTATCATCTTCCTTCAACCATTGTATTAGTGATGGTGTTAACAGATTGCTGCGGTGGAATAGCATGATTTGGCATTTCAGTTTGGAAAGTGAATATAGGCTGTCTCGGCTGAGGAAGATCTGATTCACCGCTTAGCATTAGAACCACATTCGTCATGTTTGGTCTATCCATAGCATGGTCCTGGACACAGAGAAGCCCAATGTGGATGCATCTTATTACCTCCACTGGAAAGCTAACGGCAATTGCTTCATCCAGTAGGTCCAATGCTTTGCCTTCACTCCATAATTGCCATGCCTACAGGAGAACACTGTCATAATATTGCAGGGAACTTTTTATATCGATTTAGGTCGGAATTTGGCACTTACGTAGGAAAGGAGATTGAGATATCCCTGATCATACAGGGCTGAGTTCTTTCTCCCACTAACAATCTCCAGTAGCAACACTCCAAAGCTATAGACATCAGACCTCTCGGAAAATATTCCGCCCATAGCGTACTCAGGAGACATATAACCACTGCATTGTATTTACCCTTTTAATTGTATTGAGGGACAACGAGATGAAACATTTCTAAAGTGACAGCCTCGTTGTGCTAAATCAATCATTTCTATATGCTTTCGAAAGATCGACTTAAAAGATTGACTATTCGAGTAGGGCTAGAGAACTTACAAGGTTCCAACAATTTTGTGAGTGTTCACCATAATTTGAGTGCCCTCGAACATTCGTGCCAGCCCAAAATCTGAAATTTTTGGGTTCATCTTTTCATCCAAGAGAATATTGCTCACTTTTAAGTCACGGTGTATGACCCTAAGGCAAGAATCTCGATGGAGGTAGAGAAGCCCCCTTGCAATTCCCTCAATAATTTGGAATCGTTTGCCCCAGTCGAGTTCTGCCTTCTTTTCTGAATCTAACAAACATAACAAACACGAAGAGTTTTCATATTTTTTTGCTATTTCGAAAAATAAATTACTAAAAAGTAGTTATTCAGAGAGAAAAACCAACCAAAAAGAAAGGAGTCCAAGCTTTTGTTTGGCAAGTACTCGTATACCAAAATTTTTTCATCTCCTTCAGTGCAGCAACCAATGAGTTTAACCAAATTTCGATGTTGGAGTTTTGATATTAGGACTATCTCATTCTCGAACTCTTGAACACCTTGGGCCGAGCTACTAGAAAGTCTTTTCACAGCTACCTCTTTCCCATCATTCATCTTTCCCTGTTTCACAAATCACGTAGCTTTTAGACCTTGAACTATCTCTATATTTTCCATTTAATGAATTTCCTGCAAAATGGTTTTACCTTGTAAACAGAGCCAAACCCTCCTTGCCCGAGTTTACTTGTCGTGCTGAACTTGCTTGTAGCAAGTAGTATGCTATCAAAACTGAAAACAGTCAATTCCAGTGCATCATCTTCCTTCAATTGCTCTTTCCATGCATTTCCTTGTAGCAGTTTGCCCGACTTTTCAGGTTTACCTAGCAAGTCAAGGAGCCTTAAGATTTTTCTGAAGTTTTTCGTGTTTATTATTGGTGAAGAATCAGCTTACAATCTTCATAGCAACATAAGATTAAACAAAATAGGAGCACAACCCTCTGAAATCACTGATGTGACTCTTTTTTAGTACCTCTTTTCTTAGCTCTCCATTTGCAAAGACCAAAAACAAATACTGCAAAGAACAGGATCCCAGAAACAGTACTCAGGCTGATGATAACGGCTTTCTGTGACGATCCTCCTTAAAAGGGAAAGAGAGTTATGCAAAAGACAATTGATGTTGACTCAAACGCATCTCAATGAAACCATTTCTAACCTGTTTCTACATGTGCAACTCGAACAAATAGATTTTCTCCATCTGTGGAAAATTCCTCAAGATCGATGAGGTTTTCTTTAGTCCAAACCATACACCCGATGGTGCTGACATAAGAATAAGCCAAGCAAGAACAGTTGCTTAGGCACCAGCTTAAACATCCTTCTTTATCTCCAATGTCTGATAAATAATCCTCAGAGTCAGGTAGTTTCATCCGGCTCATTTGCCAAAAGGCATCTTTCTTTACAATTGTTGAAGCCGATGTGCTTGTGTTTTTCTGGCAATACAATTCTGTCTCTCTTACACATCCTCCGGTCCAGTTTCCACTGTTCCATTCTTCATTTGACTTTGGCACAAACCCATTTAAGCATCTGCAAATAGGCAAACTCATTGAGTTACAAACTCCAAAGGGACCACAAGTTCCATAAGTCCCGCAAGTATTGTTCGGTTCTGTCCAAAGTGTCAACCACACCTTAGCTCCATCATTCCAGTACATTATCTTAAGCAATCCTCCAGGCAAAACAGACATGTATGCATAGGTCTGCTTGTGTAAATAAATAGATAAGTAAGTGGTCCCCTGCTGAATATCTTGCTCGACATTGATTGCACTCGAGTACGATCGGATCATGTTGTTTATGCCGATAAATTTCGATTTGTCCCATTGTCCGCCTCTCCAGTAAGGGGTGGAACCATTCCAAATGAAAGGTTGAGGCGGCGTCTCCGATGTTACCCCAGTCAAGAACCTTCCAGGGGACGGATCACTGTCGCTTCTCCAGGAAATTAAATAGAGTTTCTCCCCAGTCCTGGCATTTACTCCCATCTTCATGCCCGGAAGAAGAGTATCTGTCGGATCATCGAAGCTTGTCCATATTTTACTATAATTTGCATCCTGCAGTACAAACTTTCCACTATCTAATAGCGCCGCCGAAGTATGATTTGACCAACTAGAGACATTGGTAGACCAAACTATATGTTGTTGTCCATCCATGAGGTTCAAATTCCCATCACTACCTATCGTTAATTTTGCAGACCTATCTGTGGACACAAGCGGCCGTTCCCTATTGACCACCCACACTATCTTAGAAGGCGGCAAGTTCTTGTACCATATGCCAACATACTGATTTTCTGACCCCCTCGGCGTGAAGAACCCAAGCTCGAAGATTTGTCCAGAGGAGACGAGGGTTTGGTTCGGAAAGAGTGGCTCCGATGCAGTAATATTGTAAGCCGAAACGCTGGTTCCATGACTTGCCTGAAGTAGAAAGACGATGACCAAGCAAGAGCACCAAGACATCATGAGCCGCATGATAAGAATGACTGAATGAACCTGGTGAGTTCGGTGGGTCGGTTGATTCTTCACTTTCTGTCGATCAAGGATAGATGAACGAGATTTCCCGTGAGGCGAGAGGCCTTGGTGCTCAAAGGGGGCTGAAACACAATGGTTTCCGGAAGACCACATGTTCATTACCTATTCAATGTGGGGGTTATTCCTCGCCGCTGTTCAAATTTGACTCGGCATCTCAGTTCACATATTCGAATTGCTTATGTGTTGACCAAGACATCCACGTGTTAGGTTGGCGTGAGAACAAGGGTAAAGGCTCCATACAATCACCTCACCTCAGCCGTGCTAACCACGGTTTTGCGCCACCCTTCCAACATGGAAGGGAGGAGATGAGGGTTTCGAATCCCCACCTTCTCGGAGGATTGGGGTGGGGACAATTTAGTTTCAAGTGTGGATTTTGACTTACATGCCCTGTAATAAGGCAAGGCAAAAGTCTAAGAGTGAGATTTAGAGTAGGAATAAAATTAGATCGAAAAAAAAAAAAAAAAAAAAAAAAAAAAAAAAAAAAAAAAAAATCAGTCGTGCTGAGAAAATGTCAAATCTTTGGTATCTTTTCTGATCTAACCATCAATTTCAAGTGATTATACATGAATTCTGAACACTTCTTCCAACCAAACGCAATGGTCTTTTATTATTGCTATTATTATTAATTGTTCCAACAACGTGCAATAATATCCATATACTTTTAATTAATTTGAATTCATATCAAACCAAGCTTTGAGATGAGTTTACTAAGCCATTTAAGTAGATGAGTTGTTTTTTATTATTGAACCTTAAACAAATTCTGGTAGTACCTTAAAAGCTTGTTTTGATTGTTCTTGCAGGACAATTAACTCTATCCCAATCTAAGCTTATGTCCCATCGAAATCGAGGTGCATAGATTTCATTTCTTTAGGCGATATTTATATAGTTATAAATAACTTCACATTAATTAGTTCATTGCTTGTTGAAGTTTGGAAATTTGACAATAAATAAACAAACTCCTTTTTTTTGAAAAGTCGGGCTTTTATCTGAAATAGCCCACACCAAACTGAACTGATTCAGCTGAATAATTTGTGATTTAGGTCTAGCCCACTAATTGAGCCCAGAAAATTTACTCTCGATCTGTTTGGGCTCAGCTGAAAAATCGCTCTAGGCTTAGCCAGCAAAGCTCTTTGCACCCTCTGCTTCCTACCCGAGCCTTGACTTAGTGCATTGCTACCTTCGTAGTTGATTTGATACATGAGTAGACTACTCATATATTAGCTGATAAACACAGATATATGTCTACTAGCTAATATATTAGGGTGCGTTTTCTTCTGGACGCTGCGATCTCAAGTCAGTTGATGTGTACTATTGAGCGGCCATAGAAATAGCCTTCTTGACTCGTTGACTGGACCACGACAACGACTAAAGAAACTCTCGCTTGTATCCGGGTCCACGAGTCCAAAATAATTACGTCCGCTGATCATGTGTCCACTTTACATTAGTCCACATGATCAACTATGCAAATGGATCCGAGCCACGTGTACCCAGATCCGAACAAATTTGCGCACGGACAA
Source organism: Eucalyptus pauciflora (assembly GCA_007663325.1). NCBI lineage: Eukaryota > Viridiplantae > Streptophyta > Magnoliopsida > Myrtales > Myrtaceae > Eucalyptus > Eucalyptus pauciflora. The sequence continues at coordinate 681,522 of VMYD01000040.1, forward strand.
ACCCCTTGCTCCCGCATTAGCAATTTGTCTCCTTTCTTTTCAGTTTAGCCAAGATATCGGCGATGGTTTCCCATGTCGATCGCAACAACTTCAACTCCAAAAGCCATACTGTTTGATTCTCCGAATCAAGCCGCTTGGGGCATTGAGAACAGCTCGATTGCATCTTCAGAAGTTCGTTCGATTTCAAGTATTTCAGTGATGATGCATTTGCTATGATGGTGCATTGAAATGAAGCAATCCTTGTTGTTTTTCTGGCTTTATGGCAAAAGGGTTCCAGAAAAATTGTGAATGGAGTTACCGATGATGATCTTGACGGGATTGTTAAGTGTTTTCCGTTTTGATGATGCACTTAAATTGGGCTAGTGGTGCTTATAGGGTGGTTCTTGTTGAACTACCTGGGCTAATTTACCGGTTTATGTTCTTAACGAAATCGAATTTAAGTTTAGGTTTCGATTCAAACAGTCAATTTCATCGGCCATCAGAGAGCTACAAACCAATGCCACTTGATCATGTGGCTGTTTAAGGGCCTATTTGTTTCCACTTTCGAGAACAACTGATTCAATTTTTTTATTCTTGGAAACAAAAAAAGAATATAAATCTGTTTGATAAATTTTTTATTCCCAATAATAAAAATCTATTTTTTTGCTTGTAAGAATAGATTTGGAATAGAATCAAAAAGTAGAAAAAAGTAACTTATTGTTCCCGAAAACACTTCCTAAAATCTATTTTTGTTTTATTCTCCTCTCTTCTTCTCTTTTCTTCTTCTCTTTCCTTTTCTTCTTCGGCTAGATGAGGGCCAGCGACCTTACTGGAGCGTCACCGGCTCCCAGCGACACCGAGTCACAGAGAGGCTCATCGGCCCAAGCCTCGCCTTGGCTGGGCGAGGTTGAGCTTAGCCCCTCGCGTAGCCATGGCGAGGCTTGGCCTCCCCAATCAACGCGAGGCTTAGCCTTGCCAAGCCAAAGCAAGGCCGACCTCAAGCCCAGCCTCGTGTTGCTTGGGCAAGGTTGAGGCTCGCCCAGCCATTCGCTAGCCACCGCCATGGCCGGTGATTGGCAACAAAGAAAGAGGAAGGAGAAGAGAAAAAGAAGAAAATATAATAAAAGTATTAAAAAATTAAAAGAAATTAAAGATCCTACCAAAAGCATTTCTATCTCGGGATTAGAAGTTTTGTGAAGTTACCAGACGCTTTCTTTTACTTAGAAATTATTCCCGAGAATGGAATCATAAAAAATTGTTCATTGTAACAAAATCATTATCAAACACGCTTTAAGTGGCAAATCCCACAAGATAAATTTGCCTCATGCAACTAGTGCACAAAGTTAACTCAACCTTCTAATGTACAAATAATATAAGAGGGGTCGAAGCTACTTCCCATCATATGTGCACTGAAAGTCCTAAAATTTATCATAAAATTACAATTGAGTCCTTAAACTTTCAAAAGTGCAATCAAGTTTTAAAATATGTTAAATTAGTACAATTTAGTCTTTTTGTTAACATTATCAATTTGTCTAACGAAAAATGCCGGCATGCCATTTTAAAATTATTTTCTCTCTCCTACAAGGAATTTTTTATTAATTTTACTTCCTATCTTATTGAAATTGTATTTAAAAATAAAATAATTAAAAAATGGAAAAAGATAATAAAAAAAAAAAGAAGAAGATAAAGATAAAGATTCCTACTAAGGCTACCGCTGCTGCCCATTGCCGAAGGGGCTAGCAAAGGTTGCTAGAGGGCCACCTCGGGGCAAGGCCCCACTGGCCCCACCTAGACTAAGTCGAGGGCGCCTAGATCTAGGAGACACCGGTGACCATCACCAAGCTTGGGCAAGTCCTAGCCAACCCTTGCCTAGGGCCGGTGACACTTGCCTAGATATGGGTGACGCCTCATTAGCCCTCACTTGGGGCCAACGCGGCTCACCCATATTTGGACGATGCAAGCCCTCACTACTGGCGATGGGCGGTAGTAGCAAAGGCCACTGGTGAGTCCTTGTCCTTTCTATTTTCTTTTATTCTATTTTTTAAAATTATTTAAAAAATTTTAGTTTTTTAATATTATTTAAATAATATTGGAAGAAAAATTAATAAAAAATGTCACGTGAAAGAGAAAAATTAATTTTAAAATGTCACGTCAACATTTTCCGTTAAACAAATTGACAGTGTTAACGGAATGACTCAATTGCACAAATTTGACAAGTCTTATGACTTGGTTGCACTCTTTAAAAGTTTTATGACTCAATTATACTTTCGTAATAAGTTTTAAGACTTCTAGTATAAATATCTTGAATTTTTTTTTTACCATCTTTGTTTGTAAATGCAATAGCACTAGTTTCATGTTCAATGAAGCTAGATTTGATTATGGTTCTTAACAAAGGGCTAACTCTTGAGTCTTGAGTACTTCAGTTTAAGGTTCGCATGGCTTTGATTTTGATCGCTAGCTAACATTAGCCTTTTGTCACACCCCGAATCCTATAGGGATGAGAGGGTGAAAAGGCCATCCTTCCATCCTAAGAACGCAATCTTAAACTATACTTGAAAGTCCAACTCTCACAAGTTCTTGTCAATATCGCTCTCTCTATTGGTCGCTAACCGAAGAACCTAAAAAGATTAGGAAAAGAATGGGCTAAACAACCATAACTCAATGAATAGTGCATATCTTTTCTAAGTAAATTGAGCACCCACTATGCATATCTATAAAATAATATCAAAATTCATTTATTTCAATTCCAGTATACAATATATACATAATATCAATAATGAATTATGAACTTTCAACAAAACTTTTTTATGAAATAGCTTTCTGATGTTGATTGTGGATTGCTGGAGGAAGATGCCAATTAATATTGCTTATATTATTGTGATGAGAACCCATTAAGAGGGTAGTAAGTAAATTATTTCAACACGTCCTTCTAGGCCGAACCGCCGGCTGATATAGGTGGTAGACTTAGTCGCTTATGTCACGGCGTTAAATGTGACTATAGTTTGATGGGGTGAGCACTAGATTAGTCGATGGAATGAACCATTGATGTATGATTTGATGAGATTAGTCAATGGATTAGATCATTGATGGTTGTGTGTTATTGTTAAGTAGGTTTTATTGACTAATCTTATACGTATAAAGTTTTGTTGGAAAATCATACAGTTTCCAATGCTTTACGTATATCGTATAATGAGTTTGAGATGATGACTTGTGATCATTTTTAAAGTGATGTAAAGTGATTGTTCAATCTGCTTAGAAAAAAAATATTACTCATTGAGCCATTGTAACTTATTTTTTTCATTTACTTGCTTTTTAGGTTCTTCAGCGAGCCACAAGCAGGTCATGAGCGTTATCGTTAGCAAGTGGAGGACTTTTGGATGGTGGGAACTTTTGGGTATGGGATTTATGTAGCTAATGAGCTTTTGAGTTAATTTTGTTAGATATGTGTATATATCGTGTTGGTAGATTATAGAAAACTCTAATATTGTTACCAAATGACTTTTTATCAAATATATATACATATACATAGATATGTATGTATATATTTTGATATCATGTTGAGGTTGTGTCCCTTGAAAAAAGGATGGTCATGTGTTGCCCCTGTCCTTGTGGAATCGGAGTGCGACAATTGTGGTCTCAACACAATGGCTTGTAACAAAGTGACCAAGATTCTTCTCTTGGTAAGGCCTCCCCTTACAAAGTCAATGGCTCAGCTTAGAAGGATATCTTGAACTAGTATGCATACCCAAAAACTCCTCACTAGCTTTACAATCGTATTGAGAATCAAACAACTATGCTCCAATACTAGAATCCCATCTCATAAATCAAACAAATAACTTTTCACAATGTAGCTCATCCGCCATTTTTAAATCATTCATAAACCATTTTATAAACCAGTTCACAAAGTAGTTACATACATACATATATATGACTTTATAATACCTCGTATAACACACCTTTTAAACATGTGTAAATAACCAAAGACTATTAAATGCTCGATCCAAACTTTTATGCAACAAAAATGTCATTTCATAACTCATACGATAGTTTTTTTTTTTTGTCTGTCCTATTCTATTGCTATCCTACACTCACTCTCAGACTTTTGCCCTGCCTCTTACAGGGCGTGGGAGTCGAAACCCACTCTTGAAACTTACGCGTCCCCACCCTGAATGACACTAAAAGTGCTAAAAGTTATGTACGATGCTCATTTTAGTGCCAAAAGTTTTCTACGGATCACTTAAGTGTCAACTTTGATTTGGGTTGCTAGAACTCTGATATAGCCATATTTGATTAAATTCTCAATCCTGCGTGGCATATAATCCCTAAATAACGTTATATAGCAAGCTGAAAAGTGATTACTTCAATGCTAGCCACCATTAAAAATGATTATTTTAGTATCAATCAAAGTTAAAAAGCGATCACGTCGGTACCAAAAAAATGTCATCTCAAATAAAAATTTGAATTATGAAAGTCACGTAATTTCTTTGATCGAAATTTCTTGTCGAAGGCGCTTTGGTGATCCTTTTTTTTCTAATTTAGCACTTAAGTTAGTTGATGAAATTTTTTGGCACTAGAGTAAGTGTCGTAAACAATTTTTGACACTTCTAAGCTCCATTCGGTAACATTTTAATTTTACTATTTGTTTGTTCTTTTATTTCTCCGAATAGAAAAAAAATAGAAATCCATTTAATAACATCAGTTAATTTTTCTATTTCTCAAAATAGAAAAGTGGTCGGAGAATAGATTTGCAACAAAAATAAGAATTTTTTTTAAAAAAATAACTTCTTATTATGGGGAATAATTTCTGGAATAAGTCATTTGTTTCTTTTCTTTTTTTCTTTTCTTCTTCTTCCTCTTCTAACTAGTCCACCTTCTACTGCCCGCTGCTCGTTGTTGCCCGAGAAAGAAGAACATAGGTAAAAAAAAAAAAAAAACGAAAAAAAAATCTCAAAAAATTATTAAAAATTAAAAGAAATTCTACGTCAAAAAAAAAAATAGTAGGTTGTACCAAAATACATTAATGTTCTTTTTCTATTTCGAAAATAAAAATTTTGTCAATTACCAAATGTTTTTTTTTTTTTACTCAGAAACTATTCTAGGGAATAGAATTAGAAAAAACTACTCTTGAAAATAAATTATTTCCGGGAATAGAAATGTTACCATACGCACCCCTAGTGTCATTCTTCCACTAAACCATATTACTTTTGAACTATGAGTTTATAAACCCAAAGAACATCTAACCCTACTTACTGAAAACGTTGAAACTGACTTACAGAGGTTACTCGAGTTGATGCACTCATAATCTTATCAATTATTCGAAAATGATGTTAAAATTTGAGTAAAACATTATTCCAACGAATGACTTGACTAAAACATGTCCAACCATTAATGTATCGACACCTAAACGCTACAAAGAAGCTTGTTTATGGCGTATGTTTGTCTTTTGCTATTGCACGTATTATCTGTTACAAGTAGCTTGCACACAAAACTTTGAAATTTCATTCCAAACAAACCTACTTCAAAATTGAGTTTCGTCAAAGTCTGCCACTCCACAAAGCCTTAGACTACCATTTCCACAAAAATCATAACTCAAAAACTTCTTAATTGAACCTCATAGTTTAAAATTTGCATAACTCAAAATTTGTGCCATAACTTCCAAAATTACTCCAATTAGACATGTAATCAGCGTGAATACTTACTAGGTGTTATGCTTCATAGTTAATTTGGTTAGTCGATGTGTCTGGATCGGTTACACATGTACAATTTTTTCCTCCTTCTCTCTTCTTCCCCTTTTTCCTTCTTCACGGTCGAGCTTCTCGTTTTTCCTCTTTTACTTGTTCTATCGCTGCTTTGACTTCACGTGAGATATGTAGAGAAGAAAAAATGAAGATGGGCTGAGTTTGTCTATTAAAGACATGGGCCTGGGCTTGATGGGGCCATCTATTACACCTTCCATCTACATGCGAAGCTCCTCTGAACAAAGTGCTCCATCATTCAAGCTTTGGGCCACTTTATGTTTTCTTTCATCTTCTTGGATAACTCAGAGTTACTCAAATAAACACTAGGCTACAGTTGTGAGTTAGGATGAAATTCAGAATATGATAATATATATCATATCTTGCATTTGGTATTTGTTCAAGATATGATAAAGTCGGATATAAGAGAGATATAAGCCGAATTAAATCATTCCATGAAGGAGGTGGGATATAGGTGGATAAAATTCATAATATCCATAATAAGAAATTCAAACTTCTTAAATTAACAAAATTAAAATTATCTTTCAATATAAAAAATATTTGATTTCTAATATAAGAAATTCAAAATAACAAAAAAAATAGTGTTTTCTTATTTTTATTTATATTTTTTAATTTAATTCTATCTTAAACATATTTTAGGTATATTAGTATAGCTTATTACTTAATTTAAATTTTATTAGAGAATGATGGAAGGGGAAGAATAAAAAAAAAAATTAATTAAAAAGAGGAAAATTAAATAATAAATAAATAAATATAAAGTAGGCAAGAGTATTACGAGAGATTCTCACTCTCTATTTGTAAAAAAAATTGGTTTATTTATACTGATATGACGGTTATAACAAACAATGTACCCAATGATATAATATGGATATATCTGACTTTATTACCGTAATCATCGAACAATCGATAGGACATAGTAAAATCTTTAGATTTCATATCATATTCTATGTAGTCCTATCCTAATTTGGAAATCCAAACGACCAAACGTAATCTAATGTCTAAGAAAATAACAACAAAATCAGCTGCAAACGATAGAAAGTAAAAATGAAAAAACATAGCCGTCATCTTCCTTCAACCATTGTATTAGTGATGGTGTTAATAGACCAGATGCTTTGTTGCTGCGGTGGAATAACATGATTTGGCATTTCAGTTTGGAAAGTGAATATAGGCTGTCTCGGCTGAGGAAGATCTGATTCACCGCTTAGCATTAGAACCACATTCGTCATGTTTGGTCTATCCATAGCATGGTCCTGGACACAGAGAAGCCCAATGTGGATGCATCTTATTACCTCCACTGGAAAGCTAACAGCAATTGCTTCATCCAGTAGGTCCAATGCTTTAACTTCACTCCATAATTGCCATGCCTACAGGAGAACACTATCATAATATTGCAGGGAACTTTTTATATCGATTAAGGTTGGAATTTGGCACTTACGTAGGAAAGGAGATTGAGATATCCCTGATCATACAGGGCCGAGTTCTTTCTGCCACTAACAATCTCCAGTAGCAACACTCCAAAGCTATAGACATCAGACCTCTCGGAAAATATTCCACCCATAGCGTACTCGGGAGACATATAACCACTGCATTGATTTGAACTTAGTATTTACCCTTTTAATTGTATTGAGGGACAACGAGATGAAACATTTCTAAAGTGAAAGCCTCGTTGTGCTAAATCAATCATTTCTATATGCTTTCGAAAGATCGACTTAAAAGATTGACTATTCGAGTAGGGCTAGAGAACTTACAAGGTTCCAACAATTTTGTGAGTGTTCACCATAATTTGAGTGCCCTCGAACATTCGTGCCAGCCCAAAATCTGAAATTTTTGGGTTCATCTTTTCATCCAAGAGAATATTGCTCACTTTTAAGTCACGGTGTATGACCCTAAGGCAAGAATCTCGATGGAGATAGAGAAGCCCCCTTGCAATTCCCTCAATAATTTGGAATCGTTTGCCCCAGTCGAGTTCTGCCTTCTTTTTTGAATCTAACAAACATAACAAACACGAACAGTTTTCATATTTTTGTGCTATTTCGAAAAATAAATTACTAAAAAGTAGTTATTTAGAGAGAAAAACCAACCAAAAAGAAAGGAGTCCAAGCTTTTGTTTGGCAAGTACTCGTATACCAAAATTTTTTCATCTCCTTCAGTGCAGCAACCAATGAGTTTAACCAAATTTCGATGTTGGAGTTTTGATATTAGGACTATCTCATTCTCGAACTCTTGAACACCTTGGGCCGAGCTACTAGAAAGTCTTTTCACAGCTACCTCTTTCCCATCATTCATCTTTCCCTGTTTCACAAATCACGTAGCTTTTAGACCTTGAACTATCTCTATATTTTCCATTTAATGAATTTCCTGCAAAATGGTTTTACCTTGTAAACAGAGCCAAACCCTCCTTGCCCGAGTTTACTTGTCGTGCTGAACTCGCTTGTAGCAAGTAGTATGCTATCAAAACTGAAAACAGTCAATTCCAGTGCATCATCTTCCTTCAATTGCTCTTTCCATGCATTTCCTTGTAGCAGTTTGCCCGACTTTTCAGGTTTACCTAGCAAGTCAAGGAGCCTTAAGATTTTTCTGAAGTTTTTCGTGTTTATTATTGGTGAAGAATCAGCTTACAATCTTCATAGCAACATAAGATTAAACAAAATAGGAGCACAACCCTCTGAAATCACCGATGTGACTCTTTTTTAGTACCTCTTTTCTTAGCTCTCCATTTGCAAAGACCAAAAACAAATACTGCAAAGAACAGGATCCCAGAAACAGTACTCAGGCTGATGATAACGGCTTTCTGTGACGATCCTCCTTAAAAGGGAAAGAGAGTTATGCAAAAGACAATTGATGTTGACTCAAACGCATCTCAATGAAACCATTTCTAACCTGTTTCTACATGTGCAACTCGAACAAATAGATTTTCTCCATCTGTGGAAAATTCCTCAAGATCGATGAGGTTTTCTTTAGTCCAAACCATACACCCGATGGTGCTGACATAAGAATAAGCCAAGCAAGAACAGTTGCTTAGGCACCAGCTTAAACATCCTTCTTTATCTCCAATGTCTGATAAATAATCCTCAGAGTCAGGTAGTTTCATCCGGCTCATTTGCCAAAAGGCATCTTTCTTTACAATTGTTGAAGCCGATGTGCTTGTGTTTTTCTGGCAATACAATTCTGTCTCTCTTACACATCCTCCGGTCCAGTTTCCACTGTTCCATTCTTCATTTGACTTTGGCACAAACCCATTTAAGCATCTGCAAATAGGCAAACTCATTGAGTTACAAACTCCAAAGGGACCACAAGTTCCATAAGTCCCGCAAGTATTGTTCGGTTCTGTCCAAAGTGTCAACCACACCTTAGCTCCATCATTCCAGTACATTATCTTAAGCAATCCTCCAGGCAAAACAGACATGTATGCATAGGTCTGCTTGTGTAAATAAATAGATAAGTAAGTGGTCCCCTGCTGAATATCTTGCTCGACATTGATTGCACTCGAGTACGATCGGATCATGTTGTTTATGCCGATAAATTTCGATTTGTCCCATTGTCCGCCTCTCCAGTAAGGGGTGGAACCATTCCAAATGAAAGGTTGAGGCGGCGTCTCCGATGTTACCCCAGTCAAGAACCTTCCAGGGGACGGATCACTGTCGCTTCTCCAGGAAATTAAATAGAGTTTCTCCCCAGTCCTGGCATTTACTCCCATCTTCATGCCCGGAAGAAGAGTATCTGTCGGATCATCGAAGCTTGTCCATATTTTACTATAATTTGCATCCTGCAGTACAAACTTTCCACTATCTAATAGCGCCGCCGAAGTATGATTTGACCAACTAGAGACATTGGTAGACCAAACTATATGTTGTTGTCCATCCATGAGGTTCAAATTCCCATCACTACCTATCGTTAATTTTGCAGACCTATCTGTGGACACAAGCGGCCGTTCCCTATTGACCACCCACACTATCTTAGAAGGCGGCAAGTTCTTGTACCATATGCCAACATACTGATTTTCTGACCCCCTCGGCGTGAAGAACCCAAGCTCGAAGATTTGTCCAGAGGAGACGAGGGTTTGGTTCGGAAAGAGTGGCTCCGATGCAGTAATATTGTAAGCCGAAACGCTGGTTCCATGACTTGCCTGAAGTAGAAAGACGATGACCAAGCAAGAGCACCAAGACATCATGAGCCGCATGATAAGAATGACTGAATGAACCTGGTGAGTTCGGTGGGTCGGTTGATTCTTCACTTTCTGTCGATCAAGGATAGATGAACGAGATTTCCCGTGAGGCGAGAGGCCTTGGTGCTCAAAGGGGGCTGAAACACAATGGTTTCCGGAAGACCACATGTTCATTACCTATTCAATGTGGGGGTTATTCCTCGCCGCTGTTCAAATTTGACTCGGCATCTCAGTTCACATATTCGAATTGCTTATGTGTTGACCAAGACATCCACGTGTTAGGTTGGCGTGAGAACAAGGGTAAAGGCTCCATACAATCACCTCAGCCGTGCTAACCACGGTTTTGCGCCACCCTTCCAACATGGAAGGGAGGAGACGAGGGTTTCGAATCCCCACCTTCTCGGAGGATTGGGGTGGGGACAATTTAGTTTCAAGTGTGGATTTTGACTTACATGCCCTGTAATAAGGCAAGGCAAAAGTCTAAAAGTGAGATTTAGAGTAGGAATAAAATTAGATCGAAAAAAAAAAAATAAAAAAAATAAAAAACTCAGTCGTGCTGAGAAAATGTCAAATCTTTGGTATCTTTTCTGATCTAACCATCAATTTCAAGTGATTATACATGAATTCTGAACACTTCTTCCAACCAAACGCAATGGTCTTTTATTATTGCTATTATTATTAATTGTTCCAACAAAGTGCGATAATATCCATATACTTTTAATTAATTTGAATTCATATCAAACCAAGCTTTGAGATGAGTTTACTAAGCCATTTAAGTAGATGAGTTGTTTTTTATTATTGAACCTTAAACAAATTCTGGCAGTACCTTAAAAGCTTGTTTTGATTGTTCTTGCAGGACAATTAACTCTATCCCAATCTAAGCTTATGTCCCATCGAAATCGAGGTGCATAGATTTCATTTCTTTAGGCGATATTTATATAGTTATAAATAACTTCACATTAATTAGTTCATTGCTTGTTGAAGTTTGGAAATTTGACAATAAATAAACAAACTCCTTTTTTTTGAAAAGTCGGGCTTTTATCTGAAATAGCCCACACCAAACTGAACTGATTCAGCTGAATAATTTGTGATTTAGGTCTAGCCCACTAATTGAGCCCAGAAAATTTACTCTCGATCTGTTTGGGCTCAGCTGAAAAATCGCTCTAGGCTTAGCCAGCAAAGCTCTTTGCACCCTCTGCTTCCTACCCGAGCCTTGACTTAGTGCATTGCTACCTTCGTAGTTGATTTGATACATGAGTAAACTACTCATATATTAGCTGATAAACACAGATATATGTCTACTAGCTAATATATTAGGGTGCGTTTTCTTCTGGACGCTGCGATCTCAAGTCAGTTGATGTGTACTATTGAGCGGCCATAGAAATAGCCTTCTTGACTCGTTGACTGGACCACGACAACGACTAAAGAAACTCTCGCTTGTATCCGGGTCCATGAGTCCAAAATAATTACGTCCGCGGATCATGTGTCCTCTTTACATTAGTCCACATGATCAACTATGCAAATGGATCCGAGCCACGTGTACCCAGATCCGAACAAATTTGCACACGGACAAACCCCTTGCTCCCGCATTCACAATTTGTCTCCTTTCTTTTTCAGTTTAGCCAAGATATCGGCGATGGTTTCCCATGTCGATCGCAACAACTTCAACTCCAAAAGCCATACTGTTTGATTCTCCGAATCAAGCCGCTTGGGGCATTGAGAACAGCTCGATTGCATCTTCAGAAGTTCGTTCGATTTCAAGTATTTCAGTGATGATGCATTTGCTATGATGGTGCATTGAAATGAAGCAATCCTTGTTGTTTTTCTGGCTTTATGGCAAAAGGGTTCCAGAAAAATTGTGAATGGAGTTACCGATGATGATCTTGACGGGATTGTTAAGTGTTTTCCGTTTTGATGATGCACTTAAATTGGGCTAGTGGTGCTTATAGGGTGGTTCTTGTTGAACTACCTGGGCTAATTTACCGATTTATGTTCTTAACGAAATCGAATTTAAGTTTAGGTTTCGATTCAAACAGTCAATTTCATCGGCCATCAGAGAGCTACAAACCAATGCCACTTGATCATGTGGCTGTTTAACGGCCTATTTGTTTCCACTTTCGAGAACAACTGATTCAATTTTTTTATTCTTGGAAACAAAAAAAGAATAGAAATTTGTTTGATAAATTTTTTATTCTCAATAATAAAAATCTATTTTTTTGCTTTTAAGAATAGATTTGGAATAGAATCAAAAAGTAGAAAAAAGTAACTTATTGTTCCCGAAAACACTTTCTAAAATCTATTTTTGTTTTATTCTCCTCTCTTCTTCTCTTTTCTTCTTCTCTTTCCTTTTCTTCTTCGGCTAGATGAGGGCCAGCGACCTTACTGGAGCGTCACCGGCTCCCAGCGACACCGAGTCACAGAGAGGCTCATCGGCCCAAGCCTCGCCTTGGCTGGGCGAGGTTGAGCTTAGCCCCTCGCGTAGCCATGGCGAGGCTTGGCCTCCCCAATCGACGTGAGGCTTAGCCTTGCCAAGCCAAAGCAAGGCCGACCTCAAGCCCAGCCTCGTGTTGCTTGGGCAAGGTTGAGGCTCGCCTAGCCATTCGCTAGCCACCGCCATGGCCGGTGATTGGCAACAAAGAAAGAGGAAGGAGAAGAGAAAAATAAGAAAATATAATAAAAGTATTAAAAAATTAAAAGAAATTAACGATCCTACCAAAAGCATTTCTATCTCGGGATTAGAAGTTTTGTGAAGTTACCAGACGCTTTCTTTTACTTAGAAATTATTCCCGAGAATGGAATCAGAAAAAATTGTTCATTGTAACAAAATCATTATCAAACACGCTTTAAGTGGCAAATCCCACAAGATAAATTTGCCTCATGCAACTAGTGCACAAAGTTAACTCAACCTTCTAATGTACAAATTATATAAGAGGGGTCGAAGCTACTTCCCATCATATGTGCACTGAAAGTCCTAAAATTTATCATAAAATTACAATTGAGTCCTTAAACTTTCAAAAGTGCAATCAAGTTTTAAAATATGTTAAATTAGTACAATTTAGTCTTTTTGTTAACATTATCAATTTGTCTAATGAAAAATGCCGGCATGCCATTTTAAAATTATTTTCTCTCTCCTACAAGGAATTTTTTATTAATTTTACTTCCTATCTTATTGAAATTGTATTTAAAAATAAAATAATTAAAAAATGGAAAAAGATAATAAAAAAAAGAAGAAGATAAAGATAAAGATTCCTACTAAGGCTACCGCTGCTGCCCATTGCCGAAGGGGCTAGCAAAGGTTGCTAGAGGGCCACCTCGGGGCAAGGCCCCACCGGCCCCACCTAGACTAAGTCGAGGGCGCCTAGATCTAGGAGACACCGGTGACCATCACCAGGCTTGGGCAAGTCCTAGCCAACCCTTGCCTAGGGCTAGTGAGACTTGCCTAGATATGGGTGACGCCTCATTAGCCCTCACTTGGGGCCAACGCGGCTCACCCATATTTGGGCGATGCAAGCCCTCACTACTAGCGATGGGCGGTAGTAGCAAAGGCCACTGGTGAGTCCTTGTCCTTTCTATTTTCTTTTATTCTATTTCTTAAAATTATTTAATTTTTTTTAGTTTTTTAATATTATTTAAATAATATTGGAAGAAAAATTAATAAAAAATGTCACGTGAAAGAGAAAAATTAATTTTAAAATGTCACGTCAACATTTTCCGTTAAACAAATTGACAGTGTTAACGGAATGACTCAATTGCACAAATTTGACAAGTCTTATGACTTGGTTGCACTCTTTAAAAGTTTTATGACTCAATTATACTTTCGTAATAAGTTTTAAGACTTCTAGTATAAATATCTTGAATTTTTTTTTTACCATCTTTGTTTGTAAATGCAATAGCACTAGTTTCATGTTCAATGAAGCTAGATTTGATTATGGTTCTTAACAAAGGGCTAACTCTTGAGTCTTGAGTACTTCAGTTTAAGGTTTGCATGGCTTTGATTTTGATCGCTAGCTAACATTAGCCTTTTGTCACACCCCGAATCCTATAGGGATGAGAGGGCGACAAGGCCATCCTTCCATCCTAAGAACGCAATCTTAAACTATACTTGAAAGTCCAACTCTCACAAGTTCTTGTCAATATCGCTCTCTCTATTGGTCGCTAACCGAAGAACCTAAAAAGATTAGGAAAAGAATGGGCTAAACAACCATAACTCAATGAATAGTGCATATCTTTTCTAAGTAAATTGAGCACCCACTATGCATATCTATAAAAATATATCAAAATTCATTTATTTCAATTCCAGTATACAATATATACATAATATCAATAATGAATTATGAACTTTCAACAAAACTTTTTTATGAAATAGCTTTCTGATGTTGATTGTGGATTGCTGGAGGAAGATGCCAATTAATATTGCTTATATTATTGTGATGAGAACCCATTAAGAGGGTAGTAAGTAAATTATTTCAACACGTCCTTCTAGGCCGAACCGCCGGCTGATATAGGTGGTAGACTTAGTCGCTTATGTCACGGCGTTAAATGTGACTATAGTTTGATGGGGTGAGCACTAGATTAGTCGATGGAATGAACCATTGATGTATGATTTGATGAGATTAGTCAATGGATTAGATCATTGATGGTTGTGTGTTATTGTTAAGTAGGTTTTATTGACTAAACTACATTCCCCACTTGTCCGACTGTTGCTGAGCATTTTTTGGATATCAAACGGACCTCCCCAGAAGCAAGAATTTCCAGGAACATTTGGAACATTTCGTTTCTAAGCAGAAGAGCCGTTTTCAAGTAGTCTTCGATCGATTACGTATTAATCAATATTCGATTGATTGGTCTGAGGTTATCGACAAAAAAGATTTGTCTAAGTCACTTTGTTTTCACTTAATTTCGTCTGCAGTATTAGGCTTTGGCGGTATTTATCATGCACTTATGGGCCCTGAGACTCTTGAAGAATCTTTTCCATTCTTTGGTTATGTATGGAAAGATAGAAATAAAATGACCACAATTGGTTCTTCAAAGATCCTTTCATGCATTATGTTCGATATCAAGGAAAATCAATTCTGGCTTCAAAAGATACGCCTCTTCTGATGAAGAAATGGAAATATTCGACGAAATGGGTGGAATGGCTATCCACCTTCCAAAAATATTCACGATGTTTAGTTAGAAGATGTAAAACAGATATTGGACAGTCTAGAAATAGAAAAAGCATTTCACAACCCATTTACCGAAGAATAAATTGGAAATCGTCTTTTTTTTTTCTTTAATTTCTTTTATAAAAAAAAAGATGAAATGGGCTTTTATTTCAACTTTAGCATAATTTAATTTATATATTCGGAATAAATCCAGAATTTAATTGAATAGATGTATCTAGGGAAAATTCACTTTGTTTCCAATGCTTTACGTATATCGTATAATGAGTTTGAGATGATGACTTGTGATCATTTTTAAAGTGATGTAAAGTGATTGTTCAATTTGCTTAGAAAAAATATATTACTCATTGAGCCATTGTAACTTATTTTTTTCATTACTTGCTTTTTAGGTTCTTCAGCGAGCCACAAGCAGGTCATGAGCGTTATCGTTAGCAAGTGGAGGACTTTTGGATGGTGGGAACTTTTGGGTATGGGATTTATGTAGCTAATGAGCTTTTCAGTTAATTTTGTTAGATATGTGTATATATCGTGTTGGTAGATTATAGAAAACTCTAATGTTGTTACCAAATAACTTTTTATCAAATATATATACATATACATAGATATGTATGTATATATTTTGATATCATGTTGAGTTTTGATTATGTTGAGGTTGTGTCCCTTGAAAAAAGGATGGTCATGTGATGCCACTGTCCTTGTGGAATCGGAGTGCGACAATTGTGGTCTCAACACAATGGCTTGTAACAAAGCGACCAAGATTCTTCTCTTGGTAAGGCCTCCCCTTACAAAGTCAATGGCTTAGCTTAGAAGGATATCTTGAACTAGTATGCATACCCAAAAACTCCTCACTAGGTTTACAATCGTATTAAGAATCAAACAACTATGCTCCAATACTAGAATCCCATCTCATAAATCAAACAAATAACTTTTCACAATGTAGCTCATCCGCCATTTTTAAATCATTCATAAACCATTTTATAAACCAGTTCACAAAGTAGTTACATACATACATATATATGACTTTATAATACCTTGTATAACACACCTTTTAAACATGTGTAAATAACCAAAGACTATTAAATGCTCGATCCAAACTTTTATGCAACAAAAATGTCATTTCATAACTCATACGATAGTTAAACCATGGTGGAATGACACTAAAAGTGCTAAAAGTTATGTACGATGCTCATTTTAGAGCCAAAAGTTTTCTTTGGATCACTTAAGTGTCAACTTTGATTTGGGTTGCTAGAACTCTGATATAGCCATATTTGATTAAATTCTCAATCCTGTGTGGCATATAATCCCTAAATAACGTTATATAGCAAGCTAAAAAGTGATTACTTCAATGCTAGCCACCATTAAAAATGATTATTTTAGTATCAATCAAAGTTAAAAAGCGATCACGTCGGTACCAAAAAAATGTCATCTCAAATAAAAATTTGAATTATGAAAGTCACGTAATTTCTTTGATTGAAATTTCTTGTCGAAGGCGCTTTGGTGATCCTTTTTTTCTAATTTAGCACTTAAGTTAGTTGATGAAATTTTTTGGCACTAGAGTAAGTGTTGTAAACAATTTTTGACACTTCTAAGCTCCATTCGGTAACGTTTTAATTTTACTATTTGTTTGTTCTTTTATTTCTCCGAATAGAAAAAAAATAGAAATCCATTTAATAACATTAGTTAATTTTTCTATTTCTCAAAATAGAAAAGTGGTCGAAGAATAGATTTGAAACAAAAATAAGAAATTTTTTAAAAAAATATCGTTCCAATAAAATCATTGCGACAAACAATTCTCGTCAAAATCCACGGCTCTACCACGTCATAAACCTTTATATTTCCAAGAAATCTTGAAGCTCTACAACTAAAAAATCGAACTTCACCACTCAATTTTTTCAAAATTCCTAATTTGAGTCCTAAATCAAAAAACTATTCTGATTGGACAAACGAGGCGCCCAAGTACTTACCGGACTATGCTATACGCGATCAAGTAGGCTTAGCAAGGTTTCATGACACGAATGCGGAAGGCCCCTTTCCTTTCTCCTTCTTCTTCTTTCTTTTCTTTTCTTTCTTCTTTCTCCCCCTTTTTTCTCCCTTGCGGGAGCCCTCAGACTCTCTTTATTCTCAGACGAGCGGCACCGCCCCTTTCCCCTTTTCTCTTTGACATTTCAGCCCATTTTCCCTTTTTTTATTCATTTATTTTCCACGGGTCCCACCGCTTCTTTTGGCTTGGTCAGAGTACAACTGCATGCCAAAAATGACCCAAAAGATTAAGATTGACTTCATAATCATGAGTCAAAAGAGTTGCTTGGTGCTCAAGGTATGACGTCTTTAAAATCCTATTGTTGTGTTTGTCCAAGGTTCATTCAACCAACAAACTAGACACAATCGTGGGTGCCGATCAATGCTGGTCTCAGAGTACAAGTACAAGCTCAAAAAGGCCCAAACGATCACGATGAGATTGTTCTTTTGTCGCCACTTGAACTTAACAATGTGATGTCATCCCCAACTCAACAAGTACAGGGAAAATGATACAACCGTCCTCCAAAGGATGTAACCTCAAAAACCAACATGAACATGTTAATATTATGCATCTATATTTGATAAAATAGTAAGTTGGTTACATTATCAGATTTCTAAAATCCATCAAAATTAATATATAGGCATCTACAAACTAACAATTAAAGGCAACAAATATCATTTTAAACCTATTCAACTTTCTAAGCTCATACCCAAAAATTCAACTCCCAAAAACTCCCCACCAATATCATTGTTGACCTATTTGTCGTTGGCTAAAAAGCTTGAAAAAGATTTGAGATGAATGGTGTGAACAAACCACCGCTTGGTAAGTAGTGTAAATCTCTTTTAAGTAAGTTGAACATCTACTATGCATACTACAAAGCAATATCAAAAACTCATTATCCCAAATATAGCACACAAAATTATGAGTTATATAACTTCAACACATATACATATCATACATATTCATTTCATCCGTAATTTCAAAGCAGACATTAATAGTCTAGTCCATTGACTAATCTAGTGCTCAATATCAAACTGTGGTCATGCTTCACGGCCCATGACAAGATTTTTAAGATTCTCCTTGGCTATGTCTCCTCCTATATCAACTAGCCCAAACAAAATGTCCTAAGAACATATGCATTCTCAACCCCTCAATGGGTTCAAAGATAGTGACAATAAGCATAAAACCACTAACTCAATCATCCAATATCCCACAAAACCAATCTGAAATGTGTCTTAGTGTCACGCCCCGAATCTCAAGTGTGCGCACATCTCTCGGCGGTCAACTAAAATTGTGACGTTCCTAGGACGCGTCGCCGACCCATTCATTTTATGCACATGTGGAAGTGAACTAATAAACATATACCCAGACAACAATCAGGAAACCAAGTATGCTTTCTTTCCTGTTTTGACATTTATTCCCACCTTCATGTTTGGGAGAAGTGTATCAGTAGGTTCATCAAAGCTTCCCCATATTTCATTCGAATTTCCGTCTTGCAGAACAAAATTTCCATAGTCTGAAAGTGTTGCTACAGAATAATTTGAATGGACTGTGACATTGGTAGACCAGATCAGGCTTCGCTGTCCATTAAGAAGCTTCAGATTTCCATCGCTGCCTATCGTCAAGCTCACAAATCGATCTGTATTTGCGAGTGGCTGATCCCTATTGGCCACCCATACAACTTTGGAAGGAGTCATGTTCTTGAACCATATTCCAACATATTGGTTTTGTGATCTATTTGGTGTGAAGAACCCAAGCTCGAAGATTTGACTATTGGACAACAGTGTCTGAATCTGTGTTGACGCCTAAATTTCATTTTCTTAAATTAGTTTTTTTTTTATTAATTATCTTTTTCCTTTTTTGGATAATAAAAACAAAAACAAACAAAAACAAAGAAAAAAACATAAAGGAAGGGAGGAGGCCTCCGCATGGGCCCCCACGGCCCATCCTCCTCAGCCTGGCCCAGCTGGATCTTCTTCTCCCTCGCACCTCTGCAACGCACGCGCGAGGGTGCGACGCCGGAGGGAAATCGCCGAACGGCGACGCACGTGGAGCAGGGAGGAGCAGGCAGCGACGGGACGTGAAGCAGGGGGGTGGTTGGCGTCGGATGGGACGCTGGTTCGGCCGGCGAAGGGCGTGGCAGCCCTCAGTCGAGCTCTGTCGACCGGCCGCCCCTCGGCCTATAAATAGGCCTCCATTTCCGTCGTCGGAGGGACGGATCAAGAGAGAGGGAGGCCGATCTAGGGCTGCACTCTTCGGGTTCCCCACTGAGAGACTTCAGAGGGGTCCGAGGATGCACGGCCGTGGATCCAAGCTTCGCCGGAGGAGGGAGAGAGAGAGAGAGAGAGAGAGAAGCCGAAGGGAAAGGGGGTTCGCGTGGGTCGCCGCCGTCGCTGCTGCTCGCCGTTCGACACACCCCGCCGCAAGTAGCCACTGCCGCCGCCTTCACCCGCCCCCATCGCTGCTGTCGCCGCCATCGCCGCCGCGTCCGCCTGGTCCTCCTCTCCTCAGCGCTGCGAATCGGGAACCCTAGGGTTCCCGATTCTTTTCGGGTCGCGACCCGGGTCGTTGGGTCGGACCCGGGTCGGGGGGGAACCGGGTAGGGTTTCACCAATTCCCCCTCCCCCTCCCCCAAAATGACGCAATGTTGTTTTTTAAAACAGAAGGTTGGGTGGGACAGGGGGGGCGGGTAGGGTTTTCGCCGGTTCCCCCCCAAAGCGGTGCCGTTTTGTTAAAAAAAAAAAAAAAGAAGGCAAAAAATCTGCGATCGGCCTTTTTTATTATTATTTATTTTAAATAATATTTTTAATGAATAATAAATAATTTATTTATTTTCCAAAAAAATCAAAATCAAAAAAATATATTTTATTTTCGAAAAATATTAAAAAATATTTTAATTTCCAAAAATAACCAGAAAATATTGAAAAATATTAAAAAATATTTTATTTTCCAAAAAAAAAATCAAAAATATTTCATATTTTCCAAAAAATTGCCAAAAACCCAAAAAAAGCCAAAAAGACTTATATTTTCTAAAAAATCCGAAAAAAAAATCCAAAAGTACTGTAAAATATTGTGTGGCGAATAAATAATAGAAAGAATAGAGAGATTGAGTAGAGAGAATTAGACACCAGAAATAGTAGAGAAAGCTAGAGAAGACGGTGTGACTGTTTATTCTGATGGTTGTTCACAGTAGTGATTGTACATCAAAACTAAACTCCTATTTATAGGAGAACAATAATGTACTTATCATTAATATCAATGTATCGAATGATACATGTATTAGATAAGGGAGATGGACGTTCATTGTATAGGGACTTGTACTTAGAATGTATGATACAAATGTACCATAATAAGTACATTAGATAAGATGAATATAATGAATATTCATTCATGTATTTCAATGATTCATGTATTAGGCAATTAATGCATCTATAAATGGGAGAGATCATAACATTTGTGCTATGCACTCTTTTTCCCTTTTGTCCGGTTTTTGTCCCACTGGGTTTTTCCGGCTTAAGGTTTTTAATGAGGCAGTATCATTTGATGCACAATCATAATGAATACAATGAATATTCAAGAGGGAGTGTTATAAAATACATGAATGAATATTCATTATATTCATCTTATCTAATGTACTTATTATGGTACATTTGTATCATACATTCTAAGTACAAGTCCCTATACAATGAACGTCCATCTCCCTTATCTAATACATGTATCATTCGATACATTGATATTAATGATAAGTACATTATTGTTCTCCTATAAATAGGAGTTTAGTTTTGATGTACAATCACTACTGTGAACAACCATCAGAATAAACAGTCACACCCTCTTCTCTGGCTTTCTCTACTATCTCTTGTGTTCAATTGCTTTCTCTTCTCAATCTCTTCTCTATTATATATTCACCACAATACAATATTTTACAACACGTTATCAGCACGAAGATCTACCGACTGAGTAAGTAATTTCTACAAGCATGAGGATCTACTGACTGAGTAAGTAACTTTTGCAAGCACGAGAATCTACCGACTGAGTAAGTAATTTTTGCAAGGTGGGTATTATATTTATTAATCAACTTATACTTCATCTTCTTCTATCAATTCTTCATTTTTATTTTTCTTGGCCCGAAGCCAAATCTCAAATCTAAAAGTATCCTTCTGCTCCTGAGGTGGCAGTGGATATTTCAAAATCCTTTTAATTAATAAGGATTTATTTTTGCAAGGATTATATGCAAATTTTATAATACTTGACACCTGAAGTTGTCAATATAAATGCAAATAGAAAATACCGAGAAAAAGGGAGATGTTTGTTTGTTTGATAGTGCAACAACACATAGTATATTTCCTAGTAGACATTTTTTCTCGAGTATGACATTGCGTAAGGCGCAAATCCATACAATATCAGGTCCCGTTCCAATTATTAATGGTTTTGGGAATGCCACAATTATTTTGCCAAATGGCACAATCCTCCATATTGAGAATGCGTTTCTAAGCATTAAATCAAAGAGGAATCTGCTCAGTTTCAAAGATGTACGCCGTAATGGATACCATATTGAGACTATTTATGAGCAAGATAAGGAATACATTGGTATTTCCTCTTATAAGATGGGCCCGAAGACCATCCATAAGAAGCTAGAAGCTTCTTCTATGGGTTTGTATTGTGTCATGATTAAGGCTATTGAAACCTACGCCACCACATCCTGGAGATTGGTAAGCCTTTATCAGTTTGAACTGTGGCATGATCGCCTTGGTCATCTTGGCGCTTCAATGATGCGTAGGATAATTCAAAATACAAAAGGACACCCTTTAAATGAAATAAAGGTATTGTTGTCCAAGGATTATAATTGTGATGCTTGCTCACAAGGAAAGCTCATTATCAAACCTTATATAACAAAGGTTAATCTTGAATCTCCTTTATTCTTGCAAAGAATTCAGGGTGATATTTGTGGATCAATACAACCACCAAGTGGACCATTTCGATATTTTATGGTACTAGTGGACGCATCCTGTAGATGGTCCCATGTTTGCCTATTATTTACGCGCAATATCACATTTGCATATTTATTTGCACTATTATCATATTCCAGCTGCAAATGCTCCAGCTAGGATAGATGTTCTCGAAGGACAGGCTAAAATGGATTAAAATCCCTCGCACTTGAAGTGTGGTAGACTGATAGGATCAAAAGATACTGCTCCTCAAAAACGAAGGGGAAGAATCAGAAATTCGCTCCAGAAGAGCCTGGCGTTGTGCTTACTCCTGAAGAGCTTATTGCCCCTGAAGAGGCGCAAACCCATGAAAGGAACACCAATCCCGGGAATACTGAGAATTCCATTACATATTATAATGAAATTTGGGATCGAAATGAAATAATCATTGATGATGCTTTTGCATTCTCAGTTGCCCATAAAATTATGGATGATGATTGTGAGCCGCAATCTATTATTGAATGTCGTCAAAGGCAAGATTGGCCTAAGTGAGAGGAAGCAATTAAGGCTGAATTAGCTTCCCTAACTAAACGAGAGGTTTTTGGACCTGTAACTCGTATCCCCGATAATGTAAAGCCCGTTGGATATAAATGGGTATTTATCCGAAAACGAAATGAGAAAAACGAGGTTGTCAGGTATAAAGCCCGACTCGTTGCCCAAGGATTCTCCCAGAGACCTGGGATTGATTATAATGAGACATATTCACCTGTGATGGATATGATTACATTTCGTTTTCTCATTAGCCTAGCAATCTTTGAAAGATTGGAAATGCGTCTTATGGACGTTGTGACGGCATATTTATATGGCTCATTAGATTCTGATATTTATATGAAAATTCCCGAGGGATTCAAAATGCCTGAAGCATGCACTCCCCGCAATTTATTCTCAATAAAATTGCAAAGATCCTTGTACGGGTTAAAGCAATCCGGTTGCATGTGGTATCAACGCCTAAGTGAGTACCTAATTAAGGAAAGGTACAAGAATGATCTTATCTGCCCATGCGTGTTTATTAAGAAATCAGAAACCGGATTTGCTATTGTAGCAGTTTATGTTGACGATATAAATTTAATTGGAACTCTAGAAGAGTTAGCCGAAACCGCTGAATATTTGAAAAGGGAGTTTGAAGTTAAAGATTTGGGTAAAACCAAACTTTGTCTTGGTCTAGAGCTTGAGCATAAAGCAAATGGAATAATTGTCCATCAATCAGCATACGTTGAAAGATTGCTTAAACGCTTCAACGTGGACAAAGCTCACCCATTGAGCACCCCTATGGTTGTAAGGTCTCTAGATCCCCAAAAGGACCCATTTCGTCCTAGAAAATCAAATGAAGAGATACTTGGTCTTGAAGTACCATATCTCAATGCAATTGGGGCTTTGATGTACTTGGCATAATGTACGAGACCAGATATCGCTTTTGCGGTAAATTTATTGGCACGATTTAGTTCTGAGCCAACTCGGAGACATTGGAATGGAATTAAATATATTTTTCGTTATCTCCGAGGAACCATAGATTTGGGATTATATTATTCCAAAGATTCCACTAACTCTGGTTTAGTTGGATATGCTGATGCTGGATATAGATCCGATCCACATAAGGCTCGTTCTCAAACCGGGTATTTATTTTGTTATAACGGCACCGCTATTTCTTGGCGTTCTACTAAGCAATCGCTTGTAGCTACATCTTCTAACCACTCTGAGATTATTGCTTTATATGAAGCTGGAAGAGAGTGTATTTGGTTAAGATCTGTTATAACGCATATTCATAATTCTTGTTGTTTAATACCGGTTACAAATTCTCCCACTATAATTTATGAAGATAATGCTGCTTGTGTTGCACAAGTCAGGGGAGGATATATCAAAGGTGATAGGACCAAGCATATCTCACCGAAGTTTTTCTATACTCATGAACTCCAAGAAAGTCGACAAATTGATGTTAAACAAATTCGATCTATAAATAATCTTGCAGATCTTTTTACCAAATCATTGCCAACATCAACTTTTGAGAAATTAGTATATGGCATTGGTATGCGGCGAGTTCATAAGATGCAAGATTGATTAGCCCCAGAAGTGACTATATGGCTCAATTGAGGGGGAGATATTATGAACTATACATTGCAGCATTGATATGCGGCGAGTTCATAAGATGCAAGATTGATTAGCCCCAGAAGTAGAGAGAATTAGACACCAGAAATAGTAGAGAAAGCTAGAGAAGAGGGTGTGACTGTTTATTCTGATGGTTGTTCACAGTAGTGATTGTACATCAAAACTAAACTCCTATTTATAGGAGAACAAGAATGTACTTATCATTAATATCAATGTATCGAATGATACATGTACTAGATAAGGGAGATGAACGTTCATTGTATATGGAGATGTACTTAGAATGTATGATACAAATGTACCATAATAAGTACATTAGATAAGATGAATATAATGAATATTCATTTATGTATTTTATAACACTCCCCCTTGAATATTCATTGTATTCATTATGATTGTGCATCAAATGATACTGCCTCATTAAAAACCTTAAGCCGGAAAAACCCAATAGGACAAAAACCGGACAAAAGGGAAAAAGAGTGCAGAGCACAAATGTTATGATCTCTCCCATTTATAGATGCATTAATTGCCTCGTTAAAAACTTTAAGCCGGAAAAACCCTGTGGGAAAAACCGGACAAAAAGAAAAAAGAGTGCAATGCATATATAGCCACTGCAGGGGCTAATCAATCTTGCATCTTGTGAACTTGCCGCGTATCAATGCTGCAATGTATAGTTTATAATATCTCCCCCTCAATTGAGCCATATAGCCACTTCTGGGGCTAATCAATCTTACATCTTATGAACTCGCCGCCTATCAATGCTGCAATGTATAGTTCATAATATCTCCCCCTCAATTGAGCCATATAGCCACTTCTGGGGCTAATCAATCTTGCATCTTATGAACTCGCCGCATACCAATGCCATATACTAATTTCTCAAAAGTTGATGTTGGCAATGATTTGGTAAAAAGATCTGCAAGATTATTTATGGATCGAATCTGTTTAACGTTAATTTGTCGACTTTCTTGGAGTTCATGAGTATAGAAAAATTTCGGCGAGATATGCTTGGTCCTATCACTTTTGATATATCCTCCCCTGACTTGTGCAACACAAGCAGCATTATCTTCATAAATTATAGTGGGAGAATTTGTAACCGGTATTAAACAACAAGAATTATGAATATGCGTTATAACGGATCTTAACCAAACACACTCTCTTCCAGCTTCATATAAAGCAATAATCTCAGAGTGGTTAGAAGATGTAGCTACTAGCGATTGCTTAGTAGAACGCCAAGAAATAGCGGTGCCGTTATAACAAAATAAATACCCGGTTTGAGAGCGAGCCTTATGTGGATCGGATCTATATCCAGCATCAGCATATCCAACTAAACCAGAGTTAGTGGAATCTTTGGAATAATATAATCCTAAATCTATGGTTCCTCGGAGATAACGGAAAATATGTTTAATTCCATTCAAATGTCTCCGAGTTGGCTCAGAACTAAATCGTGCCAATAAATTTACCGCAAAAGCGATATCTGGTCTCGTACATTGTGCCAAGTACATCAAAGCCCCAATTGCATTGAGATATGGTACTTCAGGACCAAGTATCTCTTCATTTGATTCTCTAGGACGAAATGGGTCCTTTTGGGGATCTAGAGACCTTACAACCATAGGGGTGCTCAATGGGTGAGCTTTGTCCACGTTGAAGCATTTAACCAATCTTTCAACGTATGCTGATTGATGGACGATTATTCCATTTGCTTTATGCTCAAGCTCTAGACCAAGACAAAGTTTGGTTTTACCCAAATCTTTAACTTCAAACTCCATTTTCAAATATTCAGCAGTTTCAGCTAACTCTTCTGGAGTTCCAATTAAATTTATATCGTCGACATAAACTGCTACAATAGCAAATCCGGTTTATGATTTCTTAATAAACACGCATGGGCAGATAAGATCATTCTTGTACATTTCCTTAATTAGGTACTCACTTAGGCGTTGATACCACATGCGACCGGATTGCTTTAACCCATACAAGGATCTTTGCAATTTTATTGAGAATAAATTGCGGGGAGTGCATGCTTCAGGCATTTTGAATCCCTCGGGAATTTTCATATAAATATTAGAATCTAATGAGCCATATAAATATGCCGTCACAACGTCCATAAGACGCATTTCCAATCTTTCAAAGATTGCTAGGCTAATGAGACAACGAAATGTAATCATATCCATCACAGGTGAATATGTCTCATTATAATCAATCCCAGGTCTCTGGGAGAATCCTTGGGCAACGAGTCGGGCTTTATACCTGACAACCTCGTTTTTCTCATTTCGTTTTCGGATAAATACCCATTTATATCCAACGGGCTTTACATTATCGGGGATACGAGTTACAGGTCCAAAAACCTCTCGTTTAGTTAGGGAAGCTAATTCAGCCTTAATTGCTTCCTCCCACTTAGGCCAATCTTGCCTTTGACGACATTCAATAATAGATTGCGGCTCACAATCATCATCCATAATTTTATGGGCAACTGAGAATGCAAAAGCATCATCAATGATGATTTCATTTCGATCCCAAATTTCATTATAATATGTAATGGAATTCTCAGTATTCCCGGGATTGATGTTCCTTTCATGGGTTTGCGCCTCTTCAGGGGCAATAAGCTCTTCAGGAGCAAGCACAACGCTAGGCTCTTCTGGAGCAGATTCATGATTCTTTCCCCTTCATTTTCGAGGAGCAATATCTTTTGATCCTATCGATCTACCACGCTTCAAGTGCGGGAGATTTTGATCCATTTTAGCTTGTTCTTCGGGAACAGCTATCCTAGCTGGAGCATTTGCAGCTGGAATATGAGACTTCGTTACCTTAGTAGCATCATTAAATGCATCAGGAAGTCTATTGGCCATAGCCTGTAAATAGATTATGCGCTGCACCTTGTTTTCACATTCAAGAGTCCTTGGGTCTAATTGAGATAAATTTTT
Source organism: Eucalyptus pauciflora (assembly GCA_007663325.1). NCBI lineage: Eukaryota > Viridiplantae > Streptophyta > Magnoliopsida > Myrtales > Myrtaceae > Eucalyptus > Eucalyptus pauciflora. The sequence goes on from VMYD01000040.1 coordinate 708,610, forward strand.
CTCATTCTAGGAAAAAACCTCAACTGGTTTTTGTTTTGCAGTCATGGAAGTTGTAGGTATCCCAATTGATGGAAACCTAGTCTCATCAAAATGACAATCTGCAAACCTGGCAGTAAAAAGATTACCGGTAGTTGGTTCCAAGAACCTAATGATAGACGGTGAATTAAACCTAACATAAATACGTAAACGGCGTTGGGGACCCATTTTCGTCCTTTTTAGCGGTGCTACAGGCACCTGCACTGCACAACCAAATGTGCGTAGATGTGAAACATCTGGTTCATAACCAAGGACCATTTGAAGGGGAGATTGTAAAAGATTAACAGTGGGGCGTAATCTTATTAGAGCTGCCGCATGCAAAACTGTATGACCCCATGCTGTATCGTTGAGATTCGTTCTCAACAATAGAGTGCGGGCAATGATTTGGATACGTTTAATCAAGGATTCTGCCAATCCATTTTGAGTATGAACATATGCAACCGAGTGCTCAACCTCGATTCCAAGTGAAGCACAATATGTATCGAAACTCTTTGATGTAAATTCACCAGCATTATCCATCCTTATGCTCTTAATTGGATAATCAGGGAATTGTGCTCGGAGCTTTATAATCTGTGCAAGCAAACGTGCAAATGCGACATTGCGCGTGGATAATAAGCAAACATGGGACCATCTACAAGATGCGTACACTAATACCATAAAATATCGAAATGGTCCACTTGGTGGTTGTATTGGTCCACAAATATCACCCTGAATTCTTTGCAAGAATAAAGGAGATTCAAGATTAACATTTGTCATGGAAGGTTTGATAATGAGCTTTCCTTGTGAACAAGCCTCACAATTATAATCTTTGGACAACAATACCTTTATATCTTTTAAAGGGTGCCCTTTTGTATTTTGAATTATCCTACGCATCATTGAAGCGCCAGGATGACGAAGGCGATCATGCCACAGTCCAAACTTATCAGGGCTTACCAATCTCCAGGATGTGGTGGCGTAGGTTTCAATAGCCTTAATCATGACACAATACAAACCCATAGAAGAAGCTTCTAGCTTCTCATGGATGGTCTTCAGGCCCATTTTATAAGAGGAAATACCAATGTATTCCTTATCTTGCTCATAAATAGTCTCAATATGGTACCAATTACGCGTACATCTTTGAAACTGAGCAGATTCCATTTGGATCTAATGCTTAGAAACACCTTTTCAATATGCAGGATGGTGCCATTTGGCAAAATAATTTTGGCATTTCCAAAACCATCAATAATCGGAACATGACCAAATATTGTATGGATTTGTGCCTTACGCAATGTCATACTCGAGAAAAAGTATCTACTAAGAAATATAGTATGTGTTGTTGCACTATTAAGCAAACAAACATCTCCATTTTTCTCGGTATTTTCCATTTGCATTTATGTTGACAGCTTCAAGTGTCAAGTATCATAAAATTTGAAGTTTAAATCATCATCCACCAATCTAATGCCTCATCAAAGTAATCAGAGGTCCTCAAAGAAATCAGAGACATCCAATGATGCATTTGCTACTTCAGGAGCAAGAGGAGTACCACCAATGGAAATATTATTGGTCTCAACAATGGTTATGACAATATGATTGATTTTAATGGCATGAGATTCACCACGCTTGCCCGTATTATTTGAAGATGCCTGATATAGGTCAACAAAGTGCCTTGGCGTACGACAGGTATGTGACCAATGCCTAGTCATGCCACAACGATGACAAATACTTTCATTAATCACCTTTTTTGGCTTCTTTTCTTTGCCATGATTCAGGCCAAAGTTTGATTTCATAGGGCAGTTAATTTTCCTGCCATTCCTTCTAGGATTATGTTCTTGCCTGCACTTATAGCCCTTAAAATGGCCAGTATTTTTCTCAAAGTTAGCATGTGCTTCAGGCAATGCTTTTGAGCTAGCAGGTCTAAGATCATGATTTTTGAGCAGCAATTTATTAGTTTGCTCAGCAGTGAGAAGCACATAAATTAATTCATAATATGTGGCAAACTAACGTTGCCAATATTGGTATTGCAATACAATATTCGAAGCATAGAAGGTGGAGAAAGTTTTCTCTAATAATTCTGCATCAACGAGTTTGATATTGCATTACTCAAGCCGGGAAATAAAGCAGAATTATAGTCAGACACTGATTTAAATCTTGCAGTCTGAGATTTTGCCAATCATATTGTGCTTGAGGAAGGATAACAATCTTGGTATGATCATACCTATCCTTCAACCTCCTCCACAGGATCTGAGGGTCTCAAACGGATAAATATTGAGTCTACAGGCTCTCATGCAAATGACGGTGAATAAAAATCAGCGCATTTGCTTTATCCTTTTCATTTGAGGTTCTATCCTCTATAATTGCATTAGCGAGACCTTGTCCTTGGAGGTGCATTTCCATGTCAAGGCACCAAGATAAATAATTCTTTCCACTCACTTCCAGGACGTGGAATTTGGGCTTTTCAATATTTGCCATAATCCTTGCAAAAGTAAATCCTTAAATTAATTAGAAGGATTTCTAAATATCCATCGCCACTTCAGGAGCAAAAGGATATTTTTAGATTTGAAATTTGGCTTTGGGCCAAGAAAAATAAAGATGAAGAATTGATAGAAGAAGATGAAGTATAGGATGATTAATAAAATGAATACCCACCTTGCCAAAATTACTTACTCACGATAGATCTTCGTGCTTGCAAAAAATACTTACTCAATCGGTAGATTTTCGTGCTTGCAGAAATTACTTACTCAGTTGGTAGATCATCGTGCTTGCAAAAATTACTTACTCAGTCGGTAGACCCTCGTGCTGATAACGTGTTGTAAAATATTGCGTGGCGAATAAATAATAGAAAGAAGAGAGAGATTGAGTAGAGAGAATTAGACACCAGAAATAGTAGAGAAAGCTAGAGAAGAGGGTGTGACTGTTTATTCTAATGGTTGTTCACAGTAGTGATTATACATCAAAACTAAACTCCTATTTATAGGAGAACAAGAATGTACTTATCATTAATATCAATGTATCGAATGATACATGTACTAGATAAGGCAGATGAACGTCCATTGTATAGGGAGATGTACTTAGAATGTATGATACAAATGTACCATAATAAGTACATTAGATAAGATGAATATAATGAATATTCATTCATGTATTTTATAACAAAAAGTCCTTTTTATGTCCAAAAAAATAGAAAAGGACCCCAAAAATGTTTTTTCCCAAAAATGCGTGGAAAATCCCTAAAACATCCAAAAAACCTCAGGGTTTAAACAAGAATAGGTACCGAAAGGGCATTAGTGATTAACTAGTGTAATCAAGTCCCCAATCCTAATTTCTCTGGTTGCGTAGGAGCGAGTATTTCTCCTAATATTTCGCATGGGTTTCTAATCAACCCACCCCAAATTGATTAGTGGCGACTCCGTTTTAAAAATTAACTTACAGGTTAAAAACTCAGATTATTAAAGTTGTGAATTGGTGGACTTGGGAGAGTCCGGGCATAACTAATTTCAGCCGAGCCATTAGCCTCCACGAGGCGCCCGCCCCGATCGGGCGCCGAAAAAAAAGAGGTCAAGACATTCTGAAGAAGCGGCTCTGATGCAGTTATATTAAAAACTGCCCTGCATTGTAGTGCTTGAAGCAGGAAGAGGATGATCGAGAAATAGAAGTACGCATTCATAGGAGCAACTCAAAGACAAGAAGAATCAAGTCGTACCGTTCAATTTGAAAGAGATGATATTGGCCTTCAGCTTCACTGTTTTGGTAGGCAGATCAAAATGGATAAAACACAGGATTGCTCCAGAAGCAAGGCTTGTTAACCAAGCTATAATGCTTCATTTCTCACTAAGTTTGGTTCATAGAAGTTTATGTCATAGATAAAACCAGTTTTCAACCTAATAAGGGCTGATTTGGCTCAAGTACAGTCGCAGGACATCAACATTCCACTGGGATGTGGCTATCGAATGGCAACTTGTGTTCTGTTTTGGCAATACTAAAAAAGTACCAAGTCAAGATGGTGGCTTTCAAAAGAAACCAGAGATTATAGCATCCATGGAAGCTTGGCCTTTTCTGATCCCGGGTACAAAGTTGACATCTTTGGGAGGTGACATATAATCCTCTATCCTCAAATTTTAAAAATATTCCCTTCCAACTACCAATAGATCTGACCCCCAAGGGAACAAACTTAGAGAATAGATTGTCTAGCAAGAGGTTTCTTAGAAGATACGGCAAACATAGTGGTCGGGTTTGGTTTCGGTCCATGTGCCTCTGGATGCTAGTTTATCTTTCATCTGTGGATCATCTCAGATTCTGCTTTTGCACAGTTGTTTGTTGAGAACGACATTAAGCAATTCGAAATCATCACCATCTTATCGTGCACTTTTGCATTTGGCAAAGCTAGAGGATGTCAAGAGATCAGATTACTACATCGATTTATGAATTGATGCCGTAAATAACCAGAAGTCATGTATAAGGTGTTTGCCTCGTTAGTATACAAAGTCAAGGCAAGGTTCGTGGAAATGATCATAAGATGTATGTGCGTGGCTTGATACTGAAAAATAAGGTACTTTGACCTGTCCTTTTTCATATTGTTCTTTAGTCATTCTTTTTTCCCGGTTAAAATACGGAATAGTTTTAGTGTTGTATTGTTATTGAGAGGAAGTGGCGTGCATCGGTGAAATAGTTGTCTTCAAAGCCATGGCTGCTCATTCTTTGCTAGCCGTAAGCAAATTTGAATCCATGCTACCAAAGTAATGACTTCATTGTTTTTATTGGTGATAATTTGTTCTTTGGATTGCCAAGCAAGGAATTATGTTTTTTCCGAGTCAAAGAAAGTTGCCAACTCCATGAGGAAGTTACTACTGTTATTACATATATAAATATATCTCTTTTTTAATTTGAAATTCAAATTTCTTTGACTTGGAAAAGAACATAATTTCTTGCTGGGGGAGACCCGACTCCTCACTTAGTAATAGGACTGCAGCCAGCATGTTGGGTCTTTCCATTTCATGGCCTGCATGCGGAAGAACTTGTGTCGTTGATAAAGCATCGGCAGTTGCTTCATCCATTCGGTCCAATGCTCTGCCTTCACTCCACAATTGCCAAGCCTGTTAGGATTGGACGAGTGGTTAGATTGCACAAGGGATCACCGGTTTCGAATGGGACAAGTACAATGAAAAGGTTGAGTGTATCCACTCTTCCTAGTCATTCAAGTGATCTGTTGAGCTTGAATGCATCCGCTCTTCCTAGTTCCTATTGTATACAAGAATAGGGTGATTTCTGGTACCTGATATGCTTTCTAGGCCGCTAAAGCCAGAATCCATTATGTTACTGAGGAAGTACATTCAAGTTTGTGATAGTTCATTTCGGGGTTGTGGATATGAAGATGTACACTCAAGACAAAATGGGAAGTCCACAAACTGAATGTAGTTACTGGTACACAAAAATAATTAAGAAGCTACTAAAAAGAAAACAAAGTGTCAGATATCTTCAAGTTTGTTCTTCTCCATAAATTGCGGTCTTTCATTGTCAAGCTGCTTCTTTTTCGGGTTTGGATCATTTCCAGATCTGCACTGGCTGATTCAAGTGAAGTTTCCTGGGGCTTAAAATTTATACAACCTTTGAATGGTTGACTAACTTTATTTATTTACCAGTCCATACTTTATTAGGATCGCCATGGTTCATGATCATGCCGCGTGTATTTTCTGATCTTGTGAAATTTTCCTTTGCCTTGATTCCACAAGTATATTGGTAACGAGGCATTTAACAATCACCCCCTAAAACCTGGGGCACTTTGGATCATTTTCAAATCTACTCATTTTCCTTGACTCGAATCTACAAAATCTTACCAACAATCGTCAATTAAAAACCTGGGGCACTTTGGATCATGGTTGACTCAAGTGAAGTTTCGTGGGGCTTACAATTAATACAACCTTTGAATGGTCGACTAACTTTATTTATTTACTAGTCAATATTATATTAGGATCGCCATGGTTCATGATCATGCCATGTGTCTTTTCAATGTTGTGAAATTTTCCCTTGCCTTGTTCCACAAGTATATTGATAATGAGACATTTAACAATCACACCCCCCAAACAAAAAAAAAAACATGGGGGCTTTGGATCATTTTCAGATTTGTACTGGTTGACTCAAGTGAAGTTTCCTGGGGCTTACAATTAATACAACCTTTGAATGGTTGACTAACTTTATTCATTTACCGGTCAATATTATATTAGGATCGCCATGGTTCAAGATCATGCCGCGTCTCTTTTTTTTATCTTGTGAAATTTTCCCTTGCCTTGACTGTTCCACAAGTATGTAGTTAGTGTCACATCCCAAACTCAACAAGAGTAAGGGCACGGCATGACTGACCTTTCTCTTGAGGACACAGCCTCAACATAATCAAAACTTGACCTAATATCAACATATATATACATATATATATATATATATGTATATGTATGTATATGTATATATGTATATATATGTATATATACATATACATATATATACATATATATTTGACAAAAAGGTCATTAGTTTCAATATCAGAGTTTCCTATAAACCATCAACATGATATATACACCTCCATCAAAAATTAACTCATAAACTCATCAAGTATACACAACTCATACCAAAAAGTTCTCACTATCAAAAAGTCCTCCCTGAAAACGAAACACTTACGTCCTACTAGTGGCTCGTTGAGAAAATAAGTAGATGAAAAGAGTGAGCTACAATGACCCATGAGTAACATTTCTTCTAAACAGATCGAGCAATTACAATGCACTTTTAAAATACAAACATAACTCACTTTCGCCAAATCTAGAATTTAATAAACCTTCAAGACCAAAATGCGATATTTCTTGCTTTTAGAAATACTCAAGATAATAACAAAGCAAACACTAATGGTCCAACCCATTAATCAATCTCATCAAAACACACACCAATGGTCCACTCCATTGACCAAATTCATACTCAAGTATTTAATCACAGTCATGCATAATGCTCGTGATAAGACAATCTGGGGAAGAGTTTTTTTTCCAGTAATAGTTCTTTTCTATTTCTTTTCCGGGGAACAGTTTCTGAGCAAAAGAACTCGTTTGATAACTGCACAAAATTTCTACTCTTGGAATAGAAAAAGAATAGAAATGCGTTTGGTAACGGAACGATTCTTTTTTGTATTTATTTGTTTTTTATTCTTTTATTTGTTTTTTATTTGTTTTTTATTATTTTTTGTATTTATTTGTATTTATTTTTTTTTATTTTTTTTGTATTTATTTGTTTTATTTGTTTTTGTATTTATTTGTTTTTTATTTTTGTATTTGTTTTATTTGTATTTTTTTTTGTTTTTTTAAATTTTCTTGCGTTTGTTTTTTATTTTTATTTATTTATTTTATTTGTTTTTGTATTTATTTGTTTTTTATTTTTGTATTTGTTTTATTTGTATTTTTTTTTTGTTTTTTTAAATTTTCTTGCGTTTGTTTTTTATTTGTATTTATTTATTTTATTTGTTTTTGTATTTATTTGTTTTTTATTTTTGTTTTTTATTTTTTTGTATTTTTTTGCTTTATTTTTGTTATTTTTGTTTTTTTTTAAATTTTCTTGCGTTATTTATTTATTTATTTATTTGTTTATTAATTTTTTTTTGTATTTTTTGTTTTTTTCTTTGTATTTTTATTCTTGCTCACGGTCGGCGGTGGCCGGCGGCGGCGGCGGGTGACTGGTGACGACGGCGGTCGGCTGTGGCTCCAGACGGTTGGAGGTGGCCACGGCAAGAGAGAAATAAAACAAAAATAAAAAAGAAAATTTGCTTATTTCTAGAAATTGTTCCTAAGACAAGAAGCAATTTTTTTTTTGTTTCTCGTTTCTATTCCCGGGCTAACTTTTCTATTCCGGGGAATAGAAATCAACTTGCCGTTATCAAACGGGTTTCTATTCTTTTTTTGTTCCGGGGAACAAAAGAATAGAAATTTTTGGGCTGGGGAAGGTTACCATGCAACACCCAAGATTCCCCCTTGGTTAGGGCTCCACTTATCATTAGCTGGTGGCTTGGCCCACAAAGGTATCTAAACTAGTATGCGCATACCCATACACCACTCAATGGGTTCATAAAGACACTGAGCATAATCAACCTCAATCTCCAATAATCCACAACCAAAATAAAAAATTATCTCACAATTCATGTTTAATAACCAAATCAAAACTTTTTGTGATTCTTTCATAAAAGGTTTTCACAAACCATTTGCAAGCAATCATTCTAACTAAAGTCAAAAGATGACTTTCCATTTCAAACAAACAAAATAGCAGTAAAGGCCCAATCCTATTTTATGCAACAAATGATGCCATTTCTTAAGTCATAACATATCTAATTCATAACGTTTTTCAAAACATAAGTTTAAAAACACAAAAAATAAAATAAAATAAAAAAATAATATCACTCACTTGGGAAAACCGAAAGCCAACATACAATGGTTACTCGACTCGCTACACTCAAAATCCTAACAATTAAATGACAAACGATATCAAAAGACTAAGTAAAATAAAATTCTAATGAACAATTCAACTACACTACTCCTATTTGTTGATAAAATGACACCTATGAACCAACAAAAGCTCGCCCATAGTGGAAATCTATTGTTGTCCACTACAAGCAGCTCATGCTCTAAATTTGTTCACGCTATAACTTCCTCCATAGAACTTTGTTTCAAGTAAGCATGCAATCCATAGAAAGCCCTTTCGATATACTACAAGAACCCTAACATTTTTTTGGTTGGTCATAATAAGAACCCCAACTTGGCCGCCCAAAACCTAGCCAAAAATAGCTGAAATTCAATTAAAGGTTACTGTTCGCAATCTGTCTAGCACGGGCAACTAACTTGAAAATTTCATCACAAGCAAACTATAAGCTCAAATTGAGATCTGTAAAATATTACAACTTCACAATATTTTAAACTATCATTTTGATATACGCTGCTCGAAAACTCCTCAATGGAATGTAGCAATTCAAAATTGACCTAAATTTGAATTTCATGCCTTAATTTTGACAATTCCTTTCATTAGACAATTAGACGGTTCAATTACTAACCAGCGTTGCCAAACGGTGTTAATTCGGGTTATCAAGGTGTTGGGATTGATCACGTGCGAGAACTTTCCCCTTTTGCTCCTTTTTCTCTCTTCCCACAGGTGCGCTTCTTTTGTCTTTGTTCCGTCTGCAACTCATGCTTCAACGTGAGTTATAGAGAAAGAAAAATGAAGATGGACTGAACTTTTGAGAACATGGGCTGGGCTTGGCTTTCCTTGGGTCTATTATTACATTTGGCATCATTATTTACTTCTATTAAAGTTAAAATGTCTTGTAGATAATCAACAAAGAGAGCATCATCTGAAATTTGTATTGAGCGTGAAAACCTTCGTAAGCCAAAACGAGTGACCCAAACAGGTGGAGGATAAGAGCATAACGTCATGGAAATAATCTATAAAGACGATCTCAAATCTCTATATTATATTGTGGCACTTTACAAAACTGTCCGGCGGAAAAGATGAGATAATCATCAGGAAGAAAATTTTATTTTGGATCGAAGTGGACAGATTGTCCAAACCTTGTTCCATTTCAGCTTGTCACAATGACATCAACTTCACAGTGCAATTCAAGAATATGCTTTCATATAAGATATATGGTATCAAGTTCGACAACAAAAATGAATGAACAATCCAACAACAATTCCACAGTGAAGAGCAAACCAATATATTCACATTCATATTAAGATGGTCCCTATGCATATAGAGGTTACGAAGTTTGTGCATCCATGCACACATAAAACCATCCTAGTAAGGAGCTGGCAACTTAGAGCTTCTCACTATCTCTATGTTTACATCAGATATCCACATAATAGTGCAACAGCAGATTGGTTATTCAGGCCATCTAATTTGATAAGCACTGAATCCCTGGAAAGATGAATTGCATCGAGAAAATGCATATGAGAGTTTTATCTTCTTTCAACCATATTAATGGTGATGGTATTCCTGGACCAATTGTTTTCTTCTTGCAATTGGACTTCGTGAGTCGTTGAGCATTGAAATGTAAATTTCGGTTGCTTTGGCTGCAGAAGATCGGACTGATCACTTAGCATCAGAACAACGGCCAACATGTTGGGTCTATCTGTGGCATGGTCCTGCACACAAAGAAGCCCTAACTGAATGCATCTCATCACTTCTGATGATGAAGATGTGTCAGCAATGGCTTCATCTATTAAGTCCAATCCTCTGCCTTTGCTCCGCAAGTGCCATGCCTGTAACAACTGGTCGATCGTTAGATTGTCCCAATGACTTCTGATGGATAAAATCTAATATGGCAACATATTAGTTTGAAGTTAGATCTTGCACTTACAAAAGTGAGGAGATTGAGATGCTGTCCAAGGTAATCTAAACTTGTGCTCTTCTTGCTGCTGATAATATCCAATATCAGTACTCCAAAGCTGGAAACATCAGATTTCTCAGAAATATCCCACCCATTGCATACTTGGAGACATGTAGCCACTGTATAACTTGGACATGTTATAATCTCGTAAATAGGATGCCACAGTCATAATAAAGGTACTAAAAATAATATAAGTGGAGCATTCACGAAATACTGTTCAAACAAAAAATCACGGACTCAAGGATGATGATATGAGAGGTCAGAAAATTGGAGTGTAGTAGACTTCCAAATCCACTAGTACTGTTTTTCTCATACCTTTTAGCATTCGTATTACAGCGCTGCTCCATAATTACCTCGGAGAAAACTGAATTATTGGAACCATTGGATGTACATAAAAGAGTTTTCTCAGTCACATTAGAGGACAACATTAGGAAAATGATCCTGGATCGTGTAATTTGGCTATTGACCCTCTCGAAGACATAAGGGTCCATAAGAGGACTTTCCTGTTCTCCTTTTCTTTTCTGCTTCTTAATCAAGACTTGACGGAAATGTTACCGGAACTGCAAGGAGAGAGAATCATCAATTGGACAAGACACTCAAAATGACAGACTTCTCAGAGCAAATCAAGAATATGCTTTGACATCGGGATGGTATCAATTTTGACAACCAAATGAATACACAATCTAATACCAATTCCACAGCGAAGAACACACAAAATATATTATCTCTATCCATACAGACGTTCTGAATTTTTGTGCCTCCGTGCATGCATAAAACTCTTCTACTAGAGAGATAGCAACTGGAAGCCCCTCACTATATCTATGTTTACATCAAATATCACCGTAATAGTGCAACAACAGATTAGTTATTCAAGCAATTTAACTTGATAAACACTGAATCCCTGGAAAGATGAATTGGATAGAGACAATACATATGAGAGTTTTATCTTCCTTCGGCCATAGTAATGGTGATGGTATTCCTAGACCAGATGTTTTCTTCTTGTGGTTGGACTTTGTGAGTCGTTAACTGTTGAAATGTAAATGCTGGTTGCTTTGGCTGTGGAAGATCGGACTGCCCACTTAGCATTAGAACCACGGTCGACATGTTGGGTCTATCCATGGCATGGTGCTGCACACAGAGAAGCCCTAACTGAATGCATCTCATTACTTCTGATGGCAAAAATGCGTCAGCCATGGCTTCATCCATTAGGTCCAATCCTATGCCTTCACACCACAAGTGCCATACCTGCAACAACGGGCTGATTTTTAGATTGTCTCAGGGACTACCAATGGTTGAAAACCGAATGGAGATATTAGTTTGAAGATAGATCTCACACTTACATAAGTCAGGAGATTGAGATACTGTCCATGGTAATCTAAACTTGTGGTCTTCTTGCCGCTGATAAGCTCCAATATCAGTACTCCAAAGCTATAAACATCAGATTTCTCAGAAAATATCCCACCCATGACATACTCGGGAGACATGTAGCCCCTGTATGACTTGGACATATTATGTTCTCATACTAGGATGCCGTCGTCACAATAAAGATATAAAAAATAATACAAGTGGAAGGTTCACGAAATAAAGCTAAAAAAAAATCAGACTCGAGGACGACGACGTGAGAGGTCAGAAAATTGGAGGGTGATAAAACTTGGAAATCGACAGGTACTGCTTTTCTAATACCTTTTAGCATTTGTATTACAAAACTGATCTATAATTACCTCAGAACGAACTCACTAATTGGAACCACTGGATGTAAATGGAAGAGTTTTCTCAGTCATATTAAAGGACAATAGTAGGAACATGCATGGAAGGAAAGGTGGCGCATCAAACTGCTAATCTGCTGTCCAAGTTACAAATTGGCTCATGAGTAAGTACTCTTAAGACTGACGATAGAAAGCTTACAGTGTCCCCACAACTTTGTGAGTATTTACCAAAACTTGAGTGCCTTCATACATCCGTGCCAACCCAAAATCTGAAATCTTGGGATTCATCTTTTCATCCAAGAGAATGTTGCTCACTTTCAAATCTCGATGTATGACCTTGAGGCAAGAATCGTGGTGGAGGTAAAGCAGTCCTCTTGCAATGCCCTGGATTATGCGGAAGCGGACCCCCCAGCTAAGTTATGTCTTCTCTTTTGAATCTAAACAAGGTAGCAAGCAGAACAATATCTAGTTTCAGTACCGCATTTCGTTGAAAGCAGAAAAACATGTTCTTCACAGAGTGAGACAAACCAAAAAGAAAGGCGTCCAAGCTCTTGTTTGGCAAGTACTCATACACTAGTATCTTTTCTTCTCCTTCAGTGCAGTAACCGACAAGTCTCACCAGATTTCGGTGTTGAAGTTTGGATATTACAAGGATCTCATTCTTGAACTCTACTATGCCTTGGGCTGAGCTGTTCGAAAGTCTTTTCACAGCTATCTCCTTACCATCATTCAGCTTTCCCTGTTTGCAAACGAACAAAAATATCAGATCTTGGATAATCTCTGTATTTCCCTCGGCAAAGGCTTTTTATTTACCTTATAAACAGGGCCAAACCCTCCCTGCCCGAGTTTGTTTTTCACATCGAAGTTCCCCGTCGCAAGGAGTATGCTGTGAAAATCATAAACCATTAATTCGGAGAAATCACCTTGCTTCATTTCCTCTGATCTGTTGGCTGCGGCCACTGACTTAAGGACCATTGGGATTGTCATTTTCCTAAATTTCCCTGCATTTTACAAACAGAATGCAAAAAAACTGATGATAAGTATGAGAACATGAGAAGCAACAGTGTTTCTATTGTAGTAATTGCCAAGCTTCTTAAGCCATGGTTTTACCAATTATACAAGCTCCTTATGTCGTGGTCGAAATCACACTTAAGACAGCAATAAACTGCACATCTTTTGTTACCTCTCCACTTGGAGAAACCACACAGCGAAATGCCAACCCCAAATAACATGATGCCAGAAATACTACTTAGGCTGATGATGAGTTTAATCCGCATAGGTTCACCTGAACTGGGAAAATATATTATAAGAACCATGGGCAGTGCAAGATTAAAGACATATTAATTCAACCTTTCCAACCTTTATCTGCATCCGTGAGTCGAATAAATAGATCTTTGCCTCCGGAGGGGAACTGCTGAGTATCTATGAGGTTTTTACTCCAAGTGATACATCCTATTGTATCCACATAAGAAAAAGCCAAGCACGAGCAGTTTGCTAAGCACCAACTTTGACATCCTTCTGCATCAGCTATGTTTGATAAATAATCAGCGGAATCAGGCAATTTCATCTGTTTCATTTTCCAGAACACATCTTTTTCCATAGTCGTTGAAGCTGCTGCACTTGCAGATTTCTGACAATTCAATTCCATTTTCCTACGGCACCCTCCAGTCCAGTTTCCTCTATTCCATTCTTCATCTGACCTGGGTTCAAACCCGTTTAAGCATCTGCATATAGGTGAACTAAATGCGTCACAAACTCCAAAAGGGCCACATGTTCCATAAATTTCACAATGATTCGTCGGTGCCGGTGCTTCCCAATGTCTTGACCATCCATCGCCCCAATGAACAAACTTTATAGATCCTTCTGATGAGATGAAAACATATTGAAAAGAGTTGTTGTAATTATTGAGGGAATAATATGATGTTCCCTGGTCGATATTTTGCAGGAGCTCATAGCCACTCAGGTACATGTCGCTCATGGCCGGTATTCCAATGAACTTGGATTTATCCCACTGTCCACTTCTCCAGTATGGACTTGATCCATTCCAAGCAAAAACCTGAGGCGGTGTCTCCGATGTCACTCCGAGGACAAAGCTACCAGACGACGGATTGTCTTCACCTTTCCAGGAAATCAAGTATTGTTTCTTTCCTGTTTTCACGTTTATTCCAATCTTCATGTTTGGCAGGAGAGTATCGGTTGGCTCATCGAAGCTTTCCCACATTTCATTCGTGTTTTCATCTTGAAGAACAAGGTTTCCAAAGTCTGTAAGCACTGCTGCAGAATAATTAGACTTTACCGTGATATTTGTAGACCAGACAGTATTTTGTTGCCCATCAAGAAGCTTCAGATTTCCATCTCCGCCAATTATTAAACTCGCAGATTGATCTCTATGTACAAGTGGCTTGTCCCTGTTGGCCACCCAGACAACTCTGGAGGGAGTCATGTTCTTGTACCATATTCCTACGTACTGCTTTGCTGATCCATTAGGCTTGAAGAACCCGAGCTCGAAGATTTTACTGCGAGAGACTAGGGTTTGGTTCTGAATGAGTGGCCTTGATGCAGTTATACTGTATATTGTGCTGCCTTGAAGTGTTTGAATCAAGGAGAACAAGAGCAAAGAACACAAATGCATAGTCATAAGAACAAGAATGAAGAGATTCAAGAAGTATTTGTGAAAAAAATGCGTTGCCAAACTTCACCTCTTATAGGCAGATAAAAAAGGATGTTCACGGGATCACTACAAAACAAGGCCTGTGAACCAAGCTCCTAGTGTTTAAGTTCTCTTTGCTTCAAATATAGTTTTTTAATGTTAAAACATGTGTCGAATTTGAACCATGAATTAACTAGATCTATAAATGCATGTGGAATCCGATTGAAATTTATATTATACTCGGATGTGACGTAACTTTGCAAAATGCATATTGGTCTTGGATGTTTCTTGAAGATTGACTTTTGGTCAGAAAACAAGAAAAGGAAAGTCTGGATCAGAGAAATAATAAGAAATAAAAGACTCAAAGATATATTCTTTCCTAATTTGTGTGGAAGTCACGTTCAAGAATTGGAAAGTCCAACGTGGACTTAAGTCTAATAGTCGGTCGAGTGGGTTTCATATATAAATGTACACCGCAAGTTGGATTTCGTGAGAAATCTTGAACCGGCATTCACGGAGTGCGTGGTGGTGGGTTCGTTGATTTTCCTCGTGAAATGAGACCAAGAGTTCAAGTGTCAAAGCCAATAAGTCTTATGACAGTTGTTAATTCCTAAATGAGATAGTGATATTATTTCGTGAGATATCATGGTGATAAACATTAAGAATTATTTGGTGTAAATAGGGAAACATCGAGAATGTCTGAGTCACTCAAGTTTAATTGCAATCTCCGTTGTATCGAACCAAAATATACGGTATCATAGCCCCCATGACCCGCAGCCCGGGGAGGTGGCGCTTTTCTACCCCAAATTTGGCGAGGTTTCGCAGGTAATGTTTGGATCGTCCCGAGCCAATAAAGTATTTGCCGCTTATTTTCCTTTTTCCTTACAAATGATGATGATACCGAAGCAATCAGGATTTAGGAGATTGAATTCATCTGCTGAACTTGGATGAATCCACTCCATCTGTTGTATACAAGAATAGGTTGGTGACTGCTATATGGCACTTGATATTCGTCCAAAGCCAGCGAGGCCAAAACCCATGATATATATATTTTTTTGGTAAGAAGTAAGAAAATATATTGAGCTTTAACCAACTATACAAGAAGAGGTCACGGCACTGAAAAGCTTACACTCAAAACGAACAGAGGTCGTAGCTAGGGGTGTGCAACCGGACTGGGTATACCCTGTTCCCGGACCGGCCCACCTGGAAAACAGGGTCGGGAACCGGTTCCCATTGAAACCGGTCCGGGAACAGGTTCCCAAAATTCGGAACCGGTTTAAACCGGTCCGGGAACAGGGTCTGAGTGATTACCCACCCGGAAACCGGTTCCTGGACCCTTTTTGTAAGTAGAAGTTCAAAACATTTTTTTTTTCTTCTGATTTCTATTTTTACTCTCGTAATCACATGATATTTTTCCTCTTGGCTCTCTCAAACATGCATGGCACTTCTAATTTGTCATTCATCTTCCTCACTTGCTTCCCTCCCTCACCGGCTCCCTCTCGCACCGTCTGATGGACGGACGGTGTTTGTCACCACCAAATTCTTGTGTATCACATGGATTGGCTCGCCTAATTTCTCTTTTGTATAAAGAGTTATGTTTGAATAAATGAGTAGCTTCATGTAGTAGTTGTGGGAATAAGACTAATATTAGACTCATGTTTGATATTAATTCTTTGCCTTATGATTTTATTTATTATAATTAGCCCTATGGATCTTTAATTTTTCGTTTATTCCAAATGTTCATGTATTAATTTATTACAAGTGCTTAATGTTTCAATATAAATTAGGAGGATTACGTTATTTTCTCGCTTATTAATATAAAATTCAAAGTCGTATAGGATATCGGAAGATCGCAAAACAGGTTCCAATGGAAACAAGGTTGACCCTGGAACCGGATCGGAAAAACAGGGTGGGTCGGGTACAGGGTCCAATACAAACAGAGTCGAGTATAGGGTTCAGAAAAAAGGAACCGGTTATAACAGGGTCGGGTACAGGGTCCAGGTCTAGACCCTACCCACCCTGGACCTGATCACCCCTAGTCGTAGCGAGTGGAAGGGTGCCAAGACAGAAAAGAGGAGCCATACAATGGCAAAACAGACACCCACAACAGGCAGCAAGAGGACAAGGAAAGCCAAAACAGCGGCCAAAACCCATGATATCATGTTTCAAGTTATGCAAGTTAGTAATATTGTAGATCTCGCTGCATAAATTGCTAAGGACTTAGACTTACAGAAAGGAAAACAATAGGCTTTATGCTTCAGGTTTTTTCTTCTCCTGAAGTGGATTCTTCAATATTCGAACTGCTTCGTTTTTGGGTTGAGTTGACCGTTGATCATTAATAAACTTTGCGCCGACTGTGATTGATTCCAGTAAGGTTATTGCGGTGTTAAAAGTTCATTCAAGTTGCTTTGACAACCGACCTTCTTGCTTTCGTATCACCGTTTGACTAGAACATGACTTGTAGATATGAAATATGTATAAACGAATCTTAGTCGCATCATACATACAATTTTAATGGGAGCCAACCATTAAGAAGAAAATTAACAAGAAACAAAATTGATGAACTCCTGTTCGTCGATGCTTGGCAAGAGTCGGAACATGGAAAATATTAGATGAAGATTGTAACTACCTGGCCGGTCCGCTCCCAAGACAAGTACTCTAAATAATCATATGAGGTGGTGACCATTTGGGTGGATGGGATTTTATATATGACTGAACAAAGGATCTCCTGTTCAATCTAGGACTTAAGATATTCCAATAGCCACCACATTGTGGTCACTCAGAGCAATTCGTTTAGGAGTTTGGTCCACATGAACTGAGCGGAGTCGTTACACGTGGAATTAGAATAGGACTTTTCCGTACATGCGCAATCCGTGGACAAACTAGGCCTATATTATCACATCTTGTATTCTATAGGGATAGAGTAATGACACGGCCATCCTTCCACTCGAATGACGCATTCTCAAACTATACCCTAAAATACAACTCTCGAAAGTTCCCATCGATAATGCTTTCGCTCTAATGGCCACTCTACACATCCTTAAAAGCATAAAAGATGCATGGAATGAGCAATCATAGTCCACTAAGTAGTACATCTTTTCTAAATAGATCAAGCAACCATTATATATATATAACACAAACATAACCATTTATGCCATATCCAGAACACAACAAACTTCTAGATCAAAATGAGTCATATATATACTTCCACATAACATATTCCTTGCAAATTACTTATTTAAATCAATAATATCGAAGTAAATATCAATGGTCCAATTCGATGATCTATCTCAAAACACATATCAATGGTCCATTGCCATTACCAATCTTGAGCTCAAATATCAATTATGATCACACATAACAGCCCATGACAAGGTGACCAAGCTCTACCCCTAGCAAAATCTCCACCTATATTGTAGGTTATTGGCCCACAAAGATATCTTAAACTAATATACATACCCATAAAACCTTCATTAGACTCACGTCGATATTGTGTATCAACACTACTCTACAACAATATCCTCCACAATCCACAGACAAATTCAAAAATCATTTCATATATTACAATATATTTCCCAAACTATTCCAAATTCCGTTTCATAAAATAGTTCACAAATCAATATATAACATTTCTTAAACAATATTTAAAGTCAAGGACTTTTCGTGAGTCTTTCCCAAAAGGTTTCGCAAACCCATTTGCAGGCAATCAATTTGGACTATAATCCAAAGATAACATTTTCATATCTAATATGCAAGTAGTAGTAAATGCCCAATTCAATTTATACAAGAAAATGCTTGCTCTTAAGTCATGACATATTTAGTCCATTTCGTTTTTGAAATATGAGTTTACAAACCTAAAGAAGAGATAGTATCACGTACCTAGAATGCCCAAAACCATGCATAACTAAACGAGCCAGCAATCTCGTAATCCTAATAATTAACAAGAATTGACGTTAAAATCAAATAAAATACTAGAAGAACTATGAATCGGCTAAACTACGCCAAACGCTAACAAAACGACTCCTATGCACAAACAAAATTTTCAACCAAAGCTGATTTTCAACATTATCCACAACTCGGAGCTTGACTGCAAAACTTGGTCACTCCAAGACTCTCTTCATTGAGCCCCATTTCAAGTGAGACTACAGTCAAAAGGAATCTTTCAAAGCAATGGAAGACCCATGACTTGACCGACCCAAAATTGAGCTAAAAATCAACACGAAAGTCGCTAAACATGCATTATTCATCACTTGTAGCCAACTTCAAAATTTTGTTTCGGGCAAATCGTAACCTCCAATCAAATTTCATAAAATCCTACATCTTCATAACACCTTAAATTATTATTTCTAAATATATACACAGTGCAATGACTCCTTAATCAAACCTTGAAGCTCAAAATCGACTTAACCTCAAATTTGTGCACTAACTTCGAATATTACTTCGATTAGACAAACGAAGGGTGGAGCACTTACCGGGTGTTGCGATACGTAATTGATCTGCCTAAATGAAGCTTTCCCATCGGGTACGCAAACCCTTCTTTCTCTATTTCCTTTCCCTTGTCTCTTCTTCTTTCTTTCTATTCTTCTCTCTCCAAGCTACTCCCTGCTTGCCTTCTCCTTTCCCTTTTATTTGGCTAAACGAGCACTCTTCTTTTTTTATTTTTCAATGCCCTCTTTATTTTTTCCACCTCTTTTGACAAGTCAAAACCAACATATTACGATCTACCCTCTTTCAAAGAAATTTTATTTTTGAAATTTGAACTTACCTCAACTTTCAAACAAATGAGGTCATTTGTGCTTTGTCTCTTCCTTGAGCTCTCAAGTGGCCTTAGTCAAATTATTGGCAATAAACCATGTAGTATTCTCACCAATTGGATTTCGCAATAGACCAACAATAAAATTCATGGTAATATGCTCTCACTTCTATTTAAGTATCTCATAAAGGTTGCAACTACCCATTCGTTTGTTAATGCTCAATTTTCACTTACTGAAAAATCAAACATTGATCAACAAATTGTACATTGTCATTCTTCATTTGAATTCTATTGGAACTACTCTCTCAAATCCCTAAACATTTTATTGCTCTGCATAAATTGAGAATCAAACTATGAACTTCTTGCGATATCTCCTTCTTCTCGTTTTTCCAACTCTAAATTATCAAGATCACGTAACTTACAACAAAACCTCTAGGATCTACTTTGTGACATCTTGAAACATCACCGGACATGTGTTTATTATATTATTACCCTCTTTTAGTATGTGAAAGCATAATCGAATACTTATTAATACTCTTTTAACAATTAAAGCATCTAAAATGTAACCAACATACTTAAGCTTTTTTCTATTTATACCACATTTGAGTTCACAACTTCATTACATTTCAAACAAAAGGTAGAAGTCTGGTTAGGGATAAGGGATAGAAGTCTGGGAAGAAATATGGAGACCTATTTACATACTATACTACATTTCCAAAAGTCTGCCTATACAAACATCCAGGCTAATGTCACGAGTCAATAACTTCCCTATCTACTGCGTTTCCAACTTCTAGATCGAAACTACTCAATGCACTAACTAACTCTCCATCAAGATTTCAGTACCTGGCAACGAACTTGAAAAGAACCTACTCTGTGAAACTTTCTATATAAACTCATATTGTAGAACTACACTTGGTATATAGTATTCCAAACTCTAGTTCAAGCACACTTTCATAAAAAGCTTCATTATACATAGAGACTTCATAGTGCAAGGATTGAGAGGTGTCCATTCTACACACGTCTTTAAAATAAAAAGGATGAGTTGAAGCTTAGTAAATGAAATATCTAGTTTCAAATTAGAAAAATCATCTTGCCACTCTTCCTAGTATACACAAAATGAATGCACAATCATCCGATAAGTATGATATGAATATAAATAGACTTTACCTTTCATTTTCATCTACTATGATATCCTGAAAATTCAGTTATGTTTTCAATTGAATGAATCGGGCCTTCCATCAATGCGACTATAGTGCTATTCTCTGAGTTGATCACTCATGAGATAACTAGACTATATGGAGAAGTCATTAAGGAATTTTAACGCAATAGACTTGAGAATTCGACTAGGAATCGACTGTTCAACCGTGCTAATCTGCAAGGATCATTACGGTACAGTCGAAAATCTATTAGAGATCAAAGATAGGTCGGTTCGACTAAGATGTGTGGTTAAATGTGGGTGATTCCACCAAATTGCAAAATTCTCGTCAATCGGTACTAGACTGATTTTTCTATCGTTTTGATACCTTGTGTCCGTAACTGAAACCTCCAAATTTTCACGACCACCGAGAGTCGTCAATGTGTCGAAGAGGTACATTATGACTCGAGATAAATCGATCACGGGTCAATTGCACTAAAAATTCCTAAAAGCTATCCGGTAGGTTAGGTCACGCTAAAATCACGTCAAATTGAAATTAACCGCGAATTTGAACCCGATTTTAGAAATTGAAAGTTCTGTCATGTCATAATTTATTTTAGGAACGTCCACTTATCCTTCGAAGAATTTTCGGCAAGTTCAGGATTTTTACGGAAAATCGATTCGGATGATTCGGAAAAGAACGGAAATTCGGACGAGCTAAATTGAAGGGATTTTTGGCCTCCTTACCGAGCTATTTGGTGAAGGGGACTTGCAGAAATGGTATGGGCATTTTCTTCAATAAAATTGGACATCAAATTTAGGGAATTTGGTGAAGAAATGGAAATCTAAGTGAGGAAATTTGGAACCTAGGGTGGGGGCTGGAATTTTAGCTTCAAATTAGGTTATTTGTGGAAACTATATGCTTGAAAGTGATGGGGGGTGGGACAAAGAGGATTAGATTGAAGGCTTGTGGGACCAAAGCATTCAATTAAGGGGCTAAGATTGTTGACTTTTGCCCTCTTTTTCACTTGGCTTCTCTAGCACACCTCCTCCCTCCGTCTCCTTCCTCACTCGAGCAACACCCCCCCCTCCTTTGGCTTCTGTTTTACTTTCTTTTTTCCCTCACTTGGATGAGCTGCCATTTCTGTTTTTCCTTCGTTCGTCTGCCTCGAAGACCGCCAGCATCTCTGCCACCTTGCTGCTCCACTTTCACACCCCCATCCCCACCGAGCTTCTCTCCACGTCCTCCACCATCTTTTGTCTCATGCAGTCCAGCTGCCTCGTCCGCACATCCTCAGCAATAGTATACCATGGATCTTATTTAACATGCTCTTCTAGAGAAGAACAACGATAGCCCACTCCCTTGTTCTCTCTCTCTAGCACGTCCCTACCGCTTCTACCTCCCCTAAGAGCCACCACTGGTCTTAACTGCTAATCCTGAGCCCTCTACGCCTCCGCCGTCGCCTCTAGAGCCCATCAATGGCCATGTTCATTAGTTGGCGCTCTCTCTCTCTCTCTCTCACACACGCAGGCACAATTATGTTGACTAGCCATGGATGGTGCCAAATCCCCAGCTGTTTCTGACACGGTGATCAAGCATAAGGTTTACGCTCGCGTCTATCTCTTGGGGAGCCCTAGAGATGTCTACTATGGCCAAGTTTTTCCTTCTTAAGAGCTTGTTGCTATTGTGTAAGAATACCCAGAAGCCAAAAGATCGTCTTTTTCCTTGAATTTGCATCAACCGTCCATTGTACTCTCCACCAGTGACTGCTTTTGTAAGGACCCAAGTCTCCACTGTACACATATTGTCCACTTTGAACACTAAGTCCTCACGGTTTTGTTCTTCTCAGGGCAGCCCATACTACCCCAAGAAAACGCGTATATACAATTAGAGACACACAAGCCTTATAAGCTAGCCCAGGACTCCCCCCTTAAGCGATGTGGGACGAGAGACAAGCCCTTAGCCTCGCCCACGTACTGCCGAGGCGATCTTAGTCTGTCCCTCCGTACTGCCCCGGGTCTAGGTCGTCACATTCTCCCTTAAGGCACAGCGCCCTAGCTGTGGCCCCACATGCTGCAGGAGTTAGCTCTGATATCACCTGTAAGGACCCGGGTCTCCACTATACACATATTGTCTGCTTTGGACACTAAGTTCTCATGGTTTTGTTCTTCTCGGGGCAGCCCATACTACCCCAAGAAAACACGTATGTACAATTAGAGACACCCAAGCCTTATAAGTTAGTCTAGGACTCCCCCCCTGAGCAATGTGGGATGTGAGACATGCCTTTAGCCTCGCTTGCATACTGCCGAGGCAATCTTAGTCCGTTCCTCCATACTGCCCTGGGTATGGGTCGTCACAGCTTTTTGGAATGCGCTCAACTTTTGTTGAATATGCTGCTGAGTTTGCTGCGGAAAACTTGAATAAGAGTATCATAGATGAAGTGGTGAGAAGAGACAAGGATGAAATAGAGATGGCCGTGAAACATGGTTACCTAAAGACCAATTTGGATTTTTTGAATGAGGAAGGACGAGGTGGTTCATGATGTGTAGCTGCGTTGATTAGAAGGGGCAACCACTTCGTGTCTAATGTTGGAGATTATCAAGCTGTTCTTTGTAGAGGTGGCACTACAGAGGCTCTCACATCTGATCATAGGCCTTGTAAAGAGGATGAAAAGGAACACATTGAGGCACTCACAGCATTTTATTCATTCTTTACATGTAAAAAGATACCAGGTCGCAGATTTATATGAAATTAAGTTCTTTTACCTTAGCCACTTCCATTCTAAAATAACTTGAGTTACAAATTTCTGCTTGTGTTAGAAGCTTTGAGATTTATATCCAATTCATGAAAGCGAGATTAAGGATCAAGCTATTGTATCAGCATGTATATAATTTTCTATATGTGGGTCTATCTGCTAATTTCAATTGAAAAAATATTATTTTCCATTGTTGTGGCTGTGAAAGTTGTTCAACATACATGATTTATGTCCAATGCTGTAGTGTGCATCTTTGTTCAATAATTCAATATGATCATAAATTGGCTTCCCTTCTTGTCATGGAGTGTGACAGATGAGTTGCAGCATGTGGAACACTTCTTCATGCCACTTGCAAAAAGTTGGTTTTTTCATAACAAGATGTAGATATCACAAAAATGGATGGTTTTTTATGATTCATATTGCGATTCAACGTCATGGTAGTTTGAGATGCGATCCCGCCCAACCCAAAACTTTTTTTTTTAGTGGAATCAATAGCAAGTCTCCAACCATCAGCATTTCCCGATGCAATAAGCATGGAATAACATTTTGGTCCCTTAAGGAAATGGACTAGGAAGCTGGTCAAATCAGCCATTGAAGAACTTCCATTATATTCATCAGGAATAGACTCCATTGTATGTTGTAAGGAGAAAGAAGCATAAGATTGATCAATATATACACAGCAAAGACTTGCTGAAATCTTCATACATAATGGCAGTAGTTGAAAGATGAACTAAACATAACCATATCCAGTGTTATCTGTAACGACCCAAGCCCCATTGTGTAATGGTATCCGCTTTGGACACTAAGTTCTCACAGCTTTAAAATGCGTCACATAGATTAAAGGGGCCCAAGCCTTTATAAACAAGCCCAGAACTCCCTCCCTAGGCGATGTGGGAGAAGAGAGGGACCCCTTCCTTGCGCACGTCCAGGGACCGAGGCGCGGACGCACCACCATCCCTCCTCCCCGCGCACCGTCGCTCGAGCCGTCACACTCTCCCCCCCTTAGGAGCACAACGTCCTCACTGTGGCCCCACACACGATCAGAAGTCGGCTTTGATACCATTTGTAACAACCCAGGCCCCACTGTGTAATATTGTCCACTTTGGACACTGAGTCCTCACGGCTTTAAAACGCGTTACACAGATGAAAGAGGCCCAAGCCTAGAACTCCCTCCCTAGGCGATATGGGACAAGAGAGAGACCCATTCCTTGCGCACATCCTAGGACCGTGAAAGCCCGAGCGGCGGTGCGCGGGGAGGAGAGATGGCAATGCGTCTGCGCCTCGGTCTCCGGATGTTCGCAAGGAAGGGGTCCCTCTCTTGTCCCACATCACCTAGGGAGGGAGTTTTGGGCTTGTTTATAAAGGTTTGAGCTCCTTTAATCTGTGTGACGTGTTTTAAAGTCGTGAAAACTCAGTGTCCAAAGCGGATAATATTACACAGTAGGGCCTGGGTCATTACAAATGGTATCAGAGCAGACTTCCAACCGTGTGTGGGGTCACAACAAGGATGATGTGCTCCCAACCGTGTGTGGGGCCACAGTGAGGAACTCCCGACCGCGTGTGGGGCCACAGTGAGGAACTCCCGACCGCGTGTGGGGCCACAGCAAGGACGTTGTGCTCCTAAGGGGAGAGAGTGTAGTCGTTACATTATCAGTACCCATACTTAGGAAACTTGTAGCTTAACAACAGCAAAGTACGAAGATGCAAAAGCTCCAAAAGCTCAATCCCCTAAAATAAAATAAAATAAAAAACCATGAGAGAGAGATGGAAGACTCGTATTGAACTCACGACAAATGCAAACATCTTAAGTTCTAATGCCTCCTCCGGTGTTCCCCCATCATTCTCCGACCTCCTCCTTCTGGAACTGGAACCATCATATCGGCCACCTCTCTTGGAGGCATCCACTTTACTAGATGTCTGCTAAATCTTTATATCCTTGTGCAAATCAGCCATCATATCCACTTTACTGGTTGTTTGATATAAAACAGAGACAGCTGATGCAAATTCAAGGAAAAAGACTGATATTTTGGCTTTGGGTATTCTTACACAATAGCAACAAGCTCTTAAGAAAGAAAAGCTTGGCCATAGTAGACGTCTCTAGGGCTCCCCAAGAGACCGACGCGAGCACAGACCTTATGCTTGATTGCCACGTCAGAAATAGCTTGGGATTTGGCATTGTCTGTCACACCCCAAAACTACCAAGAATAGGGATGACACGGCCGTCCTTCCACACAAAGGACGCAGCCTCAAACACAACCAACAACCTGATATCAATATATATATATATATATATATATATATATCTCAAACCATATATATACATATCAGATAGACCAACAGATTGGTTGCAACATCAGAGTTTCTATAATCCACCAAAAAGAAAAAAAAATACAAATAGAACTCAGACAAACCAAACACTAGCAAGGAAAGCGCACCGGCCATACCCAAAATAGAACTCCCCAAAAAGTTTCCCATCGACGGCGCACTCGCTCTATTCGCCGCTAACCGAGGAACCTGAAAAGATTAAAGGAGGAGTGGAATGAGCAACAACAACTCAGTGAGTAGTACATATCTTCTAAGCAGATTGAACAACCACTATGCATGTATATAAAGCAATACCAAACTTCATAATGCCAACTCAATATATAAAATACATATCAAATCATAAAAGAGTTATTTGATATCATCAAGGCTTTATACTAATATAGAAAACTCATTTAAATCATCATCAAAAGTCAAGTATCAATGGTCAAGTCCATTGAATAATCTCTCCATCAAATATCACATATCAATGGTCCATCCATTGATTAATCTATTGCTCAATATTCCACCATGATCACGACACAACGCCTTGTGACAAGGCGACCAAGCTTTTCCCCTTGGCAAGGTCTCCACCTACAAAGTCGATGGCTGGGCCCAGAAGGATATCCTAAACCTGGTATGCATACCCCAAAAACCCCTCATTGGGTTCACAGTCATATTGAGCATAAATGATCATTCTCCAATACCAGAAATCCAAACCATAAATCAATATCTTAAATCAAACAAATAATATTTGCAGCATAGCCTATCATCCATTTCATATCAATTTCTCAAATCATCATAAACTTTTCCATCAATCGGTCGCAAAGCAATTTGATATTTATATTTCTCCACTTACTTTGTAAAACATGCTTTTCAAACATTCATAACCAACAAAAGAGTAGTAATGGCTCGATCTGGCTTTTATGCAATAAAAATGCTCTCCTCAATTCAATATATACATATATACTTCAAGACATTAATTTTTCAAAACCAAAGAAGATATAGTACCACTCACCTCGTCGTCTACAACCAAACGACGAACGATACTCGTATCGTCAAACTCACGGCCCTATCAAATAACCGAGGAATAATGTTAAAATCTAATAAAACTCTTATCTTAACTACAAAATTACTAACTTATGCCTTAATTCTAACAAAAGGACTTCTACGCGCTAACAAAATGCAACACGAAAATTAAACGCAAAACTTGATCACGCCCTAACTTCCTCCTCCGAACCCCGATCCAAACGAATTTATAATCAATAGAGAGCCCTTGACACATATTACAAGAATCCCAACTTCACCGTCTCAAAATCAAGCCGAAATGTGACAAAATATAGGCCCGAAGCTGCTGGACGCTACTGTTCACTGCGCGCGGGAAACTTTGAAATTTTGTTCCCGACAAACCACAAGCTCAAATCACGATCCGTAAAATCCCATGGCTCCACAACACCCTAAATTATCATTCCTATGAAAATGCGCGGCTCAACGACTCCTAAATCGGACTTCGCCACTTGATTTTCCAACAATTCCGAATTTGAGCCCTAAACCCAAAAATAACTTCAATTGGACGAACGATGGGCCTAATCTCTTACCGGGTGCCGTGTTATGGAGTCGAGTCGGCTTGGCGAGGCATCCGTGGCGTGCACGTGCCAAAATTCCTTTTCCTTTCTTCCCCTTTCTCTTCTTCTTCTTTTCTTCTTCTTCTTCTTTTCTTTCTGCCCAAAGGTGGGCTTTCTTTCCCTTTTATCTCTCCCCTTTTTTCTGTTTTCTTTTTCTTTCTTTATTTAAAGTGGGTCCCACCACCTTTTTTTTTTCTTTTTTTTTTCTTTCTTCTCTCTTTCCTTCTTTCTTCCGAATGTTCTCGGTGCCTCCTCATCATTCTTCTTCTTTTCTTTGACTTTTCAACATTCTTTTTGTTTTTCTTCTTTTGGGCCCACAAGCCTAATATTACATTGTCCATGGCAAGTTGGCGTAATCGTGTGTGCGTGATAGAGAGAGGGGAAGAGAGAGAGAGAGGAGCCAGCTGATTAACGTAGCCGTCAATGGGCACCAGAGGCAACGAAGGAGGCAGAGGGGGCTCGGGACCAGCAATTGCAAAAGGAAATGACATTTGACACGAGACAGCTTAACTTGAACTTGACCTAAATTGACACGTTTTTGCTCAATTTTTAAAAGAAAACATTTTGTTGTTAGGTTTAAACAATTTTATAACAAAAGGAAATGACACGAATCATTTCACGAAAATGAGAGGCGAGCATGAATAGGTAAATTTCTCATCTAAATTTAATCAGTTCAGGTTTTAAAACCTGTATTTTATGCAACCCCATTCGTCAAGGACCGCTACATATCTACGAGATCTCTCTCCAAACGACACAACCGGTGCCAAAGAATAAGCCAACCATGAGCAATTGTGCAGGCACCAACTTCGGTGTCTCTCTTCATTTAAGATAATTACCTAATCAGTCTTAAACTTATTGTACGAATGTTAATTTAGTCATTAATTTTTCATTTTTATCAATGTATTATAAACATTTATACAAAATCTCAATACAATTGTTCTAACCAATAAATGTTAGATATTGCTAAGTGGTGTCCACTTATAGCCAGCCATCCTATGTGGCATGTTGGCTTGGACAATATTTGCATCGCCACATTAGCGATTTTCAAGAGGCTAAAAGGTTGCCTTGGAATTTCATACAAATGTTTAGGACTTTTTTTTCTTATTTGGTCGGTCCTACTTGATTCCTACTATAACACTCATTCTCAGACTTTTGCCCTGCCTCTTTGCAGGGTATGGGAGTCGAAACCCACTCCTAAAATTAAATCGTCCCCACCCGAACCTCTCCTGAAAATGTGGAGATTCGAACCCTCCACCTCCCCCTTCCAAATTGGAAGAGTGGCCTTTGAGGCAAACTCTAGTAGTTGTTTAGGACTTAGATTGGCAAAGTTTGAAGAATTTAGGATTGAATTGACATCCTTATAATATATTTAAGACCAATTGGTAAGTTGCCCCTCTTCATCCCTAGGCCTGGCAGATAGTTGTCAAGATTGGACAAATTTAATCCATCTTGTTAAAAAGTCCAAAGGCTAAATTGTTAGATGAATATATGGTTTAAATATTCTAACATTCTCCTTGCCCTTGAGCATAGGCTAGACTTTGGCCAAAAATAGTCACTTCAGATGTTCCTAAAAATTTTTGCTGTTTGCTCAGACAATCGGAACGGATTAATGCGGGAAAAGCCACAAAGCAGGCTTGCCAAACAAAGTACAGCGGATAAAATCACATTGAGGCTGATGCTAATAAGTTCATTTTACGTCGTGGATGGGAAGTCCTTGTGTGCTGGACCCTGGTGGTAATGCCCGACTCGGTTCAAGCACTGTCCCAGATTGCCAACATTCCTTCCTCTAGCATATACATATTCAATATCTGATAGACGGCTTGTGTTTTTGTCTGCCAATTGCTGAATTGGTTCATGTCAAACCAGTGGCTCTCAACAACAGTCACTTTCAAGAAAACTGTAGTCTCCATGACCCATATATAGCTTGAACTTATGTAGCTGATGTCCTCTTTTGCCTAGATTCAATTCAAGTTTAGTGAAAGTCAAGCGGTCTAGCCTACTTCATGCGGTTTCCACAGGGATTTCTCACTCATGTCTTGCTGCTCCTGTCCAGTTGTTCCTGCTTTCTTAGGCGCGCGTCTTGGCGTGATTTCCCCTGAAATAAACAATCTCCTCGGGATGATGAAAGAGCATAAAAGTATCCATTCACTAGTTTGAGGCCAGAAGTAAGGTTCACGGAGATTGCATGGCTCAAAGTGATCCGGTGGAGTTAGAGGTTTCAAAGCTACTTTTATTACACGCAAGGAAGTATATAATTGGGGCTATAATAAGGTACTTTGAACCGTTCTTCCACCCACAGACAAAACTCGTCTAATGATAGATATATTGAGACTTTGAACCGTCTTCCTTTAAATCGTCACCTTTATAAAATTTTCTCGAAATGATAATTACAGAGAAGGCTAGTACTTTCCCGATATTGAGTCATCATCGGAGGTCGAAGCTCAGGCAAGTCAACCCCAAATCGAGCCTCAGATCCTCTTCCGAGGTTAAGAAAGAGGGGGGAGGGAAAGGGTGCTCCTCAAGGTGGGGGCGCAGTGATGACAAAGGCTGGAACGGCGGTGGTTGGCGCGAGTCTCATGTATGTTGGCGGGAGTCTCGCAGTAGCAGCTGATAGATGCCAGGGGAGAAGGGTTTCGGAAACGTCAGTGCACGTGTAGGTGAACAGACACTCGATGAACGCATGACGGGCATCTCGGAAGCGACAGTAAAGCTGCTGCTACCTGCAGCTGAACATCACCCCCAAGCAGAGTTACTTGAGGCCGACTCCGATAGATTTATGTAGGCATCGAGCTGCTCCAAATGTTTGAACTGTTCAATAAATACGTGAAATTTTATATTTCGTTAGTTGAGCAACATTGACTTTGTCTGCCAAAATTCAAAACAAGCCCTCAGCTTATATAGATCGAGCGTATCCATCCACACACCTGCAAAATGAGCTTCAACGGTGAAAGACAAGGTGTGTATATAATCACATCGGCTGGACAAACAGGGCAACATCTTGGTCCCAAAATGATCAATTTTCACTTCAGGCATACCAAACTGCAAAATGCTGGAATAAAACAGCAGCCAGTGCACGGAGCTCCCACTCTGCGCGGGATGATGGGACAGGTCCGACCACTTTGGTTATAATGTACACAGATTTTTGCAAGAAAACTATTTCTGCGACTCGAATTAGAGGTCACACAGCAACAACTTTTACCTAAAATGCTAGTCCTAAAAGGAACCAAATGCGTCGCTACAGTTTAAAAAGCAATGCAGACACTTTCATAACAAAGACCGGGAATCAAGTAAATATTTTTCTGTTTCACATAGGTCCTTTTGACAAAAATACATGCGCACAATTTCAAGAACACTGTTTTCATTGTAAAGATCACAAGAACAAACAGACGAAACAACATGAATGAATCACATTGGCCCTATCTACCATCCGCCTAGCAACTGTCACGAGTTCCATGATTCAATTTCTCGGCTTTCAAATGAAGAATAGGTAGCTATGGAGCCCGTGATTGAGGATAAGCTGGGTTGTATCGGTAATGAAAGACCCGTCGTTTCACCCAAAGAATAAGAACCTATGGAGCCCCCAATTGAGGTTAACCTGGGTGGCTTTGGGAGGGGAAGATCTGCTGTTTCACTTTCTAATAGTAGCACAACGTGAGGCATGCACGGTCTATCTATGGCAGAGTCTTGCACACACAATAGTCCGACTTGTGTGCATCGTAATGCCTGATCCTTAGAGCACATGTCCCTGATACAAGGATCGATTAGTTCCATCGCCTTCCCTTCATTCCAGTGATGCCAAGCCTGCAATCATCATGCATTTGTGTGAAAAACACTTTGTACAACCCCTTGGATGTAAACACTTGAACAGCGAGTTCAAATGTATATTGTCCGCGTGCCTAATAACGTCTGTTGATATCACTTTACTTACAGACAATGGAGAAGTAGAAACCAGACCCAGACAACAGTTTTAGACAGAACAAACTAAGCAGTTGCAAACATCTGCTGAAACGAGAGTTTTGGTGCCTATTATCTCAAGTACAAATAAGGAAGAACTCACATGGCTGATAAGATTAGAATGTTCTGGCGTGCGAAAGCCAATGTTTTTCTTGCCGCTAATGATCTCCAGTAATAATACCCCGAAGCTGTACACATCAGATTTGAATGAAAATAGACCTTCCATCGCATACTCTGGAGACATGTAACCACTGCAATTACAAGGGCAAATGAATCAATCCACTCCACCTGATCAAACATTTTGAGTCAGAGATGCACTTTCCTTATTCCCACTTGGAAGAAATTTAACTTACTACGTGCCAACCACTCGATTGGTACTAGCTTCATTTTCATTCCCACCGAAAATTCTCGCCATGCCAAAGTCTGATATTTTTGGGTTCATCTCTTCATCCAACAAAATATTACTGGCTTTTAGGTCACGATGAATAATCCTTAATCTAGAGTCTCGATGAAGATAGAGGATGCCTCGTGCTATCCCTTCAATAATCTCCAAACGTTTCTTCCAGTTCAGTTGTGCTTGCTTCGCTGGATCTGCATCAAATTTTGAAAAGAGAAGAAAAGGCACATGCAATGATTTTCATGACAATTCTTTAAAGGAAATGCAAAAGATCAAATTCAAATGTTCAACTCAGCTTACCAAAAATAAAATAATCCAAGCTCCTGTTTGGCATGTACTCATAAACGAGCATCTTATCTTCGCCTTGAACGCAGAATCCGAGGAGTCTCACGAGGTTTCTATGTTGCAATCTCGCAATTACCATAACCTCATTCTTAAATTCCTGAACCCCTTGGCTTGACTTCCTCGAAAGCCTCTTAACGGCTATTTCTTGTCCTCCAAGAAGCTTTCCCTGCAGATTCAGATGGTAGGCAATTAAGAATGCAAATATGACATCACGAGTCTAGAACTGGTGATCATATATCTTTACCTTGTAAACCGGACCGAATCCTCCCAGTCCGAGCTTGTTTTCTTCAGAAAAGACATTCGTTGCAGCTTCTATGGAACTGAAGTCGAACACTGGTATATGAGGTCCTCCTACTTGCTTAGCATCACTAGCAAGATCATCTGATCCGGACAAATCAACATATAGCTCTTCGCTCTTAACAATATCATCAAACAAGAATCCTGTATTTATAGTTCATTAACATGTAAATAAGAAAATAAAGACTAATAAATCATTCACTCCACGGACTGAAATCTCACCTTTCAAATTCTCCTTGAACCTCCACAACAACCATACCGTTATACCGAGAACAGACGCTCCAACCAAGACAGTAATTATTATGAATACGTTGGATATTTTGCTCTTTGTTCCTATTCATGAGAAGAGAAAGAAATTACAATTATAGGAGATCATCAGTAATCGGAAAGTGTTCAAGTATCCTATAAAATATCCAAAGTCATTAGCACAGATAAACTCTGTGACAGTAGTTGTTTTGTCTATCGTGTGATACACGCCTCCTGTTGCGGGCAGGTGAGACAAAGGAAATTTCGGCTAAGCCATGTAACAAATCATATGCTGATGAATAGGACGGTTTTATTCATGAAGGTTCTGATCCTTCACCTTCCTATAAGCTTGAAAGTACCTAGTTATACTGGAGTTTATTATTTGAGACTACCATTATGGATTCATCATATGGTGATCTATGTTGACCGTGATTGCTTTCATTCCTTTCTGTTGCTACAAAAGGCTAGATTCATGTTATTCAGTTACACTAACTGTTGAGATCCCTGACCTTCATGAACTCAATTCCATAGATAAGAATCTCAGTGCCTTTTCTGCTAAGTCACGCAATCAGTTGTGGCCTTTATCATATTAAAGAAGATCATTAGGTATAAGAAACATTATTTTGGAAAAGATCAACAAATTTGAAAATGGCAAAGGGGGAATACCCATAAGAGATCGTACCTAATTCAAAATTGGCGAGACGAATTTGGAGGGTCAGTCCACCCTTATCAAAATGCTGCACATCTATCAAATCCTCACTCCACAGCATGCACCCGAAGCCTATAGCAAATGCATAAGCGTCACACGAACAATTCTCCAGACACTTCGCCTCACACTCTTCCTTGCTAGTGGCTGAAACAGAATCCGCGAAATCTGGCAACTTCACACCATCCAATTTCGAAAAGCCATCCATCCTGCTGCCATCTCCCACTGAAATGCTGCTGTTGTCCCGACACTGTAATTGTGTCTTCCGAGCACAACCCGTGGACCAGTTACCCCTGTTCCATTGATCCGATGACTTTGGACTGAACCCTTCCATGCAACTACATTTGGGAGAGCCCATCTCATTACATATTGCAAAATCTCCACACTTGTTATATAGGTCACATTCCTTAGCAGGCTGTTCTTGCAGCACAGTCCACTCATTATTAGTCTCATCCCAGCCTAACTGCTCCCCCATTCCATTCCAAAGTATACGGAACATCAAGAGATTGGACCTATTCAACGGTGTGTATGTAAAATACATGCTTCCATCCTCCTCGGGGGTCGAAAGCCTGAACCCATATTGAATATTGCCAGTCATATTTGGCATGCCAGTGAAAAACAGCCCATTCCAATGCCCGCTCCTCCATTCCCGGCCTGACTGGCCCCAGATCACTATCTGTGGCGGCAACCGGGGATCGACGCCCATAGAGTAGTTCCCAGGGGAAGGGTCGTTCAACGATCTCCATGACCTAAAGGCATGGTTCTCTCCAACCGCAGAATTCACCCTCACTCTCATGCCAGGCAAAAACGTGTCCGTCGGGTGTTCAAAGCTTTGCCAGTATGCATTGCTGACATGACCATCAGCACTAGCAGTGTCAGCATCTGCATTGGCCAGAAGAACAAGATTTCCAGCATCCGTCAAAACAGCTGTTGAGTTGGTGGGCACAGAGGAAGAATTAATGCCCCTAGACCAAACTAAGCGATGATCCCCATCTAAAACCATCAAATTTCCATCACTTGAAATTGTCAGAACTCCAGATTCATCAGAAACAGGGCTATCTCTGTTTGCGACCCACACATATGTTTTAAAATTTATCTTGCGGTACCAAATACCAACATATCTAAGAGATGAATTCTCAGTGCTAAAGAACCCCATCTCAAAGTTCCCAGAAGGAGAAACCAGAGTCTCACCATCTCGGACCAACTGCCCTCGCGATAACGAATTCGCTGCACGAGAATATGAAAACAGAGACGACCACATGAAAAACAAGGAGATAAGGAAGAGAGTTCCTCTGTTTTTGCCGGTGAAGGGCATTCCACCGTTGCCAAATGCCTCAAACATTACTCCGGGGAGTGGGAGTGTCACACCCCAACTCCTACAGGGATAGGGGTAATACGGCCATCCTTCCACCCGAAGGACGCAGCCTCTAACCATCCGAATCCAACTCCTAAAAGTACTCATCGATATCGCTCTCATTCTATTGATCGCTAACTGAGGGACCTAAAAAGATTTGAAAATAGAGGGCTTAGCATCCACACTTAAAGTAGTACATATATCTTCTAAGCAGATTGAGTAGCCACTATGCATATATATAAATATAGAGCATTATCAAAAAATCATAATCCAACTCATTATATATACATATCAAATCAATGGTCTATCCATTGATTAATCTCTACCAAAAATCAATGATGTATCCATTGATCCATCTCATATCAAAACACACGTCGGTGGTCCATCTATCGATCAATTTTTTGCTCAATACCTAACCATAGTCACTACACAACGCCTTGTTGGCAAGGTCTCTACCTACAAAGCCAGTGGCTCAGCCCAGAATACCCTAAACCTGGTATGCATACCCACCAACCCCTCCACGGACTCACAGCGATATTGAGCACCAAACTCACATCCTCCAATATCCAGAAATTCAATCCACAATTAATCTCACAATTCACAATGCATTTCATAAACCAACCATATAACTCTCAATTCATCCAACAAAAATATTTTCTCATAAAGCATTTCTCATATCATTTTGTAAATCAAATTCACAAATTGATATATATATATATATATAATCTTTTATAACATCCTTCATAAAATGTTTCTCAAATCATCATATAACTCATTCCATAAACCAATTCGTAAAGCGATGTATTATTTCACAATACCTTTCATAAAACCATTTTCAAATATTAAAACGTAGTAATTGCCCGATCCATACTTTTATGCGACAAACATGCTTCAATTGCTCATATGATACTCAATTTTTTTTTATCTCTTTCAAGACATAACTTTATAAATCTATAGAAGAGATAGCACAACTCACCTAGATATGCCCTCGACCAAACAATAAATAATACTCGTATCATCGAACTCATGACCCTATCAAATAACCGACAAAAAAATGTTAAAATCAAATAAAACTCTACCTCAACTATGAAACGACTAAACTACACCTTAACTCTGAAAAAACGAGTCCTACGTGTTAGCAATTCGTATACCCAAAGCGATTATTCAACCCATTCGCAATGCAGGGTTTCAACACACAACTTGATTACGCTATAACTTTCTCCTCCGAATCCCGTTCCAAATATATTTATAGTCAATAGAAAGCCCTTCACACATGCTACAAGAATCTCAACTTGACCATTCCAAAATCAAGCCGAAAATCAACAAAATATGGGTCCAAAGCTGCTGGACGCACACTATTCACTGCATGCAGGAAACTTTGAAATTTTGTTTCGGACAAATCATAAGCTCAAATTACAATATGTAAAATCCTACAGCTTCACAACATCCTAAACTATCATTTCTATAAAAATACACGGCTTAACGACTCAAAAATCGGACTTCACCGCTCGATTTTCCAAAAATTCCGAATTTGAGACCTAAACCCGAAAAATACTTCGATTGGACAAATGAGGGGCTTAATCTCTTACCATTATGAAGTTGAGTCGGGTTGGCATGGCGTCCGCACTATGCATGCGCCAAATACTCTTTCCTTTCTTCTTCTTCTTCTTTCCTTCTTTCTCAAATTGCTCTCAGTCTTCTCTCTCTTCCTTTTATCTCACTGCGGTCCCTTTTTATTCTTTTTTATTTCTTTTATTTCTTTGTTTCCGCTTTTGACTTTTCAAAGCCCACATCTTACAGGGAGAATCAAGAACACAAGTGTAAACTTTTCATGGGTGAGAGAGGGGGTTTCAATGGCGACCCATGTTGGGCGTTGCAGTTTCTGACACAAAGTTGACGGCTTTTGAAGTGGGATTCAACAAAAAGAAATGCGCGTCGGATCGAGATTTGAGACCTTTTTGCTTTTTTACTCTGGGATTTTGCGACCCCCGGTGTGGGATCAGCGACTCCCGTCGACGGAGGAGTCGTCGAGTTTGTGTTTGTTTATACGACGAGGTCAAAGATGAGGACAAAAAGGAAGGCGATAGATTATTCGTCCATCACAAAAGAGGCATCGGTTCGTGCACGACAAGCTTTAGCGAACCGTTGACCCAATGGGAAGTTTCCATCTTTTTTCACGTCGTTTTCGAGAGTGTATGAAACATCGCTCCCCTAGGAGAGATCGAAATCACGTGTTGTTTTCGAATGGTGCCTTGTTTTTTAAGCATAAATTGCCAGAGCGGATGCATGCATGCACTTGCGTTGGTCCAAATGCTCTCGTCTGGTCCTTGCAACAATGTCAATTTCCAACCTTTTTCTCAGTATAGGATTAGAAGCATGCAAAATAAACCACCCATATCAGGAATTGCCTGGATCAGACCAGACCGGCCGATTCGCTCTGATTTTTTAGAGTGTTGGCTTGGTTCCTAATTCCTAAAATTAAAATCAGTATCCGAGCGGCCTGATTCCTGATTTCAAGAGAGAATCGAACCAACTACAAATACTTTTTTATTATTTCTTTAAAAATTAATAAAATATGAACTAAATACTATCTAGTCCAATCGTATCACAAACTATGGCATAAGTACTCTTCACTCATCATTACTTCCATCAATATCTTAAGATTTATCACTTTCTCTCTCATTGTGCATGGCCACTCTTTAGTGGGAAAGAAAAAAAAATAGTTGGTTTCATTGGGCTGAACCAGAACCGATAGTCCGATCCAATCCCAATCCTAGGACCAAGCGATCCAATCCACAATTCTCAAAATTAGGAACTGGTCCTTCCAGTCCGGTTCATGATTCCATCTTAAAACTGAATCAAACCAAGAACCGATCACCCCTATATAGGATGACACACATATTAGAAAAGCAAATCAAGGTGCTGATTTCATGGCAAAGAAAGGACGCTCTCTATAAAGGAAATCTCCAAGTCGTTGCTTTCTAAGACATGCTAGGATTGCCTAGTCTGTTTCTCTGTTATTTGGACCGTGTCCTCCTTGGTTGCCCCATGTAAAATTTTCACTTCGCATACTTTTGCATCTAAACACCAAACAGACCAAATTGCCAGCAAAAGATCTCACAAAAAAGGAACCCTTTGTACCTCCAAACTCTAATCTCAAGTCCCTTCATAGTTTCTACCACCATAGGCCGCCATATTTGCCACCTCAGGTGACAAAGACTGTAAAACCTAGCTATAGAACATGTAACGGTAGCGCCCCGCCTGGGGAGCTGGGGAGTTAACATATTGAAAGAAGATGAGAAGGAAGTAGTCGAGAGAATAGAAGGAGGGAATTTTCTTGTATTTCTTCTCTATATCATTCAATGTACAATGTCCACCATGTTTATAATACAAGATGTGTATAAGAAAAGCAAGTAAATATTCTACATATATTCTACAATTTGGATCCAATACTAAATGATCGTGATTGATCACGTGTATCTTCCAACACTCCCCCTCAAGCTGGTGGCTTGTAGATATCCAAGCCGCCTAGCTTGCTTAGAAGATACGCGTGCTGGTTTTGACATAAGGGTTTGGTGAAGACGTTTGCTAGTTGCTCTTCTGTTCGGATCCCCAGTGTCTTATTATCCCTTGCTGGATCTTTTCTCGAATGAAATGGCAGTCCACCGCTATGTGTTTTGTTCTTTCATGAACTATCGAGTTTGAGGCAAGTTTGAGAGCCGCATCGTTGTCACAAAACAATTTGGTTGGCCCTTGAACTTGTTCCCCAAGATCTTGAAGCAATCCTAGTAGCCACACTACCTCACATGTGGTCTTTGCCATGGCTCAATATTCCACTTCTGCTGAGGATAATGAAACAGTCGGTTGCTTTTTTGCCTTCCATGAAAGTAAATAATCCCCTAACTTGATACAGAAACCTATTATGGACATTTTGCTCATCGGACATGTCGCATAATATGCATCACAATATGCAATCATCCTCATATCACATTTCTTCAAATATTTTACCACTTTGAGTGCTGCATTCATGTGGGACTACTTTGGATTGTGCATGAACTAACTAAGGGTTTGCACAGCATAACTGATATCCGGCCTGGTCATGGTTAAATATATGAGTTTCCCAACAAGTTTCTGATAACTTATTGGATCTCTGGATATAGGATCGGCTTCTTGAGAGATTCCAATATCATACTCTGCTGTAGTCAATTTGATATTTTGCTCAATTGGGATTACAGCCGGCTTACATCCTAACAGTCCGGCTTCTGATATGATTTCCAAGGCAAATTTTCTTTGACTGAGGGATATTCCTTGGTCTAAGCAAGCAATTTATACTCCAAGAAAATACTTTGGCGACCCTAGATCTTTTATATGGAAAGTAGAGTGCAAGAATTGCTTGAAACTTTTGACAACCATCGCACCATTGCCCAAAATCAATATATCATCTACATATATCATCAAGTATATAGATGACGTACCTTTGGTCCATGTGAAAACAATATAATCAAATTTGGATTGTTGAAACCCAGTAGCTATCAAGGATTCAGAAAATTTTGCGTACCATTGTCTGGATGCTTGCTTGAGCCCATATAGGGATTTGCGGAGACGACATGCTTTATTCTCCCCATGTTTCCATAAACCTTGTCGTATGTCCATATAAATTTCTTCATCGAGATCTCCATATAGGAAAGCATTATGAACATCCATATGATGTAATGGCCAGTCTTGATAAGCTGCTACAGAAAGGAATGAGCGGATCGTAACATCTTTGGCAACGGGAGAGAATGTTTCATGATAATCAAAACCTTCATTCTGTGTGAAACCCTTTGCCACCAATCGGGCTTTGTACCTTTCAACTGAACCATCAGCTTGGTATTTGATTTTATAG
The DNA here is from genome assembly GCA_007663325.1 of Eucalyptus pauciflora. Lineage (NCBI taxonomy): Eukaryota > Viridiplantae > Streptophyta > Magnoliopsida > Myrtales > Myrtaceae > Eucalyptus > Eucalyptus pauciflora. Next base: position 748,134 of record VMYD01000040.1, read on the forward strand.
ACCCATTTGCAGCCAATTGGTTTGCGATGTGGAGGTAGACTAACAAGATCCCATGTCTAATTATCTACCAGTGCCTGCAATTCTGCTGCCATAGCCTTCTGCCATCCCGAATCAGTACTTGCCTCAGCATAGCTTGAAGGTTCTTGTTCTTCAGAAATTCGAGTAATGCAACATCAATGCTCCTTATATAATCGATCGAAGGAAACATAAGAAGAAACAGGAAAAAGAATACCTGGTGAATTTCTCACTCCACATATGTAATCCTTGGTCCAAGTGGGGGGACGTGTGGTTCGTCCTGAGCGTCTTGGCTAGATGTCTTCAGAAGAGGACTGAGTTGCTAGAGTCTCCACAGGTGAGGATTCTAAAGTAATCCCTTCATCTGGGTTTTGATCTGTATCTTCTGCTAAGGGTGTCATGGCCATAGTAGGTGTAGGATCAGTACCTGTATTATCTGAGTAGGGAATCAGAACATATCCCGGATCATTATTGGATTCTTCGATATGATGAGTATGAGAATATCCCTGTGTGTCCATGTCTAATTCCTGGGAAGAGAAAGGGAAAAAATCTTCTTGGAACCGAACATCTCTACTAACGAAGAATTCACCTGTAGAATGATCAAATATTTGGTATCCCTTCTGTAGGGTAGCATACCCCATAAATATGCCACGGCGAGCTCGTGGACCCATTTTATCCTTAGGTCATACTATAGAAGCATAGCATAGACATCCAAAAATCCTTAGATGAGTAAGATCTAGCTTCTTCCCAAAAAGGATTTCAAAAGGACTTTGACTATTAAGAACCTTAGTCGACATACGGTTGATCAAATATGTTGCAGTCAATACACATTGTCCCCAAAAGTTATCTGTAATAGAACCCTCAAAATTTCAAAGCCCTGGCAACTTCCAACAAGTGACGATACTTCCTTTCTACTATTCCATTTTGTTGTGGTGCGTATATACACGAACTTTCATGCATAATCCCTCGAGATGATAATAAAGTCGTACACTCATAATTGAAAAATTCTTTCCTATTGTCTGTCCTAATTTTTTGGATAGCTTTCCCAAATTGAGTTTTTGACAGAGAAATGAAAGTTTTTAAATGTGATACGACTTGACTCTTAGACTGCAGAAGGAAAATCCATGTGGCCCTTAAATGATCATCCACAATGGTGAGAAAGAAACGAGAACCATCATGATTTAGTGTATGGTATGGTCCCCAGACATCAATATGAGTAAAGAAAAAATACCAGCTGCACGACTTTTGCTCAATGGAAAAGGGCTACGTGATTATTTTGCAAGTGGACAAATGTGACATTGAGAATAGGGAAATAAGGAACTATTACCCAATCTGGAATGGAAAATGAAATTATTATCATTGGTAGTCGAATTACACAATGGTTGTTTATTACAAGGAGAAAAGTCTAGATTCTTGGCCGAACTTCTCCAGAAAAATAGTCCTTCAAATAGATTACCCCATCCCATTAGTTTCCCAGTCGAAATGGCCTGAAATTGACAACTATTAGTATTGAAAGAAACTCGACATGAATTTTCTTTACAGGCTCTAGACACAGATATAAGATTGAATTGGAATTCATGAATGTATAGGACATTGGTGAGAATGATTTCAGAACTAAGACTAACTGTCCCAGTTATAGTGACATGAGCAACATTTCCATTTGGTAACCACACTACAATAGGGCTATCTAGTCTTTCATTAATAGTGGCAAATAATGTCTTCTCACATGCAATATGATCACTGGCTCTAGAATCAACAATCCATGTATTTCTCGATATATTGTTTATCCCGCAATGAGAAATACCTGTAAAGCTGCTCCCCTTCTTTTGAACATCCAATTTTTGCAGTGCCTGCATCAATTGCTCATATTCACCATGAGTAATGGATTGATTTGCACTTGCCTGTCCTGTGAGTTGATATGATGCTGCTGAGTTTTCCTTGCCCCTTTTTTCTCCAAGTCTGCCATGTAACTTCCAGCAATTTTCAATGGTGTGATGGGGTCGTCTGCAAAATTCACAGTATAATTTTCCCTTATTTTTTGAATTTGGCCCATAGGAATTGGGCCCATAGGAGTTCATAAGAATTGGGCCCATTCGGATTTGGCCCGTAAGTCTTCGAAAAATTCCCGCCATTGGATCCTTTAATGAGAGATGTATCTACACCATCCAGATCTCCAGGATTGCGCGCCCCTCTCGAGCCGTCCCATCACTGCGTGCAATCATGACCGTCTGCGACAGCCCCTTTAAAAACCTTTTGTTCCGCAAACCCTAGGTTCGAATCACGTCTCCTTTCTAGGGTTCGCGAGCCCCTTTCTGTTCTTGCGGCGAGTGCTAGGGTTTCCGCCCATTTCCCTTCTGTCGAGGCAAGTCTTTGGCTTTCTTCTTGCACGGCAAGTTGAAATATATGCTCGATCGAGGACGCAGGCTCCATCGCAAGAATATGTGACCTAAAATGGAGGTAAGAATCGTTAAGGATAAGCAGGAAACATGTCGTCTTCTCTCTGTATTTGATTTCCTTGTATTGTTGAAGAGTGGTTTTGGGGCCATTAAGCTTCTCCTCCGCTGCTTCTAGCTCATTCCAGAGAACTGACAGCTTGTTGAAGCACGTTGTCACCGACGTATTTCCTTGCTTCAGTTCATAAAGAGCCTGATGTAGCGAGAAGATTCTCGCCCAATCCAGTTTTTCATACATTTCTTGTATATGGTCCCAACAATTTTTGGAATCTTCTATTGGAGGCAATCCAACAGCTATCTCTGGGCTGATGCAATTGCTTATCCACGTTCTGACCAACTGGTTGCACTTTTTCCATTATCGCCCTAATTTTTTGTCAGTGGGGACTGGAATGGTTTCGTCGATAAATCCCTCCTTATCTTTTGTTACGAGGGCTCGACGGAATTCGCTTGCCCAATTTGAGTAATTTCCCGGTCCTGTGATGGGGTGGCTGATAAGTTGCAACTTAGGTCCGTCGGCGTTGGAGACATATAGCGCATCGCCTGGTTCTGGGCGACCCATGGCAGCCGCAAAGGGAAAAGGTAGGAACCATGTTAGGAATCTTGGATTATTCGTAGATTGACCCACATTCGAATTTCCGAACCCTATTGGGAATCCTATATTATTTGTAGACTATCCCGCATTTGAATTTCCTGATTCACCCATCTGCTTAATGCCGATGGTTGAGCCTGCCCCAGTATTGGTTGGTAGGTCTCCATTGATCTGCATGCTCTGGTAGCCTGGCTGTGATGTACCTGGGTTTAATCCCTAAATCCATGTGTACGGCATCCATTGATAAGGATAGCCTGAGAATGACCCTGGATTGAACTGAGTCGGAATTTGTTGCCATTACATGTGTTGCAATTGTGTTTGGCCTTGACTGGGTTGCGTTCAGTCATGGAGGTGATGATCGATGAATCTGTATTGGGCGAAGCATGTGGTGTCACATTCCTTCCCGACTGATCTTCACAGGCTGAGGTAAGTGTTTCTAGGTTTGTCATGATAAAAATTGTAATAAAAATTGCAGTAATTCGTGTTGGAGAAAACTTCCTTATGTGTTTTGAAGTTGACTAAACGTTTCCATCAGTCTAGTCTGAAGACTTGAAGACTCTGTCGCCAAAGTCTGAAGACCATCAGATTCAAGGTTTAAAGTCTGCCCTCATTGATAGTATCTAGACCGTCGAAGAAGATTTATCTAGTATCAAGGATTTATTTAAATATTTGTTTCGAGCGATTAAAGAAGTCTCTTAAGGCTAGAGATAGAATTTCGAAATCTTTTTATTCGTTTTTATCTTGATACGAATAAGTTAGATTCATTGATTGACAAGGTATACTTGGAAGGTTCTACTTATGGAAACTTATATCCTAATTGTATGGGCGAGTAGGATTGATGGGCTATCATCACTTTCCTTAAGTAACTCGAAGATCTCCTTAATTGATTCCGTCCAACGGTTAGATGGAGGAACTCCTTTGGAAAGTGCCAACGGGTATGAAGGCATGGAGGAGTATAAAAGGGAGAAGCTCTGGTTATTCGAGAAAGCGCATGATAGATAAATTTCAAAGTCTGAAGCTCCTTGTTCTTTGTTGATTCAACTGTTGAGCGAAACTTGTATTGAAAAGAGAGATTAAATACTTGTGAGACCTTGAAGAAGTGTAGCAAAGTCTCTACACTGTAGAATCAAAGACGTGATATTGTAACGACTCTTTTGATTCATAGTGAAATCCAGCCGATGGGCTGTCAGTGCGGGAGAGTGGACGTAGGCTTAGGAATAAGCCGAACCACTATAAATTCTGTGTTCATCTTCTCTCATCCCTGAACTTCCTATTTACGCTTTCGTGTTATTTATCTATTTAATAGTTGCATTTTATTTTACTATACATCAAACATATTCTTTTAAGTCTTGCGAAAAGTTTTGTATACACCTATTCACCCCCCCTCTAGGTGTATTCACTAGCCCATTTCAATTGGTATCAGAGTCTGTGTGCTTATTTATTGAAGTGTTTTACTTCTTAAGCTAAAGATCTATGGCTAGTATTTTGGCTACAGGACTGATCGAAGGTAAGAGCAACACCAGACCGCCTTACTTTGATGGAAAAGAGTACAACGTATGGAAGAACAAGATGAAAGCTTTCCTCAGATCGAAAGATCCCCTTGAATGGGATGTAGTGGAAAAAAGTGTTATTCCAACAATAACTTCAACTTCAGAAAGAGGAAAGGAAGTGACAGATGCAAGAGAATTGACACAAGAAGAGATAACCAAAAGATAAGCTCTTGACGCAAAAGCTATCTATTCTTTATACTGTGCTTTATCTCCTAATGAGTATAACATAATTTCATCCTGTGAAACAACAAAAGAAGTCTGGGACACGTTACATGTTACTTATAAAGGAATTGATCGAGTCAAAGAGACAAAGATCAACATTCTTCTTGGGCAATATGAAGCTTTCAAAATGAAGCCAGGAGAAACTATTACTGATATGTTTAGCCGTTTTATAGAAATTGTAAATGGTCTTGCATATCATGGGCAACCTATCTTAGCACAAATGAAAGTCAACAAGTTGCTGCAAGGACTCTCTAAAGATTGGAATCACATCAAGACATCCATTAGAGAAACTCAAAGGATCGCACCTTTATATGTCGATGAATTAGTGGGCACACTTCAGTCTTACGAAGTGGAGCAAATCAATGAAGATGAAGGACCTAAAGGTAAAAAAATCAATTGCTTTAAAGTCTAACGATGATTCTGATGTTACAGATACTGAAGACGATTTGGACGATGAAGAATTGTCACTCATGATAAGGAAATTCAAAAAGTTGAACAAAAAGGGAAGAAAGTACAACTGGAGCAGTACACTCAAAGATCTCAGTCTGCCTATGGAAATATTATTAAACTTGTATTTCCCGGCTCCACCATGTGTTAATCTTATGAATCAAATTGCAATAAATCCTCACTATTTGAAATCATATCAATTCTATCCCAAGACTAGACTCCATCCAAAAATTGTCTGTCAATACCTTTTTGCCCTCTTCTGCCTTTAGTATTTATTGCATTGCAATTACGACTATATTTTTGTAGAGAAATCTAATTTTCAATCCTTAGGAAAAGTATTTTGTTTCCACCGAGCTAAAAAATATAATATGTCAATGCTTCTAGTAAACTAAAATCATGTTTTAATTTTATTAATTTATAGCTATTTTGCTCCAATCTTTCCTATAAAGCAACTGAAGATAATGAGTTCAACAAGGATATGGTTTGTTTCGAATGCAAAAAGAAATGACACATCAGACCCAACTGTCCTCTACTGAAGAAAAAGAAAGGAAATACAGAGAAACTCAAGAAAGCTCTCAAAGCAGAGACTTGGAGCGATACAGAATGTGAAGAGAGTGATGAAGAGTATGCCAATATTTTTCTACTGGCAAACTCATAATCAGACTCAGACTCGGATTCTGATAAAGAAATTGAGGTAAGTAACTTTAAAATTCCCATTAAAGTTTCAAAGTACATTGATGAACTTTGTCTTAGCCTAAAGGTATCTCTTAAAAGGATTTCCGAACTCAAAAAGGAAAATTCTATACTAAGGCAACAGGAAATTTATTTGAAAGAAAAATTTGAAAATCTGAACAACAATTTTAAGAATTCAAAAGAAAATGAAGAGTTTCTTTCAAAAGAAAACATTCTCTTAGAAAAGGATATTACAGCTATTTCAAAAAGGTTTTAAATGGATCTGAAAAACTTGATAAAATTCTTTCAAGTCAAATACCTTATTTTTATAAATCAAGTTTGGGAATGACACCAGAAACCATTAATTTAATTGATTTTCCAAAGGTAAAAGAAAGAATTAAACAAAGACCTGCTAAAGTTTTTACAGAAATCATTTTCAAAAAGTTTTTGTAAAATCTATTGGTCAAAGTGCTCTTAAATGTTCTAAGTGTAACAGCTCGGAACATTTTGAGAAGGATTGTCCTAAAGTCTGGAAACCTGTTAAGAGAAACTGGGCAAAGACTACTTTTGGAACTAACTCCCTTGGACCCAAGAAAGTGTGGGTATCAAAGAAAACTTGAAATTTTTGCATAATTACAGGTCACTATCAAGAAAAAGATTAAATGGTACTTGGATAGTGGCTGCTCAAGACATATGACAGGAGATTCAAATTACTTCATAAAGCTTACCCAAATAGATGGTGGAAAAGTTTCCTTTGGAGGAAATGGCAAAGGAAGAATCGCTAGACTTGGAACTGTCAAGATTGGAAGTCTCACAATCAATAATGTTTCCTTGGTGGAAAGCTTAAACTACAATCTTCCCAACATAAGCCAATTGTGTGACACTAGTTTCAAAATCAACTTTCAAGAAGGCACATGTTCAGGAATTAGTAACGATTTGTCTCAATCCTTTACTGGTCGAAGACATGGAAACATCTATCTGCTTGATATCAAATCAGAAAGCTCTCAGTGTCTAATCTCCATTCAAGATGAAGAGAATCTCTGACATAGAAAACTTGGCCATGTCAGTATGAAGCAGATAGCCAAGATCTCTTCTAAAAAGCTTGTTCATGGATTGCCCAACCTAAGATTTCAAAAGACAGAATTATGTACACCATGTGTTCTGGGTAGACAAGTAAGAAACTCATTTAAACCTGTAAATCAAGTTTCAACTGATCATGTTTTGCAGCTTCTGCATATGGATCTCTTTGGACAAACCAGAACACAAAGCATTGGTGGGAAGAAATATTGCTCAGTAATCGTAGATGACTTTTCTTGCTATACTTAGGTGTTTTTTTTTATCAAGTAAGTCTAAAACTTTTTCTCACTTCTCGAAATTTGCTAAGAAAATTCAAAATGAGAAATGATATACTATTACAAGCATCCGAACAGATCATGGAAGTGAGTTCGAAAATCAAGACTTTGCAAATTTTTGTGATGAATGTGGTTTAAAGCATGTTTTCTCTTCACCATACACTCTAGAACAAAATGGAGTAGTGGAAAGAAAGAATAGATCTTTACAAGAAATGGCAAGAACTCTTTTAATTGAAAGTAACATTTCATCTCGTTTTTGGGCTAAAGCAGTTTCTACAGCATGTTATATCATTAACAGAGTATTCCTAAGGCCTATTCTGGAGAAAACTGCTTATAAGTTGTTTAATAGAAAAAAGAAAGCCAATTGTTTCATATTTTCATGTGTTTGGCTGCAAATGTTTTTTTCAAAAAAATGCAAATAATCATGTTGGTAAGTTTGAAGAAAAGTCAGACGAAGGAATCTTCCTTGGATATTCAACAACCAGCAAAGCCTAGAAAGTATACAACAAGAAGACTCAATCTGTGGAAAAGTCAATGAATGTCAAATTCCAAGAATTTACACAAAATCAATTAGTTTCGACTCAACCGGAGGAATCTGAGCTTAATCCAAACTCTACAAATTCCAATTCCTTTGGAGTAGCTCAGACTACAGAAGGTCAACAATGAACGAATCTTGAAGAATCAAATAAAGAAAAAGATGAACAAGTTGTCAGACCAACCAACAACTGGAAGCACAAGTCAAGTCATCCCAAATAACTCATCATTAGTAACATTGATGAAGGGATACGAACAAGATCCAAAAGGCATGAAGAGTCTAACGCTGTCAGTCTTATTTCTGAAATAGAACCCAAAAGTATAGAAGAAGCCTTAACAGATGAAAGCTGGATTGAAGCTATGCAAGAAGAACTGAAACGGTTCAGCATCAACGATGTTTGGGAATTAACTCCTAAACCAAAAGGTAAATCTATTATCGGTGCTAAATGAGTTTTCAGGAACAAGATAGACGAAAAAGGAAAAGTCTTAAGGAACAAAGCAAGGCTCGTGGCCAAAAGATACACGCAAGAAGAATGGATAGACTATGATGAAACTTACGCACCAGTGGCAAGGTTAGAAGCAATTCGTTTATTACTTGCTTTTGCATGCTATAAAAATTTCAGGTTGTTTCAAATGGACGTCAAAAGTGCATTCCTAAATGGATTCATTCAAGAGGAAGTTTATGTGGAACAACCACCTGGTTTCGAAGATCCAAGGAGATCAGATTGAAAAAAGCTCTATATGGTTTAAAGCAAGCACCTCGAGCTTCATATGAAAGGTTAAGCAAATTCCTGATTCAGAGTGGCTTTGTAAAAGGTAAAGTAGACACTACTCTTTTTATTAAAAGAGAAGGTAAAATTCTACTTGTTCAAATATATATTGATGACATTGTTTTCGGATCTACTAATGAAAATCTGTGCAAGAATTTTCTAAGTCTATGCAGGAAGAATTCGAGATGAGCATGATGGGTGAACTATCTTTCTTTCTTGGACTACAAGTGAAACAATTGAATGAAGGAATTTTTATTCATCAAGAAAAATATGCTAAGGAACTTGTTAAGAAATTCGGTTTGGAGAATTGCAAGAAGACTGAAATACCGATGTCAAGTTCCTCGAAGCTAGATAAAGATGAAGGAGGAAAGAAAGTTGATCAAAAGCTATACATAAGTATCATTGATTTACTTCTCTATCTTACTGCTTCTAGACCTGACATTTTGTTTAGTGTTTGTATGTGTACTAGATTTCAATCAGATCCCAAAGAATCTCATCTAAGTGCTGCAAAACGCATCATCAAATACGTTGCAACAACCTCGTCGTTAGGTCTATGGTATCCAAAAAGGGGAGACTTTACTCTTCTTGGATACTCAGACGCAGATCTTGCTAGATGCAGAGTTGATAGAAAAAGCACCTCAGGTACATGTCAATTACTTGGAAACAGGACTGTATCCTGGTTCTCTAGAAAGCAAAGTACGGTTGCTCTCTCAACAACATAAGCAGAATATGTGGCTCTTGGAAATTGTTGTTCTCAAATCCTATGGATAAAACAACAGTTAAGAGACTTTGGAATTGAAAACTCATGTACTGAGATAAAATGTGATAACACAAGCGCAATCAACCTCACCAAGAATCTAGTCCTTCATTCAAGAGCAAAGCATATAGAGATTCGGCATCACTTTATAAGAAATCATGTTCAAAATAGAGAAATACTGATTCAATTCATTGACTCGAAGAACCAACTGGCGGATATCTTTACAAAATCTCTAGAGAAAGGTCAATTTGAGTCTATTCGGCGCAAGCTTAATGTTATAAAGTCTGAAGAAGCTTAGACTCTAGGTTAAAAACCCAAAAGACGCTCAGACCTAAATGATCTTGGATCACGACTATAAGTTGTTTAATTTTTAGAAATTTATCTTTTGAAAGGTAAGCCTATATATCGGTAATTGATTGTTTTTATCTTTCTAAATTTTTGAAGAAATCATTCCTTTTTGAAAAAGAAGTTATCTTTTTATTATGGCAGTTATTTATTTTCAAAAAGGCAGTTATTTTTTAAAAGGCATTTTTTTTTGTGACGATTTGTATGCCCCCAATTCGACTACCTTATATATACTGTTCTTCTTCTCCTTTTTTACTCGCAAACCCTAAAAGCGCAGAACTCCACTTTCTCACTTTTACTCTCCAGTTTAATCCTAAAGTTTTCATCTTTCTCGCAAATTGAGTTTGGAAAATCCTTAAAGACTGTGACAATGTCTTTCCAAATAAAGTCGTCAAGGATCGCAAGCAGGCGACCACAGCATATGGGCGAGGGTCCTACGCATTTTGACCTTACCGAGCAAGAAGATTCTCCAAGGCAACAGCAGAGCCCACAACATTCTCAACCGCGTCATTCTCCACAAGCTAGACTTCAGAATGCTCAGCAACGAATGGAGGAAGTTGTCGAAGATGCTGAACCCATAAGAACTCAAAAGCCTGCCTTTAATTTCAAACTTTATTCAGCTTTAAAGGATGGAGGCTCTCCAATGACTATTATCGACGAATTTCTGAAAGACAAGGGATATAGAAATGAAACCCATTTTTGCAAACAATGGAATGTTTGGGAATTGCTCCTGCTGGCTCTGCAGATAGGGCCTTTGCAAATTTCCCAAGTGATCCACGTTTCGGAGGAGTTAGTCAGCCTGATAGCAATGATGATGAAAAATTGTTCACTAATTTCAAGCCGAGAATGGGTATTGCTGAGGATGTACGAAAACCAAGTTCAAATCTATTTCGTTCTGAAGAACACAAGCAGATTTATTCTAAGTTATTAAAGCGAGGAGTGATGAATCCAAGGAGTGTGGATTTTGATTTTCTTAACTCCCTGAATGTAAAATTACGGGAGAAATTCACTTTACTTCAGCTTGAACGTTTTTGTTCTGACTCGATTGTAGCCCATCCATAACTCACTGCTTATTTTTATTCAAATCTAAGTTTTCTGGATGCGAACAGTTTCTCCTTCAGTGTTAAAGATCAAGACTTTGTGGTGGATATGGACATCTTAGCTGATGTGATTGGAGTAGAGAGGGGTTTATTTCAATCAATTAGCGTAACTATTGGTCATGCAACAGTGGAGGTTGTCCGAGAAGGAATGGCAGAAGGACAGATTTCTTATTCAAGGATGAATGCTTCGAATATCCTGCTTCACAAAATTGTGATCAACTGTCTTAGACCAAAATCCACGTTGAAGACTGATGTCTCCAATTTAGAAGCAACGCTAATGGATGCCATCAATGCTGGTAAAAAATTCTCTCTACCACATACTATCATGTTTCACATATACAGATCGATGGTGAAAGACAAGGGTCAGCTTCCCTATTCATCACTTGTTACAAAGCTTTTCAGACATTTCAACATCCAACCTCCAAGAATTCAGTGTGTTCGAACGTGCGAACAAATGGTGGTAGGGCTGAAGATGGTTTCTAAAATGTGTCTGAAAGAGCTGAACAAAGCTCTGGAGAAGTTCAAAGAAAAGACTCCTCAACAAACTCATCAAGACTTTGTTGCTGCAAAACGAAAAGGAAAGGAGCCGGTGACAGCTCCACCTAAAAGAAGAAGAGCAATCATCTTGCAGGATGAAGAAGATGATGATGATGATGTTACCATCTCTGCTCTTGCTTTGAGAAATTTGCAGCGTTCTATTCTAGAAACGGAGTTTAGAGAAAGACCAAAAGAGACCGAGAAGAAGAGTGAAGAGAGGGAATCAAGGAGGAAGGAGACAGAGAAAAAAGAAGTCGAAAACCAGGTTAATCAAGGAGAACAAGGTCATCCTATCATTGAAGAGGAAGTTGAGCAGGAAGAGTACTTCTCTCCGCCTGAAGGCACAGACACAGGGGGAGCTGTAGAGAAAAGAGGTACTCATTCTCTTGCTTTCACTAGTGATGATATCAGTCGTTCTCCTGACAATCCAGAAGATGTGTATGCCTCTCACTTTCCTAAAGAAGGTCATGAGGTATCTTCTCCAAATCTGGATGTGCCTTTATCTGACCATGCTGAGGCAAGCACTCAAATAGACAACTCAGCAGACTTTCGAAGAATGGTTGATATTCTCATGGAGTTGAGAGGTCAGATTTATGCCTTGGGATGCGAATTTCAAAACATGTAGAATGCTTATAAAGCCTCTTCAGAATCGTTGATCAATCAAGTTCAAGCCCTTAATCTTCAAATTCAAGAAACTACCAAGGGTGAAGATTTAGCACATCTGAAGGAGGACTTGAGGAAGCTGGAGGAGATAGTCAAGTCAATGGGAGATTTCCAGCTTATTCGCGTTCCCAAATCATCTTAAATCAATTCTCGTTTTGTCTCTACCTTTTTCATGCTGACAAACAGGGGGGGAGAGATTTGCAAATTGGTTTGATTTGTTTGATCAGACTTATTTTTCTCACTTTAACTTTTATCAGGTGTGACTTTTGGATTGTGGATTGTGTTTTGATTATGTGATTGCTTTACAGTATCTTAAGCATACTTGGTACGATATTGGTACGACGTAGTTGTTTTTACAGGACTAACCAATTTCCTGTGAATGCAGATTTGATACTATCTTTAACTCACTCATTGTTTATGAGATATCGTATTCTTGTTTGCTTGAGTTTTGTCTTGCAAGTCAATATTTCCAAATCTGTAGGAAAGTTTTGTCACCATAAAAAAGGAGGAGATTGTTGGAGAAAACTTCCTTATGTGTTTTGAAGTTGACAAAACGTTTCTATCAGTCTAGTCTGAAGACTTGAAGACTTTGTCGTCAAAGTCTGAAGACCATCAGATTCAAAGTTTAAAGTCTGCCCTCATTGACAGTACATAGACCGTCGAAGAAGATTTATTCAGTATCAATGATTTATTTAAAGATTTGTTTCGAGCGGTTAAAGAAGTCTCTCACGGCTGGAGATAGCATTTCGAAATCTTTTTATTCGTTTTTATCTTGATACGAATAAGTTAGATTCGTTGATTGGCAAGGTATACTTGGAAGGTTCTACTTATGGAAACTTAGATCCTGATTGTATGGGCGAGCAGGATTGATGGGCTATCATCACTTTCCTTAAGTAACTCGAAGATCTCCTTAATTGATTCCGTCCAACGGTTAGATGGAGGAACTCCTTTGGAAAGTGCCAACGGGTATGGAGGCATGGAGGAGTATAAAAGGGAGAAGCTCTGGTTATTCGAGAAAGCGTGTGATAGATAAATTTCAAAGTCTGAAGCTCCTTGTTCTTTGTTGATTCAACTGTTGAGCGAAACTTGTATTCAAAAGAAAGATTAAATACTTGTGAGACCTTGAAGAAGTGTAGCAAAGTCTCTACACTATAGAATCAAGGACGTGATATTGTAACGACTCTTTTGATTCATAGTGAAATCCAGCCGGTGGGCTGTTAGTGTGGGAGAGTGGACATAGGCTTGGGAATAAGCCGAACCACTATAAATTATGTGTTCATCTTCTCTCATCCCTGAACTTCCTATTTACGCTTTCGTGTTATTTATCTATTTAATAGTTGAATTTTATTTTACTATATATCAAACATATTCTTTTAAGTCCTGCGAAAAGTTTTGTATACACCTATTCACCCCCCTCTAGGTGTATTCACTAGCCCCTTTCAATTTGTTCAGCAAATTGGAAAGGATGAATGTTCAAAGAAAGGGGGGAATTCCTTCCGAAGGCTGCTTTGTTTTGCAAGTGTCGCGGCAACAAAGACAAAGAAAAAAGAAATGGAAGGCAATTCAGACAAGAGTGCGAAAGCTAGGTTAGGATCAGAACATGGTGCTCTGATACCATGAAAGAAGATGAGAAGGAAGTAGTCGAGAAAATAGGAGGAGAGAATTTTCTTGTATTTCTTCTCTATATCATTCAATGTACAATGTCCACCATGTTTATAATACAATATGTGTATAAGAAAAGCAAGTAAATATTCTACATATATTCTAAAATTTGGATCCAATACTAAATGATCGTGATTGATCACGTGTATCTTCCAACACATATCTTGGGGGCAAAGTACAGCCCAAGTGCCAAAACTTGGCACGGAGAGACATTTAAGTCCCAAAAGTTAGAAAAGTGACACTTAAGTGCCAGTTTCGGAGTAAAGTGGAACACTTAAGTGCCACTCTAGCCAAAATCCTAACGTGGCAATTTTCCGGCGAGTTTGGTGCAAAACGATGTCGTTTTGCACGCTGACATGGCTAAACAATACAAAAACGATATCATTTTGGTGCCAATGTGTTAAAAAAATTAATATAAAAATTAATTTAATTAAATTAAAAACGAAATTTATTTAAAACATTAAAAAATATAATATAATTTTAAAAATTAAAAAAAAAACTAATTTTAAAAAATAAAATATTTAAAATAATTTAAAAACTAATTTTAAAAAAAACTATAAAAATTAAAAAACTAAAAATTTAAAAAAACTAAACTTATTTAAAAAATTTAAAAATTAAATAAAAATATTTAAAAAACTAATTTTAAAAAAACTAAAATTTATAAAAAATTAAAAAATTGAAAAAAAAAACTAAACTTATTTAAAGCGTTTAAAAATAAAATTAAAACATTAAAAAAACTAAAAGGTAGGAACCCATATTTGGGCGATGCAAGCCCTCACTACTGGCAATGGGCGGTAGTAGCAAAGGCCACTGGTGAGTCCTTATCCTTTCTATTTCTTTTATTCTATTTTTTAAACTTTTTTAAACTTTTTTTAGTTTTTTAATATTATTTAAATAATATTGGAAGAAAAATTAATAAAAAATGTCACGTGAAAGAGAGAAATTAATTTTAAAATGTAATGTCAACATTTTCCGTTAAACAAATTGACAGTGTTAACGGAATGACTCAATTGCACAAATTTGACAAGTCTTATGACTTGGTTACACTCTTTAAAAGTTTTATGACTCAATTATACTTTCGTAATAAGTTTTAAGACTTCTAGTATAAATATCTCGAATTTTTTTTACCATATTTATTTGTAAATGCAATAGCACTAGTTTCATGTTCAATGAAGCTAGATTTGATTATGGCTCTTAACAAAGGGCTAACTCTTGAGTCTTGAGTACTTCAGTTTAAGGTTCACATGGCTTTGATTTTGATCGCTAGCTAACATTAGCCTTTTGTCACACCCCAAATCCTATAGGGATGAGAGGGTGACAAGGCCATCCTTCCATCCTAAGAATGCAATCTTAAACTATACTTGAAAGTCCAACTCTCACAAGTTCTTGTCAATAACGCTCTCTCTAGTGGTCGCTAACCGAAGAACCTAAAAAGATTAGGAAAAGAATGGGCTGAACAACCATAACTCAATGAATAGTGCATATCTTTTCTAAGTAAATTGAGCACCCACTATGCATATCTATAAAATAATATCAAAATTTCATTTATTTCAATTCCACTATACAATATATACATAATATTAATAATGAATTATGAACTTTCAACAAAACTTTTTTATGAAATAGCTTTCTAATGTTGATTGTGGATTGATGGAGGAAGATGCCAATTAATATTGCTTATATTATTGTGATGAGAACCCATTAAGGGGGTAGTAAGTAAATTATTTCAACACGTCCTTCTAGGCCGAACCGCTGGCTGATATAGGTGGTAGACTTAGTCACTTATGTCACGGCGTTAAATGTGACTATAGTTTGATGGGGTGAGCACTAGATTAGTCTATGGAATGAACCATTGATGTATGATTTGATGAGATTAGTCAATGGATTAGATCATTTATGGTTGTGTGTTATTGTTAAGTAGGTTTTATTGACTAATCTTATACGTATAAAGTTTTGTTGGAAAATCATACAGTTTCCAATGCTTTACGTATATCGTATAATGAGTTTGAGATGGTGACTTATTTCGTTCATTTACTTGCTTTTTAGGTTCTTCAGCGAGCCGCAAGTAGGTCATGAGCGTTATCATTAGCAAGTGGAGGACTTTTGGATGGTGGGAACTTTTGGGTATGGGATTTATGTAGCTAATGAGTTTTTGAGTTGATTTTGTTAGATATGTGCATATATCGTGTTGGTAGATTATAGAAAACTCTAATATTGTTACCAAATAACTTTTTATCAAATATATATACATATACATAGATATGTATGTATATATTTTGATATCATGTTGAGTTTTGATTATGTTGAGGTTGTGTCCCTTGAAAAAAGGATGGCCATGTGATGCCCCTATCCTTGTGGAATCGGAGTGCGACAATTGTGGTCTCAACACAATGGTTTGTAACAAAGCGACCAAGATTCTTCTCTTGGTAAGGCCTCCCCTTACAAAGTCAATGGCTCAACTCAGAAGGATATCTTGAACTAGTATGCATACCCAAAAACTCCTCACTAGGTTTACAATCGTATTGAGCATCAAACAACTATGCTCCAACACTAGAATCCCATCTCATAAATCAAACAAATAACTTTTCACAATGTAGCTCATCCGCCATTTTTAAATCATTCATAAACCATTTTATAAACCAGTTCACAAAGTAGTTACATACATACATATATATGACTTTATAATACCTTGTATAACACACCTTTTAAATATGTGTAAATAACCAAAGAATATTAAATGCTCGATCCAAACTTTTATGCAACAAAAATGTCATTTCATAACTCATACAATAGTTAAACCATGGTGGAATGACACTAAAAGTGCTAAAAGTTATGTAATGCCAAAAGTTTTCTACGGATCACTTAAGTGTCAACTTTGATTTGGGTTGATAGAACTCTAATATAGCCATATTTGATTAAATTCTCAATCTTGCGTGGCATATAATCCCTAAATAACGTCATATAGCAAGCTAAAAAGTGATTACTTCAATGCTAGCCACCATTAAAAATGATTGTTTTAGTATCAATCAAAGTTAAACAGCGATCAAATCGGTACCAAAAAAATGTCATCTCAAATAAAAATTTGAATTATGAAAGTCACGTAATTTCTCTGATCGAAATTTCATGTAGAAGGCGCTTTGGTGATCCTTTTTTTCTAATTTAGCACTTAAGTTAGTTGATGAAAATTTTTGGCACTAGAGTAAGTGTCGTATACAATTTTTGACACTTCTAAGCTCCATTTGGTAACGTTTTAATTTTACTATTTGTTTGTTCTTTTATTTCTCAGAATAGAAAAAAAATAGAAATCCATTTAATAACATCAGTTAATTTTTCTATTTCTCAAAATAGAAAAGTGGTTGGAGAATATATTTGAAACAAAAATAAGAAATAAAATAAATAACTTCTTATTCTAGGGAATAATTTCTGGAATAAGTCATTTTTTTCTTCTTCTTCTTTTTTTCTTCTTCTTCCTCTTCTAACTAGTCCACCTTCTACTGCCCGATGCTCGTTGTTACCCAAGGAAGAAGAAGAGAGGTAAAAAAAAAAAATGAAAAAAAAAATCTCAAAAAAATTATTAAAAATTAGAAGAAATTCGACATCAAAAAAAAAAATAGTAGGTTGTAGCAAAATACATTAATGTTCTTTTTCTATTTTGAAAATAAAAATTTTGTCAATTACCAAATGTGTTTTTTTTTTTTTAACTCCGAAACTATTCTAGAGAATAGAATTAGAAAAAACTACTCTTGAAAATAAATTATTTCCAAAAATAGAAATGTTACCATACACACCCCTAGTGTCATTCTTCCATTAAACCATATTACTTTTGAACTATGAGTTTATAAACCCAAAGAACATCTAACGCCACTTACTAAAAATGTTGAAACTAACTTACAGAGGTTACTCGAGTTGACGCACTCATAATCTTATCAATTATTTGAAAATGATGTTAAAATTTGAGTAAAACATTATTCCAACAAATGACTCGACTAAAACATGTTCAACCATTAATGTATCAACACCTAAACGCTACAAAGAAGCTTGTTTATGGCGTATGTTTGTCTTTTGCTATTGCACGTATTATCTGTTACAAGTAACTTGCACACAAAACTTTGAAATTTCGTTCCAAACAAACCCACTTCAAAATTGAGTTTCGTGAAAGCCTGCCACTCCACAAAGCCTTAGACTACCATTTCCACATAAATCATAACTCAAAAACTTCTTAATCGAACCTCATAGTTTAAAATTTGCATAACTCAAAATTTGTGCCATAACTTCCAAAATTACTCCGATTAGACATGTAATCAGCGTGAATACTTACTAGGTGTTATGCTGCATAGTTAATTTGGTTAGTCGATGTGTCTGGATCGGTTACACATGTACAATTTTTTCCTTCTTCTCTCTTCTTTCCCTTTTTCCTTCTTCACGGTCGAGCTTCTCGTTTTTCCTCTTTTACTTGTTCTATCGCTGCTTTGACTTCACGTGAGATATGTAGAGAAGAAAAAATGAAGATGGGCTGAGTTTGTCTATTAAAGACATGGGCCTGGGCTTGATGGGGCCATCTATTACACCTTCCATCTACATGCGAAGCTCCTCTGAACAAAGTGCTCCATCATTCAAGCTTTGGGCCACTTTATGTTTTCTTTCATCTTCTTGGATAACTTAGAGTTACTCAAATAAACACTAGGCTACAGTTGTTAGTTAGGATGAAATTCAGAATATGATAATATATATCATATCTTGCATTTGGTATTTGTTCAAGATACGATAAAGTCGGATATAAGAGAGATATAAGCCGAATTAAATCATTCCATGAAGGAGGTGGGATATAGGTGGATAAAATTCATAATATCCAAAATAGGAAATTCAAACTTCTTAAATTAATAAAATTAAAATTAGGTATATTAGTATAGCTTATTACTTAATTTAAATTTTATTAGAGAATGATGGAAGGGGAAGAAGGAAAAAAAAGAAATTAATTAAAAAGAGGAAAATTAAATAATAAATAAATAAATATAAAGTAGGCAAGAGTATTACAAGAGATTCTCACTCTCTTTTTGTAAAAAAATTGGTTTATTTATACTGATATAACGGTTATATCAAACAATGTACAATGATATAATATGAATATATCCGTGTTTATTACTGTAATCATCGAACGGTTGATAGGACATAGTAAAATCCTTAGATTTCATATCATATTCTATGTAGTCCTGTCCTAATTTGGAAATCCAAACGACCAAACGTAATCTAATGTCTTAGAAAATAACAACAAAATCAGCTGCAAATGATACATAGCCGTCATCTTCCTTCAACCATTGTATTAGTGATGGTGTTAACAGATTGTTGCGGCGGAATAGCATGATTTGGCAATTCAGTTTGGAAAGTGAATATAGGCTGTCTCGGCTGAGGAAGATCTGATTCATCGCTTAGCATTAGAACCACATTCGTCATGTTTGGTCTATCCATAGCATGATCCTGGACACAGAGAAGCCCAATGTGGATGCATCTTATTACCTCCGCTGGAAAGCTAACAGCAATTGCTTTATCCAGTAGGTCCAATGCTTTGCCTTCACTCCATAATTGCCATGCCTACAGGAGAACACTGTCATAATATTGCAGGGAACTTTTTATATCGATTAAAGTTGGAATTTGGCACTTACGTAGGAAAGGAGATTGAGATATCCCTGATCATACAGGGCTGAGTTCTTTCTGCCACTAACAATCTCTAGTAGCAACACTCCAAAGCTATAGACATCAAACCTCTCGGAAAATATTCCACCCATAGCGTACTCAGGAGACATATAACCACTGCATTAATTTGAACTTAGTATTTACCCTTTTAATTGTATTGAGGGACAACGAGATGAAACATTTCTAAAGTGATAGCATCATTGTGCTAAATCAATCATTTCTATCTGCTTTCCAATGATCGACTCAAAAGATTGATTATTCAAGTATGGCTAGAGAACTTACAAGCTTCCAACAATTTTGTGAGTGTTCACCAAGACTTGAGTGCCCTCAAACATCTGTGCCAACCCAAAATCTGAAATTTTCGGGTTCATCTTTCCATCCAAGAGAATATTGCTCACTTTTAAGTCACGGTGTATGACCCTAAGGCAAGAATCTCAATGGAGGTAGAGAAGCCCCCTTGCAATTCCCTCAATAATTTGGAATCGTTTGCCCCACTCGAGTTCTACCTTCTTATTTGAATCTAACAAACATGACAAACAAGAACCGTTTTCATATTTTTGTGCTATTTTGAAAAATACATTACCCAAAAATAGTTTTTTAGAGAGAAAAAACCAACCAAAAAGAAAGGTGTCCAAGCTTTTGTTTGGCAAGTGCTCGTATACCAAAATTTTTTCATCTCCTTCAGTGCAGCAACCAATGAATTTAACCAGATTTCGATGTTGGAGTTTTGATATTAGGACCATCTCATTCTTGATCTCTTGAACACCTTGGGTCGAGCTACTAGAAAGTCTTTTCACAGCTACCTCTTTCCCATCATTCATCTTTCCCTGTTTCACAAATCACATAGCCTTTAGACCTTGAATTATCTCTATATTTTCCATTTAATGAATGTCTTGCAAAACAGTTTTACCTTATAAACAGAGCCAAACCCTCCTTGCCCGAGTTTACTTGTCATGCTGAACTTGTTTGTAGCAAGTAGTATGCTATCAAAACTGAAAACAGTCAATTCCAGTGCATCATCTTCCTTCAGATGCTCTTCCCACGCATTTCCTTGTACCAGTTCGCCCGGCTTTTCAGGTTTACCTACCAAGTCAAGGAGCCTTAAGATTTTTCTTAAGATTCTTGTGTTTATTATTGGTGAAGAATCAGCTTACTATCTAGCAATGGAAGATTAAACAAAATAGAAGCACAATCCTCTGAAAACACTGATGTGACTCTTTTTTATTACCTCTTTTCTTAGCTCTCCATTTGCAAAGACCAAAAACAAATACTGCAAAGAACATGATCCCAGCGACAGTACTTAGGCTGATGATAACAGCTTTCTGCGACGATCCTCCTTAAAAGGGAAAGAGAGTTATGCAAAAGATGATTGATGTTGACTCAAATGCATCTCAATGAAACCGTTTCTAACCTGTTTTCACATGTGCAACTCGAACAAATAGATTTTCTCCACCTATGGAAAATTCCTCAGGATCGATGAGGTCTTCTTTAGTCCAAACCACACACCCGATGGTGCTGACATAAGAATAAGCCAAGCAAGAACAGTTTCTCAGGCACCAGCTTAAACATCCTTCTTGATCTCCAATGTTTGATAAATAGTCCCCAGAGTCAGGTAGTTTCATCCGGCTCATTTGCCAAAAGGCATCTTTATTTACGAATGTTGAAGCCGATGTGCTCGTGTTTTTCTGGCAATTCAATTCCGTCTCTCTTACACATCCTCCGGTCCACTTTCCGCTGTTCCATTCTTCATTTGACTTTGGCACAAACCCATTCAAGCATCTACAAATAGGCAAACTCATTGAGTTACAAACTCCAAAAGGACCACAAGTTCCATAAGTCTCGCAAGTATTGTTCGGTACATAAACTTAAGAGATCCTTGAGGCGAAACATACATGTATACAAAGAGCGAGCTGTTGTGAATAACGATAGAAACGTATGTAGTCCCCTGCTGAATATCTCGCTGGACATTCATCACACTTGAGTACGACTGGTCCATGTTTTGTATGCCGATAAATTTTGATTTGTCCCATTGCCCCCCTCTCCAGTAAGGGATTGAACCATTCCAAGTGAAAAATTGAGGCGGCGTCTCCGATTTTATCCCAGTCAAGAAACTTCCAGAGGACGGATCACTGTCGCTTCTCCAGGAACTTAAATAGTGTTTCTCCCCAGTCCTGGCATTTACTCCCATCTTCATGCTCGGAAGAAGAGTGTCCGTTGGATCATCGAAGCTTCCCCATATTTCACTATAATTTGCATCTTGCAGTACAAAGTTTCCATTATCTAATAGCCCAGCTGACGTAAAGTTGGACTGACCAGAGGCATTGGTAGACCAAACTATATTCCCTTGTCCATCCACAAGCTTCAAATTCCCATCACTGCCTATAGTTAATTTCGCAGACCAGTCCCTGTACATAAGCGGCAAATTCCTATTGGCCACCCACACAATTTTAGAAGGCGTGAAGTTCTTGTACCATATCCCGACATACTGATTTTCTGACCCATTCGGCGTGAAGAACCCAAGCTCAAAGATTTGGCCGGAGGAGACCAGAGTTTGATTTGGGAACAGTGGCTCCGATGTTGTAATATTGTAAACCATGCCCCCGGCTGTTTGACTTGCCTGAAGTAGGATGGAGAAGACCAAGCAAGAGCACCAACTAATCTTAAATGGCATGATAAGAATAACTGAACAACCCTAGCGAGTTCTGTGTGTCGGTGGCCGGAGCAAGAATTGATGAACAAGATTTTCAGAAAGTTAACCCCTAATGTTGTCACATCGAATTCCACAGGGATAGGGATTACACAGCCATCCTTCCACCAAAGGAGGCAGCCTCAAACCACCAAAATCCAACCCTCAAAACCCCCGTCAATAGCACTCTCGCTCTACTAGCTGCTAACCGAAGAACCTAAAAAGGTTAGGAATAAGAGGGGTGAGCAATCAGAAGCTCAATGAGTAGTACGTATCTTCTAAGCAGCTTGCAAGATACAAAATAATATCAAACTCATAATCCAAACTCAACGTATAAAATATATATCAGATCACATGAGTTATTTCAACATTTCAGAAAATACTCATTTAACCCTCATAAACATAAATGGTCAAGTCCATTTGAGCACTAAAATCTCGTTCCAATAAAATCATTGTGACAAACAATTCTCGTCAAAATCCACGGCTCTACCACATCATAAACCTTTATATTTCCAAGAAATCTTGAAGCTCTACAACTAAAAAATCGAATTTTACCACTCAATTTTTTCAAAATTCCTAATTTGAGTCCTAAATCAAAAAATTATTCTAATTGGACGAACGAGGCGCCTGAGTACTTACCAGACTATGCTATAGTAGGCTTAGCAAGGTTTCATGACACGAATGCGGAAGGCCCCTTTCCTTTCTCCTTCTTCTTTCTTTTCTTTCTTCTTTCTCCCCCTTTCTTCTTCCTTGCGGGAGCCCTCAGACTCTCTTTATTCTCAGACGAGCGGCACCGCCCCTTTCCCCTTTCTCTTTGACATTTCAGCCCATTTTCCCTTTTTTTATTCATTTATTTTCCACGGGTCCCACCGCTTCTTTTGGCTCGGTCAGAGTACAACTGCATGCCAAAAATGACCCAAAAGATTAAGATTGACTTCACAATCATGAGTCAAAAGAGTTGCTTGGTGCTCAAGGTATGACGTCTTTTAAATCCTATTGTTGTGCTTCTCCAAGGTTCATTCAACCAACGAACTAGACACAATCGTGGGTGCCGACAATGCTGGTCTCAGAGTACAAGTGCAAGCTCAAAAAGGCCCAAACGATCACGATGAGATTGTTCTTTTGTCGCCACTTGAATTTTACAATGTGATGTCATCCCCAACTCAACAAGTACAGGGAAAATGATACAATTGTCCTCCAAAGGATGTAACCTCAAAAACCAACATGAACATGTTAATATTATGCATCTATATTTGATAAAATAGTAAGTTGGTTACATTATCAGATTTCTAAAATCCATCAAAATTAATATATAGGCATCTACAAACTAACAATTAAAGCCAACAAATATCATTTTAAACCTATTCAACTTTCTAAGCTCATACCCAAAAATTCAACTCCCAAAAACTCCCCACCAATATCATTGTTGACCGATTTGTCGTTGGCTAAAAAGCTTGAAAAAGATTTGAGATGAATGGTGTGAACAAACCACCGCTTAGTAAGTAGTATAAATCTGTTTTAAGTAAGTTGAACATCTACTATGCATACTACAAAGCAATATCAAAAACTCATTATCCCAAATATAGCACACAAAATTATGAGTTTTATAACTTCAACACATATACATATCATACATATTTATTTCATCCGTAATTTCAAAGCAGACATAATAGTCTAGTCCATTGACTAATCTAGTGCTCAATATCAAACTGTGGTCATGCTTCACGGCCCATGACAAGACTTTTTAAGATTCTCCTTGGCTATGTCTCCTCCTATATCAACTAGCCCAAACAAAATGTCCTAAGAACATATGCATTCTCAACCCCTCAATGGGTTCAAAGATAGTGACAATAAGCATAAAACCACTAACTCAATCATCCAATATCCCACAAAACCAATCTGAAACGTGTCTTAGTGTCACGCCCCGAATCTCGAGTGCACGCACATCTCTTAGAGGTCAACTAAATTTGCGACGTTCCTAGGACGCATCACCAACCCATTCATTTTATGCACATGTGGAAGCGAACTAATAAACATATACCCAGACAACAATCAGGAAACCAAGTATGCTTTCTTTCATGTTTTGACATTTATTCCCACCTTCATGTTTGGGAGAAGTGTATCAGTAGGTTCATCAAATCTTCCCCATATTTCATTCGAATTTCCGTCTTGCATAACAAAATTTCCATAGTCTGAAAGTGTTGCTGCAGAATAATTTGAATGGACTGTGACATTGGTAGACCAGATCAGGCTTCGCTGTCCATTAAGAAGCTTCAGATTTCCATCGCTGCCTATCGTCAAGCTCACAGATCGATCCGTATTTGCGAGTGGCTGATCCCTATTGGCCACCCAGACAACTTTGGAAGGAGTCATGTTCTTGAACCATATTCCAACATATTGGTTTTGTGATCCATTTGGTATGAAGAACCCAAGCTCGAAGATTTGACTATTGGACAACAGTGTCTGGTTCTGAAGAAGCGGCTCTGATGCAGTTATATTAAAAACTGCCCTGCTTTGTAGTGCTTGAAGCAGGAAGAGGATGATCGAGAAATAGAAGTACGCATTCATAGGAGCAACTCAAAGACAAGAAGAATCAAGTCGTACCGTTGAATTTGAAAGAGATGATATTGGCCTTCAGAGCTTCACTGTTTTGGTAGGCAGATCAAAATGGATAAAACACAGGATTGCTCCAGAAGCAAGGCTTGTTAACCAAGCTATAATGCTTCATTTCTCACTGAGGTTGGTTCATAGAAGTTCATGTCATAGATAAAACCAGTTTTCAACCTAATAAGGGCTGATTTGGCTCAAGTACAGTCGCAGGACATCAACATTCCACTGGGATGTGGCTATTGAATGGCAACTTGTGTTCTGTTTTGGCAATACTAAAAAAGTACCAAGTCAAGATGGTGGCTTTCAAAAGAAACCAGAGATTATAGCATCCATGGAAGCTTGGCCTTTTCTGATCCTGGGTACAAAGTTGACATCTTTGGGAGGTGACATATAATCCTCTATCCTCAAATTTTAAAAATATTCCCTTCCAACTACCAATAGATCTGACCCCCAAGGGAACAAACTTAGAGAATAGATTGTCTAGCAAGAGGTTTCTTAGAAGATACGGCAAACATAGTGGTCGGGTTTGGTTTCGGTCCATGTGCCTCTGGATGCTAGTTTATCTTTCATCTGTGGATCATCTCAGATTCTGCTTTTGCACAGTTGTTTGTTGAGAACGACATTAAGCAATTCAAAATCATCACCATCTTATCATGCACTTTTGCATTTGGCAAAGATGGAGGATGTCAAGAGATCAGATTACTACATCGATTTATGAATTGATGCCGTAAATAACCAGAAGTCATGTATAAGGTGTTTGGCTCGTTAGTATACAAAGTCAAGGGAATGTTCGTGGAAATGATCATAAGATGTATGTGCGTGGCTTGATACTGAAAGATAAGGTACTTTGACCTGTCCTTTTTCATATTGTTCTTTAGTCATTCTTTTTTCCCTATTAAAATACGGAATAGTTTTAGTGTTGTATTGTTATTGAGAGGAAGTGGCGTGCATCGGTGAAATAGTTGTCTTCAAAGCCATGGCTGCTCATTCTTTGCTAGCCGTAAGCAAATTTGAATCCACGCTACCAAAGTAATGACTTCATTGTTTTTATTGGCGATAATTTGTTCTTTGGATTGCCAAGCAAGAAATTATGTTTTTTTCCAAGTCAAAGAAAGTTGCCAACTCCATGAGGAAGTTACTACTGTTATTACATATATAAATATATCTCTTTTTTTAATTTGAAATTCAAATTTCTTTGACTTGGAAAAGAACATAATTTCTTGCTGGGGGAGACCCGACTCCTCACTTAGTAATAGGACTGCAGCCAGCATGTTGGGTCTTTCCATTTCATGGCCTGCATGCGGAGAAGCCCTTCCTGAATGCGCCGAACTACTTGTGCCGTTGATAAAGCATCGGTATTTGCTTCATCCATTCGGTCCACTGCTCTGCCTTCACTCCACAATTGCCAAGCCTGTTAGGATTGGACGAGTGGTTAGATTGCACAAGGGATCACCGGTTTCGAATGGGACAAGTACAATGAAAAGGTTGAGTGTATCCACTCTTCCTAGTCATTCAAGTGATCTGTTGAGCTTGAATGCATCCGCTCTTCCTAGTTCCTATTGTATACAAGAATAGGGTGATTTCTGGTACCTGATATGCTTTCTAGGCCGCTAAAGCCAGAATCCATTATGTTACTGAGGAAGTACATTCAAGTTTGTGATAGTTCATTTCGGGGTTGTGGATATGAAGATGTACACTCAAGACAAAATGGGAAGTCCACAAAATGAATGTAGTTACTGGTACACAAAAATAATTAAGAAGCTACTAAAAAGAAAACAAAGTGTCAGATATCTTCAAGTTTGTTCTTCTCCATAAATTGCGCTCTTCCATTGTCAAGCTGCTTCTTTTTCGGGTTTGGATCATTTTCAGATCTGCACTGGTTGACTCAAGTAAAGTTTCCTAGGGCTTACAATTAATGCAACCTTTGAATGGTTGTTCATTTATTTACCAGTCAATATTATATTAGGATCGCGATGGTTTGATCACGCCACGTATCTTTTTCGATGTTGTGAAATATTCCCTTGACTGTTCCACAAGTATATTGATTATGAGGTATTTTAACAATAACCCCCAAAAAAAATGAAGGGGGAGGGGGGGGCGGGGGTGGCGGGGCGCTTTGGATCATTTCCTGATCTGCACTAGCTGATTCAAGTGAAGTTTCCTGGGGCTTAAAATTTATACAACCTTTGAATGGTTGACTAACTTCGATCTTGACGATGGAGATGGTAGATGAAGAAGTTATCGATCTGTGATTTCAGTTTGGACGGATGTATAGGCACATTTTTGGAAATGTAGTGTATCCTGTTCCCTACTACTACATAGACTTTTGTCTTTTACTTGAAATATAATGAAGTTATGAACTAAAATGTGATATAAATAAAAGAAGTATAAGTATGTTGGTTATATTTGTAAGACTTTTATTATTAAAAGAATATCCGTAAATGTTTGATTATGCTTCTGCATACTAAAAGAGAGTAATAATATAATAAACATGTGTCAGGTGACGTTCTAGGCGTCACATAACCTTTTTTTTTTTTTTGTCGGTCATACTCTACTCCTATTCTAACTCTCACTCTCACAGACTTTTGCCTTGCTTCCTTGCAGGGCATGGGAGTCGAAACCCACTCCTAAAACTAATTTGTCCCCACCCCAACCCCCCTGAGAAGGTGGGGATTCGAACTCCCCACTTCCCCCTTCCATATTGGAAGGGTGACCACTGAGGTAAACCCTAGTAGTTTCACATAACCTCTTAGGAAGGTGCCTATCTGTACACTAAAGGACAAAATTGTAAGACTCGGTATGGGACGGGCAAAAGTAGATAATACCTCAAGTGAGTTAATATAGAAATTTCATAACATGTATCTTAGAATCATTATCCTCCTATTCAGTGCATGGTTTGGTTCATTCATACCCCATTGCCATCCTAGAAGCCTGTCAAGAGCCACTCCTTGTTCGGGCTCTCTAGCTTCGGCAACCAACCATACACCTTCCGGAGGGGATCTCACTCTAATACCATATAGTGACATCACTAAGTTAACTCATTCAAGGTATTGTTTTCTTTGGCTAGTCCCATACTAAGTCTCATGATTTTATTTTTTTGGCATACAAATAGACAGACATACAGACAGACACTTTTCGAGGAGGTCACCTATTCTAGTAGTACTCTAGCCTGGGCTTGCTTAATTTGGAGTTTTAAAAGCAAAGCTTGCTGTTTCAAAAAGGAAAACAAACATTTTCAGAAAGGAAAACAATCATCTGTATGTTTCAGCTTTTTCTTCTCCTGAAGTTGCTTCTTCCACATTCAAATTTCTTCGCTTTTGGGTTGGGTTGATCATTGACAAATTTTTCACTGATTGTATTTGATTCAAGTAAGGTTACTTTGGAGTTAAAAGTTCATTCAAGTTACTTTGACCACCGGCCTTCTTTCTTCCGTGAATGGCTTAACTTGTAAATGACTTGTAGATAGTCCCGAGCTTGTAGCAACAAGATGCGCCATCTGAAATATATATATATAAGCAAATATTAGTAGCATCATACAATGTTATTGGTGAAATAACCATTAAGAAAAAAATTAATAAAAAAAATTGATGAAGTTCTACTCTTCAATGCTTGGAAAGAGTCAAAACATGAAGATATTTGGACGATGATGGTAATGACTTAATTGGAAGAAGCTCCCGAAACCACACAAGGTGTTAACCATTTTGGCAGGTGTTTTTTTTTTTTTTTTTTGGTGACCCGGGAACCCTCGTACAGCCGATAACTGGCGAGGTAAACCCAAGGCAACGCTAGCGGAGGATCTACCACCCCGGCGTCACACTTAAGACACCAAGCGCCTCCACTAGGTTTCGAACCCCTCACCTTTGAGGAAGGATCAATGAAGCCCTTACCCAACGAAGCCACCACGGCCGGTGGTCCATTTTGGCAAGTGTTAACTTGTATATAACTCACAAAAAGCCTCTCCCATTTGGGACTTGGGACATCACAATGGTCACCACTTGGGTGGTCACTCAAAGTATTACTTTTGGAGACTAGACTCACGGAGACTGATCCGATTCATTATAGATAAAGTGAGACCCTCCAGTTGGAGGAAAAGTACGCCAAAAGCATCATAACTTTTGTACGACACTCACTTTTGTGTCAAATTTTTTTGTCACATTACTTAAGTGCCAAATGGAGGAAAAAAGATCACTTAAGGGCCTCTGGTGACAAATTCCAACCAAAAATCATATGTGACTTTTTTATTGGATTTTTTAGAAAGACGTGGCTTTTTAAAAATTGGATAAGTATACTAAAAATCCTAAAACTTACAAAAAGTGCAATTTAATCCTAAAATTTATCAAATTAATGCAATTGAGTAATTCCGTTAACTCCATCCAATTGAACTAATGAAAAATGCTAATGTAACTATTTTAAATAATTTTCTCTGTCTTACGTGGCATTACCTTTCTAAAACATGAAATATAAGACTAAAATGACATTGTGGCCTAAATTCTAATTGTTTAACCAAAATCTTAAAAAGTATATGTTTAAAAAAAAAAAAAAGGCAAGGACAAGGGCAAGGGCGGCTGGCCCTCAACATTGCCACCTCACTGTCATTAGAAGGCCAATAGGGACTCCTCAAGAGGGAGCAACCCTTGTCAATTGTAGGCAAGGATCACAACCGTCTACCAAGATTTGGGTGGGGTCGCTTGCCATCATCTAGCTAACGGGACCCTCGGTTAGACTGCCATGAGGGTTGCCATACTGGACCGGACCGTTGGTTCTAATCCGGTTTGGTCCAATGGAACCAGCCTTTAAAAAAAAAAAAAAACTAAAGAGTGGCCATATTCTAGACCAATCAATCCAATTTGATTCCCAAGCAGCCCAATAGAACTAATCGCACATATTTCCAAGTGCAAAAAATTCAAACTCCGCTTGTGTGAGCATCAATCACACTTTGTGTATTTCACGTTTAATCTTAACTATAAAGGCCATGAACGATATGACTAGGGTTGTGCTTGGCCTGGGTTTTATAGACAAGCTCTCTTAAGCTCTTTGAGTATATGAGAGAGAGAGAGAGAGAGAGAGAGAGAGAGAGAGAGAGAGAGAGAGGAATTAGGAACTGGACCACCGACCGTGGGTACCACCCAAAACTGGCCAATCCGGTCCAAGTGTTTCCCGGTCCAGACGATTCTATTGCACATTACCTAGAGACATCCTCAATTAGCCATTAAAATTTCATCTTCTTCTTCTTCATCATCAATCTTTACTTCTATGTCTTCCTTGCCTTCCTTGTCTTCATTAGTACTTCCTCTATAAATTGAAAAAGAAAAATTTTCAATGTCCAATGTGGATAAAAAATTAAGGCGACATGGAATTTAACTATGACATGGCTCTTTACTAGTGAGCTACGTCAGTGAGCTACATCAGAACATCCATTTTAAAGTAATTCATGCCAGATTTTCTAGTCACTAAAATCAGCTGTAACACTTAAGTAATCATTATTTTACAAAAGTGGCACTCAAGTAATTGCTCGAAAAATTTTGACACTAAAGTGAGTTCATGTCGCGACCCCCGATTTTTCGATGAAGGGTGAATCACCTAAAACTAGGTTAATGGATTACTAAGTCCGAAGACTTGGCGCGGACTCTCCCAAGCCCTACCAATCGCGACTTGATACTAAGAAAAAGACCCATTAATACATGCAATTATATTTCAAATTGGAGCCGCCACTAACCAATTAGGGCTGATTAGAAACCCAGGTAAAGTATGGGAGAATACTTTACCTTTTACGAACCAGAGATTTAATGGATTCGGGGACATGGTTACGCTAGATTAATCTAACGCCCTTTCGGTACCTAAAGAAAAACATTTTTTTTTTTGCAGGCAGTCTTGATTAATTTTAACCTAAGATGCTAACATGCAAATGGTGGTCATGCGGGTGCACAATCAATTAAATAACATTCAATAAATCAAAATGCTAAGGAATTATAAACCACAACTTTATTAAAGTCCACTCTCTAAGAAAACATTTAAAAAATGCTAATTAAAATGCATGCCGTAAACATGATTCCTAAATGACATGACACCTAACTTTTATTATTATGCAATCTTAATCTAAAATTAATATGCATGAATTTTACTTTAATGATATGTGAAATGCAATTTATATGGCCTAATTTGAACTATATGTATGCAATCCTAAATGTGCATATACTACATGACATGAGATGCATGATATAACAATTTTATATGCATGTTCTTTTTGTGATTTTTTTTTATGATTCTTTTTTTATGTAGGCAACCTACACTAAATAAAGATGATATGAAATATGATTAATTATGAACTAATCTATTAATTAACTAAGTATATGATTTATTTTGTTTTTTTTTAATTAAAGAATTAATTATATGCAATTAGAAATTACACGATGGGATTACTAAAACATGATAATATGATGCAATCCTAATTTATTAATATGTAAACTCTAATTAAATGTGCCTACTATGCAAACTAGCTAAAATGCACCTAGTATTCTTTATTGAAATTAAACAAACTAATTAAGCTATTCAAAATGGAATAATTTCCTAATTCAACTTCGGGATTAATTTGATTTAAACCCCATTTGTTTTAGAAAATCATTATTCTTTTTAGATTTTTTTATTATCTTTTTATATTATGAAAACATGCAAATAACTAAGGATGAAATCCTAAAAATAATCCTAAAGGTTAATTTATTAAACCTACGTGTCTAAATTAATAAACCTATATGACCTATATGCTCATGCAAATTTTTAACTTTTCACTATTTCTTTTTTTATATTTTCATTTTATATTTAAAAAGACTACATGATGGGAAATAAAAATAAACTATGATCCACTAATTAAAATGCAACATGTAACGTGCACATTATGAAATCTATATACCCTAAATAACATTTTTTTTACTTCTTTTTTAGTTTATTAAAGGAAAATTAACCTAATCCTATATGAATCTAAAAAAAAGTGTTGCTTAAAATGTAAAAAATGCTTATGGACCTAAATATCTAAGTTCTAAATATGACATAAAATGCATGATATGTGATAAACAAATAACCATAATGCACCAAATATGTACCTAAAAATCATCAATGTAAATCAATGACATATTATTTTAACGGGCATCAATAATGCAAAGCAAACCAAGAATTTTGCCATAAAAAAGTCAAGATAATCAAAAATCTAACCCGACGTCTCGCGGGTCAATATTTTTAATTACTATGGCTTTAATATGACAAATTTCCTAATCGGATAATGATAATAAAAATCAATAACAACAAATCAAGTTAAAATAAAACACTATGAACATAATATTTAATCTGAATTTAGTCTAAAGAAATTACCTAGTTAAAGCACAACTTTTTGTTGCTAACAGAAAGCACCTGCACAAAAAATAAAGAGTAGCCCAGGAAAGGTCACACGGCAGCAGGGGATCATGGGCACGGCAGCAGGCAGGGCATCACTCGGGCAAGGGACACGGTAGCAGAGCTCGAGCTGGAAATGGCAGTGCAGAGGACCTCGGACCGGAGGCGATGTGGGGGGCGCCGGCACGAGCTTCGGCGCTCGGGTAGCAAGAATCGGCAGAACAGGGGAGTCGCTCGGGGCCGGAGCAGAGATGCGGCGTGGCGAGGCAGGGGCGAGAGGGCGGACCGGCGTTGGTCGCGGCTGTGGAGGCGCTGCTGCGAGCGTCGGCTTCAAGGGCGGAGTTGGTCACGGGTCGCTCGCGGAGGCCTCCGGCGCGGGCGTCGTATCTCAGGAGAGGTGGCTTCGAGCAGTGGTGGCGCGAACCAGTGTGGGTCTCGCTCGCAGAGGACTTCGGGGCGCGATTGGGGCGGCGCGAGCTTCAGGTGCGGGCGTCGCGGGCGGATCGCAGGCGGAGGCGGAGCAGAAACCGGCGGGAGCAATTGGCGTGGATCTCCGGCAGGCGAAGCGCGAGGGCAGTGGTGCGGGCAGCAGGCGATGTTCGGGTCTTCGTGGCGGACAAGCGGCGACCGTCGAGCTCGGCGGGCGGTGTCGCGGAGGTGGTCGCCGGTGCGGAAGGGCTCGCGATGCTCGGGCGGTCGCGGGTTGTCGTGGGGTGCAGCCGGCGGAGGTGGAGCTGGTGCAATGGGCGGCTTCGCGGAGAAAGAATCCGCAAGGAAGAAGATGAACAGTGTTCACCTTTTCCCTTTTTTTTCTTTTTCCTTCTGACACTCTCTCACTTGTCTCTCTCACTCTCTCTGCAGAAGCTTTAATCTTTGCTGCTGACTTTTCCTCTTTTTCCTTCTTTTGCTTTTTGCTTTTTGCTTTTTCCCTTCTCCACGCACGGATGGCTTCTCTCTTTCACTCTTTCTTCCTTTTCTCTTTTCTTGTCAGAGAAAGAAAGGGGAAATGGTTCCCTCTTTTGAACAAAGTATACGAACACTTCTGAATTTTTGATTTCTTCCCATTCGCACGAAGAGAAGCCCCCATATTTCTCGTCTCGGCTCCCCATTTATAGAGCAAAAAAAAACAAATCAAGTTTGTTTTTCAAGTGGAGATTTTCACTCAACCACTTAATAATAAATTGGCTCCAAAATCACACGGCCGTTTAAAATCTTTTTTTGAATTTCAAAATTTTGTTTCAAAATTTCCCTCTAATAAAAGATTATCCTCTATTTTTAATTCCTAAATTTAAATTAGGTGTTAATAAGTGGAAAATAAAAAATAAAAACTGAATTTTTTTATTTTCGAATTTTGAAAATGAAAATTTTAAAAACCAAATTTAATTTATTATTTTTTTAAATATTAGGTGTCAACAACTGCCCCTCTTTGACGGGAAGCTCGTAGAGGTTTCCTTCAAAGATGTATGACACCTAAATTTAAACCCTACAAAATGAAATATGAAATGCATATGCAAATGTTAATGACTTGACTTTTTTTTTTCTTCTTTCTTTTTAAAGAATAAATGATGCAATGTAAATGCAATGATTCGGTCATGAACATAGATCTCTATGTGTTTATGACCAATGAAATGCAAATGCAAAGAAGAGCACGTACCTGTCATACCTGTTTGGGGATTTAGGTGTGAAATTATTCCGATGAGACTTGTCAATCATCTGGAACTCCCTTTAATAATTGAAAGGCTCAAAGTCTTTAGGGATCTGGAATTCTCATCAGATTCTAAGCACCTGGAAATTGCATCAAGTACTTGAAACTTTAAAAATCTGATTCTTATATCAGACATTTGGAAACATTTACTAAACATCTGGAAATCACATCAGATGTTTGAAAAGACAAACACTTGGAAATCACATCAAGCATTTAAAGGTTCAAATATTTGGAATTCACACCAGATATTTGAAAACATTTTATAGATACTTGGAATTCTCATCAAGTACAAAGATGACTGGATAAACTTAGGGTTTCAAAGACAATATTTTTGGTCTTTGAGGAAAAATTCAATGAAAGTCCATGCATGATGGCTTTATCAAGCTTCTACCGGAAAAATTATCACCAGGACAATTTTCAGTTATAGCGTGAATCTCTTGAACATGCTAAATGAGACACTTTTGGTGTGAAAAGGCCTTTTCACTCGCTCTCATTTAAGAAGGGTTATTTGTCCCGACCATTGATGTGGGAATATATCACTCAATCTTATCATCATCTTGTTGACAAGAATTCGAATTTTCTTGCAAGCAGTACGACCTTACCAATCTGAGAGGTCTTTGTCAATGATTGTAATGCAGGCTTGGTCAATGGCTTAACAAAGGACTCTTCGAGTCAAAGCAATTGAAAGAATGATTCTGTAATCATCTCTGGGTTTACAAGTCAAGAACCCTGCAAAATGAGAAAGAAATAATCTTGCTCGCACTTCTTCGAGCAATGCTTAAAACATGTGAATTCCTATGTTAATTTAAGTGCCATAATCTGAAGAGACTTTGTAAGGGACGTAACATAGGCTGGGTTCATGGGTTGAGAAACGAAAGGATCGTTAGGCTCAAAGATGTGTATATGGGTCAAAGTTGGTGATCATCTTGACATTGCCACCAGTTTTCTTCGCCACGGATTGTCTTCTTGACAGATTTCTTTATTGGCTTAAAAGTTTATCACCTGATGCCAATGATTATTCAACTGGAGATCTTTTCTCAACATTTTTTTTTAAAAGTCATTTTCTTTGATGATAGACATTGGTCAAGCACATTGGTTTTTTTATGTCTCCAATTCATTAGTCATTTCTCTCTTTTTCACGGGCATTGGCCTTGCTTTTACTAGGCACACTGCTTTTTCATGCCCATTAGTTCTATTTTAATTTCAGTTCTTGCACACAATGCGTGTGTCATGTATACTTCAAGGGTCTTCATCTGTCTCTTGTCTTGCCCCAGTGTGGGGGATGATCACCAACTGGATTTAAAAGAAATGAAATAGCAGGCTCAAGTGGGCTATTCAAAGGATATAAGTGTGTAGGGTAGTGAAAGAAATGCTCTTCGTCATCCTAAGGCACTTAAATTAGCACATGAATTCAATGTAATAGCACGACTTGAAGATTGATGCAAGTGAGAGCAAGAAAATTTCAATTCATTTTCCTTACTTCATGATGTCATTTTTTTCAGTTGCCCCGATGTGGGGTGGTTCTTGACATGGGTAATTTGAAAAGAATATCCATAAGTGTATTGGCTCAAAATTGGTTAAGCAATGGAACACCTGTAGTGTTTGGGATAGAGAAATGAACTGCCTCTCGTCATTTCAGCTGTCGTACTTTTCGCAAGAAAATTCTTCACCTTGAAATACAAAATGTTTCCACACTCACCTCACTATATATAGACAGGGGACGGTGTATGGGATTAGGCTTGCCTTTCACACCTCATTTAGCATGCTCAAGTAACTCGGCATCTTTCACTGAATTATCCATTTTGATAAATTTCAAGTGGAATTGACGAATTGCACAATATCATGTGAAAGCATTCTATAATGACAAAGAGGGCATGCTCATAAAGTCAAAACTATTATGTGTCCATGTCTTGCCCTTCCTTTGTAAAGGAGCTCATAGAGATTCCTTACAAAAATAAAACACCGTCGTTCACATCCATTCTTCGCCCCTGCAAAAAAAAAATATATATATATGAAACATTATACACTAAAGATTTGACCAACTTTGAGTGAGGAAAAGGTTTTTACGAGCCCTTTTATTCATGGATAGTATTTCTTTACAGCATCAGAATTTACAGGATTTATGAACTCCCGCCCATCCATTTCTGCCAAAATTAAAGCACCTCCAGGAAGTACTTTCTTCACGATGTACGGCCCACTGTAATTCGGAGTGAATTTGCCACGAGGATCAAAGTTAATTGGTAGCATCTTGCGTAGCACCAAATCATGGACCTTGAAATGCCTTGGGCGAACCTTCCGATTAAAGGACTTGGCCACTCGCTGTTGATAACATTGACCATGACATACGGCCTTCAATCGTTTTTCTTCAATCAAATTGAGTTGGTCATACCTCTGTTGTGCCCATTCAGCTTCTGTCAGCTTAGACTGAGACAATACTTTTAGAGAAGGGATTTCTACTTCAACTGGCAGGACTGCTTCCATGCCGTACACCAGAGAAAAAGGAGTTGCCCCAGTAGAAGTGCGAACTGAAGTCCTGTACGCCATCAGAGCGTAAGGAAGCCTTTCATGCCAGTCACGATAATTATCAGCTGTTTTTGCCAGAATCTTCTTGATGTTCTTATTTGCTGCTTCAACCGCACCGTTCATCTGAGGGCGATAGGGCGATGAATTCAAATGACGAATTTTGAACTCCTTGAACAAATCATTAACAAGCTTTTTGTTTAGGTTTGTCCCGTTATCTGTGATGATGGCTTCAGGCACGCCATAACGAGCAATAATATCCCGTCGCACAAACTTCACGACATTCTTTGTAGTAACAACTGCATAGGATGCTGCCTCTATCCATTTTGTGAAATAATCAATAGCGACCAAGATGAAACGATGGCCATTCGAGGCTTTCGGATTAATTGGGCCAATTACATCGATGCCCCACATTGAAAAAGGCCATGACTCTGACAGTTGATGTAGCTCATTTGGAGGAACATTTATTTTGTCTCCATAAATCTGACAACGGTGACAACTTCTGACATGTTGAATGCAATCAGTCTCCAAGGTCAGCCAAAAGTATCCTAGTCTCATAATCTTCCTTGCTAACATGTGGCCGCTCATGTGAGGACCACACACCCCTTCATGTATTTCTTCCATCAACTGAGTGGCTTCCTTAGCATTGACACATCTAAGTAGGACGGTGTCGAAAGACCGTTTGTATAATGTATCACCACTAATAAAGAATTTGGAGGCAAGTTTTATGAGATGCTTTCGGTCAGCTGGGTTGCTACCTTCTGGGAACTCTCGCTTTTGAATATAGGTCATGATGTCATGGTACCATGGTTTTCCATCCGGTTCCTCTATCACCACCATGCAATAAGCTGGCCTCGGCAAAACCTCTATTTTCAGAGGCTCGACCTCTAACCCATCAGTGACCTGCAGCATAGAAGACAAGGTCGCTAGTGCGTCTGCAAATTGATTG
Source organism: Eucalyptus pauciflora (assembly GCA_007663325.1). Lineage (NCBI taxonomy): Eukaryota > Viridiplantae > Streptophyta > Magnoliopsida > Myrtales > Myrtaceae > Eucalyptus > Eucalyptus pauciflora. Next base: position 785,346 of record VMYD01000040.1, read on the forward strand.
TGAGACCTTGACAAGTATTCAAACGAAACTTCCTCGAACTTTTTTATCAGATCTTCTAAATACTTGTGGTATGGGAGCAATTTGGCCTCCTTGGTCTTCCATTCACCTACGGTCTGCATTATGATTAATGTGGAATCCCCGAATACTTTTAACTTGGCCACACCTATCTCAATTGCAGCCTAAAGCCCGAGGATGCAAGCTTCATACTCAACCACGTTATTAGTGCATGGGAACACCAATTTTGCAGCCACTGGATGGTGCTGTCCATCTGGAGATATCAGAACTGCCCCAGTACCAGAACCAAACAAGTTTACAGCTCCATCAAAGAACATCTTCCACGAGTCTTCATTTATACTCAAGACGCGGTCATCAAGGAAACTGTCATTGTCATTAGAGACTCCTGAATTCTCGGCCAATAGGTCAGCGATCACTCGACCCTTAACCGATTTTTATGGCATGAATTGTACATCAAATTCTGAAATTAAAATTTGTCATTTGGCCAACTTACCCACCAAAGCTGGTCGCTCAAGCAAGTACTTGATGGGGTCGCTCTCAGTCACGAGGAATGTCTGGTAATGCAGTGTGTATTGTCACAATCTATGCAATACCCATACCAAAGCCACACAGGTCTTTTCTACATCAGGATACTTCAGCTCTGATACAGTGAACTTCTTGCTTAAGTAATAAATGGCTCGTTCTTTTCTGTCAACGGGATTTTCTTGAGCTAACATTGCACCTAGTGACTCACTATGAATAGTGAGGTAGAGAATTAAAGGATGACCCGGTGATGGTGGGACAAGCATCGGTGGATTCATTAAGTAACTCTTCAACTTGTCGAACGCTTCTCGACATTCATCATCCCAATTGACTCGTGCATTCTTCTTTAGGAGCTTGAAGAATGGCTTGGCGGTTTCTGAAAGTTGGGAAATGAATCGGGCAATGTAATTCAACCTCCCCAAAAGGCTCCGGACTTCTTTCACCGTTGACAGAGGTCGCAGCTCACAAATGGCTTTAGTTTTGGCTGGGTCAATTTCAATCCCTTTACTGCTCACAATGAATCCGAGCAATTTACCGGATGTTGCTCCAAACACGCACTTAGCGGGATTTAGTCGAAGCTTGAACTCACGGAGTCTATCAAATAGCTTCTTCAAGGTTTCATTGTGGCTTTTTCCAGGTCGAGTCTTTGCAATCATATCATCAACATAGACCTCAATCTCTTGATGCATCATGTCATGAAAAAATGCTATCATGGCTCGCTGGTAAGTTGCCCCTGCATTTTTTAGTCCGAATGGCATAACCTTATAATGAAAGGTTCCCCACGGGGTGATAAATGCAGTCTTCTCCTTGTCTTCCTCCTTCATCCTTATCTGATTGTACCCGGAAAAACCATCCATAAATGAGAATAGTTCAAAACCAGCGGTACTATCCACAAGGACATCTATGTGCGGCAATGGAAAATCATCTTTTGGACTGGCCTTGTTCAAATCCCGATAATCAACACATACTCGAACCCGACCGTCTTTCTTCATTACTGGTACAATGTTCGCCACCCATTCGGGGTACTGTGAGACTTCAATGAATCCCACCTTCAAAAGTTTCATCACTTCCTCCTCTATTTTCTTTGAGAGTTCGGGCTTGGTTCTTCGTAGCCTCTGCTTCTTAGGTGGCACATCCAAATTAGTAGGTAGACAATGCTCCACAATTGACGGGTCTAAACCGGGCATATCAGCATATGTCCATGCAAAGATATCCTGATATTCCTTCAGCAACTGAGTTAGGCGCTTGGCCTCATCTTTGGGAAGATTCGCCCCAATTTTCACTTCTTTGGCTTCTTCAGTGTCACTTAAATTAATAGTGACGGTCTGTTCGGACGTGGGAGCCTTAGCCTTTTCATGTTGTTCCCAGCTACGTTGCACTTCACTGGAGTCCTCTTCGGGATCGTCATTATTAGCACGTGCCGTATTAAATTGGACCATTCTCTCGTCCTTGCAAGTCTCAATATCGTTCCTGAAACAAGAAGTAGATGAATCAGAAAGACAAACAGGGTAGCCTAGATTTTTTTGAAATTTTCTTTTTTGGCAAAAATCACTTTTTTAAAACATTTTAACATGAGGAAGCATGATGAAGCCCAGGCCTCAGAATTCTCCTTGGATTTTTCTTTTTCATTTATCGGCTGGATATCATCACCGGGCTAGTTTGGTGTACTTCATCATGCCCTCAAAACATGAAAAATTTCATGTATTTTATTGGATGAAAAACAAATTACATTATTGGAATGATAGAAATCCTAGGAAGGGAAATGCAAATGCGGAAAGCAATAAAAACTCCTGCGCAGAGGAGTGTGCAAATAAGTAAAATCCTCCTACTCTCGAACTTTGTCGATGACCATCACGAAATTCTCTTCAAACAATTCAGCCGTCCCTTCGAGTACGTCGTCCTTTCCAGCGGATCGAGTGGTGTCTGCAACCGGCTGGTCTACCACTACCCATTCGGCAGGACTTACATCGATGTCAGCAACTGGAGGCTTGGAGTACTGGACACAGGTATTGATTGCACCTTCTTCTTCATGTATCATCCTTGCAGGCCCAGGGAATGTGGACCTAATATGGGGTCTAATGACACCAGTTCGTCCTTGTCCTCTTCCTCTACCGGATCATCCACCTCTACCACGATAGCCCAACCCAGTAGTGTATGAATTCCGCCCGGCCTCAATTAGTTGGCAAGTGCCCTGACCATGTCGGCCTAAACCATTACCCGGAACAAAGCCACTCCCGACCATGATCTTGCCTACCATGATCGCTGACTTGGATAACTTTGGAGTGGGTAGGGTAGATCCTCAAGAGACATGAATGGTCGAAACCAATTCAAATGCTTGAAAACTGGATTCTTCTTTACAATCCGGTTCAATGTAAGGGATAGCCGTCTCGTGATAAATCTTGAACTCATCTTCTCCTTGAACTGTAATAAGCTTCCCCTTCATCACAAACTTCACCTTCTGGTGAAGACTTGAAGAAACTGCTCCGCTCGCATGAAGCCATGGACGACCTAACAAAAAATTGAAGGCTGTAGGTATGTCCAAGACCCGAAAAACCACATTAAATAACACTGGCCCTATCTGCAAGTCTAAATCAACTTCCCCAACTGCTTCTTTCTTGGTTCCGTCAAATGCTCGAACAGAACTTTTAGCTGCATGAATTTTCCCTAAATCATATCCAAGATGCTTTAGAGTCGCGAGGGGGCATATGTTTAAAGCCGATCCATTATCAATGAGGACACGGGATACCAAGGTATTTCGACACTTGGCCGAGATATAAAGGGCTTTGCCATGTCCCCTTCCTTCATCCGGGATTTCATCATCTGAGAAAGTGATCTGGTCGTTTATCAAAGTGACCCCCACGAATTCCCCCAACTTCTCAGGCTCAATGGACTCTGGGACATGTACTTCATTAAGGACTTTCATCAAAGCCTTTTGATGTTTCTCCGATGTCAAAAGTAACTCTAATATGGAGACTTGTGCTGGCAGTTTTCGAAGTTGGTCCACTACACTATACTCACTTGCCTTAATCACAGCTAAAAATTCTTTAGCCTCTTCATCAGTTGCTGGCTTAACAGGTTGTGAGTTGGCCTGAGCGTAAGTGCGTCCCGATCGAGTGACCACATCAATCTCCGGATCATAACACCATGGGACCGCCTTATCATTCGTGTATGCATAGGGTTGTGTAACATCAAGAATCAATTCTTCATCATCTGATGGCTGCACATCATTGATGATTAATCCTTCTTCATCCGAAGCATCCTCCAACGGTGGCATGTCAAAAACTAAGGGATCGCCAGCTCCAATGTTCAAGTCAGTAAATTCATTTTCAAAATCAGAAAGCTCCTCCTCCAAATCAATAATGATTGGAGTGATAGTTGAAACTGTGTCAGCAGGATCTATGCAAACAATCATCCCCTTCTTGGACATTACCTTAACTCTCTGCGCTTTCTGAGACATGGTAGGTTCTTCTACATCTGAGTAGTATCCAGCTCGAACTAAACCATTATAAACATCGTCCAGATGTACCCTCAAGCTCTTCTTTCGACCAGCATCAAAACTGAAAATGGCATTCACAGTTTCTGGATGGTCAGGGAGTGGATTATTTTGGATGTTCGGCTGCGCTTCGCGGAATGAGACCACTTTAGCATCCAACAGATTTTGGATTTTGTGTCGCAGCGTATAGCAATCATCAACAGAATGCCCTACCTCCCCCATATGGTAAGCACATGTCTTAGAAGGATCATAATTAGGGAAGCGCTCGGGATTAGGTCGCTTAGGCTCCTTAGCGAGTAATCCTTTCTTCTGAAGGGTAGGCAAGATCTTGGACAATGTTTTAGGAAGAGGCGTAAATTGACGCCTGGAAGAGTTCCTCTGCTAGCCAAAGAAAGGACGTGCTCCTCCCTGTTGAGTGTTCGAGACAGGGCGAGGGGGTTGAACATAGGCTGTATTGACTTCCGCTACAGGCTCTTTGTTCTTCTTGGCTGAAAATTTCTGATATGAGCTGGTTTGATCAGATGCCCATCCATCACGCAGGGCTATTTCAATTCGCTCGCCAACAAGGACTAGCTGATTGAACGACTCGGCAGTCGATCCTAACATCCGATTTCGATATTCGGGCGGGAGTGTCTTCATGAACAAATCCATCAGCTCCTTTTCAGTCGGCTCGGGAGTAATTTGAGCAGCTACAGTCCTCCATCTCGTGACATATGCCTTGAAAGATTCTGTCTTCTTCTTCTCAGTGCGAAGTAAATCCTCTCGAGATGGAGTGACATCAATATTGTACTTGTACTGCTTGAAGAAGGCATCAGTCAAATCCTCCCAAGTCTCCAGGAGATTAATCTTCTTCATAATATACCACTGGAGTGCCGGTCCTGTCAGGCTTGCTTGAAATTGCTGAATCATCAGGGGTATGTTATCAACATATGGGGTCATCCTAACCACATAAGTCTGCAAATGGATCTTTGGGCAAGAAGTGCCATTATACTTTTCAAAGTCTGGCATTTTGAACTTCTTTGGTATCTTGATCTTTGCATAATGGGACAGATCAGTTGGGTCTTGGCTAAATGCACCCTGCAGCTGCTTGAGTTTCTCCTCGATTTTCGCCAAGCGTTTTTCTTGCTCAGTCTTCGGTACAGTCGGCTGTATCACTTGTATCTCCTCGTCAACAATGATTTGAGGTGTGGCAGTACTTTTCTCCCTGAAGACATCATTAGAGCTTGATGGGCCACTTGTGGATACATTCTTGCCTTTATCTTTCGGATCAGCCATAGAAGCATGCTGTGGTAACACCACTTCGACTTGCGGAGCTGATGGGACAGTATTTGCTTGGAGAGAATCTATTTGTTTAGAGAGCTGTTCAAGGACATTCAGGACTTGCTTCATTTCTGTTTCAAGGGCAACGACACGAGCTTGTTCAGCACCATGCATTTGTTCGGCGTCATCAGCCATTGTTACTTTGGAGCGAGTGCGGATTGGTGATCTTGGGTGAGCCGTGTTGTTACCTGTCAATGTAAAATAATACAGTAAGCATCATAACAAATGAGATTGGTCCATGACAACGGTCGATCGTTTATTTTATTAAGTGAAATCAAATTCCAAAGACATCAACTTAAAACATTAAAATAACTTTCTAGAAATTAAATTCCTAAAACATCAATCTAAGAAATTGAAATAACATTCTAAAGCCAGAATTAAACTCCTAAATCTAGCGACTCTTTTCTATATACAATTGGGAGATCACAGTCTTTCGAAGCTTCTTGTTCTGTCGAACCAACTCGGAAATACGAGCTTCCTTCTTTTCCAACGTTTCTTCAAGATTTTCAATTTGTGCTTTACGAGTGGGCTTCAGGGTCACTTCAGGTATCACGGGAAGTAGAGCTTGAGGGATCTCGTGATGGTGGATATAATAATCCGAGGCATGAAAAATCTTCTCATTTCCTTTCAATCTTCTAGGCACCATTATATTTTCCGGATGGCATTCCTTCCATGCATTTTCAAGGCGTTCGATCTCATCGAGGTACTTGTAATCCTTGCGCTCAAAGCGAGCTTGAAACAAGTCCATTTGGAGAGGAGGCGGGATATCTTGGAGCACTCGATACTGGCGGGCCACTCTATGAGGATAGTAAGATGTTGCACCAGTGATTCCCATAAGTGGAATTGGATTATCTGTCTTGTGAGAAAAACGAGCCACACTAACATGGAACCATTTAGCATACCATAGGAAGCCCTTGAGATCTGGATCTTTTAGAAAAATTACCCAATCGGAAAATGACCTTCCGGTATACTTTTTCTCTAAGATTGAAAATCTCTTTATCGGGTGATTAGAATCATCAATTTCACCTCGACGCATGAAACGACCAAAACTCCTTCATGTGAGAAAGAAACCAAATTTGTAAAAGTTCAGGAGAGGCATTTATGATTTTTCCTCCATTTTGTTTAAAACAGTTGAGGGACAAAAATGTCTCGGCCAAAATCATGTTTATAAAGTTCATACCGACGCATGCTTGTCTAACCACCCATGCAATTGAAGGATTAATGGCATTTTGTCGATGAGGAAAGATTATAAATCAAAAAATGCTAAGATGAATATCCTACCTTTTTGGCGCATTGAAGATTGATTTAAAAAATGATTGGCCAAAAAGGAGAATGGGCATGCATTACAGTTAGCTTTCAAAACTTTCTTAACCTCATCGGCTTTAATTCTTAGAAATTGAGATAAAATCGATGTGGGCTCCATACGAAGAGGTGGCCTAACTAGTTCAGTCTCAAGAGGCATTCCTATGATAATGCTATACTCTTCCAATGTCGGAGTTAGCTCATTCTTACCAAAAATAAAGGTAGCCGTCTCGGGACACCAAAACTGTGAGATAGCTTGCAAAACACCACTATGGACTCCAATATCCAAAAGGGGGATGAGCCGTCCCAATATTGACTCCACATAGTCTTGGCATTCCTTACTTAATTTATTCCACCACCCTTTGAGCTCGATCTTAGGAGTTGGAACGAATTGAACATCGGATCTCCCCATTGTATATAGATTAAGGCTTACGATCAACCTAGTGTCATGGACCAAAAGAAAGTGCAATAAAGTAAATAGATTGCATAGTATAAGATAAGAATACTTACTTCACAAAGAAAAATAGCAACCACATAGACAGGCGCATGAGATGTGAGGCTTAACACCTAAACTACAAGGCTTAGCAAGTTAGAACTAAAAGGATGGACCGACTTGTCGCAGTCTCGCGTACAAATGTCGGGTCCTCTTAGCTCTGGTTCAGTCAAAAGAAAATCCCATGGTCACGCAGTTTCGTGAGCAAGGATAAACGTTTTGACAACAAGAAAAAATTTCGGGGTTGAGAAAGGCAACCTCTACATCGCGGTCTCGCGTTCGAGGTTGGTTCATTTCTCAACACCATCCTAGAATCCTTAAATGCGGTCCAGGTCCGACGGCAGGTTGTGTGTGCAATGTGTAGTGCTAAAGTAATCATGCACAACAATTTATAATACAAACAACACTTCAATGATAAGGAAAAATAAATCATTCATCTTTACACCCTCCTGCAAGACAAGGATTAGCAAAGACTACTCCCCTTATACCTCCCATCTGCAAGAACATTTAACACCTTAGGAATATTAGTGACATACCTGGTGTCCTTGCTGCCAAACAAAAATATTTTTTTTTTAAAAGAAACAGGCCTATGTCCACTATGAGTTTTAACTCTAAGTCCCCAGCGGAGTCGCCAAGCTGTCGCGACCTGGTTTTTCGATGGGTGAGGAATCACCTAAAACTAGGTTAATGGATTACTAAGTCCGAAGACTTGGCGCGGACTCTCCCAAGCCCTACCAATCGCGACTTGATACTAAGAAAAAACCCATTAAGACATGCAATTATATTTCAAATTGGAGCCGCCACTAACCAATTAGGGCTGATTAGAAACCCAGGTAAAGTATGGGAGAATACTTTACCTTTTACGAACCAGAGATTTAATGGATTCGGGGACATGGTTACGCTAGATTAATCTAACGCCCTTTCGGTACCTTAAGAAAAACATTTTTTGCAGGCAGTCTTGATTAATTTTAACCTAAGATGCTAACATGCAAATGGTGATCATGCGGGTGCACAATCAATTAAATAACATTCAATAAATCAAAATGCTAAGAAATTATAAACCACAACTTTATTAAAGTCCACTCTCTAAGAAAACATTTAAAAAAATGCTAATTAAAATGCATGCCCTAAACATGATTTCTAAATGACATGACACCTAACTTTTATTATTATGCAATCTTAATCTAAAATTAATATGCATGAATTTTACTTTAATGATATGTGAAATGCAATTTATATGGCCTAATTTGAACTATATGTATGCAATCTGATTTATGCAATCCTAAATGTGCATATACTACATGACATGAGATGCATGATATAACAATTTTATATGCATGTTCTTTTTGTGATTTTTTTTTAATGATTCTCTTTTTATGTAGGCAACCTACACTAAATAAAGATGATATGAAATGGGATTAATTATAAACTCACCTATTAATTAACTAAGTAAATGATTTATTTTGTTTTTTTTTTAATTAAAGAATTAATTATATGCAATTAAAAATTACACGATGGGATTACTAAAACATGATAATATGATGCAATCCTAATTTATTAATATGTAAATTCTAATTAAATGTGCCTACTATGCAAACTAGCTAAAATGCACCTAGTATTCTTTATTGAAATTAAACAAACTAATTAAGCTATTCAAAATGGAATAATTTCCTAATTCAATTTCAGGATTAATTTGATTTAAACCTCATTTATCTTAGAAAACCATTTTTTTTTAACTTTTTTATTATCTTTTCATATTATGAAAGCATGCAAATAACTAAGGATGAAATCCTAAAAATAATCCTAAAGGTTAATTTATTAAACCTACGTGTCTAAATTAATAAACCTATATGACCTATATGCTCATGCAAATTTTTAACTTTTCACTATTTCTTTTTTTATATTTTCATTTTATATTTAAAAAGACTACATGATGGGAGTACTAAAAAAATAAAAATAAACTATGATTCACTAATTAAAATGCAACATGTAACGTGCACATTATGAAATCTATATAACCTAAATAACATTTTTTTATTTCTTTTTTAGTTTATTAAAGGAAAATTAACCTAATCCTATATGAATCTAAAAAAAAAAGTGTTGCTTAAAATGTAAAAATGCTTATGGACCTAAATATCTAAGTTCTAAATATGACATAAAATGCATGATATGTGATAAACAAATAACCATAATGCACCAAATATGTACCTAAAAATCATCAATGTAAATCAATGACATATTATTTTAACGGGCATCAATAATGCAAAGCAAACCAAGAATTTTGCCATAAAAATGTCAAGATAATCAAAAATCTAACCCGACGTCTCGCGGGTCAATATTTTTAATTACTATGGCTTTAATATGACAAATTTCCTAATCGGATAATGATAATAAAAATCAATAACAACAAATCAAGTTAAAATAAAACACTATGAACATAATATTTAATCTGAATTTAGTCTAAAGAAATTACCTAGTTAAAGCACAACTTTTTGTTGCTAACAGAAAGCACCTGCACAAAAAATAAAGAGTAGCCCAGGAAAGGTCACACGGCAGCAGCGGATCATGGGCACGGCAGCAGGCAGGGCATCACTCGGGCAAGGGACACGGTAGCAGAGCTCGAGTTGGAAATGGCAGTGCAGAGGACCTCGGACCGGAGGCGATGTGGGGGGCGCCGGCACGAGCTTCGGCGCTCGGGTAGCAAGAATCGGCAGAACAGGGGAGTCGCTCGGGGCCGGAGCAGAGATGCGGCGTGGCGAGGCAGGGGCGAGAGGGCGGACCGGCGTTGGTCGCGGCTGTGGAGGCGCTGCTACGAGCGTCGGCTTCAAGGGCGGAGTTGGTCACGGGTCGCTCGCGGAGGCCTCCGGCGCGGGCGTCGTATCTCAGGAGAGGTGGCTTCGAGCAGTGGTGGCGCGAACCAGTGTGGGTCTCGCTCGCAGAGGACTTCGGGGCGCGATTGGGGCGGCGCGAGCTTCAGGTGCGGGCGTCGCGGGCGGATCGCAGGCAGAGGCGGAGCAGAAACCGGCGGGAGCAATCGGCGTGGATCTCCGGCAGGCGAAGCGCGAGGGCAGTGGTGCGGGCAGCAGGCGATCTTCGGGTCTTTGTGGCGGACACGCGGCGACCGTCGAGCTCGGCGGGCGATGTCGCGGAGGTGGTCGCCGGTGCGGAAGGGCTCGCGATGCTCGGGCGGTCGCGGGTTGTCGTGGGGTGCTGCCGGCGGAGGTGGAGCTGGTGCAATGGGCGGCTTCGCGGAGAAAGAATCCGCAAGGAAGAAGATGAACAGTGTTCACCTTTTCCCTTTTTTTTCTTTTTCCTTTTGACACTCTCTCACTTGTCTCTCTCACTCTCTCTGCAGAAGCTTTAATCTTTGCTGCTGACTTTTCCTCTTTTTCCTTCTTTTGCTTTTTGCTTTTTCCCTTCTCCACGCACGGATGGCTTCTCTCTTTCACTCTTTCTTCCTTTTCTCTTTTCTTGTCAGAGAAAGAAAGGGGAAATGGTTCCCTCTTTTGAACAAAGTATACGAACACTTCTGAATTTTTGATTTCTTCCCATTCACACGAAGAGAAGCCCCCATATTTCTCGTCTCGGCTCCCCATTTATAGAGCAAAAAAAAACAAATCAAGTTTGTTTTTCAAGTGGAGATTTTCACTCAACCACTTAATAATAAATTGGCTCCAAAATCACACGGCCGTTTAAAATCTTTTTTTGAATTTCAAAATTTTGTTTCAAAATTTCCCACTAATAAAAGATTATCCTCTATTTTTAATTCCTAAATTTAAATTAGGTGTTAATAAGTGGAAAATAAAAAATAAAAACTGAATTTTTTTATTTTCGAATTTTGAAAATGAAAATTTTAAAAACCAAATTTAATTTATTATTATTTTAAATATTAGGTGTCAACAGTGCAATACTAAAATTATGACATTACTCAATTCATTTTCCCTCCAATAGATGTTCATGAATGGGCTAGGCCCATATCCGATTCGACGAGTGTGAGGAGTAACCATTAGTATGAGACGGCTCGGAAAATGTGCAAGTTGTATAGGTTTTTAGGATGGTAAAGGAGACAGAGGGGGACTGGGTCACTTCATTAAATAAGGAGAGTACTGGTGGGCAATACAGGCCAACACTAGTGAAGGAGATTAGTCCTTAGAGCGGGGGAGTTTATGTAATATTCCATGAAAAATGGAAGCCTCAGTAAGGTAATATAAAGGAAAGGAAACAATTGTCCTCGTCCTCGCTGGACATACACACTCATGGCGGGCAGCAGGGAATCAAGAAATTTCCTAGCTAAGTTTTCCCCTTCCATTATATTACCTAGGATTGGCATTTTCCACTTCCAGTTGACACAACCAATAGAAAAGTGGAGACAAGAGCAAAATAAGACAGCTTCGGGACACTCCAACCTCGCCGGAACCGTCACTTAACATCGCGAATCGTGCTTTTCTTAGTAGATGTCGGGATCCGACCAGATCTCAAATGGTCTCTTCTACCTTCGTCGCCAGGGGTGCTTAGGCAAATTTCTGGCTGCAACCCATGGCATTAACAAATATTAGAGGCGGCAATTCGGACGTGACACAAGAACACCACTCGGATTGAGATGACACGAGACAGCTTAACTTGAACTTGACCTAAATTGACACGTTTTTACTCAATTTTTAAAAGAAAACATTTTGTTGTTAGGTTTAAACAATTTTATAACAAAAGGCAATGACACGAATCATTTCACGAAAATGAGAGGCGAGCATGAATAGGTAAACTTCTCATCTAAATTTAATCTGTTCGGGTTTTAAAACCTGCATTTTATGCAACCCCATTCGTTGAGGACTGATACATGTCTACGAGATCACTCTCCAAACGACACAACCGGGGCCAAAGAATAAGCCAACCATGAGCAATTGTGCAGGCACCAACTTTGGTGTCTCTCTTCATCTAAGATAATTACCTAATCAGTCTTCAACTTATTATACGAACGTTAATTTAATCCTTAATTTTTCATTTTTATCAATGTAGTTATAAACCTTTACTCAAAATTTCGATATAATTGTTCTAACCAATAAATGTTAGATATTGCTAAGTGGTGTCCACTTATAGCCAACCATTCTATGTGACATGTTGACTTGGACAATTTTTGCATCGCCACATTAGTGATTTCCAAGTGGCCAAAAGGGTTGCATTGGAATTTCGTACAAATGTTTAGGACTTAGATTGGCAAAGTTTGAAGAATTTAGGATTGAATTGGCATCCTTATAATATATTTAAGACCAATTGGTAAGTTGCCCCTCTTCATCCCTAGGCCTGGCAGATAGTTGTCAAGGTTGGACAAATTCAATCCGTCTTGTTAAAAAGTCCAATAAGAGGCTAAGTTGTTAGATGAATATATGGTTTAAATATTTTAACATTCTCCTTGCCCTTGAGCATAGGCTAGACCTTGGCCAAAAATAGTCCACTTCATATGTTCCTAAAAAAATTTGTTGTTTGCTCAGACAATCGGAACGGATTAATGCTCAAATAAAGTACAACAGATAAAATCACATTGAGGCTGATGCTAATAAGTTCATTTTACGTCGTGGATGGGAAGTCCTTGTGTGCTAGACCCTTGTGGTAATGCCCGACTCGGTTCAAGCACTGTCCCAGATTGCCAACATTCCTTCTGATAGGGTAGTAAGAACACCTAGAGGTGGGTGAATAGGTGTTAAGGCGATTTTTACAAAAACTTAACAGCTTAATTCTTCTTTTGATAGTAATAAACTGAAGATATAAAAAATAATGAACAGATATATAAGACTATAAAATAGAGTAAAGAGTTTAGGGAAAGAGAATTAAAACGCAGAGTTTATAGTGGTTTGGCTTAAACTAAGCCCACGTCCACTCTCCCGCACTGACAGCCCACCGGCTGGATTTCACCAAGAACCAAAAGAGATATTACAGTCTCATGTCCTTGATTCCACAGTATAGAGACTCTGCTACACTTCCTCAAGGTCTCACAAGTATTTATCTCTCTTTCGAATACAATATAAGCTCAGCGAATGAAATAACAAAGAACTAGGAGCTTCAAACTTTAGAATTATTCTATCACGCACATACTCAAATAACTTGAGTGTCTTCCTTATATATTCCTCCATGCCTTCATATCCATTGGCACCTTCCAAAAGAGTTCTTCCAATCTATCGTTGAACAGAATCAATTAGAGAAATCTCGAGTTTATTTAAGGAATGTGATGATAGCCCATCAATCCTACTCGCCCATACAATCAGGATCTAAGTTTCTATAAGTAGAACCTTCCAAGTATACTTCGTCAATCACTAGATCTAATTATCTAAATTGATTTCAATGAAAATAATTGATCACGAAGTGTTATCTCCAGCTGTGAGATCTTCTTCAATCGTACGAACCAAATCCTTAAGAATATACTTGCATCTGGATAAGTTTTTTCTTCATCGGTCTGGAAAATATCAGTGAAGGTAGACTTTGAATCTTGAGTCTGGAAGTCTTCAAACTTTGACGATAGAGTCTTTGAGTCTTCAGACTAGACTGATGAAAACGTTTTGTTAACTTCAAAACAAATAAAGAAGTTTTCTCCAACACCTTCCTCTAGCATATACATATTCAATATCTAATAGACGGTCAAACCAGTGGCTCTCAACAACAGTCACTTTCAAGAAAATTGTAGTCTCCATGACCCATATATAGCTTGAACTTAAGTAGCTGATGTCCTCTTTTGCCTAGATTTAATTCAAGTTTAGTGAAAGTCAAGCGGTCTAGCCTACTTCATGCGGTTTCCATAGGGATTTCTCAGTGATGTCTTGCTGCTCCTGTCCAGTTGTTCCTGCTTTCTTAGGCGCGCGTCTTGGCGTGATTTCCCTTGAAAGAAGCAACCTCCTCGGGTTGATGAAAGAGCATAAAAGTATCCATTTACTAGTTTTAGGCCAGAAGTAAGGTTCACGGAGATTGCATGGCTCAAAGTGATCCGGTGGAGTTAGAGGTTTCCAAGCTTCTTTTATTACACGCAAGGAAGTATATAATTGGTTATAATAAGGTACTTTGAACCGTTCTTCCACCCACAGACAAAACTCGTATAATGAAAGATATATTGAGACTTTTGAACCGTCTTCCTTTAAATCGTCACCTTTATAAAATTTTCTCGAGAAATGATAATTACAGAGAAGGCTAGTACTTTCCCGATATTGAGTCATCATCGGAGGTCGAAGCTCAGGCAAGTCAACCCCAAATCGAGCCTTAGATCCTCTTCCGAGGTTGAGAAAGAGTGGGGAGGGAAAGGGTGGTCCTCAAGGTGGGGGCGCGGTGATGACAAAGGCTGGAACGGCGGTGGTTGGCGCGAGTCTCATGTATGTTGGCGGGAGTCTCGCAGCAGCAGCAGACAGATGCCAGGGGAGAAGGGTTTCGGAAACAGCAGTGCACGTGTAGGTGAACAGACACTGGATGAACGCATGACGAGCATCTCGGAAGCAACAGTAAAGCTGCTCTACCTGCAGCTGAACCTCACCCCAAGCAGAGTTACTTGAGACCGACTCTGATAGATTTATGTAGGCATCGAGCTGCTCCAAATGTTTGAACTGTTCAATAAATACGTGAAATTTTATATTTCATTAGTTGAGCAACATTGACTTTGTCTCCAAAAATTGAAAACAAGCCCTCAGCTTATATAGATCGAGCGTATCCATTCACACACCTGCAAAATGAGCTTCAACGGTGAAAGACAAGATGTGTATATAATCACATCGGCCGGACAAACAGGGCAACATCTTGGTCCCAAAATGATGAATTTTCACTTCAGGCGTAGCAAACTGCAAAATGCTGGAATAAAACAGCAGCCAGTGCACGGAGCTCCCACTCTGCGCAGGATGATGGGACAGGTCCGACCACTTTGGTTATAATGTACACAGATTTTTGCAAGAAAACTATTTCTGTGACTCGAACCAGAGGTCCCGCAGCAACAACTTTTACTTGAAATGCTAGTCCTAAAAGCAACCAAATGCGTCGCTACAGTTTAAAAAGCAATGCAGACACTTTCATAACAAGACCAGGGAATCAAGTAATGATCACAAGAACAAACAGACGAAACAACGTGAATGAATCACATTGGCCCTATCTACCATCCGCCTAGCAACTGTCACAAGTTCCATGATTCAATTTCTCGGCTTTCAAATGAAGAATACGTATCTATGGAGCCCGTGATTGAGGATAAGCTGGGTTGTATCGGTAATGAAAGACCCTTCGTTTCACCCAAAGAGTAAGAACCTAAGAAGCCCCCAATCGAGGTTAACCTGGGTGGCTTCGGGAGGGGAAGACCTGCTGTTTCACTTTCTAATAGTAGCACAACGGAAGGCATGAGTGGTCTATCTCTGGCAGAGTCTTGCACACACAATAGTCCGACTTGTATGCATCGTAATGCCTCATCCGCAGAGCACATGTCCCTGATACAAGGATCGATTAGTTCCATCGCCTTCCCTTCATTCCAGTGATGCCAAGCCTGCAATCATCATGCATTTGTGTGAAAAACACCTTGTACAACCCCTTGGATGTAAACACTTGAACAGCGAGTTCAAATGTATATTGTCCGCGTGCCTAATAACGTCTGTTGATATCACTTTACTTGCAGACAATGGAGAAGTAGAAACCAGACCGAGACAACAATTTTAAACAGAACGAACTGAGCAGTTGCAAACATCTGCTGAAACGAGAGTTTTGGTGCCTATTATCTCAAGTACAAATAAGGATGAACTCACATGGCTGATAAGATTAGAATGTTTTGGCGTGCGAAAGCCAATGTTTTTCTCTCCGCTAATGATCTCCAGTAATAATACCCCAAAGCTGTACACATCAGATTTGAACGAAAATAGACCTTCCATCGCATACTCTGGAGACATGTAACCACTGCAATTACAAGGGCAAATGAATCAATCCACTCCACCTGATCGAACATTTTGAGTCAGAGATGCACTTTTCTTATTCTCACTTGGAAGAAATTCAACTTACTACGTGCCAACCACTCGATTGGTACTCGCTTCATTTTCATTCCCACCGAAAATTCTTGCCATGCCAAAGTCTGATATTTTTGGGTTCATCTCTTCGTCCAACAAAATATTACTGGCTTTTAGGTCACGATGAATAATCCTTAATCTAGAGTCTCGATGAAGATAGAGGATGCCTCGTGCTATCCCTTCAATAATCTCCAAACGTTTCTTCCAGTTCAGTTGTGCTCGCTTCCCTGGATCTGCATCAAATTTTGAAAAGAGAAGAAAAGGCACATGCAATGATTTTCATGACAATTCTTTCAAGGAACGCAAAAGATCAAATTCAAATGTTCGACTCAGCTTACTAAAAATAAAATAATCCAAGCTCCTGTTTGGCATGTACTCATAAACGAGCATCTTATCTTCGCCTTGAACGCAGAATCCGAGGAGTCTCACGAGGTTTCTATGTTGTAATCTCGCAATTACCATAACCTCATTCTTAAATTCCTCAACCCCTTGGCTTGACTTCCTCGAAAGCCTCTTAACGGCTATTTCTTGTCCTCCTAGAAGCTTTCCCTGCAGATTCAGAGGGTAGACAATTAAGAATGCAAATATGACATCACGAGTCTAGAACTGGTGATCATATATCTTTACCTTGTAAACAGGACCGAATCCTCCGAGTCCGAGCTTGTTTTCTTCAGAAAAGACATTCGTTGCAGCTTCTATGGAACTGAAGTCGAACACTGGTATATCAGGTCCTCCTACTTGCTTAGCATCACTAGCAAGACCATCTGGTCCGGACAAATCAAGATATTGCTCTTCGCTCTTAACAATATCATCAAACAAGAATCCTGTATTTATAGTTCATTAACATGTAAATAAGAAAATAAAGACTAATAAATCATTCACTCCACAGACCGAAATCTCACCTTTTAAATTGTCCTTGAACCTCCACAACAAAAATACTGTTATACCGGAAACAAACGCTCCAACAAAGGCAGTAACTATCATGCGTAGGTTGGATATTTTGCTCTTTGTTCCTATTCATGAGAAGAGAAGGAAATTAAAATTATAGGAGATCATCAGTAATCGGAAAGTGTTGGAAGCACTCTATAAGATATCCAAAGTCATTAGTACAGATAAACTCTGACAGTAAATGTTTTGTCTATCGTGTGATACACGCTTCTTGTTGCAGGCAGGTGAGACAAAAGAAATTTCAGCCAAGCCATGCGACAAATCATATGCTGATGAATGGGACCGTTATATCCATCAAAGTTCTGATCCTTCACCTTCCTATAAACATGAAAGTAGCTAGTTATGCTGGAGTCTGTTATTGGAGACTACCATTATGGATACGTCATATGGTGATCTTTCTTGACAGTGACTGCTTTCATTCCTTTCTGATGCTACAAAAGGCCAGATTCATGTTATTCAGTTACACTAACTGTTGAGATCCCTGACCTCCATAAACTCAATTCCTTAGATAAGAATCTCAGTTCCTTTTCTGCTAAGTCACACAATCAGTTGTGGCCTTTATCATACTAAAAAAGATCATTAGGTATGAGAAACATTATTTTGGAAAAGATCAACAAATTTGAAAATGGCAAAGGGGGGATACCCATAAGAGATCATACCTGGTTTAGAATTGGCAAGACGAATTTGGAGGGTCATTCCGCCCTCAGCGAAATGCTGAACATCAATCAAATCCTTGCTCCACATCATGCACCAGAAGCCTCTAACAAATGCATAAGCTTTACACGAACAATTCTCTAGACACTTCACCTCACACTCATCCCCGATAGTGGCTGAAAAATAATCTGCAAAATCCGGCAACTTCACCCCATCCAATTTCAAAAAGCGGTCCATCCTGCCACCATCTCCCACTGAAATACTGCTGTTGTTCCCACACTGTAATCGGGTCTTCCAAGTACAACCCATGGACCAGTTCCCCCTCTTCCATTGATCCGGTGATTTTGGAATGAACCCTTTCATGCATCTACATTTGGGAGAGCCCATTTCATTGCATATTGCAAAATCTCCACACTTGTTATATACGTCACATTCCTTAGCAGGCTGTTTTTGCAGCACGGTCCACTCATTATTAGTCTCATCCCAGCCTAACTGCTCCCCCATTCCATTCCAAAGTATACGGAACATCAAGAGATTGGACCTATTCGATGGTGTGTATGTAAAATACATGCTTCCATCCTCCTCGGGGGTCGAAAGCCTGAACCCATATTGAAAATTGCCAGTCATATTTGGCATGCCGGTGAAAAGCATCCCATTCCAATGCCCGCTCCTCCATTCCCGGCCTGACTGGCTCCACATCACTATCTGTGGCGGCAACTGGGGATCGACGCCCATAGAGTAGTTCCCAGGGGAAGGTGTTAGATGTATGCCCTAAAGCTGTTATGTAATAGTTACATATTAGGGATTTCATTTGTACATATAAAGATTATGTTCCTTTTTATTTTTTAAGGAATTGATTAATTAATTATTTGTTCATTTAATTAATTAATTAATACCTTTTAATAACCAACAAAAAATATATTTATATATATAAAGCTTCATGCATGTGCATGTGCACATGCATGAAACTTGGATGGTCAGCAACCGCTGACCATTATCCACGAATTCGTGCATGAACGGTCAGCAGTTGCTGACCATCATGCACGAAGTAGTGCATGAGCAACCGCTCATACACGAAGTCGTGTATGAGCAACCGCTCATGCACGATTGTTCGTGCATGAGTGGGGAACTTTAAAAAAGAGTTTTTAATGCGATACTTCAAAGGGTTGAAAGACGGAGAAAAGAGAGCAAAGTGTGTGTGTGTGTTCTTGTGTCTTTGAGACGCAAGAAAGAAGAACATTATCTCGTTCGGGCCGTGACTATTATACATCAAGGATACGACGGTTTGTTTCCACGTGATTGCTAGCACAATCGAAGTGGTGAATATCCAAAATTCTTTCTTCCGTTCGACGTTCGTTGTTGGTGTGTCTGAGCTAGAGGTCCGACACTTGTGGGACTCGAACTGTAGAACATTTGAACCGACTTGTTTAAAGCGCGCTTCGAGAGGTAATTTGTTTAACTCTCTTTTTACATTCAGATTTTGATTAAAACGCACGAACAACGCCTAAGGAGAATCATGTGTAAAATATATCTTTGTTTCCGCTGCGTTTATTTTGTTAATTTTTCTTATACATGATTCATGAAAACACCAACAGTGGTATCAGAGCCAACCTTAGGCGTTTTTCGTGCGTTTAATTGATTTATAGTTCAAATATATTTTTGCGTTCTAATGGCCAATTTATTTATTTTTAAGAGAATTGGTTCTCTTGCTCTTATGTGGCCTATAGAAGTTGATTAATTTATGTGATAAATTTAATCAGCCAAGCAAAAATTAGAACTAAATCAATTTTGAATCAAAATCCATAACTTGTTATACTTTGTATTTATATTCTGCAAATGATATGTAGAATTTTATGTATGCCTTCCAGAGCTTTAAATTTTGAATTTATGGCTCGTAAGGAAGGGTGGTGATCATGGAAAAATCCCCAATTGTTGTATGGATGAATGTATGATGATTACAGGTATTCATTTTTGGGGTTGTAATTATTAAATGGAGGCTGCGTCCTTCCTTTTATTTTATTTTAATTTTTCATGATATGTAATTTTAGTATAGTTTAGTATTTCAATTGTTGATGTAAATACTACAAAAGAGGAGGAGCCATTAAACCGGTGAGCTCTCTGGGCCCGGTCTTTGAAGAGTTCAAAGATTGAAGAAAAAGTGAAGAGCATGTCCATATTATTAAAACATTAAAATGGCTAAATGGGTCTCTTTGGCTCGAGACCCATTGAACCATAATTCCATGATCACCAAATAGGATAGATATTATGTGATATCTATTTATTTATTGTGTTTATGATATTGTGCATGTTAAACCGGTTAATGTGCAAAGTGAGACCGTTAATAACGACCCAAATCTCCTTACAAAGAATATTAAGTCGAAACAAGTTTCGGACTCGTGGCCTTCCATTGTCGTGGTTTGATTCAATATTATTGTGGTTAACTGACCGGCTATGGATACATAGGGGTTAATTACCATTTATAATATTGGACCACTCCATTATACATATGATGTTGTGGGGTTGGAGCCAAATGATTTCTAATAACTGTTAGGTGAGGAAATCGTTTGTGTTTTCAATACTTGCATGAGACGATGGGCTAGACTTAACTATGATCATGATGCCAATAACTGTTAGGTGAGGCTTTCATGATCTAGAGGCCGAAGTTATGATTGGGACTCGCATATGATGCGTTGAACAAGTTGGTTCACTCACTTAGTTCATAGAACACCAATAACTGCTAGGTGAGGTGGACTTTGGACTAGTGGGACTCCAATCCCCACTAGTAATCTTTACCCAACAAAGATTACCATTTCCCATCTTAAGGAGTATGGGATTCGAATATAAATTTAGTGGGAGGATCTATTTCATTTAAAGGCCAAAATGAAATAGTTATTTTGAAAGATACAATGGCTAACAATTTATTTTCTGCAACAGATATATTATTACTCTGAAAATGGTGACTACAAACCCACTCGCTTCTATACTTGACAAGAATTGTTTGACTGGACCCAATTTCACTGACTGGGTGAGGAATTTGAGAATTGTTCTCAATTCAGAAAAAATTGGGTATGTGCTTGATGAAATGATGCCAACCTCCTTTCCTGAGGGTGGGACCCAAGAGGAGCGTGTCACTTATGATAAGTGGCGTGACAATGACTTAAAAGTTAGGTCATATATGCTTGCTTCTATGAATAATGAATTGCAGAAGAAGTATGAATCTATGGAAGATGCTAGGTCGATCATTTTGCACTTAAAGGAATACTTTGATGAGAATGGTCGAACCTCTAGATATGAGATATCTAAGGCATTGTACCGTATAAGGATGGCTGAAGGATCATCAGTTAATGATCATGCTTTGAAAATGATTTGGCACATTGAAGAATTGGCTAGGCTAAATCTCGTTATGGACAACGAGTTAGCTGTGGATTTGATCCTCCAATCTTTACCCGATTCCTTCTCTGGTTTTGTCCAAAACTTCCACATGCATAAGATGGATAAAACTCTCGCTGAGTTACATAGTATGCTGGTAGTTTATGAGAAGGAAATGCACAACACGAGACCAAATGTAGTGGCTATGGCTAAGGCTTCTTCTTCAAAGGGTAAGACTGTTTTAAAGAAGAATAAATGGAAGAGGCCTGCCAAACCTGTTGTGCAACCAAAACCCAAGATTGATAAAGGGAAATGTCATTACTGTGGTGTCAAAGGGCACTGGAGGAGGAACTGTAGGAAGTACCTCGCGAGCTTGAAGGTCAAGCCCAAGGACCAACCTTATGAAGGTATGGTGTCTATGTTTATTGAAACTAATCTTATGGTTAGTGTTGAATCCAGCTCATGGGTTCTAGATTCTGCTGCAACTTCACATATTTGTATGTCTTTGCAGAATCTGGAAATAAGCAGGATGCTAAGGCGAAATGAGATTGTCCTGACGTTTGCCAATGGAGCAAGAGTTGCTGCATTAGCTATAGGGATTTTTCGTTTATGTTTGCCTTCTGGACATGTATTGGTTTTAAAGAACTGTTTGCATTATAAGAATGCTGTTAGGAACATCATCTCTATACCTCGTTTGGGTAAAGAGAATTATGAATTTTCTTTCGCTAATGATGTATGTTCTATTTATCATAATAGAACATGTGTTGGTTCTAGCTTATTAACCAACAATCTTTATACCATTACAATGTCCGGTAATTCGATTACCAAAGTCAATAAGCAAAATAGAATTTATATAAATGCCATAACTAATAAACGCCCTAGAGACGGTCCAAATAAAAAGTATGTTTGGCATCTCCGATTAGGTCATATTGGAGAAGACAGAATTAACAAGTTGAGTAATGATGGGTACATTGATCCATCAAATTTTGAGTCATACTCGACTTGTGAGGCATGTCTTCTAGGAAAATGACCAAAGTGCCTTTTGTAGGACAAAGTGCGCGAGCTGCTGACATATTAGAATTAATACATACAGATGTATGTGGACCAATTAATGAAACTGCTAGAGGTGGTTACAATTACTTCATTACCTTTACCGATGATCAGTCACGGTATGGTTATTTATACCTCATGAAGTATAAATCTGAATCCTTTGAAAAGTTCAAGGAATTCAAGGCTGAAGTTGAGAAACAAACAGGAAAATGTATTAAGGCTCTTCGATCGGATCGAGGAGGTGAATACCTTAGTACTGAATTCATGGACTATCTTAAAGAGAATGGCATTTTATCACAATGGACACCTCCTGGAACTCCAGAACATAATGGTGTATCTGAACGAAGAAATCGTACTTTATTAGATATGGTGCGATCTATGATGAGTTACACCGATTTGCCAATATCCCTTTGGGGATATGCCCTTGAGACAGCTGTATATATACTGAATAGAGTGCCGTCCAAATCCGTTCCAACTACGCCCTATGAGATATGACATAGTAGGAAACCTAGTCTTAATCATATTAAGATTTGGGGTTGTCCAGCTTTCGTGAAAAAGTTGAAAATGGATAAATTGGAGGCAAGATTTGAACAAGGTCGCTTCATTGGATATCCAAAGGAAACTCTTGGATATTACTTCTATTTTCATTCAGACCAAAGAATTTTGGTAATCAAGCACACTTCTTTTCTGGAGAATCAGTTCATCCAAGAAGGTGGTGCTGGGCGGAAAATAGTCTTACAAGAAGAAAATAATGAAGTACCAAACGACCGAGTTCAGATACCAATCTCTGATTCAGTGGGAGCTTCTGATACACAACCTCTTAGGAAAAGCGCTAGAATGTCTCGCCCACCTGCTCGTTATAGACACTCAGTTGATCATATTGAACCAATATTCATTGTGAATGATAGTGATCAACCTGGTGATCCTAAAACCTATGAGGAGGCGATGTTGGACATCGATTCTGGTAAATGGCTAGAAACCATGAAATCCGAAATGGATTCAATGTATTCCAATGAAGTTTGGACCTTAATTGACCTGCCTGATGGTATTGTACCAATTGGCTGTAAATGGATCTTCAAGATGAAGATGAATGCTGAAGGTCAAATTGGAACTTACAAAGCACGGCTGGTGGCGAAAGGATATCGTCAGAAAGAAGGAATTGATTATGACGAAACTTTCTCACCTGTGGCCATGCTAAAATCCATTCGGATTATGTTGGCTATAGCTGCACACCTGGATTATGAGATATTCCAGATGGATGTCAAAACGGCTTTTCTAAATGGTTTTCTCGATGAGGACATCTATATGGAATAGCCACAGGGTTTTGAATCCATTAGTAAAAAACGAAAGGTGTGTAAGCTTAAGAGATCCATTTATGGACTCAAACAAGCCTCCAGAAGTTGGAACATCCGTTTTGATGAGGTAGTCAAATCGTTTGGCTTCATAAAAAATCCGGATGAACATTGTGTATACAAGAAGATCAGTGGGAGTGCAATTGCATTTCTAGTTTTGTATGTCGATGATATACTTTTGATTGGAAATGATGTACCAATGATATCATCGATAAAAATATTCTTGTCACAGAAATTCTCCATGAAAGATTTAGGAGAGGCAACCTATATTTTAGGTATCAAGATCTATAGAGATAGATCAAGACGATTGATTGACCTCTCACAATCTACGTACATAGACAAAGTGTGGTTTAACATGCAATGTTCCAAGAGAGGATTATTGCCTTTTAGGCAAGGGATCCGTCTTTCTAAGGAGATGTGTCCCCACACTCCTAAAGAAAGAGAGCGGATGGCGAAGATACCATATGCATCTGCTATTGGAAGCATAATGTATGCTATGCTATGTACTAGACCTGATATTGCGCATGCTGTAAGTATTACTAGCAGATATCAGTCTGATCCAGGAGAAGAGCACTGGATAGCAGTCAAGAATATTCTTAAGTACTTGCGAAGGACTAAAGATTTATTCTTGATATATGGAGAAGGAGAATTTGAAGTTGTAGCTTATACTGATTCCGATTTTCAGTCGGATCCGAATGATTATAAGTCTACGTCTGGTTTTGTCTTCACATTCAATGGTGGTGCAGTTAGTTGGAAAAGTTCCAAACAAAGTATAACTGCCGATTCCACCACTGAGGCAGAGTATGTAGCTGCTTCTGAAGCAGCAAAGGAAGCTGCTTGGATGAAGAAGTTTATTTCTGAACTTGGAGTCGTTCCTTCAATTGAGCAACCGATCACATTGTTTTGTGACAACAATGGGGCGATAGCTCAAGCTAAGGAACCAAGGTCTCACCAGAAGTCCAAGCACATTGAGAGACGCTTCCATCTCATCAGAGAAATTGTTGGGAGAGGTGATATTGCCTTGCAGAAAATTGCCTCAGCAGAAAACGCGGCAGATCCCTTCACTAAGGCCTTACCTCAGTCTTCTTTTGAAAGACATATTGACAAAATGGGTTTGAGGTACCAGACAAGTTGGCTTTAGTGCAAGTGAGAAATTGTTAGATGTATGCCCTAAAGCTGCTATGTAATAGTTACATATTAGGGATTTCAGTTGTACTTTCATTATTATTATTTAATTAGTGGCAATGACGTATTCATTCATTTGTCCAATTTTTCTATATTGATGAATGATTCCATAAGATCAATTGCAACTAGACCTATTCTTGAGACGTCAAGAATATATGTGATGGGTTCATAGTTAGACCGAATCTTTAAATTGTTCCCGGTCGATGGATTATTGAGTGGATATTAATAATCCTGTTGAGACCGGTGTGTTCTTAACTTCGCCATTAAGTATTGGATACTTAAGAGAATGATGAGTCATATGTCATTGGGTATTATGATGCCTGAGTTAGAACACAGGTGTTTGTATTAGACAAATTCACTGAACGTGACGCATATAGAACGATTAGTGACATGGAAGCTTTTAGCGTGGTCAATGTCTAATTGTTCATGCTTTGGTCTTGTGTAAATAATCCTTAGACCTGAGGCACAGTGTTAACTTGTGTATTGAACAACTATGGTTCAGGGGTGCACATAATGCCGGGTCGTTGATCCGTCTTTATACCTGATGGTCATAATTTGTTCATATATGAAGTTACACATGTGCGCAATATGGAATCTGTCTCCTTGTTATATGCAAGGTATGATAATGATGTCCTATGCGATCTAATTGTGACACTACATTGAAATCCTCGGCCGGGGTTGTAATTGAGAATAAATTGTTTATGTCTCAAATAAAATGCATGTCAATTAGATTTGTGCATATGATCGAATTAATGACTTGACTAATATTCCATGGTCTTTGTTTGATCGGGACATAGTAAGACAGAGGGATTGAATTACACTGTAGCCAAAACTGACAGGTTCATTATGTTCTTAAAGTATTCACACTATCTGGGTAGCCATGACATATTGCTAGATGTCAATCGTGGCTTGTAAGACCCAAAGATTAATCGGGACAATTAATTCTTTTGGAAGTACTAATGTGTTAGTACAAGTCTTACTACCAGCTTAGTGATGAACCTAGCGATGTCACACACCATAAACAATTAGGATGACGTGGAACAAGAGAGAAATATTATTGCAAATGTGTTTGCAATTACTGCAATCGAATTGAGTCGATTTGAAATTAAATTAAATGAGATTTAATTTAATTTGTATTATAGTCACAAGCCTACTTGCATATGATGCACACGCATGCCCAAAGTGGATATATGTTAACATACCAAACAAGTTGGCTTTAGTGCAAGTGGGAGATTGTTAGATGTATGCCCTAAAGCTGTTATGTAATAGTTACATATTAGGGATTTCATTTGTACATATAAAGATTATGTTCCTTTTTATTTTTTAAGGAATTGATTAATTAATTATTTGTTCATTTAATTAATTAATTAATACCTTTTAATAACCAACAAAAATTATATTTATATATATAAAGCTTCATGCATGTGCATGTGCACATGCATGAAACTTGGATGGTCAGCAACCGCCGACCATTATCCACGAATTCGTGCATGAACGGTCAGTTGCTGACCATCATGCACGAAGTAGTGCATGAGCAACCGCTCATGCACGAAGTCGTGTATGAGCAACCGCTCATGCACGATTGTTCGTGCATGAGTGGGGAACTTTAAAAAGAGTTTTTAATGCGATACTTCAAAGTGTTGAAAGACAGAGAAAAGAGAGCAAAGTGTGTGTGTGTGTTCTTGTGTCTTTGAGACGCAAGAAAGAAGAACATTATCTCGTTCGGGCCGTGACTATTATACATCAAGGATACGACGGTTTGTTTCCACGTGATTGCTAGCACAATCGAAGTGGTGAATATCCAAAATTCTTTCTTCCGTTCGACGTTCGTTGTTGGTGTGTCTGAGCTAGAGGTCCGACACTTGTGGGACTCGAACTGTAGAACATCCGAACCGACTTGTTTAAAGCGCGCTTCGAGAGGTAATTTGTTTAACTCTCTTTTTACATTCAGATTTTGATTAAAACGCACGAACAACGCCTAAGGAGAATCATGTGTAAAATATATCTTTGTTTCCGCTGCGTTTATTTTGTTAATTTTTCTTATACATGATTCATGAAAACACCAACAGAAGGGTCGTTCAACGATCTCCATGACCTAAAGGCATGGTTCTCTCCAGCCGCAGAATTCACACTCACTCTCATGTCAGGCAAAAACGTGTCTGTCGGGTGTTCAAAGCTTTGCCAGTATGCATTGCTGACATGACCATCAGCACTAGCAGTGTCAGCATCTGCACTGGCCAGAAGAACAAAATTTCCAGCATCCGTCAAAACAGCTGTTGAGTTGGTGGGCACAGAGGAAGTATTAATGCCGCTAGACCAAACTGAGCGATGATCCCCATCTAAAACCATCAAATTTCCATCACTTGAAATTGTCAGAACTCCAGATTCATCAGAAACAGGGCTATCTCTGTTCGCGACCCACACATGTTTTAAAATTTATCTTGCGGTACCAAATACCAACATATCTAAGAGATGAATTCTCAATGCTAAAGAACCCCATCTCAAAGTTCCCAGAAGGAGAAACCAGAGTCTCACCATCTCGGACCAACTGCCCTCGCCATAACGAATTCGCTGCACGAGAATATGAAAACAGAGACAACCACATGAAAAACAAGGAGATAAGGAAGAGACTTGCTCTGTTTTTGCCGGTGAAGGACATTCCACCGTTGCCAAATGCCTCAAGCATTGCTCCAGGGAGAGGGAGAATCAAGAACACAAGTTTAAACTTTTCATGGGTGAGAGAGGGGGCTTCAATGGTGACCCATGTTGGGCATTGCAGTTGTCACATCCCGAAAACTATAGGGATGGGGTGACACGGCCATCCTTCCATTTAAAGGACGTAGCCTCAAAAAACATACCCAAATTTACTTCCAAAGGTCCCCATTGATATCCCTCTCGATCCACTGGCAGCTAACTAAGGAACCTGAAAAGTAGAGGTGTTAAATGGGTTACACAAATGGGTTGTTAATGGGTCAAGTTTTATTTCTTAAAACACCTATAATGAGTTTTAATGGGTCAAGAATAAGATATATGGGTCTTAAATGGGTCAGCTCTCTGATCCATTTAAGACCCATTTATCAACCCATTAAAAATGAACCCCTTTATTTTAACTCAAAATTTCACTATCTCTCTCTAGTCTCCTCTCTTTAACTTTATAATTTTTTTTTTTTATAAAAACCGAAAATATAATTATTTTTTATTTCATTTTTCTTTTTATTTTTCTTTTTTCTTTCTTTTTATTTTCTTTCTTCTTCCTCCGGTCGCCGGCACGGCGATCGGCCAGGCGAGGCTCGAGCTCGTCGGCGTCGGGCGAGCTCAAGCTCGCCGGATCTGGCTAGCCGCGAGCTCGCCGGCGTCGGGCGAGCTTGAGTCTCGCCAGATCGGCGAGGCTCGAGCCTCCCCGGGCGTCGGCGAGGCTCGAGCCTCCCCGGGCGTCGGCGAGGCGGCCCTCGCCAAATCCGGCGAGCTCGAGCTCGAGCCTCGCCTGGCCGGTCGTCGGCCATCGCCGTGCCGGCGACCGGAGGAAGAAGAAAGAAAAAAAAAGAAAAAAGAAAATTATATTTTAAAAATAAAAATAATAATTTTAAAAATAAAAATAAATTAATTTTTTTAAAAAATAATTAAAAACTTAATTTTAAAATAAAAATAATTAAACTTTTATTTTTTAAAAATACAAATAATTAATTTTTTTTTTAAAAAATAAAAATATTTAAAATTTATTTTTTGAAATAAAAATAATTAAAATTCGATTTTTAAAATAATTATTTTAAAAATTATACAAATTTTCCATTAAATTTGTGTTGTATAAAACTATTTTAGTTTTAAAATATATATATATATATATATATAATTTTTTTGAGAAATTGTAAAAAATTGAAAAATTATTGATTGGATTTATATTGTTTGGAAGTTTTTTAGTAATATAATCTTTAAAAAAAAACATAAGAATAAGTTTTCCTAAATTTGGTTAAATATGAAAATATTATTAATATGGGTCGGGTCGGGTATGGGTTGGGTATGGGTCGGGTCAGGTATGGGTCGAACAATTTACATTAGACATAAATGGGTCATAAATGGGTTAATGGGTCCATTTGGGTCGACCCATTAATGACCCGACCCAAACCCGACCCAACCCACCCGTTTAACACCTCTACTGAAAAGATCAAAGGACAAGTGGAATGAGCAACAGCAGCTCAGTGAGTAGTACATATCTTTCAAGTAGATTAAGCAACCACTATGTATGTATACAAAGCAATATCAAACTTCATAACTCAAACTCAATATATAAAATACCTATCGAATCATATAAGAGTTATTTTTTACTATCAAAGCCTTATACTAATATGAAAATCACCATCAAAAATCAAGTATCAATGGTCAAGTCCATTGAATAATCTCCATCAAAAAACACATATCAATGGTCCATCCATTGACTAATTTATTACTCAATACTCTATCATGGTCATGACATAACGCTTGGTGATAAGGAGACCAAGATTCCCCCTTGGCAAAGTCTCCACCTACAAAGCTGGTGACTCAGTTCAGAAGGATATCATAAACTTGGTATGCATACCCAAAAACCTCTCACTGGGTTCACAGTCATATTAAGCATAAATAACCATCCTCCAATACCATAAATCCAATACATAAATCAATATCTTAAGCCAAGCAAATAACATTTTGCATCATAACCCATCATCCATTTCCTAACCATTTCTCAAATCATCATAAACATTTCCATAAATCAATCGCAAAGATATATATATTACTCCACAAATTTGTATAACACGCTTTTCAAACATTCATAATCAACCAAAAAGTAGCAAATGTTCGATCCGACTTTTATGCAATAAAAATGCTCGTCAATTCAATATATATATATATACACACACATGACCAAAGAAGATATAGTACCACCCACCTCGTCACCTATGACCAAACAACAAACGACACTTGTATCGTCGAACTCATGGCCTTATCAAATAACCGAGGAATAATGTTAAAATCAAATAAAATTCCATCTCAACTATAAAACGACTAAACTATGCCTTAACTTTAGCAAAAAAACTCTTACGCGCTAACAAATTGAATACTCAAAACGATTATTCAACCCATTCACAACGCAGAATTTAAGCTTAAAAATTGATTATGCCATAACTTTATCCTCTGGAACGCGTTCTGAACATATTTATAATCAAAAGAAAACCCTTCAAACGTACTACAGGAATCCTAACTTAAGCATCCCAAAAACAAGCCGAAAAATGACAAAATATGGGCCCAAAGCTGTTGACGCATATTGTTCGCTGCGTGCGAGAAACTTCAAAATTTTGTTTCAGATAAACCATAAACTCAAATTACGATTCATAAAATATTATGACTTCACAACACCCTAAACTATGATTTCTATAAAAATACGCGGCTCAACGAGTCCAAAATCGGATTTCGACACTCGATTTTCCAAAAATTCCGAATTTGAGCCATAAACATGTAAATTACTTCAATTGGACAAACGATGACCTAATCTCTTACCAGGTGCTATGTCACGGAGTTGAGTTGACTTAACGAGGCCTCCACTGAGTGCATGTGCCAAACCCCCCTTCCTCTTCTTCCTTGTTCTTCTTCTTCTTTCCTTTCCCCTCTGTCTCTTCTTTTCTCTCTCCCGAAGTGGCTCGGGCCCTATAAAAGAGAACGCCCACTTCTTTTTGCTTTATCGACCAGTCAAACTTATTTTCTTTTTCTTTTTTTTTTAATTCCTTTCTTAACTTGTCAAACCAGTATTTTACATTGCAGTTTCTGACACAAAGTTGACGGCTTTTAAAGTGGGATTCAACCAAAAGAAATGCGTATCGGATCGAGATTTGAGACCTTTTCGCTTTTTTACTCCGGGTTTTTCCGACCCCCGGTGTGGGATCGGCGACTCCCGTTGACGGAGGAGTCGTCGAGTTTGTGTTTGTTTATACGAAGAGTTCAAAGATGAGGACAAAAAGGAAGGCGATAGATTCGTCGTCCATCACAAAAGAGCCATCAGTTCGTGCACGAGGACAAGCTTTAGCGAACCGTTGACCCAATGGGAAGTTTCCATCTTTTTTCACGTCGTTTCCGAGAGTGTAGGGAACATCGCTCCCCTAGGTTTCATCGAAATCACGCTTGTTTTCGAATGGTGCCTTGTTTTTGAAGCATAAATTGCCAGAGCGGATGCGTGCGTGCACTTGCGTTGGTCCAAATGCTCTCGTCTGGTCCTTGCAACAATGTCAAATTCCAACCTTTTTCTTAGTATAGGATTAGGAGTATGTAAAATAAACCACCCATATCAAGAATTGCCCGGATCAGACCAAACCGGCCAATTCGCTCCCATTTTTTAGAGTCTCAGCTTCGTTCCTAATTCCTGCAATTGAAATCAGTATCCGAGCGGCCTGGTTCCCGATTTCAAGAGAGAACCGAACCAACTACAAATACTTTTTTTTTATTATTTCTTAAAAAATTAATAAAATATAAACTAAATATTATCTAGTCCAATCGTATCACAAACTATGGCATAATTACTCTTCCCTTCCGTCAATATCTTAAGATTTGTCACTTTCTCTCTCATTGTGCATGGCCACTCTTTAGTGGGAAAGAAAAAAACAAAGTAGCTAGTTCCATTGGGTTGAACCAGAACCGATGGTCCAATCCGATCCCGATCCTAGGACCAAGCGGTCCAATCCACAATTCTCAAAATCGGGAACTGGTCCTTCTAGTCTGATTCATGATTCCATCTTCAAACTGAATCAAACCGAGAACCGATCACCCCTATATAGGATGACACACATATTAGAAAAGCAAATCAAGGTGCTGATTTCACGACAAAGAAAGGACGCTCTCTATAAAGGAAATCTCCAAGTCGTTGCTTTCTAAGACATGCTAGGATTGCCCAGTCTGTTTCTGTGTTATTTGGACCGTGTCCTCCTTGGTTGCCCCACGTAAAATTTTCACTTCGCATAATTTTGCATCTAAACACCAAACAGTTTAATCAAACAGACCAAATTGCCAGCAGAAGATCTCACAAAAAAGGAACCCCTTGTCCCTCCAAACTCTCATCTCAAGCCCCTTCAGAGTTTCAACAACCATAGGCCGCCGTATTTGCCACCTCAGGTGACAAAGACTGTAAAACCTAGCTATAGAACATGTAACGGTAGCGCCCCGCCTGGGGAGCTGGGAAGTTGTACATGTCCTGGATTCTGTAATTTGAAAGCACTGTGGCCGAATTGTTTCACTGGACCTTTGCATCGGTGGGCTAGAAAGCATTTTGCTGATCTGAGCTAGAAAGAGTACGGCCATGGGACTCGGGCTCAGGCTCTGCACTGAAATGTGAGCTCGTGGCGATGGCACTCGCACCCGAGCGATGCATAGTGAGGATGGTAATTGAAATTTTCACCATTCTTCCTTATGTTAAATTTGATGTTTATCGATGATGAGAGCATTATGCTCTCACTCAGGAACCGTATGTGCGTGTACATACACTAGTGAAGCAAGATCGACTTTGGTTCCAATAATTGAAGACAAGCCCTCAGCTTATAGATCGAGCATATCCAAGAACACTCCCTCTCCCGTGCAAAACGAGCTTCACATGTAAAATGCAAGATGTGTATATAATCACATCAATTAGACAGACGAGGTAATTTGTTGGTCTCGAAAGATGAATTCCCCTTAGACACAGAACCTGCTGAAAGCTGGAATAAAAGGGCAGTTGGTGCATGGAGCTGCCATTGTGCGCAGGATCCCGGGACAGCCGAACCATTTCAGGTCTATTGTACACAGCCTTACTGTTAAATTATGTCTCGAATTTGAGTGTTTGCAAAACGCAATCCACTTGGATAAAAAAAAATTATTATTTGATCTTGAAGATATTTTTATTTTTCAAGATTACGCATAAGAAATTCGAAATTCATTTTGGATTTTAGATGTCTTTGGTTAATAGAGGAAGATTCGTTGGACTCCATAAAAGTTTACAAAAAAAATAATAATATAAAATAAAAGGAAAAAGTAAGGGTTTCTTCACCTAACCTGCAACGTCCCAAACAGAAAGAAGTATATGGTGGGGCCCAGAGGCAAAGTTGTTGACTCCCGACACACATATAAAACATAATACGTCTTGTCTCTTTCCGGTGGAGCCACTGAAGCCCTGAAGAAGACAGAGCCGCACAAAAGGAACGTCCAGGAGAGCGCCACACGATCAAAAAAGACGAATGCAAATCCGTACGCACTCGAACCAAAAGATGAAAGCTGGAGTTTTTATTTATTTTTTATTTTTTTGGTGGCAGGAGGATGCTAGAGTTATTGTTTTGGCATACATAGAATATTTTACTTTGAGTTTAAATGCGCAGTAATTCTGTGCACTAAGTTTATATCTAAGTGAGTTATTTATTTATAAATATTTTGGATTTGAATTTAAATTTAGGTGTGGAAAATACTCTGAAAGATTGTAAATCTTGATTCTCCGATTATAGTGAATTATTTGCCGTTAGCTCTCTCCGTGAATATAGATACTAATACTCAGATTGAATCACGTAAATTTCTAATATCCTTATCATTCCTCGTTTATTTCTCTAGTAATTTTGCGTTGACGTAAATTGTAAGGTTTTATCGTTTTTGCGTATTATATTTTTTTTATTCTAACACTTAGCTGGTTGTTTCCATGACTTGACCGTAGGTCACAGAGCGACAGCTTTTACCTGAAACGCCAGTCCTAAATGCAATCGAATGAGATACTGCAGAATAAAAAGCAATAAAAACACTTTCATATCAAGACCAGGGAGTAAAGCTCTAAACCTTTCAGCAAAAGTACATGTGCACAGTTCCAATAATACTTTTCCTGTTGTAAAGATCACAGGAGCAAAGTGAAGAGAAAACAAGAATGAATCACATCGGCCCTATCTACCATCCACGGAGCTAACTGTTACGCTATTCAATGACTCAATTTCTTGGCTTTCGGACAAAGAGCCAGTATCCATGGAGCCTGTGATCGAGGTTGACCTGGGTAGTTTCGGGAAGGGAAGATCCACTGTTTTGCTTTCTAATAGTAGCATAACGGAAGGCATGGCCGGTCTATCTACAGCGGAGTCCTGCACGCACAGCAGTCCAACTTGTATGCATCGCAATACCTCATCCGTAGAGCACGTGTCCCTGATACAGGGATCAATAAGCTCCATCCCCTTCCCATCTTTCAAATGGTGCCAAGCCTGAAATCGTCATGCACGCAAGTGAAACAGTTTGACTTAGATGTAAACGAACGAATGGCTAATTCAAATGTGTATTGTCCTAATGTGCAATAACATCTGTTGATAGCACTATGCTTTTTAATATGACCGATAGTTTCTAAGCAACAGACAATGGAGAAGTGGAAACCAGACTGAGACAACCCTGATCAAAGGCAAATGCAAACATATCTTAAGATGAGAGTTTTGGTGCCTAGTAGCTTGAATACAGATAAGGATGAACTCACACGGACAATAAGGTTAGGATGTTCCGGCGTGCGAAAGCCAAGGTTTTTCTTGCCACTAATGATCTCCAATAATAATACCCCGAAGCTGTACACATCAGATTTGACCGAAAATAGACCTTCCATCGCATACTCTGGAGACATGTAGCCACTGCAATTATATTGGCAGATGAGTCAGTCCACTCCACATTCATCAAACATTTGGAGTTAGATATGCACTTTCTATTTCTCACTAGGAAGAAATTCAACTTACTATGTGCCAACCACTCGATTGGTACTCGCTTCATTTTCATTTGTACCAAAAATTCTCGCCATGCCAAAGTCTGATATTTTCGGGTTCATCTCTTCGTCCAACAAAATGTTACTAGCTTTTAGGTCACGATGGATAATCCTCAGTCTAGAGTCTCGATGGAGATAGAGGAGGCCTCGTGCTGTCCCTTCAATAATTTGAAAACGTTTCTTCCAGTCCAGTTTCGCTCGCTTTGCTGGATCTACAATAATTTTTGAAAAGTGAAGAAAAATCAAATGAATAGTTTTCATGACAATTCCTTCATGGAATGCAAAAAACCAAATTTAGACGATTGACAGCTTACCGAAAATAAAAGAATCCAAGCTCCGGTTGGGCATGTACTCGTAAACAAGCATCTTATCTTCCCCTTGAACGCAAAATCCAAGGAGTCTCACGAGATTTCTATGTTGTAATTTCGCAATTAACGTAACCTCATTCTTAAATTCATCTATCCCTTGGCTCGACTTCCTTGAAAGCCTCTTAACGGCTATTTCTTGTCCTCCAAAAAGCTTTCCCTGCAGATTCAGAGGGTAGACAGTTAAGTATGCCTCTATGACATCTCAAAGTCTACAACCGGTGATCATTTAGCTTTACCTTGTAAACAGGACCAAATCCTCCCAGTCCAAGTTTGTTTTCTTCAGAAAAGAAGTTTGTAGCAGCTTCTATGGAACTGAAGTTGAACACTGTTATATCAGCTCCTCCTACTTGCTTAGCATCTCTAGCAAGACCATCTGGTCCGGATAATTCAGCAGATAGCTCTTCGTTCTTAACAAAATTATCTGACAATGGAAGTTTCTTGTTTTTCCGATAGAAAATCGAGAATCCTGCATTTAAAGTTTACTAACATGTAAATAAGAATACAAGGACCAACAAAATCATTCACTTCAGAAGAAAATCTCACCTTTTAAATTGTCCTTGAACCTCCATAACAACCATACCAGTACACCAAGAACAAATGCTCCAACCAAGACAGTAATTATTATGAGAAGTTTCGATATTTTGCTCTTTGTTCCTATTCATAGATAAGAGAAAGAAATTATGTTATACAGATTGGAAAGTGTGCAAGTATTCTACAAAAAATCCAAAGTCATTAGCAAAGAACAACTCAGACGACAGATGTTTTGTCTATTGTATGATGCACGACTTCTTGTTGCAGGCAGGTCAGACGAGAGATTCTGGGTAAGCCATATAACAAATCATGATATGATGATGAATAGGACCTTTTCATGCATAATGTTCTGATACTCCCCCTTCATATAAGCTTGAAAACACCTAGTTATGCCAGAGTTTTTATTTGAGACAGGAAACATCTGATGGTGATCTCTGTTGACAGTGATATATTTCGCTCCGTTCTGATACTACACAGGGCTAGATTCATGTTAAATAGTTGCACTAATTGTTGTTATCCCTGACCTTCATTAACCTAATTCTATTTATAAGAATCTCAGTGCTTTTTTTGATAAGTCACACAATCAATGTTGGCCTTTATCACACAAATGACGATCACAAGGAATAGTAAACATTACTTTGGAGAAGATCATCAAATTTTTTAAATTGCAAAGGGATATATCGAAAAGAGATCATACGTAGTTCAGAATTGGCAAGACGAATTTGGAGGGTCACTCCGCCCTTGTCAAAATGCTGCACATCTATCAAATTCTCGCTCCACAGCATGCACTCGATGCCTGTATCAAATGCAAAAGCGTTGCACGAACAATTCTCCAGACACTTCGCCTCACACTCGTCCCTGGTAATGGCTGAAACAGAATCCGCTAAATCTGGCAACTTCACGCCATCCAATTGCAAGAAGCCATCCATCCTGCTGCCGTCTCCCGCTGAAATGCTGCTGTTGTCCCGACACTGTAATTGGGTCTTCCGAGCACAACCCGCTGACCAGTTACCCCTGTTCCATTGATCTGGTGACTTCGGACTGAACCCTTCCATGCAACTACATTTGGGAGAGTCCATTTCATTACATATTGCAAAATCTCCACACTTATTATAGAGGTCACATTCCTTAGCAGGCTGTTCTTGAAGCACAGTCCATGCATTACTAGTCTCATTCCAGAGAAACTGCTCTTCCGTCCCGTTCCAAAGTATACGGAACATCAAGAGATGGGAGCTATTCAACGGCGTGTACGAAAGATACCTGCTTCCGTCTGCCTGGGGGCTCCAGAGCCGGAACCCAAACAGATAACTGCGGATCATATTTGGCACGCCGATGAAAATCTGCCCATTCCAATGCCCGCTCCTCCATTCCCGGCCTGACTGGCCCCAGATCACTATCTGCGGCGGCAACCGGGAATCAACGCCCATAAAGAAGTTCCCAGGGGAAGGGTCGTCCGACGATTTCCACGACCTGAAGGCACGGTTCTCTCCAGCAGTGGAATTCACCCTCACTCTCATGCCGGGCAAGTACGTGTCCGTCGGGTGTTCGAAGCTTTGCCAATTTGAATTGCTGACGTCACCACCAGCACTAGCGGAGTCAGCCTCTGCACTGGCCAAAAGAACAAGATTTCCGGTATCCATCAAAACAGCTGTCGCGTTGGTGGGCACAGAGGAGGAATTAATGCCACTAGACCAAACTGTCCGATTATCCCCGTCTAAAACCATCAAATTTCCATCACTTGAAACTGTCATAACTCCAGATTCGCCAGAAACAGGGATATCTCTGTTCGCGACCCAGACAACTGTCTTAACACTTATCTTGTGGTACCAAATACCAACATATCTAAGAGAGGAATTCGCAGGGCTAAAGAACCCCAGTTCGAAATTCCCAGAAGAAGAAATCAGAGTCTCGCCGTCTCTGACAAACTGCCCTCGCGAGATCGAATTTGCTGCGCGAGAATACGAAAACAGAGACGACGACACGAAAAACAAGGAGAAAAGCAAGACATTTGCTCTGTTTTTGCCGGTGAAGGGCATTCCACCGTTGGCAAATGCCCCGAGCATTGCTCCGGAGAGAGGGAGAATCGAGAACACGAGTGGAAACATTTCAGGGTGAGAGAGGGAGTTTCAACGGCGACCCGTGTTAGGTGTTGAAGTTTATAACACAAGGTTGACGACCTTTTGGAATAAGAATCCACGCAGAAAACGCGCATTGAATCGAAACTTGAAACCTCTCTCTCCGAACGCGCCGAACGCGCCGAGGCCCATCGCGAACAGAACTACAGAAGGGGTCGGTGAATTCGCCTAACCAGTCGAGGATAAGGACAAAGAAGAAGAGGAATGTGGGAAATACGCCGTCCATCATAAGTCAAAGAAGGGCTGGCTTCAACACGAGGACAAGCGTTACCGAATAGTTGGCAAAGAGAAATGATTGGATGTACTGGTTTTAATCTACAGAACAAAAATCTATTCTGGATTATAAAAAATTAAATAATAAATTATTATAAATTATTATGAAGTCCGCGTTTTTTGCGTTTTTTTAAGAAGACTTATAATCGGCTGGTATTTTTAAGTAGCTCAAAGACTGTTTTATTAACAAAGCAAGCAAATTGATTTTTCGGTGAGAGGTAATGTGTGGGAGCCAGCAAATTGATTTTTCCATCTCGTTTCTCAAGAGTGGACCGAACATCTCTCCCCTACGTCTCTCCCCGAGGAGAGATGAAAATCATGTGCGTCGGTGCCACAAGTCAAGGCTCCCTCGTTTTTGAAGTATGGAATAACCGAAACTACCCTCCAACATTGGTCCAAATGCACCCATACGATACATGCGGCGATGCCGATTGACGACCTTTGTTCCTTGAATGGAAGGACTTCCCTCGGGAGCTTTCCCACGACGACGGACGGAGAACATCGTCGGAAAAGCAAATCAACGGGCTGATTTCATGACAAAGAAAGGACGCCTTCCACGAGGAAATCAACAAAGTTATGATAGGACCGACCGCCAGATATGTTGCAGAACTTGCACCTGCATTTTAGAACTTGTTGCTATCTAAAACATGCTCAAATTACCTAGCATGCTTCTCTGTTATTAGTACTGTTTCCTTCTTTATTGCGCCGACCCAAAATTCCCTTCGCATATTTTTGCATCTAAACACAAAGCAGCATAATCAAAAAGACCTAACTGCCGTCGGAGATTGCCAAAAGAAGAAACTTTAATGCCAAACAAATCAGTCAAACGATCCTAATCATTTCAGATACCCAAAGTCTAATATGAAACCCCTCAACCATTACCGCCGCCGGCAACTAGGGTGACAAAAACCATAAACCCTAGTGCCAGAACACGTAACATTAGCACCGCGCTTGGGAAACTAGGGAGTCGTACCTAGGACCTTGAGACCATGCTCGGTATCAAAAGCTATGACACTTGTACCTCGGTGCTCAAGTTCAAAACGTTGAGGGCCGGACTTGGAACCCCAAGTATCGGATCCTGTACCCCGAAACATGGTAACTTGACCCCTTGAAACCAAACAGTATAAATGGCATTACATTGTTCAAGCCAAACCGTGCGATGGCTATTAAGACTTTATTACATTGACAGTCTCATTATTCTATTACTCGAACCAAATAAGCCGGTAACTCTTAGGGCGCGTTTAGTAACGATTTTGTTCCCGGGAACAAATTATAATTAGAAATGATTCTTTTTTATTTTGCTCCCGAAAACTGATTCTGAGTAAAAGAATGCGTTTGGTAACTATTCAAAATTTCTGATTCTGAAATAGAATTGCGTTTGATACCGTGCTCATTGATTCTGTTCCAAATCAATTTCTTTTACTTTTTAAATAATTTTTTTACTTTTTACTTTTTCTTTTCTTTTCTTTTTTCCTTTTTTCCTGGGCGAGGCATGACTGGCCACCTACGGGGCTGGGCAAGGGTGGACGGCAGCAGGTGGAGGGGGGCAGTGGTGAACGGCGGTCGCAAGATGGTGGAAGGGAAGAAGAAGAAGAGTTGGTTTTGATTATCAAATTTGTTCCCAGAACAAGAATTAATTTTTTTTTTTTATTCTACTTCAAATCTGTTTGTTTCCAGGAACAAAAATTTTACCAAACGTGATTCTATTTCAAAACTACTCCCGAAAACAAAACAAAAAAAAATCAGAATTGGGTACTATTTGGCACATTACCAAACAGCCCCTTAGTCCTTTCTTTTGATAAATCTTGTTTTTGAATAGTTTTTGGCAATCGAAGTTTCTTATGAGTCAAGTTGTCAACTGTAAACAATAGAAACGAAGACAGGAGTCCCCCGCGTCGTGAAACTAGTAATATATTTGCAGAACACCAGTTCTGACCTAGAAAAAAGATTCCCACGTCGTCGTGCTGGACAGCAAACCCATGTGTAAGTCATGCTGGAATTCGAGAAAGCTACAAATGCTGAACCAGTGCTGAAAATAAAGAAATCACTTATAAAGTTCCTCCACTAAGCAAGTAGGTAAAGATCATGGCTTTAATAATTCGCTAACAGATTATGCGCCGCATTATAAAGTAAATAAGAACTGACCAAGATTCATCTTTCTTATTGGAGCCACGTGATACGTGGGACTAAATTATGCATGCGAGTTTAAAGTTACTTCCTTGATGAGGTCAAATGGTAGGCCATCAAGTGATCGTCAAGGGGGTTGCGCCGAAACATGATGCTTGAGGTGCAAGCTCGAGTACTTATGCCAACTTGGCCAACTAGATGAAATTATTATTTATGAGGCATAGCTCGAGGGAAAACGCCCAAGTGGAACCAAACGTCGACAAAATCATTGAGACAAAAAGCGAAGCGGTATGGAGCCGATCCCATTTTGCGTAAGCCTTCCATTAAAATATTGACATCGCGAATATGCATCAGAGACTCCTCTAGATGGAAAAAGGCCGTATCCACAAGTGTCTTCTGTCCAAACGAGGCGGAGGCGACTACAAATTGGAACGAGGGGAGGACAGTTCGTGGTCCATCGTGGGCATCGATTTAGACGAGGCCAGGAAGATGAGACCCCGGCCGGGCGTTTCAGGGGTGGCCTACACGACTACGCAAGGCGGCGAAGGAGCTATTGGGTCGACGGTAACGGAGAGAAAGTGGGGGTAAGAGGGAGAGTGTATTGTTCAGATTTATTTCGTATTAAATCGTCATGTACATTGGTGAGAATTACCAAAAAAGTTTTAAACCTATTATTATTGTACAAATTCAATTATAAACATTTTTTTCTAACAATTTAATCATAAATATTTTTTAATTGTATCAATTCACTCCATCTTGTCAATTTAATCAGAAATCCCTAACGTAAACACCGACCATCCTATATGGCACGACTAGCACTGACGTGAACATTTTTAAATAATATATTTTTTTCTTTCTTTTTTCTTTTTTCTTTTGTTCTTTTTTCCTTGGACTTACGGTGACACTCCAAAATGTCACGTGCGACACGTGTCTTTTTGAATATATCATCTAATAATTATTAGCATGCAAAAACACAACAAAAATTTCACAACACCCCATTCAAGAAATCACATTATACATGTACTTCTTTAAGCAAAACGCAATTACAAAAAATAAGTTCTAAGAATGATCATGGTCACCTATCACCAATATTGTTCCTACGTTAAAACACCTACCTGTACAAAGATCAAGTTATTTGCCACGATCAACAGCCCCACCCATCGAC
Source organism: Eucalyptus pauciflora (assembly GCA_007663325.1). Classification (NCBI taxonomy): domain Eukaryota; kingdom Viridiplantae; phylum Streptophyta; class Magnoliopsida; order Myrtales; family Myrtaceae; genus Eucalyptus; species Eucalyptus pauciflora. The sequence goes on from VMYD01000040.1 coordinate 826,410, forward strand.
AGACCAATGTCATCGAAACCAATGAACCATTGAAAATCCCTAAGAGGTCCAACAAACTCTTCGTCAACATACACAGTAGAACCACACTTAATGCACACTACCGCCGATCCGGATATAAGCACAACTTGATATTCATAATCAAAATGAAAAGGAACTCCCAACGGCAATGGTGGGGATGATCTGACCATGCATGAAAAGTGCATTAGTATATGCATATCTTTTCTTTATCATGATATACCGATGGAAATTTATATCATCATCATCTAAGATCATTTACTCCTTTGCAAGCAAAAGGCATTACATACTATGAACCAAGGCCACTTCTTTCATGTGTGCCTTTTATGTAATCACATATGCATAGATATTCCTTACTTCTCACTGATACTCCCAAAGCATCCCAACACAGGGGTTTCTCAAATCTAAGGCATTCCAACACACAGGGTATCTCTACTCGCCAGGTATCCCGACACATGAGTATTGTATCCCAAAAACATAATTACCTTACCCTTTTAATGATCGCATATTATGATTACCTCCTTTCATTTCTCATGTAAGCAATATTAACGCATTTAGTAAATCAACAATTGGGCTTACTCATTAAGTGGGTACACTTAGCAAATAGCAAGTGAATATACTTAGCAAATGAATATAAATAGCAAGTAGTCATCTTCAAATAGTGGATATGAGTAGTATATGGTAAAGCTTAGCAAGTTAATATGAACAGTATATAGTCATACTCAACGAGTAAATATGAACAATAAGTGGTCATACTTAAAAAAGCGGATATGAGCAGTATGTGGTGATATTCAACAAGTGAATATACTCAGTAAGTGAATCTACTCAGTCTCAATACTTAAAAAAAGTTGATATGAGTAGTCGCTGGTAAGTATAAAATTTACTAAACTACCCCTTTCTAGCCTAGTTTGTCCTTTTCACATTTTTACCATCCAATCATACTACCATACCCTACCACACATCACATAAGACAATCAACCACATTTTAAACATATAAGAACTTATCAGACAAGTCAACTCATCATAATATCTCAACACGCCGCTATTGAGGCTTGCTCACTCTTTTCATCAAATTCTAACTAAATTAGCAAACATCAATCAACCAAGTCGGGAGTAAATCTAACTTAACTCCTAGAAATTTCACTTACCTTTATAAACGCTTGAGCATTTCAAAGCCTTAGTTACTTTCAAGTAAAACAAACAAAATAGAAATTTAATAACTCGTCTTTAAAAAAGTAAAACCTATTAGTAAAAACTAATGGAATTTAATAATTCACCTCGTCTACACTTGAATAATTTGAGATAGGAACTTTAATAACACAAGTGTGGGACCTTCTCTTTTACTCATAAGATTTGAAAATGAAAGTAGAAAAAAAAGTTGAAAATTGGAAGTTAGTGAGGTAGGAGACTTCTGTCACGCCCTGAACCCCCGAGTGCACAAACATCCCACAACAGTCAATAAATTGCGACATCCTAGGACTCATCATCTACCCATTTTTTTTATCTTTCGATCAAACGCATGCGAGCAGAATGTACATAGTAACTCCCAATCAATCAACAAAGGTGGATAGTACAAACATCACAATAAACATTTCCAAAAGCATTATTAATATTTATAAACTTGTTAACCCTAGGAAATTTGATAATTACAAGTCCTTCCTATAACGGTGACTTTCTATAGATGTGACAGCCAGAATTTTTAAATTAGTTTTCGATTAAATAAATCGGGTTTTTCGTCGACGTGTCTATAGTGCTATTCTCTGAGTTGGCCACTCACGAGATAACTGGTCTATCTGGGGAATCAATTAAGGAATCTAAATGCAATGGACTTGAGAATTCGAACATGAATCAACTGCTCGACCGTGTCGGTCTACAAGGGTTATTGCGGCATTGTCAAAATCGATTAGAAATCAGAGATAGGTCGATTTGGCTGAGATATGTGATTAGAATGTGGGTGATTCCACTTGATTTCAAAATTCTCACCGATCGACACTAAATTGATTTTCTGACATTTTGGGTACCCTTTGTCCGTATTTGAAACTTTGAGATTTTCACAACAATCGAGAGTCGTCAATGTGTCAGAGATGTACATTGTGACTCGAGATAAATCGATCACGGGTCAATTGTACCAAAAATTCCTAAAAACTACCCAGTAGATTAGGTCACGCTAAAAGCGCGCCGGATTGAAATTAACTGTGAATTTGAACCCGATTTCAAAAATTGAAAGTTCTGTGGTGTCACGAGCTATATTAGGGATGTTGACTCATCCTCCGAGAAATTTTGAGAGATTCCGAGATTTTTACGGAAATCCGATTCGGACGTCACGGAAATTAAACGGAAATTCGTATGGGCTGAATTTAAGCGAGTTTTGACTTCCAAGCTGAGTTATATGATATTGGGGACTTATAGAAAATTATTTGAGATTTTTCTACCATAAAATTGGACCTCAATTTGGGAAATTGAGTGGTGAATTAAATATCAAAAAGTGAAATTCGGTTTTGGACAAATTGCTGGAAATTTTTGCATCAAAATTGGATTTAATGGAAAATCCAACTCAAGAAAGTATTAGAGACCAATGAATAAGTTTGGATTTCTTTAAGTGGACCAAGCATTAATTGTTGGAGATATTTTGCTTTGATTTTTCTTTTCCCTTAAGCTTCATCGGCACGTCTCTCTTTCCCCATCTTCTTCGCGCAATTGTCTTTCTTCACCGAAGTCCCAAGCTTTGGTCTTCTTCCCCTGTAACTTCGTCATTTTCATTTTTCCTTCTGCTTGATCGCTCATCCACCGCCACTCGGCCGAATCCTTTCATTTTTTTTCTCTTTTCCTCACTGCCACCCACCATCTCCTTTGCACGTCCACCCCACTTGGTCAACAAATTAGCCCATCTTGGACCGAAGCCTTCCCCACCAACGTTGCTGCTCCTTCCCTCGTGTCTTCTCCGGTTCTGCCAACTGCCACCGCCTCCTTTTGGACAACGATTCAACCGAGCTGCCTCCGCGAGTCTGCCGCCCATTGAAGTCTTCACCGAGCGGCCCATTCCAGCAACTTCGGTCTTCTCTTGCGCGTGGTCTTCCCCAGCTCGATGCCAGCGAGCTGCTCCCTTCTTCGCCCATGTCTTCTTCAGCTCGTGGATCAACCCACATCAACGGCCCAAGAGAATTCAGGCCCAATCCAGTGAAGCTTGCAGCATTTCGGCCCAAAGAGTCAGCCCATCTCAGCCCATTAAGTTAGCCCAGCAAGCAGCCCATCTCCAGCAAATTTTAAAGCCCAAGTTCAGTTGAAGTTCAGCCCATTTTGGGCCCGCAAAGAAGGCCCAAGCCCGCAACCAGCAGCCCTGCAGAAACCCAAGGCCAAAACTCCGCCTTGCCGAGTTGTGTTGGGCCAAGTTTTAGGCCTGGCCTGAGAGTTCGCCGACACCGCCGAAAATTAAGATTTCGGCCGCCGTCGCATCGTCGTCATGGTGAACCGGTTTTCGCGATACACCGGTGAGTTTATTCTCTAAACTCTTCTTAGTAGGCTTTGATGCTAATGGGTGTTTAGATTTATTTAATTAGGAATTACGTGGTTAGTTAGATTAATTTAGTGATTTAATTATTTAATTGAGCATGTTAGGTGGTTAGTATGGTTGAGCTAAGGCCTATTTTAATTGTGTTATTTATCTAGAAGGGTTCGCGAATTTTCCGGGTCCGTATTGGTATTTAATTTAATAATTTTGGCCTAGATTAGTATTTTTAGAAATTAAATTGAATTAATTAATTAAATTTCGAAATTAATGATTTATTAATTATTTTTCCGGAAATTAGGCCGGGATGGTCGGTGATCGGAATTTCGTGCTGATTGCAATGGTGTGGTTCATTTCTGCAATTGAGCGTTAAATTATGCAAATTGAGTGATTATTGAATTTTTAGTATTTAATTCCAAAAATTGTGAATTTTCAATATTTACTCAGAAAATTCCAGGTGTCGGATTTTAACACCGAAAATAGTTTTATATACTATATAAAATAGTGGGATTTTAAAAAGGAAGAATGTCAATTTTCTGGGTCGAGTTGACCGTGTACCCACACACGACTATTTTCATGCGGATTTCTACCATGAAAGAAAAAGGCCAGGTTCACCATTTTAATTGAAGCATTTGAGTGTGCCCTGGGCCATATTTGAGTGATCGTGTGATGACAAAGAGAAATCATCCCGGGCTGTTGAGTTGGACGTTATCCCTATTTGGGATACCCCTTGATAAAAGGAAGCCGGTCACAGTAGATTCTGGACCCTATGCTCCTTCGGGAAAGCCGTCGAAGTAGTGACGTGTCGTGCTCAATGAGGTGAGACGATGCCTGGCAATGCCAGAAGACCGCCGAACTGAGAGTAGGCCGTGCTATATGCCGAGATCAATCTAGGAACGCATGATGAATTGAGTATTATGTTCCAATTAATTGAGCTTGAGTGATGCTCTAATTTATGATATGAACTGTGTTGACCTACATGGTGGAACTGAGACGAGGTAAGTATCCTCAATTCTATGATTATGTGCTTAGGACGCTTCTTAGTGTCTTTCCTTCCTAGTCGAAGTTTAGAGCTTAGACTTGCTGAGACATTGTCTCACTGGTTATTGTATAACCACTTTCAGGGTCATCGAGTGAAGGACCTGGAGCTGAGAGGAGGTGATCTGAAGTATAGGTCGGATAGGACCGCTTCTTTTTGGAGAACAGTCTTTTGTAGTCTTTTAACCATAGACACTTGTACTTAACTCAGCATATGTTTATAAAGGAATGTTTGTTTGTGAAATTATTGTTCTGCTTTTCTATACCGAGATGGTTACTGTCAGGGGATTTCCTTTCGCTTCCGCATGTGCAATAAAGTAAAAGCATCGGCGACTAGTCCTGGGAAGTCGCAAAATTTTATCGACCAGAGAGGGATGGGTACGCGCTCGGGGTTCGGGGCGTGACAATAGACCTTCAGCAAAAACCATCAAGGGTCAAGGTTAACTTAAATTTCGCTAATGCCAAATCAGTCCCTCATCTCCAAAGAGATCCCAAACCACATGTGACGGTTCTCCAAACTACAAGCCTGAAAATATTTAAACAAGAATAGTGAGAAAAAAAATTCAGCAAGTTAACAACCTAAGTCTCGATTAGGTCTCTAATTCGTCATGAAGGTAGTCCAAACATGCAGCATTACATATTCCTACCTCGCCTTTGCACACCTCTACATAATATCAATTAACACAAGCCAATAGCAATGCATCACATATAACTCATAATCATAACACATCACATCACTCTCCACACACAATGCATCCACAGGAGTTCTAGTTATTACGACCTTTCGGGTCACAACCAATACAAGAGTTGACAATCTTCCGGCATAACTAGGCATCTTCTCGTCCTATCGGGCATAGCATCATCTAGAACCCCTGCCTAGATGGCATTCCATAAAGAGTATCGGTTTGGTTTCAATCGTGACTCGGTATCTGGACCTCCGCCAAGCATCCAATAAACATTGGACATCGTCTCCAAACTCATGTTGGGTGATGGGTTCCATTAAGTGACCACTGAAGCACGCCAACACTCAACCACATTTTATCTGCCATCACTTAGCCCATTGTAAAAAAATTCATGCTCAAATAACAAATCTCGAAAAAAATTTACACTTACTATTCTATTAAAATAATTGCACATGATCACGTACTTAAAATCAACTCGCCAAATTTTGCACACTTTCATTTTAAAACCCTATTGCCCCATTTAGCATATAAAACACAACATCCAAATACAACACCTCAAATTTGTTATTTTCTTGCCAATACTACTTTCTTTGAAAATAGCAGTTAAAATCATGATTCGAACAATCAACAAAATGGCATTACAAGCTTAGACAATCAGAATTATGCATAATTTCATCTAGTAAGTCAAGCATAAAGTTCTACTTAACGATTAATCCATCGTTGATGTCCACTAATCGCAATTAAGTAGCACTAAACACTATTAATTAAGCTAACTGCAATTAAGTACACTAACAACAATTAATTAAAACTATCATTAATTAATCTAAATATAATTAATTAAGACTAATCATCGTTAATTAGTCTAATTGTGATTAACTAATTTTAAAGGCACTTAGTTAGACCAACTATGATTAATTAAACTAATTACGATTAACTTAAGCTAACCACGCTTAATTAGACTAATCACAATTAATTAAATTAACCATCATTAATCAAGACTAATCTCTATTAACCTTAATCTAATTTGCCCTTAACCATTTAGGGCTAAACTATCATTATAGGCTACTAACTACCATTAGCCCTAAACTAATCCTACTCCTAAATGCAATTAACTTCCTAACAAGGATTATGAGTTAACTTACAATTTTCCGATGGTGACGAGCTCATGGCGACGGCGACGTGACAATGTCAAGGATGTGGTGTTCTCAGCTTGAACGGGGACTCAAACAGTGGCGACAAAGCCTCTTAAGGCACAAGCCACTAAGGGAAGGGAAAGGGTGTTCAGTGGTGGTGATAGCAAGCAACTGTCGGCGCAAAGGATGGTGAGCAACGACGGCATGAGTGACGGTGAAGGTGGCTTGAGTAGCGGCGAAACTTAGAACGCTCAGTGGTGACTCTTGAAGCCCACAGCCTCCTAACTTTGGGCAGCGTGGTGGTGGTGAATCGGCAGTGGCTCGCAGTGGAGGGACAGCACAGATGAAAAACAGCAAAGATGGCGCAAGCACAGGTGGTGAAGAACGGACAAAGGGACAACGATTGGGGAGTGAAGAGAGAGAAGGGAAAGTTAGATATTTTCCCCCAAAAATCCAAGAATTCCCCTCACCAACTCCCCTTAAACCTCCATAACCTAGCATTTTGTCCCCTCATTATCTTTTTATTTTTAATTTCTTAAAAGCCAAGCTTTTTGGCTAAAATTTACAACTTTGCCACTGACTCTGGTTTTCTTTTCAACTTCCAATTCTTGTCCGATAATTCCTTTTCCGAAAAACTTTAAAATTGCCTATAAATAGATGAATAATTGAGGGACATTCAATGGGTTAGTCTTGAAGTCCTCAAAAGTTCGATACTCGAAGTCAAACTTAATTTCATGGTTAAAATCGATCAAACGCGACTTTAATACAACATAAACTATCGAGTGGCTTTTAAGGATTTTCGCACAATTAACCCGTGGTCGATAATTTTCTATCCATGTTTATGCCTCTTTGAATCATGGATAACCATCGGTTGTCATATAATAGTGAGGGTTCATTTACATACTCTAAATACAAGATCAATAGAGAAACAATTTATCGTCATTCGATATGAGTAATATAATCATGCGAAACCACCCACGAACTGACTACGTATTTCTGTTGAATCGATTTATATCCGTTTCCTAATTGACTTTTAACAATGTAATATTGATCTTTGTCGATACTTATGATCGAGCAATCGATCTCTATTGAATTCTATGGTATTTCGCATTTTAATCTTTTACGGTTGTTGATACCTAAATTTTGGCGATTCGGTCATTTATTTATTGCATAGATAATTAGGAGTTAATTTTATCCTTGAAAAAATATTAATTGCATAACATATAAATTTAGGTGAATTTATTTTTAGTTTGCATGTTTTGCATTTATTTATTGGACCGGTGGCGGATGGGTTCAAATTAGTGGTTCTAAGCTTTAGTTTGGCAGGCCGAACTAAGCCCACAAAGCGAACAAATTAGCCCAAGCCCGTTATCTTTAATGATAAAAATTATCTTGTGAAAATAGGAATTTGAAATTTTTCCGGGATATGATGAATTTTTTGGATAGGGCAGATGTGAAAAGCAAATATTGTGTTCAGAAAAGCAAATATTACGTTTGGAAAAGAAATCTTCGTGGATATTGATTTGGAAGAAAATAAAACCCTAATTCTTGGCCTATAAAAGGGTTGTTTGCGTAGGGTTTTAGGGGGGCCACACATTGAATATACGGCCACACAAGGGGCTTTTCTCTCGATTTCTAGGTTAAAAATTCAAAGCAAGAGAGAAAATGTTCTTCCTTCATTTTTAGGGTTTTTTAGGGGAGTTTGTTCTTTGTTCTTCTTATTTGGAAAAATTGAACACGATAAAAAAGAGAGAAAATAGTTTCCTTTCTTTAGAAAAAAGAAGAAAGGGAATAGTCCCTCTCTCGTTCACCTCTCTTGTTCACCAAAAGAAGAAAAGCCAAAATAGTTTTCTTTTTCTTTCTTGTCTTCTGACAAGCTGAAGAAAAGAAAGAAAAATTTAGCAAGTGAAAATAGGTTTTGGGCTTCTGCAGAAAGTACAATAGCAACAGGGACGTGAGAGAGAGGAAGAGAAGAGGAAAAAGCAAAAACAGAAGCAACAGAGGAGAGAGAAGACACAGTAAAAAAAGCAAATTTACTGTGCTTCTTCTTCGGTAAGCCCTTCGTCGCCCGAGTTAGCCGCGCGCCCACCGCTGCCGCCCTACCACCGCTGCTCCGTCGACCACAGGCTCGCGTTATTGCTACTGCCCAGAAGCCGCAACGCTGTTGCTACCACCGTCTCCATCCTTAGCCGTGCCGAGTCTCCTTCGTGGTCCAATCTACCGGATATTTGGAAAAAAATTAAAATTTAGGTAGAGATTTATTTTATTTTATTAGGAAGGTTTATTTAGTAGATTTCTTTTATCTTATTTTAGTTTTTGATATTTTATCTCATTGTTTGAAATATTTCTCGATGCCTAGTTGAAATCCCTGATGTAGCATCCAATTCGCAACCGCATAGATTTTTATCCCATCTTTAAGGTTTTAGATGGAATAATTAATCATGCGAGAATAAAATTGATATCTTGATCTTTAAGGTTTAAGATCAATTTATCGATTTTATAAGCGAAGTAATCAAGTTTGAATTTAATTCAAATGATGGATAACATCTTTGATGACCATGGATGATTTTGGTGTTTATCTCTTAATTGTTTTGTTTATCCCGAAAATACAAAAAGATTGTATTTGCATATCATGTAGATTAGGATTGATTTCCTAGATAAAATTGCATGATAGAATAGTTAGATTTTTTTTAAAATGCATGTTTAAATGGTATCTAGGTTAGATAATATTTTTGAATTAAATTGCATGATGAGATAATTTTCTAAGTTAAGATAGGATTCAAATTAGTCTATTCCTAACTTAAATTAGATAATATCTCACTTTAGTTAGATTTTTATTTTCTAGCAATTTTAATTACGAATTTTCATTAAAAAAATACAAAAAAATCATGCGCATATCATGTAGTATTAAGTTCATGAAATGCCCGTCATCTAGGGAGTGTTGCTAGGTTCATTTAGTTAGAAATTGCTCATCATTAAAATTAGGTCATTTGGTTAATTTAGATTGCATATTTTAATTGTTGCATTTCCTTAATTTCGAATTTCATGGAAAATACCAAAAAAAAAAAAAATTAGAATAAATCAATTACATTCTTTAAAATAGATTGCATCTTATTTATGTCATATATTTTAGGTCATGTTGCCATGTCGTATCATTTCATGTTAGATTAGTAGCATGCATTGCATAAAGCATGATTCTCGTTAAATAAGTGAAAACAAACAAAAAAAAAAATTGTGTGTTAATTAGAAGTCATATCTAGGACTGTTGATGTGAATTCTGATGTAACAACGCAAATGTTTTCGTTGCTATGAGGTAAGTCCTGCATTTTTATATTTACTTTCTTGAGTGTTAAAGTGGTGGTTTGTGCACTCATATGATCACCTCACATATTAGGGAAGTGAATTAAAATTAATTCAAACTGCTTGCGTATCATTTTTTTTTAAATAAAAGAGAAATGTACCGAAAGAGCGTTAGAGAAATCTAGCGTAATCAAGTCCCTGAACTCATAAATCTCTAGTTCGTAGGAGTAAAGTAAACCTCCAATTGCTTTACTTGGGTTTCTAATCGACCCACCAAAAATAGATTGGTGGCGACTCTTAATTAAAAATCAATTGCTTGTTAAGAACTTGAACCTAAATCGCGAATTGGTATGGGCTTAAGGGAGCCCAAGCTAAGTTTAAGCTTAGCAATCCATTAGCCAAATCCTAGGTGGTTCACCCGAAAATTTGGTCGCAACAACGGCATCGCCCAATACTAGTTAACTCATGAGTTTTTAGTTCAAAGTAAATTAATTATCAGTGCATTGATGAAAAAATAATTTCATATATTTTGAAATTGATCAAATTTCGGGATATCACAACTTCCACTTTGAAACTTGAAGTCCTCCAAAGACCCATTTATATAGCCAAGAGTGATGAGATCAAGTAACCATGGCTATAAGAAACAATGGCTTTGAGTTTAAAAGAAACATGGTGAAGATCGGAGGGGGTGCGATAAAAAAAAAAATCTCACATAGTCACATTTGATTTGCTTGGACAAATAACCAAGATTAAAGTAATGATGGCCTTATACTAGATGTACGTAGAAGAATTGGTGTTCCAATACAAAATTTTTAAGTGGCCCAATGAGAGTACCCAAAAAGGAAATATTTTGAGAGAGAGCTTCTTGATCAAGTAAAATGAATGAGTCATCGAAGCATTAATGGGCTAAAGTTGAAATAGGCGATGTAATGCATGATATTACTACTAGACTAACTTCAATGTCCCAAACTAAAAGTATGTGCTTTAAAATACTAGGTGGAAAAATTAAGAGAGGTGCGTAACAATAAAAGAGGGACTAAAGGCTTATTTCAAGTAGATATATTGTTAGTTACCAAAATATCTAGTAAATCATTACAAAAGCAAGGAAATCAATATTTGTTCTAAATATTGATAAATTTGAACAATATTTTGGACTCACTAAAATTATTAGTGAATGATATCAAATGCCAGGAAAATCTTAAATTAGTAAATTTAAAACTTAAATATCATCAAATATGCAATTTGAGGACTAAAACTGGCATGGTGGTAAATTAATTACCGTCACTCAACACCGTCGGCATACATGTCAACATCTATCATTTTAAGCTTAACTTATTGAACTCTAGGCTACTAATGTTGTGGAAGAATCATTCGTCGCACTTTCGAACCTCACAAAATTCATGACCCACTTGAAATTCCATATGAGTAATACAAAACATAAAGCTAAATAATATTCAAATTTGCAATCTAAATGTTATTACCAAGCATAAAAAAATTTCAATGTCACACTTAGGGCTACATTACGATTGTTAGCCAACCCTTGCAGGCCACAAGTGAGGACCAGAATGCCCTTATTGACGAGGAGGAGGAGGAAGAATAAAATATAAAAAATCAAAAATATATATTAAAATAATATTAAAACATGTCTTCATCAATGCCGACCTCGACATATAGGACGATTGGCATCCAAGTGAGCGATTTCTGGCCAAAATTGGTAAGATAGACTAAATTAGCAATTGCAAAAGATTTAGAACTAAATTGACAAAAAAAAAAGTTTTAGATTGAATTGGCACAATTGTAATAAGTTGAGGACTTTTTTGGTAAGATAGACTAAATTAGCAATTGCAAAAGATTTAGAACTAAATTGATAAAATATATATATATATATATATATATATATATATATATATCACGAGTGTATATAAGAATTTTTCATAAATGTTTAATACCTCCAAAAATTATAAATTATACCATGTAACACTAATATCCCAAAATTTTTATTGTATTGCCGAAAATTCTAAACTATGCCCCCATGGCACTAACACGCAAAAATTCTTTCTGGTGTCACAAATAGAGGTGAATAATTCTAGGGTGGGTAAGTCCCAAACTAGGTAGGTTTCTAACTTTTGGAATCAAGAACCCAACCTGTTAAACTTGGAACTAGCAGTTTTTCTTCTTTTTTTGGTTTCATTTTGTTATATAACCAGGACATTATCAATTGCTGCAAGTAGATGTAAGGATACTCAAATTGAGCACATACAGTAAATCTCAGTAAATAATGTAAGAGGAAGGCCCATTTTGGAGAAAATATATGGTGAATAGGAAAGGACAACATGCCTTCACATTATGTCAACACAAGATACAGATTCACATTATACAAAGAAAGGCCGGTCCAATACCGACATTGATTTTCACCATCACCATTGAAAGATGTTTGTTTATCGCAATTAATTAGCAATGGAAGAGAAAGTGGCCATTACGAAGGCATTCATTACTCAACAAAACCGGTTAGATCCCGATTTAAAACCAGTTCGGTCTCGATTTTACCCCATTCAAGGCCCTAAACCAGAGATTAGATCAATCAAGGTCGATTCCCATTTTTCATAACCATGAACCGAACTGATCCAGGGGCGAAGTGTGAACTTAGCCGGTTCTCGAGTTGAACTGGTCTAGCCACTCACCCTTAGTCACAATTGCCCCCTTCTTACTAGTATGACAAATTGGGGTACTTGTGACAAAAATAAAGTTTGGGGCATTGATGTTACGATAGATAAAATTTATATTTCTAATGTAGACAACTGGTATTTTTATCAAACCGGTATAAATTTAGAGGTTTTGAAAAAAAAAATTATTTAAGATATTGGTATTCTGATGGGTTTAATTTAAGATTTTTGGTGGTATTTTCCTTTTTCTTATATTAGGCTGTTCAATACGTCCACAACTCTTGGCTAGAAACTACAATGTGGTCAGTGTTGGATTTGGACTGAAGTGCATGGCGGAAAAGGATGTAGAAACAACAAATGAGAGAATAAGGCTGCGCATGGTAACGTTTCTATTTCTTAGAATTTTTGTTTTTTTGTTCATTGAAATAAAATAAAATAAAAACAGAAACTCGTTTGGTAACGCCAAGTTGTTTTTCTATTCTTCAGAATAGAAACTTAGCCCAAAGATGGTTTTGGAATAGAAATGAGAAACAAAAAAAAATTGCTTATGTTCCCAGGAACAACTTCTAAAAATAAGTTAATTTTCTTTTATTCCTTTCTCTTGCTTGGCCACCTCCAATCGCGCGACTGGCGGCGGCGGCGGCAGCCGCCACTGGTCGCCACCACCTCCAACCACCCGCCGCCGCCGCTACCACCGTCGCCACCCGCCGGTCCCAGTCATCGCTGTCGTCCCCGCCGATCGTCGCCACCGCCGTCGATTGTCGGCCGCCACCACCGATTGCTGGCCGTCAGTCACTGCTGCCACCGGCCGTCGGTCGCCAGTCATCACTGCCACCGATCACCGATCTGTGAGCAAGAATAAAAAAACGAATAATTACAAAAAAGAATCGTTGCGTTATCAAACGCATTTCTATTCTTTTTCTATTCTAAGAGTATAAATTTTGTGTAGTTACTAAACGGGTTCTTTTACTCAAAAATTGTTCTCCGGAATAGAAATAGAAAAGAACTATTTCTGAAAAAAAAAAAATTCTTCCCCAGCCAAGAAGCATTATCATGCACAGCCTAAGATCCTCCATTGGCAGAGTTCAACTTTCAACCACGTAGGGGGACTTTCCTAGGAAAGCAGGACTTTTGTTTGACACTAAGAAAAGCATTCCTTTTATTTTTTATTTTCTGTTAACACGAAATAATTTTGTCATCTTTAAAAAAAAAAAAATCATGGAGATCATTCCTAGATCACTTCGATTGTCGGTATCTATATTTGTACAAAAATTATGTCTCCCGTATGTAATAGAAATCAAATCTAAAATGTCCACAAAAAGCACAAGTAACTTGCATTTTTTTGGGTCAAAATAAGTAAAACGCGACTTTCTTATTTTCATCAAAATCTAAAATATCAATCGAATATATAACATTTGGAAGAAATTAGTTGGGAATGTACCTGCCAATGCTGCAGCTTTTTCGTACTAGAAGAAAATTAATGTGGGTATGCTGCACAATTAATATGTATAAAGCAAAAAAAAAAATAATAATAATCTTTAGGCTGACATAGATAAATATTCTTGTGTTTAGAGATATTCATATAGATCAAGGTTGGAGCAGCCTACACATGCCAAGCTACTGAAATTTCAATTAAGTGCATAATAAAACTAAATTCTCTCCAGTAACTAGTATAGATATGTTTTTTTCAATGAGCTTCAATTTTGGATCTCGGAGAATTGACAAGTCACCTTACCATATTATCACGTCATGTGCAGCACTACAATCGAGTTAATTCGAACAAAAGGAAAAACGTTTCAAGTTGATCAAGAGAAATTACTTTTGTCAAATATGAATTCAATTACATCACTTAGTAAGCCGACTCAATTTTACATATCGATTTTAATTCGGGTTCCTAAGGTTACTCTTTAATCTCATTTTCTAACTCACCACGTTCAAGTTGCAGGAGTCCTGGTACCGCTATCTAAACATTTAAGAGGCATATAACTCTTAGGCCCCTGGGCTTCAATTAGGAGCCCATTGAGTGATACCCTACTTCCTATTTTTTCCTCGGCTAGGGACCAGAAATTTGTAATCTTGCGATAAAATGTTTCGATAATGCTATGAACTTATAGTTTATACATTGCCAACGAAGCTCCCTCATTCTACTTAATCGTTTATGTTGAAATAGCCTATGTAGCTCGATAATGGGATCTATACGCTTTTCATATACATATGGTCTCCCTCCACTAATTAATATAAGCTTTTAGATTGAACTTTTTAACAAGATATTAGAGTCAAACTATGCCCATGTTAGTCGAATTTCACATATCATTCATTTCCGGCTCACACATGAGAGGGATACTGAAATGTCGTAATTTTTTTTATATATGGCTTCCCTTTACATTGAGAAATTGCAACTCAACTTATAAGGTGATGTATAATATATTTGTGTCTAGAACATATGACGTATCTAAATGTTCAAGTATATATAAAACACTTTTTTGTTTTACTTAAAGAAGGTATAATGCTACTAATGGTTCATATACTCTAGTCTCTTACTTAAAAAAACAAAATTATCCCTCTACCTTTTCGTTTGTTCAGTTTTTCAATTAACTTGATATGTCGCAATTTTATTTACACATATGGTATTGATGTGGCTTTTATGGTACAAAGCTGGCTCCACGTCATTTAGTTTCAAAAAATGAAAACAGAGCGTCTTCACGAGGCCTGACGACTGTTGGGCCCAACACCACACCGTCACCGCGGAAGGAAATGATCAGACATTTTTGCTTTTCACGAAAGGAATTCACAACATGGGGTTTCCCTTTGTAAAATCTTGCACATCCTTGTAGAAACCCTAAATCCCCCGGATGATCTTTTAACACTTATCTTGTGGTATCAAATGCCAACATATCTAAGAGACGAATTCTTAGGTCTAAAGAACCCCGGCTCGAAATTCCCATTAGAAGAAATCAGAGTCTCGCCATCTCCGACCAACTGCCCTCACCTTATCAAATTCAAAGGACTAAAGTCTCCGTGGCTCATATATAGCTTGACCTTAGGTAATTCATGTCGTCTTTTGTTTAGATTTAGTTCAGTGAAAGCAAACGTTGTGTCAAATCGAGTTCCATCAGCCTATTGTTGGGGTGGTTAATCGGTAGGATTTCTTGGTCATGTCTGATTTTCAGGTTGGAAGAAAGGAAAGTTACGGAAATATTAGTTCTAGACCAGATCTGAGGCTCACCTGAGAGAATTAATATGGTAAGCAGAAGTTGTTCTTCTGGGGCCCCGGCTCCAAATTCCTCATGAAAGATTTCAAAAACTATTTTCAGTTTTGCCATCTATATCAATCTGCGTCCTCATTTTTACAGAACTTGCAATCTGCAAACTCCAAACCGTGGAAGACTCATTTGACCGCAGAAAACGGACCCTTAATCCTAGTAGAAAAAGGATGACATGACCGTCCTTTCACAGGAAAGATGCAGACTCAAACCAATAAAATTCAATTTTCAAAAATCTTATCATAAATATCGCTCTTGTACTACTCAACGCCGTGAGCAATCATGACTCAATGAGTAGTGTTTTTCTTCTAAGCAAATCGAGCACCCACTATACATATTTACAAAACCAAACCACAAGTCTTTTAACTTGAATCCAGAACATAACAAACATAAAATAAGAGAATAAGTTACGTATGTTTTAACATAGTTATATTTATAATAAAAATATTCATTTCATAATAATATCAAAACAAACATCAATGGGTCCAATCCATTGATTAGTCTTATTAATTTACATTCCATTGGTTAATCTCATGCCACATATCAATGGTCAATTGAAATCACAAGTCGATGGTTAATTCCATCGACTAAACTCAAATCACATGCCAATGGTCCACTCTATTAACTAAATTCATATCACATATCAATAATCCACTCAATTGACCAATCTGTTGCTCAATATGAAACCATGATTATGATACAATCTTGATGATGAGGCCACTAAGATTCCCTTTTTAGTAAGGTTTTTACTTATTATTAACCAATAGCTCGGCCCAAAAGGATATCCTAGACTAGTATATCCATAGCGATATTGAGCATCAATACCAATTTACAACATCATCCATAATCCACAAAACCAAATCCAGAAATCATTTCATATATCATCAAAAGCTTTCACAACTCAACTCATTTGCCATGAACACTTTTCCTAAAACATTCTCAAACCATTTAAAGGCTCGTCCCATAAACCGATCTCACAAACTAAATCAAATCAAATGCATGTCATAAAGCATTTTACGAATTGATATCTCTATAACATTCCTTAAATCATCTCAAAATCAAGAGCTTTTTGTAAAAATATTTTGCGAACCCAAAATATATAATATTTCTCAATTTTGTTTCTTAAATAGAACATATTTTTTCATCAACAAGTAGGGGTGTGCATGGTCCGGGTGGGCAGTTCCCGACCTAGAACCGAGAACCGCCTGCTAAGGACCGGTTCCGAAAAATTGGAACTGGGATCCACCCGTTTGTTGCATGGATCCACCTAGGAACCAGGCCACCGGTCTAGTCCGGTTCCCAGGTGGATCCATGGAACCGGTCTCACTGACCACGAGATGAAAATCTTAAGCTAAGGAAAACCCAACATCAAAAGAGAGGACATAATCGATCTCAATTCTCAACTGAACAACAAGCATCATCAAAGCAAGCCAAAAAGTTTCAGCTCCCCAGTTAAACATCTTTGATGAAATGTTTGTGAGCTCCAACTGTAGAGCTTGACCTCCTGGATAGAACCTTTGAAAAAGCAATATATATCCTGATCATAATGTCTTAACACATATAGATGGATTTGGCATTGCAATCTAAAAGAAAGAAAAGAAGGGGTTAAAGAGGCAGCTTAATGAATCCATTTAGTCAACTTTGGAATATAATCCAAACGAGACAAGCTTAATTTGATCAAACTATACATAACACCCAACAAGTTATCGGATATATAATTATTTTCGTGCTCTTTAGTCAAAATGGTGAATATTTTATTTTTTTGGTCATAAAAGGGTGAATGATTTCAAAGGTGAAATTTAACTATGAAAATTAGAAGGTAATTTGATTGGATTTGTGGAATGGATATTTAAAATTTACAAAATATAACAAAAACAAGTCTACAGTCAATAATTTAAATTTGATTTGGTGAAAAGTTGAACCTAAAGCAGAAAGTAGTTATTAGCATCCCCAAGATTTTTCATTGGACCAAATCAATAATTGGTGCAGTATTTACAATATATATAAGGAAAAAATATGGGATTACCTTATCTCTCACAAGTTGACATACAAAGCCATGGCCATGTTTCAAAACTTTGTTTGCATAAAGAGACAAACACTAAAGCAGCATGAATATATTAAAAATTAATCGGTCCGGTCCGAGTGGATGGGTGGGCGGGTCCACCCATGGAACCGAGAACCGGACCGGTACCCATCGGTTCCCATAAATTGGAACCGGGAATCGGACCGATTCCCTCAAGAACCACAATTATGGGTGGTTCCGGTCCAATTCCGGGTGGTCCGGGCAGATCCCGGTTCTTTTGCACACCCCTACCAACAAGTTCTTACACAATTCACAACTATCAAGACGTAGAAAATGCCCGATCCAAATTTTATGCAAAAGACATGTTTATCTATATTTCATAACATATCAAATTTTTATCATTTTGAAAACATGAATTTACAAATTCTTAAAAGAGATAGCACCACTCATCTGAATAAGTCCCAAACCAAACAAGTTCACTCAAATCAGTGAACTCTCACTCCTATCATATAAGAGAGAAATATTATTAAAACCAAGTAAAACATTATCTCAACTAACAATTCAACTAAACTATACTTATACATTGATAAAATAACATCTGCGCACTAATAAATTGCATATCCAAAGCGACATCTGTAACGCGGTGCTTGAGTGTGGAGCTTTGTCACGCCATAACTTTTTCCACTGAGCCCCCTTTCAAACGTTCTTATAGTCAATAGAAAGCTATTTCAATATACTATAAGGACCCTAATTGTTGCAAAATCAAGGCGGAAACCAACAAAATAGGGCCTCAAAGCTATTGGACACGCACTGTTCATCACGCGCAGGAAACTTCGAAATTTTGTTTTGAGCAAACCATAAGCTCAAATTGAAATCTGTAAAATCCTACAACTTCATAACATCAAATACTATCATCTCTATATAAAAACGTAGCTCAATGACTCAAAAATCGAACTTCGCCACATGAACTTTCAATAATACCGAATTTTAAGCCATAAGTCCGAAACTACTCCAATTGAATGAACGGGGGCACGAGTGCTTACTGGGCATTGTGTTACGTAACTGAGATGGCTTGGCAAGGCTCTCATGATAAGATTGCATGAAATCCTTTTTCTTCTTTTCCTCCTTCTTTTTCTTTCTCCTCCTCCTTCGTTTTTTCCCCACGCGCTCTCTGTCTCCTAATGGCCGACACCACCCTCCCCCCCCTCTCTCTTCTTTGACTTTTCAACATTTCTATTATTTTCTCTCTCTTCTTCTTTTCCTTCCTCTCTCCCGAAGACTCTCAGGCTGCGTTTGGTTCAGCATTTGCAATGGGCTTTGAGTCCAATGCAAATGCTGAAAGCCCAAAGCTATTTGGAGAAATGCAATTGTGTTTGGTAAAAAAAATTTGCAAATGGATTTTGAGTTGAATGTGTTTGGTAAAAAAACTTTCACCAGACCTACCAAGGGCTACGGTTGTTGGCGAGCCAGATTTGGTGCCGACGGCCATCGGCTGAGATTGCCCGAGGTCAGGCAACCTCCGGCGAGGGTTGCGCGACCCAGTCGAGGGCCACTGGAGATCACTCAACCTCGGGTGACCCTCGCCGAGGGTCTCTTGACCCAGGGGCTGTGCGACCCAGGCGACCGCCGCTTGGGTCTCGCGGCCGCAAGCAATGCTTGCCTAGGTCTAGTCGCCCGACCTCGGGCGACCTCAGCCGACAGCCACCGACGTCAGATCTGGCTCACTGGCGACCGTAGCCCTTCGCTACCAGCGAAGGGCTGCCTCCCTTTTCAATTAAAAATAATAATAATAATTAGAGGCAAAATCGGAAATATGAAGAATTAGTGAGGGTAATTTTGGGAGGAAAAAAATAATTTTAACATTCAGCGGAATGCTTACTAGCTTTGAGCTTTCAGCATTTTGAATGCAAGTTGAAAGCTAAAAGTCAGCTTCAAAGTTGAACCAAACAGTTAGCATTTCCCCAAGGGGTTTTCGGGCCTAAAAGCCCTTTGGAAATGCTGAACCAAACGTAGCCTCAATCTCTCTCTCCACCACCTCCTCCTCCTCCTCCTTCTTTTCTTCGTCTTTTCTTTTCTACTTGTAGGCCCACTCTTTAGACCAAGTCAAATATTACAGAAATGGCCATGGGACTCGGGCTCGAGCTCTGCACTGAACCGTGAGCACGTGGCCGTGGTGGTCATGCTCGAGCCATGCACAGTGCCAGTGAGGATGGTATTAAAATTTTCGCTATTCTTCCTTATGTTAAATTTGACGTTTATCAATGATGAGAGCATTATACTCTTGCTCAGGAACCGCATGTGCAGGTACATATACAAGTGAAGTAAGTTTGACTTTGGTTCCAAAAATTCAAAACAAGCCCTCAGCTTATAGATCAAGCCGATCCATTAACACTCTCCCGTGCAAAACGAGCTTCACATGTAAAATACAATACGTGTATATAATCACATTGACTAGACAGACAAGGCAATTTGTTGGTCCCAAAAGATGAAATCACACTTCAGTTACAGAACCTGCAAAAGGATGTTTCCGCAACTTGAACCCCTGGACGCAGAGCGATAACTTTTACGTGAAATGCCTGTCTAAATAAAATTGAATGTGATACTACAGAATAAAGAGCAATCAAGACACTTTCCATATCAAAACCAAGGAATCGAGTTATGATTTTTCTATTTCACGTGCGTCCTTTAAACAAAAGTACATCCACACAAAGGGAAAAGACAACTTTAATGAATCACATTGGCCTTATCTACCAACCACGGAGCTAATTGTTACGCCATTCAATGACTCAATTTCTTGGCTTTCAAACAAAGAACATGTATCCATGGAGCCCCTGATCGAGGTTGACCTGGGTAGTTTCGGGAAGGGAAGATCCACAGTTTCGCTTTTTAATAGTAGCATAACGGAAGGCATGGCCGGTCTATCTAGGGCGGAGTCCTGCACGCACAGCAGTCCAACTTGTATGCATCGCAAAACCTCATCCGTAGAGCACGTGTCCCTGATACAGGGATCAATAAGCTCCATCCCCTTCCCTTCTTTCAAATGGTGCCAAGCCTGAAATCGTCATGCACGCATGTGACAAACAGTTCGACGTAGATGTAAACAGACGAACAGCGAATTCAAATATATATTGTTTTAATGTGCAATAACATCTGTTGATAGCACTATGCTGTTTAATGACCGGTAGTTTCTAAGCAACACACAATGGAGAAGTGGAAATCAGACTGAGACCACCCTAATCAAAGGCAGTTTTATACTAAACATTGGGAGCAGATGCAAATACAGAGAAGATGAACTCACATGGACGATAAGACTAGAATGTTCTGGTGTGCGAAAACCTAAGTTTTTCTTGCCGGTAATGATCTCCAACAATAATATTCCAAAGCTGTAGACATCGGTTTTGACCGAAAATAGACCTTCCATCGCATACTCTGGAGACATGTAACCACTGCAATTAAATTGGTAGATGAGTCAATCCACTCCACACCAATCAGACATTTAGAGTCGGATATGCACTTTCATTTTCTCACTAGGAAGAAATCCAACGTACTATGTGCCAACCACTCGATTGGTGCTCCCTTCGTTCTCATTCGTACCGAAAATTCTCGCCATGCCAAAGTCTGATATTTTCGGGTTCATTTCTTCATCCAATAAAATGTTACTAGCTTTTAGGTCACGATGGATAATCCTTAGTCTAGAGTCGCGATGGAGATAGAGGAGGCCTCGTGCTATCCCTTCGATAATCTCAAAACGTGTCTTCCAATTCAATTGCACTCGCTTCACTGGATCTGCATTAAATTTTGAAAAGTGAAGAAACAACATCTGAAGAAATTTCATGACAATTCTTTCATGGAATGAAAAAGAATAAATTCAGATGTTTGCCTCAGCTTACCGAAAATAAAACAATTTAAGCTCCTGTTGGGCATGTACTCGTACATAAGCATCTTATCTTCCCCCTGAATGCAGAATCCAAGTAGTCTCACGAGATTTCTGTGTTGTAACTTCGCAATTAACATAACCTCATTCTTAAATTCCTCGATCCCCTGGCTTGACTTCCTTGAAAGCCTCTTAACGGCTATTTCTTGTCCTCCAAAAAGCTTTCCCTGCAGATCAGAGGGTAGACAATTAAGTGTGCCTCTATGAAATCTCAAAGTCTACGACTAGTGATCATTTAGCTTTACCTTGTATACAGGACCAAATCCTCCTAGTCCGAGCTTGTTTTCTTCAGAAAAGAAGTTCGTCGCAGCTTCGATGGAACTGAATTTGAACACCGGTATGTCAGCTCCCCCTATTTGCTTGGCATCTCTAGCAAGACCATCTGGTCCGGATAATTCAGCGGATAGCTCCTCGTTCCTAACGAGATCATCAGACAGGGGAAGTCTCTTGTTTTTCCGATTGAAAATCGAGAATCCTGCATTTAAAGTTTACTGACATGTAAATAAGAAAATAAGGACCAACAAATCATTCACCCCAGAAGAAAATCTCACCTTTCAAATTGTCCTTGAACCTCCGTAACAAAGATACCAGTACACCAAGAACTAATGCTCCAACCAAGAAAGTAATAATTTTGAACAGGTTCGATATTTTGCTCTTCGTTTCTATTCATGGATAAGAGAAAGAAAATAAGTTAGATGGGTCATCATTAGTTGGTAAGTATTCAAGTATTCTACGGAATAGCCAAAGTCATTAGCACATATAAACTCTGTGACAATAGATGTTTTGTCTATCTTATGATACACGACTTCTTGTTGCAGGCGGGTCAGACAAAACAGATCTCGGTTAAGCCATAGAACGGATCATGATATGCTGATAGGAGAACCTTTTTATACATTAATGTTCAGATACTTCACCTCCATATAAGCTTGAAAATACCTAGTTAAGCTGGAGTTATTATTTGAGACTGGAAACATCTCATGGTGATCTCTGTTGACAGTGACTATTGTCATTCCTTTCTGATACTGCACAGGGCTAGATTCATGTTATTCAGTTGCACTAATTGTTGAGATCCCTGACCCTTTCTTTTTTGGTCAGCATGATCCTGACCTTCACGAACCTAATTTTATAAATAAGAATCTCAGAGATTCTTTTTCTCAGTCACACAATCGGTGTTGGCCTTCATCATTAAAAAGAAGATCACAAGGAATAGGAAACATTACATTGGAAAAGATAATCAAGTTTTAACATTGCAAAGGGAAATACCCAAAACAGACCATACCTAAGTCAGTCTTGGCGAGACGAATTCGGACAGTCATTTTGCTCTGGGCAAAATGCTGTACATCTATCAAATTCTCGCTCCACAGCATGCACCCGATGCCTGTAGCAAATGCATAAGCGTCGCACGAACAATTCTCCAGACACTTCGCCTCACACTCTTCCATGCCAGTGGCTGAAACATACTCTGCAAAATCCGGCAACTTCACGCAATGCAATTTCAAAAAGCCGTCCATCCCACCACCATCTCCCGCTGTAATGCTGCTGTTGTCCCGACACTGCAATTGGGTCTTCCGAGCACAACCCGCGGACCAGTTACCACTGTTCCATTGATCTGGTGACTTTGGACTGAACCCTTTCATGCAACTACATTTGGGATAGTCCATTTCATTACATATTGCAAAATTTCCACACCTATTATAGAGGTCACATTCCTTAGCAGGCTGTGATTGCAGCACAGTCCACTCGTTACTAGTCTCATCCCAGCCTAATTGCTCCTCCGTCCCATTCCAAAGTATACGGAACATCAAGAGTTTGGAGCTATTCGACGGTGTGTACGTAAAATACCTGCTTCCATCCGCCTCAGCGGGCGTGAGACTGAACCCATGTTGAATATCGCCAATCATATTTGGCACGCCGGTGAAAATCTGCCCATTCCAATGCCCGCTCCTCCATTCCCGGCCTGACTGACCCCAGATCACTATCTGTGGTGGAGACCGGGGATCGACGCCCATAGAATAGTTCCCAGGGGAAGGGTCATTTGATGACTTCCATGACATGAAGGCACGGTTCTCTCCAGCCACAGAGTTCACACTCACTTTCATGCCGGGCAAGTACGTGTCTGTCGGGTGTGCGAAGCTTTGCCAATAGGAATTGCTGATATCACCATCAGCACTAGCAGAGTCGGCATCTGTTCCGGCCAAAAGAACAAGATTTCCAGAATCCTTCAGAACAGCTGTTAAGTTGGTGGCCACAGCGGAGGAATTACTGCCACTGGACCAAACTGTGCGATTATTCCCCTCTAAAACCATCAAATTTCCATCACTTGAAACTGTCAAAACTCCAGATTCACCAGAAACTGGGCTCTCCCTGTTTGCAACCCAGACGACTGTTTTAACACTAATCTTGTGGTACCAAATACCAACATATCTAAGAGATGAATTCGCAGGGCTAAAGAACCCCAGTTCGAATTTCCCAGAAGAAGAAATCAGAGTCTCGCCGTCTCTGACAGACTGCCCGTGCGAGATCGAATTTGCTGCACGAGAATACGGAAGCAGAGACAACGACACAAAAAACAAGGAGAAAAGGAAGAAACTTGCTCTTTTTTTGCCGGTGAAGGGCATCCCACCATTGACAAATGCCCCAAGCATCGCTCCGGAGAGAGGGAGAATCAATAACTCAAGTGGAAATTTGTCAGGGTGAGAGAGGCAGCTTTAATGGCGACCCGTCTTAGGTGTGGCAGTTTATAGTCAAGTGTTGCAGATTATAACACAAGGTTGACGAGTTTTTGGAATTGGGATCAACGCTGAAAACGTGCATTGAATCGAAAGTTGAAACCTCTCTCTTCTTTTTCTTCAGGTTTTTTAATAGACCGAACTTGCAGAGGGCCATCGTCGTCCATCATGATTCAGCGAAGGGCTGGTTTCAACACGAGTACAAGCGTTACCGAATAGTTTGAGCAGACTGGTTTTCCGGCAGAAGGCAACGCGCGGGACCCAGCGAAATGGAATGTTTCTACCATCTCGTTTTTCGCGAGTGTACGAACATCTCTCCCCTACGTCTCTTACCTAAAAGAGATCGAAATCATGCGTGTCGGTGAGGCTGCTAAGTGCCACAATCATTGGTCCCTCGTTTTTGAAGCATGAAACACCAGAAAGTAAACTCCAACATGGGTCCCAAGCTCCTGTACGATTCATGCCATGATGTCGATTGAAGACCATTGTTCTTTAATGCAGTACTCTCCTCAGGAGCTTTCCCATGACAAAGGACGGAAAACATGGTCCGAGAAGCAAATCAGTGTGACGATTTCATGACAAGGAAAGAACGCCTTCTACAGGGGATCTTCAAGAGTGTACAGAACATCTCTCTCCTACGTCTCTTACCTAGGAGAGGTCGAAATCATGCGTGTCGGTGAGGCTGCCAAGTGCCACAATCATCGCTCCCTCGTTTTTGAAGCATGAAACACCAGAAAGTAAACTCCAACATGGGTCCCAAGCTCCTGTAGGATTCATGCCATGATGTCGATTAAAGACCATTGTTCTTTAATGCAGTACTCTCCTCCTCAGGAGCTTTCCCACGACAAAGGACGGAAAACATAGTCCGAGAAGCAAATCAGCGTGACGATTTCATGACAAGGAAAGAACGCCTTCTACAAGGGATCTACAAGTTATGCAAGGACCCACCGCCAGACATGGTGCGACATGCTCTAAAAACCTAGTATGCTTCTCTGCTATTGGTACTGTATCCTCCTTTATTGCCCCCGCCAAAAATTCACTTCGCATACTTTGCATCTAAACAGAAAACGGCATAGTCAAAAAGACCAAACTCTAATATCAAACCCCTCAACCATAACCGCCACCCTACGCGGTCGCATTTGGCAACTAGTGTGATAAAGACCATAAACCCTAGTAATAGAACACGTAAACCTCGAACCTTGGTGCTCAAGCTCAAAACCTTGAGGGCCGGACTTGGAACCCCGAGTATCAGATCCTAGACCCTGAAACACAGTACCTTGACCCTTTGATGCCAAACAGTATAAATGGCATTCCATTGTTCAGGCCAAACCAGACGATAGCTATTAAAAGATTATTACATTGATAGTTTCATTATTCTATTACTCGAACCCAATAAGCCGGTAACTCTCAGTCTTTTCTTTCGATATACCTTGTCTTTGAATAGTTTTCGGTAATCGTGAGTCGAGTTGTCAACTGTAAACAATGGAAACCAAGACAGGAGTCCCCGCGTCGTGAAACTTGTAATATATTTGGAGAACACCAGATCTGACTTGGAAAAAGATTCCCAAGGTAAAAAAAAGCTATAACTGTCAAAATTTATATGCAACGCTCACTTAAGTACCAAAACTTTTTTTTTTCCGCTAACTTGATTGTCACAAATTTGAAAAATAATCACTTGAATATCAATTCAAATTTGTCTCGCCAAAATATCCGACGTGGACGCCAATCATCATACATGCCTTCACCGGCACTAACGTAAACAATTTTTTTTAATATTTTTATTGTTTTTATTACTATTTTTTCAATTTTTATTTTTATTTTTTTACTTTTTTTTAAGGGCCGACGAGGGTCACTAATGTCCCCCACCAGCTACGAAATCCTTGCGTTTGGCAGGAAGACCTTGGGCAAGGCCATCGGGGCCTCACTAGCAGCTGGCAAGAGACCTTGCCGCCAAGGCCTTGGCAAGGGTATCACGGCCTCGCCAGCAATTGGTGAGGCCACGAGGACCCTCATTAGCAATGGGCAAGGCCGCAAGGGCCCTCACCCGTGGCTACCCAAAGCCAACGAGGCCTCTACGACCTCACTAAGAGCCTTCGCCCAATTTGGAGGAAGGTTTCATAGCCGGCAAGGACCACTGGTGACCCTTGCCAGCCCTAAAAAAAGGAAAAAACAAAAAAAAAAAATCAAAAAAAATTTAAAAAATTCACATGGGACATTTGGTTGGAAATGACACTTAAGTGAGCGATTTTACTCCGATGTGGTACTTAAATGAGCGAAAAAAAAATTGCACTTAAGTAAGCACTGTATGAAAGTTTTGGCGCTCCTACTGTTCTTATCCCAAGATTCCCATGTCATCAAGCTGGACAATAAATGCATGTTCTAGTCATGTTGGAATTTGAGAAAGAAACAAAATATTGAACCAATGCTGAGAATAACGAAATTACTTACAAAGTTCTTCTACTAAGCACGGAGGCAAAGATGATGGCTTCAACAATTCACTAATAGATTATGCATCGCATTATATGGTGTCACACCCAAATCCTACAGGGATAGGGTTAATGACACATCCATTCTTCCACCTAAAGAATACAGCCTCTCACCACCTAAAATTCAACTTCCAAAAGTCACGCGATAATGCTTTCGCTCTAATAACCACTAATCAAGAGACCCGACAAACATGAAAGATAAATGGAATGAGCAATTACAGTCCCGTAAGTAGTATACCTCTCTAAACAAATCAAGCACCCACTATACACTTTACAAAACAATATTAAAACTCATTTATCTCAATTCCAGTACATAATATACATACAAGATATAAATGAGTTATATTCCTTAACATAACCATATACATATCGAAAAACGTTGGTTAAATCAGTATTATCTAATAAACATCAATGGTCCAGTCCATTGATCATCAAAACACACATCAATAGTCCATTACATCAACTAATCTCAAATCACATGCCAATGGTTCATCCATTCGCCAAACTCCGACTCAAATATCTAACGATGGTCATGCATAACACTATGTGACAAGGTGACCAAACTCCCCCTTGATAAGGTCTCCATCTCTACCTACATTATTGGTGGTTGGCTCACTAGGATATCATAAACTAGTATGTATACCCATAAGCCCCTCAATGAGCTCATAGAGCACCAACTTAACCTTACAAGAACATCCTTCACAATTCACAAGCCAATTCGAAATCAATATCACAAAATGATTGCACAAACCAAAACATATAGTCTTTAACATCTCAGCTCATCTACTAGAAACAATTTTCACAAAACATCTCTCAAATCTTTTCCTAACTCATTTCATAAACTAGTTCGTAATGCAATACATGCATGTATCCTTTCACAACATATTTCCTAAACAATTCTCAATTCATTCACAAATACCAAAAGGTAGTAAATGCTCAATCCATACTTCTATACAACAAAAATGTTGTTTGATAATTCATGTTGAAGTTAATCCATATCACTTTCAAAATATGAATTTTCCAAACTCAAAGAAGAGATAACATCGCTCACCTAAAAATGCCTAAACCAAACAACACATAGCTAAACGAGCTAACAATCTCGTAATCCTAACAACTAAAGGTGAATTGATGTTAAAACCAAATAAAATGCTATTTCGACTACAAAATGACTATATTACACTTAAACACTAACAAAATCACTTCTACGCACCAAAAAATCACTCGTTCAAAGCAATTATTCAAGCCTAAATGTAATGTGAAACCCTTAATTTTGCTCTGACTAAACCGTTACTTCAAATCAGCTCCTTTCAAAACTCATAGCTCTATGATGCCATAATCTAACATTACCTTAAAATCCAAAGCTCAACAACTCAAAAAACAAATTTCGCTATTCGAATTCACAAAATTTTGAATTTAAACCCTATTTCCGAAAATTACTTTGATTAGAAAATGAGGGGTGCAAACACTAATCAAACATTATGATACAAAGTCAAATCAGCTTGGTGAGATGCTTCTTCCTTCTTCTTCTTCTTATTTTTCCTTTCTCTCTCTTCTTTTCTTTTCCTTTCCTTACATTCTCCCTCAGCCTTTAAGAACCAAGCGTCCTTTCTTTTCCATATTCTCTTTGACTTTTCAACTATGACAACTACTTGATATGAGAGCCTAAACTTCCAGAAGAGTTTGTTGGTTGGGTCCACCTCATTTGTGGGGCCCAATCAATATATTAAAACAAACAAACAAACAAAAAGATGAAAAAGTCAATAAAAGTGGAAAGGAAGAAAATGTGGGCGGCTCATTTGAAAGTGGAGCCCAACAGTGAGTAGGTGAGAGAAAACAAAGAGTGCACCAAGAGAACATGAAGAAGATGGGGAAAAAAAAGGCTGCTATTTTGCAATTCCAATTCCTATTTTGCGTTCTCAACTCGAAGGTCATATGTTGATGGAATTTGCTCATATTTTGATATGTTGTTCATGAAACCAATAGTTACAAGTCAATCGATTTAGTTCGTTGAGAACCTCCTTCGAATTCTCCAATTGCGGTTAAAGTTTTCTTGCTCCATTTGTGTTAATCTACCTTTGTGATGAGGAAATATGATTGTATTATTGATGTTGAGTCTCTAGTGTGTGATTAGAGCAAATCACTTTGTGTACCCTACTATTCTTAGTGATTAGTATAAGTTTTTAGGTAGTTCGTGGTTTTTTTAGCATTGGGTTTCCTTGTTAAATCCTTATGTTATTATTAGCTTTGTCTACTTGTCATTTCGGCATTATATATTGCCGGTTGTTACTGGGATTAAGTCAATTTTAGTTGGTTTAGTTTTAGGGAAAATATTGATTCTGCTTTGGGTTTATTTCTTGGTGAATTGTTACCCTGATTCTCCCCAACAAAGTTGTATCAAAGCTAAAATTGAGATTCTAGTGTTAGGAGAAAACTAGCAGCATCGTACTTAAGTTAAATTTCTCAAATTATTCCGATTGGAAGTCTCAAATGGAAGATATGTTAAATTAAAAAGATTTCTTTGATCCCATTGAGGGTGATGAAGTTAAAGGAGACAAGGAAGATATATAATGGAAGTGAATAAATTGAAAAACGATTGGGTTTATTTGACAATGGATTGACAATAGTGTGTTTCATCACGTTGCTCAAGAAACAAAAGCAAACATTTTGTGGAAAAACTTACAAGATTTCTATGAGAAAGAGAACTCCACAAAATAAAACTTTTCTAGTTAAAAGAATTGTGAATTTGAAATGCAAAGAAGAAAGTAGCATGTTGGAAAACATAATAAATTTCAAGATATTGTAAATCAATTGACAAAGTTTGGGCACTTTGGTTGTGGTATTGAACAATTTAGTTGGCACTTTGATTGTGGTATTGAGCAATTTAGCTCCTCATGATGTACTTTCTACAAGCATAGTTAAAGAAAGCTTGTTTAATAAAGAAATAAGGAAAAAAAGGCTGGAATTATGCTTCTAAATCAAAGGTTCTTATTATAGAAAATGGGGTGAGAAATCAATCAAAAATTTTCAAAGTAATGATAATAGGGATAAGTCAAGAGGAAGATCAAAATCAAGGCTAAGGAGTGTAAAGTGTTATAAATTGTGACAAGAAAGCTTGTTCTTAATGAGAAATAAGTCCCAGGATAGAAGTGGAGATTGAAAGAAAGAATAGAAATAAGTTACGGTAGCAATTGCAACTGATGACAATGTTGTGTTCGTACGTAATGACCATTGTGTGCACCTTACATGCCTCGAGTGTAGCTTATTGATTTTGTAGCTTCATTTCATATCTCCTCATGGTGTGACTACCTTGCATCCTTCCATAGTGGTGATTTTGGTTATGCTAGGATGGGAAACGATGATGTTTCTAAGTCTATAGGCATGGGAGATATTTATTTGGAGACTGATGTTGAATGTAAATTACTTCTGAAAATGTGAGACATATTTAGGACATTCGACTTCACTTGATGCGACTTCACTTGATGTCCAAAGGTATCTTAGATGATCATGGCTAGTGCAATTCCTTCTACGATGGTAAATGGAAATCAACTAAAAGGTTCCATAATAGAGGCTAAGGGTAAGAAGACATGCACTCTCTAAACCAAGCAAGTTAAGTTAATTAGAGAAGAGGCAAATGCTGTGGCGTCCTAGTCTGCCACTCACTAATCCCCATTTCTTAATTATTTGAGTTATCACGGGAGCAGAAATCTTTTCTATAGGTTAGCGTGAATAAAATGAATTATAATGCATGTCTCAAAACACAATTAGAAAGGGGATCGTGCTTTTATTATTACTATAACTATATTTACAGCAGGAGGTGAACTATACAACAAAAGGGGAGGATCAATACGAGGAAAATACAAAAAGGGGTCTGTCTCCCTAAGCCCGCCACTGTCAGTTCCTCGTCCATACTTACGTCCTCTTTCCAACCTACCTGTCTACATGGCACATCGCCCAAAAAGTTCCCACCGTGTCAAAATTAGCATGATCCCTTCAAGCTCGTCCTACATCCACACTTAGTTCTTCCTCCCACAATCGCCGCCGCCTACACCAAGGGCCGGTAAGCACCAAATGGGTCCTATCATGCAATCACCCACTTTCACAAAAATAAGAATAAAGCGATAAGTGATCATGTCAGGTTGTCCTATGTCTATGCATAACACGATCGCGAAACGAACAAAAGCGATGCCCGGAAAATCCGGGTCGAAAAACTCTTGATGATTGCTCTTTAGGACTACAACGCTCTATAATAGGTGGTAAAGGGTAGTGAAAAGGATCGGCATAACTATCGATCTGAAAAATAACAACAGGGATGAGTTAATGCTCAGCAAGAAAAACAATAAACTCATAAACCACTCAATTAATTAGCACTCAAGTCCTAGGACACAAATTAGCATCTGAGCACAGGGCACATGAATATGGGCACACGACCTACCTTTAATCATATACCGTCACACGTGTAGTGATAGCATGCTTTGGTTGCAACAATGCATTCATACAACATCATGAACAATTACAGCATGCATTTAATCGTCACATAGCACATGCACAATGTCACCGGGGTTCGCCGCCTCCCCAACTGTTCTCAGTCAATCGCAAGTGGAACAAACAGTGACTTCTGGCTACTATGCCGGGCATCCATGGCATTAAGCCATAAGCATCCCAAACTTCAAAATAACCGCCACCAAAGCATTTGTCACCAAGACATGTCACCTCTGACATCCCTCCAGGCCATTGTCGGGTTTAACACTCCCAGGGTTTGTCCCCTCCTAGGCTTCCCTACTCAAGCCCGGGGCATCCGAGTTCACTAACTAGGGCATTTTCCTCCAACAATCCACTCATGGCCATCATCGTGCATCCAAGGACCGCATGCCTTGGGCATCACAAACCATCTCATGCATCATATATATTTCACACCCATGCAATGCCACAACGATCATATGTCGCATTTGTAATATACTTGGCACGCACAGCAATGAGATGGGCACACAACACTACATAGACCATCACAAGTATCACATTAAATACTCAAGTAAACAATATCACATTAGAATCATAAGCTCAGCATTAAATAACTTGCCAAATGTCGAAACCATCTTGGAAGGTCATAAACCAAGATTCCTTCACCTTCGACATAAATTTGAGCAAATTAGGAATAAAGGCAACCAAAACCAGAGTACATTTTAAAAATAAATTTGAAAAACCTAGTTAATGAACTTGAAAAATTCTAAAATTTTAGTATGTTATAAATAAAACCTAAAAAAATATATTTTTCATGAGGACACTAAGCCTAATTAGTCCTGTACAAAGAGCGGTAAATCACAGAAGTCAACCCCACATTTCTTCCATCGACCAAAACTCACAATCGCCAAAGGAAACACATTTCGACCTCCTAAACTTAACCAAATAATCTCAAATTTTAATATGTTGCACGCACAAGGTATATTGAAACTTCACAGAGAAAGTATGGCCCGAATCAGCTCCAGAAATTTTCGAATATTCAATAACACACTCTGGTTCTCTATTTTCACACTCCGGCAGAAAAAGCACCGCACACTAAAATATATTTGTGGCAACTATATTGATCTAGAAAAATCTGACAAAATTTATGTCATAGTTTGAACAATTTTTCACAACTTCCATGAGAAGTCAAGACCAAATTCGTACTAGAAAACTCGATAGAAATTTTACAAAACTGCAGAGTTACGCACGAGTCGTTATGGGCAGTACAGTCCCGATAGAAACCCATGTCCATACCCAGCTATTTTACTTTCGAAAAATCCACCGGAATTATATGCCATAGTTTAGGGTCTCTTGAACATGAAGAGAACTTTACCCAGATCTCAACATAATGAGCCACACAAAATCCACAAACTAGAGAGCTCGAAAATCTCAGTTTCGGAAAAACAATAGGCAAATTCAAAACACTTGCAATCCGTGCATTTCCCATGTCCGAAATTCACATGCATGCCTACTCCAGCCTCAGAAAACACATGCAAGTCGTATAGCCAAGTGTAGATCACAAGCAAAGTTCCTACAAGCTAACACAAGCATAAAAACCACATGCAAACCTACCGACCCTCTTAAAACCGGCACATAACCATACTCCTTCCAAAAACACACTATCACAACACCGCCTCTTCATGATCCAACATCACAGCAACATGCAAGACCATAACAACAACCAAAATAGCAAGAGCAACCAAAAGACTCCCTATTCTACAAAAATCAAGTCCTAAGAAGATCAAGGGGAGTAGGAGATTATCATTTCTCCTTGCCTTGAGGTTTTGGTGCTTCGGGATGAAGGATTTAATGGGCCTAAGTCGGCCCGGCCACGATGGGCCTAAGGGCCCGGCCCACGGGAATTAGGCCCGTGGAAAAGGAAACCTATAAAAGGGATGAGAAAGAGAATGAACGTACATTTTCGCATTTAGTACGTTCAGATTTCTCTCCCAAGAAGCTCTCTCTCTCTAAAAGACGAAGAAACGACTCCGTCTTCTCTTGAACGGCGAATCTTCGACATCGGATCGAACGGGACTGAAATCTCTTCCTCAATACGGCATCGGTGTCTAATCTGTGGCCAACAAGGTACGCTCGAATCCGTGGTGTGCTTTTGATCGGTGATACGTGACATTCCAGGGCTTATCTTCCGCATATGATTTAGGGGTTCGGTTTCGGTGCCGAACCCGGTTTTTCGGGGATCAATCGTTCCCAACATTGGTATCAGAGCCCGTGTTAGCGTTTTCCCAACTTGTATGATGTTTTATGATGTTGTATGATCTTTTATGATTGTTTTTTCGCAAAATGAACTTCGGCCGTACGGATCGGGGCAAGGAATCCCGACACCCGAGAGTTGTTCGCATATCTTTTCGATTTTTCGTAAGTCGAAACAAAAATATGATTGCACAGGGAGGAAGGCCACGTCGAGACGAGTCCGGCGACACGTCGTGCGCCGCCGGGATTACCAAGACGCCCCCACCGCTGCCGTGGCGCCGCTGCAGGCGCGACGCGCTCAGACGCTGGGCCGTTCGTCCAGTCACAGGCGAACATCGCCGGCAGATTTCAATCGGCGCCAAGTGTCGTCAAGCCCATGAATCCCGCGACGCGCCGTCCACTATCGAATGCTAGTATTTTATCGCCAAGATGATGTCACCCAATCCGGCTTGCAATCACGGTGACGTCATCGACGTCATTGGCTGAGGTCCGGTCGGGCACACCGCCGGTTTAATTTCTACCGGCCGACTCCACTACGGACGCCGGGATCGTTGCGGCGTGACGTGTCGGGCCGACGCTTCACGCGGACGCCACCACAAGACGCTAACGCGGCGACGGAAACCGGCCTCGGCCGGCCCGGGACTGATACCGGTCCGACCGGTCCGACGACCAGTCAGTTGACCGTTGACCGTGACCGACGACCGTGACCGTTGACCGGACGTTGACCGTTGACCGTTGACCGACGACCGACGACCGTTGACCGTTGACCGTTGACCCAAAAAAAAAAAAAAAAGAATTTGTTTCTTTTTTCAATTATGTCTATATGGATTATATGTAATCCAATATTGTTCTGCATTTGTTGCAGGAACAATGCCTCCCCTTCAGTTACGTACGCCTATTCGCGTGATAACCGATAAACAAAAGGCAAAGCTTTCTAAGTTGATAGCTGAGTTGACTTGACCGTTGACCGTTGACGATGGGACCGTTGACCAATTTGAATTATGTCTACTTATTTGTTGCAGGAACAATGCCTCCCCTTCAGTTACGTACATTCGCGTGATCCGAT
The DNA here is from genome assembly GCA_007663325.1 of Eucalyptus pauciflora. Taxonomy (NCBI): domain Eukaryota; kingdom Viridiplantae; phylum Streptophyta; class Magnoliopsida; order Myrtales; family Myrtaceae; genus Eucalyptus; species Eucalyptus pauciflora. The sequence continues at coordinate 860,959 of VMYD01000040.1, forward strand.
AAACAAAAGGCAAAGCTTTCTAAGTTGATAGCTGAGTTGACTGATTATCGATGGGAGAAAGGAGACTTAATTGATCATGTTCTTGAAGTCAACGGGAAGATCAACAGGTCATATGGAATGGTCATCCCATGTCGCAGTCAGAGATGGTGCGATTTTTCATTAACACTCTTCCACCTGAATGGCAAGATGTGTTGAATCGCATATGGGATGTCAACGGTGCTGCTTCATATAAGAAAATTGTGATAGATTTTGTAAACGAATATTACTGCATTGTTGCAAGGGAAAATGTCGAGAAATTGACCAAAATAGGATCTTTCCCAGTTCGTGTGAAGGTTATTTGTAAGATGTATTAGCTGTTTTTTTGTTGAGTGTGCTATGTGGACATCCTATGTAAATGTTATCTACCTGATTGTTGTTGAAGTAGCAACCTATATGTTAGTCATATTATGTGAAAGCCTTATTGTTATATTGTATATCAATTATCTGTTGCTTTCTGTGATTGCTGGTTGCTGTGGGTAGGTAGCTGTGGGTAGTAATAGAAGTTTTTGTAGCTTCATAGAATTGATTTTGCATATGACAGTCATATTAATGATAGTTTTAAGTTAGGATTTTTGGAGGATGATTGGAAACATAGTGACCTTTTGATTCTGAAACCTTACTTAAAATTATTAATTAATATGATGGGTTAGTGCAAAATAGATGCATAAATAATAGGCATTAATAACTCGTGCATATATGTCTGATGTGTTCAGATCAATGGCTTCAGCCACAAAGAGCATAGTTGCCGAGCTGAACAAAGGTGAAAAGCTCAATGGTGACAACTATGAAATCTGGCAAATGAAAATCCAGTATGTACTGGAAGAGCAAGAAGCACTTGAGACTCTTATCCTAACCATGGTAGAACCTGAAGAAGGAACCACTGCACAGCATAAGAGAGACAAAGAAGCATTTGCTGCATGGAAGAAAAAGAACTCTCTTGCTCGCATCACGTTGCTGAGCAGCATGGAAAATGACGTCATGCGAGAGTTTAGGCGTTTTGAAAATGCCAAAGACATGTGGGAAGCATTGGCGGCAAGATTTGGTCATACTTCGGTGACCAGACTAAGGCAGCTCACTATTAGGTTTGACTCTTATAAGAAGCCTCATGGTCAGACCATGAAGCAACATCTTAGAAAGATGTCAAACATGATTAATGAGCTTAAAGATGCTGGCCATGTCCTGACAGATGAGCAGCAAGTGCAAGCAGTGATTCGTTCCTTGCCTCAGAGTTGGGAGCATATGAAGGTGCACCTGACTCATAATGAGAATATCAAAACCTTTGAGGATGCATTGCGTCATCTTGAGCTGGAAGATGACCGCCTGCTGGCGGCTAAGCCTGAAGCTGAACTCTATCATGCTAGTTCTAGCTCAAATGGAGCTTCGGGCTCCAAGCGCAAGCGCCCTAACTGGTTTAATAAAGGGAAAGGCAAGGAAGCAGGTCCTTCAGGAAAGAAACCCAAGTTTAACCAACATGAAAGAGGAAAGCGTCCTCGCATGAAAAAGCTAGCAAGGGTGAAATGCTACAATTGTGACAAGAAGGGTCACTATGCTCGCGACTGTCGTGAGCCAAAGAAGGTAATCACCCCTTGTATCTTTCAGAACTTAACTTATGTGTCGAGTTCTGTATTCTTAACTGAATCTAATCCTTTGTGGACTGTGGATTCAGGAGCAACAGACCATGTAGCGAAGGATAGAGGATCCTTCGTGGAATTCCGACGAATACCAACTGGAACTAAGTGGATCTATGTGGGAAACAACTCCAGAGCTGAAGTGAAAGGAATTGGCACATGCCAACTGAATATGCGTGGTGGACGCACTTTGTTCCTTCATGATGTATTGTATACTCCGGAGATTCGTCGGAATTTAGTGTCTGTTTTAGTATTGGTTAAATTAGGTTTTAATATGAACTTCTATGATAGAGGTGTGGATTTGTTTTTGAATACAAATTACTATGGTTGTGGATATTTTCTGGATGGTTTTATTGTGTTAGATATTGATTATGTTAATACAAATGTTTGTTATTCCCTTCTCACGTCTCCTAACACATATGATAATGATGTGAATGTATGGCATGCTAGACTTGGTCACATTAGCCAACAGCGTATGAACAGACTAGCCAAAGAGGGCTTGTTGGGCAATATTGAAAAAGTCGATTTGCCTATCTTTAAGCATTGCCTAGAAGGGAAAACGACAAGGAAACCATTTAGAAAAGGTAAAAGAGCTGAGTTTCCTCTGCATTTAATCCATTCTGATATCTGTGGTCCAATGAATGTGAGAGGAAGGCATGGGGCTGTTTATTTCATCACTTTTATAGATGATTATACTCGATTCGGATATGTCTATTTGATTTCTCACAAATCTGAAGCAATAAGTTGTTTCAAAAGGTTTATGAACCTGGTAGAGAATCAATTAGACAAGAAAATAAAAGCATTGAGATCCGATCGAGGTCGAGAATATTTATCTGATGAGTTCAGAAAATTATGTGATGAAAAAGGAATAGAAAGACAGTTATCTATTCCTTATACTCCTCAACAAAATGGTGTTGCGGAGAGGAGAAACAGAACCCTACTAGAAATGGTTAGGTCCATGATGGCGCATGCTAACTTACCTATCACCTTTTGGAGTGATGCGTTGTTATCTGCTGCCTATATACTTAACCGTGTGCCTTCCAAATCAGTTGCTTCCACTCCATATGAGTTATGGACAGGTAGAAAACCAGACTTAAGTTTTCTTAAGCCATGGGGTTGTGCTGCCTATACACTTGAATCCTCTCACAAGTTTGGGAAATTGGGTCCCAGAGGAAAGAAGAGTATTTTCATAAGATACTCAGAACACTCAAAAGGGTATGTGTTCATAGGTGAGCAGGAAAGTGGGAGTATAACTGAATTTGAATCACGGGATGTCACATTCTTAGAGGATGAATTTCCTAAAAAGGGCGAAATAGGGGAAGACAACTCCCTATTTGAAACCTCGGATCAAGATAATGATCTTGGTGGAGTTTGTCCAAGTGGGAGTAATGTGAGAAGTGATGAATTAAATTCAACTCATTCTCAATTGCAACCACATAATGAGACGACATCATCATTATCTAATCCCAGTGGGAGCATAATGGGGAATGATGTGCAAAGTGTACAAACTCCCATACGGCGAACAAGTCGCCAAAGTATTCCCCGTCGACGTTTTGACATTGAAGGGGAAACTTTTATGGTTGCTCCACAAGATGAGGATGAGCCTAGAAATATTAATGAGGCTCTAAATTGCCCTAGTAAGGAAAAATGGATTCATGCAATGAAAGAGGAAATGGAGTCAATGAAATCAAACCAAGTCTGGGAACTGGTTGATCTTCCAAAAGGACGCAGAGCTATTGGGAACAAATGGGTTCTCAAAGTAAAGCGAAAGGCTGATGGCTCGATAGAAAGGCATAAGGCTCGCCTTGTAGCGAAGGGGTATAATCAACAGGAAGGGATTGATTATGAAGATACGTTTTCTCCTGTAGTTAGATTTACCTCGATTCGCATTATTCTGGCAATAGTATCTAGTATGGATCTTGAATTACATCAGATGGATGTAAAGACTGCTTTCCTCAATGGTGAATTAGAGGAAGAAATATACATGGAACAACCAACTGGTTTCATGGTAAAAGGCCAAGAAGAAAAGGTGTGTCGACTTTTGAGGTCGATATACGGCCTTAAGCAGTCATCGAGACAATGGTATATACGTTTTCATAATGCCATAATGGCATATGATTTTACAATGATTGATGAGGATCATTGTGTATATATCAAAAGATCCAATGATCAATTTGTGATCATATCATTATATGTTGATGATATACTGATTGCCGGAAGCAATATGGAGTTTGTTCATACTGTCAAGAGTTGGCTGTCTTCCAACTTTGAGATGAAGGATATGGGTGAGGCTGCATACATTCTTGGAGTTAAGATTTCAAGAGATCGTTCGAAGAGATTGTTGTCTCTTTCGCAAGAAACATATATAAATAAAATTCTTGAACGATTTCGTATGCAAGATAGTAAACCCATAGACACTCCTATTGCGAAATGTGAAGGATTGAGCCATAGACTGTGTCCGAGGACTCCACAAGAAAAGGAACAAATGAAACATGTTCCTTATGCTAGTGCAGTTGGGAGCTTGATGTATGCTATGATGTGTACAAGACCCGACATATGTTTTGCAGTTGGAATGGTGAGTAGATACCAATCCAATCCAGGTCCAATACATTGGAAAGCCGTAAAGAGAATACTGAGGTATCTGAAGGGAACTGCTGATTTCAAGTTGAGTTACAAAGGAAAGGATCTGCGACTCGAAGGTTATTCTGATGCTGATTGGGGAGGAGATTTAGATGAAAGAAAATCTACCTCTGGTTTTGCTTTCTTACTCAACAATGGCGCCATATCATGGAGCAGTAAGAAGCAAACGTGTATAGCCTTATCCACGATGGAAGCTGAGTTCGTGGCATTATCAGCAGCGGTCCAAGAAGGAGTTTGGCTTAAGAGATTTTTGGATCATTTAGGTGTTATTGAAAAAGCTGCACATCCGTTGTTGGTTAACTGTGATAGCCAAGCAGCTATAGCGTACACTAAAGATCCAAAATATCATGGCAAGACCAAACATATAGATACCAAGTATAACTTTGTAAAAGATATGGTTGCACGAAAGGATGTGAACTTGCAGTACATATCTACGCATAGAATGGTAGCAGATCCTATGACAAAGCCAATACCTAGAGATGTGTTTTGTGGTCATGTGAAATCTCTAGGATTGCGTAGAGTCTGATGTACTGGATTGTAATTTCCCTGAGTTGTTCACATGTATGAACTAGTGTTGTTTCATTATTAAATGCCTATGAATCTTTTGTTTGATCTTTATGCATCTTAATGCTTAGTGCATTATATATTATGTTGAGAAAGTATGTCGGACAGATAAGAGATTAGCCCACTCACACGGGTATTCGCCTCTATTTACTATGTGATAGATAGAGATGAGACTGTTTTTAAGCTTATTATCTAGGTGATAATCGAGAGCTAAAGCTTAAAATAAATATGTCGCCTTAACTGAGTGTTAAGATGAGGACATAATACTTACGATGTCCGAAAGTAAAATAACCCACACATTTTACTTTATCTGTCTAAGATGCCAGATGTGAGTTCTGATGAATTTTGTGAATGAGTAAATACGTGAACTCAAGTTAGACATTGGGTATGTCTGAACTATCATCTGTACGGTATTGATTGTGTAGACATACGCTCCATGGGAAAGGAGTTAATACCGTAATACGTATTTCATACTACGTATGCATGAGACAACCTATAAGAGTGACAAAAGTTTGATCTCAACTTTTATGACGTGTGAGACTCTTGAGGAATAGAGTTCCTTAATTTTTAGTGCCCTCATGACTCTTACTTATTCTCAAGATTTCTATTTAGTGTTTGCTATCTTAGAATGTTGCCAATGGTCATGAGATGATTCGATCTAATGGGACATTTCTAGAAAAGCAAGTTGAACTGAAATTGAGAGTTTGAAGGAAAGAGGAAGATCGGATTTGTAGAATCACATTGTGGTTTTGTATTCACAGGTCGACCAATTATGACTGTCTTTGGGATAATTATAATTGTGAATACAATAAATATATCAATGAGATTAAGAGAGATATAAATGTGATCGATCGATCTAGGGTACTGCATACTAAATTTACTCGGAAAATGATGCCCAATATGAGCTGCTATATATTCCTAACAGATGTATAGCAACGAGCTCTCAAAGTATGCTGGTCCCACGGATTATTCATCGGTATGAATGTTGAAAGAGGAATAGAGGATTTTCAGTTGATGGGCCTAAGTTGGGCCTATTCGCCCATGCTGGTTTTTTGAACCACCATGTGCGAGTGGGAGATGAAGGATTTAATGGGCCTAAGTCGGCCCGGCCACGATGGGCCTAAGGGCCCGGCCCACGGGAATTAGGCCCGTGGAAAAGGAAACCTATAAAAGGGATGAGAAAGAGAATGAACGTACCTTTTCGCATTTAGTACGTTCAGATTTCTCTCCCAAGAAGCTCTCTCTCTCTAAAAGACGAAGAAACGACTCCGTCTTCTCTTGAACGGCGAATCTTCGACATCGGATCGAACGGGACTGAAATCTCTTCCTCAATACGGCATCGGTGTCTAATCTGTGGCCAACAAGGTACGCTCGAATCCGTGGTGTGCTTTTGATCGGTGATACGTGACATTCCAGGGCTTATCTTCCGCATATGATTTAGGGGTTCGGTTTCGGTGCCGAACCCGGTTTTTCGGGGATCAATCGTTCCCAACAGGGTCCCTTCTCCTAAGCTCACCGTGAGCTTGAGGAAGCTACCGGCTTGCTGGTCTCCCTTGGTGGAACGAAAAACAAAGAGGAAAGAAGGAGACTTGCGAGAGAGGGACCGAGAGAGAAAGTGAGAGGGAAAGAGAGATCGGCGAGGAGAAAATGGAAGAGAGAAGAAGAAATGAAGAAGAAGATGAGTAGGCTGTCAACTAGGGGGAGAGAAGAAAATGGAGCAGCAGCCCATGATGAAGTCTATAATAGGCTCTCTTGCTTATTTTTGTTCCTATTTAATAATTAATTGAGTTTTGCATGGCCTCTCCTTGGCTATGAGGGGCAGCACATTCCAATTAAAGGCCCTACTAATGCATGTACATGCAGATTAATTTAGGCACTAACATAGGACATTAGGCGCGTGCACATCTATACAAGGCATAATTCAATTGCCTCGATTCTTAAGCTAGCTTACTAAATTAAATAATCTATACTAGTAAGTTCGCCACGGAAACTAAATTAATAAACTAATATGGCTCGTCACAACAAATTAATTAGCCAGACAAAATTCGGGGTGTCACAAATGTAGTGGACTCTTTAGTTGACCAATGGTATATGAGACTTGGTCATCTCGGTGAGAAGGGGCTTGAAACTCTTACTAGAAAAAATCTTCTACCACTAAAGGAGAGAAATTTGAAGAGATGTACTCACTATCTAACGGGTAAGTAATATAGATTTTCATTTCATAGTTCATCTCCACACGCAAAATCAAATATACGTGATTTAGTTCACACTGATATTTATTGCATGGATTATAGAACCCTTGGTGGTGCATTATATTTTGTGACATTTATTGATAACTACTCTAGAAAAATGTGAGCTATTGCTTGGAAATCTAAAGAGAGAATTACCAAAAAAAGTCTTAAACTTATTGCAATTGTGCCAATTCAGTCCTAAACTTTTTTTCTTTTGGCCAATTTGGTCATAAACCTTTTACAATTGTGCCAATTCAGTCCATCCCGGCCAAAATTGGCTGGCCGGTGCTGACATGGACGCCGACCGGAGACAGCTGGCCGGTGAACGAATTTTTAATATTTTTTTTATTTTTTTCGAATTTTTTATTCTTTTTTTTTTTAGTTTTTTTTTTCCACCTTCTTCTTCTTCCTCTGGCCGGCGCTGACCGGCCAGAGGTGAGGGCCGAGGAGGCTCGCCCTCGCCAGCGAGGCCACCGTTGCCTAGCCAAGGCGAGGCTAGGCCTCGCCCAGCCATGGTGAGGTCGAGCCTCACCAGATCTGGTGACGGCGGCCTCACCGTCGCGGGGCGAGGCTCACCTTCGCCAGTGGCCGGCGGGGGTGAGCCTCGCCAGTGGCCGGTGAGGCTGACCTCGCCTCTGGCCGGCCGGCCCCGGCCAAAGGAAGAAGAAGGTAGGGGAAAAAAAGAAAAAAATTCAAAAAAAGAAAAATAAAAAATTGTTCGCCGGCCAACTGTCCTCAGCCGGTGTCCACGTCAACGACGGCCGGCCAATTTTGGCCGGATGGACTAAATTAGCATAATTGTAAAAGGTTTAGGACTAAATTGGCCAAAAAAAAATGTTTAGGACTGAATTGGCACAATTGCAATAGGTTTATGACTTTTTTTGGTAATTCTCCCGAAATCTAAAGATCATATGCTTGCTACTTCCAAATAATTTTATGCTAGCGTGAAAACAAAAATTGGGAAGAAGTTGAAATGTGTGTGATTTTACAAAGGTTTTGAATATAAAGGCCCGTTTGAATCTTATTATAGAGATTATGATATCAAGCGTGAGAAAATTGTTTTGAAAACATTAAAGCATAATGGAATAGCATAGAGAATAAACCAAACAATTAATAATCAGATTTGGTGTATACTCTCTCATGCAAGTTTGCCTAAGTCATTTTGGAGTGAAACGAAGAGAACAACAATAGACTTGATTCTTCAACTGAAATAGGTTGACTTAAGCTAGAACAATCAGTTGAGCAAGAGCAACCTGTTGAGCTAATAGAGCCAATTGAGCAAGAATAATTGGTCTTACATCTAATTAAAAGATTTGAAAGAGAAGGTAAACCTTCACAAAGATATCAACCGCATGATTATATTTTACTCACTAGTCCAGGAGAGCTAGAAACTTACATCTACTCATGAGTGGCATAAAACCATAAAAGAGAAGCTCAAATACTTGCATGAGAAACACACATTTGAATTGATAAAATTGCCTAAAAGTAAGAGAACACTCACAATAGGTGGGTATATAAGTTGAAGACAAAAGAAAATCATTTGCAACCACAATACAAGACTAGGTTTGTTGTAAAAGGATTTCATTAAAAGAGAGGAATTGACTTTGAAGAGATTTTTTCACCAATTGTAAAAACGACATATACTCAAGTTATTCTTGGGTTGGTCGCCAGCTTGAATTTAGAAATTGAATAGCTTGATGTAAAGACAATATTTTTTTGAGAAGACTTAGAAGAAAAAATATATATGAAGCACCCAAAGGATTTTAAAATGGAAGGCAATGAGAATCTTGTATGTAGTTTGAGAAAAGCTTATATGGTCTCAAATAAACGCCAAGATAGTGGTTTATGAAGTTTGAACCATTCAAGGAAGAATATGAATATGGTAAGACTAATTCCAATTTTTGTGTCTTTATGAAAAGATTCTCCGTAATGATTTTCTTATCCTCCTATTCTATGTGGGTAAAATGTTGATTGTCGGGCATGATGCTAAGAAAATTGAGGGCTTACAAAATGAGTTGAGTAAAGGTTTTGCAATGAAGGATCTTGGATTGGCTAAGCAAATCCTTAACATGAAAATTACTCGTGACAGAAAGAACAAATATTTTTTTGGTTATCTCAAGAGAAATACATTGAAAATGTGTTGGAAAAATTCAACATAAACACATGTAAACCGGTAAGTACTCCACTTGCAGGCCATTTTAAGTTGAGTAGTGAAGAAAATTCCCTAATGCATCGACCGTTAGTAATTTGATGTATGCCATTGTTTGTACAAGACAATATATTACTCATGTAGTTGGTGTTGTAAGCAAGTTTCTCTCAAATCCAAGTATGGAGCATTGGACCATTGTCAAATGGATTTTGAGGTATCTTAAAGGTACCTCTAGATTTTGCTTGTGTTATAGAAAGATAAAACCTAAGGTGAGTAGCTACTTGAATGTAGACTATGCTGATGAAGTTGATTCTTGAAAATTCACGTCAAATTACATAATGATCTTTGTAGGGGGAGTTGTTTCATGACAATCAAGATTGCAAAAATGCATTACTTTGTTTATAACTTAAGCGGAGTATATCACTACTACCGAAAGAGGTAAGGAACTTTTGTGAATGCAAAAATTCCTATAAGAGTTGGGTTTGAAGCAAGAAAAGTTTGTTATGTAATGTGATAGCATGAGTGCTATCTATCTTAGCAAAAATCCATTGTTGCATTCAAGATCGAAGTATATTGATGTGAAGTATCATTGGATTCGAGAAAATTAGAATAGAAACTCTTCTTGCTTGAAAAAGTCCACACAAACAACAATGGATTCGATATATTGACCAAAGCATTCCCTATGGTGAAACTTGACTATTATAGGAACAAAACAAGTATAATATAACTTCTCACATGAGGCAAAGGGAGAGATTTGTTGGCTGATAAAATAAACAAAAAATAAAGAAGAAAAAATAAAAAATAAAAAGAAAGCAAAAAGGAAGAAAAGTGGGGCTGCTTGTTTGAAAATGGAGCTCGAGAGTGATTAGGTGAGAGAAAACAGAGAGTGCACCAAGAGAGGGCAAAGAAGAAGGGAAAAAACAGCTAATATTTTGCAATCTCGATTCAAAGGCTCAACGTCGATGGAATTGGCTCAAATTTGAGTATATTATTCATGTGACCAAGAGTTGCAGATTTATCAATTTCATTCATTGAAAACCTCCTGCAAATTCTCCAATCATTGTTAGGACTTTCTCACTCCATTTATGTTGATCCACCTTTGTGATGAGGAAGTATGGTTGTAATGTTGATATTAAGCCTCTAATGTGTGATTAGAGAAGAACACTCTATGCATCTTACTATTTTTAGTGATTAATGGAAATTTCTTGGCGATTTGTGATTTTTCCCACATTGAGTTTCCATGCTAAATCATTGTGTTATTGTTGGCTTTGTCTTTTGATCAGTTTGGTATTATATATAGCTGGTTGTTACTGGAATTAAGTCAATTTTGGTCAATTTAGTTTTGGGGAGATATTGATCATAGATTGAGTTTAGTTCTTGGCGAAGTGTCTTAAGATCCACATGTAATTGAGTTGTGCTAGAATAGTTCCACATCATATAATTAATATGGTGTTGAGCAGTTAATATATCATAATTGGCCCATAACTCATTACCTTAAGTTTTTTAGTAAAGGTGGATTCAACTAGATAAATTGATGAGTTTATATTTGGGCTCCCTCTTCATAATCTCCTCCGGAAAAGATATCGGACTTTTGCCGCACACTCCCAATAAATGGTATCAAAGTCGATGGTTGTGATTTCTAGACAGGTGGACGTTGTGGCATAACAACACAGACCCAATAGTAGACTTTGAGATGAAGTTGGACTGATGTAGAAAGATACCTAAATTAAAGGGGAGCGAGCCTAACATTGAGCTCATACTTAAAGGAGAGATTGTTAAGATGCGTGTGTAAATGAGTTGTGTTAGAAAAATCCCACATCAAAGAATTGATGTGGTGTAGAGTAGTTAATATATCCTAATTGAATCATAATTCATTGGCTTAAGCTTTAAGTAAAAATGGGTCCAACTGAATATAATGACGAGCTCTAATTTGGGCTCCCTCTCAATGATCTCCATGGAAGAAGGTATTGGATTTTTGTTGCACGTTCCCAACAAATTATTACTTTGGTTCTCCCCCACAAGGTTAAATTTACTTCCTTGAGGAAGTTCAACAATAGGCTATCAAGTGATTCTCACGGGTTGCATCAAAACATAATGTTTGCTGGCCACAGGCATCCTCGCTGACACTAAGGAAAAAATTCAAAAAGTATTATAAAAAATATCCATATTAGTACCGGCCATGCTACATGGAACAACTAACATATATGTCAATGATTTCCAGTCATTTGATTGGATGCATTGAATTGTCACAATTGCAAAAGGTTTAATACTTAATTAGTATAATTGCAATATGTTTGAGACTTTTTTAGTAAGTTTCCCTATGAAGTTGTGGCATATTATAAATGAAAGGGCTATTTAAAATTGGAATAAGTATCACGTGCATTTTCCGTATGTGAACCCACTACATCTCAATCATTAAATTATGTGATATCCATGTAAAATTTATATTATTTAATAAAATTTATAATATTTAATGGCTAAGATGGAGCAGACTCACATATCCCAAGTGTATACAAGAATTTTTCGTAAATGTTTAATATCACCAAAAGTTATAAATTATGCCACATGGCACTAATATCCTAAAAATTTTCTTGTATTACCGAGAATTCTAAACCATGTCCATTGTGGCACCAACACCCAAAAATTCTTTCTGTGTTACAAATAGAGATGACTAATTCCACGGTGGGTAAGTCCTAAACCAAGTCAATTTCCAATTTCTTGAATCAAGAACCCAACCCATTAAATTTGGAACCGGCTAGTATTTGTTTTTTGATTACAATTATTATTGGACCAAGTCATTATCAGTTGCTGCAGTTAGATACAAGGATCTTCAAATTGAGAAAATACAGTAAATTCAGTGAAACTGTGTAACAATCACGGCAGAATACCAGCTTCTCCCTTTCACATTTGAATAACGCAAGAAGAAGACCCATTTAGAGAAAATAGTTGAACAGGAAAGGACAACATACCTTCACAATACGTCAACCCTAGCTACAGTAAAGGCCGGTCCAATGGAAACATTGATTTCCAACATCATCATTGAAAGATGCTTGTTAATTGCCGATCATCAGCAATGGAAAAGAAAGTGGTCAATATGAAAGCATCCATTAGTCAACAAAACCGCTTAAGTCCCAATGTAAAATCGGTTCGGTCTTGATTCTGCCCGTTCAACGCCCTAAACCGAAGACCGAACCAATCTAGGACAGTTTCCACTTTTTCGCAATGGGAACTAAATTGATCAACATGTGAAGTGTGAACCGGATCACTTCCTGGGTTAAACAAGTCTAGCCACTCGCCCTTAGTCCCAACTATTTTAAATTGGTGACAGCATGACAAATTGGGGTACTTGTGAAAATGAAAACGTTTGGGGTATCAATGTCACAATGAATAAAATTTATATTTCTGAGGGGTTTTGAAATAAAAATTATTTGAAATTGGTAAAAGTTTAAGGGCTTTGAAAAAAAATAATTATTCGATACATACTCTGGTGGGTTTAATTTAAAAAATTTGGTGGTATTTTTCCTTTTTCTTATGTTAGGTTGTTCCATACGCCCGCCTGCGACTCTTGGCTAGAAACTACAATGTGGTCGGTCTTGGATTTAAACTTAAGTGCGTGGCGGAGTTCTACTTTCAACGGCGAAGAGGAACTTTCCCAGGAAAGCAGGACTTTGTTTGACCCTCAGAAAAGCATTCTCTTATATTTTATTTTTTCGTTAATATGAAATCATTTTCTCATCTTTAAAAAAAAAAAAAAATTCATGGTAATCGTTCCTAGATCACTTCGAATGTCGGTGTCTATATTTGTATAATGTGCTCCATATATAATAGATATCAAATCTAAAATGTCCAAAAAAAAGCACAAGCGACCTCCTTTGTTTCGGGTCGAACAAGTAAAACGGAACTTTCGTATTTTTGCCAAAATCTGAAATATTATTTAAATTTATAATATTTTGAAGAAATTATCTGGGAATTTACCTACCAATGCTGCAGGTATTCCGTACTTAAAGGAAATTAAAGTGTGCATGCTGTGTAATTAAAATATGTATAAAGCAAATATATATATATCTAGGCTAACATAATTAGGTGCATAATATAAATAAATTCTCTCCCATAATTAGTATAGAAAACTTCATCTACTTTATTAAACGACTATGGATTTTAGATCTCAGAAAATTTGCAAGCCATCTCACCACATTATCACGTCTCCGTATGCCACTGCAATCAGGTTAATTTGAACAGAAGGAAGAACAATTTGAGTTGGTCAAGAAAAATTGCTTTTTTTTTTCTTAAACAAATTCAGTTACATCACTTAGTAAATCGACTTAATTTTACGTGTTAATCTTAATTGGGGTACCTAAAATTATTCTTCAATCTCATTTTCCAACTCACCACGTTTCAGCCTAGTAATCCACGTCCCTCTATCTAAACATTAAAGAGGCAGGACACTCTTGGGCCCTGGGCTTCAATCTGGAACCCGCTGAGTGATGCCCTATTTCATGTATTTTCCCCGGCTAGGGATTTGAAATTTGTAATCTTCCCATGACGCTATGAACTTATAGTTTATACATGACTAACAAAGCTTCCCCATTCTACTTAAACCATTCGTATATGTTGAAATAAGCCCACATAGCTTGATAACGGGGTCTATATGATTTTCATGTATATGTGGTCTCCCTCCACCAATTAGTTTAAATCTTTTGAATTAAACTTTTTAATATAGTATCAGAATCAAATTCTATCCTTTTAGTCGAATTTCACCCCTCATTCATTTTTCGGCATGTACGTGATGGGGGTATTGAAATATTGTACATTTATACATATGGTCTTACTTTACATTGAGAAATTGCAACTCAACTAATAAGGTGATGTATAAATATTTATGTCTGGGAAATATGGTTTATCTAAGACTCCATTTATTTCACGGAGAATGACTTTTAGGAAAATATTTTTCTAATTTTTCGGCATTCATTTCATGGAAAATGAACTGGTTGAGGGAAACATTTTTCACAGATGGAAAAAAAATCTTCTAAAATAGAAGAAAACGTTTTCCACTTTTCAAGTGGGGGAAAACATTTTACTTATCTTCTTTCACCTCACTTTTTTGCATAAACACCTTGTCCTCTTCTTCTTTTTTTTTTCTATTTTTTCTATATTTTGAAAAATTAAGTTTTTATTTAATTTTTCTTTTCTTTCTTTTTATTTTTCTTCTTCCTAGGCCAGTTGTTGGCCATGGCATTGGCCGACAACCAACCACAGGTGAGCTCAAGCCTTGCCGACCTATGGCAAAGCTCCAACTTGCCAAATTCTGGCAAGATCGAGCCTCATCGACCTATGGCAAGGCCCAAGCTCGCTTAGGGCTGTCAGGCGAGCTTGAACCCTACCCAGCTCTCCAAATCTGACGAGGCGCAAGCTTGCCTAATGGCCTCGAGCGAGCTTGGATCTCTCCAAATCTGGTGAGCTAGGCAGGACTCGAGCCTTGCCCAAGGTCACCAAAGGTCGGCAAGGCTCTAGTAACCTTAGGCTAGGCTCAACCTTGCCAAGTTATGGCATGGCTTGAGCTTGCCTATGGTTAGTCGCTTGCCGTTGTCATGGCCAACGACCAAATGACCATTGGTATTTTTATTATATTAGCTAAGGAAGAAGAAGAAAAAATAATTTAAAAATCAATTTAAAAAATAAAATAATAAAAATTTTATTGAAAAGAATGCATTGAGGAAAAAATATTCCTTACCAAACAGCAAAAAATATTTTCTATTACATTTTCAAGTTTTAGCTTAATACCAAAAAATATCATCATTTTTTCTGAAAAATGACTTTCTATAAAATATTTTCTAGAAACGCCACATTTTTTGCAAAACGAATTGAACTTAAATAATCAACTATATATTAGACTTTTTTGGTTATTTAGAGAAGGTATAATGCTACTACTGGTTCACGTACTCTTGCTCAAAAAATAAAATTATTCCTCTACCTTTTTTGTTTGCTTAGTTGTTCGATTAAACTGGACATGTCGCTGTTGTATTTACACATCCGGTATTGACGTGGCTTATATGGTGCAAAGCAGGCACCACATCCGTAGGTTTCAAAAAGTGAAAACATGGTGTCTCCGTAAGGCACGGCGACCACTGGGCGCAAGACCACATTGCCGCGATGGCTGCTTGACGACGGCGACCATCGTGAGGTGGTGAAGATAAGTTTGAGGTAGACATAAAAGGAGGGAAAAAAGGAACAGAATTCGAAGGAAATGATCAAACATTGCTTTTCACGAAAGGCATTCACAACACTGGATTTCTCTTTGTAAAATCTTGCACATCCATGTAGAAACCCTGAAAAAACCGGTTGATCTTTTAAAACTTATCTTGTGGTACCAAATGCCATCATATCTAAGAGAATATGGAGACAGAGATGAACACACGAATGACAAGGAGAAAAGGAAGAAACTTGCTCTGTTTTTGCCGCATAAAATACCAGAGTGCATGCACGCATGCGCATACATTGGTCCGAATGCTCGTCTGGTCCTTGCAACAGTGTCAATTTACGACCTGTATCGCTTGAATGCACGACTCTCCTCAGAAGCTTTCCTCAATTTAGGATGGCGCACATATGAGAGAAGCACACATCGGTGTGCTATTTCACGACAAAGAAAGGGCGCCTTCTACAAGGAAATCTCCGGGTTATTGGGAGACCACACCAGTCGAAATTTTGCAGTAACTTAGACCTGGATTTTAGAAGTTGTTGCTTTCTAAGAGAGGCTATGATTACCCAGTTTGTTTCTTTGTTTTTAGGACCGTGTCCTCCTAGGTTGCACCACGTTAAATTTTCGCTCTGCATACTTTTTGTATCTAAACACAAAACAGCATAATCAAAAAGACGAGATTGCCAGCAGAAAGTCCCACAAAAAAGAAACCCTTCATATCTAAAACATCAGCGGAAAGCCCATAATCATTCCAGATATCCAAACTGTAATTTCAATCCCCTTCATAATTACTACCACCCGTAGGCCATCGTGTTTGCCACCTTGGGTGACAAAGGCCACAAAATCTAGCTATAGAACATGTAATGTTAGCGCCCCGCCTGGGCTCTAGGGAGTTGTATATATCATGTGTTCTGTAATCTGAAAGCACTGTGGACCTCTGCATTTGTGGACCGGACAGCATTTCGCTGCCCGTCGAGAAGCTTCAGATTTCCATCGCTCCCTATTGTCAAGCTCACGGACCAGTCAGAACAAGCAAGGGGCCAGCCCCTACACGCCACCTAAACAATTTTGGAGGGAGTCATGTTCTTAGACCATATTCCTACATGCTGGTTTTCCTATCCATGACACGCAAAGAACCCAAGCTTGAAGATTTCATTTTCAAGACCAGTGTTCGATTCTGAAAAAGAGGCTCTGATGCGGTTATGTTGTAAACCAAGTTGCCTTCAAGCGCTCAAACCAGGAAGCAGATGAACAGAGTAATACGTCATGAGAACAAATGACAAGGAGATTATAGATGTGCTTGCTACTTCAAAAATAGTCCACTTCACACGCCTTTCAAAAACTGCACCGTTTTCTCAGACGATTGGAATGGATTAATCCAGGATCAACCATGAAGCAAGGCCTGTCAAACCAAGGTATAGTGAATAAATTCTTATTGAGACAACTGCTACTAAGTTCACATTATGTCACCCATGAAAGTCCTTGTGTACTGGACCTTGATAATGGCAGACTCAGTTCAAGCACCGTCACAGAATGCCGACATTCCACTGGTATATATACATGTCAAATATTTGATTGACAGCCTGGTGTATTATTTGGCAATTGCTCTCAATAGCAATCACTTTCAAAGAACTATATTCTCCGTGGCTCATTTATAGCTTGACCTTAGGTAATTCATGTCCTCCTTTGTTTAGATCTAGTTCAATGAAAGCAAGCGTTGTCCCAAATCAAGTTCCGTTAGGCTATTTTCGGGGCAGTTAATCGTTGGGATTTCTTGGTCATGTCTGCTTTTCCTGTCGAGAGTTCTTGATTTTTAGGCACAGTGAAAATAATAATTCAAATTTTCATTATTCGTCCTTAAGTGAAATTTTGACGTTTATCAATGATGAGAGCATTATACTCTTCACTCACGAACCGTATGTGCGTGTGTATATACAAGTGAAGTAAGATTGACTTTGGTTCCAAAATTTGAAAACGAGCCCCCAGCTTATAGGTTGAGAATAATCATTAACATTCCCTCTCCCGTGCAAAACGAGCTTCACATGTGAAACACTAGACGTGTATATAATCACATTGATTAGACAGACAAGGCAATTTGCTGGTCCCAAAAGATGGAAATCCCACTTCAGTTACAGAACCTGAAAAAGGCTGTTTCCGCAACTCGAGCAAAGCAATAACTTCAACCTGAAATGCCTGTCTAAACGCAATCGAATGTGAAACTACAGAATCAAGAGCGATCAAGACGCTTTCCATATCAAAACCAAGGAATCGAGTTGTAATTTTTCTATTTCGCGTGCATCCTTTAAACAGAAGCAGATCCGCACAATTTCAAGAACACTTTTCTTGTTGTAATGATCACAGGAGCAGAGGAAGAGAAAGATTTAATGAATTGCGTTGGCCCTATCTACCATCCACGGAGCTAACTGTGATGCCATTGGATGACTCGATTTCTTGGCTTTGGTACAAAGAATGAGTATCTATGGAGCCCGTCATCGAGGTTGACATGGCTAGTTTCGGGATGGGAAGATCCACTGTTTCGCTTCCTAATAGTAGCACAACAGAAGGCATGGCCGGTCTATCTACGGTGGAGTCCTGCACGCACAACAGACCGATTTGTATGCACCGCAATACCTCATCCGCAGCGCATGAATCCCCGATACAGGGATCAATAAGCTCAATCCCCTTCCCTTCGTTCCAATGATGCCATGCCTGAAATCGTTGTGCACTTCCGTGAAAAACAGTTCCAATAAAACCTTACATGTAAACAAACGTGTAGCGAGTTCAAATGTATATTGTCCTGGATAAAATCCGTTGATGGCACTATGATTTTAAACATGAATGATACTTTCTAAGCTACAGACAATGCAGAAGTCGAAACCAGACAACCCTAATCAAAGGCAGTTTTTAGCTAAACAATTGAAGCAGATGCATACATCTCCTAAAATGAGAGTTTTGGTGCCTAGTAGCTCGAATAAAGATAAAGATGAACTCACATGGCTGATAAAATTAGAATGTTCTGACGTGCGAAACCCTAAGTTTTTCTTGCCGGTAATGATCTCCAATAACAATATCCCAAAGCTGTACACATCGGATTTGACAGAAAATAAACCTTCCATCGCATATTCTGGAGACATGTAACCACTGCAATTAAATTAGCAGATGAGTCAGTCCACTCCACACTAATCAAACATTTGGAGTCAGATAAGCACATTGGTTTTCTCACTAGGAAGAAATTCAACTTACTATGTGCCAACCACTCGATTGGTACTCGCTTCATTTTCGTTTGTACCGAAAATTCTCGCCATGCCAAAATCTGATATTTTCGGGTTCATTTCTTCGTCCAACAAAATGTTACTGGCTTTTAGGTCACGATGGATAATCCTTAGTCTAGAGTCTCGATGGAGATAGAGGAGGCCTCGTGCTATCCCTTCAATAATCTCGAAACGTTTCTTCCAGTCTAGTTGCGCTTGCATCACTGGATCTGCATTAAATTTCGAAAAGTGAAGAAAAAACATATGAATAAATTTCAAGACAATTCTTTCGTGGAATGCATAAGACCAACTTCAAATCTTTGCCTCAGCTTACCAAAAATAAAACGATCCAAGCTCTTGTTGGGCATGTACTCGTAAACGAGCATCTTATCTTCCCCTTGAACGCAGAATCCAAGGAGTCCCACGAGATTTCTGTGCTGTAATTTTGCAATTAACATAACCTCGTTCTTAAATTCCTCAAGCCCCTGGCTCGACTTCCTTGAAAGCCTCTTAACAGCTATTTCTTGTCCTCCAAAAAGCTTTCCCTGCAGATTCAGAGGGTAGACAATTAAGTATGCATCTATGACATTTCAAAGTCTACAACTGGTGATCCTATAGCTTTACCTTGTATACAGGACCAAATCCTCCCCGTCCGAGCTTGTTTTCTTCAGAAAAGAAGTTTGTCGCAGCTTCGATGGTACTGAAGTTGAACACTGGTATGTCAGCTCCTCCTACTTGCTCATCATCTCTAGCCAGACCATTTCGTCTGGATAATTCAGCGGATAGCTCTTCGTTCTCAACAAAATCGTAAGACAAGGGAAGTTCCTCGTTTTTCCGGTGAAAAAATGAGAATCCTGTATTTAAAGTTCACTCACGTGTAAATAAGAAAATAAGGACCAATAATTATTCACTCCACAGAATAAAATCTCACCTTTCAAATTGTCCTTGAACCTCCGCAACAACCATACTGCTACTACGCCAAGAACAAACGCTCCAACCAAGACAGTAATTATTATGATCAGGTTCGATATTTTGCTCTTTGTTCCTATACATGGACAAGAGAAAGAAATTACGTTATATGGGTAATCAGAATAAAATATCCAAAGTCATTAGCACAGGTAACTTCTGTGACAACAGATGTGTTGTCTATTCATGATATGCTGATGAATAGGAGCTTTTCATGCATAATGTTCTGATACTTCACCTTCACGCGAGAGTTTTTATTCGGGACTGGAAACATCTTATGGTGATCTCCGTTGACAGTGATAAATTTCATTCCTTTCTGACAATACACAAGGCTAGATTCATGTCATTCAGTTACGCTAATTGTTATAATCCTCAACCTTCATTAACTTAATTTTATATGAAATAATCTCAGTGCTTTTTTCGGCTTAGTCACAGAATCGGTGATGGCCTTTATCATGCTAAAGGAGATCACAAGGAATAGGAAACATAACTTACAGAGAAATTCATCAGATTTTCAAATTGCAAAGGGAAATATCGAAAAGAGATCGTACCGAATTCAGAATTGGCGAGACGAATATGGAGGGTCAGTCCACCCTCGTCGAAAAGCTGCACATCTATCAAATCCTCGCTCCACACCATGCATTCAACGCCTATAGCAAATGCATAAGCGTCGCACGAACAATTCTCCAGACACTTCGCCTCACACTCTTCCTTGCTAGTGGCTGAAATAGAATCTGCGAAATCTGGCAACTTCACGCCATCCAATTCCAAAAAGCCGTCCATCCTGCTGCCATCTCCCACTGAAATGCTGCTGTTGTCCCGACACTGTAATTGGGTCTTCCGAGCACAACCCGCGGACCAGTTACCCCTGTTCCATTGATCCGGTGACTTTGGACTGAACCCTTCCATGCAACTACATTTGGGAGAGTCCATTTCATTACATATTGCAAAATTTCCACACTTATTATAGAGGTCACATTCCTTAGCAGGCTGTTTTTGCAGCACAGTCCACTCAGTACTAGTCTCATACCAGCCTAACTGCTCCTCCTTCCCATCACAAAATATACGGAACATCAAGAGATTGGAGCTATTTGACGATGTGTACGTAAAGTACATGCTTCCATTTGCATCGACGTCCGAGAGCTTGAACCCGTATTGAATATTGCCAGTCATATTCTGCACTCCGGTAAAAATCACCCCATTCCAATGCCCGCTCCTCCATTCCCGGCCTGACTGGCCCCAGATCACTATCTGCGGCGGCAACCGGGGATCGACGCCCAAAAAGAAGTCCCCGGAGGAAGGGTCATCCGGTGATTTCCACGACCTAAAGGCACGGTTCTCTCCAGCCGTAGGATTCACCCTGACTCTCATGCCAGGTAAGTACGTGTCTGTCGGCTGTTCGAAGCTTTGCCAATATGGATTGCTACTATCAACATCTTCACTGGCCAAAAGAACAAGATTTCCAGTATCCATCAAAACAGCTGTTGAGTTGGTCGGCACAAAGGATGAATTAATGCCACTAGACCAAACTGTGCGATTATCACCGTCTAAAACTACCAAATTTCCATCACCTGAAACTGTCAAAACTCCTAAGTCATCAGAAACAGGGTTATCTCTGTTTGCAACCCACACGACTGTTTTAACACTGCGGTACCAAATACCAACATATCTACGAGACGAATTCTGAGGGCTAAAGAACCCCAGTTCGAAATTCCCTGAAGAAGAAATTAGAGTCTCGTCCTTACCGACAAACTGCCCTCGCGAGATCGAATTTGCTGCACGAGAACACCAGAACAGGGATGACGACACGAAAAACAAGGAGAGAAGGAAGAAACTTCCTCTGTCTTTGCCGCTGAAGGGCATTCCACCATTGACAAATGCCCCGAGCATAGCTCCAGAGACGGAGAATCAAGGACACGAGTGGAAACTTTTCGGGGTGAGACGGGGGAGTTTCAATGGCCACCTATTTTAGGTGTTGCAGCTCATGACACGAGGTCGACGACTTCTCGGAGACAAAATCAACTCAAAGAAACGTGCCTTGAATTTGAAGTTGAAAATTCTCTTCTACTTCTGCTTTTCGGGTTTTTGAGTTGACCCAACGTGCGGAGAGCCATCGCCAACAAAACTACAGAAGGCATCCGTGAAACCCATGGCGGCGGAGCCGTCGGGCTTTAATTTGTTCAATACCAAGTCGAAGGTAACAGACAAACGACAAGGTTGTGAGAGATTTGTCGTCCATGACTATTCAAAAGTACGGGCGGGTTTCGACCTGAGTACGACGTCACCGAATAGTTGACCAAACTGTTTTCCCCGCAGCAGGCAGCGCGCGGGACCCAGCGAAATGGGAGTTCCATCCTCTTCAAGACGCCGTGTTTGTTCAGGAGTTTGCGGAAGCTTCTCTCCCCGGTCCAAATGTTCTTGTCTGATGCGTGCAACGATGTCAACGTACGGCCTCTATTCATAGACAGCGGGACTCTCCTCGGGAGCTTTATGCAACATATGGCACTGTTTGGTTTAGCATTTGGAATGCTCTTTGGGGCTTTAAAGGGGTTTGGCCAAATGCTGTGATGTTTGGTTCAATTTTTTGGGGACTTTGGGGAGATGCAATTGCATCTCCAAGAGGGGTTGAAAGGGCTTTGGGGAAATGGAGGGGTAGAGATCCATTGGGAAGTTACATTTTGGGAATACAACTTCCGATACTGTTCATCTCTCCGGTGAGAAGCCGATCGGAGGCCGACGACCGCCGACCAAGGGGTCGCGCGCGCCGGCTACCGTCGGCCAAGGGTCGCTCGACCCTGGCGACCGTCGTCGGACCTTAGGCGACGCCCGGGTCACGCAACCCAAGCGGCCGTCGCCTGAATTGCGCGACCCAGGTAGCCGCCTGAGGTTGCGAGACCCCAGGCGACAGTCGCCTGAGGTCGCGTGACCCAGGCAGCCAAATTTGGCCATCCGGCTGCAAGATCTGGCGGTTCGGCCGCCAGATCCGGCGATCCGATGGCCGGACTTCAAAAAAGAAAATATAATTTTTTTTTATTTTTTTAATTTAATAAAAGTCATTTATAAATGTAAATTTTACTAAATGGTATTTTGGCCAAAGTTGTATCTCAATGCAAATTTCACCAAACGATATTTGCATTTCGGAAAACCCCCTTCACTCAAAGATATTTGCATTTTGGCAAATGCATTCCCCAAAAGCCGAACCAAATGAGCCCATAAACTGGAGCACATATATCAGATAAGCATATCAATGTGCTGATTTCACGACGGAGAAATGACCCCTGCGTCTACAAGTTATTTGAATACCCACCGCCACATATGTTGCAGAACTTGCATCTGCATTGTGGAAGTTGTTGCCATCTAAGACACGCTCAAATTACCTAGTATGGTTCTCTGAATTTAGGACCGTTTCCTCCTTTGTTGCACCGACAAAAATTTCGGTTTGCATATACTTCAGCATCTAAACACAAACTCTAATATCAAACCACCCTATGGTTACTACCACCACAGCTTGTCGTATTTGCTACCTTGGGTGATAATGACATAAACTCTATGTGCCAACTATAGGGGCCTAGAATAATTTGAACTCGAGACCTCTTGCTCTGATACAATGTGAGATTTTGTGAAATCGCTACCAACTGTATACTTAAGATCACAAGCTTATGACCCCCGTACCTCGGTGCTCAAGCTCAAAACTTTGAGGGCCAGACTTGGAACCCCTAAGTATCGGATCCTGGACCCCAAAACACGTTACCTAGACCCCTCGAAAGTGAATGGCTACTGGCATTACATTGCTTAAGTCAAGCCACGTGATAGTTTGGTGCGTTAAAGTCTTATTCTTTCTATTACTGAACCAAACAAGCTGTTAGGTCGTCGTCTTTTCTATAGATGCATCTTTTGGGCTTCAAACCATTGGTATTTCTGACGTCAACTTTCTGTGATATTTTTTGGTAGTTGAAGTTTCTTTTTCACTCAAGGTATCGACTGTAACCAATCCATGCTGGAGTTCGAGAAAGATGCAAATGTGGAACCAGTGCTGAGAATATTGAAATCACTTATAAAGTTCCTCTACCAAGCAATTCGGTAGGTGAAGATGACGTCTTCATTAATTCACTAATAGATTATGCACCGCATTGCGTGGTAAATAAGTCTTACTATGCTTCATCTTTCTTATTTCAGTCACATGATATGAGGGACTAAATCCGTTTGTGTCGCGGAAAATGTGACGTTCTTGGAAAATATATTCTAGGAAGTCATTTTCCAAGAAAATTATAATATCTTTCGGTGTTTGGCTGAAACCCGAAAATGAACTACAAATATTTACCACCATTTTGGATTTGATTTTGTTGCATATTATATGTTAAAGTTACTTCCTTGATGAAGTCAAATGGTGTGGCATCGAGTGACTCTCAAGGGGTTGCATCGAAACAAACGCAAGTTGGCCAACTCGTTAGGATTAATGAAAGGGTTATTTAAAATTGGAACAACCATCGCTTGCATTTTGTGCGTGTGAGCCCACTCTTTCTCATTCATTAGATCATGTGATATCCACATAAAGTTCATATTATTCAATGGTTGAGATAAAGTGGACTCACACATCCCGAGTTCATACAAGAATTTGTCCTAAATGCCACCAAGATTCCTAAATTATATCTCATGATGCCAATATCCTAAAAAAAATTATTTTGTCACTTAAAATCATAAACTATGCCCATTGCAATACTAACATTCAAAAATTCTTTGTGCGTCCCAAATAAAGGTGATTAGTTCCAAGGTGAGTAGATCCTAGACTAAGAACCTAAAACCCACCATGCTGGGGTTGGTTTTCAATTTTTGGAATCGAGAACCAAACTTGTTAAACCCGTAACCAGCCTTTTTTATTTCATTTTATTATATAACCAAGACATTATCAATTGCTGCAACTAGCTTTGATCGAGTATACTCAAATTGAGCAAATACAGTTTATCTCAGTGAAACTAAAACAATCACGGCAAAATAGCAACTTCTTCATTTCACAATTGTGAAACGTAAGAAGAAGACCCATTTTGGAGAAAATAGTTGGTCAACAGGAAAGGATTCACGATATGTCAACACAAGACATATCCTCAACTTGGTCTCTCTTGTCTCAACCCTCTCAAGCAATTCCCTTGGTCTCTCTGTTTCTTGACTCTTAACTCCCATCGACTCATAACCTCAACTCTCAACTCCCTTCGAATCAAAGTCGTGCCTTCGGCTGTTCCTCGCAAACACAACTCACAGCCTCGCCTCCCTCTCTCACTCTCAATCACCTCTATTTGCTGTAAATTAGAAATCCTAATTGATGACATTTGCCCCTTTTTAATTTCTTCAATCTATTCACTATTCGAAATTATGAGAGAAAAATGAAGCATTCATTGCACGTGTTTGAGGGAAATTCTATGGGCTGCATTTAAAGTGAAGCTTGTGATTCACAAGCTTCACAAGTTATGAACTTTGTGGTAAATCTTGTTGCGATTGTTGTGTCATTGTAAAGTTGTCTAATTACTGTTTTAGACAAGTTTGTTCCATGTACTTGACTTTGATCTAAAGGCAAGGCAATTAAAGAGTCAGGGAAGATTTTTTCACAAACGACAAAGCAATTAAATAACATGCGTTCTTTTTTGCTTTAAAAAAAAAAAGGAAGCTTTGAAGGAAAGGTCCATGGCTTGCTGGAACAGGCCACTAATCCCATGAAACTCGATCGGATCGGTTCTAATTTTTCAAAGTCGGTCAGTAGTGGGCAATTTCTAGTTTCATAATGGACGATTCTCGATTTCAGGATGGAAAATCATTCACCTTATAACCAATCACCCCTATTTCGATGAGTTTAATTTAGAATTTTTTGTGGTATTTTTTTTTCTTTTCTTATATTAGGTTGTTCCACACGTTCACGATTCTGCTCGAAATTTGACAAAATTTCCAAAAACTATCATAGCCATGCTCTGCATTTCTGGCACGAACCACGAGGGGGACGAGGTCGTCGTTGTTGCATTTGGACCGAAGTGGGTGGCCGGAAAGGATGGGGACACAGCAAAAGAGAGAATAGGAGCCTACTTTGGCACGGTTCTACAACATCCACGACGAAGAGGAACCTTCCCAGGAAAGCAGGACTTTTTTGTTTGACACTTAGAAAAGCATTCTTCTTCTTTCTTTTTTTTCCTGTTAATATGGCATAATTTTCTTATCTTTTAAAAAAATCATGAAAAATATTCCCAGATCACTTCCAATGTCAGTTTCTATATTTGTACAAAAAAATTCAATGTGCTTTGTACATAATAGAAATCAAATTTAAAATGCCCAAAAAAAAGCACCCGCAACATGCTTTGTTTCGGATCGAAACAATGTAAAACTAGACTTTCTTATTTACGTCAAAATCTGAAATAAAAATTGGATTTATAATATTTCAAAGAACTTATCTGTGAATTTACCTGCCAGTGCTACAGCTATTCGTACTTAAAGGAAATTGAAGTGTGCATGCTGTACAATTAAAATATATATAAAGCAAAAAAAAAAGTTTAATCTCTGAGCTAACATAGATAAATATTCTTGTATTTAGGGATATTGATATTGACTAAGGTTAGAGCAACCCACTTCTGCCAAGTTATTGAAATCTCTATTAAATGCATAATAAAAATAAATTCTCTCTGGCAATTAGTATAGAAAACTTCCCACCATATTATCACATCTCTATGTGCTGCTGTAATCAGGTAAAATTGAACAAAAAGAAGAACGTTTCAATATGATCAAGAGAATCTGTCGGAAAATATTTCAGTTACATCACTTAGTAAATCAACTTAATTTGACATATCGATCTTAATTCGAGTACCTAAAGTCACTCTTTAATCTCATTTTCTAACTCACCATCTTCAAGGCCATCTATCTAAACATTAAAGAGGCAGATAACTCTTGGGCCGTGGGCTTCAATTTGGAACCCATTGAGTGATACCCTACTTCATTTATTTTTCCCGGCAAGGGATTTGAAATTTGTAATCTCGCAAATAAATGTTTCGATTACGCTATGAACTTATAGCTTATAAATTACCAACAAAGCCCCCTCATTCCACTTAAACCATTAGTTTATGTTGAAATAGCCCACATAGCTTGATAATTAAATTTTATATGCTTTTCATATACATGTGGTCATCTCCACCAATTAATTTAATATAATATCAGAGTCAGGTTCTACCTCAGTTAGTCAAATTTAACATGTCATTCATTTCCAGCTCGCAAGTGAGAGAATGTGTTGAAATATCGTACATTCATACAAATCAACTAATAAGGTGATGCATAAAATATCAGTGTTCGGGAAACATGGTTCATCTAAATGTTCGAGTACATACATTAGACATTTTTTTGGTTACTTAGAGAAGGTATAATGCTATTGGTGGTTCATGTACTCTCACTCGAAGAACAAAATTATCCCTCTACCTCTTTCGTTTATTCATTATTTCAGTTAAACTGGACATTCTGCGGTTGTATTTACACATACGGTATTGATGTGGCTTATATAATGCAAAGCAGGCACCACGTCACATCGTGAGGTGGTGTTCACACAACTCTTGGATCATAGTTGAAAGCGGCAATTTTTTCAGTGGAGGGCGTGCGAAAGAGAGCGCAACGCGACTGTTCTCGTTCGAGGGTGACATGGGGGTTGGCCTCGCCCGGGCCTCCTCAACCACCGTGAGGTCGTCCTGCAGAAAACGACAGACCTTCTATAATATGAAAATGAGTGCGAGGCAGACGAAAAAGAAAAGAAAGAAACGGAATTCGAAGGAAATGACGGGACATTTTTGCTTTTCACCAAAGGAATTACTTGGAAGAGTTATGCAAGATTCCTGTAAACACACTCGCCTTCCGTTTGATCATCTGAATTTCTAGTCAATATAAAAGTGAATAAAATAGGATATGAAATTTAAGAATTTTGCTAGATCATATTCCCCATTTGGTGAATCATATAACGTATCCTATTATGTTCATTATTTGATATAAACGGTATATTGATATGAATGAACCTAAAAATTACACAAACGGAGATGGTGAAAGTCTCTCACACTGTACTCTTGCCTACTTCATTTTTATTTGCTTACTTTTTGTTATTTTCCTCTCTTTATATTATTATTTTTTTCTTTTTTCTTTTTTTTCCCTTCCATCATTCTCTATTAAAAGATTTATAAATAGTAAACTATACTAATATACCTAGAATACTGTAATACCTAAAATATCTAATAAATATTAAATATAAATATTTGTGTATATATTGAGTTTATATTATAAGATAGAAAGACATTCGAATATAAAAAAAATGAATAAATAAATAGATACGAAATTTAAAATTAAAATATGGCAAGATACTATCTCTTGGGCCCTTAAAGCTCTCTTAGGCAATGACTTCTCTCAGGTGATTGCTAGATTTTCCTTCGCTGTGCTTTGCCATCTTATTTGGAAAACTAGGAATGTCATTCTCTTTCGGGGCAAGACTCTCACTGTGCCTACCGTGAAGGACCACCTACTTAAAGTTGTGAGGGACAAAGCCATCTCCTTTAGCTAGATGATGGATACTCCGAGAAATAGAAGAACTCAACGAATTTGGGGTATTGACTCGGCCCTCTTTGCGGACTAAGTGCTTCGGCCTTTGCTGTTTCGTCGCCTACCAGCGTGTCAAGGTCTCATTGCCTTTTCTTTCGGAGAGCTAGTGTTGTTCTTGGCCATTGGCTCCTTTTGGTTGTTTTCGCTTGTCTGGTTGTATTTTCTTGTAGCTTTTCTTTCTGTTTGGCCTTTTCATGGATGCCGTTTGGCTTCCTGTTGCTACCTTGGTAGCTTTTGGCTTCCTTTTCCTGGCATCCTTCCACTTGACCTGGCTTGTTGCCTAGTTGAGTGTAAGTTTTTTATGCCAATTTCCGAGTTGTATAGTTTGGTTTATATCAATATATTCTTACCTTACCCAAAAAAAAAAAAATATAGATACGAAATTTATTTTTTGTTATGTTAATTTTTTTTATATTAGAATTCAAATATTATTTTAGTTTTATTAATTTAAGAATTTTGTTATTTGAAAAGCAAATTTTGTATTTTCGATTTTAAAAATCATATCTATCTTTATCCTACCTTCTTCACGAGATAATTTTATCCAAATTATATTCCTCTTATATCCAATTTTATCCCTTTTTTAGCAAGCACCAAAACAAATGATAGGATAAATTTTATTTTGACTAGCACACGTAGACATGAGATTCTCTTTGTAAAATCTCGCACATCTTTATAGAAACCCTAAGAAGACTAGATGATCTTTTCTTTTTCTTTTGTCCTCTTTGAGGATTGGCTCTTGCAAGATCATCAGAACTTGCCCTTACTTTCATGGAAACTCTATTGCTATGACCTACTCTTGATTCCATACGATTGCTTCCTCTTTCTAGGAAACCAACAATGACGTGCCTAGGAGACAACTGCACTTGAGCACGAATCTTCTAGGAAAGTGGGCTTCTGGCCATTTGCCTTGAGAATTGCCAAACGATTCTCCGTGGTAGCCTCGGTGCCTGCCTTTGCGTAATTCCAAGAACCGAAACGGAAGGCTCCATTCGGAGGGAGCTCTCGTGTTTGAGAGCTCTCTTCTTTTAGGAAACTTGTCAGGCTGCGAGCGATCTTCCTCTGAAAATAATTGTCTCCGAAGAAAGTTCCTGCTCGGATAGCAGAGAACCAAACGGCATCGTACGTTGGGTTCAATTCCACGATATGTGGTCCTTCAGTGATTGAATTCTTGTCTAGACTCGGAGTCATCATATGACGACGGCCTTCCACATGCATGATCTATTGATTCACGGAATTACCTGCCTCCTCCTAATCTAAAATTTTAGATCTGTTGTTTGTCCCACACAAACCCTAATTGGTTTTTATACCAAACTCGTCCGGCGTGGTCAATTTTACATGAAAAAGAATCGTATTTTAAACCATCAAAAGGTTTGCATAAGAGTCTTTAGATCCGATGCTTCATTAGGCTTGCCAATTAATCAGATCTAATTGATCAAGTTAGTATTGTGTAACGCCAATATTTATCTCTTCCCTAAATTAAACATAGTAATAACACATACCAATGTACTTTGACAATGGAGCAATAACACATATCTAAGAAGTCACTCTATTTCAAATAGAAATTTTTCTATTTCCAAAGTATAAAATAATGACTCTTAACAAGTGCCCTAGGAACACTCTTTACACATTTTCTTTGGGGAAATTGCTCAATCACTCATAAACCTATTGTACAAGTGTCAATTTAGGCTTAAATCATTGTGTGAATTTCAATGGAGTCATTTTGGCTAATTTTCGTTGGTGTGTCACATGGGACAGCTGGCAATGACTTGACCGCTACTACGTCAGCGAAATCTATCAAAAATTGGCTGAAATGACCATATTGGAATTCCGTGCAAAGGTTTATGACAAATTGAATTAACATCCGTACAATAGATTTAGAACTAAATGGATAATTTTTCTCATTTTCCTTTTACACAATCGGATAAACTAAGGAAAAGTACCCAAAAAAAATTAAACCTATTGTATTAATATCAATTTAGTCCTACACATTTTCACATTGGTACCAATTTAGTCTATCTAGTTAATTTAGGCTAGAAATTGCTGACATTAACATCGACTATCTTACATGGCAAGGTCAATGTTGGCGTAGATAATTTTTGAATTTTTAAATAATTTTTTCGATTTTTTATTACTTTTTTAAAAAATTTCCCTTTTTTCATTGTTTTTCATTTTTTTTCCCTCTTTTTTCCTTATCTTCCCTTTGGCCCCTTGCCGATACTCAGCCATGGTCGGCGAACAGCCACAAGCGAGGGCTCAACCCTCTCCTAGGCCATAGGGATCGAGCTCTTACCAAATCCAATGAGAGCGACCCTTGCCTGTGGCCAATCATCGACAATGTCGAGTACCAGCCGTAGGCCAATGGAAAAGAAAAGGAAAAAAAAAATTAGAAAAAGTAATAAAAAATTGAAAAACTATAAAAATTATCCACGTCGATGTCAATTTTGTCACATGGGACAATTTGCATCCACGTCAGCAACTTCCGACCTAAATTAGCCAAGTAAACTTATAAAAAAGGTTTAGAGTTAAATTAATCCAATTAAAAAGTATATAACTAAATTAATACCATTGCGTTAGGTTTATAATGTTTTTGATACTTTTCCCGGATAAATCATCGCCTAGGGAATCTTTAAGCGCGTGTGGATTTCTCTAGTTCTCAATACAACTTCCTTAGTCCACTTTATTTACTCTACATCTGTCGTGCCACTGACGTGGAAGACAGACACAAGAAAAGGATCGTTTGGACACTGCATGCTTTCCAAGAAGGAATCGAGGCTGAGAGATCTTGGTCGTCGTTTGTAATTTTATATTACAACCATCCATAGACCGTCGAGTACCTATGCAAATTAAGAGAGAAGCAAAACGATACGATAAAGTAGAATAAAAATGTCGAGTCATTCATCAGACATGTCGCTGTCCGTAGGATTAAGAGTCGAACTAAGCGCTGACATGATATTAACTTATAATGTTCTTGCTGATGTGGAGTTTTTTTCCCACCATCCGGGACAAAATATTGGGTACGTCTCATGCTTCGGCGTGGCAAACAAGAAGGCGGTAGGAGGACGACACGTGTCCTCGTGTCAGGCGCCATTTTGAAAAAAAATTCAGACTGACTGAGTCTCTTTCTTCGCGCCTCTCTCACTCTACCCTCCCTCTCTCTCTCTCTCCAATATTTTCTCCCCCATCTAGGCCTACATCGACCAAAACAACTTTTGACCAGGTTCCTTGAACTGTTGGAGGAACCTTCCAACTATACAAAAAGAAAGGAAGTGGTTGTCCTTTTTTTTTCTTTTTTGTATATGTTGAGGTTAGTTAAGTTCAGATGTAAATGATATTTAATAGATCCCCTTCTAGATGCTTCGATGAGGATACCTAATCAAATTGAGAATGTAACTCAATGTTTCGACTTGTTTACCTTTTCAAAGAGATTTGACACATCTCATGATCACAATTCCTTTTCTTTTCATCACCCATAAGGAAAATAGGCTCAGGAACCCACCTCACAGTGGAAGCGCCGGTTCGCGCCTTGTCCCCTCATCCGGGAGGGGAAAGGTTCGAAACTCCGCACTCCCATTGCGCCACTTAAGTGGAGTGCCGTGGGAGATGGGCCCCAGTGCTAGTGCTCCCCCTGGTTTGCACCGCTGGCTGCTAGCTGTACGATAATTCCAGGATCATCAGAAAAAATAAATAAATAAAGGGCTAAGGGGTACGAAACTCATATACAGTCCCCATATCCCTACCCTCATTTTACAGTCATTGGATTCGCGCTTCTGCACTCATCCATCGCCTTCGGCATCTACAACAATAATTCGTTTTTGTCATCTTGGCTACCGAAAGCGACAAAGTCCAATTCATTTCCATGGGTCACCTTTGATGACGATAAATTTGTCACCTTCGAACAATGGAGCAAATGCAACAAACTATCCGTGACCGAAAAAAAAAAAAAAAAAAGCTCCCTTCGCCTTTGTGTTGCCTTAGCCCATTTTATGTAGTGATTCATAAGGCTGCACATCTGAAATCGATTAATATCCGAGATTGAGAATAGCATGAAGATAAACGCATCGGTAGACATACTAATTCAAGATTTGATATGTGTAAAATCAAGCGTACGACCAATCTCGTCAATCCTCAATTAAACCATCAATTGCAACCAATTTTTTTGTTTTGGGCATTAATTTATTTTTAATCTGTGACTTAACTAGCAAGCATTTTAGTATCTCGAGTTCACTAACCTAAACAAGCTTTTATCATTAGAAAGAAAATGAATACTGGAGGTTATGCTACCACGATATATGCATTTTTTTTTTTTAGAATATTACAAGGTTTATGGGCCGTATTAATCAATTAAATTATTTAATTTATCTATTTATTTTGCCAACTTTCTATGCCGCGATGAACACTGTCTTTTTTAGTCTCTTTATGTATATTACACACAAGAAGGCGTTTGGAAAAAGGCAGGAGGTTTCCTACTAGTTTGATAAGCATTATTATATACTGTCTTCTTAATAATTCTATTCGACAAGGTCCCATCCAAAACATCACCTCAAATTTTATTAACATGTCTCACTCACGATTCATCATTTCATTACACCAACTCAATGACATAAGTCTGGCAAAGGTCTTTCTCAGATGAAATGATTGACGATTAGACATCCTCCTAACTCAGATGAAAATGATTAAACATTAACAAAAGATTGAAAAATTCATCTAATCAATCCTAAATCTAAATCAATCAATGTCAATTGTAAATTACCAATTTAAATAATTTAGTCATAAATACTTGCGCAGAATTTCAATATAATTCTTCAATCAATTTTTGTAATGAATAGCTAATGTGATGGCCGCCTTATGTGATATAACACCACATCAGTATTTTCTAATGAAAAATAACTGTAATGACTACTTTAGAATTTTGCACAAAAATTTAGGAACAAATTGATAAATACATTTGGGCGGTAAAATTGGAACTGATTAGATAATTTCTTAGAAAATGCCGATGGCAATCTAAAGATAGTATCATAAAGCTAGCATGTAAGTGCTTGTGTTGCTAGATTAATTGTTCATGTGGATCGCAAAATATATATAAGTTTTTTTATCCTGAAATAACTAATATAAATCAAATGTTTTGAATTATTGATCCTCATCGATCTATACTGCTATATAACTCTTAAAAGAAACTACAAAGGCAGAACAATGGTCTTTCCAAAGTCGCAAAACATTTGCCAGCATATTACCTCCAAGACTATGCTTTTGACTCCAGCTTTATTGACTTGGAAAGTTCCTTCCCATAGGAGTACTCATCTAGCTACAGTCAAATTGACTTCACTATAAAATGTTTTTTCTTCTACCATGCGCAATTTCTCTACATTTTATTTATTATTTTTTAAAATCGTATGCAAGGTTGGGATTCTAGGAAATTGACTTCCCTGACAGCTTCATCTGAACCACTTGTGTCCCCTCATGAGGACGCTCACCATGCACGTACTTTCCCATGCAACTTCGAGGAAGTAGACAAACTTCTTCCCGCGAAGCAAACGACCCACAGATGCTGTGTAATCGCTTCCCAGAAAGGATTGGAATCCCAAGAAAGCACCACCTTCCTGACCAGCTTCTCTCTTCCTGTTTCCTGTACCTTCTTTGTCACCAAAGCCAATTTCGATTTCTCACGATCCTTCGAGCAATTTCACCTACAAATCTTAGCCACTTTCCCTCTCCTATATAAACCACCCTCTCCCCACGTATTTCATGCACTCGCACAAAGGACCCTGCTTGGATAAACCGGTGAACTCAAGTGGGTTCGAGCTACTCTCGACAATGGCGTCGCGGAACGGTCTTGTGTTCGAGGACTTCTTCCCCGCAATGGTGGAGAAGCTTGGGGTGGACGGGTTCATGAAGGAGCTGAGCAACGGCTTCAACCTGCTGAGGGACAGCGACAAGGGCGTGATCACCTTCGAGAGCTTGAAGAAGAACTCGGCGCTGCTGGGGCTGGAAGGGATGCGGGACGACGAGCTGAGGTCGATGCTGCGAGAGGGCGACCTGGACGGCGACGGGGCACTGAACGAGAAGGAGTTCTGCGTGCTCATGTTCAGGTTGAGCCCCGAGTTGATGAAGGACTCCGAGGAGCTTTTGGAGGAGGCCGTCGTCGAAAATTATTTGTAGGTCTGGTATTTGTTGATCCGTGAAATTGGATGTCTGAGCTATTCGAGCTGATTGAGGTGTGTAATGTTCGTCGACTCTTGTGGAATTCTATTGGTCGTTTGCTATATCGGTCTACATTTGCTCTTCATATGGTACCTCATTCGACACTGGTCAAGGTCTGCTATTACCCGGCACTAAAACTTTGTTTGTTTCGCATAAAATAAATGATTTGGAAAATATTTTTATAAAAACGATCGTTCGTATCGCTTAAAATAATTAACTAATAAAAATTTCTTGCCCTTGGTCGTTTTTTGTTTTGATAATCTAAGGGCACAACCTCGAGGGGTTCAGCTGCTTAGAAATCCATGGAATTTCTTGAAAGTCTTACGAACCGATTAAGTTCAGGCCCTATGCAGCTAGCTCTAATGACCCATAATAGTTTGTACATAATTGATGAAATTTAAACTTGTAATCTCTGGTTCCTAAACTAAAAATCTCTTGATATCTCTCATCGCATTTTGGAAAAAAATTCTGATTTTTGAAAAATAAAATCAACTTCCTTAAATTTAAGCATAGGTTTTCAGGTAACTATAAAAAGATATTCTCATTTTCCTAAGCAACTTAAATGCCAAAAAATTAAGAATATGTTTTCCGAGCAAAAGATTTTCCACGAAATAAAAAATATATATATAATTCTAAATGAATTTGGCATATCATGTGGCACAATTGTCTTGGAGATCCGCAAGAACATGATGGACCGTGTTTGCTAGTGGACACTTGACTCGGACCAACTAGTGCACCAAGCTCAGCCCATCACTCCCTTTTCATTTAATTCTTTTCAATTCTTCCCATGATTTGAGCCTACCTTGGAAAACATATGGGGCATGGACAAAAGTAATTCTCATCGTCTTATCATCTTCACTTTTCACGCAAACTAAGTTAAATAGCTCATTCAAGACAGATCCGACTGTCAGAGGAACCAGATCGGTCCATAAAACAACTGGCCACCACCTCTTCTTCATTTTCGTTTCCATTAGAAAGATAATTTTGGTTTTTCCATTTTTCATTAATCCCAACATAAAAACTTCATTTGTAGTCCGATAGCTCATTAGGACTAACTACGAAAGCCCATGGTCATGAATATTCTGGAAATTGATTATAAATTCTAGAAATTGAGCCTCATCACGGTCACTAAAAAATCACTTCCTGAGTAGAGTAAGAAGGGTACCTCCTCATTTTTAGTATACTGAAAATTTAAAATCCTTGCCTCCTTTTTGCTCGGCATCTCTTTGGCTACCTCCATGCCGTCTGGCAGCTTCAACAAGAATCTAGACTTTGGGCAGACCATAAAATTACACAATGAGGGTAGAGGAAAGCTCTCCAGGGTGAGAGGGGACGACTCCACTCTCCCTACTCGATGTGTTCCTATTCGAGTCATGTTAGGGCATGTTTGTTAATGTTCTTTTTTTTTTTTGTTTATAAACAAAATTTTCTGTTTTTTTGTTCCGGGGAACAAAAAAAGAACATAAATGCGTTTGTTTGCGTTTTTGTTCCAAATCTATTTTTTTGTTCTCAGGAACACATTTGGAACAAAAACAATAAACAAGAAAAACGAGTTTCTTGTTTCTGAAACAATTTTTAAAAATAACTTTTCTCTCTCCTCTCTTTTCTTTTCTTTTTTTTCTTCTTCTTTTTTCTTTGGCCGGTCGCCAGCTCGGCCGTCAAGGGTCGGCGACCTTGTCGAAGCGTCGCCGGCCCCTGGCAAGGCTCGGCCTCGCCTTGGCTAGGCAAGCTCGAGCTCGCCCAAATCCGGCAAGGCCGAGCCTCGCGCTGGTCGGCGACACTTGGCCTCGCCTTGGCTGGGCGAGCTCGAGCTCGCCCAGATCCGGCGAGGCCGAGCTTGCCTAGCCGCGAGCCTCATCGGATCTGGGTGAGGCCGAGCTCGCCAAGCCTCGCCGAGGGCCGGCGAGCCTTGCCGTGGCTAAGCGAGGCCACAAGCCCTCGTCCGCCATGGCCGACGCCGATGACCGGCCACAATAAAGAAAAATGAAAAATGAAAAAAATGAAAAATAAAATAAAAATATTACAAAATTAAAAGAAACAAAAAAAGAACACAAATTTACCAAACATGTTTCTGTTCTTTTTTTATTCCAGGAACAAGTTTATCAAACGCGTTATTTTGTTCAAAAACTGTTCCCTGGAACAGAAATGGTTTTTTCTATTTTTGTTTCTAGAACAAAAAAAGAACAGAAATACAAACAAACGCACTCTTATTGGGACGATCACTCCTTACTATCGCCTAATCGTTACAAATCACGCATCTATTAGAGAAGATTATCCAAAAAGTCATAAACCTATTATATTATTTTTATTCAATTCAGTCATGAACTTTTTAATTATATCAATTGAGTCGTAAACATTTTCGCATTTTGCCAATTGAGTCCATTCAGCTAATTTTAGCCAAAAATTGCTAACATGGACAATGGTTGTCTTATGTGATACAGTCGACACTAACGTAAAAAAATCTTGAAAATATTTTAATATATTTTTTAAATTGTTATCAATTTTTTTTTCTTTCTCCCTCTTTTTTTTTCTTCCCTTCTGACTATCGGGCCTTGATAATCAGCCAAAGGCGAGTGCCAACGAGATCAATCTCACCAGTGGTTGGGCAAGGTTTGCTCTCGCCAAATATGGCGAGGGCAGGGTGAGGGCCTCCCCAGCGACAGTAAAGGTGAGCCTTGCCAAATCCACGAGGTCTAACCTCACCGGTGGCTGGGCAAGTTTCAATAAAAAATTTATGCTCATGTCGACTTTCATTACCACAAATCTAAGCTTAATTAGTGTCTTT
The DNA here is from genome assembly GCA_007663325.1 of Eucalyptus pauciflora. NCBI lineage: Eukaryota > Viridiplantae > Streptophyta > Magnoliopsida > Myrtales > Myrtaceae > Eucalyptus > Eucalyptus pauciflora. Next base: position 898,207 of record VMYD01000040.1, read on the forward strand.
CTGAAGCGGTGACTCCCCATTTTATCCAAATTTCTATATCCATCCGTCCTCATTTTCACGTCATGCTGCCATCAACTCGCATCACCGAGCAACATTCAAAGTGTTCTTGTCCGAGCCCTCTTATCACGAAAGTCACTCCTCACTATCGTCTAATCGAGTAGAGACCAGTCGCGAACCGTGCATTTGTCAAAAAGGGTCCTACCCTAAAACCATTTGTAATGACCGGCTCATTCCACGTGAGTCAACTCCTCAAAATAAACAGTCTAACTAGCCACACAAGTCGATGACCTCACTCAATAAGACCTCTCGCAATCGACGTAAGACTTGAGACGCGGTACTAATTAATGCTACGTACGACGTTTGTTGGGGCCTTATGTCTGGTGGGGATGGAACAATGATATCTGCCATCTAGAGGGAATAAATAAACGCGTCAGCAAAATGACATTGATTGAACAACTCGCAGACATGTTCAATGCTCCAAAGCAGAAGGAACAAGAAGTCTCCCATGTTGACCCGCCTGGAGATTTTTCAAATGATGAGAAGCCATGGAAGAAGGAAAAAGATTGCTTGGTTAAGTATGAACCACTCATATTGTAGCCAACAGACTCACTCGACTCAATACCATCGGACTGCCACTGGTTTTAGCTGCACCTAGTTTTGCAAGAGTGCACATTGAATGCGGTGAGAGGACCCATGCCCTACACTTCTTGCTCTTCATGAATAGTCATATGGTCTCTCCCTTTTCTAGGGTTTCATCTCGTCAACGTGGGACATGACGCGAAGGGGAAGGATCAAGGGAGAGATTGATCTTCTGTGTGTTTGAAGATTTGGATTAAGTTCATCTAGAACAAGATCAATATATGTTGATCAACTGACCTCGATTATAGGATATGAATCGACATTTGGCCCCCCGTGTCTTGTCAAATGTGTACCAAGTGCGATCAAACCTTCTCAATCATAGTGAAAATATTCAATTTGTGGGATTTCCTCTGTCATTAGAATAGAGTTGACTTCTTCGAAAGACTAAGAGCCCGTTTGGTTCAGTTTTGAGGAAATGCCTTTAGTCAAATGCAAATACCTTTGGGGTAAATGGATTTTCGGGAATGCTTGAACGTTTGGCAAATTATAATTTAAAGGGCATTGGAAAGTGGCTTTGGTGTAAATACCGTTGGGTAAACCCAACATTTGCAAATGGCTTTTATTATTTTAAAACAAAAACAAAATTCGATGAAACTCCGTCGCTGATCAACGGCGGGCCAACCACCAGCGACCAGATCTGGCCGCTAGCGAGGCTGGCCGAGGTTGCATGAACCAAGATCTGGCCGCCGGCGAGGCTGCCTAAGGTCGCGCGACCTCAGACGACGTCGCCTGGGCCTCGCCAACGGCCAGATTTGGGCTTGCGCGACCTCAGGCAATGCTAACCCAGGCAACGCCTGCCTAGGTCACGCGTGTTGGAAATTTCCTATAATATGGGCTTACATTAATTAATTGATTTTCTATTTTAAATAATCGGGTTAATGGATATTCTAATATTTGTTGAACCCTACAGTGATCTGATTAAATAGGGTATTGGCATCTATTAATAACGGGCCTAGTTGAGCAGTAAAGTGTAGGTAATTGTGTTTAACTGAAGCCCGTAATGGGAAGGGCCCAGTTGACACGCTATTGATTAGGGTTTGCTAGGTCCCCTCTCTAGCCTATAAAAGGATAGGTTATACCTATCAGTTGCTTTAATCACATTGAAAGCTGCTATACCGAAATAGGTCATAGAGAGGAAGATCTGGCATTCCAATAGATCCCTGATTATCAGAGTGATCTATTTTCTTCAAATAAAGCAATGGCTCAAACAGGTACGCTTTAATTCTGATGTGTTTATTAATAGCGGTGTTTTACAATCATATATGGATCCGTTTTTTTTCTTGATTGATTAATTATATATATGAATAAATTTTCTACAACGCGGACCTAGATCTGGCCGCCGATGAGGCCCAAGCGACGCCGCCTGAGGTCGCGTGACCTCAAGCAGCCTCGCCAATAGCCAGATCTAGCCGCCAGCGGTTGGGGTATGGGGAAGATGTAGGGAAAATGCTCGGTAAAGAAAAAAAAAACAAAGAGAGAAGTCAACAAATGAACGGTAGAGGTGAACTCGTATTTCAAATATCATCATTTAGCCAAGGACCCCTTCAAATGCTAAACTAAACACCAATTTTTTTTTTCCAAAAGGTTTTCGAGGCTGAAAGCCCATTGGGAATGCTGAACCAAATGGGGCATAAACCCTCTAGAGGATTAGATTTTACGTCAAGGAAATCCTTTAGACTACATGATATCAATATGGATAAGATATTACCTTTTTTAAGCCTACGTGATCTCAATTTGCACAAGATATTTACCCTTTTAAGAAAGAAGATTGGACCCCCATTAGAATTGTACCTGGTCAACCAAATTGCTCTTGGCCCTTTTCGCATGCTAATTGTCCTCAAGCCTAATCAATTTTATAGTTCAAAATAGATGTAAACAAAAGAAAGAAATAAATTATTTAGAAGCATGCGATATGAGACATATCCAATCATCATCAGACAATTCCCAGTCGAGAAAGGAGTAGACAGGAGGCATGGCGGCTTGCGAATTGATTTGACTTTCATGGTGGGCTTCATCTCCAGCCACAATTAAACGACCTATATTTTTTATTTTACATAACAATACCACAATTCCGTCTTGATTCATGCGGCTACTATGGTAACAGCTGGTGTTTTCATGATTGCAAGGTGCTCCCCTTTATGTTGTGGAAAGTAACAAGGGCACCATTTATTTTTTAATTTTTCCATTCTGAAATCAAAATATCACACACGTTTATTTCGTGGAAATTAAATAATTAAAAAAATATTTTTCAAAATATATTCGCTTAGAAATATTTAAATGTAAATTATTATTAAAAATATTTTTCATTACTAAATTATTTCGAGCAATACAGAAGATCATTTATCGGAAAATATTTTCTATAAAAAAATGAAATTTAAATTTATTTTCTATCCAATAATTTTTTTTTTGAAAAAAAGGGTTCACTCTAAAATTAAGAAATTTCGCTGTTAATTATTATTCACTAATTTTTTTAATCAGCTCATTGAAATAAAACGGGAGACCTCATTCTTATCAAGATCATAGTCATTTTCTAAGCATTTAATAAATCTCTTCTCATCTTTCCCAACGATTGAATAATTATATCGAGATAAAAAGGCAAATGACTCAAGAATATTTCGGATGAAGTAAAAACAACCACGTTTATCACATGAGACATCGAACTTGAGAAAATATTAACTTTATTAGACAAACTACAAAAAGAAAAAAGCTGATATTGTATTTATGTCTAGGGAAACATTTTAAATACCCAATTGGTGTATTCTTTTGTTAAGAAAGCAGATCAAATTTTATTCCAAAAAAGAATTGTCACTTTCTCTTCAAATTGGTAGAGAGAGAGAGAGAGAGAGAGAGTCTATATATAATTGTATATAGCTTTTCTCTTCTCCGGCAAAACTTTAGCAGGCAAGATCATAGTCAAGTCATCGAAACTGAAAACGAGCGAGCAAGAGAGAGAGAGCGAGACAGAGATGAAGGCGAAGAAGCCATGCGAGCTCTGCAACAACCTCGCGGCCATGTACTGCGCTTCGGACGGAGCGAACCTGTGCTGGGACTGCGACTCCAGCGTCCACGGCGCCAACTTCCTGGTCGCCAAGCACTCCAGGAACCTCCTCTGCCGCTCCTGCCAGGGCCCCACGCCGTGGAACGCCTCGGGGCCGAGGCTCCCTCCCACAGTCTCCGTGTGCGAGAAGTGCGTCGGCTGCAGGGATTGCGGCGGTCGTGGGGATTCTACCCGGTCGAGTTGCAGAGAAGAAGGGGGAGGCGACGGCAAGCGCGATGGAGACAGAGACAAAGGCACGGCGGACGGCGACGGCGAGCAGGATGATCAGGTGGTTCCTGGCAGTTCATCTCCGGCGGCAGCACCGCCGGTGGTCATTAGCCCTTCGTCGAGCAAAGATTCTAGCGCTTCGGGCTCGAGCAGGACGGCGATTTTAGGGAAGAGATCGCGGGAGGAGCCAGAGCTCTGTTCTGCGCGGTAAGAACATTACATTTTCCATGTCGTGTTTGAGCCATGTTCTCTTACGACCCTGAATCTTGATTGATATACACAAAATCATTCTTGACGACGTTCATTACCTTACAAATTTCAGGGCTCGACCTCGAATTGGAAGAAATACAGGGTGCTCATCAAATGAGCCAGAGCCAGAGACAGACACAGACACAGAAACAGAGACAGACAGAAGCGCTCTTTAGTGAAAGACCAGATCATGAAGAAACAGTTTCAAGAGTAGACAGCACAAGCCCACCATTTTGTGGCCAGATGTCTAGGATGAACTTTCTGTACTGCCCCTTGAGCTGTCGAATTCGTTCATTGTTCTTGCTTGCTGTTGACCTTTCTTCTCTAACTAAAAGCAGATTTGAAAACGTTGCAGCGTTGTTGATTGACCAGCTCAGCTGATCATGTTGTTGCTAGACATATTTTTCCTGGTACTTTGCATTAGAATCTTCGCATTTGTTCTTGCATTTCCTCTGTTTTACCTTCGAGATTAGGTTTAGGGGCACTCCGACGATCGAAAAAGGATGCGAGAAAGGATTATCATACTCGATGAGCGGCGATTAATCAGGTGCTCGGGAACGTTCCGCAGATCCCCTCCGTTGAAAACGCAGAGTAAAAGCAGGTTTGCTCCTTCCTTCTTGGGAGCTTCAATCGTCACCAAAAACCAATTTGTCCTCAGGGGACCCCACAACCGAACGAAAGCAGCCATGCTTTGGACTCCATATGTTCGTTTCGAGTGGGTTGAGACAATGACAAACTGCTGGATTTGGACAAGAGCAACTTGGTGCGCAACGTCACTGTGACCCAATTCATTGTACAGTCTTGTGGTCCACAAGCTTCGGTTTGTTTCTAGGCAATATGTGCACTACACTAGACTTCCCATGGCAGGAAGAAAGGTGTCCACAAATGGAATGGCCCCCTCCAAACGGTAGGATTTTCCCAGAAGTTGGGGGCTGATCGGAAAATCCATCACATCACATAGTGTCCCACTCCCAATGGAGTAATAGAGACAGAAAACCAGTCATATCTATCATTCATTAAATATAAATAATCCCTTCGACTAGGGATATCAACCGTTCGATTCAATTTAGGCTTTCAAAAAATCCGAAAAAGTCCGAACTGAATAGATAGGATAAATAGCTAAACCAAATTGACACCCAGTCCACTTCGATTCAATTTTTCGCTTTTCACTTTTTTGCCCTGCTTATTAGAATCGAATTATGAAGAGTGAGAAAGAATAGAGATTTTAAGTCGGGCATTCAGTTTTTGTTGAAAACTTCAATTCGGCTTGATTAACCAAATTAAACGAAATCACAATCTCCGAAATATTAGTTTGGGTTTTGATTTGGTTCTAACACCCCAACCTCCAACGAGAAGAACAAGTGTAGTCTTTGAATTTTCATTTATGAAAAAGATTGTATTGAGCATCGTATGAAAAGGGTCATTAACTCCTTCCTAGACCAGATTAGACACCACGGCATAATGCAACAAGATAACTAAATGAACCCAAAATTGTTTTAAACTTTGGAAGAATTCATGAAGTTACAATTTGGAATGAATATTGAATTAGGGGTGCATGACAAACCAAAATTTCTGTTCCAGAAATAATTTTTCTATTCCAGACTTATTTTTGAATCGAAATCCGTTTGATAAAATTATTTCATTTTTCTATTTTTGAAATAGATTTTTGTTCTAGAAACATATTTGGAATAGAAATCAGAAATAAAAATTTTCTACTTTTCAATGAGAAATAAAAATTATTCTCATCATTCATCCTTACTACGAATCGATCGTCCAACCACCATCCGCCGGTCGCTGCCGCCCCAATCACCACCGTTTGAAATTGAGAAATTTTGTGTCATTATCAAACGAATTTGAGTAGAAATTTTGTATCGTTATCAAACGGGTATTTTTGCTTAGAAACTCGTCTAGAAATAGAAATAAAAAAAATCTATTTCTCTTCCAAAATCAATTTCTAGCTAGAATAGTTATCATTCGCGCCCTTAATGACTACTGCATGACCATGTTTCAAAAAAATCTATTTAGTGTTTACTCGAGATTTCTTAACCTTTGGAAATTAAGGTGAAGAGGCAAAAGGGTTCGAGGCTTTTCAGCATTATTACCTCGAGATGTTGAAAAGAAAACCGCAACTGTGCTTAGAAACGCAAAGAATCTCAAATTTACCAAAAACAATCTGCTTCAAAGCTGCATAAGTGAAAATATAAACAGACAGACAAAAGGTGGAGGAATCAGACTCAGCGATAACAGCATTTACACAACACGTCCAGCCTAAAACTCACGACTCTTCAACGGTTGAAGCATTGCAGCAACCTCTGCTCAAGCGGCCTTGTCCATCTCTGCAAAATATTGTCATCAGTTATTCTCATTCGTTTTGCGGAAAACATGATAAATGATGATATCAACCTCAACCATGTTACATAAGACGTTTCTAAGGCTTAAAGCTTGCTAAGAAGATACATCCCATATCACCTATGATGCCAGACATATGAACTCGAACGATGTACGAGTAGAACCTTCGAGAAGGATCAAAACTAAACTACACAAGAATGCTTCCCACATACAGTATTCATGCCCCTGAAGGTAATAAAATGAAAAATGAAAACATTCTCCCCATAAAAAAAATCCTGCCAAGGATTTATAACATATCAAAGACTCCATTGGCTAGAATGGAAATTTCCTCTTCCATCAAGCCATTGGTACTCCACTTATGCCCCAAGTGATGATCATACAGCCAGGGATACCGTCACAGCCTTTTTCTCTCATCTTTTCCCTTTACCCGTTCTTCTCTTTGCTTACATTTCAGAAAATGGTGGATCCCCAAGACTAATCTAATTTGAAAGCCATCCAAAATAATCTAAAGATGGGATAATGATTGCGGTAAAATCCAATGCTGCCAACATGTTACATAAAGATTACAAGACATAAAACAATGTTGTATTGTGCTTTCCACAAATTTATGAAGTGTTCCAACCTTCTCACATGCACGAATCATGTATACCTAGAGCATTGCGAAATGCCACTAAATCATGTTTCAGTCTCAGATTGATCACCGAAATGAAACAATTTTTGCACTTCACAGCAAGACGGGTTGGAAAGATTGCCACTCAATTCAGTTTCATGCACTCGCCGATAGGTAAGAGTATGGTCAATATTCAATATAAACCTAAATACATAATAGATCAAATAAAAACGAACTTTCAATTTTGCCTGGCCCATTTGCAATACATAGAACACACAACTTGTCACAAAACAAGTATTTACCTGCTCCTCTAATATTGCTAACAAATCAACAGTAACACTGATCCAAATCCAAATTGTAACAGATGATCCATGCAACAGGTAGAAAAGTTCGATGAACCTTCTATAACTTAAATCATATATGTTTCCATGTGCGTGCATATGCAGTCCACAAGCAAGCAAGAAGGTCAACAAGATTTGAATTGGCAATTCTCAAAACAATAAAATTATTGAAAGATTTGTCAAGGTCACACCCCGTCCATCTAGAGTTCTAGAAAACAGTTCTTTCCATTTATGTCAATGCTCAACATGTCGCCTGCTTTATGCAGTAGCAGATGAGCAAAGGTGCTAGTCAACATGCCAAAGTAAAAATGTATTCAAAGCACCATGATGAACCAATTTTCAGTTTCTAACATCTTATCTAAGCACCAACAGTTGTCCAACAGCATAACCAACATATGTGACACACCTGTTCCAAATTCCCTTTAAAACCATATTCCATTTTCAATGTTTAAGAGATCACACTACTTAAATAGACCCTAAGGGTGGGTAGGGATAGAAAGTTTACTAGGAGCTTGCTGGCAGGAGTAAAAAGTTTCCTAGAGGAAACTGTTGGATGGTTGACACTTAAAAAAAAAATAAAAAAATCCCTACTTATGGGAAGGTTAAAGAGTATGCACTTCACATTCCATTTGTCACTGTTTGTCCTATGATAACCCATCATCTTCATTCACATAGCAACGGCAGTGATCACTAAACACAATGGCTGAAAAAGACACATCTTCAACAACCACCACATCAACAGTTATCAAGGTTTGGACAATGCCACCAGGCCTATAATGTAGCAGTGACCACAAAACAAACCAAATAATGATTCTCAGATCATCCAGAAAGCCTCAGAGTCTTCGGTCAATTTCAATCCCTCATAAGACCGTGTGATGTTAACTATTACAGACTGTCAGAATGCAAAATACACATTTCTCGCAACTGAAGTCAGCTTGAAATTTCCTTTCATGTTTTTAACTGAAACATCCTGCTGACAAGATTTATGACCTCAAACACTCACCCTAAACAGGATCCACCATATACAGTTAGTTAGGTATTTGACAAATAAGAGGATTTTACATGCCAAAAATGAAAAAAGTAGACAGATAAATCTTCACTCGTCCACCCTTTTGCTAAAATACACATTCTTTAGACAAATATGAATGTTATTAGCAATAACAAGAAACAGAGAATACAACAGGAATCCCTTGAATTAGACAACTGAACAAAAATCCTAGTGATAAGCAATCATTCAATGTTCACTCTAACTAAGCTTGCAAATCAAGTCATCTTCCAAGTCTATTTGGAATTTGTCAGGGCAACTAAAAGTGATTGCAATGTCAGTTGCTAATTATGGCAAGGGGAAGACAGACTTGAAAGGCTCTAGTAAGTACAAGTCAAGTTATGGCAGGGAGTCAGAGTTAAACGGATGAGAGGAAGGCTAAAAGAGACATAAAAAACACATGGAGAAAGACCCAAAGTACCTGAATACTAGGAGGGTTTGGTTCAGGACAAAGCACAATGGCATAAGATCATTAGACAACCATGTAGTTGATACCTCCTAGTGGAAAAACGCTCGAGTGTTGATAATGCTCTTGGTACTACGAATACAAACTCAAAAGATTGATATACTTTGCTTCTTTTCATTGTTATGATGAGAAGGTTACAATAACTCGAGCTCATATATTGTAATACTATGTTAACATTCTAATTTCCAAATCTTAAGTCGACAAAATGGGAGTTACTTCAGTGATCAGACTTTCCTTTATTGATCATGTCAAATTCAGGTATACATCCATGAGTCTAAAAGGATTAAAGGACAATTAGCTTTTTGAACGTGAAAAGCAAGGAGAGTGTGATCATAAAACTTTTCTTAATGAATGAATTGATTATAGGTCTAAGTCCACAACCTCATCTGTTCATTGGCTTCATATAAGAAGATGAAATTCTATTACTCCAAAACCGACAGCCTGACAAGAACAGTTTGATTATGCATACGGGAAGGAAGGAAGCCCCCATTTTCAACTGCACTTGCCTTAAGATACAATTATCACCAAACTTCATTACTTTACAAAAGTAATGGAATCACAGAACAAAGACAACAGAAGACAGTGAAACAGCTTTTTGGAGCCAAAAATGAAACTTCAACAGCAAAAGGTCCAAAATATAAAAGGAAGATGTCTTCTCTTATCTTGATCACAATTATAAAAGAAAATCTATCAAAGGTCATAATCCCCTCGTCTGTATGGAATCCTTGAGCAGCTAAATGTAAAAAGAAGTCAAGGTATTAGCATAAACAGTACCAACTCTGTCCTCTTTCCCCTTGTTTTCTCCATTTAGTATTTTTGTTGGACCACAAGATTCAATTCAATGATCCTTGACTTCAAGAATCAATGGACACTTGGTGGAACTAAGCATTACAGCTAAATGTAACATAAGATGGCCACTTTAGCTTTAATGCCATTTGGTCAAAAGCTACATGTAGCCAAATATTACATTATCCCAGTATATTCGACAGACTATATACAACAGTGAAATGACTGTTTGAAAGTAAAAGTTAGACCGATCTGGAGTTTCCAGTCGTCCTCTTCTACTTTTGAGCTTATTTCTGGGAAAGCCTCAAACATACATGTCAAGGATGGAGAAATGTAACGTACGTCATCCCAGTATATCCAACAGACCACATACAACAGTGAAATGACTTTTTGGAAGTAAAAGTTAAACCGATCCAGAGTTTCCAGTTGTCATCTTCTACTTTCAGCTTATTTTCTGGGAAAGCCTCAAACACACGGGTCAAGTATGGAGAAAATGATACAACTCTATCATCATCTCCCTGAAGGCCTTTAACAGCACCACAAAATAAAAGAAGTTATCAACAACTTGCAATCTACTCCACGAGCTTCAATTGATCGGTGCAAATTTCAAGTTTCAGTGAAAATATTTGAGAAGTTTACCAAAAGTTCACATGCCATTATTAGTATATTATTATCTGCAAATCTTTTCTGGCCACATTGTATATGCAAGCGCTAACCAGAGCATACTTTCACTCAGCAGTTTCAGCTAGATCTCTGTTTCTGCACAATTCCACGCAGATGGTCCTAGACCTTCCTGCCTAATAACATGCAGCTAGTTACATCTCTGGTGATTACATACATGGTACATCTCAATGTTTTCATTGCAGTTTATGCTCTATATGCAGAACACGCCAGCAGAAATGACAATCTAGACAGCGATGATGATCTCCTATGTCCTTTCAACACCAGTGAATTACTACTTCGTAAATTTAAGGAAGCAATCAGCTCATTATTGCTACAGAATTTCGACATTGTGCAGATATTCATCTTTCAGCAAGTGTCGTGGCTAATCATCGTTACAGAAGAAACAAAAAGGCAAAACTTAAGTAGATCCCCTCAAGCTCAAATTTTTCACATGCCAATTATCAACTAGACTGCCTCAAGCCCAAAATTTGCACATGGCAGCGATCAACCCTTCCCTCACCGATCTGTCGCATTCCAAAACAAAAGAATAACTTTGGCATTTTAATTCCAGCAACAACAAAATTGGTAGCTAATACAAAAGAGGAAGTTTATATAGTACCGGTAAAATCAGTCATCAGATAACAAGCAGACATTCGTGAATAATGACATTTCAAAAGAAACTACACATACCAGAGACATTAATAACACTTCTTAAACAAGAATGAGAGAACCACCAAACAAGATGATCTTCCAAACCCAGTAAAACAATCTTTAAACAATGCCACTTAAGAAAGACAAACATACCACTCTGCTTATCACATGCATCATGATACTCCGGCTCCTCCTCGGGCACCGCCAGGCTCGCCCTGCACCGACTGCCCCGAGACGCTGGGCTGCCCATCTTATTGCCGCCACCGCCATTCTTGTCGTTGTCCCTGACAACAATCACAGGGCAAACACAGTGATGCACGCAGTAATCGCTCACGCTCCCGAGCCTCCCCTTGGCGTTCTTCCGCGCCGCCGCGCCGAACCCGCGGCTCCCCAGCACGACGGCGCTCAGGCCGAGCCGCTCCACCTCCAGGCACAGCCTCTCCTTCATGTCGTGGTCCTTCACTATGTGGATCTTGAAGGGCACCTGCGCGTCCACCAGGGGCTGCGCCAGATCGTTGGCCTTGGCCGTCGTGAAGGCGTCGAACTCGTCCTCGAGCTTCCGCTTCTGGCACTCCTCCCCCGCCTCCCCGCCGCCGCCGCCAGCCCCGCCAGTGCCGTCGCAGACGGATTGGTCGATGGAGCCCCAGTCTGCGCCGTAGAGGACGTCGGTGGGGCTGACGTGGACGAGGATGACGGCGTCCCCGGGGCGGAGGTAGTTCTGGACGGCCCACCGGACGGCGTAGGCGCTCTCGTCGCTGAGGTCGACGGCGATGCCGATCTTGCGCTGGGCCCCGGCGGTCGGCGTCCCCGGCGGAGGGTAGCGCGGGGACGGCGGCTGGATCATGACGGCGGCGTCCGACGATGACGGGTGCTGCTTCCTCGGGGTGCTCATGGTGGCTGGTCCGTTTCTTGATCAGTTTCTTGATTTTCTTGTTGCTTCGTAAAGTTTCGATTTTTCTTTTAACTCGTTTCCGTTCGGTTTTCTCTTCTTTGATGTTTTCGCGTAACTGGCGTTAAGGGAAGAGAGAGAGAGAGAGAGAGAGAGGTTGGTATTATGGCGTGTGACCGGGTCGGGACGAGGACGAAAGCGAAGGATCGGATAGCGTCGAACATGACATTTGATGCCATTACACGTGCCCGAACGATGCTCCGGAGGTCAACCGCAACCGGCTCCAGCTCGACCGAGCTTATCCTTGACCCGGGAGGCATTGAGAATCGGACCGAGCCGGGTCCGAGACGGTCGGACCCTAGCCGAAGCCAGGCTCACGACGTTCGGACCGAGCCGGGTTCGAGTCAGCTAGTTGTGTTTGGAATTGCTTCGTTTATAAGCAAAGGTTTTACATTGACGTGTTCAGATACTTTGGTATAGAAAATGACACTTTAACAGTCGTGCGAGCTCATTTTGCCGGAGATTGAGGTGACGTCTCCATCACATGTTTCTTTAGAATTAATCGATTCGTATCGGTGCATCACATGTTTCTCTAGAGTTAATCCATTCGCATCGGTTCAAGCTACACTTCCGATTGCACATTTTTGTTACACTAACATTAATCAAGATTTGAGTTACGACCCGGGTTTTGATCAGGCTTCACTTTCGAAAGAAACATTCAGAAAGTGTCATCCAAATTTCAATTGCAGAAACCCATCTCATCACCACGATGATATAACAGGCAAAATACGTGAAAACAACTGGCAAAATGCAGGTCCAGAGCCAACGTAGAAAGTACTCTTCCGTCATAGGTTCCCTCGAAAAGGACCAAGATATGCTAATGCACGGCTGAGTGCCCGAGCTCAACTATCATGACAAGCCTAACCGAATATTCTTCGGCAACAACCCCACTCAAGTAAACAATGATAACTATTGAAAAGAACAGAGGCACAGCTCAGCATCCTCTACAACTTTCCAAACAGGCATTTGTCCCAACACGCATTCCTTGATATTGTTTTCTAGAAGACATTCAGACACCGATCTAGTATGCACTGTTGAACACATAGCAAAGATTAAGTATCAGCATATTGAACACGAAGTTCTTCCAACAGTATCGACGCACCCCACATATTAAGGTATCCTCAACAGATCCGAGTATATGATGTGATCTGGTGTTTTTACTTGAGACCTATAGGTAACTTCTGAAATGTCCCCCACAATCGAGTACCTCCAGGGCATCGAAAATTTTAAGAGACCGACATGATAAGAAGACCGCTAAGTAAAAGATCAGGAGCTTCAGGATTTTAAGCAACGCATACAAGCCAAAAAGGGCAAACTAGGATGTAAGCAGACAAGCTAATTAACTCGAGATCTTTCAACACATGGTGTATAAGACATCACTAAGCAGTGGCATGTACAAGCTCGCAGCAGAAAAGATCTCTGCATGGTGACTCAAGACTTCCACATAGCCATCAAGCAAAAAGTAACTGCGAATTTACTAACAGAACCAAAATCTTAATCTCAAAAAAGAACACTCCAATCCATCATAACATATATAAGGGGAAGAAAAGGAACTGTCATCAAGGACATGTCGATCCGAAAGAAGAAAGATGCTAGATGGAATAAGTAAAGACCAGTTCTTTTCCCAAAAAGAAATTTTGAAGCTCCTCAACTCGTAGCAGCTAATGGAAAATTGGATCTAAACATTTCTCAATCACCCTTTCTCCTAAAAGAGCAACCCTCTGTGAGCCTAGCACGCCCACCGGTTGGCTGGCACAAGACCGTCTGGCAGTTGCCGCAAACCACCACGGTTTGAGAGTGGCTGAAAACAGTCGTTCTGCATTTAAACACATTGTCCCCACAAGTTAAACATCAACTCACAGCACGACCAAAACCAACTTTCACATATCAAAAATTGCAAAAATACTCACATGTTGAAGCATCCCTGGCACTTCACATCCTGAAACCCAAAACGCAAAAGTAAGTTAATTACACAATTCTGCACTACCTTTCTAAATACGTGTTCGACGCTAAAAGAAAGAAAGACTGCAGACAATGACCCCTCCCCAAATGCTAATCAGATGGTAAGTTCATAATTCTAAAAAATCGAAACTTTCCGACAGCCAACACACGTTCATATCCTTATCAAAGACCAAATCATTAACTACAACAATTTAACAAACGCAACCCAAATAAGTAATAAGACCGGTACGTGCCGACGTACCATGAAGAAGGAGTTGGGCGATTGAACAAGACGCTTGAGCTTGTGCTTCCTCTTCTCGAGCTCCGCCGGCGGGTTCAGCAAATCGATATCATTCTGGAGAACCTATTCCCAAACGAAATCAACCAATCAGCTAAAAAAGATCAGCCAAGAATCTCTCCCCCGAAGGAAAGACACCCCTCAATCTCACTTGCCACAGCTTACTAACCTAAACAGGACACGACCCAGAATTCAACTAGCTTCAAGCCATAACCTCAAGCAATCCGGAACCCAAAACTCACAACCACACATCTATCTGCTCTCACCATCCCTCGGCTCAAAAGGCCGCTTTTCGCAGCGCGAGCAAGAAACGCAATGCCTAAAGCTTCGAACCCAAGAAAGAGGGAGATTCGGCGCTTACCATGGTGGAGGAGATTCGGAGGAGATCCGCGGAGAAACCCCAGAAAACCCTAGCGGCGCGAGAGAGAGAGCTTCACGGTGGAGCGCAGGCAGGGGGGAGGGCGTGGGGAAGATCGTATGGTTTATATAGTGAGGTTAGGGAAGGGGTTGCGGGCCCTTCCGTAGAAGGCCCAAAACCAACAATTGCGGTGCAGTTGGGCCGGGGGGCCCGGCCCGGGCCCAAAATAATGGGCCTGCGTTTTCCGGTCAGGCCCAAAAAAGGCTACGTACATGCCGAAGAACGAGGGAAATGAGACAGAGGATTTGAGCATTTTCGGGGAGTGGGAGTAACTGCCCATTCAAATGTAGGAGATGACCATTTTAGATTTTACTATTGTAATGAGAAATATATATAAATTTTAATGATATTTAATTTAATTTCGGTGCCGGGCGTCAAATTCAAAAATTCGTAGTATATTAGTATACATATAATTTGGACGCCAATCTTTGTCTAATAAGAAGGAGGGCGACCTAACTATATCCCCATGAAATTGTTGAGTTGGATAAATGTAATAGTTAATAGATATATTAGTTTAGGATTTTACACTCCATTTATCACATGTATATCGATTTGTGATTTTTCGTAATATTGATTAAATTTAACAAAAACTAATGGATGGTAAATTTATCACAAATATATCAGTTTGTAATTTTTTGTGGTAAGCAAATTAGTTAAAGATAAATTTTTCATAGGTATACCAATTTTTTATATTTGATGATGAAAAAAAAAGTTAACTTTTGGTAAATTTGTTATTAATGTATTAGTTTGTGGGTTTTTTGTTGTATTAACTTTTAATTTGATGCCTATAAGTTGATTCAAATTATAATAATTTATGTATTACTATTTTATGTATTAACCTTTAAGATGGGTTGGGGGCGAAAGCGGGGATGTTGATCGCGTCCCTTGTCCCAATATAAAAACCAAATCGAAAACGTTCCCAATATGATGATAATTTTACACTTCTCATGTCCACGCCCTTTCCCTTTCACCATGTCCAACCTAATCCAACGCCAATTCACCTGAAAAGCAAGATCACGTTTTGACCGTTTCTCCGACCATCATTTGACAAACGTACGAAGACAAAGGAAGGGTCCTCTGTCTTCAAGTTTCAACATCCCAACTCCCAAATCCAAAAGCAAAGCAAAGCATCGCATCCAATCCAATCCAATGCAATTAATCCAATCAAAATCCTAAAATTCATTTTTATCCAAAAGAAATAAGGGGCAACCAAATCCAAATTTAGACCGTTAATTTGGATGCCAATCTTTGTCTTGTAACAAGGAGGGCAACCTAAGTAACTATATCTTCATATTATGTGGCAACGTTGGACTTTCATATCAAGAAAAATATTAGAATGATATACATGTGATAAATTTACCTAAATTAAGCCCAAACTAGTATGTTTGTATTAAATTTTCCCTCTATCAATTTATATTAAATTTTACTATTAAATTATCAAATTGGACGACACGTGACAATTGACATGTATACCAATTTAGGGTTTTGTGTTTCTTTTATCACAAATGTACTAGTAATCTAATTTAATAAAAATGAATGAAGAGTAATTGATCGCAAATGTATCAGCTTAAGATTTTTAATAATTAAAAAAAATTAGTTTTTGGTAAATTTGCACAAGTGTACCAATTCGAGATTTTTCGTGATGTTAATCCATATAAAAACCAAATTTTTAATATGATCCAATTTTACTTTTTTTCGCAAATCGAATACGTTCCCCATATAAAAAACGAAAGGAAAGCTGTCGCAGTTTTCCCAAATCGAACCCGCACATTATTTTCACTTTCCACGCCCTTTCCCTTTCGCCACATGTCCAACCTTAACCCCAACGCCAGCTCACGTGAAGCTAGACCCCATTTGACCTTTCCTCCGACCATCATTTTGACAGACGTAAGAAGACAAGGAAGTCTCCTCTGCCTTCAAGCCTCAACATCCCAATTCCCCCAAATCCAGAAGCAAAGCATCCAATCCAATTTAAATCCCATAATTCATTTTTATCCGCAAGAAGTAAAAGAGGGGCAACTCATTCCAAGATTAGACCGTTAATATGGACGCCAATCTTTGTTTGGTAAGAAAGGAGGCAACCTAATTAAGTAAGTATATCTTTGTCCTATGTGGCGATGGCTGGACTATCATATCACGAAAAATATTAAATGGGTACATTTATGACAAATTTAGCTTCTATTAGTTTACATTAAATTTTATTGTCAAATTGGTGAATTTGACGACATTATTTAGGGTTTTACTTTCATTTTATCACGTATTTATCAATTTATAGTTTACTTTAGTATTAATCCATTTTAATGAAAATTAATGGATGGCAATTTGTCACAAATATATCAGCTTGAGATTTTTAATGGTTAAAAAAGTTAGTTTTGGGTAAGTTGCACACACATATCAGTTCGGAATTTTTCGTGATGTTCCGATTTTACTTTTTTTTGGCGAATTTTATACATTCCCAATATAATAAGCCAAAGGTAAGTTTTCACGGGGCAATTTACCAGATCGAACCCGCGCAAAACTTTCACTTTCCATGCCCTCTCCCGTTCCATTTCACCATGTCCAACCTAACCCAACGCCAATTCACGCAAAGCTAGATCCCATTTGACCTCTTTTTACCATCATTTCTCAAGCTTCAACATCCCAATTCCCAAATCCAGAAGCAAGGCATCCAATCCAATCCAATTAATCCAATCTCAATCCCAGAATTCATTTTCATCCGCAAGGAAAAAATAGGGGCAACTCATTCCAAGATTAGACCGTTAATTTAGACGCCAATCTTCGTCCGGTCATAAGGTGGGCGACCTAACTACGCAACCAACATCTCCGTCCTACGTGGCGACAGCTGGACGGTCGGTCGGCGCACCAGCTTGTCCGAACGAACGGCGGCCGCTTGCTGGGCCCCACGCATTAGCCACCCCAATCTTGGAGAGAGATTCGTCACGATCCTCCTCCCTTCAAATCCCACAGCGAAAGAAAAAGTGGGGAAAAAAAAATGAAAACACGAAATTGTTTGTTTAAGCATTCGTGTCAGTGCGCAGATGGGCATCAAAAGGAGATGCCTTTTTCATAGAAGCTGCGAAGAACGCCTCGAGAAGGAAGCAGCAGCAGGAGGAGGAGGAGGAGAGAAAGGAGCGAGACCCACGAGAATTCGAGGCCGGAGGACCCGAAAGTTGCCTCCTTTCTGGTGGGTAGCGAGGTTGGGGAGCTGGGCATTGATGGCGGACGCGGAGAAGAGAGGAAGAGAGGGAGGAGGGGAGGGGGAGGGAGAGGAGGAGGAGGAGAGGCTGTTGATGGAGGGGGTGACGGTTCTTGATTTCGACGTGCTGTGCTCGACGGTGGCGCTGCAGACGCAGGGGAAATGGAGGAGGCTCGAGAGCGGGGAGGGGGATGATGAGGGGTTGGAGCTTGGTGGTGGGGTTTTCAGGATGTGGGAAGGTGAGGTTCTTGATTGCTTCGAGGACCGTCGTGTCGCCCTTCAATCTTCATGGTCAGTTCTAGCTGTTTATCCTTTCTTTTAAGGATCTTGTTGTTGTTTAGTTTCTGTTCGAGAGAAGATGACATGAAGTATTGCGAATTGATGTTGCGATTTTCGGTGGGAGCTGACGAAAAGACGGATCTTTTCGTTGTTTCCGGGGTTTCGGGCTTGAATTCAGCTCATGCAAAGAGGAGCTCTTCTATTAGGGAAGCAGTTCTTTCTTGGGTTTGCCTGATGAATGATTTTTGCCGTGAAACGACACTTTTTTATTTTTTAATTTGTGGAATACTTTTTCTTTTCTGGGTTGAAAGCGTTTGTTTGCAGAAAATTTAACTCTTGTTGGACCGAGTCCTCTATCTTGGTTCAGCACATGTTTTCTGTGTTTTGACTTGGGGAGTGGGACGGCTTCCCCTATTTTGACCTTTTTTGAATTGGACTAATCCTCTGTCTCTTTTTTTTTGTATTATGAACTAATAATATTGTATCTTTGTCAGTAATTTCTGTAATTGGTTGTGCAGTTGTCCGTGCTACAGATTTGGGAAAAACATGAAGCGGGCGGGTTTCGGTTCTTGCTTTATGCAGGTAAAACATTGAGAAGGATGATCTCGCTTCTTTTCGCTATGGTGAAGCTTCTCTGATTAGGCATAGTTGGTTTTCTGCTACAAAGCACCTTTTGGAGACATTTACATAATAGGGTATCAATAAAGCAGATTTTTGAAGTCCCTTTCATTTGTCTACTGCAATCACGTTTATTATGATGTTGAAACTGTTGAAACTGTAATAACAAGCTGACTCGACCTTGCATTCATCCCCATGCATATTCTAAGTGGTGTCTATGATTGAACATATTTTTTCAATTGGATTGCTTATTTACCGGATTCCAACATGAGTACAGTGACATTAAACCTAATTTATTAGCTTTACTGGCTGTGATGTGCCTTTCTTGAGCCAAAAATGCCAATAGTTGGTCTTAGGGGTATGTCGCGACCTCTTTTTTTCCGGCGCCCGATCGGGGCGGGCGCCTAAGGAGGCTAATGGCTCGGCTGGATTAATTAAGCCCGGACTCTCCCAAGTCCACCAATTCACGACTTTAATGGTCAAAGTTTTTAACCTGTAAGTTAATTTTTAAAACGGAGTCGCCACTAATCAATTTGGGGTGGGTTGATTAGAAACCCATGCGAAATATCGGGAGAAATATTCGCTCCTGCGCAACCAGAGAAATTAGGATCGGGGACTTGATTACACTAGTTAATCACTAATGCCCTTTCGGTACCTAACCTTGTTTAAACCCTGAGGTTTTTTTGGATGTTTTAGGGATTTTCCACGCATTTTTGGGAAAAACATATTTTTTGAGGTTCTTTTCTATTTTTTGGACATAAAAGGGATTCTTTTTGGATTTTTGGTATTTTTTTGGAAAAATACAAGTTTTTTTGGCTTTTTCTGGATTTTTGGCATTTTTTGGAAAATACAAGTTTTTTTGGCTTTTTCTGGATTTTTGGCATTTTCTTTTTTTTGGAAAATATGGAATTTTTTTGATTTTTTGATTTTTTTTGGAAAATAAAATATTTTTTAATATATTTTGGAAAATAAAGTATTTTTTGATTTTTTCTTGATTTTCTCGAAAATAAAATATATTTTATATTTTTAAATAATTTCTTTTTTTTTTTGGAAATTAAAATATATTTTTAATATTTTTCAAAAATAAAATATTTTTTGGATTTTTATTTTTTCGGAAAATAAATAAATTACTTAATATTTATTTATTAAAAAAAATAAAAAAAAGGGCGATCGAACTCGGGCCCGCGTTGCGGGCCCGGCTCGGATTTTTCAACATTTTTCTTTTTTTAAAAAAAAAAAAAGGAAACGGCGCCGTTTGGGAAAAGGGGGGGAACCGGCGAAACCCTACCCGGTTCCCCGACCCGGGTCCGACCCAACGACCCGGGTCCCGCTTTTTTTTTTTTTTTTTAAAGGAAACGGCGCCGTTTGGGAAAAGGGGGGGGAACCGGCGAAACCCTACCCGGTTCCCCCCGACCCGGGTCCGACCCAACGACCCGGGTCGCGACCCGGAAAAAATCGGGAACCCTAGGGTTCCCGATTCGCGGCGCTGAGGAGGAGGACGCGGCGACGGCAACGACGGCGGCGGCGACAGCAACAACGGAAGGAGGGGGTGGCGACGGCGGCGGCTACCTGGCGGGGTGGTGGCTGTGAGCGGCGGCGACGGCGGTGCGGCGGCGGCAACGCGATCTTTCCCTCCCTCTTTCTCTCTCTCTCTCTGCGAGCC
Source organism: Eucalyptus pauciflora (assembly GCA_007663325.1). NCBI lineage: Eukaryota > Viridiplantae > Streptophyta > Magnoliopsida > Myrtales > Myrtaceae > Eucalyptus > Eucalyptus pauciflora. The sequence goes on from VMYD01000040.1 coordinate 918,633, forward strand.
CGCGGATCCGGGTTTCGCTCGCCGCCGGTCTCCCCCGAAGTCTCTCGGAGGGGGATCGGCGAGCTCGCGACCCGACCGCCTTGCCTTGCTTCGCTCCAAGCTCCCCGATGTCTCTCAGGGGTCCTTGGGGCTTCGCCGGCTGCTGTGCGTGCTTCAACAGAGGCGGGGACGGGGGTATTTATAGGCGAGGGGGTGGCCGGTCGACGGAGCTTCGACCGCCGGTCCCCCTCGCGCGCCGAGCGGCTCCGGACGGCTGGACCGGTGTCCCATCCGACGCCAGCTGTCCCTCTGTGTCGCCGTCCGTCCGTCCCTCCGGCATCGCGCCCCCCTGCGCGTGCGTTGCAGAGGCGCGAGGAAGGAGAAGGCGTGGATGGGCCGGGCCGAGGCGGAAATGGGCCGAGGGCCCATGCGAAGGCTGCTTCCCCTGCTTTTTCTTGCTTCTGTTTTGCTTTGTTTTCTTTTTTGCTTTTGTTTATTTATTTTTTTGAAAAAGATAAAATAAAACAAAATAAAGTGAGACTTAATGAAATAAAACGAAATTTTAGGCGTCAACAGCTGCCCCTCTTTGAAGGTGAGCTCGCAGAGGTTGCATTCAAAGATAAACTGATGCCTAAATTTTATCCATACATACGTAGCAGATTATATTTTATTTGGGACCTATTATCCTATGCAAAAAGAGCAATATAACATTACATATACTAAAACAGCTAAGAAGATACCTGTAATTACTTACCGAGAGTGAGTGAGATAGGTGTGAACCCCGAGTTTTGGCAAGTATCAAGGTGTCATCTTACCTGGTGATATGAGAGGGTTGCTTCTCTAGGACCCGAACTATTCTTCGGTCGCCTGTTAGAGCAATCAACGATTTATCTAGGACCTGAACCTTTCTTCGGTTGCCTTGACGGGAAATTGCTTCTCCAGGACTCGAACCATTCTTCGGTCGCCTGTTAAAACAATCAATGATTCGTCTAGGACTTGAACCTTTCTTCGGTCGCCTTGACGGTAAACTGTTCCTCCAGGACCCGAACCATTCTTCGGTCGCCTGTTAGAGTAATTAGTGGTTTGTCTCGGACCCGAATCGTTCTTCGGTTGTCGTGACGAGAAATTGCTTCTCCAGGACTCGAACCTTTCTTCGGTCGCCTTGACGGGAAATTGCTCCTCCAGGACCCGAACCATTCTTCGGTCGCCTGTTAGAGTAATTAGGGGTTTGTCTCGGACCCGAACCGTTCTTCGGTCGCCGTGACGAGAAATTGCTTCTCCAGGACTCGAACCATTCTTCGGTCGCCTGTTAAAACAATCAATGATTTGTCTAGGACTCGAACCTTTCTTCGGTCGCCTTGACGAGAAATTGCTTCTTCAGGACTCGAACCATTCTTCGGTCGCCTGTTAAAACAATCAATGATTTGTCTAGGACTCGAACCTTTCTTCGGTCGCCTTGACGAGAAATTGCTTCTCCAGGACTCGAACCATTCTTCGGTCGCCCGTTAAAACAATCAATGATTTGTCTAGGACTCGAACCTTTCTTCGGTCGCCTTGACGGGAAATTGCTTCTCCAGGACTCGAACCATTCTTCGGTCGCCTGTTAAAACAATCAATGATTTGTCTAGGACTCGAACCTTTCTTCGGTCGCCTTGACGGGAGATGCACCAACCTTTCTCAGGGCATCTCATTTGTGGGTGTCTGATTTGTATCGAGGACACCAGTTGGTACCCGACCTTTCTCGGGAGATGCGCCGACCTTTCTCAGGGCATCGATTTTGTGGGGATGTCTGACCTCTGTCGAAGACACCAGTTGGTACCCGACCTTTCTCGGGAGATGCGCCGACCTTTCTCAGGGCATCGATTTTGTGGGGATGTCTGACCTCTGTCGAAGACACCAGTTTGGTACCCGACCTTTCTCGGGAGATGCGCCGACCTTTCTCAGGGCATCGATTTTGTTGGGGTGTCTTGACCTCTGTCGAAGACACCAGTTGGTACCCGACCTTTCTCGGGAGATGCGCCGACCTTTCTCAGGGCATCGATTTTGTTGGGGTGTCTGACTTCTATCAAAGACACCTGTTGGAACCCGACCTTTCTCGGGGGATGCGCCGACCTTTCTCAGGGCATCGATTTGTGAGGTGCCTGATCTTTGTCGAGGACACCTGTGGGAACCCGACCTTTCTCGGGGGATGCACCGACCTTTCGCAGGGCATCAATTTGTGAGGTGCCTGATCTTCGTCAAAGACACCAGTTGGAACCCGACCTTTCTCGGGGGATGCACTGATCTTTCTCAGGGCATCGGTTTGTGGGGCGTCTGATCTTTATCAAAGACACCTGTTGGAACCCGACCGTTTTCGGGGGATGCACCGACCTTTCGCAGGGCATCAATTTGTTGAGGATACCTGGACATTCACAGGCATCGAAAGAGTACCTGGATATTCACAAGTACAAACCTGGAGGATATTTGGGCCTTTGCAGGCGTTGAAGGGGTACTTGGATGATCACAAGTACAAACTCTTGGAGGATACCTAGATGTTCGCAGATATCGAAGGGGTACCTGTATGCTCATAAGTACTAGATACTGGAAAATACCTAATTGATTGCAAGTGTCAAAAGAGTACTTGAATGTTAACAATTACGGACTTTAAAGGATGCCTGAACGTTCGCAGGCGTTGGATGATCACAAGTACGAATTTCTAAAAATACCTGGCAAACGGGATATCGAGGATGGGTTTTGCATATTCATGGAGGTCTCTCACCTTTTGATAATTGGGGAATATCGAGGACGTACCTGAGATATTCGTGAAGGTCTCTCACCTTCTGGTATTTGGGAATATCGAGGACGTACCTGAGATATTCGTGAAGGTCTCTTGCCTTCTGGTAGTTGAGAATATCAAGGACGTACCTGAGATATTCGTGAAGGTCTCTCACCTTCTGGTAATGGGAATATCGAGGACGCACCTGAGATATTCGTGAAGGTCTCTCACCTCCTGGTAGTTGGGAATATCGAGGACGTACCTGGGATATTCATGAAGGTCTCTCACCTCCTGGTAATTGAGAATATCGAGGGCATGCCCCGCATATTCCTGAAGGTCTCTCACCTCCTGGTTATGGGGAATATCGAGGACGTACCTTGCATATTCGTGAAGGTCTCTCACCTTCTGGAAATTGGGAATATCGAGGACATGCCTGAGATATTCGTGAAGGTCTCCCACCTCCTGGCAATTAGGGAATATCGAGGACATACCTGGGATATTCGTGAAGGTCTCTCACCTCCTGGTAGTTGGGAATATCGAGGACGTACCTGAGATATTCGTGAAGGTCTCTCACCTCCTGGAAATGGGGAATATCGAGGACGTGCCTTGCATATTCGTGAAGGTCTCTCACCTCCTGGTTATGGGGAATATCGAGGGCGTACCTGAGATATTCGTGAAGGTCTCTCACCTTCTGGTATTTGGGAATATCGAGGACGTACCTGAGATATTCGTGAAGGTCTCTTACCTTCTGGTAGTTGAGAATATCAAGGACGTACCTGAGATATTCGTGAAGGTCTCTCACCTTCTGGTAATGGGAATATCGAGGACGCACCTGAGATATTCGTGAAGGTCTCTTACCTTCTGGTAGTTGAGAATATCAAGGACGTACCTGAGATGAAGGTCTCTCACCTTCTGGCAATGGGAATATCGAGGACGCACCTGAGATATTCGTGAAGGTCTCTCACCTCCTGGTAGTTGGGAATATCGAGGACGTACCTGGGATATTCATGAAGGTCTCTCACCTTCTGGTAGTTGAGAATATCAAGGACGTACCTGAGATATTCGTGAAGGTCTCTCACCTTCTGGTAATGGGAATATTGAGGACGCACCTGAGATATTCGTGAAGGTCTCTTACCTTCTGGTAGTTGAGAATATCAAGGACGTACCTGAGATATTCGTGAAGGTCTCTCACCTTCTGGTAATGGGAATATCGAGGACGCACCTGAGATATTCGTGAAGGTCTCTCACCTCCTGGTAGTGGGGAATATCGAGGGCGTGCCCCGCATATTCGTGAAGGTCTCTCACCTTCTGGTATGGGAATATCGAGGACATACCTTGGATATTCGTGAAGGTCTCTCACCTCCTGGCAATTGGGAATATCGAGGGCGTGCCCCGCATATTTGTGAAGGTCTCTCACCTCCTGGTTATGGGGAATATCGAGGGCGTACCTGAGATATTCGTGAAGGTCTCTCACCTCCTGGTAGTTGAGAATATCGAGGGCATGCCCCGATATTCATGAAGGTCTCTCACCTCCTGGTTATGGGGAATATCGAGGACGTATCTCGCATATTCGTGAAGGTCTCTTACCTTCTGGAAATTGGGAATATCAAGGACGTACCTCGCATATTCATGAAGGTCTCCCACCTCCTGGCAATCAGGGAATATCGAGGACATACCTGGGATATTCTAGAAGGTCTCTCACCTCCTGGTAGTTGGGAGAATTTGAATGTAGCACAAGGCTTACCTGGATGGCCGCAGGCACACAGGTGTACAAAGTAGAGAAATATTTGGATGAACACAAATATTTAATGATATAATCAGGGACCACTCAACTGGTCCAAGTGTAAGAAAGCATACCTGGGTAATTGCAGGCGCATAATGTGGTGGAATACTTGAGTAGCTGCTAGTATTCAAAAATACAATTTTGAGGACAACTCGGACAAGTCGAGTGTCACGGAAAGGGAGTATCCAAACGATGATCGGTACTCAAAGACAAGAGGATACTTGGACAGTCACAAGTATCCAAACTTTAAGGACAACTTGAACAGGTCGAGTGTCAACAGAGGGAGTACCTAAGTAATGGCAGGCACTCAAAAGCAGGGGGATATCTAGACAGTTGCAAATATTAATACTCTGGGGACAACTCGCGCATGTCGAGCGTCGATAAGAGGGAGTACCCGGCAAATGGTGGGTACTCAAAAGCAAGAGGATACTTAGACCGCTGCAAGCACCCAAACTCAGGGGACGACTCGAATAGGTCGAGTGACAAGAAGAGAGTACCAGGACAGTGGTAGGTATTCTAAGGCAGATGGGGGCAGGGATATGCTTACCTGGCAATATCTCTGATCACTAAGAGTGTGTTCACTATTTACACAATATGTAGACATGTACACAATGATTGTATATGCTGTAAACTCATAAGTTCAAATGCGATTTATGCATGACAACTTTGTCAGTTTTGTATCATCCGAATTCCACTGGGGAAGATTTTGAAAGACAACCCTCATTTAGAATATAGATGTCTTGAGCATGCCAGATGAGGGACTTTCAGTCTGAAAGGACTTTTCACTCACTCTCATGGAAAGGCTGTTTTATCCTGACCATTGATGCAGGATTTATAAGGATCACATTTCTCACTGTCATCATGTCAGTAGGGGTCCGAGTATTCTCGCAAGTGGTACAACTTTACCAATGTGAGAGGTCTTTGTTGAAATTGTGATGAAGACTTGGTTAGCAGCTCATCGAAAGGGATCATCAAGGTTGAAGTTGATGGATGAAAATGTTGCACGATTCTCTCCGGGTTTACAAGTCAGGAACCCTGCGAAAAGAGATAGAGTAATCTTGCTCGTACTTCTTCGAGCGATATTTATGCACATATGAAATCTTACGTTAATTGAAGTGCCCCTAGTCTGAAGAGACTTTTTATAATGGGAATATAACGTAGACTCGGCCCACATGTAGAGGGGTGAGAGTTGGTGACTGTCTCGGCATTCGTCACTAGTCTTTCTTCTCATGATCAGATGAAGATTTTACAACAGCAACTTTTTCTTGGCTATATTTTTGACTGGGGGACATTGGCCTTGCTTTTACCAGGCACACTGCTTTTTCATGCCCCTATTTTTATTCCAGTTCCTCATTTATGGGCATTGACCTTGCTTTTACCAGGTACACTGCTTTTTTTATGCCCCTGCTTTTTCATTTTTGTTGCTTGAGGAACTGATCTAGGCGAGTTCAATCGAAGCACCATTATTTAGACTTTGAGTCTTCATCTTCGGCCAATGCTCTAGGCTATGGCAATAACTTCTGCTTTGTCTCAATGTGAGGGTAAAATTACAGACTCACTTGGGTTGTACAATGTATACAAATGCATTGCTCTTCGTCATTCTAAGGCACTTAAATTAATGCGAGTGTTCATATGCAATAAAGACACTCGAAGATTGATGCAAGTGCAAGCAAGAGAATTTCTATCCCTCTTCTCACCTTGTGATGTTGATTTGCCTTGTCTTTGACATGCTCCAATGTGGGGTGATTCTTGATGAGAGAAGCTTCACCAGTGTATGGGAGCTCAATAGGGGGTGAGCAATGAAATACCTCTCACTATTTTGGTTATCGTACCATTCGCGAGAGAACTCTTTACCTTGCAGTCATGGAATTTTCTGCACTCATCTCACAAGTGTATAGATGGGGGACTGTGTGTAGGATATGGCTTGCCTGTCATCATTCTGACGTGCCTTATCCAGCATGCTCAACTAATCTTGCATTCTTCACTTAGCTGTCTATTCTAGTAATCCTCAATAGAATTAGTGATTTAGACAGACAAAATCATCCTGCAAAAATCCATTTGGAGAAAGGCATGCAGCATTTTTTGAAGTATGAGAGAGTTTGTACTCTCAAAACAAATGAATGATTTTTTACTCAAGAGACCCTATTGACAACTTTAGGGGTGTTTACTTGGTGAAATTGTATTTACAAATATGTTGAATTTTGAACATCAAAAGAGTTATTCACAAATGGGTGTCGATGGATTATCCTAATTAAATAGGGAAATGACACAAGAAGGATCAGCTGGGATTGGGGATCTGATCATTGATTTGACGGTCTTTCTGCTTTTGCCCCTGCAGAAGAGAAGATGTGGAAATAGATCAATTAGTAGGATCAATATCACACGTGATTCGAGGCCTGAAAGGTTTCTGTTATCTGTTTTGGCGATACTTGAGACGCCATTTGGCTTGGGAAAGCTTTATTACGGTCTGACATGACTCTCATTGATTTGTTCTCTGCATCTTTGAAGATCAGGTGATCCTGCAACAGACGAGAGGGATCATATTAGTTAGAAGCTCTTTCCAGAGTCGAATAACTTGGAAGTGATACAACATTACCCTTCACTGGTTTACAAATGTTTGAATGGACCTGAAGTACGAGGAGGATATGAATTCCTGTAATTTTCACTCTGTTAGGTCATTTGCTCTCTTGTAATTTGCAGGTGCAAGAGAAGCAAAATTTTATTTATTATATTTTTTCAAGCGGCTAACTGTTGCGTCGGGGAATCGAACCCTCGACTTTGGACCATTTTGCTTCTTCCCGGGTAGCACTTGGCTAGAGGCGCCGATAATGTCTGCAGGGGGCGCTTCTTTTTTCATTTGACGGAATCGGCTTCTGGATGACACGTCCTTTCATACCAAGCCAGGTAAATCGATATGGGCTACTTGGTTTGCCCAAATTAATCACTAAGCTTGTGCTCTCGAATCTTATGCTTCTTGTCAAATAGGAGAAAATATATCAAAAGTGAATTCAGATACTGAGAGTATTGGAAACGATACCAAATTACTCTTCCCCAGAGTTCTTATTTGTTGACTCCTAGGGATGTTTGAGTGTCAATGACGGCCTTTTGTCTTTGACACGGTTCAATGTCTCTTTTGATTGGCCCTCCTTATTAGTGGCCCTGTATGCATGGTTGATGGTCGTTGATTCATCTTCAACGCCTTCCTTCTGTGGAATTTTTCTTCTGTCTTTGACTATAGCTGCATTGAGCAAAAAGCCACATACCTCAAGCTTCTATGAGATGGACAATCAAAAACCCCCAGCTTTCTGATAGCAATTATTTTTTTGAAGAATACATGTCTAGAACACGGAGTGAAGCTTCCAGGCTCTAGAGTCATTGTCTGGAGTGGGGGCTATAAATCGCCTTGACTGTCTGGATTTTCTCCCTATTGACAGTAATGAATTCAAAGGAAGAGAATAAATTTCTTCCTTGTACTTCTTGGCTTGTCGAAGCTGGAAATCCCTTCAATGTCTAATTGCTCGGGCATGTCAGGGAGAGGAGATATTTGCTCCGTCTTGAAAAGGAATTGGACAGGAGTGAGGTGGAATACACAGAGCTCCTGAGGACAGCCTGCAAATATGGGAAGGTCGAAAGCAGCCTGGAGGAGGTTATCCTGCCTCGAGCTACCATGGTGTGCGTGTGTCGGGTTTAACCGCACGCTTATGCCTATTATGTCCGATCTTTTGTTTCCTGTATACAGAAGAGAGGAGACATCATTTTCAAAATTATGTTCGGGGAATAAGACTTACCTTCTTTGAAACAGGATGATCCTTTTTGCTTGCCCTTGCTTCCTTGAAAGGGTGTCTTTGAATTTGGTCTGTTCACATGATGTGCCAGTTTTAAATGCTTTCTGTTACACTAAGTCAAAGGGAATGATATTCTGAGACATGAAGTGAGAGAGTCAGAAAGACAAACACGGTTAAGTTTATCATCTTGTTTTGACGAAAGCTTTTGGTGATGAAATATTTTTTATTTTCAGAACATGTCTTTGGGGGAGAAAAAGCATGAGGAAGCCCAGCCCTCAGTATTCTCCTTGGATGATATTTTCTTTTCATGGTTGGATAGCATCACTGGGCTGGTTTGGAATACCGCCTCATGCTTTCAAAACAAAATACTATAACCATACATTAAAGTACTGGAAATACAACAGTAGCACACTAGATAATAAACATAAAGACAAGCAAAACTAATGAAAACTCCTATGAAAAGGAGTGATTTGAAAGTGTTGGTCCTGAAGTCAAGCGTCTTTGAATTCCTCGTCTCCAGTAGACTCGAAGTATTCGCATGCGATGACTATTTCGTTGAAGCTACGGAAGTGTAACCCATGCAGCCAACAGCGATGTTCGTGGGGCAAAGTTTCCGTGAACTGCTTTATCAATTCTTCTTCAGTCAGTTGAGGATAGGTTTGCATCATAAAAGCCCTCCACCTTCCTGCATATGCTCGGCAATCCTCCATTGGTCTTCTTCTAAAGTGGGCCAAACTCTCGCAAGGCAGCTCAGTTCCAACCTGGTTTTGGTACTGATGCAAGAATGTGGAAGACAGCTCATTCCAATCCTTTATGAGGTAAATACTTGCTGTGACGAACCATTGCAATGCAGACCCCGTAAGAGTTTCCTGGAACGCCTGAGTTGTGAATGTCATCGGGCCATGGTACTGACTCATCTCAGTATGGAGATATTGCAAATGAGCCACGGGGCAAGTCGTGCCGTTGTACTTGCGGAAATTAGGTATCCATACTTCATTGGGGGTCAAGATCATATGAGGGCAAGGCGGGCTTGACATGTCTTGGTTAGGCCACTGGTTTTCCCACTGCATATTCGTTGAAGTGGTGAATTTTTCTGTTTGAGAGAAGTTGGACTCTACCGAGATCACTCCATTGCCTTCTTCTGGGTCAAAATTTCCGAATGAGGATGAAGTATTGAAGCTATCTTCATGGTCGGAGGACGAGTTTAGTAGCTCGTTAGGATCATAGCGGATAAGGACGTACGTTTCTTCTTCTGACGGGCCCTCATCGCCGGGTGACGGTAGGAAGCAGTTATATGATGAGTGATCAGCTCCATCGAAATAACGCTGGAAATCCTTGGGTTTGTATTCTAGGGACTGGAAGTCATCAGGGTCATATTCTAGAGGAAGGTAGCCTTCAGAGTTGTATTCCAGAGAATGCTCGAAGTTTTGATGCAGTGGTTCGCCAGTTATCAAATTTCGCCTATACTCAGTGGTAGATGTTGAATTGATCGGTTTAGGCTTTCTTTTCTTGGCTCCTGGTCCAGACCTTTTGAGTAAGGCCCTTCGTCTTGCCAGTTCGATTTTGTCAACGGGAACGAGAGATATTAAGGCTTCACTCTCTGTTTCACTTTCTATGTCGATAGGGGTCGGTATTCTGTGAACCCTAGCTCTTACAGTAAGCTTGGGGAGTCGTCTTGTCGTGCCCCGGTCTTGAACAGGCTCTGTACCTGTGATCTTGTACATAGGTTCCTTACCCTTCCGAGTGGGAAACTTTTCAATAATATGATGTTGCTCAGTTGCACATTTATCATGTAAGGCTTCATTGACATTTGATGGCTCCTCGTGCCCCGAGATTATCGGTTCTTCGTAGGGCAAGGCAATGTCAGGGCTGATGTCAATATCATATTCTTGGTGGAAAACATGAATTAGTTCCTTCCAGGTTTTAAGGGAACTAATCTTCCTGACAATGTACCATCGCAGGGCAGGGCCGGTCAGGTTTGATTGGTATGATTGAATCATCCTTTGGACTAGGTAGGCTTGTAAGTAGGTCTCTGGGCGGAAGGTATCAGCATACCTTTCGCATTTAGGCGTTCTGAGTTCTTCAGGGATCTCAAAACTGACATAATTAGACAAGTTAATGGGATTCGGCTCTTGCAGCTGTCTCAACCTTTTCATGATTTTTTCAAGCTGTTCATCATGTTGGTTTTTTTCCAGGCAAATTTGCAGGTGCCGGGAGTGTGCTTAAAGCAGTTATGGAGTTGGGTTTAGCTTGAGTGGATTCCATTTGCCTTGAGAGTTGTCGAAGGACAATGGACATCTGTCCTACGCCATCTTCAATGTTGGTGAGGCAATTTTGTACCTCATTCTGATCGGGTCCTATCACGTGAGGCCATTCGCGGGTGGTTGATAATTGACGATTCATAATTACCTGTGGCGCAAAAATCATGAATGAGCACGAAAGTAAACAATGATTGACCCATGGCAATGGTCTAACTGCTTCTCTATTTATCAAAAGAGGACTTTAGAGACCACAGACTTCTGACATTTAAAACTTGAAATTAAAATGACAGAAGGAAATACTATGTATTAAACAAAAGTCCCTAAACAATGGGGCGAAATTTTCATGATATCAACACTAGGAAACACATGACTGCTAATCTATATGCGATGGGGAGCCTTGTTCTCGCGCCGATGCTTGCTTTCTTGGACCGGCTCTGAGACATGTATCCTGTTCATTCCCAAATCCCCTTGCACAGGCTCTGCTTGTTCATGCCGGCTGATCTCGCTGATTGGGTGAGGGATCGATGGCTTCCACTTTGTCGGGATACGATGGTTGAGGATGTAGGATTCAGAGGCGTGGTGGGCTTTTTCTCGTCCCTCGAGCCCTTCAGGTATCACAATTCTTTTGCGATGGCACCTGCTCCATGTTTCCTCGACAATGTCAATCTCGAATGTGTATTCGCGACTTTGCTGGGTGAAGAAGAGTGGATGATCCTTCCTCTTGAAAGGCGGTTGGATCTCCTGAAGGGCTCCATACTGTCGCGCCACCCGATATGGGAAATAAGAGATGCCGCCGGTGAAACCAAGCAACGGAATTGGATGGCGGCGTCTATAAGCAAAGTAGGCTCTCTTTTCATGGAACCAACCAGCACACCATTGGAACGCCTCGGGAGCTGGGTTTCTTAGAAAGTTTATCCAATTTAAACAGCTTTGGTTAGGAATGTATGGTCCTAAAACCATAAATTTGTCAAATGGATTTTCGAAATCATTTATTTCACGCGACCGCATGAAGCCTCGAAATTCGCTTAGGTGAGAAAAGAACCAGACTTGTAAAATTTCCGGGGAGACTCGCATGACTTTTTCCATGTTTTCTTTAAAACGAGTGAGGGACAAGAATGTTTCAGCTAAGATCATGTTGACATAGTTTTGCCCCCTTAAAATCTGGTCAACTATCCATGCCATCTTTGGACTTATGACATTTCTTTGATGGGGGAAAATGATGAGTCCGAAAAAGGCCAAGAGGAAAATCTCGCTTTTCTGAGTCATGGGTTGATTTTCGAAACAGGCAGTCAAAAATGTTAAGGGGCAGGTATTATGATTGTTTTCAAGAATTTGCCTCATAACATGGACTTCAGTTCCTAAGAGTCTTGCTAACCCACGCAACGGGATAACGCCTGTTGATGGCCTAACAAGTCTTTTCTCGAGAGGCATTCCAGTGATGATGTTGTATTCTTCCAGAGTTGGAGTTAGCTCGAACCTCCCAAATATAAAAGTAGTCGTCTTCGGGCACCAGAAATGTGCCACGGCCTGCATGACTTCGGGATGAACACGGATTCGAATCAACGATAGAAGATGACCGACTTTGGCTTTCACTCGTTCTTGGGCATACTGGTCCAATTGACCCCACCATCTGAAGAGCTCTACTTTGGGAGTGGGAATAAACTGGATGTCATCTTCTCCCATCGCATATAAACTGTGACTCAAAAAAAAAACTTTCCTAAATTGCCATGGGTCAATAAAAGGACTGAGTAAAAGTAAATAAATTACTTTGCTTTTAAATAAAATGACAAGTACAAAGACATGCACATGAGATGTGCGGCTCGATTTCTAACTGAGAAGGCTTGTTGAAATTAAAATGGTATCCGCCCGTCGCAGTCTCGCGTTAGCAGCATACCCTCCTAACCTCGGCTAAAGAAATTCGGGGAAAAGAAAGGCAACCTCTACATCGCAGTCTCGCGTTCGAGGTCGTATCTTTCTTGACACCATCCTAAATATCCTATGGCGGCCCAGGTCCGGCGGCCGGGTTGTGTGTGCCATGTGTAGTGCTGAAACAGTAAAGCATGCACCACAATTCATAATCACAAGACAATCTATTTTAAGCAAAGTTAAAATAAATTTCTAAGCTATTGACCTGCATAAAGAAAAACCTAAGTCAGTAAAGGAATTAAACAAGATAAAAAAAAGGCCTAAGTCCTCAGAAGTCCCCAGTGGAGTCACCAAGCTGTCGCGACCTCTTTTTTTCCGGCGCCCGATCGGGGCGGGCGCCTAAGGAGGCTAATGGCTCGGCTGGATTAATTAAGCCCGGACTCTCCCAAGTCCACCAATTCACGACTTTAATGGTCAAAGTTTTTAACCTGTAAGTTAATTTTTAAAACGGAGTCGCCACTAATCAATTTGGGGTGGGTTGATTAGAAACCCATGCGAAATATCGGGAGAAATATTCGCTCCTGCGCAACCAGAGAAATTAGGATCGGGGACTTGATTACACTAGTTAATCACTAATGCCCTTTCGGTACCTAACCTTGTTTAAACCCTGAGGTTTTTTTTGGATGTTTTAGGGATTTTCCACGCATTTTTGGGAAAAACATATTTTTTGAGGTTCTTTTCTATTTTTTGGACATAAAAGGGATTCTTTTTGGATTTTTGGTATTTTTTTTGGAAAAATACAAGTTTTTTTTGGCTTTTTCTGGATTTTTGGCATTTTTTGGAAAATACAAGTTTTTTTGGCTTTTTCTGGATTTTTGGCATTTTCTTTTTTTTGGAAAATATGGAATTTTTTTTTTATTTTTTGATTTTTTTTGGAAAATAAAATATTTTTTAATATATTTTGGAAAATAAAGTATTTTTTGATTTTTTCTTGATTTTCTCGAAAATAAAATATATTTTATATTTTTAAATAATTTCTTCTTTTTTTTTTTGAAATTAAAATATATTTTTAATATTTTTCAAAAATAAAATATTTTTTGGATTTTTATTTTTTCGGAAAATAAATAAATTACTTAATATTTATTTATTAAAAAAAATAAAAAAAAGGGCGATCGAACTCGGGCCCGCAACGCGGGCCCGGCTCGGATTTTTCAACATTTTTCTTTTTTTTTTTTTTTAAAAAGGAAACGGCGCCGTTTGGGAAAAGGGGGGGGAACCGGCGAAACCCTACCCGGTTCCCCCCGACCCGGGTCCGACCCAACGACCCGGGTCGCGACCCGGAAAAAATCGGGAACCCTAGGGTTCCCGATTCGCGGCGACGGCAACGACGGCGGCGGCGACAGCAACAACGGAAGGAGGGGGTGGCGACGGCGGCGGCTACCTGGCGGGGTGGTGGCTGTGAGCGGCGGCGACGGCGGTGCGGCGGCGGCAACGCGATCTTTCCCTCCCTCTTTCTCTCTCTCTCTCTGCGAGCCCGCGGATCCGGGTTTCGCTCGCCGCCGGTCTCCCCCGAAGTCTCTCGGAGGGGGATCGGCGAGCTCGCGACCCGACCGCCTTGCCTTGCTTCGCTCCAAGCTCCCCGATGTCTCTCAGGGGTCCTTGGGGCTTCGCCGGCTGCTGCGCGTGCCTCAACAGAGGCGGGGACGGGGGTATTTATAGGCGAGGGGGTGGCCGGTCGACGGAGCTTCGACCGCCGGTCCCCCTCGCGCGCCGAGCGGCTCCGGACGGCTGGACCGGTGTCCCATCCGACGCCAGCTGCCCCTCTGTGTCGCCGTCCGTCCGTCCCTCCGGCATCGCGCCCCCCTGCGCGTGCGTTGCAGAGGCGCGAGGAAGGAGAAGGCGTGGATGGGCCGGGCCGAAGCGGAAATGGGCCGAGGGCCCATGCGAAGGCTGCTTCCCCTGCTTTTTCTTGCTTCTGTTTTGCTTTGTTTTCTTTTTTGCTTTTGTTTATTTATTTTTTTGAAAAAGATAAAATAAAACAAAATAAAGTGAGACTTAATGAAATAAAACGAAATTTTAGGCGTCAACAATGACACCCGGTCAATGTCCCTTCGACGGAGAATGCGGAGTGAGGTAACTCATGACTGCTGTTTTCAGGTCAGAATGCGGAGGAGGAGATGCCAGAGAAAAGAGGAATAAAGCTTTCTAGGATTTTGGATGAAAGTGAGAAATGACTTAAACCGTATAAGAAACCATTGCCAGAATATGCAAATCATATATATAGAAAATAGACTTTACTTGTGTAATAGTACTGTTACTTTCTCCGAGTAACAATAGAACATGAACTGTTCATTTTTTATTTTTTATTTTATATGGCTAGCATCTAGATACTTACTTCTTGTAGAAAATGATTACTTTTGCGTGAGTGCAACATTTAAAGAAATAAACTCAACGACATTATTCAGAAAAATAAAGTTGTGGGGTAATTAACTGCAAATTTTAGATGGTGAAATATAAGTTCTAAATAAAATAAATAAAATTTAAGAGTCCATAACTAGAGAAAATTACATATCCAATATGTAAATTATCTACATATTTATATTAGACTTTTTTTTTTCAAAGTTTTTTATATTAGGTAAGGTACACTGGAAACTCAAGTGTAATTGACGCAACACTTTCTCCACCGAGGAAAGGGATAGGTTTAGAGGTAATGTCAAGTTAGGACCGACAATCCCTGTTCAGTGCGAGTTCTCCCAAACTCTTACCTCGCACAATGTTGAGATATTAAATTTTGATTAACCCAACTAAAATTTTATATTAGGAGTTGAGATCAACTAGAAATCAAGTTAGGTATTGGAGTAGACATCACTTTCTACATAACTAGAAATCTAGAGTTTGAGACTTGTTTACACTTCTTTACTAACTAGTGCCATTCCAAAACTTGATTATTTGTTAACTAAGTATCAAATGCAGTTTTTTTTTTTATTCAATCATGACTCTTAAAGTTTATGTCCAATAAGTGCACTTTGTCATGTTTTTATATTTATTATGATCCTAAAATGTAATCTAACCATTCAATTAAAACAGGAAAATCACAATAAAAAAATAATATACAAGAATTACAATCGATTCACTCAGAGATAGTGGTGAAAGGATAGCCAATGAATGAAGTGCAATAATAAAAAAAAAAAGCCCGATAAGAAATGGGCAAAGAATTTAACAATCTTGTTATCAGGAGCTTAGTTCAAATTGATTTCAATTTCTTTTCTTAAGGATTGACCTTCTAAAACTAAACTATATCAAATGTGTCTACTAAAACCCTGAACCATGTGTACACTATTATTTATTTATTTTATTAATTATTATTTATTTCTAGATATGGGCCACGGATACAAATTAGCGCTCTCATATCAAGCCCCCTCAATCTAATTAACCCATTTCCCTAAAATTCAAATTCAGCCCAAATATATTTTAATGAAGTGAAGCCCAAACTTTCCGACACTGTTCAAGCCCAAAATTCATTATTGAACCTTAATTAAGCCTATCTTGAAGGACGACTGCTCCAAGAACCCACTAATTCTGTTTTCCAATTAAAACCCATCCTCTTACTCTCCCCCTTTTTTTGTTTTTGTTTTTTTTCATTTATGGTTTTATCATCTTCTTGCTATTGTTGTTGCTGTTGCTGCTGTTATTATTATCCATCATTTTCGTATCATACCCAAGAAACCTTGAAGACTCGTTCTAAATTCTCAGACAATCAAAGTTCAACAACAATTCATATTGGACTGGAAATTGCACAATTCATCATTGGCCACAGCCAATCTCTAGAACATGACTATCAACCACCCCCATGTGTTGCTCGATAATCACTGGACTCTTTGGTCACCATCATCATCCACCCATCTCGATTTTCTATTAACTCAACGATATCTCATCCATAGAACTCGAAATGTACAGCTCGTGTATATAGAGACATACCGGCGGAAGTGCAATCGGAGCTCAGCGTTCGGACCGTAATTATTGAATCGTTTCCTTGCCGACGCCCACCGCAGAACCACCACAGCAGGCAAACCATCCGGAAATAAAAGAAAAGAATATGTCACTTGCAGTTAACAGATAAAATCTCAGAAAATCGTATTTGATGACTCATGAAGCAACCAATGACATATAAACAACATCGGGCTGTCTTCGGATCGAACGAAAAATAGGCATCATCTCGCTTATATTTCTCTGCGACATCTCCTCAGACGTAAGCAATATCGAGCGAGCGTTCTGGATGGAACGTTATAGTAATGTTTGGATCTGACACCATCTCCTCAACGCGGATTTCAGGTCAATATCAGTCAGATTTCCTGCGAACATTACCATGACGTTATTTTTTTTTTATTATTGTTTTAGATCAAAGATTGAACCGAGATGAGGAGCGTTTGGATCTCACCTGCTCTTTTGCTCGCATCTTCATCTTCTTCGGACGCCAGCGAGAGCGAGAGAAAGCGAGAGTTAGCCACAGAGAGAGAGAGAGAGAGAGAGAGAGAGAGAGAGAGAGATGAGCTCTTCCGTTTTTGAGGCGAATTCAAGGACTTTGGTCATTTGAACTTTGATAAGATGGATTTATCTGTTGAGATTTTGTGGGTTTGAATGGGCCAAATAAGGGAGAATCCCCTTTTTGAGGGGAATTCAAGGACTTTGGTCATTTGAACTTTGGTAAGATGGATTTATCTGTTGAGATTTCGTGATTTTGAATGGGCCAAAGAAGGGAGAATCTTGGATATGGCAGCGCTAACCGCGCCGGCTGAAGACTAATCGGACTAACTTAACCTCTTTATTTTTTTTTAATTAATGCTTAACTGATTGACAAAAATTTAGGTGTGGATAATAATTTATTGTGTGATAGTCTTGAGGCTAAACATTGTGCAATTTGGGTACAAGTTACAGGACTAAGAAACACTTGAGATGAGGGAGGAGTCTTTAATCTTTGAAGTTGAAACTTTTAGGCTGATTCAGGATTCTTTTATCCAAGACCTTGTACTTAAGTAAGTATCAAATACATTTCATAGTTGACTTAATAAGTATCGGTTCAATTTGTGTAATTGACTAATACTCGAAAAATAAACTAATGAACCAAAACTCATCAACTTAACATTATTTTTATCTTAAAAATATCCCCAATTAAAAAATACGTGGTTTTTTAGAAACCTTAGTTTCACTTTGGTTGTTTACTAAATAAATTTTCTTTAAAGTACAAAAGCTAATTTTTTTTTGGGTCGAAAAATACAAAAGCTAATTTAAAATTAGGAAATAAAACTAAGTGAAGGATAAGCATGTGTGTTTCGAATTAAATTTTTCGTTCTTTTATTGTAGTGTCTAAAACTTAGTGAATATTAAGTGAAGCTTATTCAAGGAATAAATTAAGTTATCCCTTAAAATTTTCTTGATCCAATTTTGAATTGAATTGAAAAATAATGCATTAATCACATTATTAACCAGAAGTTATATTTCAAAATCTGAGTATCATTCATGTATTAATATATATTTCTTGTTTTGACTTCATCACAAACTACATGGATAAACCTATATATTTAAAGTTACTTTATATTTAGAGGATAAAACCCAAAATTATACTCATTATAACATATTTACGGTAATTTTTTGTGTGATACAATAAATCCTAAACTTATACCTATGGGATACATTTACCCCTTGTCAAGATTTCACAAATAAACACCACTAAAATCTGTGTTGACATTGCACTCATGTGGCTTCACGACGTTTTTTTGGCTGAAAAATGAAATATGTCCTAAGGGCACAAGTTTGGAGTTTTTGATGTTACAAAATAAATTTGGGGTAGATGTGCTACATTGGGCATAGTTGGAGGTGTTTTCTGTTTTTTTTTCCTTATTTTAATATGGTTTTTACAAATTTAAAATCAATGAGATGAATTCAAAGATATAAGTGTTTTGGAAGGATTATAGAAATTTATTTCAAAATATTTTATCCTGATCTTTATCAATATTATTGATCAAATACATTTAAAGATGATTTTCTTTATTTATTTTCTGATTTAAATTTAAATCTAAAAAGTGATAGATGTGTAAGCATGACAAGTCACTAAACTAATCATACTTGGTTGAATTTAGGCTACGTGCACATGACGCGCAAAGGAGCAGTTATGGCTTCGTTGACTCTTAAATTTTACTAGACAAATTAAGCAATAAATTATTGTAAAAAGTTAAAAAAAGAAGAAGTAAATAGTGCTAAAAAGAACTCAAAAAAGAATAATGAATAATAAATAAATAAAGATATATAACGATTAACAAGTAACAAAAGGCCACTTCAATTTTGGTCCAACTCGCGCAGTCGACATCCGCATGCTTGAGGATATGATTTTCTATGCACAATAAACATAAGAATTGAGCAAAAATCCTCTTTCTGGTTCCCTCTCCTTTGCTGATCACCCCCGGCCACCACCTTCAACAGCCACAACCTTATCATCGGTCGTCGCTCACACAACGGAGAGAGACCCATTGAGACATTCCAGAGAGTATTTTTTGAGTGACATCACCAAAAATTTCTTTCATAGGATTGCCATCCAAAAGAGTTCTTTCTTGTTTCTGATTCATCTTCGTGCCCAAGGTGACTTAGCCATCATCGGACTGCTGCTCTGGAGAAGCACCTGTTCTTCTCTGTCTTCTTTGTCATGAATATCTAAATTGCTTGGATTCGTGTCCAAAGCCTTTGTTTGGGCGCCAATCACTGTTGACGAAATCTCACAGGTCACGGTTGCTAATTCGTTCACCATTCGTGACCTGTGATCACATCTTAGCCATTGCGGATCAAATGGCTGAAAATCGTGAAATACTCAACTTGATTTTCAAAGTCTTTCACCGCCGATTGTTGCCACCGACGTGTTTGGGACCTCCTTTTGTCAGTACAACAGTCAATCGAGCTTGGCCAGGCGAGGTCCGAATCCTAAGCATAAGGTTTGGAGTCCGAGTCTTACCCCAAAGATCCCAAATTAGACTCCACGGATCTCGATTCTGGCCTCGAAGTCTTGGTTCGAGCACTATAGTGCTAGGTCCGCCCAGCAAAGTCCTAAGCTAGGTTCTAGGGCCCTACGTTCGTGCTCCGGACAATGGCGATAATCATGTTGGTGGGGAGGTCAAGTTGGGATTTTAAATATTGAAAATTTCAATCCTTAAGAAGCATAAATCCTTTAGGGTAATTTACGTCTTGTTATATTTTTTTGCAGATTCAGAAAGGAAAAAAATTTCCGGTCCACCTTTTTACTTTCAAAATATATCAAAAAGAAAATAAAAATGGAGAAACATTTTTCGATAACCGGATTATATGAGACAAACAAAGAAAACTGACGTTTCTTAAAATATCATGTCACTACTACAGTGCTTAAAGCACTCGAGTCATCTCCTATACTTCGTCTGTAATTTTTCTATGATAAGCGCTTCTCGTTTTCTTCTTTCGTTTTTCCGCCACATCCTGTACGTTTCCATGCCACCAAAGTTTTCTTTCTTCTCAAGCGTCAGTCATTGGATCCATGAAGCAACACTTCAGATCTAAAGAGCGACTGTCCTTGCTATGAAGATGAACAAGATGAAAGAATACTGAAGAAAGACTATCAGACTTTCTTCTCTTCTGTATTTCCTCTGTATATTCAATACAAAAACAGAGCACATTTCAATGGCGTGCTCTTCCTCTCTTTCAACTATTCTGTTACATTGACTCAACTGAAAAGAAGAAGACGAAGTTTCCTTTTATAAGACTCAAGAGCCAAAAGAAAAAGAGCTTTCTCATCTATTCTGTTATTCAACCAAAAACTGAACTAATAACAAACTTCTCTTCTCCTTTTGAGCACGACACATGCTATTTACACTGACCTATTATGTGCACGGCTGATAACTCCTTTGGCTTTGACTTGTGCACTTTGTTTCTTCTGATCTTTTTCGACGATAGCAGTCTTTGCAATGCTTTCACTTTCTTCCTTTGTTAACTCCATAACCGTATCCATAGCAGCATCATCATTATACTCTTTCTGAGTTTGTGTTCTTCTCATGTTCTTAACATCCCCCCTCAAATGGGGAAGGGATAAAAATCCCATACCCAATTTGGTGCGAAAAGTAGAATGAGCAAAACGCGACAAAGATTTTGTAAAAATATCGGCAAGTTGAAGGTGACTGGGAACATAACGAATACTGAGTGATCCAGAGGAGACTTTCTCCCGAACTAAAATCAACCTCGATATGTTTGGTACGGGATTGTAAGATTGGATTAGCTGTAAGGGAGATAGCATACTTATTATCACAAAATAAGAGAGTTGAGGATGTAAGAGATATACCAATATCTCGCAAGACAAAACTGATCCAAGTAAGATCAGCCGTTGTAGAGGCAAGAGCTCGATATTCAGCTTCGGTGGAAGATCGAGAGATAGTTGGTTGTTTCTTAGCTGACCACGAGAGAAGGTTCGAGCCAAGATACGTGCAATATCCAGTTGTGGATCGCCTGGTGTCAGGACACCTAGCCCAGTCAGCATCTGAGAAGCCACAGAGTGCTGTTGAGCTATTAGAATGGAGAAAAAGGCCAAGATGAGTGGTGCCTTTAACATATCTAAGTACTCGTTTCAGTCGATGAAGGTCTGCAACTGTTGGATGTTGCAGTTTCTGACACAGGGTATTTGTTGCATAAGCAAGATCAGGACGGGTAATTGTCAAATATTGTAGACCACCCATGAGACTTCTATACTCAAGTGGATTAGAAAGCAGGGCAGTATCATCTGTCATAGCAACATAGCGAAGTTGAAGAGGAGTTGATACAGGTTTACAATTGGTCATATGAGCTCTGGTCAGAAGATCAATGGCATACTTGGTTTGACAGAGAAATAAGTCATGAGATGTACGTTTGGCTTCAATGCCAAGAAAGTAATGAAGATAACCCAGATCTTTCATGTGGAAATGAAGACTCAGTGACTTGATCAGAGTAGTTAGTAGCTGAGCTGAGCTACCAGTCATCACTATATCATCAACATACGGCAGTAATAACACTGTGTCTGAACCAGTGTGAAGCACAAAAAGAGAAGGATCAGTGGTGCTACAGAAGAATCCATTCTCAAGAAGAAAGTTGCTAAATTTATCAAACCATGCTTGTGGTGCTTGGCGAAGACCATATTGTGACTTCTTGAGAAGACACACACAATGAGACTGTTGAGGATTGATAAAGCCAGGGGGCTGCTCCATGTGTACTATCTCATTTAATGTACCATGGAGGAAATCATTTTTAACATGAAGCTAATGTATTGGCCAGTTCTTCCAACAGAGAGAACTATCTGAATAGTGGCATACTTAATAACAGGACTAAACGTTTCAGTAAAATCAACCCCTGCTTCTTGGTGAAACCCTTTCGCAACTAAGTGAGCTTTTAATCGATCTAGACTGCCATCAGGGGTTAATTTAGTTTTAAATACTCATTTACAGCCTATAACATTCATTTGTTTAGTTCTAGGAACTAATAGCCAGGTCTGATTTTCATGCCGGGCATCCATTTCATCCTGCATAGCTTTGGACCAGCCTTTATCAGCTAAGGCTGTTTTAACTAATCTTAGTTCCAAAGGTACTCTATAGTCAGCCAAATATGCATACTTGGGGTTTGGTTTGATGATGCCAGATTTAAATCGAGTTTGCATATGATGAACAGAGGAAGTACCTGAGGAAGTAGTTGTTAAGTGTGGTTGCTCTTGATCGATGTTAAGTTCAGCTGGTTCAACAACAGTAGACAGAGAACCGTGTTGCTCTGTGGCAACAAAGTCAGACTGTAGCTATGGGAATGATGAAGTATGTTGCACACCTTCAGGCTGCGATGTATGAGTGGAATCAACTTCTAAAGGAGGTAACTGAAAATTTGTTGTATGGTTATTGGAGGGACTATCCACTGAAGTTGTGTTTGTGGAATCAAGAAGATTAACTTCGTTTGCCCATTGTTTATACAAAGTTGTGTACTGATCATAGTCAGATATTACTTTCTTTGTAAATGGAAAGAAGGTTTCATCAAATACCACATGTCGACTAATGACCATCAGTAGGAACAAGACACCGATACCCTTTATGTCGTTCACTATAGCCCAGAAATATACAGGTAAGAGATCTGGGATCGAACTTGTGTTTTGCATAAGATCGAAGATAGGGATAACAATCACATCCAAATACCCTGAGATGTTCATAGCTTGGTTGCTGATTATGAAGTCTGTAATAGGGAGAGACCATATGTAACTTTGGTGTAGGAAGAATGTTCACAATATAGTTAGCTGTTATGAAAGCATCTACCCAGAACTTCAATGGAGCTCTAGAATGATACAACATGGCTAACCCCAATTCAACTATATGGCGATCTTTCCTTTCTGAGATTCCATTATGTTCTGGTGTATGAGGGCAGGACATACTCTGCTTTATACCACAATTCCGTAAGTGATTTTGAAATATGTTACTTGTGAACTCTCCTCCACCATCACAATGAAACATTTTGATTTGATGATCAAATTGCTTCTCGACTAGTTTCGGAAATATGATAAAGATATCATAAAACTCTGACTTCAGCTTCATTGGATAGATCTAGCTATAGCGAGAGAAATTGTCTACAAAGATGACATAGTATTGAAACTTCTGAAAAGATCTAATTGGTGATGGACCCCAGATGTCATAGTGTATCTTTTCTAAGGGTATAGTAGATGTAGATTCAGATAAAGGAAAAGGTAAAGCTGTACTCTTTGCTATTTGACAACTACTACATATGGCTGCAGATTGTGCATTACAGGAAATCAAGTTTTGATTCCGTAAATGCTTCACTGTTTTCAAGTTTGTGTGAACTAGTCTCTGATGCCACACATCTGCTGCTATCACTCTGTGTCTTCAAGTAAAGAATGTTGCTGTAGTTTGTGGATCCACACAGTAAAGTCCCCTAATTTTCCTTCCGATCATCTCTGTTTTGTTGGTTTGGTTGTCCTTTATATAGACCCCAATTTTATCAAAAACAAATGAACAAGGATAGTCATCTGTCAATTTTGAAACAGAGAGCAGATTCTTTTTTATTTCAGGCACAATTAAGACATCATTTAAAGGTAATGTATTGTTTTCTGTATTCAACTGAGTATTACCAACATAAGCAATGGGTAAACACGAGCCATTTCCTATCATGACTGTATTCGTTCCAGTATACTTAGCAGAGTTGAGAATAATACCAGAATCAGCACTGATATGTGTTGTTGCTCCAGTATCAGGATACCACTCACTTCCTCTTGGATCCTCTAAATGTACTGCTGCCAAAGCTGTTGGAATTTGTTCAGCTTGATATGAATTATCGAATCGATACCAGCAACGAAGAGCATCATGTCCTGGTCGTTTACAAATTTGACATTCTAACCGAGTGTTTTCTATTATTTTCTCATCCTGCAAATGTTTCTGAGGCATTAACATTGAAGTTGGATAGGATTTGGTGTCTTGATACCTTTGAGAATAACTGGCATATGGTTGAAATCCCTGACCCAGACTCGAGTAATCAATCCTCTGCCTGAATTGTTGATCTACTCGATCCTGAGGCAAGTTGTTTGGTTTGTAATGCTGGTTTCTTCCTGAATAGCCATAATTACGACCTAAATTGTTCATTGCACAACCTCGACCAAAGTTACGTCCTCCTCTGTTACTACCTCTTTGACCTCCAAAACTAGAATTCTGAAAACTATATTCTCTTTCAGAGTTCCCTTTCTGTTGTGTTTCAGAATTACTTTGTCCAAAATAGGCTAGATTAGGATTAAATTGACTCATCGAATATGTCTTTACCCTTGTTTCAAATCGTTCAAGCTGTGCTATCACTTCATCATAATCTGGTTGGGGTTTCAGGCAGTAGATAATAGTTCGAAAATTCTCATATTCAAAACCTAGTCCTTCAAGAACACCAAACATTTTGGTTATCTCATCTATAGGCTTTCCAATCACATTTAGCTGATCACAGATGGACTTATACTCTCTTAGGTAAACAGAAAGGACTCGATCTCGTTTCTGACATGCTTGCAGTTTTCCTCTAAGTTCAAACTCTCGAGCAACTGATTTTTGAGTAAAACGATTGAGAAGAGTTTGCCATACCTCGTAGGAAGTTTCTAAACCAATGATCAAGCTCAGAATATTTTCAGATACAGCTCCACTAATCCATAATGATACAAGCTGATCAGTCCTTGTCCAATCTGTGTAATATGGATTTATGACTTCAGTTTCACAATCTTCAGTTTCAGCTTGCAATATTCGAGGAGGTGAAGGAATTTCACCACTGATGAACCCAAAGAGTTCTTGACTTTGAAGAAATCTGTGAAACTGTGCTTGCCACAACAGGAAATTGTCTTCAACAAGTTTGATTGTGACAAAATTGGAGATGTTAACATGTATTGGAAAGGGATACTTCTGCGTTCTTGCTGCCATTTCTGTGTTTGCAGAGGTTTGATGATGAAGAAAGACGATTCTGTGATTGAAAATCAGGATTACCTGTTGATCTTACAAGATGACGTTCTGTTAGTGTCACTCGCAATGTTCAGATCTTAACAGAGAAAAGCTGAATCAAATGCAAAACACTTTGAACTTTCCAAATCAACAAGCGAGGATGATCATCAGCTACTTTGATTCACTGCGATCATTGAAGTTCAGAGACCACTTCGATCTTCTGCATCTTCAACATCTCCAATTTGATTTCACGAATGATTGAGTATTCATGAAAAACTATTCAACATGGATGATCGACTGTGCTCTGATACCATGTGAAGATGAACAAGATGAAAGAATACTGAAGAAAGACTATCAGACTTTCTTGTCTTTTGTATTTCCTTTGTATATTCAATACAAAAACATAGCACATTTCAATGGCGTGCTCTTCCTCTCTTTCAACTATTCTGTTACATTGACTCAATTGAAAAGAAATGCTAATAGATTTTACAACTATCAATACCAAATCACCACAGAAGTGAGTGAGATAAAATAAAAACCATTAAAAATTTACTTGGTTCAATTTCAAGGTTGTTATCTAAATTCACGAAACGAATTGGTAAGAGATAATCTATTGTTGACGCCTTAATTTTATTTAGGTTTATTTTATTAATTAAGTTTTTATTTTATCCTTTTCGGATAAATAAGATAATAGCAAAAACAAAAACAAAAACAAAAAAAAAAGAAGAAGAACAGCACAAGCAGCCCATCGGGCTCTCTCCCTCGCGTGGGCCCTCACGGCCCGGCCCGCGCGACCAAAAGCCCTTCCCCTTCCCTCTTCTCCTTCCTTCTTCCTCTCCACGCCTCTGTGCATCACGCGCGGCGGCCGGCGACGCGCGAAGGACGGCCTACGACCAAGGGGGTAGGCCGACGTTGGCCGGAAACGATAGATCACAGGCGCCATTAATGGTCGCCTTCAATGCCAGGCGCTTCGCTGGAAGGCTTGGATGGGACGCCGATTCAGCTGAGGAAGACCGGTCAGCGGCCGAAGCTCTTCGTCGGCCGAATTCCCCTCACCTAAAAATAGGCCGCCGCAAGCTCCGTCGACGACCACGGTGAGCTCAGAAATCTCCCTTTTGAGAGACTTCAAGGGGAAATCAAAGAGCGAGTGCGTGAGGGATCGGGTCGCAAGCTCGGCCAACCTCCTTCCGAGAGACTTCAGAGGAGGCTGACAGCGAGCGAGCCCGAGGGAGAAAGAGAGGGTCGAGCTGGGTAGAGAGAGAGGGGGAATGCCCTTCGCCGCAGCACTCGACCATCGACGCCATCCAACCGCTACTCGCCATCCACCGCAGCCCCGAAGTCTGCAAACCCAGATCGAAGAGGGGTTTGAGCGTTCTTTGTCGTCGTCGCCGTTCGTCTCTCAAGCCGCCGTGGACAGGTAACGTACCACTGTTGCCACCGTTGCCATCGCAGCCCCCCCAGTCGTCCGGTCCTCGGTACTGCACACCGCCGCCATCGCCGCCGTTGCCGTTGCGTCGATTCACCCCTCTTCCTCCTCGGTGCCGCGAATCGGGAACCCTAGGGTTCCCGATTTTTTCGGGTCGCGACCCGGGTCGTTGGGTCGGACCCGGGTTGGGGGAACCAGGTAGGGTTTCACCGGTTCCGCCCCCCAAAAACGGTGCCGTTTCAATAAAGTAAAAAAAAAAAAAAGATGAAAAAATCCGAGTCATTGCGGGCCAGAAAATATTAAAAATATATAAAAAAATATTTTATTTTCCAGAAAAATCAAGAAAAATAAAAAAATATTTTATTTTCCGAAAAAAATATTAAAAAATATTTTATTTTCCGAAAAAAAAATCAAAAATATTTTATATTTTCAAAAACAAAACAAAAAAGCCAAAAATTCAGAAAAAGGCCAAAAAGACTTATATTTTCTAAAAATTCGAAAAAATCCAAAAATCCCTTTTATGTCCAAAAAATATAAAAATGACCCAAAAATGTTTTTCCTCCTCAAAAATGTGTGGAAAATCCCTAAAACATCCAAAAAACCTCAGGGTTTAAACAAGATTAGGTACCGAAAGGGCATTAGTGATTAACTAGTGTAATCAAGTCCTCGATCCTAATTTCTCTGGTTGCGCAGGAGCGAGTATTTCTCCCAATACTTCGCATGGGTTTCTAATCAACCCACCCAAAATTGATTAGTGGCGACTCCGTTTTAAAAATTAACTCACAGGTTAAATACTCAGACTATTAAAGTCGTGAATTGGTGGACTTGGGAGAGTCCGGGCATAACTAATTTCAGCCGAGCCATTAGCCTCCGCCAGGCGCCCGCCCTGATCGGGCGCCGAAAAAAAAGAGGTCGCGACATCTACTAATCAATTAAAGAATTATAGAGTAGAATTACTCACATACTTAAGTATTCCCACACATAAACTTCACCAACAACCTAGAGAACTATGTCAGGACTTGAACATCCATGTCTCCACGATGAGAATGCCTCGATCAGAACGTAAACTTTCCAAGCGAAAGTCCGTGCGGTTCTCTGGTCCTACTAACAATCAAATTCAGAACGGGAGTCCCTACTGAGTTTTTTTCGATTCTTTGACTTTTGCAAACTTATTTGGGTCGGTCAAGCACTTGGCAGAGCCCTTTATGGGTGGCTTCCAAAAGAAACCCCCACCGTCCGTCCCTTTCTATTTCCTTCTGTGCGGCTGAAAACAAGACAAGTAAACCCTTTTTTCCTTCTTCATATGGCCTATCATCAACAGTGGCGTCACTTGTACGGCCTTCCAGAATAGTCGACCTCTTGGTGGATCAATCTTGGATATTTACATATTTGTCACCACCCCAAAGAAAAAAGATCAAAGTAACAACCCTTATCTTGATTGAACTCTTAACAATAGGATTCCAATAAGTAATTAGTCGAGAATTAGAATCCTAGTTTATCTTAGGGCGATTGGTTTTAGGAACTAAGAATCGCCCACTGAGGATTGATTATGAAATCGAAAATTGCTCATTAGTTTTATGGACTCACTTGAAAACTAGACTGCTAGTTCGGTTTAATTCTTGGGTGTGTTTATGAAACTAGTTGAAGTGTCCCCACTTCTAAAGAGTCATGAGATTTGAGAGAGAGTGATGAGATCGGATCTCAAAGGCAATTGAGAGTGAGAGCAACAGATGGATCGCCGAGGCTGGGGGCCACTAAGAGCAAGAGGTAGAGAGGAATCGATAAGGGCAGATGCCATGAAGAGTGACAGTGAGAGAGGGAGGCGAGGCTACAAGATGAGTGAGGCGAGAGACGTAGAGAGTTGAAGAAAAAATAAAAGTTTAGAAAAGTTATATATATGTATGTATATTCGGGTAGACGAGTGGGTGGTTTTGCACCATAATTTAACAAGTATAATGACAAAAAAGAATGCCATTGGTTCCATTGAACTATCGATGTGGGCCAATTCTTGAGACGTCGGTCCAATTCTCAATTCCATATATAGGGAACCTGACTAGCTGGAAATCAATCAGCCTAGTTGCTGCAACTGATCTTTAAGCCCAAGGCCATCTCATCCAAGCTTTAACAACCTCGTTTTGGGACCACGTTTCCCCTCCATCCCTGCCGATCGGACTCGGCGGATGGAAGATGTGTTGAGTGTGCGTGTACTCTTTGGCATACTTTTCAGCGTTTTCACCATGCCTGTTGGCGTATAAAGCGTAGTCAAACCAAAACAGGATGGACCACTAGGCAAAGAGTCAAACAGTTCCGAAGCATCGAACATGATTAGGACACGCTGACAAACTGCATTCCCATTGAAGGAATTTCCTCAGTTTGACCTTTATCTTGTCACATGTTAAGACCCCATCACTTGTCTTAAATCCAAAATCGAGTATGTAAATTTTTCGTTTCTAAGGAAAAAAAAAACGAACACACGATATGGTCAGGACACGCTGACAAACTGCATTCCCATTGAAGGAATTTCCTCAGTTTGACCTTTATCTTGTCACATGTTAAGACCCCATCACTTGTCTTAAATCCAAAATCGAGTATGTAAATTTTTCGTTTCTAAGGAAAAAAAAAAAAACGAACACATGATATGATTATTTTGAAAATTGTTGAAACCGACCATATGTTATCCAATTCGTTAATCCATTTTATTATGTATTACAAATTTATTTCACGCGAATTGCTTGTAATTTATGTCGTGAGACATGCAGAAGAGAGAAAAGCAGAAATTTTTGTATATTTCGACGTTGAACAACAAATAGTTTATGAATATAAATAGGTTTTATTAGTTGATTATCTAAGGTAATATATCAATAAAGGATATGCACAATTTAAAAAAGGGATGTGCACAATTTTTGAGAAACACAGAGAATCCAAAAAGATGTTCTAATTAAGAGGAAAATATTCTAGAGATATATATCTCTAAAATTAATCATCTTACTCCTTTCCCAAAGTGAAAAGCAAACTCAATCTTCAATATCCATATTAGTAAATTTGCCCTTTAATTTGGAGTACACGCATACAAATTGGTCAACCTAAAACCTCAACCCTCGACCGTGCCTATGTATTCACTCCTCGTGATGCTTATTCAATTATTGTCTCCACGAATACACGTCCCAAATTGTTAAAACACAATATAAAAAAAATAGATATATTCGTCATTCCTCCATCAATTCTTTGTTTGTTTCCTCTTTTGTTGGTGCCACGTTCCACATTTTGTATCCCGGCCGACCAAAATTGTCCTTTTTTTATTCATAAGCGATTGGATTTATACGGCCTCTATCAAGATATGAGAATCTTTCTGATGCATTTTATATTCTATACGCACAAAAGCCTTGGTATAATATAGTCATTGTTACTATAATAATAGACAAAGAAACGTGCCCATAACTTGAATTGATATAAAAATTCGTATCGAGATAAGGCAAAAGCACATTATTCCATATGGACAGTCGGTTAAATAAATGTGAATTCAAACATTCAAAACGTGTAGAATCTCACCACCAATGCAGAGGCACCTTCTCAGCAAATGCAACATGAGAGATAATATGTAAAATATAATAAGTTGAATGATTGTTTAAGCTAGCTCAGCCTATATATATAAATCTCCCACTTTGGCCATCCTCTCAACTAATCCGCTCTAGCCCTTCAATCATCAACGACACAAACTGCACACAAGTGAATAGCTGCTCGATCGCCATCAGAGAATGCTTCCAGAATTCATGAGTCCCTTTGAGACCCATCAATGCGATCTTTTGAAATCGATTTGTGATCATCTTCTTCACGATGATGATGATGTTGTTGAGAATGCTACAGTATTTGCACCGAGGTGTTCGAGCTTCAGCGATCTTTTGCTGACGGAGAGTTGGAGTGACCTACCTCTGAGAGTCGACGACTCAGAGGATATGTTGGTGTACGGCGCTTTGTGCGATGCACTCAGTTCTGGGTGGGCGATGCCTTCGGCTTCGAATCAAGAACTTGATTTCGAAACGAGGACTGTTGATAACGACGGCATTGGTCTGGAGGTGCAGACGAGAGCGGAGACGGTGAAGCACGAGATGAAAGCGTCAGTCAGCACGGTGCATTACAGAGGAGTGAGGAGGCGGCCATGGGGAAAATATGCAGCAGAGATAAGAGACCCCAAGAAGAACGGTGCGAGGATTTGGCTCGGGACTTACGAGCTGCCTGAGGACGCGGCATTGGCCTATGACCAGGCCGCTTTCAAGATGAGAGGGTCAAAGGCCAAGCTCAACTTCCCTCACCTCATCGGCTCGGTCGAGTATGAGCCCGTGAGGGTCAGCCCCAAGCGTCGGTCCGCCGAGCCTAGCTCGCCGTCCAGCGATGACGGGTTGCCTGGGACGAAGAGGAGAAAGAGGGAGGTCGATTCAGATGCTGAGGTGGATTTTGGAACTCCAACCCCTTTTCCCATTCTGGATCTGGGCTTGTTAGGTGTGGACGAACGATTTTTATTTTGATTGTACATACCGTCGAGACATTATTTTCTTCATCAATGAAAAGTCAATCAGGCGATTCTTACGTTGTGCAAAGACTGTCAATTTGGTTTTTCCTATTCCCATTTCCTTAAGAGTTTTGTCAGAAAAACCAAAACCGTTTCCCATTATAGATCTACCGATATAAAAGTGACTAACAAAGGCAAAGAATTCTTAGCGCAAGTAACCTTAATTTCCGGGAAATAGCAGGCTTTGAATTAGACGTAAAGAGAAATTTACATGGTCAGTCTTGAGATAGGGTTCCCAGCTTTGTCGAGGTTCAAAAGAAACATAGCATCAGGAGGAAGTTCAAACGAAATCCAGAATCGTTCTTTCAGCATCCTTCCTCTCCAAGCAAGCATTATCAGTCAAAAGAGAATAAAAAACAGATTATTCCATAAATTTGATGGGAGTGTCGATCCAGATTTTAGAGTATCTAACTCCACCTGCTGTGTCGTTTCTACTCTCCATTGATAGGATGGAACAAGAGTCTCGTTGCCCAGTAAGTGAGGAGGGGTTTGGGGCAGCCCTGGCGAGGGTCGCAGGAGCAGTATCTCGAGCCGCCATAATGTTTTTATAGTTTGAATCCATATTTTATTGATAGTTTGGGCTTGAGCCTATGTCATTAGGTATGTATAATCTCTCTTATGTAATTGGGAAATGTAACAGAAATGTGCGATGTGCTAATTATAGGGAAATTATTTGCTGGATATAGCCCTAATTTAAGAGAGAATCGGGATAAAGTATCGTGTCTTGACTGTTTCTCACTTTTACTCTTTATTATTTCCTTGTGATTGTGCGTTGAATCCTAACACCATATCGGGATAAGTGATGTGGAGGTCCTTAGCAAGTTTCAGACCATCTCCAATGGCCCAAAGTTTGGCCGCAGAACTAGTGGTATAGTCAATGTAGTGAGTGAAACCAGAAACGCAATTGGCAATTGCCATTGGCATCCCAAATTAAACCTCCCCAGCCTGCAATACCAGGGTTACTAATAGTCGAGCCATCGAATTTAGCTCGAGCAAGTTCTAGGCCAGGGGAGGGTTCCCTCGCAGGGTGGTGCTTCCTTTCTGCAGAAACACCATGGTGTTGCAGCAGCTCTTACAAGACAAAGTTCCTTTAAGTCATGAAACTTGGCTTTGTCATCAAAAGACTTTGCTACTGCGTCACGGCCGAAGTTACCATTGAGCAAAGGGGAAAATGACCTTCTCAGACTGTCCAGATATCATCAGTCCAGAATAGAGTAAGCTTATCATCGTTAGCAACATTCGTAAATCCCCCTAAGAAGACCTCATCAGCAGCAAGGAAGGTGATGGATGATTCAGTAGGTTTGCTTCAAAGTCGGTCTTTCATGAATCGGTACCATGTTTTCTTCTTTGGAATCGCATGCCTTGATGAATCAGTATGTTAGCTTAAAGAAAAGCAGGTGTAAGCGATGACTTAACCGCATAAATTACTCTAAAAAAAAGTTTCCCAATAAACAACAAAAGAATGTAAATGACAGCACTAAAGGAAAAAGACAGAATATTTTTCATAATTAGAACAAAAATATATTAAATAGATGATTGTTTGAGTTCTTGATACTTTCTAGCAATTAGAAATACTATCCAGAATTTCAGAAATTGCTTTGGGCCCATCTGTTTTGGGATTATTAGGCAAGACTGTAAAATATATTCCAAGGTAGTGATTCTTAGAAGAGGGAAATATTTTAGTTTTGAATTTTTAAATGAGGCAGAACTGATATTTCCATTTGTGATACTAAAAAATCTAATAGATCTTATTACGGAGCACGATCTCAGAACCCTTAGCCTCCGAATCCAATGAATAGACTCAAGGCACAAGGCATCGAGCCCACAAACCAAGGTTTGAATCCAAGCACTTGTACCTTAGAACTTGGAAGATGAAAGCCCAAGATTCACAAGGGCTAGACACAACACCGAGGACATGAAAAGGGATATTTGTACATATCTAGGGACTTCCTCGGACTCGAGACATCTAATTAAGGTCGAAATCCAACCCCAATGCCCACAAACTTGGGACCTCGAAGCTCGGACCTAGACTTGGGCACGCAGTCCAACCTAAGACCTTGATGGGAACTTGGAACCTTGGTACTTGACCTAGGATACTAACTTCATTCCCATGTTAATCATTTTTATTATGCCTAGCTATAGTATTGTTGACCATAAAAAAATTTCCGTCCATTTTTTTTTAATTTCGAGCAATGTCAAACAGTAAAAATTGGGAAATATTTTTCTTGTCTTCTTTTGTTTTCTTTTTTGCTTTTCTGCCACATGATGTACGTTTCCATGCCACCAAAATTTTCTTTGTTTTCAAGCAATCAGTCACTGGATCCATCAGATCTAAGGACCATCATCGTCCTTACCCAATAAAAATACGACGAACGTGCCCCATGCTTTTTGGATAAGATTAAGAAATACATCACTTCGTGTCTCCTTATGATTAAAGAAGTCCATTTGAGCATTTGAAACATGTGCTGAGGAGGTCTTTGGTCATCACCAGATGCACCTTCTTGGAATCTACGGATTGTCTTGGGAGTAGGAGCTAAATACTTATGAATAAATTATCGAAATGACGATCACTACAACCCAAGCTCAACCTATATATATAGCTCCCATTTAGACGATGTTCTCAGCGGTTCGGTCTTACTTCAGAAACCAAATCATCCCCTTCGATCTTCCACATTCAGTGATCCTCAAAGCTACAAATTTTCGCCAGAAACGAAAATGCTTCAAGAAATCGTCAGTCCCTCCGAGACCCATCAACACGATGCTTTGAGATCAATTTGGGAGCATCTTCTTGGAGATGACTTTGATGATGGAATCAATGCAACATTTTACGCACCGACTCCTGCGCACATGTACTCGAGGAGTTCGAGCTTCAGCGACCTTTTACCGGCAGAGAGTTGGAGCGAACCGCCCCTCGAAGTCGACTGCTCTGAGGACATGTTGGTGTACGGCGCTTTGCACGACGCGCTCCATTCCGGGTGGACGATGCCTTCGGCTTCGAATCAAGAACTGGATTTCGAAGTGACGACCATCGATTATAACAACATTGGTGTGGCTTCAAATCAAGAACTTGATTTCGAAGTGATGACCATCGATTATAACAGCATTGGTGTGGCGATGGAGGAGAAACCGGAGGTGGTGGAGCATGAGGTACAAGCACCGGTCGAGAAGACAAGTTACAGAGGAGTGAGGAGGCGGCCGTGGGGAAAATACGCAGCGGAGATGAGGGACCCCAAGAAGAAAGGGGCAAGAATTTGGCTCGGTACTTATGAGACACCTCAGGACGCGGCATTCGCCTACGACCGCGCAGCTTTTAAGATGAGGGGATCCAAGGCCAAGCTCAACTTCCCTCACCTCATCGGCTCCTCCGACTACGAGCCCATCAGGGTCAGCACCAAGCGCCGGTCCGCTGAACCTAGCTCGCCATCCAGTGATGACGGGTCGACCAGGACGAAGAGGAGAAAGAGGGAGGTCGATTCAGATGCTGAGGCAGAGTTCGGAACTTCAATCCCTTTTCCCATTTTGGATACGGGGTTGTTAGGTGTGTGACGAACAATTTTTAATTTGATTGTACTCAAGACATTATTGTCTTCATCAATGAGAAGTCAATCAGGCAATTTCATGTTGTGCAAAGACTGTCAATTTGGCTTTTCCTACTCCATTTCCTTAGAGTTTTGTTCTACTTCTAGAACAGCCAATATAAAAGTGAGTAACAAAGTCAAAGAATTCTTAGTGTATTAACCTTATTTTCCAGGAAAGAGCAGGCTTTAAATTAAGTAAAGAGAAATTTACAGCGTCTATGTCTTGAGATAGAGTTTCCAGGTTGTTTCAGCATCCTTCCTCTCCGAGCAAGCTTATCTGCACATCGGCTTCCTTACCTGTAAGCCTGCCTGGTTTTAGACCTCTCGAGAGCTTTCAGTAGAGCCCTACGATCATTCAAAAGGGAATTGAAAACAAGAATTAATGTCTATAGACTTCGTTCACCACCTTTTCTGCCGACTTTCAGTACGAAAAAACAATACGTATTTAACTTTTAGAATTTCAGCTCGCAGTTGCAAGCTGTTCTCTTGCATGTTACAGCTGGACGTTCCCTAGCTCCAGCTAGTTGCAGCTCCTGCTTGTTGCCGACTTCGACAATTGTTGCTACCACTTTTCCTTCTCCATTAAGTATACTTAATTCTCAAGCATGCGTGGGCTAGTGTGTTCTAGAGCTTTTCAAAAATGGATCACTTCTTAACACAATTCCGCCTCCAGATGATTGATGTGGAGTTCCTTAGCAAGTTTCGCTCCAACGGCCCAAAGTTCGGCCGCAGAACTAGCAGGGTGGTCAATGTGGCAATTAAAAATAGAAACCCAATTGCCATTTGCATCCGGGGACACCAGCGTTGCCATTAGTCGAGCCATCAAATTTAACTTGAACCAGTTTGAGGCCCGGCGAGTCCATTGCACGAAGACGGTTTCCCAAGCAGGATGGCGTTTCCTTTTCTGCAGAAACAGCATGGTGTCGCAACAGCTCCCACAAGACAAAGTTCCTTCAAGTCTTGAAACTTGGCTTTGTCACCAAAAGACTTTGTCATTACGTCACGGCCAAAGCAACCAGAGAGCAAAGGGGAAAATGGCCTTCTCGGAATATCCAGGTATCAGTCCAGAATAAAGAATTCTTACCATCATTAGCAACATTCTAACTCTCCCTAAGAAGACCTCATCAGCACCTAGGAAAGTGATGATTCAGTACGCTTGGTTCGAAGTTGGTCTTTAATGAATCGGTACCGTGTTTTCTTCTTTGGAATCGCATGCCCTGATGATTTAGTACGTTTGCTTAAAGAAAAGCAAAAGGTTAAGCGACGAGTTAACAGCATAAATCACTCCAAACAATATTTCCCAATAAACACTAATTCTGGAGATATTTTTAGGCTTTTTCGTAATATAATGTGCCCGTCTGTGTGCCCACCCAAACCAAGTTGGCATGCGATGATTGGCTTGAATAGGCAGTGATATCGTGCTCCTGAAAGCATCTAAATATTTTTAGTTTCGATGGGAAATTGCGAGCGCCCCTTGCTCTTGTAATTGCTTTTAAACTTTATGATGCAAAACTTTATGTTCTTGTATCGATTCAAATTAGCTTTTTATTGATCAATGATTGTAAAGTTATTGCCATGACAAAGTGGATCCAAACCTAACTCATTTGGCTGTTACGAATTTTAATGAGTGCTGGATACCTGGAGTATCAAAACTTGACACGGAGGGACACTTAAGTGATAAAAGTTAGGAAAGTGACACTTAAGTGCCAAAATCGAAGCAAAATGGATCACCCGAGTGTCAACGGCGAGAAAATCTGGCCAAAATGCTAACGTGGCGATTTTCGATAAAGTAAGTACAAAACAGCGTCGCTTTGCACATTGACGTGGCTAGATAATGCAAAAATGACATTGTTTTGGTGCTGACGTGGTAAAAAAATAATTAAATTAAATTTATTTAAAGTATTAAAAAAAAAATCAAGGGAGGCGATTGAGGGTTGAGCCCTTGCTGCCGCCACCTCCCCACCACTGTCAAGAAGGTAGGGGCCGACGACCCCGGCCGACCGGCGGCAAGGGCCCAAGAGCCCTCGCCTAGATCTGGGGTGAGGGTTGCAGCCCTCCCCCAGATCCAACGAAGTGACCCTCACTCGGTCGGGCCAAGGGCCACCGCCCGTTGGGGCTACCGACCCTCGTCGAATCTGGGCAAGGGCCGCGACCCTCGCCCCAGATCTGGGTGAGGGCTTGCGGGCCCTCGCCGCTAGTCAATCGGGGTTGTCGACCCTTGGCTAGGGCCTAGCGACCCCGGCCGACCCCCCCACCATTGTAGGCCCTTCCCGACAATGGTAGGTAGGCGGTGGTGGTGAGGGCTCAGCCTCAACTGCCTTCTTCTTTAAAAAAAAAAATTATTTATTTAATTTGTTATAATTTAATTTAATTAAATTTTATATTAAAATTGAAATTCATGCCAAAACGACGTCGTTTTTACAATTCTTTGTTGAGTCAACTTTTTGGCGAGCCACGTAAACGAGAAAAATAATAAAAAAAATTGCTACGTAAGATTTCCTACAAGGTTCGTCGGAAGTGACACTTAAGTATCCCTTCATGCCAAGTTTTGCCACTTAAGGTGTATGTCTTCCGAATTTTAATATTTGTAAGTAGGAGGCATCGAATTCACACTAAAAAAAATTAAAAATTTAAAAAAAAAAGGGTGCTAGTATCGTTCTCTCATTAGTGGACTCTTGGACCTAACTGGGTCCTTAAAATGTCAAGGGAGAAGAAATAGGGGGAAGAATCCCCAAGAGGTGGGACTCCCTAATATAACCTCTCGTATTTCCACCTATCTAGGAAGAAAAAGACGGGATATAAATTTGGAGGCCTTCGGTGATGAAGGTAGATATTACATCAAAGCTTTGATTCTAACTACCGCCGAATAGACATGTATAGTAACCTTCCGTACTCATGGTGAGAATGTGGAGCTTCAAAACTTTTATTAAGCTGGCTGTGCTTCGCACAAAGTCTTTCAACCGACTGCTAGTCCTAGTACCCCAATTGAAAGACTTTGTTTAATACATAGAAACAATGGGTGCTAGTAACATGCTCTCATTAGTGGACTCTACAAACATCATGGAAACAACAAAAGAATGTAAATGATAGCAAAAAAGGAAAAGCAACGATTTTTTTTGGTAATCAGAACAAAAAAGAATATTAAATTGATGATAGTTCGAGTTCTCTATACTATCTAGGGATTAAAAACACTACTTAAAATTAAGAAATTACTTGGGCCATTTATTTTACGAAAATTAGACATGATTGAAAATGACTTTTGATGAAGTAATTTTTGGAAAAAAGGAAATAATTTTTGTTGGACCTTTTAAATGAGGTTGCACATGGCTAGAGACTACCCTAAGGATCATCCTAGGGATGGTGACCTTAGTAGGTATCTAAAGATTCCCTCAAAATCGAGACATCTAATTAAGGTTCAATGTCAACCCAAGGGCCCAAACTTCGAGCCTTGAGGCTAGGACCTAGACTTGGGCGCTCGTATGTGAACCTGTGACCTTGATGGCGAAGCTGAAATCATGGATGGGTACTTGACCTAGGATACTGACTCTCAGTGCCTACTCTTCAATGCAGGGGCAAAGACATCCCATGTCCAATCCTTTCTAGGATGGAAATCAAAGTTTGGAACTTGGCCTCAAGCTCATAGGTCCAACCCTCGGGGTTCCGAGCTTGGCCACTCAAGGTTTGAATCATAAGTCATAAGGTCTCATGTCTGAGTCTTAGCCCAACATTCCCAGGCCAAACTTTGAGGGTCTTGATTGTGACTTTAAAGTTTTATTTTGAGCACGAGGGTTCTAGGCCCACCCCGCAAGGTCCTGAACTAGAAGTTCAAGCTCCACACAATGGAGACAATCATGTTGATGAGGATGTCAAATTGAAATTCGAAATATTGAATTTCAGTCTTTAAGAAGCATAAATCCTTTTTCCTAATTTACGCTTGGTTATATTTTTTGTAGATTCAAAAAAAAAAAAAAACAATTGCCGATGGATTCTTTTACTTTCAAGTGATGTCAAAAAGCCAAAACAAAAATATGGAGAATTAACTGGATTTTATGAGATAAACAAAGAAAAAAGTGACATTCCTTAAATGTCGTGTCACTACTATAGCCCTCAAAGCACTCAAGTCATCTCCTATACTTTGTAATTTGTCCATGATCAGCGCTTCTTGTTTTCTTTTTTCGTTTTTTCCGCTACATCCCGTACGTTTCCATGCCACCAAAATTTTCTCTCTTCTCAAGCGTCAGTCGTTGGATCCATGAAGCAGCCCTTCAGATCTAAAGAGCCACTGTCCTTTCCCCAATAAATAAAAAAAAAGGAGCAGCGCCCCCCCTTGCTTTGGTTTTTCAATTCAGAAAGGACACGAATAAATCTTGTTGAGCGTGGACGAACAATTTTCATCTTATTTGTGCAAATTGCAAACACATTTAAAAGTCAATCCGCAATTCATCTTGCAGAAAGTATCAATTTGGTATTTTTATTTCATTTTCATAGAGTTTGTCAGAAAAAACCAAAGGCCTATTCGATCACTAACTCCATCGTAAAAAGACCCTTGTTTCGTACACATGAAGAGAGAAAAAAAGACCTTCATGTTGTATAAACCTCACTAATTATGTAATAATATTACTAATGATAGATCAATCAACAGCTTACTATTTAAGTAATAATATCACTAACGATAAATCATCAGCTCTTATGTTAGCATACTCGAGAGATGAAACATGTCTAGGGAAAATTTTCCCAAAAATCCTAAACCTATTGTACTTTTGCCAATTTAATTATAAATCTTTCAATTTTGCCATTTGAGTCCTAAACTTTTTCACCTTCTGCCAATTGAGTCCATTCAACCAATTTTGGCCAAAAATTGCTAACCTAGATGGCTAGTGCTAATATGGACATTTTTTAATAATCTTTTTTTTTTTTTGGTTTTTTGAGGGCCAAGGAGGGTGGCTGGCCAACCCTCATTGGCCTTGGGTGAGTGAGGTCGCGCCCCTCACATGGCTAGGAGAGGGGCGCGACTCGCCCAAGGCCGATAAGGGTCAGCTGGTGTCACTTGTAGTTGGTGCCGGTGAGGGTCGGTTGGCCACCTTTGCTGGCCCTAACTACCAAAAAAATAAAATAAAATAATTCATAAAATTTCAAAATATCATTATAAAAGTGCCACGTCGATCTATAATTTCCAGTCACAAGTGGTTGGATGAATTCAACTTGTAAAAGATAAAAAAAGTTTAGGACTCAATTGACAAAATTGAAAAATTTAAGACTAAATTGGCAAAAGTGCAATAGGTTTAGGACTTTTTGGAAAATTTTCCCTGCATTCCTATCGATTTTGGTACATGAAAATAGTCAACAATACTTGGATTAGTCCCCATAATGCCCAAAATAGGTGTGATGCCAACATGTACATCTTGGTCTTAGCGACACTATTTCCAGATGAAGCAAGAAAGTTGGCACACCAAAAAAAAAAAAATCATAAAGATGACGCATACAATAACTACAATTCTTGCTTTTTCATATATCGCATTCATTTTACCATGCATGGTTAATACCAATATTGGTACTACATAAGTCGCTATTACGAAAATTCTAGTGACCCAGATGATGAACATAGTAAATTTTGTGCATATTCATCGCATTAATGACATGCCGCTAATAAGAATCAAAATTACGGTAAGCGACAATAGGAAACGAATAGTATTGCATGATACAAAAAAAATCTATGCTTGTCACGATACTAGTAAACCATTATGGCAATACCCACGATGTAATGTTTTTTGGCCATGGAATCCTCTTGTCATACGCCTTCGAGAGGACTCATTGCTGCTTGAAAGGCCATGGTGGCAAGTAAGATTGTGATGACCATCATAGATTGCATACCTTTCCACCGGTCATTTCTCTCTTGCTTCTCATTTGGTTGTCATACACACTGACAGTATTCCCTCTCAGAGGTGGCCACATCCTCCGCAAATGAAAATTATTTTTTTGTGAATTGCTAAAGAGGAATAGCCTTTCTCTATCAATTCACAAAAAAAGTAACTTTTATTCGTGGTGAACATGGCCAACTCTAGAGGCAATACCGTCCAAGTGTCGGACAACCAAATGAGAGGGCAAGAAAACAATGATCGGTAGAAGGTATGCAAAAATCTATTATGGTCGTCCCAATCTTACTTGCTACTGTAGCCTTTCAAGGAGCAGTGAGTCCTCCTCGAGACGTATGGTAGGCAGACTCCGCGGCTGAAAAACATTACAGAGCGGGTAGAGTGATATTGGCTTACAGGTCTCCTGACAAGTATAGATTCTTTATATCATGCAATACAATATGTTTTATATCGTTACTTATTGTAATTTTTATCCTCATTAGGGGCATGTCCTTAACGTGATGGATATGCACAAAACTTACTATGTTAATCATCTAGGTCACTATAATTTTTGAGACAGCAACTTACGCAATACTAATATTGATATTGACCCAGCATGGTAAAATGAATGCGACGTACAAAAGAGTTGGAGTTGTAGTTATGATATGAGTTGCCTTCAAGATTATTCTTTTGATGTGCCATCTTTTTGTGTTGCTACGACCAACATATACATGTTGGCATCACACCTATTTTTAGCATGCCCCCCTTGGCAATTCGCAATCATGACGTAGAATGTTCGACGGATGGGTACTAGACACATCTTAAGAATGGAGGAGATGATCAGGTAATGGTTTGGATAGGGTTCGACTAGTTTCTTGAATATACTGCAAATCCCAAGTTAGGTAAAATGAAAAAGTTGCACTGGTTCTTAAGCCTTCTTTGCCAGAGCCATCTCTCTCACCCACGTGCACGCACGTGTGATCGCAAGCGAGCTCTTTGGGTGGTGATAGTCAATTATCGAACCAGATCCCTCCCACGAATCAAACTCTATTGAATATTGATGACATATATACTTCACTCCCTTTTAGACTTGATTATAGGCCTACTGTCCCAACCCACTCAAGCTCTGTTAGTTTTTGTTAAATTTTACCGTGAAATTGCCGAGTTTGTTGATAGAGTTGACTAATGTACCAATTTTGGATTTTAATCTCTTTTTGTCACAATCGTACTAATTTTGCAATTTTTTGTGATATTAATTCAATTTAAAGGATGATATATTTGTCACAAATATATCGATTTTGGTTTTGGCAGTAAAAAAATTAGTTTGGGAAAAATTTATTACAATTGTATCGGTCTAGGGGTTTTTATGGTCATTTCGGGTAAATTTACTAATTATGTATTACTTCAAAATGTTTTGTGCTTAAAAAATTAATTTGTAATAAATGTATCACAATTGTATCAATTTGGTATAAATTCATTGGGTTTTTAATGATAAAAAAAATTAGTTTATAGTAAATTTATTACAGACATACCAATTTGGGTGTTTTTCGGCGCAGATATGGGCTAGTTGACCCTCACCTACGCCCAAAAAAACACAAATTATGACGCATTTGATAATTTATCAAGTGTAAATTTATTATTTATTAGTTTTCGTTAAATTTTACCATCAAATTCCTGAGTTTGATGATAGATGAGGTTGATTAGTGTGTCAATTTGGATTTTACTCTCATTTGGTCACATTTGTACCAGTTTTATGATTTTTTATCGTATTAATTCAATTTAAAGGAGGGTATAATTGTCACAAATGTATTGATTTTGGTTTTGATTTTGGTGGTGAAAAATTAGTTTGAGGTAAATATATTACAATTGTACCACTCTTGGGTTTTTTATGGTAAAAAATTAATTTGTGGTAAATTTATTATAGGTGTACTAATATCGGTGTTTTTCGGCACATGCATGGGCTGGCTGACCCTCGCCTATAACCTAAAAAATCCAAATTTTTAAACTTTTGGTAAATTTATCTCAAGCTGATACACTCGTGATAAATTTACCCTCTGTTAGTTATCATTAAATTTTACCGTCAAATTGCTAAGTTTGATGACACTGAGATTGCTAGTGTGTCAATTTGGATTTTACCCTCCCTTTATTATAATTG
This sequence comes from Eucalyptus pauciflora, assembly GCA_007663325.1. NCBI lineage: Eukaryota > Viridiplantae > Streptophyta > Magnoliopsida > Myrtales > Myrtaceae > Eucalyptus > Eucalyptus pauciflora. The sequence goes on from VMYD01000040.1 coordinate 961,128, forward strand.
TATTAGTTTTGTTATTTTTTGTTTTTTAATCCAATTTAAAGGATGATATATTTATCACAAATGTTCTTGTTTTGGTTTTAGCGGTAAAACTAATTTTTAGTAAATTTGTTACAACTATATCAGTTTGGGTTTTTTATGGTCATTTTGGATAAATTTATTAATGGTGTACCAGTTGAAGGATTTTGTAGTTTAAAAAATTAATTTGGAATAAATTTGTTAAAAGTGTATCAGTTTGGGGGTTTTTTGTGATATTAACATTGTTTTTTAGAGGGCAAGCAAAGTCGCACCTCTCGCTTGGAAAGGGGCACGACTTGCCTTGGGTTGGCGACCTAGGGCCGGTGAGAGTCAGCCGATCCTCTCCTATGCCGAAAAACTCCAAAATAGTATACCTGTGACGAATTTATCTTAGACTAACTTTTTGACCCTAAAAAACCAAAATTGTTATACCTTTGATATATTTATCTCAAACTGGTACATTTGTGATAATATTATCCTCTATTAGTTTTCGTTAAATTTTATTGTCAAATTGTTGAATTTGCTGACATGTAAGAGTTGACTAGTGTACTAATTTGAAATTTTACTCTCATTTTGTCACAGTTTTACTAGTTTTGTGATTTTTTGTGGTATTCCAATTTAAAGGAAGGTATACTTATCGCAAATATATCAGTTTTAGTTTTGGCAGTCAAAAAATTAATTTGGGTTAAATTTGTTATAACTGTACAAGTTTGGGGTTTTTTTTATGGTTATTTGGGGTAAATTTGTTACAAGTATATACTAGCATATGATTTTTTATGGTCATTTGAGGTAAATTTATTAATGGTGTATCATTTTAGGGTTTTTTGTAGCTAAAAAATTTGTTTTGGGTATCATTTTGGATTTATCAACATGTGAGAGTTGATTAGTGTATCATTTTGGATTTTACGCTCATTTTGTCATAGTTGAACTAGTTTTGTGTTTTTTTTTTGTATGAATATAATTTAAAGGTCGATATATTTGTTACAAATGTACCTGCTTTGATTTTGGCGGTTAAAAAATTAGTTTGAGATAAATTTATTACAACTATACAAGTTAGGGGTTTTACACAGTTATTTGAGGTAAGTTTATCAATGATGTATCAGTTTGGGTTTTTTGTATCGCCTTGGGCCAGTGAGGCCTAGTTGGCTCTTGCTTGTGCTGAAAAATCCTAAACTGGTACACTTACGACAAATTTATCTCAAACTAATTTTTTGACTACTAAATACCTCAAGTTGTTGCACAATTAATAATTTTATCCCAAAAAAAATTCTTGATTACAAAAACCTCAAATTTACTTTTTATTAGTTTTCGTTAAATTTTTTTGCCAAATTGCTGAGTTTATTGACATGTAAGAGTTGACTAGTGTATCAATTTGTGATTTTAGTGTATTAATTTGAGATTTTACTCTACTTTTGTTGCTGTACTAGTTTTTGTGTTTTTTTTTTTTGTGATATTAACCTAATTTTAAAAAAGGGTATATTTGTCACTAATACACAGATTTTGGTTTTGGCGATCGAAAAGTTAATTTGAGGTAAATTTGTTACTAGTGTACTAATTTAGTTTTTTTTATGGTCATTTGGATTAAATTTATCAATAATGTACCAGTTTGGGTTTCCTATTATCACTACTAAACTTTTGATTCTCATTAGTAAAATGTCGTTAATGCGGCATATATGCACAAACCTTACTATGTTAATCATCTAGGTCACTATAATTTTGGCGATGGTGACTTACGCAGTACCAATATTGGTATTGACCCTGCATGGCAAAATGAATGTGACGTATGAAAGAGTTGGAATTGCAGTTTTGATATGAGTCGCCTTTATGATTATTCTTTTGGTCTGCCGACTTTTCTGCTTCATTCAGAAATTGTGTCGCTAAGACCACCATGTGCATGTTGGCATCACACCTATTTCTAGCATGCCCCATTTTCCAATTCATAGTCATGATGTAGAATGTCGGACAAATAGATACTAGATACATTCAACTCATGACTTCTTCATCTCGCATTGATTGTCGTGTTGATGTGTTTCACGATATTACTAGTTTTCACTATCTTCCTTTACCTCTTTGGATACCCCATATTGAAAGTCGTCAGGCTGGTTGTGTCCAATCTCACGGTCACTACATCCACTGAGGCCAATTGGAAAGCTGCCCTCTTGGTGGAAAAAACCTAAAGATCTACAAGAGTTTGTTCTTCCATGAAGTCAAGTGCTTTGTCTACTAACATTGGTTCATATAGCAACACTTGAGATTGGCATCAACAGAGCCATTCGTGCTGTTGGACATTTTGCATTGCGGCTATAGGTTGGAAGGGACGCATGCGACTGGGGCAGGTGGGCACAGTGAGGGAAATCAGATGCATGGCACCCGGCCAATATCCCTTCGGCAGAGAATGCGGAGTGAGGTAACTTGTGACTGTTGTTTCCGGGTCGGAATGTGGAGGAAGAGATGCCATGGAAAAGAGGAATAGGGCTTTCTAGGGTTTTGGATTAAAGTGAGAAATGACTTTGTATAAGAAACCAATGCCAAAATATGCAAATCAAATATATAGAAAATGGACTTTGCTTGTGTAACAGTACTGTTACTTTCGTCGAGTGACAATAGAAGTTGAACCGTTCGTTGTTTTTTTTTTTAATGACTAGCACCCAGATACTTACTTGTCGTAGCAATATTTAAAGAAATAAACCCAACAACATTATTCAGAAAAATAAAGTTGTAGGATAATTAATTGCAAATTTTAGATGGTGAAATATTGGTTCTAAATAAAAAAAAAAATTCAAGAGTCCATAACTAGAGAAAATTAAAATATGTAAATTATATACATATTTATATTAGTCTTTTTTTAAATTTTTTTTATTAGTTAAGGTACACAGTAAACCCAAGTGTAATTGTCGTGATAGTTTTTCCATCGGGGAAAAGGATAGGTTCAGAGGTGATGTCAAGTTATGACCAACAATCCCTATTCAACGCGAGTTCTCCCAAACTCTTATCTCGTGCAATCTTGAGATATTCAATTTCGATTAACCCAAAGAGAATTTTGTATTAGGAGTTGAGATCAACTAGAAACCAAGATAGGTATTGGAGTATACATCATTTTCTATATAACCAGAAATCTAGATTTTGAAACTTGATTACACTAGTTAAGTAACTAGTGCCATTTCACTATCATAACTTGATTATTTGTTAACTTGATTATTTGTTAACTTGATTATCAAAACATGCGGTTTTTTTTATTCAATCATGATTCTTATAATTTTATGTCCAATAGGTGTCCTATGCAATGTTTTTATATTTATTATGGTCCTAAATTGTAATCTAACCATTCAATTAAAACAGAAAAATCACAATAAAAAAATAATATAAAAGAATCACAATTGATTCACTCAAAAATAGTAGTGAAATGATAACTAACGAATGAAGTGCAGTAAAAGTAAAATGACTCGATAAGAATCGAGCAAAGAATTTAACATAGCCCTATTATTATCATTATTATCAGGATGGTAACCCTCATGAGCTTAGTTCAAATTGAGTTCAATTTCTTTTCTAAAAAATTGACCTTCTAAAACTAAACTAGATCAAATGTGTCCACTAAAACCCTAGACCATGTGAACACTAACTAAATGAAATTAAGCTAATTTTAATACTAAAATCTAACTACCTCATCAATGCCTATATTTTTTCTAACTGTTTTCTAATTTTCTTTATTTTATAATTTATTTTATAATTTATTTTATAATTTATTTTATAATTTATTTATTATTTATTTCTATATATGGGCCACGGATACAAATTTGGGCTCTTATATCAAGCCCCCTCAATCTATTTAACCCATTTCCCCAAAATTCAAATTCAGCCCAAATATATTTTAATGAAGTTAAGCCCAAACTTTCCGACACTGTTCAAGCCCAAAATTCATTATTGAACCTTAATTTTATGCCTATCTTGAAGGTCGACTGCTCCAAGAACACACTCTAATTCTGTTTTCCAATATAAAACCCATCCTCTTATTCTCCCCCCCTTTTTTTTATTTATTTATGGTTTTATCATGCAGTTGTTATTATTATTATTCATCGTTTTCGTATCATTACCGAGAAACCTTGATGACTCATTTTTCAATCTTAGACAATTAAAATTTCAACAACAATTCATATCGGATTGGAAATCGCACAATTGATCATTGGCCACCACCAATCTCTGGAACATGATTATCAACCACCCCCACGTGTTGCTAGATAATCGCCACACTCGTTGGTCACCATCATCCACCCATCTCGATTTTCTATTAACTCAATGATATCTCATTCATGGAACTCGAATTGTACAGCTAATGTATATAGAGACATACCCGCGCAAACGAGATCGGAGCACAGAAATCGGACCGTAATGATCGAATCGTTTCCTCGGGACGCCCACCGCAGAACCACGACAGCAGGCAAACCATCCGGAAATAAAAGAAAAGAATATGTCACTTGCAGTTAACAGATAAAATCTCAGAAAATCGTATTTGATGACTCATGAAGCAACCGATGACTTGCAAAACAACATCGGGCTGTCTTCGGATCGAACGAAAAATAGGCGTCATCTCGCTTATATTTCTCTGCGACATCTCCTCAGACGCAAGCAATATCGAGCGAGGGTTCTGGATGGAACGTTATAGTAACGTTTGGATCTGACACCATCTCATCAACGCGGATTTCAGGTCAAACCATGAACAAAAGCTTCAATATCAGTCAGATTTCCTGCGAACATTACCATGACGTTATTTTTTACTGTTTTAGATCAAAGATTGAACCGAGATGAGGAGTGTTTGGATCTCACCTGCGCTTTTGCTCGCATCTTCATCTTCTTCGGACGCCAGCGAGAGCGAGAGAAAGCGAGAGAAAGCGAGAGTTAGCCACAGAGAGAGAGAGAGAGAGAGAGAGAGAGAGAGAGAGAGAGAGATGAGCTCTTCCGTTTTTGAGGTGAATTCAAGGACTTCGGTCATTTGAACTTTGATAAGATGGATTTCTCTGTTAAAATTTCGTGGGTTTGTATGGGCCAAAGAAGGGAGAATCTCGGATATGGCAGCGCTAACCGTCGCCGGCTGAAGACTAATCAGACTGACTTAACAATTCTATTTCTTCTTCTTCTTACTTATTTTTTTAATGAATGCTTAACTGATCGACACAAATTTAGGTGCCAATGATAATTTTTTTCGCCATCTTCCTTTGCCTACTTATTAGGTCTGAATACCCCATATTGAAAGTCGTTGGGCTGACTGTGTCCAATCTCACAGTCAATACATCCACCATGGCCAATTGGAAACCTGCCCTCTTGGTGGAAAAACTAGAGACTTACGAGAGCAACACTTGGCATTAGCATCAACGAAGCCATTCGTGCTATGGGCTGCTGGTAGGATTATGATAAAGGCCGATATGATGGAGAGGCCAAAGGAGGCAATCTTTTAGGACATGGATTTAGAGCGGAGGTTTGTGAGGATAGTGGCTATCGAATTGGGTATGAGGATGCAGAGCATTTACGTGTTTGGGTATGGCTCATTAAAGCACACTGTGACAACTTGAGAGTTGCTTTTGCAAAATTTAAAGGGGAGGAAAGCTTAGTCATCGGCGATAATCTTTTGTCCAATAGTTTTTTGTTGTGCTTCTATATCGATGTTGATTGGATCCATCCACAATCCCTATTCTTAGATGTTGCTATTGATGTCAAGGTTTATGAGATCGCTGTCTACTATTTTTGCCCATAGAGATCCTTTTCTTTTACATCTATAATTTAGTGTTTATGATTTTTTTTTTTCACTTCTACTATATTGTTAAACGATTGTGTGGCATTTATAAAATGCAGTGAATATTCTAAGACAAAGTCCAATGTTATATGAAATTGTTATTTATGGAAGATGAGTCTATGTTGCGTGAAGTGCATTATGCTTACTAAAAAGAACATTTGTCTGATGTATATCAATGAATTAAGATTTAAAATATTATTTAAATTGCTAGTATTTTGCCCGATATATAACTTAATTAATTTTTTAAAATAAAATTTAGTACTTGTGAATCTCAACAGATGAGATAGCTTGCAAGTTACAACCCGCCCCATTTTGATATATATTTAGTACTTGTGAATTTCTTATATCATTCAAAAATCATGGATCACTAAATTATATGGAAAATAAAAAGAACATTATGGCCAATAAGAGTTCAAGACGGGCTCGTAAATCTTACTATCAATAGCAGCTCCTAATCTGGGTTTGTGGATGGATTTAGTCAAAATTGTTATAAGAGCACAATGGAAGATTATAGCCAACGACTAAATTATTGCTGGAAACTAAAGCTTCACTCCCTTGTAACTTTGCAAAAACAACCTTCATGTCGTCACAATGAGCTTCAATGCCATCCTAGTCTTCTTTCACCGCCCAAACACGTATGTGCCTCGCATCCTCAAACCCATCATAACAACCACTATCCCTATGGACCTCCACTCATAATCCACCTCCGACACCACTGCCTCTTTAGCCTCTCTATTGTCATCTTTGCCTTTTATCAAGGTCTGTTGGCCGACCGTAGCATGATTGGCTCTAATGCCAAGGATTGCACTGGATCCTGATGATAGTAGATGAAACACTCGACTTCAGGGAAGTACAGGTTTTCGTAAATCTCTGCTTTCGCCACCAAGAGGGCGGCATTTCAATTAGTCCTAATGGATGCAATGACTAATATTGAACACAGTCAGCCCCACGACTTTCAATATGGGGTAATTAGGTCCATTAGGGAGGTAAAGGAAGATGGTGAAAACGAGTAACACTATGAACTAGGTTAATATGACAATCGATTCGCAACAGAGAATCCATGCATCGGATGCGTCTGGCATTATTTGTCAGACATTTTGCATCACGGCCGCAGGTTGGAAGGGAGGCGTGCGACTGAGACGGGTGGGCACAATGAGGAAAGTCAGATGCATGACACCCGGTCAAAGTCCCTTCGACGGAGAATGCGGAGTGAGGTAACTCATGACTGCTGTTTTCAGGTCAGAATGTGGAGGGGGAGATGCCATGGAAAAGAGGAATAAGGCTTTCTAGGATTTTGGATGAAAGTGAGAAATGACTTAAACCGTATAAGAAACCATTGCCAGAATATGCAAATCATATATATAGAAAATGGACTTTACTTTTGTAATAGTACTGTTACTTTCGCCGAGTAACAATAGAACTTGAACTGTTTATTTATTTATTTATTATTATTTTTTTAATGACTAGCACCTAGATACTTACTTCTTGTAGAAAATGATTACTTTTGCGTGAGTGCAACATTTAAAGAAATAAACCCAATGACATTATTCAGAAAAATAAAGTTGTAGGGTAATTAAGTGCAAATTTTAGATGGTGAAATATAAGTTCTAAATAAAATAAATAAAATTTAAGAGTCCATAACTAGAGAAAATTACATATCCAATATGTAAATTATCTACATATTTATATTAGACTTTTTTTCAAAGTTTTTTATATTAGGTAAGGTACACTGGAAACTCAAGTGTAATTGACGCAACACTTTCTCCACCGAGGAAAGGGATAGGTTTAGAGGTAATGTCAAGTTAGGACCAACAATCCCTGTTCAGTGCGAGTTCTTTCAAACTCTTACCTCACACAATGTTGAGATATTAAATTTTGATTAACCCAACTAAAATTTTATATTAGGAGTTGAGATCAATTAGAAATCAAGTTAGGTATTGGAGTACACATCACTTTCTGCATAACTAGAAATCTAGAATTTGAGACTTGTTTACACTTCTTTACTAACTAGTGCCATTCCAAAACTTGATTATTTGTTAACTAAGTATCACATGCAGTTTTTTTTTTTATTCAATCATGACTCTTAAAGTTTATGTCCAATAATTGTCGTCTGTAATGTTTTTATATTTATTATGATCCTAAAATGTAATCTAACCATTCAATTAAAACAGGAAAATCACAATAAAAAAAATATTATACAAGAATTACAATCGATTCACTCAAAGATAGTAGTGAAAGGATAGCCAACGAATAAAGTGCAATAAAAAAAAAAAAAAGCCCGATAAGAAATGGGCAAAGAATTTAACAGTCTTGTTATCATGAGCTTAGTTCAAATTGATTTCAATTTCTTTTCTTAAGGATTGACCTTCTAAAACTAAACTATATCAAATGTGTCTACTCAAACCCTGAACCATGTGTACACTATTATTTATTTATTTATTTTATTAATTATTATTTATTTCTAGATATGGGCCACAGATACAAATTAGGGCTCTCATATCAAGCCCCCTCAATCTAATTAACCCATTTCCCTAAAATTCAAATTCAGCCCAAATATATTTTAATGAAGTTAAGCCCAAACTTTCCGACACTGTTCAAGCCCAAAATTCATTATTGAACCTTAATTAAGCCTATCTTGGAGGACGACTGCTCCAAGAACCCACTCTAATTCTGTTTTCCAATTAAAACCCATCCTCTTACTCTCCCCCATTTTTTTTTTTTTTCATTTATGGTTTTATCATGTTCTTGCTGTTATTGTTGTTGTTGCTGCTATTATTGTTATCCATCATTTTCGTATCATTACCGAGAAACCTTGAAGACTCGTTCTAAATTGTCAGACAATCAAAGTTCAACAACAATTCATATCGGACTGGAAATCGCACAATTCATCATTGGCCACAGCCAATCTCCAGAACAGGACTATCAACCACCCCCATGTGTTGCTCGATAATCACTGGACTCGTTGGTCACCATCATCATCCACCCATCTCGATTTTCTATTAACTCAACAATATCTCATTCATAGAACTCGAAATGTACAGCTCGTGTATATAGAGACATACCGGCGGAAGTGCAATCGGAGCTCAGCATTCGGACCGTAATTATTGAATCGTTTCCTTGCCGACGCCCACCGCAGAACCACCACAGCAGGCAAACCATCCGGAAATAAAAGAAAAGAATATGTCACTTGCAGTTAACAGATAAAATCTCAGAAAATCGTATTTGATGACTCATGAAGCAACCAATGACATATAAAACAACATCGGGCTGTCTTCGGATCGAACGAAAAATAGGCATCATCTCGCTTATATTTCTCTGCGACATCTCCTCAGACGTAAGCAATATCGAGCGAGCGTTCTGGATGGAACGCTATAGTAATGTTTGGATCTGACACCATCTCCTCAACGCGGATTTCAGGTCAAACCATGAACAAAAGCTTCAATATCAGTCAGATTTCCTGCGAACATTACCATGACGTTATTTTTTTTTTATTGTTTTAGTTCAAAGATTGAACCGAGATGAGGAGCGTTTGGATCTCACCTGCTCTTTTGCTCACATCTTCATCTTCTTCGGACGCCAGCGAGAGCGAGAGCGAGAGAGAGAGAGAGAGATAGATGAGCTCTTCCGTTTTTGAGGCGAATTCAAGGACTTTGGTCATTTGAACTTTGATAAGATGGATTTATCTGTTGAGATTTTGTGGGTTTGAATGGGCCAAATAAGGGAGAATCCCCTTTTTGAGGGGAATTCAAGGACTTTGGTCATTTGAACTTTGGTAAGATGGATTTATCTGTTGAGATTTCGTGATTTTGAATGGGCCAAAGAAGGGAGAATCTTGGATATGGCAGCGCTAACCGCGCCGGCTGAAGACTAATCGGACTAACTTAACCTCTTTATTTTTTTTTAATTAATGCTTAACTGATCGACAAAAATTTAGGTGTGGATAATAATTTATTGTGTGATAGTCTTGAGGCTAAACATTGTGCAATTTGGGTACAAGTTACAGGACTAAGAAACACTTGAGATGAGGGAGGAGTCTTTAATCTTTGAAGTTGAAACTTTTAGGCTGATTCAGGATTCTTTTATCCAAGACCTTGTACTTAAGTAAGTATCAAATACATTTCATAGTTGACTTAATAAGTATCGGTTCAATTTGTGTAATTGACTAATACTCGAAAAATAAACTAATGAACCAAAACTCATCAACTTAACATTATTTTTATCTTAAAAATATCCCCAATTAAAAAATACGTGGTTTTTTAGAAACCTTAGTTTCACTTTGGTTGTTTACTAAATAAATTTTCTTTAAAGTACAAAAGCTAATTTTTTTTTGGGTCGAAAAATACAAAAGCTAATTTAAAATTAGGAAATAAAACTAAGTGAAGGATAAGCATGTGTGTTTCGAATTAAATTTTTCGTTCTTTTATTGTAGTGTCTAAAACTTAGTGAATATTAAGTGAAGCTTATTCAAGGAATAAATTAAGTTATCCCTTAAAATTTTCTTGATCCAATTTTGAATTGAATTGAAAAATAATGCATTAATCACATTATTAACCAGAAGTTATATTTCAAAATCTGAGTATCATTCATGTATTAATATATATTTCTTGTTTTGACTTCATCACAAACTACATGGATAAACCTATATATTTAAAGTTACTTTATATTTAGAGGATAAAACCCAAAATTATACTCATTATAACATATTTACGGTAATTTTTTGTGTGATACAATAAATCCTAAACTTATACCTATGGGATACATTTACCCCTTGTCAAGATTTCACAAATAAACACCACTAAAATCTGTGTTGACATTGCACTCATGTGGCTTCACGACGTTTTTTTGGCTGAAAAATGAAATATGTCCTAAGGGCACAAGTTTGGAGTTTTTGATGTTACAAAATAAATTTGGGGTAGATGTGCTACATTGGGCATAGTTGGAGGTGTTTTCTGTTTTTTTTTCCTTATTTTAATATGGTTTTTACAAATTTAAAATCAATGAGATGAATTCAAAGATATAAGTGTTTTGGAAGGATTATAGAAATTTATTTCAAAATATTTTATCCTGATCTTTATCAATATTATTGATCAAATACATTTAAAGATGATTTTCTTTATTTATTTTCTGATTTAAATTTAAATCTAAAAAGTGATAGATGTGTAAGCATGACAAGTCACTAAACTAATCATACTTGGTTGAATTTAGGCTACGTGCACATGACGCGCAAAGGAGCAGTTATGGCTTCGTTGACTCTTAAATTTTACTAGACAAATTAAGCAATAAATTATTGTAAAAAGTTAAAAAAAGAAGAAGTAAATAGTGCTAAAAAGAACTCAAAAAAGAATAATGAATAATAAATAAATAAAGATATATAACGATTAACAAGTAACAAAAGGCCACTTCAATTTTGGTCCAACTCGCGCAGTCGACATCCGCATGCTTGAGGATATGATTTTCTATGCACAATAAACATAAGAATTGAGCAAAAATCTCTTTCTGGTTCCCTCTCCTTTGCTGATCACCCCCGGCCACCACCTCCAACAGCCACAACCTTATCATCGGTCGTCGCTCACACAACGGAGAGAGACCCATTGAGACATTCCAGAGAGTATTTTTTGAGTGACATCACCAAAAATTTCTTTCAGAGGATTGCCATCCAAAAGAGTTCTTTCTTGTTTCTGATTCATCTTCGTGCCCAAGGTGACTTAGCCATCATCGGACTGCTGCTCTGGAGAAGCACCTGTTCTTCTCTGTCTTCTTTGTCATGAATATCTAAATTGCTTGGATTCGTGTCCAAAGCCTTTGTTTGGGCGCCAATCACTGTTGACGAAATCTCACAGGTCACGGTTGCTAATTCGTTCACCATTCGTGACCTGTGATCACATCTTAGCCATTGCGGATCAAATGGCTGAAAATCGTGAAATACTCAACTTGATTTTCAAAGTCTTTCACCGCCGATTGTTGCCACCGACGTGTTTGGGACCTCCTTTTGTCAGTACAACAGTCAATCGAGCTTGGCCAGGCGAGGTCCGAATCCTAAGCATAAGGTTTGGAGTCCGAGTCTTACCCCAAAGATCCCAAATTAGACTCCACGGATCTCGATTCTGGCCTCGAAGTCTTGGTTCGAGCACTATAGTGCTAGGTCCGCCCAGCAAAGTCCTAAGCTAGGTTCTAGGGCCCTACGTTCGTGCTCCGGACAATGGCGATAATCATGTTGGTGGGGAGGTCAAGTTGGGATTTTAAATATTGAAAATTTCAATCCTTAAGAAGCATAAATCCTTTAGGGTAATTTACGTCTTGTTATATTTTTTTGCAGATTCAGAAAGGAAAAAAAATTTCCGGTCCACCTTTTTACTTTCAAAATATATCAAAAAGAAAATAAAAATGGAGAAACATTTTTCGATAACCGGATTATATGAGACAAACAAAGAAAACTGACGTTTCTTAAAATATCATGTCACTACTACAGTGCTTAAAGCACTCGAGTCATCTCCTATACTTCGTCTGTAATTTTTCTATGATAAGCGCTTCTCGTTTTCTTCTTTCGTTTTTCCGCCACATCCTGTACGTTTCCATGCCACCAAAGTTTTCTTTCTTCTCAAGTGTCAGTCATTGGATCCATGAAGCAACACTTCAGATCTAAAGAGCGACTGTCCTTGCTGTGAAGATGAACAAGATGAAAGAATACTGAAGAAAGACTATCAGACTTTCTTCTCTTCTGTATTTCCTCTGTATATTCAATACAAAAACAGAGCACATTTCAATGGCGTGCTCTTCCTCTCTTTCAACTATTCTGTTACATTGACTCAACTGAAAAGAAGAAGACGAAGTTTTCTTTTATAAGACTCAAGAGCCAAAAGAAAAAGAGCTTTCTCATCTATTCTGTTATTCAACCAAAAACTGAACTAATAACAAACTTCTCTTCTCCTTTTGAGCACATGACACATGCTATTTACACCGACCTATTATGTGCACGGCTGATAACTCCTTTGGCTCTGACTTGTGCACTTTGTTTCTTTTGATCTTTTTCGACGATAGCAGTCTTTGCAATGCTTTCACTTTCTTCCTTTGTTAACACCATAACCGTATCCATAGCAGCATCATCATTATACTCTTTCTGAGTTTGTGTTCTTCTCATGTTCTTAACATCCCCCCTCAAATGGGGAAGGGATAAAAATCCCATACCCAATTTGGTGCGAAAAGTAGAATGAGCAAAACGCGACAAAGATTTTGTAAAAATATCGGCAAGTTGAAGGTGACTGGGAACATAACGAATACTGAGTGATCCAGAGGAGACTTTCTCCCGAACTAAGTGAAAATCAACCTCGATATGTTTGGTACGGGATTGTAAGATTGGATTAGCTGTAAGGGAGATAGCATACTTATTATCACAAAATAAGAGAGTTGAGGATGTAAGAGATATACCAATATCTCGCAAGACAAAACTGATCCAAGTAAGATCAGCCGTTGTAGAGGCAAGAGCTCGATATTCAGCTTCGGTGGAAGATCGAGAGATAGTTGGTTGTTTCTTAGCTGACCACGAGAGAAGGTTCGAGCCAAGATACGTGCAATATCCAGTTGTGGATCGCCTGGTGTCAGGACACCTAGCCCAGTCAGCATCTGAGAAGCCATAGAGTGCTGTTGAGCTATTAGAATGGAGAAAAAGGCCAAGATGAGTGGTGCCTTTAACATATCTAAGTACTCGTTTCAGTCGATGAAGGTCTGCAACTGTTGGATGTTGCAGTTTCTGACACAGGGTATTTGTTGCATAAGCAAGATCAGGACGGGTAATTGTCAAATATTGTAGACCACCCACGAGACTTCTATACTCAAGTGGATTAGAAAGCAGGGCAGTATCATCTGTCATAGCAACAGAGCGAAGTTGAAGAGGAGTTGATACGGGTTTACAATTGGTCATATGAGCTATGGTCAGAAGATCAATGGCATACTTGGTTTGACAGAGAAATAAGTCATGAGATGTACGTTTGGCTTCAATGCCGAGAAAGTAATGAAGATAACCCAGATCTTTCATGTGGAAATGAAGACTCAGTGACTTGATCAGAGTAGTTAGTAGCTGAGCTGAGCTACCAGTCATCACTATATCATCAACATACGGTAGTAATAACACTGTGTCTGAACCAGTGTGAAGCACAAAAAGAGAAGGATCAGTGGTGCTACAGAAGAATCCATTCTCAAGAAGAAAGTTGCTAAATTTATCAAACCATGCTCGTGGTGCTTGTCGAAGACCATATTGTGACTTCTTGAGAAGACACACACAATGAGACTGTTGAGGATTGATAAAGCCAGGGGGCTGCTCCATGTGTACTATCTCATTTAATGTACCATGGAGGAAATCATTTTTAACATGAAGCTAATGTATTGGCCAGTTCTTCATCATTGCAACAGAGAGAACTATCCGAATAGTGGCATACTTAATAACAGGACTAAACGTTTCAGTAAAATCAACCCCCGCTTCTTGGTGAAACCCTTTCGCAACTAAGTGAGCTTTTAATCGATCTAGACTGCCATCAGGGGTTAATTTAGTTTTAAATACCCATTTACAGCCTATAACATTCATTTGTTTAGTTCTAGGAACTAATAGCCAGGTCTGATTTTCATGCCGGGCATCCATTTCATCCTGCATAGCTTTGGACCAGCCTTTATCAGCTAAGGCTGTTTTAACTGATCTTAGTTCCAAAGGTACTCTATAGTCAGCCAAATATGCATACTTGGGGTTCGGTTTGATGATGCCAGATTTCAATTGAGTTTGCATATGATGAACAGAGGAAGTACCTGAGGAAGTAGCTGTTAATTGTGGTTGCTCTTGATCGATGTTAAGTTCAGCTGGTTCAACAACAGTAGACAGAGAACCGTGTTGCTCTGTGGCAACAAAGTCAGACTGTAGCTGTGGGAATGATGAAGTATGTTGCACACCTTCAGGCTGCGATGTATGAGTGGAATCAACTTCTAAAGGAGGTAACTGAAAATTTGTTGTATGGTTATTGGAGGGACTATCCACTGAAGTTGTGTTTGTGGAATCAAGAAGATTAACTTCGTCTGCCCATTGTTTATACAAAGTTGTGTACTGATCATAGTCAGATATTACTTTCTTTGTAAATGGAAAGAAGGTTTCATCAAATACCACATGTCGACTAATGTAGATACGACCATCAGTAGGAACAAGACACCGATACCCTTTATGTCGTTCACTATAGCCCAGAAATATATAGGTAAGAGATCTGGGATTGAACTTGTGTTTTGCATAAGATCGAAGATAGGGATAACAAGCACATCCAAATACCCTGAGATGTTCATAGCTTGGTTGTTGATTATGAAGTCTGTAATAGGGAGAGACCATATGTAACTTTGGTGTAGGAAGAATGTTCACAATATAGTTAGCTGTTATGAAAGCATCTACCCATAACTTCAATGGAGCTGTAGAATGATACAACATGGCTAACCCCAATTCAACTATATGGCGATCTTTCCTTTATGAGATTCCATTATGTTCTGGTGTATGAGGGCAGGACATACTCTGCTTTATACCACAATTCCGTAAGTGATTTTGAAATATGTTACTTGTGAACTCTCCTCCACCATCACAATGAAACATTTTGATTTGATGATCAAATTGCTTCTCGACTAGTTTCGGAAATATGATAAAGATATCATAAAACTCTGACTTCAGCTTCATTGGATAGATCTAGCTATAGCGAGAGAAATTGTCTACAAAGATGACATAGTATTGAAACTTCTGAAAAGATCTAATTGGTGATGGACCCCAGATGTCACAGTGTATCTTTTCTAAGGGTATAGTAGATGTAGATTCAGATAAAGGAAAAGGTAAAGCTGTACTCTTTGCTATTTGACAACTACTACATATGGCTGCAGATTGTGCATTACAGGAAATCAAGTTTTGATTCTGTAAATGCTTCACTGTTTTCAAGTTTGTGTGAGCTAGTCTCTGATGCCACACATCTGCTGCTATCACTCTGTGTCTTCGAGTAAAGAATGTTGCTGTAGTTTGTGGATCCACACAACAAAGTCCCCTAATTTTCCTTCCGATCATCTCTGTTTTGTTGGTTTGGTTGTCCTTTATATAGACCCCAATTTTATCAAAAACAAATGAACAAGGATAGTCATCTGTCAGTTTTGAAACAGAGAGCATATTCTTTTTTATTTCAGGCACAATCAAGACATCATTTAAAGGTAATGTATTGTTTTCTGTATTCAACTGAGTATTACCAACATAAGCAATGGGTAAACACGAGCCATTTCCTATCATGACTGTATCAGTTCCAGTATACTTAGCAGAGTTGAGAAGAATACCAGAATCAGCACTGATATGTGTTGTTGCTCCAATATCAGGATACCACTCACTTCCTCTTGGATCCTCTAAATGTACTGCTGCCAAAGCTGTTGGAATCTCTTCAGCTTGATATGAATTATCGAATCGATACTAGCAACGAAGAGCATCATGTCCTGGTCGTTTACAAATTTGACATTCTAACCGAGTGTTTTCTATTATTTTCTCATCCTGCAAATGTTTCTGAGGCATTAACATTGAAGTTGGATAGGATTTGGTGTCTTGATACCTCTGAGAATAACTGGCATATGGTTGAAATCCCTGACCCAGACTCGAGTAATCAATCCTCTGCCTGAATTGTTGATCTACTCGATCCTGAGGCAAGTTGTTTGGTTTGTAATGCTGGTTTCTTCCTGAATAGCCATAATTACGACCTAAATTGTTCATTGCACAACCTCGACCAAAGTTACGTCCTCCTCTGTTACTACCTCTTTGACCTCCAAAACTAGAATTCTGAAAAACTATATTCTCTTTCAGAGTTCCCTTTCTGTTGTGTTTCAGAATTTCTTTGTCCAAAATAGGCTAGATTAGGATTAAATTGACTCATCGAATATGTCTTTAGCCTTGTTTCAAATCGTTCAAGCTGTGCTATCACTTCATCATAATCTGGTTGGGGTTTCAGGCAGTAGATAATAGTTCGAAAATTCTCATATTCAAAACCTAGTCCTTCAAGAACACCAAACATTTTGGTTATCTCATCTATAGGCTTTCCAATCGCATTTAGCTGATCACAGATGGACTTATACTCTCTTAGGTAAACAGAAAGGACTCGAGCTCGTTTCTGACATGCTTGCAGTTTTCCTCTAAGTTCAAACTCTCGAGCAACTGATTTTTGAGTAAAACGATTGAGAAGAGTTTGCCATACCTCGTAGGAAGTTTCTAAACCAATGATCAAGCTCATAATATTTTCAGATACAGCTCCACTAATCCATGATGATACAAGCTGATCAGTCCTTGTCCAATCTGTGTAATATGGATTATGACTTCAGTTTCACAATCTTCAGTTTCAGCTTGCAATATTCGAGGAGGTGAAGGAATTTCACCACTGATGAACCCAAAGAGTTCTTGACTTCGAAGAAATCTGTGAAACTGTGCTTGCCACAACAGGAAATTGTCTTCAACAAGTTTGATTGTGACAAAATTGGAGATGTTAACATGTATTGGAAAGGGATACTTCTGCGTTCTTGCTGCCATTTCTGTGTTTGCAGAGGTTTGATGATGAAGAAAGACGATTCTGTGATTGAAAATCAGGATTATTTGTTGATCTTACAAGATGACGTTCTGTTAGTGTCACTCGCAATGTTCAGATCTTAACAGAGAAAAGCTGAATCAAATGCAAACACTTTGAACTTTCCAAATCAACAAGCGAGGATGATCATCAGCTACTTTGATTCACTGCGATCATTGAAGTTCAGAGACCACTTCGATCTTCTGCATCTTCAACATCTCCGATTTGATTTCACGAATGATTGAGTATTCATGAAAAACTATTCAACATGGATGATCGACTGTGCTCTGATACCATGTGAAGATGAACAAGATGAAAGAATACTGAAGAAAGACTATCAGACTTTCTTGTCTTTTGTATTTCCTTTGTATATTCAATAAAAAAACATAGCACATTTCAATGGTGTGCTCTTCCTCTCTTTCAACTATTCTGTTACATTGACTCAACTGAAAAGAAATGCTAATAGATTTTACAACTATCAATACCAAATCACCACAGAAGTGAGTGAGATAAAATAAAAACCGTTAAAAATTTACTTGGTTCAATTTCAAGGTTGTTATCTAAATTCACGAAAAGAATTGGTAAGAGATAATCTACTGTTGACGCCTTAATTTTATTTAGGTTTATTTTATTAATTAAGTTTTTATTTTATCCTTTTCGGATAAATAAGATAATAGCAAAAACAAAAAACAAACAAAAAAAAAAAAAGAACAGCACAAGCAGCCCATCGGGCTCTCTCCCTCGCGTGGGCCCTCACGGCCCGGCCCGCGCGACCAAAAGCCCTTCCCCTTCCCTCTTCTCCTTCCTTCTTCCTCTCCACGCCTCTGTGCATCATGCGCAGTGGCCGGCGACGCGCGAAGGACGGCCTACGACCAAGGGGGTAGGCCGACGTCGGCCGGAAACGATAGATCACAGGCGCCATTAATGGTCGCCTTCAATGCCAGGCGCTTCGCTGGAAGGCTTGCATGGGACGCCGGTTCAGCCGAGGAAGACCGGTCGGCGGCCGAAGCTCTTCGTCGGCCGAATTCCCCTCGCCTATAAATAGGCCGCCGCAAGCTCCGTCAACGACCACGGCGAGCTCAGAAATCTCCCTTTTGAGAGACTTCAAGGGGAAATCAAAGAGCGAGTGCGTGAGGGATCGGGTCGCAAGCTTGGCCAACCTCCTTCCGAGAGACTTCAGAGGAGGCTGACAGCGAGCGAGCCCGAGGGAGAAAGAGAGGGTCGAGCTGGGTAGAGAGAGAGAGGGGGAATGCCCTTCACCACAGCACTCGACCATCGACGCCATCCAACTGCTACTCGCCATCCACCGCAGCCCCGAAGTCTGCAAACCCAGATCGAAGAGGGGTTTGAGCGTTCTTCGCCGTCGTCGCCGTTCGTCTCTCAAGCCGCCGCGGACAGGTAATGTACCACTATTGCCACCGTTGCCATCGCAGCCCCCCCAGTCGTCCGGTCCTCGGTACTGCACACCGCCGCCATCGCCACCGTTGCCGTTGCGTCAATTCACCCCTCTTCCTCCTCGGTGCCGCGAATCGGGAACCCTAGGGTTCCCGATTTTTTCGGGTCGCGACCCGGGTCGTTGGGTTAGACCCGGGTCGGGGGAACCGGGTAGGGTTTCACCGGTTCCGCCCCCCCCCAAAAAAACGGTGCCATTTCAATAAAGTAAAAAAAAAAAAAAAAGATGAAAAAATCCGAGTCGTTGCGGGCCCGAATGCGATCGGCTTTTTATTTTGTTTTATTTTATTTTAAATAATATGTTTTAATAAATAAATATTAAGCAAATAATTTATTTTCCAAAAAAATAAAAAAATAATTTATTTTCGAAAAACATTAAAAATATATTTTAATTTCCAGAAAAACTAGAAAATATTAAAAATATAAAAATATATTTTATTTTCCAGAAAAATCAAGAAAAATAAAAAAATATTTTATTTTCCGAAAAAAATATTAAAAAATATTTTATTTTCCGAAAAAAAATCAAAAATATTTTATATTTTCAAAAACAAAACAAAAAAGCCAAAAATTCAGAAAAAGGCCAAAAAGACTTATATTTTCTAAAAATCTGAAAAAATCCAAAAATCCTATTTATGTCCAAAAAATATAAAAATGACCCAAAAATGTTTTTCCTCCTAAAAAATGTGTGGAAAATGCCTAAAACATCCAAAAAACCTCAGGGTTTAAACAATATTAGGTACCGAAAGGGCATTAGTGATTAACTAGTGTAATCAAGTCCCCGATCCTAATTTCTCTGATTGCGTAGGAGCGAGTATTTCTCCCAATACTTCGCATGGGTTTCTAATCAACCCACCCAAAATTGATTAGTGGCGACTCCGTTTTAAAAATTAACTCACAGGTTAAATACTCAGACTATTAAAGTCGTGAATTGGTGGACTTGGGAGAGTCCGGGCATAACTAATTTCAGCCGAGCCATTAGCCTCCGCCAGGCGCCCGCCCCGATCGGGCGCCGAAAAAAAAGAGGTCGAGACATCTACTAATCAATTAAAGAATTATAGAGTAGAATTACTCACATACTTAAGTATTCCCACACATAAACTTCACCAACAACCTAGAGAACTATGTCAGGACTTGAACATCCATGTCTCCACGATGAGAACGCCTCGATCAGAACGTAAACTTTCCAAGCGAAAGTCCGTGCGGTTCTCTGGTCCTACTAACAATCAAATTCAGAACGGGAGTCCCTACTGAGTTTTTTTCGATTCTTTGACTTTTGCAAACTTATTTGGGTCGGTCAAGCACTTGGCAGAGCCCTTTATGGGTGGCTTCCAAAAGAAACCCCCACCGTCCGTCCCTTTCTATTTCCTTCTGTGCGGCTGAAAACAAGACAAGTAAACCCTTTTTTCCTTCTTCATATGGCCTATCATCAACAGTGGCGTCACTTGTACGGCCTTCCAGAATAGTCGACCTCTTGGTGGATCAATTTTGGATATTTACATATTTGTCACCACCCCAAAGAAAAAAGATCAAAGTAACAACCCTTATCTTGATTGAACTCTTAACAATAGGATTCCAATAAGTAATTAGTCGAGAATTAGAATCCTAGTTTATCTTAGGGCGATTGGTTTTAGGAACTAAGAATCGCCCACTAAGGATTGATTCTGAAATCGAAAATTGCTCATTAGTTTTATGGACTCACTTGAAAACTAGACTGCTAGTTCGGTTTAATTCTTGGGTGTGTTTATGAAACTAGTTGAAGTGTCCCCACTTCTAAAGAGTCATGAAATTTGAGAGAGAGTGATGAGATCGGATCTCAAAGGCAATCGAGAGTGAGAGCAACAGATGGATCGACGAGGCTGGGGGCCACTAAGAGCAAGAGGTAGAGAGGAATCGATAAGGGCAGATGCCATGAAGAGTGACAGTGAGAGAGGGAGGCAAGGCTACAAGATGAGTGAGGCGAGAGACGTGTAGAGAGTTGAAGAAAAAATAAAAATTTAGAAAAGTTATATATATGTATGTATATTCGGGTAGACGAGTGGGTGGTTTTGCACCATAATTTAACAAGTATAATGACAAAAAAGAATGCCATTGGTTCCATTGAACTATCGATGTGGGCCAATTCTGAAATCGCCCACTATGTATAGTTAAAGAATGCCATTGGTTTTAGGAACTAAGAATCGCCCACTAAGGATTGATTCTGAAATCGAAAATTGCTCATTAGTTTTATGGACTCACTTGAAAACTAGACTGCTAGTTCGGTTTAATTCTTGGGTGTGTTTATGAAACTAGTTGAAGTGTCCCCACTTCTAAAGAGTCATGAGATTTGAGAGAGAGTGATGAGATCGGATCTCAAAGGCAATCGAGAGTGAGAGCAACAGATGGATCGACGAGGCTGGGGGCCACTAAGAGCAAGAGGTAGAGAGGAATCGATAAGGGCAGATGCCATGAAGAGTGACAGTGAGAGAGGGAGGCAAGGCTACAAGATGAGTGAGGCGAGAGACGTAGAGAGTTGAAGAAAAAATAAAAATTTAGAAAAGTTATATATATGTATGTATATTCGGGTAGACGAGTGGGTGGTTTTGCACCATAATTTAACAAGTATAATGACAAAAAAGAATGCCATTGGTTCCATTGAACTATCGATGTGGGCCAATTCTTGAGACGTCGGTCCGATTCTCAATTCCATATATAGGGAACCTGACTAGCTGGAAATCATCAGCCTAGTTGCTGCAACTGATCTTTAAGCCCAAGGCCATCTCATCCAAGCTTTAACAACCTCGTTTTGGGACCACGTTTCCCCTCCATCCCTGCCGACCGGACTCGGCGGATGGAAGATGTGTTGAGTGCGCGTGTACTCTTTGGCATACTTTTCAGCGTTTTCACCATGCCTGTTGGCGTATAAAGCTTAGTCAAACCAAAACAGGATGGACCACCAGGCAAAGAGTCAAACAGTTCCGAAGCATCGAACATGATTAGGACACGCTGACAAACTGCATTCCCATTGAAGGAATTTCCTCAGTTTGACCTTTATCTTGTCACATGTTAAGACCCCATCACTTGTCTTAAATCCAAAATCGAGTATGTAAATTTATCGTTTCTAAGGAAAAAAAAAACAAACACACGATATGGTTATTTTGAAAATTGTTGAAACCGACCATATGTTATCCAATTCGTTAATCCATTTTATTATGTATTAAAAATTTATTTCACGCAAATTGCTTGTAATTTATGTCGTGAGACATGCAGAAGAGAGAAAAGCAGAATTTCTATATATTTCGACGTTGAACAACAAATAGTTTATGAATATAAATAGGTTTTATTAGTTGATTATCTAAGGTAATATATCAATCAAGGATATGCACAATTTAAAAAAGGGATGTGCACAATTTTTGAGAAACACAGAGAATCCAAAAAGATGTTCTAATTATCTCTAAGTAGAGGAAAATATTCTAGAGATATATATCTCTAAAATTAATCATCTTACTCCTTTCCCAAAGTGAAAAGCAAACTCAATCTTCAATATCCATATTAGTAAATTTGCCCTTTAATTTGGCGTACATGCATACAAATTGGTCAACCTCAAACCTCAACCCTCGACCGTGCCTATGTATTCACTCCTCGTGATGCTTATTCAATTATTGTCTCCACGAATACACGTCCCAAATTGTTAAAACACAATATAAAAAAAAGTAGATATATTCGTCATTCCTCCGTCAATTCTTTGTTTGTTTCCTCTTTTGTTGGTGCCACGTTCCACATTTAGTATCCCGGCCGACCAAAATTGTCCTTTTTTTATTCATATGCGATTTGATTTATACGGCACTCACAAGATATGAGAATCTTTCTGATGCATTTTATATTCTATACGCACAAAAGCCTTGGTATAATGTAGTCATCGCCACTATAATAATAGACAAAGAAACGTGCCCATAACTTGAATTTTTATAAAAATTCGTATCGAGATAAGGCAAAAGCACAAGATTCCATATGGACTGTGGTTAAATAAATGTGAATTCAAACTTTCAAAACGTGTGTAGAATCTCACCACCAATGCACAGGCACCTTCTCAGCAAATGCAACATGAGAGCTAATATGTAAAATATAATAAATTGAATGATTGTTTAAGCTAGCTCAACCTATATATAAATCTCCCACTATGGCCATCCTCTCAACTAATCCGCTCTAGCCCTTCAATCATCAACGATACAAACTGTACACAGGTGAATAGCTGCTCGATCGCCATCAGAAAATGCTTCCAGAATTCATGAGTCCCTTTGAGACCCATCAATGCGATCTTTTGAAATCGATTTGTGATCATCTTCTTCACGATGATAATGATGTTGTTGAGAATGCTACAGTATTTGCACCGAGGTGTTCGAGCTTCAGCGATCTTTTGCTGACGGAGAGTTGGAGTGAACTACCTCTGAGAGTCGACGACTCAGAGGATATGTTGGTGTACGGCGCTTTGTGCGATGCACTCAGTTCTGGGTGGGCGATGCCTTCGGCTTCGAATCAAGAACTTGATTTCGAAACGAGGACTGTTGATAACGACGGCATTGGTCTGGAGGTGCAGACGAGAGCGGAGACGGTGAAGCACGAGATGAAAGCGTCAGTCAGCACGGTGCATTACAGAGGAGTGAGGAGGCGGCCATGGGGAAAATATGCAGCAGAGATAAGAGACCCCAAGAAGAACGGTGCGAGGATTTGGCTCGGGACTTACGAGCTGCCTGAGGACGCGGCATTGGCCTATGACCAGGCCGCTTTCAAGATGAGAGGGTCAAAGGCCAAGCTCAACTTCCCTCACCTCATCGGCTCGGTCGAGTATGAGCCCGTGAGGGTCAGCCCCAAGCGTCGGTCCGCCGAGCCTAGCTCGACGTCCAGCGATGACGGGTTGCCTGGGACGAAGAGGAGAAAGAGGGAGGTCGATTCAGATGCTGAGGTGGATTTTCGAACTCCAACCCCTTTTCCCATTCTGGATCTGGGCTTGTTAGGTGTGGACGAACGATTTTTATTTTGATTGTACATACTGTCGAGACATTATTTTCTTCATCAATGAAAAGTCAATCAGGCGATTCTTACGTTGTGCAAAGACTGTCAATTTGGTTTTTCCTATTCCCATTTCCTTAAGAGTTTTGTCAGAAAAACCAAAACCGTTTCCCGTTATAGATCTACCAATATAAAAGTGACTAACAAAGGCAAGAATTCTTAGCGTAGGTAACCTTAATTTCCGGGAAATAGCAGGCTTTGAATTAGACGTAAAGAGAAATTTACATGGTCAGTCTTGAGATAGGGTTCCCAGCTTTGTCGAGGTTCAAAAGAAACATTGCATCAGGAGGAAGTTCAAACGAAATCCAGAATCGTTCTTTCAGCATCCTTCCTCTCCAAGCAAGCATTATCAGTCAAAAGAGAATAAAAAACAGATTATTCCATAAATTTGATGGGAGTGTCGATCCAGATTTTGAGTATCTAACTCCACCTGCTGTGTCGTTTCTACTCTCCATTGATAGGATGGAACAAGAGTCTCGTTGCCCAGTAAGTGAGGAGGGGTTTGGGGCAGCCCTGGTGAGGGTCGCAGGAGCAGCATCTCGAGCCACCAGAATGTTTTATAGTTTGAATCCATATTTTATTGATAGTTTGGGCTTGAGCCTATGTCATTAGGTATGTATAATCTCTCTTATGTAATTGGGAAATGTAACAGAAATGTGCGATGTGCTAATTATAGGGAAATTATTTGCTGGATATAGCCCTAATTTAAGAGAGAATCGGGATAAAGTATCGTGTCTTGACTGTTTCTCACTTCTACTCTTTATTATTTCCTTGTGATTGTGCGTTGAATCCTAACACCATATCGGGATAAGTGATGTGAAGGTCCTTAGCAAGTTTCAGACCATCTCCAATGGCCCAAAGTTTGGCCGCAGAACTAGTGGTATAGTCAATGTAGTGAGTGAAACCACAAACCCAATTGGCAATTGCCATTTGCATCCCAAATTAAACCTCCCCAGCCTGCAATACCAGGGTTACTAATAGTCGAGCCATCGAATTTAGCTCGAGCAAGTTCTAGGCCAGGGGAGTCCATTGCACAGAGACGGCTTCCCTCGCAGGGTGGTGCTTCCTTTCTGCAGAAACACCATGGTGTTGCAGCAGCTCTTACAAGACAAAGTTCCTTTAAGTCATGAAACTTGGCTTTGTCATCAAAAGACTTTGCTACTGCGTCACGGCCGAAGTTACCATTGAGCAAAGGGGAAAATGACCTTCTCAGACTGTCCAGATATCATCAGTCCAGAATAGAGTAAGCTTATCATCGTTAGCAACATTCGTAAATCCCCCTAAGAAGACCTCATCAGCAGCAAGGAAGGTGATGGATGATTCAGTAGGTTTGCTTCAAAGTCGGTCTTTCATGAATCGGTACCATGTTTTCTTCTTTGGAATCGCATGCCTTGATGAATCAGTATGTCTGCTTAAAGAAAAGCAGGTGTAAGCGATGACTTAACAACATCAATTACTCTAAAAAAAATTTCCCAATATACAACAAAAGAATGTAAATGACAGCACTAAAGGAAAAAGACAGAATATTTTTTATAATTAGAACAAAAATATATTAAATTGATGATAGTTCGAGTTCTTGATACTTTCTAGCAATTAGAAATACTATCCAGAATTTCAGAAATTACTTAGGGCCCATCTGTTTTGGGATTATTAGGCAAGACTGTAAAATATATTCCAAGGTAGTGATTCTTAGAAGAAGGAAATATTTTAGTTTTGAATTTTTAAATGAGGCAGAATTGATATTTCCATTCGTGATACTAAAAATCTAAATAGATCTTATTACGGAGCACGATCTCAGAACCCTTAGGCTCCGAACCCAATGACTAGACTCAAGGCACAAGGCAT
Source organism: Eucalyptus pauciflora (assembly GCA_007663325.1). Lineage (NCBI taxonomy): Eukaryota > Viridiplantae > Streptophyta > Magnoliopsida > Myrtales > Myrtaceae > Eucalyptus > Eucalyptus pauciflora. The sequence goes on from VMYD01000040.1 coordinate 986,865, forward strand.
CGAGCCCACAAACCAAGGGTTGAATCCAAGCACTTGGACCTTAGAACTTGGAAGATGAAAGCCCAAGATTCACAAGGGCTAGACACAACACCAAGGACATGAAAGGGATATTTGTACATATCTAGGGACTTCCTCGGACTCGAGACATCTAATTAAGGTCGAAAGCCAACCCCAATGCCCACAAACTTGGGACCTCGAAGCTTGGACCTAGACTTGGGTGCTCAGTCGAACCTAAGACCTTGATGCGAACTTGGAACCTTGGTACTTGACCTAGGATACTAACTTCATTCCCATGTTAATCATTTTTATTATGCCTAGCTATAGTATTGTTGACCATAAAAAAATTTCCGTCCATTTTTAATTTCGAGCAATGTCAAACAGTAAAAATTGGGAAATATTTTTCTTGTCTTCTTTTGTTTTCTTTTTCGCTTTTCTGCCACATTATGTACGTTTCCATGCCACCAAATTTTTCTTTGTTTTCAAGCAATTAGTCACTGGATCCATCAGATCTAAGGACCATCATCGTCCTTACCCAATAAAAATACGACGAACGTGTCCCATGCTTTTTGGACAAGATTAAGAAATACATCACTTCGTGTCTCCTTATGATTAAAGAAGTCCATTTGAGCATTTTAAACATGTGCTGAGAAGGTCTTTGGTCATCACCAGATGCACCTTCTTGGAATCTACGGATTGTCTTGGGAGTAGGAGCTAAATACTTATGAATAAATTATCGAAATGACGATCACTACAACCCAAGCTCAACCTATATATATAGCTCCCATTTAGAAGATGTTCTCAGCGGTTCGATCTTACTTCAGAAACCAAATCATCCCCTTCGATCTTCCACATTCAGTGATCCTCAAAGCTACAAATTTTCGCCAGAAACGAAAATGCTTCAAGAAATCGTCAGTCCCTCCGAGACCCATCAACACGATGCTTTGAGATCCATTTGGGAGCATCTTCTTGGAGATGACTTCGATGATGGAATCAATGCAACATTTTACGCACCGACTCCTGCGCACATGTACTCGAGAAGTTCGAGCTTCAGCGACCTTTTACCGGCAGAGAGTTGGAGCGAACCGCCCCTCGAAGTCGACTGCTCTGAGGACATGTTGGTGTACGGCGCTTTGCACGACGCGCTCCATTCCGGGTGGACGATGCCTTCGGCTTCGAATCAAGAACTGGATTTTGAAGTGTCGACCATTGGTTATAATAGCATTGGTCTGGCTTCAAATCAAGAACTTGATTTCGAAGTGATGACCATCGATTATAACAGCATTGGTGTGGCGATGGAGGAGAAACCGGAGGTGGTGGAGCATGAGGTACAAGCACCGGTCGAGAAGACAAGTTACAGAGGAGTGAGGAGGCGGCCGTGGGGAAAATACGCAGCGGAGATGAGGGACCCCAAGAAGAAAGGGGCAAGAATTTGGCTCGGTACTTATGAGACACCTCAGGACGCGGCATTCGCCTACGACCGCGCAGCTTTTAAGATGAGGGGATCCAAGGCCAAGCTCAACTTCCCTCACCTCATCGGCTCCTCCGACTACGAGCCCATCAGGGTCAGCACCAAGCGCCGGTCCGCTGAACCTAGCTCGCCATCCAGTGATGACGGGTCGACCAGGACGAAGAGGAGAAAGAGGGAGGTCGATTCAGATGCTGAGGCAGAGTTCGGAACTTCAATCCCTTTTCCCATTTTGGATACGGGGTTGTTAGGTGTGTGACGAACAATTTTTAATTTGATTGTACTCAAGACATTATTGTCTTCATCAATGAGAAGTCAATCAGGCAATTTCATGTTGTGCAAAGACTGTCAATTTGGCTTTTCCTACTCCATTTCCTTAGAGTTTTGTTCTACTTCTAGAACAGCCAATATAAAAGTGAGTAACAAAGTCAAAGAATTCTTAGTGTATTAACCTTATTTTCCAGGAAAGAGCAGGCTTTAAATTAAGTAAAGAGAAATTTACAGCGTCTATGTCTTGAGATAGAGTTCCCAGGTTGTTTCAGCATCCTTCCTCTCCGAGCAAGCTTATCTGCACATCGGCTTCCTTACCTGTAAGCCTGCCTGGTTTTAGACCTCTCGAGAGCTTTCAGTAGAGTCCTACGATCATTCAAAAGGGAATTGAAAACAAGAATTTTCAACAAATTTGATGGGAGTGTCGATACGGTTACTGAAGCATCCAACTTGTTGGATTTTGCGGAAACTGTGTGCAAGTGTGTGTAAAATATGGCAAGGGAGCTGAGGAATGGAGGAAGGGATAAGTGAAAGCACGGAGAATGTATTTCTCAAGTGTGTGGTACAAAAGTTTAGGAGCTCTCTTAGTTTCTAGTTGATGTGTACATAGGCCGACAACTTAATGTCTATAGACTTCGTTCACCACCTTTTCTGCCGACTTTCAGTACGAAAAAACAATACGTATTTAACTTTTAGAATTTCAGCTCGCAGTTGCAAGCTGTTCTCTTGCATGTTACAGCTGGACGTTCCCTAGCTCCAGCTAGTTGCAGCTCCTGCTTGTTGCCGACTTCGACAATTGTTGCTACCACTTTTCCTTCTCCATTAAGTATACTTAATTCTCAAGCATGCGTGGGCTAGTGTGTTCTAGAGCTTTTCAAAAATGGATCACTTCTTAACACAATTCCGCCTCCAGATGATTGATGTGGAGTTCCTTAGCAAGTTTCGCTCCAACGGCCCAAAGTTCGGCCGCAGAACTAGCAGGGTGGTCAATGTGGCAATTAAAAATAGAAACCCAATTGCCATTTGCATCCGGGGACACCAGCGTTGCCATTAGTCGAGCCATCAAATTTAACTTGAACCAGTTTGAGGCCCGGCGAGTCCATTGCACGAAGACGGTTTCCCAAGCAGGATGGCGTTTCCTTTTCTGCAGAAACAGCATGGTGTCGCAACAGCTCCCACAAGACAAAGTTCCTTCAAGTCTTGAAACTTGGCTTTGTCACCAAAAGACTTTGTCATTACGTCACGGCCAAAGCAACCAGAGAGCAAAGGGGAAAATGGCCTTCTCGGAATATCCAGGTATCAGTCCAGAATAAAGAATTCTTACCATCATTAGCAACATTCTAACTCTCCCTAAGAAGACCTCATCAGCACCTAGGAAAGTGATGATTCAGTACGCTTGGTTCGAAGTTGGTCTTTAATGAATCGGTACCGTGTTTTCTTCTTTGGAATCGCATGCCCTGATGATTCAGTACGTTTGCTTAAAGAAAAGCAAAAGGTTAAGCGACGAGTTAACAGCATAAATCACTCCAAACAATATTTCCCAATAAACACTAATTCTGGAGATATTTTTAGGCTTTTTCGTAATATAATGTGCCCGTCTGTGTGCCCACCCAAACCAAGTTGGCATGCGATGATTGGCTTGAATAGGCAGTGATATCGTGCTCCTGAAAGCATCTAAATATTTTTAGTTTCGATGGGAAATTGCGAGCGCCCCTTGCTCTTGTAATTGCTTTTAAACTTTATGACGCAAAACTTTATGTTCTTGTATCGATTCAAATTAGCTTTTTATTGATCAATGATTGTAAAGTTATTGCCATGACAAAGTGGATCCAAACCTAACTCATTTGGCTGTTACGAATTTTAATGAGTGCTAGATACCTGGAGTATCAAAACTTGACACGGAGGGACACTTAAGTGTTAAAAGTTAGGAAAGTGACACTTAAGTGCCAAAATCGAAGCAAAATGGATCACCCGAGTGTCAACGGCGAGAAAATCTGGCCAAAATGCTAACGTGGCGATTTTTCGATAAAGTAAGTGCAAAACAGCGTCGCTTTGCACATTGACGTGGCTAGATAATGCAAAAACGACATTGTTTTGGTGCTGACGTGGTAAAAAAATAATTAAATTAAATTTATTTAAAGCATTAAAAAAAAAATTCAAGGGAGGCGACTGAGGGTTGAGCCCTTGCTGCCGCCACCTCCCCACCACTGTCAAGAAGGTAGGGGCCGACGACCTCGGCCGACCGGCGGCAAGGGCCCAAGAGCCCTCGCCTAGATCTAGGGTGAGGGTTGCAGCCCTCCCCCAAATCCAACGAAGTGACCCTCACTCAGTCCGGCCAAGGGCCACCGCCTGTTGGGGCTACCGACCCTCGTCGAATCTGGGCAAGGGCCGCGACCCTCGCCCCAGATCTGGGTGAGGGCTTGTGGGCCCTCATCGCTAGTCAATGGAGGTCGTTGACCCTTGGCTAGGGCCTAGCGACCCCGGCCGACCCCCCCACCATTGTAGGCCCTTCCCGACAATGGTAGGTAGGCGGCGGTGGTGAGGGCTCAGCCCTTAACTGCCTTCTTCTTAAAAAAAAAATATTTATTTAATTTGTTATAATTTAATTTAATTAATTTTTATATTAAAATTGAAATCCATGCCAAAACGACGTCGTTTTTACAATTCTTTGTTGAGTCAGCTTTTTGGCGAGCCACGTAAACGAGAAAAATAATAAAAAAATTGATACGTAAGATTTCCTACGAGGTTCGTCGGAAGTGACACTTAAGTATCCCTTCATGCCAAGTTTTGCCACTTAAGGTGTACGTCTTCCGAATTTTAATATTTATAAGTAGGAGTCATCGAATTCACACTAAAAAAAAAAAAAAATTAAAAAAAAGGGTGCTAGTATCGTTCTCTCATTAGTGGACTCTTAGACCTAACTGGGTCCTTAAAAGGTCAAGGGAGAAGAAATAGGGGGAAGAATCCCCAAGAGGTGGGACTCCCTAATATCACCTCTCGTATTTCCACATATCTAGGAAGAAAAAGAAGGGATATAAATTTGGAGGCCTTCAGTGATGAAGGTAGATATTACATCAAAACTTTGATTCTATCTACCGCCGAATAGACATGTATAGTAACCTTCCGTACTCATGTGAGAATGTGGAGCTTCAAAACTTTTATTAAGCTGGCTGTGCTTCGCACAAAGTCTTTCAACCGACTGCTAGTCCTAGTACCCCAATTGAAAGACTTTGTTTAATACATAGAAACAATGGGTGCTAGTAACATGCTCTCATTAGTGGACTCTACAAACATCATGGAAACAACAAAAGAATGTAAATGATAGCAAAAAAGGAAAAGCAACGAATTTTTTTGGTAATTAGAACAAAAAAGAATTTTAAATTGATGATAGTTCGAGTTCTCTATACTATCTAGGGATTAAAAACACTACTTAAAATTAAGAAATTACTTGGGCCATTTATTTTACGAAAATTAGACATGATTGAAAATGACTTTTGATGAAGTAATTTTTGGAAAAAGGAAATAATTGTTGTTGGACCTTTTAAATGAGGTTGCACATGGCTAGAGACTACCCTAAGGATCATCCTAGGGATGGTGACCTTAGTAGGTATCTAAAGATTCTCCCTCAAAATCGAGACATCTAATTAAGGTTCAATGTCAACCCAAGGGCCCAAACTTTGAGCCTTGAGGCTAGGACCTAGACTTGGGCGCTCGTATGTGAACCTGTGACCTTGATGGCGAAGCTGAAATCATGGATGGGTACTTGACCTAGGATACCGACTCTCAGTGCCTACTCTTCAATGCAGGGGCAAAGACATCCCATGTCCAATCCTTTCTAGGATGGAAATCAAAGTTTGGAACTTGGCCTCAAGCTCATAGGTCCAACCCTTGGGGTTCCGAGCTTGGCCACTCAAGGCTTGAATCATAAGTCATAAGGTCTCATGTCTGAGTCTTAGCCCAACATTCCCAGGCCAAACTTTGAGGGTCTTGATTGTGACTTTAAAGTTTTATTTTGAGCACGAGGGTTCTAGGCCCACCCCGCAAGGTCCTGAACTAGAAGTTCAAGCTCCACACAATGGAGACAATCATGTTGATGAGGATGTCAAATTGAAATTCGAAATATTGAATTTCAATCTTTAAGAAGCATAAATCCTTTTTCCTAATTTACGCTTGGTTATATTTTTTGTAGATTCAAAAAAAAAAAAAACAATTGCCGATGGATTCTTTTACTTTCAAGTGATGTCAAAAAGCCAAAACAAAAATATGGAGAATTAACTGGATTTTATGAGATAAACAAAGAAAAAAGTGACATTTCTTAAATGTCGTGTCACTACTATAGTCCTCAAAGCACTCAAGTCATCTCCTATACTTTGTAATTTGTCCATGATCAGCGCTTCTTGTTTTCTTTTTTCGTTTTTTTCCGCTACATCCCGTACGTTTCCATGCCACCAAAATTTTCTTTCTTCTCAAGCGTCAGTCGTTGGATCCATGAAGCACCCCTTCAGATCTAAAGAGCCACTGTCCTTTCCCCAATAAATAAAAAAAAGGAGCAGCGCCCCCCCTTGCTTTGGTTTTTCAATTCAGAAAGGACACGAATAAATCTTGTTGAGCGTGGACGAACAATTTTTATCTTGTTTGTGCAAATTGCAAACACATTTAAAAGTCAATCCGCAATTCATCTTGCAGAAAGTATCAATTTGGTATTTTTATTTCATTTTCATAGAGTTTGTCAGAAAAAACCAAAGGCCTATTCGATCACTAACTCCATCGTAAAAAGACCCTTGTTTCGTACACATGAAGAGAGAAAAAAAGACCTTCATGTTGTATAAACCTCACTAATTATGTAATAATATTACTAATGATAGATCAATCAACAGCTTACTATTTAAGTAATAATATCACTAACGATAAATCATCAGCTCTTATGTTAGCATACTCGAGAGATGAAACATGTCTAGGGAAAATTTTCCCAAAAATCCTAAACCTACTGTACTTTTGCCAATTTAATTATAAACCTTTCAATTTTGCCATTTGAGTCCTAAACTTTTTCACCTTCTGCCAATTGAGTCCATTCAACCAATTTTGGCCAAAAATTGCTAACCTAGATGGCTAGTGCTAATATGGACAGTTTTTAATAATCTTTTTTTTTTTTTTTTGGTTTTTTGAGGGCCAAGGAGGGTGGCTGGCCGACCCTCATTGGCCTTGGGTGAGTGAGGTCGCACCCCTCACATGGCTAGGAGAGGGGCGCGACTCGCCCAAGGCCGATAAGGGTCAGCTGGTGTCACTTGTAGTTGGTGCCGGTGAGGGTCGGTTGGCCACCTTTGCTGGCCCTAACTACCAAAAAATAAAATAAAATAATTCATAAAATTTCAAAATATCATTATAAAAGTGCCACGTTGATCTATAATTTCCAGTCATAAGTGGTTGGATGAATTCAACTTGTAAAAGATAAAAAAAGTTTAGGACTCAATTGACAAAATTGAAAAATTTACGACTAAATTGGCAAAAGTGCAATAGGTTTAGGACTTTTTGGATAATTTTCCCTGCATTCCTATCGATTTTGGTACATGAAAATAGTCAACAATACTTGGATTAGTCCCCATAATGCCCAAAATAGGTGTGATGCCAACATGTACATCTTGGTCTTAGCGACACTATTTCCGGATGAAGCAAGAAAGTTGGCACACCAAAAAAAAAAATCATAAAGATGACGCATACAATAACTACAATTCTTGCTTTTTCATATATCGCATTCATTTTACCATGCATGGTTAATACCAATATTGGTACTACATAAGTCGCCATTACGAAAATTCTAGTGACCCAGATGATGAACATAGTAAATTTTGTGCATATTCATCGCATTAATGACATGCCGCTAATAAGAATCAAAATTACGGTAAGCGACAATAGGAAACGAATAGTATTGCATGATACAAAAAAAATCTATGCTTGTCACGATACTAGTAAACCATTATGGCAATACCCACGATGTAATGTTTTTTGGCCATGGAATCCTCTTGTCATACGCCTTCGAGAGGACTCATTGTTGCTTGAAAGGCCATGGTGGCAAGTAAGATTGTGATGACCATCATAGATTGCATACCTTTCCACCGGTCATTTCTCTCTTGCCTCTCATTTGGTTGTCATACACACTGACAGTATTCCCTCTCAGAGGTGGCCACATCCTCCGCAAATGAAAATTATTTTTTTGTGAACTGCTAAAGAGGAATAGCCTTTCTCTATCAATTCACAAAAAAAGTAACTTTTATTCGTGGTGAACATGGCCAACTCTAGAGGCAATACCATCCAAGTGTCGGACAACCAAATGAGAGGGCAAGAAAACAATGATCGGTAGAAGGTATGCAAAAATCTATTATGGTCGTCCCAATCTTACTTGCTACTGTAGCCTTTCAAGGAGCAGTGAGTCCGAGACATATGGTAGGCAGACTCCGCGGCTGAAAAACATTACAGAGCGGGTAGAGTGATATTGGCTTACAGGTCTCCTGACAAGTATAGATTCTTTATATCATGCAATACAATATGTTTTATATCGTTACTTATTGTAATTTTTATTCTCATTAGCGGCATGTCCTTAACATGATGGATATGCACAAAACTTACTATGTTAATCATCTAGGTCACTATAATTTTTGAGACAGCAACTTACGCAATACTAATATTGATATTGACCCAGCATGGTAAAATGAATGCGACGTACAAAAGAGTTGGAGTTGTAGTTATGATATGAGTTGCCTTCAAGATTATTCTTTTGATGTGCCATCTTTTTGTGTTGCTACGACCAACATATACATGTTGGCATCACACCTATTTTTAGCATGCCCCCCTTGGCAATTCGCAATCATGACGTAGAATGTTCGACGGATGGGTACTAGACACATCTTAAGAATGGAGGAGATGATCAGGTAATGGTTTGGATAGGGTTCGACTAGTTTCTTGAATATACTGCAAATCTCAAGTTAGGTAAAATGAAAAAGTTGCACTGGTTCTTAAGCCTTCTTTGCCAGAGCCATCTCTCTCACCCACGTGCACGCACGTGTGATCGCAAGCGAGCTCTTTGGGTGGTGATAGTCAATTATCGAACCAGATCCCTCCCACGAATCAAACTCTATTGAATATCGATGACATATATACTTCACTCCCTTTTAGACTTGATTATAGGCCTACTGTCCCAACCCACTCAAGCTTTGTTAGTTTTTGTTAAATTTTACCGTGAAATTGCCGAGTTTGTTGATAGAGTTGACTAATGTACCAATTTTGGATTTTAATCTCTTTTTGTCACAATCGTACTAATTTTGCAATTTTTTGTGATATTAATTCAATTTAAAGGATGATATTATATCGATTTTGGTTTTGGCAGTAAAAAAATTAGTTTGGGGAAAATTTATTACAATTGTATCGGTCTAGGGGTTTTTATGGTCATTTCGGGTAAATTTACTAATTATGTATTACTTCAAAATGTTTTGTGCTTAAAAAATTAATTTGTAATAAATGTATCACAATTGTATCAATTTGGTATAAATTCATTGGGTTTTTAATGATAAAAAAAAATTAGTTTATAGTAAATTTATTACAGACATACCAATTTGGGTGTTTTTCGGCGCAGATATGGGCTAGTTGACCCTCACCTACGCCCAAAAAAACACAAATTATGACGCATTTGACAATTTATCAAGTGTAAATTTATTATTTATTAGTTTTCGTTAAATTTTACCATCAAATTCCTGAGTTTGATGATAGATGAGGTTGATTAGTGTGTCAATTTGGATTTTACTCTCATTTGGTCACATTTGTACCAGTTTTATGATTTTTTATAGTATTAATTCAGTTTAAAGGAGGGTATAATTGTCACAAATGTATTGATTTTGGTTTTGATTTTGGTGGTGAAAAATTAGTGTGAGGTAAATATATTACAATTGTACCACTCTTGGGTTTTTTATGGTAAAAAATTAATTTGTGGTAAATTTATTATAGGTGTACTAATATCGGTGTTTTTCGGCACATGCATGGGCTGGCTGACCCTCGCCTATAACCTAAAAAATCCAAATTTTTAAACTTTTGGTAAATTTATCTCAAGCTGATACACTCGTGATAAATTTACCCTCTGTTAGTTATCATTAAATTTTACCGTCAAATTGCTAAGTTTGATGACACTGAGGTTGCTAGTGTGTCAATTTGGATTTTACCCTCCCTTTATTATAATTGTATTAGTTTTGTGATTTTTTGTTTTTTAATCCAATTTAAAGGATGATATATTTATCACAAATGTTCTTGTTTTGGTTTTAGCGATAAAACTAATTTTTAGTAAATTTGTTACAACTATATCAGTTTGGGTTTTTTATGGTCATTTTGGATAAATTTATCAATGGTGTACCAGTTGAAGGATTTTGTAGTTTAAAAAATTAATTTGGAATAAATTTGTTAAAAGTGTATCAGTTTGGGGGTTTTTTGTGATATTAACATTGTTTTTTAGAGGGCAAGCAAAGTCGCACCTCTCGCTTGAAAAGGGGCGCGACTTGCCTTGGGTTGGCGACCTAGGGCCGGTGAGAGTCAGCCGATCCTCTCCTATGCCGAAAAACTCCAAAATAGTATACCTGTGACGAATTTATCTTAGACTAACTTTTTGACCATAAAAAACCAAAATTGTTATACCTTTGATATATTTATCTCAAACTGGTACATTTGTGATAATATTATCCTCTATTAGTTTTCGTTAAATTTTATCGTCAAATTGTTGAATTTGCTGACATGTAAGAGTTGACTAGTGTACTAATTTGAAATTTTACTCTCATTTTGTCACAGTTTTACTAGTTTTGTGATTTTTTGTGGTATTCCAATTTAAAGGAAGGTATACTTATCACAAATATATCGGTTTTAGTTTTGGCAGTCAAAAAATTAATTTGGGTTAAATTTGTTATAACTGTACAAGTTTGGGGTTTTTTTTATGGTTATTTGGGGTAAATTTGTTACAAGTATATACTAGCATATGATTTTTTTATGGTCATTTGAGGTAAATTTATCAATGGTGTATCATTTTAGGGTTTTTTGTAGCTAAAAAATTTGTTTTGGGTATCATTTTGGATTTTACGCTCATTTTGTCATAGTTGAACTAGTTTTGTGTTTTTTTTTTTGTATGAATATAATTTAAAGGTCGATATATTTGTTACAAATGTACCTGCTTTGATTTTGGCGGTTAAAAAATTAGTTTGAGATAAATTTATTACAACTATACAAGTTAGGGGTTTTACACAGTTATTTGAGGTAAGTTTATCAATGATGTATCAGTTTGGGTTTTTTGTATCGCCTTGGGCTAGTGAGGCCCAGTTGGCTCTTGCTTGTGCTGAAAAATCCTAAACTGGTACACTTACGACAAATTTATCTCAAACTAATTTTTTGACTACCAAAAACCTCAAGTTGTTGCACAATTAATAATTTTATCCCAAAAAAAAATTCTTGATTACAAAAACCTCAAATTTACTTTTTATTAGTTTTCGTTAAATTTTTTTGCCAAATTGCTGAGTTTATTGACATGTAAGAGTTGACTAGTGTATCAATTTGTGATTTTAGTGTATTAATTTGAGATTTTACTCTACTTTTGTTGATGTACTAGTTTTTGTGTTTTTTTTTTGTGATATTAACCTAATTTAAAAAAGGGTATATTTGTCACTAATACACAGATTTTGGTTTTGGCGATCGAAAAGTTAATTTGAGGTAAAATTGTTACTAGTGTACTAATTTAGTTTTTTTATGGTCATTTGGATTAAATTTATCAATAATGTACCAGTTTGGGTTTCCTATTATCACTACTAAACTTTTGATTCTCATTAGTAAAATGTCGTTAATGCGGCATATATGCACAAACCTTACTATGTTAATCATCTAGGTCACTATAATTTTGGCGATGGTGACTTACGCAATACCAATATTGGTATTGACCCTGCATGGCAAAATGAATGTGACGTATGAAAGAGTTGGAATTGCAGTTTTGATATGAGTCGCCTTTATGATTATTCTTTTGGTCTGCCGACTTTTCTGCTTCATTCAGAAATTGTGTCGCTAAGACCACCATGTGCATGTTGGCATCACACCTATTTCTAGCATGCCCCATTTTCCAATTCATAGTCATGATGTAGAATGTCGGACAAATAGATACTAGATACATCCAACTCATGACTTCTTTATCTCGCATTGATTGTCGTGTTGATGTGTTTCACGATATTACTAGTTTTCACTATCTTCCTTTACCTCTTTGGATACCCCATATTGAAATTCGTCAGGCTGGTTGTGTCCAATCTCATGGTCACTACATCCACTGAGGCCAATTGGAAAGCTGCCCTCTTGGTGGAAAAAACCTAAAGATCTACAAGAGTTTGTTCTTCCATGAAGTCAAGTGCTTTGTCTACTAACATTGGTTCATATAGCAACACTTGAGATTGGCATCAACAGAGCCATTCGTGCTGTGGGCTACCTAAAGGCGAATATGACGAAAAGGCCTAAGGCGGCGGTGGTTTAGGATAGGATCGAGAGTGGAGGTTTGTGAGCATAGTGGCTGTCGAATTGGGTATGAAGATGCAAAGCATGTATGTGCTTGGGTCGTGGTGAAAGAAGTACTACGGCCGCATTAAAGCACATTGTGACAACTTGAGGGTAGCTTTTGCGAATTTAGAGGGGAGGAAAGCTTAGTCATCGGCGATAACCTTTTGTCCAATAATTTTTCATCACGCTCCTATATTGATGTTGACTAAATCCATCCATGACCCCAATCTTAGGTTTTCTATTGATATTAAGGTTCATGAGCTCGCCTTGTACTATTTTTGGCCATAATGATCCTTTTTTTTTTTCTATATATAATGCAGTGAATATTCTAAAACAGAGTCCAATGTTATATGGAATTGTTATTTATGGAAGAAGAATATACGTTGCGTGAAGTGTATTACGCTTATTAAATAGAACATCTGTCTAATGCGTGTCAATGGATTAAGATTTGGAATATTATTTAAATCGCTACTATTTTGCCCGATATATAACTCAATTAATTTTTTAAAGTAAAATTCAGTACTTGCGAATCTTGACAGATGAGATGGCCTGCAAGTTACAACCCAACCCCATTTTTATATATATTTAGTACTTGCAAATTCCATGTACCATCCAAAACTCATGTATCACTAATTATATGGAAAAGAAAACGAACATTATGGCCAATAAGAGTTCAAGGCGGGCTTGTAAATCTTACTATCAATAGCAGCTCTTAAGCGTGGGTTTGTGGATGGATTCAGTCAAAATTATTATAAAAGCACGGTGGAAGATTATTGGACGGAAGATTATAGCCGGTGACTAAATTATTGCTAAAAACTAAAGCTTCACTCCCCCATAGACTTTGCAAAAACAACCTTCATGTTGTCACAATGAGCTTTAATGTGGGCATAGTCCTTCTTTCATAGCCCAAACACGTACTTGCCTCACATCCTCAGACCCACTCTGACAACCACTGTCCCTATGGACCTCCGCTCTTAATCCATGTCCTCCACCACTGCCTCCTTGGGCCTCTCCATTGTCATCTTTACCTTTATCACAATCCCGTCAACCAATCATAGCACGAATGGCTCTAATGACGCCAATGCCATGGATTGCACTGTTTCCCATTGATAGTCAGTGAAGCATTCGACTTCACGAAAGTACAAGTTTTCGTAAATCTTTGATTTCGCCACCAAGAGGGTGGCATTTCAATTGGTCCTGATGCATATGATGACTGTGATACTGAACACAGTCAGCCCCACAACTTTGAATATGGGTAATTAGGTCCATTTGGGAGGTAAAGGAAGATGGTGAAAATGAGTAACACTGTGAAATAGAATAATACGTCAATCAACGTGCAACAAAGAACCATGCGTAGTGTCTGGCATCCATTTGTTGGACATTTTGCATTGCGGCTATAGGTTGGAAGGGACGCATGCGACTGGGGCAGGTGGGCACAGTGAGGGAAATCAGATGCATGGCACCCGGCCAATATCCCTTCGGCAGAGAATGCGGAGTGAGGTAACTTGTGACTGCTGTTTCCGGGTCGGAATGTGGAGGAAGAGATGCCATGGAAAAGAGGAATAGGGCTTTCTAGGGTTTTGGATTAAAGTGAGAAATGACTTTGACTGTATAAGAAACCAATGCCAAAATATGCAAATCAAATATATAGAAAACGGACTTTGCTTGTGTAACAGTACTGTTACTTTCGTTGAGTGACAATAGAAGTTGAACCGTTCGTTGTTTTTTTTTTTTAATGACTAGCACCCAGATACTTACTTGTCGTAGAAAATAATTACTTTTGCATGTGTGCAATATTTAAAGAAATAAACCCAACAACATTATTCAGAAAAATAAAGTTGTAGGATAATTAATTGCAAATTTTAGATGGTGAAATATTGGTTCTAAATAAAAAAAAAAAAATTCAAGAGTCCATAACTAGAGAAAATTAAAATATGTAAATTATATACATATTTATATTAGACTTTTTTTTTTTAAAATTATTAGTTAAGGTACACAGTAAACCCAAGTGTAATTGTCGTGATAGTTTTTCCATCGGGGAAAAGGATAGGTTCAGAGGTGATGTAGAGTTATGACCAACAATCCCTATTCAACGCGAGTTCTCCCAAACTCTTATCTTGTGCAATCTTGAGATATTCAATTTCGATTAACCCAAAGAGAATTTTGTATTAAGAGTTGAGATCAACTAGAAACCAAGATAGGTATTGGAGTATACATCATTTTCTATATAACCAGAAATCTAGATTTTGAAACTTGATTACAATAGTTAAGTAACTAGTGCCATTTCACTATCATAACTTGATTATTTGTTAACTAAGTATCACATGCGGTTTTTTTTATTCAATCATGATTCTTATAATTTTATGTCCAATAGGTGTCCTATGCAATGTTTTTATATTTATTATGGTCCTAAATTGTAATCTAACCATTCAATTAAAACAGAAAAATCACAATAAAAAAATAATATAAAAGAATCACAATTGATTCACTCAAAAATAGTAGTGAAATGATAACTAACGAATGAAGTGCAGTAAAAGTAAAATGACTCGATAAGAATCGAGCAAAGAATTTAACATAGCCCTATTATTATCATTATTATCAGGATGGTAACCCTCATGAGCTTAGTTCAAATTGAGTTCAATTTCTTTTCTAAAAAATTGACCTTCTAAAACTAAACTAGATCAAATGTGTCCACTAAAACCCTAGACCATGTGAACACTAACTAAATGAAATTAAGCTAATTTTAATACTAAAATCTAACTACCTCATCAATGCCTATATTTTTTCTAACTGTTTTCTAATTTTCTTTATTTTATAATTTATTTTATAATTTATTTGTATATATGGGCCACGGATACAAATTTGGGCTCTTATATCAAGCCCCCTCAATCTATTTAACCCATTTCCCAAAATTCAAATTCAGCCCAAATATATTTTAATGAAGTTAAGCCCAAACTTTCCGACACTGTTCAAGCCCAAAATTCATTATTGAACCTTAATTTATGCCTATCTTGAAGGTCGACTGCTCCAAGAACACACTCTAATTCTGTTTTCCAATATAAAACCCATCCTCTTATTCTCCCCTTTTTCTTTTATTTATGGTTTTATCATGCAGTTGTTATTATTATTATTCATCGTTTTCGTATCATTACCGAGAAACCTTGATGACTCATTTTTCAATCTTAGACAATTAAAATTTCAACAGCAATTCATATCGGATTGGAAATCGCACAATTGATCATTGGCCACCACCAATCTCTGGAACATGATTATCAACCACCCCCATGTGTTGCCAGATAATCGCCACGCTCGTTGGTCACCATCATCCACCCATCTCGATTTTCTATTAACTCAATGATATCTCATTCATGGAACTCGAATTGTACAGCTAATGTATATAGAGACATACCCGCGCAAACGAGATCGGAGCACAGAAATCGGACCGTAATGATCGAATCGTTTCCTCGGGACGCCCACCGCAGAACCACGACAGCAGGCAAACCATCCGGAAATAAAAGAAAAGAATATGTCACTTGCAGTTAACAGATAAAATCTCAGAAAATCGTATTTGATGACTCATGAAGCAACCGATGACTTACAAAACAACATCGGGCTGTCTTCGGATCGAACGAAAAATAGGCGTCATCTCGCTTATATTTCTCTGCGACATCTCCTCAGACGCAAGCAATATCGAGCGAGGGTTCTGGATGGAACGTTATAGTAATGTTTGGATCTGACACCATCTCATCAACGCGGATTTCAGGTCAAACCATGAACAAAAGCTTCAATATCAGTCAGATTTCCTGCGAACATTACCATGACGTTATTTTTTTTGCTGTTTTAGATCAAAGATTGAACCGAGATGAGGAGTGTTTTGATCTCACCTGCTATTTTGCTCGCATCTTCATCTTCTTCGGACGCCAGCGAGAGCGAGAGAAAGCAAGAGTTAGCCAGAGAGAGAGAGAGAGAGAGAGAGAGATGAGCTCTTCCGTTTTTTAGGCGAATTCAAGGACTTTGGTTATTTGAACTTTGATGAGATGGATTTGTCTGTTGAGATTTCGTGGGTTTGAATGGGTCAAAGAAGGGAGAATCTCGAATATGGCAGCGCTAACCGCTGGCTGAAGACTAATAGGACTGACTTAACAACTCTATTTCTTCTTCTTCTTACTTTTTTTTTTTCTAATGAATGCTTAATTGATCGACACAAATTTAGTTGCCAACGATAATTTATTGTGTAATAGTGTTGAGGCTAAGCATTGTGCAATTCGGGTATAAGTTACGGGGCTAGGAAACACTTGAGAGGTGGGAGGAGTCTTTAATCGTTGAACTCGAAACTTTTAGGCTGATTCAGAAATTTTTTATCCATGACCTTGCACTTAACTAAGTATCAAATACATTTCATAGTTGACTTAATAAGTGTCGGTTCAATTTGTGTAAATTGACTAATCGTCGAAAAATAAACTAATGAACCAAAACTCATCAACTTAACATTATTTTTATCTTAAAAATATCCCCAATTAAAAAATTCTTGGTTTTTTTGAAAAACTTAGTTTCACTTTGGTTGTTTGCTAAATAAATTTTCTTTAAAGAACAAAATATAATTCAAAATTAGGAAATAAAACTAAGTGAAAGGTAAGCATGTGTGTTTCGAATTAAAGTTTTCGTTCTTTTATTGTAGTGTCTAAAATTTAGTGAATATTAAGTGAAGCTTATTCAAGGAATAAATTAAGTTGTCCTTGAAATTATCTTGATCTAATTTTGAATTGAATTGAAAAATAATGCATTAATCACATTATTAACCAGAAGTTATATTTCAAAATCTGGGTATCATTCATGTATTAATATATATTTCTTGTATTGACTTCATCACGAACTACACGGATAAACCAATATATTTAAAGTTACTTTATTTTTAGAGAATAAAACCCAAATTAGACTCATTATAACATATTTACCGTAATTTTTTTTTTTTGTGATACAATAAATCCTAAACTTACACCTATGGGATACATTTACCCGTCCTCAAGATTTCGCCAATGAACACCACTAAAATCCACGTTGACATTGTGCTCCTATGGCTTCATGACGTCTTTTTGGCTGAAAAATCAAATATGTCCTAGGGGCACAAGTTTGGAGTTTTTGATGTTACAAAATAAATTTGGGGTAGATGCGCTACATTGGGCATAGTCCGAGGTGTTTTCTGTTTTTTTTTTCTTATTTTTTTTTATGGTTTTTACAAATTAAAAATCAATGAGATGAATTCTAAGATATAAGTGTTTTGGAAGGATTATAGAAATTTATTTCAAAATATTTTATCTTGATCTTTATCAATATTATTGATCAAATACATTTAAAGATGATTTTCTTTATTTATTTTCAGATTTAAATTTAAATCTAAAAAGTGATAGATGTGTAAGCATGACAAGTCACTAAACTAATGATACTTGGTTGAATTTAGGCTGCGTGCGCATGACGAGTAAAGGAGCGGCTCTGGCTTTGTTGACTCTAAATTTTACTAGACAAATTAAGCAATAAATTATTGTAAAAAGTTAAAAAGAAGAAGAAGTAAATAGTGCTAAAAGGAACTTAAAAAAAAGAATAATGAATATTAAATAAATAAAGATATATAACGAATAACAAATAACAAAAGGCCAATTCAATCTTGGTCCAACTCACGCGGTCGACATCCACGTGCTTGAGGATATGATTTTCTATGCATAAAAAACAAAGAATTGAGCAAAAATCCTCTTTCTGGTTTCCTCTCCTTTGCCGATCACCCCCAGCCACCACCTCCGACAGCCACAACTTTATCATCGGTCGTTGTTGACACCTAAATTTTGGCAATTTAATTAGTTTATTTATTGCATAGGAAATTAGGAGGTTAATTTTATTAATTGCATAGCGTATAGATTTAGGTTACATTTTTTTTTATTTGCATTTTTGCTTTTTATTGAATCGGTGGCGGATAAGTTCAAATTAGTTGGCCAGGCCTATTTTTAAATGATTAGGAATTATTTTGTGAGAAGTTAGGAATTCGAGATTTTTTCGGGATATGGTAAATTTCTGGGTAGATATTACGAAATATTACGATTGAGCTTTCTAGGATTTCGAATTAAAGAGTAATCTTATCAAAATCTTGGATCGTTATCAATAGGTGAAAATTTTATGAAAAGATTTGCGAAGATTGATTCGAGGAAAATTTTGAAAATCCAATTCCTCTCCCTATAAAAGGTCATGTGTGCGAGAGGTTTTTGGGGGGGCTGGTTTTTTTTTCTTTGGAAAAAAGGGAAAAAAACACAAGTGAGAAAGAGAGGTTCCGTGTGGGTTTTCTTTGTTTTGGAAATCAAAAGGGGAAAAGTGAAAAGTGAAACCACCAGGAAGGGATAGAAAAGGGTACAATAAAGGTGAGACAAGAGTGGTGTGCGGCAGGGGGCAGCAAAAAGAAAAAAAAAACAAAAAAGGGCAGAAAAGAAAAGGGAGAAGACCCCTGTTCATCTTCTTCCTCTGGTTGCTCCTCCAATTGACTGACTGACCAAACAAACGAGCCGCCCGCACCTGCACTATCGCACGCCAGGCGGACCAGCGACGCCTCTGCCCGAGCCTCCGCCCGAGCCGCGAAGCCGCTGCAGCGACCTAGATCGCACGCCAGGCGGACCTTGCTCGCGCCCCCGTCTCCTCCACGAGCCGCGACCCGCTCCGCCCGCCGCACCAGATCCGAAAGCCCAACCGCGCTCCAAACGCCGCCCAGCTCCGGCGCACTTCCGCCCGCCTTCGCGCCTCTGCCTCGACTCAGCCCGAGCTCGCGCCTCCGAGACCCGATCCGCACCTGCAGCCGAGTCCGCTCCGCTTGAGATCCGCCCCGACGCCATCAAATCCGGCGGCCTGCACGATCCAGCCCGAGCAACCCGACGTCCGAGCACCGCCTGCCGCCGCCGGTCCACCGATCTGCCTTGCCGGAGTTCCCCTCGCCGGACATCTGATCTGCTCCCCTTGGAGACCTACGGTCACACGTGGAAAAGAAGAAAAAAACAGGAACAAAAAAAAGAAGAAAAGGGAATTAGGTAGTTTTTTAATTATCTCTTTTTACTTTTACTTTTTACTTTCTTTATTGTTTTGGTCTATTTTATTCTTTTTATTTGTTAGGTTACGTTTTTTGTTATATTATTTGATAGTTTTCTTTAGCCTAGGAATTTAAATTGTGATAATGGGTGCGATATTTGCAAAATCTTGTAGGCATTATCTTTAAGGAATTGCCCAAAATTATGTAATTATTAATTTGGTCCGTAAGACGTCGGATCATTTTTTTGATTATACTAATTTTTGGGCATTTTGATGATATTTAAATTGCTAAATCATTATAGTTATTAATTTGATCCGTAAGATTTCGGATTAGATTTTTAATTATTTTGATTTCTTGTCTGATGTTTAGGGTTAAAAATAATCGTTAATTTGACCCGTGAGATAACGGGTTATTTTTTCGTTTATTTTAATCCTTTATCTGTTTGAATATCTTGCTTGTTAGATTTAATATTTGTTTTAGGAAATTATCATGAAAAATCAAAAAGATGTTTGAATTAGGATTTCACTTGTTTTTTAGAATATTTCTGGTTGTTTTGCATATCTAGAATAAGGATTTTATTTCGAATTTAGAAAACACAAAAAAAATGCATTCATTTAGGTTGTTAGTTTTTTTTATTATCTGAATTGCACGTTTAATTATGTGTTAGTTTTAATTTCGAATTTCATATAGAAAAGCAAAAAAAATCAATCATTGTGCATATTAGGTTAGAATTGCATGTTTCATCTTTAATTTAAATCATCTTTTTAGATAATTTTCATTTTAGATTAGGATAATGTCTCGATTTAAATTAGGATTTAATATGATCTAATCCTTAGTTTAAATTGGATAGAATTTTAATCTAGTTAAATCATCTTTGCATTCGAATTTCATGAAATACAAAAATTGTTTTAGCATAGGTTAATTTCAATTTTTATGATAGAATGCATTTTTAAAAGTAGAAACATCAAATGCACATCATTTAGTTTATTTAGTCATTAGATTAAGCCATTTAATAAATGTCACGTGACATGTAGCTCGCATATTAAATTGCATGAAGCATGTCATTTTAGTTTAAATAATTTAGTATGTCATTGCATCACATTGCATGTCATTATAATTAGATTATTTAGATTGCATTTAATTATTGCATTTCTTCATGTCATATAGTTTAGGTCACGTCGTCATTTCATGTTTGAATAGTAATAATGCATTGCACAATTCATGATTTTTAAAGCGAAAGCAAAAAAATTGATTGATTGTTAATTAGAAATCATATCTAGGATTGTTGATGTGAATTCTGATTAACATTGCAGATGCTTTCGTTGCTTTAAGGTATGTTTTGCATTATTTAAATTGCTTTCTTGATGTGTTAAATTGGTGGTATGCGCACATGTATGATCACCTCACATGTTAGAGAAATAAATTTAAAATCAATTTAAGCTGCTTGCCAAACATTTTTTCTAAAGAATGGTACCGAAAGGGTATTAGAGAAATCTAGTGTAACCAAGTCCCCGTACCCATAATCTCTGGTTCGTAGGAGTAAAATAAATCTCCCGTTATTTTACTTAGGTGTCTAATCGACCTACCCTAAACTGATTAGTGGCGACTCCTAGATAATGATCTTTTGCATGTTAAATCCTAAGTCGCGATTTGGTATGGGCTTGGGAGAGCCCGAGCTAAGCTTAAAGACTTAGTAATCCATCAACCTACAGCTCGACGCTGGGGACTTGTGTTAAAACATTTAGTGGACTTAGGCCAATTTTTCTTTAAAAATGTTTTTGTTTGGCAGCAAGGATCCCAGGTATGTCCCTAACATTTTTAAGGTGTTAAATGTTTTTGCAGATGGGAGGTATAAGGGAAGTAGTCTTTGCTAACCTTTGTCATGTAGGTTGGAGTGTGGGATGAATGCTTTATTTTTCCCAATTAGAAGTGCTATTTGCATTTAAACTGTTGTGCATGCTTTATTGCTTTAACACCACACTATTTGCACACACAACCTGCGGTCCGACCTGGGCTGCGATAGGATTTCTAGGATGGTGTTGAGAAGTATTCTTCCTCCAAAGCGAGACTGCTATGTAGAGGTTGACCTTCTCTTCCCCGAAAGTTTTTCATGGTGTTGAAATGTGTTTTGTCCATATCCGCGAGACTGCGTGACTATTGGACATTCCATTCGACTGAGCCCGGAGTTAAGGGGACCTGAAGTTAATGCGAGACTGCAACGATCAGATCACCCTCTTAGCTCCACTTTGTTAAGCCTTTTAGATAGAAATCGAGCCTCACGTTTCATGTGCGTGTCTATGTGATTGCCATTGATTTTCTTTGGTAAAGTAAGTCTCCTATCCTTTTACCATGCAATTTATTTTGTTATACTTTTGGGTCGGTTCATGACAATTTAGGTCAATCATTGATTTAATTCCTTTGTCAATTAAAAAAGAAATGAGGAAATTGTCATGCAATGAATCATTTAAAAAAAACTTTGGAGAATTTGTTTTCAATTCATGTTTAGGAAACTTGATCTTGCTAGGGTGTCCATTTTTCTAGCTCTCTTTAGGAAACACCCCTCTTCTACAAACTTTTCATGAATAAATGAAAAAATCGATTAGGTCATTGTCATGGATTGACTTTTTATTTACATCTCATGCTTACATGTTCCCGTTCATTTGAATTAGGTGATTATGGAGCGATCTCGCTCACCCATCCGTTCATGATCAAGAGCTAAAATGACAGATCAAAAAGAGCTAATTGCGACTCCAAGAAGAGAGCCAAGAAGACCTTTCGAACCGTCTCATTTAATTAAGGAGAGGCATTTGAAAATAATGCGTCAATTTCCAGTGATAGTTCGCCCGTTGATTTTGGAACATACATCCGAAGGAAAATAGACATGAAGGCAAATGATCATTTCTTAGCCGATTGTGATGACATCTCCCAAGAGTGAAGAAAATCATCTTGATTCCAAAGTGTGATATGTGACACCTCTCATAATAATTGGTGTCAGATGTCATTTTCAAAGGCCAAATGAAGTTTTTCATTTCCATGAGAAAATGATGAAACAAGTCAAAAGAAGATCATCCGTCTTGGATAAAATGGATACATTGTGTTCATGAATATAATTAATTTCGGAATTGACACTTTCGTTTTTTTCTTGCAGATGAAGAATTGGGGCACTACAGATTCTAGTAATGACATGACAGGGATAAAATCTTGATCCGAGCCAAAATGGTTATGCAATTTGAATTTACTCTGATGTTGCATAGTATCCTATTCATGCACGTTCTCTTGTGCAGGGGCAAAAGCGGGTCTCCACTTTTGATGGATAGAGACGATTCAAGGACATCCATTGCTGAGGCAATTCTTTTATGGAGCAATTCCCCTAAATGAGTGCTTAAAATCATGTTTTGAGTGCAATAAATTGTTTGTTTTGAAGTAACAAACTCTTTTCATGCTTAAAGTTGCTAGACTCTTTTGAAAATGGAATTTTCATATTGATTTAGCTCACCAATTTCATGTGGAGATTTGTCAAGATAGACAATTCAATAAAGTGACATCAATGCTTAAGAATGCGAAATGAGACGTGTCAGGATGATGAAAGGCAAGCCATATTCTATACACAGTCCCATACTTATACACTTGTGAGATGAGTGTAGGAAGTTCTATATTTGCAAGGTAAAGAGTTCTCTCGCAAAAGGTACGATGACTGAAATGATGAGGGGCAGCTTATTTCTCTATCCCAAACACTACAGGTGATCCATTGCTTAACCCTTTTGAGCCACATACACTTGTGGGAATTATTTCAAATTAACCCTGTCAAGAATCACCCCACATCGGGGCAAATTGGAGGGTAAGACAACATCATGAGGTGAAGAAAATGAAAAGAAATTTTCTTGCTTTCACTTGCATCAATCTTCTAGTTGTGATATTACATTGAATTCATGTGTTAATTTAAGTGCCTTAGGATGACGAAGAGCATTTCTTTTTTTATCCTATACACATATATCCTTTGCATAGCCCACTTGAGCCTGCAATTTCATTTCTTTTAAACCCAGTTGATGATCAACCCCCACACTGGGGCAAGGCAAAAGGCAAATGAAGACTCTTGAAAGGTTCTAGTGCCATTTAAAGTGTAATTGCTTGACGCATGCATTATGCGCAAGAATTGAATTCAAAATAGAACTAATGGGCATGAAAAAGCAGTGTGCCTGGTAAAAGCAAGGCCGATGCCCATGAAAAAAGAAGTGAAGAAAAAATGCATGAGAACTAGGGGCATAAAAAGCAGTGTGCCTAGTAAAAGCAAGGCCAATGCCCATAGATGAAAAAAGAAAGTCAAGATAGGTGATTGTCAATTGTAAGAGTTGAATCCCAATGGAGCAATACTCAAAGAACTCAAATGCTGAGTTTTTACAATCAATGGGGCACTTCATGAAGACAATCCCCGATGGTGAAAAAGAAAAGTGGTGGCAATGCCAAGATGATCATCAACTCTCATCTTTTACACACTTTTTGAGCCTAATGATCATTTCATTTCTCAACCCATGAACCCAACCTACGTTACGTCCCTTACAAAGTCTTTTCAGATTAGGGCACTTGAATTAACGTAGGAGTTCATATGTTTATAAGCATCGCTCGAAGAAGTGCGAGCAAGATTATTTCTTTCTCATTTTTGCAGGGTTCTTGACTTGTAAACCCGGAGATGATTGCGAAGCTGTTTTTTCAAAAGCCTTGACTCAAAGAGTCCATTTGTTAAGCCGTTGGCCAAACCCACATTATGGTCCATGTTAAAGACCTCTCAAATTGGTAAGATCGTACCGCTTGCGAGAATACTCGGACCCATGTCGATATGATGAAATTGAGTGATTATCATAAAATAGCAATTCTAAATGAGAGTGAGTGAAAGTCCTTTCTAACCGAAAGTCTCTCATTTAGTATTCTTAAGAAATCCATGTCATGATTGAAAATTGTCTTGAATGATAATTCTCTCTAGTGGAAATTCGGATGATGCAAAAGTCATTATGCATGAATCTTGATTGAATTAATAAAAGCTTCAATAGATTTTAAAGTTTGCATTCCAGAATAGCCTTAATTGCTTATCTCTTTGGTGAATGCATTTTTGCTCTAATCATGTCTGACAAATAATGTTTTCTTAAAGACCCAAGAGCTCCTAACATTCAGGTTCTTTTCAAGATGCCTCATGATATGAGGAGGTGAGAAACCATCATGAGTATTCAAGGTGCATCCTTTATGCTCCAAAATTTATTTCTACCAGGAGATGAGAGGCCTCCACAGGATATCTAAAGTTCCAAAAGACATATCCCAAAGAATCAGAGATATCATCAGGTAAGTATATCTTTGTCCATTCTCGACACTTGACTCGGTCAAGCTGTTCCTTTAAAATTGACCTGGCGTGCTTTCGTAGCCCGGTGTCCTTTAAAATTGACCTGGCATGCTTTCGTAGCCCAGAGTCCCTCCTTTTAAATTGACCTGGCGTGCGTTCGTAACCCAGAGTCCTTTTATATTATCCTGGCGTGCTTTCATAGCCCAAGGCCCAGGAGACATATCCCTAATGAGCAGAGATGTCACCAGGTAAGTGTATCTCTATCTATACCTTAAATACTTGTCATTATACAGGTATTTTCGCTTTTAAGTAATTTGACACTCGATAGAGTTGTCCCTAAAGATTTTTCTCCAGATCGCGACGCCGGGCGACCGAAGAATGGTTCGGGTCCTAGCCAAGCAAAACCCCCATTTAGGCGACCGTAGAGTATGGTACGGGTCCTAAACAAAAACTTTATTTCCCTATTTAGGCGACCGTAGAGTAATGTACGGGTCCTGGAAGGTAAAACCCCGTTTAGGCGACCGTAGAGTAATGTACGGGTCCTGGACAAAACTTTATTTCCCTATTCAGGCGACCGTAGAGTAATGGTACGGGTCCTGGAAGGTAAATCCCCGTTTAGGCGACCGTAGAATGGTACGGGTCCTAGACACAACCAAATTATGTTATACTAGGCGACCGTAGAATGGTACGGGTCCTAGGAAAGCAGTTTTCTTTATAAAGTCATGTTACTATTCTAGGCGACCGTAGAATGGTACGGGTCCTAGGAAATCAGTTTTCTTTATAAAGTCATGTTATTATTCTGTGCGACCGTAGAATTGGTACGGGTCCTGGACATATAACAGCAATCTATCTTGAATCATTTTACCCTCCTTGAAGGTAAGATATTTCGGGTAGGTTCTTTTGACATCTCAGTATGAATCTGGATGTCTTAATTATTGTCGTTGAACATTTCACTTTGGATGTGAATGTTCTTCTCGATCTCAATGTTTCGATTTATTACCTGTTTGACTCTTCAAGGAACTTGAGTGAGAGTTGGGTACTTGTGAAGTAAATAGGGATTTATCATGTACCTCAAGATGCTTTACCGCACTGACTGGTAAGTAATTGCAGGTATGTTCCTTCTTTTCGCATCATGCATCTGCATTAGCATTTCCATGCATCATATAAATTGCATTTTAAAATGGGATTTATTTTCCGACAAAAAAATTAAAAATCAAAAAATCAAAAATCAAATTATTCAGTGCATGTGCATGATCAAAATTTAGGTTTCAATTTGTCTTTGAAAGTAACCTCTACGAGCTCACCTTCAAAAAGGGGCAGCTGTTGACACCTAAATTTTGGCAATTTAATTAATTTATTTATTGCATAGAAAATTAGGAGGTTAATTTTATTAATTGCATAGCGTATAGATTTAGGTTACATTTATTTTTTTTTATTTGCATTTTTTGCTTTTTATTGAATCGGTGGTGGATAAGTTCAAATTAGTTGGCCAAGCCTATTTTTAAATGATCAGGAATTATCTTGTGAGAAATTAGAAATTCGAGATTTTTTTGAGATATGGTGAATTTCTGGGTAGATATTACGAAATATTGCGATTTGGCTTTCTAGGATTTGGAATTAAAGAGTAATCTTATCGAAATCTTGGATCGTTATCAATAGGTGAAAATTTTGTGAAAAGATTTGCAAAGGTTGATTTGAGGAAAATTTTGAAAATCCAATTCCTCTCCCTATAAAAAGCCCTGTGTGCGAGAGGTTCAAGGGGCTTTTCTTTTTACTTGATTTTGAAAGAAAAAATAAAAAGAGAAAAGTGAAAAGGAGAGGTTCTGTCCGTGGGTTTTCGTAGAGAGAGGGAACACAAAAGGAAAAAGCATATGCTGCACTTTCTTCTGTTGTGCTGCACTTTCTTCTCCTGACAACAAAGAAGACAGCAACGTGCAGCAGGGGAGAAACAGAGGCCAGCAAGGAAAAGAGGAGGAGCAAAAGAAGAAGAATTGTTCTTCTTCTTCGTGGGCGTTTGCTGCTCTTCGACGCCAGCGACACCCTTTTGCTGCCGAGATTTTCACCGCCGCACCATCTGCTCTGATTGTCTGAGCACCAGCCCTTCGAGCCCTAGCGACACCAGTGTTCGTCCCCACAGATTAGCGCCCAATTCCCCTGCAACGGTTCGAGCTCACGCGACAAAGCCCTCTGCTTCCTCGACGATCGTTGCTCTCCGCCCCTGCTTGCGACGAGCCACGCCTCCTGGCCCGAGCAGCCATCACGCGCCCACGCCGATCCCCACGCCGCGCCTCAGCTCCGATCACCGCCTGAGCCTCCTCCGCCCAGCAGCTCGACGCCCGACGACCGCGTCCTTCTGAAATCCCGAGGCCATGATTGCCGCACTGCCTTGAGCTTCCCGACGTGCAGCTACGTCGATCCGCCTTGCCACCGCCCGAGCCGCCGCCGCCGATTTACCCTTGCCGGAGCCCTTCGCCGAACTGATCGACGCCCTCCCTTGGAGACCCACGGTTACACGTGGGAAAGGAGAAACAAGAAAAAACAAAAAAACAAAAAAACAAAAAAACGGAAAGAAAAGGGAATTAGGTAGTTTTTTTATTATCTTTTTACTTTTACTTACTTTCTTTCTAGTTTTGTTTATTCTTTTCTTTCTATTTGTTAGGTTATGTTTTTGGTTATGTTATTTGATAGTTTTTTTTTCTTTTTATTCTAGGAATTTAAATTGTGATAATGGATGCAATATTCGTAAAATCTTTTAGGCATTATCTGTAAGGTGTTGCCCAAAATTATGTAATTATTAATTTGGTCCGTAAGACGTCAGATCATTTTTTTGATTATATTAATTTTGGGGCATTTTGATGATATTTAAATTGCTAAATCATTATAGTTATTAATTTGATCTGTAAGATTTCGGATTAGATTTTTAATTATTTTGATTTCTTGTCTGATGTTTAGGGTTAAAAATAATCGTTAATTTGACCCGTGAGATAACGGGTTATTTTTTCGTTTATTTTAATCCTTTATCTGTTTGAATATCTTGCTTGTTAGATTTAATATTTGTTTTAGGAAATTATCATGAAAAATCAAAAAGATGTTTGAATTAGGATTTCACTTGTTTTTTAGAATATTTCTGGTTGTTTTGCATATCTAGAATAAGGATTTTATTTCGAATTTAGAAAACACAAAAAAAATGCATTCATTTAGGTTGTTAGTTTTTTTTATTATCTGAATTGCACGTTTAATTATGTGTTAGTTTTAATTTCGAATTTCATATAGAAAAGCAAAAAAAATCAATCATTGTGCATATTAGGTTAGAATTGCATGTTTCATCTTTAATTTAAATCATCTTTTTAGATAATTTTCATTTTAGATTAGGATAATGTCTCGATTTAAATTAGGATTTAATATGATCTAATCCTTAGTTTAAATTGGATAGAATTTTAATCTAGTTAAATCATCTTTGCATTCGAATTTCATGAAATACAAAAATTGTTTTAGCATAGGTTAATTTCAATTTTTATGATAGAATGCATTTTTAAAAGTAGAAACATCAAATGCACATCATTTAGTTTATTTAGTCATTAGATTAAGCCATTTAATAAATGTCACGTGACATGTAGCTCGCATATTAAATTGCATGAAGCATGTCATTTTAGTTTAAATAATTTAGTATGTCATTGCATTGCATTGCATGTCATTTTAATTAGATCATTTAGATTACATTTAATTATTGCATTTCTTCATGTCATATAGTTTAGGTCATGTCGTTATTTCATATTAGAATAGTAACGTGCATTGCATAAGTCATGATTTTTAAAGCGAAAACAAAAAAATTAATTGCTTTGTTAATTAGGAATCATATCTAGGATTGTTGATGTGAATTCTAAGTTAACATTGCAGATGCTTTCGTTGCTTTAAGGTATGCTTTTTGCATTATTTAAATTGCTTTCTTGATGTGTTAAATTGGTGGTATGCGCACATGTATGATCACCTCACATGTTAGGAAGCTCATTAAAATCAAAATAAGCTGCCTGCAAAACATTTTTAATGGTACCGAAAGGGCACTAGGATAGTCTAGTGTAACCAAGTTCCCGTACCCAAAATCTCTGGTTCGTAGGAGTAAGATAATCCTCCCGTTATTTTACTTAGGTGTCTAATCGACCTACCCCCTTAAACCGATTAGTGGCGACTCCTAGATAATGATCTTTTGCATGTTAAATCCTAAGTCGCGATTTGGTATGGGCTTGGGAGAGCCCGAGCTAAGCTTAAAGGCTTAGTAGTCCATCAACCTAGTTTTAGGTGGCAAACCCCGAAAAAACGGGTCGCGACAGTCGTCGCTCACACAACGGAGAGAGACCCGTCGAGACATTCCAGAGTATTTTTTGAGTGACATCACCAATTTTTTTTTTTTTTTTCAAGAGGATTGACATCCAAAAGAGTTCTTTCTTGTTTCTGATTCATCTTTGTGCCCAAGGTGACTCAGCCATCATCGGACTGTTGCTCCGAAGAAGCACCTGTTCTTCGCTGTCTTCTTTGTCATGAATATCCGAAGAGCTTGGATTCGTGTCCAGAGCCCTTGTTTGGGCGCCAATCACTGTTGATGAAGCCTCACAGGTTACGGTTGCTAATTCGTTCACCATTCGTGACCCGTGATCACATCTTAGCCATTACGGATCAAATGGCTGATAATCGTGAAATACGCAACTTGATTTTTAAAGTCTTTCACCGTCGATTGTTGCCACCGACGTGTTTGGGTCCTCCCATTGTCAGTTCATCAGTCAATCGAGCTTGGCCGGGCGAGGTCCAAATCCTAAGCACAAGGTTTGGAGTCGGAGTCTTATCCCAAAGATCCCAAGTTAGACTCCACGGATCTCGATTGTGACCTCGAAGTCCTGGTTCGAGCACTAGAGTGCTAGGTCCGCCCAGCAAAGTCCTAAGCCAGGTTCTAGGGCCCTACGTTCGTGCTCCGGATAATGACGATAATCATGTTGGTGGGGAGGTCAAGTTGGGATTTTAACTATTGAAAATTTCAATCCTTAAGATGCATAAATCCTATATGGTAATTTACGTCTTGTTATATTTTTTGTAGATTCAGAAAGGAAAAAAATTTCCGGTCCATCTTTTTACTTTCAAAAGATATCAAAAAGAAAAAAAATGGAGAAACATTTTTCGATAACCGGATTATAAGAGACAAACAAAGAAAAATGACATTTCTTAAAATATCATGTCACTACTACAGTGCTTAAAGCACTCGAGTCATCTCCTATACTTCGTCTGTAATTTTTCCATGATTAGCACTTCTCGTTTTCTTCTTTCGTTTTTCCGCCACATCTTGTACGTTTCCATGCCACCAAAGTTTTCTTTCTTCTCAAGCGTCAGTCATTGGATCCATGAAGCAACACTTCAGATCTAAAGAGCGACTGTCCTTGCCCCCGTTAAAAATAGGAGGAACGTGCTCCTTGCTTTGGCTTTTCAATTCAGAAAGGATAAGAATAAAGTATATCACTTTGTGTCTCTCCTGAATAAAGAAGTCTAATTGAGCATTTGAAACATGTGTTGAGAATCTCATCAGTCATCAGTCATATGTCATCGATGACTACATGGCACTTTCTCAGAAGCTCCATCCAAAATATAGCTCAACCTATATAAAGCTCTATCTCTCATGGTCTTTTCAATTTCACTACTTCAGAAACCAAATCATCCCTTCAATCTTCCACATTCAGTGATCTCAAAGCTGCAAATTCTGGCCCAAAGCGAAAATGCTTCAGGAAGTCTTCAGTCCCTTTGAGACCGATCCATGCAATGCTTTGAAATCCATCTGTCAGCATCTTCTTGAGGAAGATGATGATGATGATGCTGTCAACGCAGCTTTTTCTACACAAACTCCAGCAAACATGTGCAGGAGGTGTTCAAGCTTCAGCAATCTTTTACTGATGGAGAGTTGGAGCGAGCTGCCCCTAAAAGTCGATGACTCGGAGGACATGGTGGTGTACAGCGCTTTACGCGATGCGCTCAATTCCGGGTGGACAGTGCCTCTGGCTTTGAGCCAAGAACTGGATTTCGAAGTGACGACAGAGGGGAAACAGGAGACGGTGGAGCGTGAGGTACAAGTGCCGGTCAAGAAGACGCATTATAGAGGAGTGAGGAGGCGGCCGTGGGGAAAATACGCAGCAGAAATGAGGGACCCCAAGAAGAACGGAGCAAGGATTTGGCTCGGCACTTATGAGACGCCCGAGGACGCAGCATTGGCCTATGACCGGGCAGCTTTTAAGATGAGGGGGTGCAAGGCCAAGCTCAACTTCCCTCATCTCATCGGCTCCACTGACTACGAGCCCATCAGGGTCAGCCTGAAACGTCGGTCCGCCGAGCCTAGCTCGCCGTCCACGTCTAGCGGTGAAAGCTTTCTGACAGGGACGAAGAGGATAAAGAGAGAGGTTAATGTAGACACTAAGGTGGATTTTGGAAGTCCAATCCCCTTTCCCACAAATCTAGATGTGGGCTTGTTGAGTGTGGATGAACAATTTTTGTTTTGATTGTGGAAACTACAATTTAGTGTTTTTATCCCATTCCATTAGGGTTTGTACACAGAAAAAGAGAAGGAAAAACTTCTTCGCTATAGATTAATCGACAATTACCCCTTTTTATTGAAGTTCCAAACCCGGCTGTGGTTTAAGCCAAAACAATGTCATTTTAGACATTAATTCTCACTCAAGTTAAAATTAACAAACGTTCAAGAGAAAAAGTAATAAAAATCCCTATTAGTATTTTCCCTTGATTAAATTGGATTGAGTTAATAGAGAGATTTTTTTACCAAAAAAATAGAGATTTACTCGTACCAATTGTAAGTTTTAAAACTGAATTAGCACATTTCAAATGTTTAAGAACTCAACCATATTTTTGGATAATTTTTAAAATTTTTGGTACACTTATCCTTATATTTTTCAATAACCTTTGGACAGCCACTAACCCTTACTGAAACTTAATAGTACATTAAAAAAAATAAAATCTGTACATAATAATATAGCTCTACAGTTTTCTTTTTATCACATGCGCATGTGATTGGACCTGTACGGCAAGATACATCAGATCTAAAAACGTTAATTTATATACAAAAGCATGCGCACATTATTGTCCTTCCCCAATAAAATAAAAAGGAGCGCGCCCCATGCTTTGGTTTTTTAATTTAAAATGGATAATAAAAAATATTAATTCATGTCTTTCGTGATTAAAAAGTCTTATTGAGCATTTGAAACATGCCCTTTCTCAGAAACTTGATCTAACATAAATGGGAGCTAAGAATTAAATCATTTATGTTGAAATCACCACCAGCCAAGGAGTCAAGCTCAACCTACCTATAGCTCCCACTTTGCTGGTCTTTTCAACTCTTCACTTTTCCGAAACCAAAACATCCCTTCAATCTTCCAAAATCAGTGACCACAAAGCTACAAATTCTTGCCAAAACGAGAATGCTTCAAGAGGGACTAATCAATCCGATGTTTTGAAATCCATTTGTGAGTATCTTCTTGAAGATGATGATGATAGTGTCAACGCAACATATTATGCAGCAACTCCTACAGACGCTACACAAGGAGTTTGAGCTTCGGCAATCTATTATTAATGGAGTGTTGGAACGAACTGCCCCTAAAAGTTGACGACTCGAAGGACATGATGGTGTGCGGAGCTTTGTGCAACGTGCTTAATTCCGGGTGGACAATGCCTTTGGCTTCAAATCAAGAACTTGATTTGGAAGTGACGACCGTTGACTATAACAGCATTGGTCAGGCTTCAAACCAAGAACTTGATTTCAAAGTGATGATCATTGATTATAATAGCATTGGCCCGGTAACAAAGAAGAAACCAGAGACGGTGGAGCATGAGGTACAAGCACTAGTTGAAAGAACCCGTTACAAGGGAGTGATTAGACGACCATGGGGAAGTTACACGATGGAGATAAGGGACCGCAATAAGAACGGGGTGAGGATTTGGCTTGGGACTTACGAGACGCCTGAGGATGCAGCATTGGCCTATAGTCGGGCTACTTTTAAGATGAGGGGGTCTAAGGCCAAAGCTCAACATCCCTTGCCTCATTGGCTTAGCCAAGTACAAGCCTATCAAGGTCAGCTGAGTGTTCGGTCCACCGAGCCTAGCTCGCCATCCACGTCTAGTGGTGATGAAGAGGAGAAAGAGAGGTGAATTTGGAAGTCCAATGCCCTTTCCCGCATTGGATATGGTCTTGTTGAGCGTGGACGAACAATTTTTATCTTGTTTGTGCAAATTGGAAACACATTTAAAAGTCAATCCGCAACTCATCTCGCAGAAATTATCAATTTGGTATTTTTAATCCATTTTCATAGAGTTTGTCACAAAAAAACCAAAGGCCTATTCGATCACTAACTCCATCGTAAAAAGACCCTTGTTTCGTACACATGAAGAGAGTGAAAAAAAAGACCTTCATGTTGTATAAACCTCACTAATTACGTAATAATATTACTAATGATAGATCAACCGACGGCTTACTATTTAGGTAATAATATTACTAAGGATAGATCATTAGCTCTTATGTTAGCATACTTGAGAGCATACTTGAGAGATGAAACATGTCTAGGGAGAATTTTCCCAAAAATCCTAAACCTATTGTACTTTTGCCAATTTAATTATAAACCTTTCAATTTTTCCATTTGAGTCTTAAACTTTTTCACATTCTACCAATTGAGTCCATTCAACCAATTTCGGCCAGAAATTACTAACCTAGATGGCCAATGCTAATATGGACATTTTTTAATAATCTTTTTTTTTAAAAATTCTTTTTCATTTTCTTTGCTCTTTTTTTTTTTTTTTTTCTTTTTTGAGAGCCAAGGAGGGTGGCCGGCCAACCCTCATTGGCCTTGGGTGAGTGAGGTTGCGCCCCTCCCATGGCTAGGAGAGGGGCGTGACTCACCCAAGGCCGATAAGGGTCAGCTAGCCTCTGCTTGTGGTTGGCAAGGGTTGTCAGCCCTGGCCTATGGCCGACGAGGGTCAGCTGGCCACCTTCACTAGCCCTAACTCCAAAACCAAAAAGAAAAAAAATCCATAAAAATTCAAAATATCATTATAAAAGTGCCACGTCGATCAATAATTTCCAATCATAATTGGCTAGATGAATTCAACTAGTAAAAGGAAAAAAAATTTAGGACTCAATCAACAAAATTAAAAGATTTAAGACTAAATTGATAAAAGTGCAATATGTTTAGGACTTTTTGGATAATTTTCCCTGCATGCCTATCGATTTCGGTACATGAAAATAGTCAACAATACTTGGATTAGTCCCCATAATGCTCAAAATAGGTGTGATGCCAACATGTACATCTTGGTCTTAGCGACACTATTTCATTAATGGTCCGTTCGTTTCATGGAAAATGGACCATTTTCGGAAAATATTTTCCCAGAAGTCATTTTCTAGGAAAATGACAATGTTTTATGATGTTTGGCTAAAACCTGAAAATGTTTCCAGTGTTTGGTAAGGAAAATATTTTCTAAGACTTCACCACTTACCAACCTATAAATCCATCAAATATGAACTTGCCTTTAAATCCAGGCAAACTTACTTCATATATTTGTTCTCTCATTGTCACCAAACGCTCATTTACTATAAAAAATTGTTCGTATGGATTTTAAAAAGAAGCAAAGCATGTACAACCCTCATGAGAATTTTCCAGTTGAGTGGCCTATTCTCCCCCTACATCTTTTGTGTTCTAATAAACAAAAGAAAAAAGAAGCAAAGCATGTAGAGCCCATTGCTCGAGCAATATACAACTGCAGGGTAGAATAAAGAAAGAAAATGATGAGCAAGAGTGCAAAGTGCGAGCTTGAGATCAACGAGCTCGAGGTTCGCCTAGCAACGGCCGACGACTAGACAAGAAAGAAGAAGATGGGAAACAAAGAAAAGAAAAAAAAAAGAAATAGAAAAGAAAAATGAAATTAAAAATAATTCGAATTAAAAAAGAAAAAGAAAATTAAAAAATAATTCGAACAAAAAAAGAAAAGAAGAAAAAGAAAGGGGAGAAGGAAGTGAGGATTTGTAAAAGTGTGAGATAAGAGAGATCAAGTGAGGAAAATGTTTTTCACTTTTCAAAAGTGAAAAACATTTTCCCTTAATTTAGAAGACTTTTTTTCCTTTCATGGAAAACATTTTTCCCAATGAATTCATTTTCCATGAAACGAATGCTGGAAAGTCTGAAAAACCATTTTCCTAGAAATTATTTTCCACAATATGAACGGAGCCTAAGTACTTTTAGGAAAAATGAAGTAATCTCGGTTGGACTTTTCCAATAAGGTAGAACTCTTTTTTTCTTTTCATTTGGATACTAGAAAACTTTAGACGGGCTTTTTGAATGATACACCCTATTTAAATGCACAATGACAAGAGCCTTTAGACTCGGAACCAATGCTTGGATTTAGGACAATGCCTGGATTTGAGATACTAAGGGTTGGGCCTAGGACCGAAGGTTGGATCTAGAGCCCCTAATGCTAGACCTTGGAAGTTTACCCAAGGATTTACGAGGGTTTGAAATATGAAACAACCCAACATCTAGAGCCCCTAATCCTAGGTTTGATTCCGGAGTCCACGTGTTGAGGTCATGTATCCGGGCATTAAAGATTTGCGTGATTCAAACTCTTGAGGTCACGGTTTTGATCCAAGAGTCTTGTATCCAAGCACTAGGGTGCTAGGTCGCCTATCAAGGTTCGGGGAGTGGACGTAGAGGCCGAGGTTGAGGTTTCCCATTTAGGCGCTACGGTCTTTAGGTCACAAGCTCTGACAATGAGACCCTTGTGGCGGCTGGAGAGAGGTCAAGGTAGAGTTTGAAAATTGAATTTCGTTTTTATAAAGCGTAAATCATTTTTTTTTCTAATTTATGGGTAGATAAAATTTTTGTTGATGATCTGTTTTTCCTTGACGCATCTTCAAACGATTCCATGGATGATACGGACCGAAAATTATTCTGAACGTCCGGTTATACACGCAAAACAAATTAAAACGAAGTTTCTCGTAAAAAAATATCACGCCATCATTGTAAATTCTAGTAAAAAGTTATAATTGCATATAAGTACCTTTAGGTTACAATAAACTTCTCATAATATAGTTGTCGGTAATTTTTTTTTTTTACAAATATCTCTTCAATCTCTTCAACACTCACTTACAATTACCGAAATATACTAACGCAAAAAAATAAAAAATAAAAAATCCTTATACTTGAACCTGCAACAATACAATCCTGCAAGTTTTTCTTATCACATTTATATGAGATTCGATTTAAAGGGAACAACCATCAGATCTAAAAACCTTAATTTAGATACAAAATGCATGCAAACATCGTTGTCCTTCCCCAATAAAATAAGGCGGAGAGTGACCCATGGTTGGTTTTCTTTTAATTCAAACGGATAATAAAAAAAATATCAATTTATTTCTTTCACGATAAAAAAAAAAAAGAGAGAGTCTAATTCAGCATTTGAAACATGTGTTGCGAATCTCATTAGTCTTTCACCAAATGCACTTTCTCAGAAGCTCCATCCAAAATCATCTCTTCAATCTTCTGCCAATAAACCAGTCAAGCCTAACCTGTATATATAGCTCCTCTTTCATGGTCTTTCCAGCTCCACTCTTACTCCAGAAACCATCTCATCCCTTCGATCTTCCACATTCAGTGCTCCCAAAGCTTCAAACTCTAGCCAGAAACCAAAATGATTCAAGAAATTTTCAGTCCTTTTGAGACCGATCAATTCAATATTTTGAAATCCATTTGCGAGCATCTCCTTGGAGATGATGATGGTGGTGTCGACGCAACAATTTATGCACCAATTCATGCACCAATTCATGCTCCAACTAATGCCAGCATGTGCTCAAGGAGTTCAAGCTTCAGCAATCTTATACTGAAGGACAGTCGGAGTGAACTGCCCCTAAAAGTCGACGATTCGGAGGACACGTTGGTGTACGGTTCTCTGTGCGATGCGCTCAATTCTGGGTGGACCAGGCCTTCATCTTTGAATCAAGAACTTGATTTCGAAGTGACCACCGTTGATTTCAACAGCATTGGTCTGGTGACGAAGGAGAAACGGGAGATGGTGGAGTGCGAGGTACAACTGCCGGTCGAGAAGAAACACTATAGAGGGGTAAGGAGGCGGCCATGGGGAAAATACGCGGCGGAGACAAGGGACCCCAAGAAGAATGGGGCAAGGATTTGGCTCGGGACATATGAAACGCCCGAGGATGCGGCATTGGCCTATGACCGGGCCGCTTTTAAGATGAGGGGGTCCAAGGCCAAGCTCAACTTTCCTCATCTCATTGGCTTGGCCGAGTATGACCCTGTCAGGGTCAGATCCAAGCGTCGGTCCACCGAGCCTAGCTCGCCGTCCATGTCCAGCGATGATAACTCAACGACAAGAACGAAGAGGAGAAAGAGAGAGGTCGACATGGATGCTGAGGTGGATTTCGGAAGTCCTATCCCCTCTCCCTTATTGGATATGGGTTTGTTGGGTGGGGATGAACGGTTGATATTTTGATTGTGCAAACTGCAAATATATTGTCTGATCAATGAAAAGTCAATCAGGCAATTCATCTTCTATAATCTATCAGTTTAGTGTTTAAGCTTGAGCGATCTTTCACCGACGGAGAAATCCAGTCTGCGGTGCGACATGCAATCAATGTTACTGCTGAAGAAATCCTAGTCATGAGGTATAGTTAGAGAAATGTAAAGAAAAGCTCAAGTCCTAGGCGATATGATCTTGATTATTCTCAAAAGCCCTAGCCGCATTCATAAAACCCTTTTCCATTCACTGTTTTCTGCTCTGGCTATTGTTGGGTCAAAGCTTGTACATTCGTAATTGCTTCAAGACATCAAATTACATATTCTTTATCAATTCAAACAAACTTGGCCTTAGTCAAGCATTGTTATCATAAAAAGAAAAGTCGATATAAACTGAGGTGTTGGCTCGTGGTAGTTAACTTTCTTTATAAAGTGCTGTTTTGCACTCAAAGAAGACTTTCCATCAATTGCATTGGTTACATGGTCCAACATTATTAGCTAAAACTAACAAGAATGTGACAGAGCTGTTGGTTTCTAAATTTGTACAATATATATAAAAATTGACCCGGAAAGAAAAGAGTGGAATTCCAAGAGTAGAGTCCTTCATTGCGGCCAGACAGAAAGTGCCAAGTGTAATAGTCTAGGGAGTTGACCAGTCAAAGAGTCAAGGGTCAAAACAAAGAAAGAAAGAAAGAAAACACGCGGCATCAGTTAAAAAGGACGACCGACAACTGCATTAAAGGAAGAAGGGCTTCGCCCATTGAACATGAAAAGCGAGAAAATGAAGGCAAAAGGGAGAAAAGAGAAAAGGCTTGTGCATGTAGACGATTCGGACTTCCCAACATGCCGTATCAACGGCGAATTGTGGTGCTTGATAAGTGTCCGAGCCAATTTTTCGTCTGTTCAGAATAATATTCGAAGTTAGGGCACAAATTCAAAGTTACGTCAATTTTGAGTTGTGAGGTTAGACTAAGGAGCTCTTGAGTTTTAGAATTATACGGAATTGGTAATTACGTGTGTTGTAGAGTTGTGGGGTTTGACGAAATTTCATTTCAAAATACAATTTGATTGAAACGAATTTATGAAGCTTTGTGTTCGAGTTATGCACAGTAGATAATACAATTAAGGCGATAGATGAATGTTTGCTATAAATAAATTTCTTTGTTAGCGCATTAGTGTCGTTTTATTGACTAATAAGCATATTTTAGCCGAGCTGTAAGTTGGAATAGTGTATTCCTCAGTTTTTTATATGACTTTTCAATTGCTTATTAGAAATTTGAGTGCGTCGGCTCGAGTAACTACCATAAATTAGTTTTTGGCTTTTCCTAAGTAAGTGATACTATCTTTTTTTTTTAGTTTGTACCATTCATATTCTAAAAGTAATATGGATTATGCTAAGTATGAATTACGAAATGGCATTATCGTTGCATAAAAAGTCAGATCGGACATATAATAATTATCGGTTATTTATGAATGTTTTAGAAAAATGTGTTATGCAAGGTAATGTGGAAGTTTATATATATGCATGTATGTATAACTTTGCAAACTAGTTTATCAAAAAATTTCTAAATGATATGAGAAATGTTTTATTGAGGATATTTCCGGTGGATTAGCTATGTTGCGAAGATATTATTTATTTGGTTTGTAAAATATATATTGGATTGGATTTCTGATAATAGCGGGTGATTGTTTGATACTTAATATGACTATGAATCCAATGAAGGGTTTGTGGGTTGCATATCGATTTAGGATTTTTTTAGGCCGAATCACCGGTTTTGTAGGTGGACACCTTGTCAAGAGTGTATGTTTGATTTGATAAAGCTTAATCAATGGACTTAATCATTGATATTTGAGTTATAGGTTTAAATGAGAAATTTTTATTTGTATGAAGTTTTGTTGGAGTGAAACAACTCATATGTACTTTGAGTTTGGATTACGAGTTTCTAATATCGCTTCATATATATGCATAATAGTTGCTTGATTTACTTAGAAGAGATGAATTGTGGTTGCTCACTACTCTTGAACTATGGTTGCTTACCCATCTCTAGCAGTCAATAGAGCGAGAGTGACATGAATTGGGATTTCCGGGAGTTAAAAACTACGTCTTTTGGATGGAAAAATGGCCGTATCACCCCATGCTTATAGAGTCGGGGGTGTGACAAAAAGTGGGTCAAATTATTTATCCTGGAAATCATGTACTTAAAATAATATCGAATTACCAATGAAATTTCTCCGAACTGCCAATATAATAAATTAAAAAATAATCCTTCGTGGAGTTAGTTTAATTCCTTTATTACCCTAGTCCAAGCGACAGATGTTCAACGAAGAACATGATTAGGTGATAATCATCCACTTTGACATCAGCGCTTCCGAGGGGTGGAAAAAAGATATAAAAATCGACAAATTCGAATAAATCAGGAAAAATAATTAGTAGCGATTGACGGCGTTGCAGTCGGTGCGGACCTCGCCTTCGTCGCCGGTGAGCACCTGGACGTTGCCGAGCTTGGCCATGGAGACGCCGAACTGGTAGTTGAAGACGTCGGGCTGCGTGGTGAGCGCCGCCACAAGCGGCCCCGTCCGAGAGTCGGAGTAGAGGTACTCGTCAGTGGAGAGGAGGCCCTTCTTCCTCTGCAGGTTCTTGTAGTACGCGTTGTCGGAGGCTCTCGGTGTCATCCTGTCGAGGACCACGTACTCCGACGACCTCCGGCACTTCCGCTTCAGGCAGTTGGCGTACTGCGGGTCTAGGGTCAAGTCGGGTCGGGTCGGGCTTTCCGGTGGACTTGTAGTTATAGAGCCGTGATTAGACGGGCTTGCAGGCGCTTCGCCCTATTGTGCGCGCGCCTACATCGAGATTGTAACAGTTTTTACGACTTTATTATGAAATGCAAAAATCAAGAAGAAAGAAAAAATAATGACAAAAATGTACCGCAAAATTTCATAAATTATTCCTTATATGGATTCAGAATTCACCCCTTAGACTAAAATTGCAATATAATAATAAATAATCAAATTTCATCTCACTTTCATCTGTGAGTAAATGGAACATAGTGGTTTAGATTTTAATATATATATTTTTATTTATTCATTGATTTTTAAAAATAAAAGAAATAAAAGAAATTCACCTGAGAGAACAAGCAAGTCAAGGACATTTTAATCCTTGGGATAGGAAGAGCTGGAGGAGCGACGTTATGTTCTCGTGGCCCTTCGGCACCTTGTTGACCTCCCCGGCGACAGAGACTCTCCCGTCCTTGCGTCTGTACGGCACCATCCAGTATGGCCCGCTGGCTGACACGGCGGCATCCCTCGTGGCTGCAGTCAAGATGTCAATGCACGATGCTATCCTCAGGTAGCTCTTCTCGAGCTCTGTCTTTATGTTGTTGATTATCTTGAACTCCTAAGGCTACGTTTGGTCGTCCGGATTTCTAATCAAGATAGAACTGGATATGATAGGATATAAAATCCTAGAATTTTTCTATATCTTATCTACTATTTGATAAATCGCAATATTAGAATCAGATATATTCACATCATATCATGTATATATATATATATATATATATATATATATATATATTTTTTTTTTTTTTAATATAAACGGCATATCATTATAAATGAACCCAAAAGTTCATAAACGAAGATGGTGAAAATCTCTCATGACAATATTCCTTAATTTATTTTTATTTCATTTTTAATTTATTTTTCCTCCTTTTTAAATTATTTTCTCTATTATTTTTTTCCCCTTTCATCTTTCTTTAATAAAATTTTATCAAATAGTAAACTGTACTAACATACCTAAAATATAAAAATACATAAAATATATATATAATGAATAGAAATATATAATTTACTGATTGAATGTTCTAAAGTTGAATATATAAATTAAAATAAGATTAAATTAAAAAAATAATTTTTTATTTTTAATTTTTAATTTCTTAAATTAGAATTCAAATATTATTTATATTGAAATATAATTTTAATTTTGTTAATTTAATAAGTTTGTTATTTGAGAAAAATAACTTTTATATTATAGATATTATAAATCATATCCACCTTTATCCCACCTCCCTCATGGGATAATTTTGTTCAATCTATATCTCCCTTATATCCGACTTTATCTTATCCTGAGCAAGCACCAAACGTAGGATAAAATAAATCATATCATATCCCGAATTTTATTCTAACTGCCTAACGCGACTTAAGGGTCTTGCTCACTTCAGCGCTCCTCTCGCTCCCCTCATGGTTCAACAATATCCACGTGTCACATCCCTATACAAATCAAGCATAATAACCAAGTTAAATGGGGCCTGGAAAAATTCAACTGTTCACTTTTTTGATAGCGATCCAAATAGATAGCAGTTGGACAAATTACGTACCCTAACGATGCAGTCATGGAAATGCAACCTCATTAGGGCAGGCGCTAATATATAGTCCTTCTTGATCCATTCTTTCACCTTCCTGCTCACGACGGCCTCGAATTGTGGGCAACTC
Source organism: Eucalyptus pauciflora (assembly GCA_007663325.1). NCBI lineage: Eukaryota > Viridiplantae > Streptophyta > Magnoliopsida > Myrtales > Myrtaceae > Eucalyptus > Eucalyptus pauciflora. The sequence goes on from VMYD01000040.1 coordinate 1,028,591, forward strand.
TGCTGGTAGTACTGGAACGACAGCCCGTACTCTTCTATCGGCACCGTCCCGAGCAGCGCTCCAGCTTGGATTGCGGCTGAAACCAAGTGAAGAGCGACGAAAAACAGCGTTGATGATGCGAGAACTTCCATGATTCGATGCGATCGAGACCAACGATCGTGTGAATGTCGACCAATCCACGAGAGATCGATCGATCGATATTCGATGCTGCAGATGGTGCCTGCCTCAGGGATTTTATATACGATCCCATGTTTCTTTTCAATTGAATTAGTTGGATAAGGTGTTCGGGAATCAAAGTACGTGACATTCACTCCAGGCTCGGTGCTGGTATGACATGCCGGCATGCAGAGTTTTGGAGAAGAATTGTAGGCTTTTCTCTTCTATCTATTTATCAAATTAATTAATTTTTTATGGATTTAATTATTGTGCGTAGAGGATTAAATAATTAAAATCAATATGAGAAGACGGGTGTCGCCAACCAAATTGACCAATGCCGTATTGGGGAACCACTACTCAGGATGAAAGCTCAATCAATGGTTTTCTAGCAAAAATGGAATAAAAGAGAGAAAAAAGAAAGAAAGAAAGAAATAATTCAATCGATGGTTATTAGGACATCTTTGAGACAAACTGACACAACAGAAAAATCAAATTATGTACATAAATCTATTTACTCCACGTTTGAATTTAATAAATCTTGTAAATTTTTTGCATTACCACGACAGCATTTTTTCATCATTTTTTCCTAGATAACAATAAGAAAGACAACCCTTTTGCTACCCAACATTATCCTAAGTTGCTAATGAAATGCCTAACATATTGAGGTGCGGTTTTCAAATTTAGAGCCCCCTTCTCCAAGTCTCTCCTCATCATCAACAATCTAATCCGCTCCTCTTAAATAGAAAACAGTCTATGAGAGTGAATACATGTGGCATCCTCATTAAGCCAAAAAACTCATATACCAATATGTGGAGGAAAAAAAAGTCTTAAATTTATTATATTTATGTCAATTCATTCATAAATCTTTCAATTTGACTAATTTAATAGTAAACCTTTTGAAGTTTGGCCAATTTAGTTATAAACCTTTTGAAGGTTTGCCAATTTAGTCCGAATATTTTCACATATTTGCAAATTTAGTCTTATACATTTTGATAATTTGTCAATTTAGTCATTTTGGCTAATCTTGATTAGAAATTGCCAAGAAAATGGTCTAATAATGTTGACTATCTCATGTAACATGACCGACACTGACATGAATAATTTTTATAATTTTTTTAAATTGCCAAATTTTGGAAGGGAATAGCAAAAATTGTCTATGTCAGCATAGATCGCAACGTTAATGATTCTCAATTAAAATTATCCAGAATAACTAAATTGACAAATCGTTAAAATGTTTTGAGCTAAATTGACAAATTGTCAAACATTTTAGAGCTAAAGTGGCACAGTCAAAAGATCTAAGATTAACTTGACAAGTTGTTAAAATATTTATGACTAAATTGGCTCAATTGAAAGGTTTATGATTGAATTGGTTGCAAAATAATAAGTTTAGGACTTTTTGAATTATTTTCCTTATGTAAGAGAGAGAAAATAACAAAGAAAAGACCATAAGCATTTTTTGCTAGAATAACTCGAGGGAATTAATAGAGGCACTTGATTGATAGAATTTTGCCAGTTCCAATATTTGAAAATTTGAAAACTTAATTGCAGTTTCATGATAAATTTTATGACTTCTAATATATGCATTTCTTTTTCTTGCTGATAGATTTTTTTATGCTTACCAACACTTAAGAAACTAACAAGCACCAAAATAAAAATAAAAAATAAAAAAAAAATCATATATTTGAATTCAAACAATACAATTCTGCAATTTTCTAGTTATCACATGCATATGTGATCGGATCTTTCTGGCATCCACACATCAGATCTAAAAACCTTAATTTATATATGAAAGCATCCACAAACGTCATTGTCCTTCCCAAACAAAATAAAACGGATCGTGCCTTACGTCTTGTCATGATTAAAGAAGACAAATTAAGCATTTGAAACGTGTAGAGAATTTCATCAGTCGTCACCAAAATGCAGTTCCTCATCAGCTCCATCCCTGATCATCCCTTCAATCTTCCACCGCTCAACCAGTCAAGCTCAACCAAATCATCCCTTCAATCTTCCACATTCAGTCATCTCAAAGCAATAGATTCTAGCCAGAAAACAAAATGCTTCAGGAAATCATCAGTCCCTTTGAGACCGATCGATTTGATGTTTTGAAATCCATTTGTGAGCATCTTTTCGAACATGATGATGATGGTGTCAACGCAACATTTTGGGCACCAACTCCTGCGAGCATATACTCAAGGAGTTCAACCTTCAGCAGTCTTTTCCTGACGGAGAGTTGGAGCGAATTGTCCCTCAAAATCAATGACTCAGAGGACAAGTTCGTGTACGGCTCTTTGCGTGATGCGCTCAATTCCGGGTGGACGACGCCTTCTGCTTCGAATCTATTACTTGATTTTGAAGTGACGACCATTGACTACAATGGCATTGGTCTAATGACGGGGCAGAAACCAGAGACGGTAGAGCGTGAGGTACAAGTGGCGGTCGAGAAGACGCACTACAGAGGGGTGAGGAGGCGGCAATTGGGAAAATGAGCAGCAGAGATAAGGGACCCCAAGAAGAACGGAATAAGGATTTGGCTCGGGACGTACGAAATGCCTAGGGACACGGCATTGGCCTACGACCAGGCTGCTTTTAAGATGAGGGGGTCCGAGACTTGTCCCATAGTCGGTCAAAGTCGCGGTTCTGCTTGCAAGCATGCAAAAGTTAACTTTGTAATCAAGACGACGTTTTGCGCATCTCGAAGACACAGTCTAGAAGGTGAGAGACGTTGATCTTGCGAACGGACGATTGTTTCTCATTCATTTCCGTAAATTCAAATTTGATTTTGAGAAATTCACATAAGAATTCATCAATTTGAAGGCCAAGCTCAACTTCCCTCGCCTCATCTCGGCTGGGTACGATCCCGTCAGAGTCGGACCCAACCGTAGGTCCGCTGAGCCTAGCTTGCTGTCCACGTCCAGCGGTGACGACTCGATGATGAGAATGAAGAGGAGAAAGAGGGAGGTTGACGTGGCTGTTGAGGTGGAGTCCGATCCCCTTTCCCATATTAGATATGGATTTATTGAGTGGGGACCAACGGTACTTATTTTGATTATGCAAACTGCAAAGACATCGTCTTGATCAATGAACACTCAATCAGGCAATTTATCCTTATCCTTACTCTGTTTTTTCTGGTTGAAATTTTGATCCTAACTTAAGGAACAACAAAGATAGATAAGAGATGGAAAAGGAGTTAATTTCATAAACCCTTTTTTCATTCACTGGTCTCTCCTCTGGCTAGCGTTGGGTCAACATATATCACTAACCCACACGAGATGCGTCTATTTACAGAAGCAGTTTGCTGAAGAACTTGGAATTTCTCAACTTGTAAAGACCGGTTCCATGTTTCTCCTGCGGTTTCTGTGTGTGATGTAAACATAATAATAGCCATAAGAATTCGCTTACCAGTTCATATGATGAACGTTCTATTTCCAAGCAAATAGTCTCTTCGTGTGCTCACAAAGCGAACTTCTAAAAAAGCGTAAAAGGACTGAACCAAATAAGGCAACGACGACTGCTTGGTCGCGACAATTACCGTGCAAACGGCGGCAACCACTCACATCAGAGTGAACTCCAATGTCCTCTCTTCTCCTCCTGGCTTCATTCTCTTGCTCTCAATGCCTCGATGAGTCTTAATCATGCATTGATCTAAGGAAATGAGATCCCCATCAATGGTTGAGTTTTGTCAAGATACCAAAAGAAACACGGTGTAGGGTAGGGAATAAAGCCCATCATAATTGGCGGCAGATTACACATGAAGCTTACATGGTTCATCGGCTACGGCTATGTCCAGCCAGTCAAGATTTGATATACAAATTCGTTGCTCTCAAACAATCTAAGAGTTTAGAACACAATTCATCGGATGCTCAACTTGAATTCAATATCAGAGTAAAAGACCTACAGTTGGATCTCGTGCATCCTTTTGGCATGGGGTGATTCACTTGAGTGGGCATAGATCTCATGTTTTGAGTGTAATGACCGGGCCCCACTGTGTAATATTATCCGCTTTAGATATTGACTACTCACGGTTTTGAAACGCGTCAGACAAATTAAAGGGGCCAAAGCCTTTATAAACAAGTCCAACATAGATTAAAGGGGTCAAAACCTTTTATAAACAAGCCCAGAACTCATTTCCTAGGCGGTGTGGGACAAGAGAGGGACCCATTCTTTGCGCACGTCCGGGGACCGAGGCGCGGATGCACCGCCATCCCTCCTCCTCGCGCACCACCGCTCGAGCTGTCACACTTTCCCCCCCTTAAAAGGGCAGGGTCCTCGCTTATTGTCTGCTTTGGACACCGAGTCTTTACGGTTTTAAAACGCGTCACATAGATTAAAGGGGCCAAAGCCTTTTATAAACAAGCCCAGAACTCTCTCCTTAGACGATGTGGGATAAGAGAGGGACCCATTCCTTGCGCACGTCCGGGAACCGAGGCACGGACGCACCGCCATCCCTCTTCCCCGCGCACCGCTGTTCAGACTGTCACATTGAGAGGACCTAAGAACTTCCTGATTTGACAACAATTTCTTTGGGAGCACCTCTTCTGCTTGTAAATTTGTAATTGCTTTAAAATATCAAATGACATATTCTTTATCAATTCAAACAAACTTGATCTTACTCAAGCATTGTTACCATAAAAAAAAAAAAGTTGATATAAACCGAGGTGATAATTTATCGTACTTGACTTTCTTTATAAAGTACTGGTCAAAGAAAAATAGAGTAGCTGTAAAGAACACGACATTGTTGATGGTTTCCAAATTTGTAAAATATATGTAAAATTGACCCAGAACGTAAAGAGTGGAATTCCAAGAGTAGAGTCGTTCATAGCAGCCAGACAGAAAGTAAGCAAGTGGGTCAAATTATTTATCATGGAAAAAATGTGCTTAAAATAATATATAGTCACCCATGAAATTTTTCCTATCTGCTAAAATAGCAAATTACCAAATAATCCTCTGTGGAGTAGTTTAATGCCTTTATTCGCCTAGTCCAAGCGACAGATCGTCAACAAGCTAAAGGCCAAAGCTTAGGCAGTCCCCTGTTGACCTATTGAATGGAAGAATCAAATAACAATAAGTAAAACGAGCCTTTTGTTTCACAACATTATCCAAAATTGCCATTCGGTGGTTTGATTTTGATAGCGATAGCATATATACGGTCGATCGATGTATAAAATGCCTCACTCAAATTATGACGCCAAATTGCAAAGATCGATATAGTTTGTAATAGTTGCGTATAATACTGTGAGAAGAGTATTTGCTATTTAACTCGCGATATGTGAGGTTATTAAATATTATATGAATTCTCTATAAGATTAATAGATCTATTAGAGATATATCTAAGAGATATTTTTCGTATCTCTTAAAATTGCGTATATATGTAGATATATCTTTTTTTGATTGTGCATATTCATATCTCCTTTCGATTGTCACAGTCTTGACTGATCTTGTGACCTTAAATAGTCATTTGGTGAAGCCTTATGAATTCTTCTTTATAATACAAAGACAGTAATATACATGTTTTTCCACATGTTTCTTATTTAGATCAACCTAAAAAGATAAAAGGAGATAACTAAAAGGAAATAGAAAGACATGACACCAAAAGATCTAACAAAGTCAATTTTCGAGAAAATTATTCAAAAAAGTCTTAAACCAATTATAGTTTAGTCAATTTGGTAATAAACTTTCCAATTTGATAAGTTTAGTACTCAACCTTTTGACAATCTTTCAATGTAATTTTTTTGGCCAATTTTGATTTCAGAATTACAAAATTGGTGATCTAATTAGTGTCGGCCATGCCACATCACTAACTTTTTTCTTTGTTGGTTTAAGTAGTCCCATAACGATTTTAAGGATACACTTTCCGGCATGTCAGTTCGGTTCATTTGTGTATTTGATTCTATACTGTTTATGTATAAAACCCCAAGCCAAATCCGAGCCCCCCACTCTTCTTGGGCTATCTTATCTCCACCATGTATTTGCCCCACGACCTCCTCCTCACTCTCTCCATAGTGCCTCTCTTCCGCCTTATTCGCAGGCCCCTTCTACGCCATACCATTGATGACGCCATTATCAACCTGTACTGCCATCTCGAAACCAATCTCAACTATAGTGTGTTTCGCACTGAAATCCATAATCACTTAAAATATCATAAATTTACGTGATTCGATTCAAAGTGTCTATATCTACTACATAGTGGACCGACATCAAATAATACACTGTAATTGAAGAATAAGAGTTTCAATCATTTACAAGCTTACATGTTCTACTCGCCTAAATTAAGTCAAAATCTACAGAATTTATTAATAAACAACTCAATTTGAATGTCAAGTTGACGACCCAAAATCCACGCGTCCAAGCACGTCCGCACGGCCAAAGAAAGAGAACTCCGGAGTTTCTCTACTTTTTTAACCCAAAAAGCAAAACTTTTCCCTTTTACTTTTATTTTCTTTCCTTTCTGGACACTTCTTGACCCCATACTTAAAATAGATACTATAGGATTTGTGATCTCTTCTTTTTGTACGGTTAGAGGAGTCCACGTGGAGCACTTTGTCAAATTCCTCTTTTTGGGTCAAGCCTTGAAGAATTATCTCCAAAAAGAAAAAAAAGAAAAAAACAACGCCCAAGAAAATCCAAATTTAATATAGATAAATGGGCATATTGAACCAAAATCCTCTAAAATCTCATACACGGCTCAAATTTAAGACACAATTTAACAAAATTAGAAAAGCTCGAGCTCTGACGGTATATGTTCTTGTCAATGTTGATATCATATTCAAGAAGATGATAGTGAATGGAATCCAGAAAGTCAAAATGAAAATGGGGGTCTTCTGAAAAATTAATGTCCGCAGGCATTTTCTTTCCCGTTCCTTGTGTGTTGTTTTCTTGAGCGCGTGTTTGGTTGCATAATTTCGGTGGGTGACCAACTGACCATGAGTGGACGGAGCGAGAGAAGTACATATAGGTTGAGGATGTGGATTATAGCAACCATGAAATGTACTTTTTCTTAATTTATTTCTTTTGGAGTTTTCAAGAAGCTTCACACTGGAACACATTTTTCAAATGTTGATATTCTAGTTATTTTATCTGTCATATTATCAGCTATAAATGAATGTATTCTAATTCTTAATTATCCGAATTGGGATCGAATGATCCCCGAAAAACCGGATTCGGCACCGAAACCGAACCCCTAAATCATATGCGGAAGATAAGCCCTGGAATATCACGTATCACCGATCAAAAGCACGCCACGGATTCGAGCGTACCTTGTTGGCCACAGATTAGACACCGATGCCGTATTGAGGAAGAGATTTCAGTCCCGTTCGATCCGATGTCGAAGATTCGCCGTTCAAGAGAAGACGGAGTCGTTTCTTCGTCTTGGAGAGAGAGAGAGCTTCTTGGGAGAGAAATCTGAACGTACTAAATGCGAAAAAAAGGTGCGTTCATTCTCTTTCTCATCCCTTTTATAGGTTCCCCTTTTCCACGGGCCTAATTCCCGTGGGCCGGGCCCTTAGGCCCATCGTGGCCGGGCCGACTTAGGCCCATTAAATCCTTCATCTCCCACTCGCACATGGTGGTTCAAAAACCAGCATGGGCGGATAGGCCCAACTTAGGCCCATCAACTGAAAATCATCTTTTCCTCTTTCAACATTCATATTGGTGAATAATCCGTGCGACCAGCATACTTTGAGAGCTCGTTGCTATACATCTGTTAGGAATATATAACAGCTTATATTGGGCATCATTTTCCGAGTAAATTTAGTATGCAGTACCCTAGATCGATCGATCACATTTATATCTCTCTTAATCTCATTTAAACAATGATATATATATTGTATTCACAATTATGATTATCCCAAAGACAGTCATAATTGGTCGACCTGTGAATACAAAACCACAATGTGATTCTACAAATCCGATCTTCCTCTTTCCTTCAAACTCTCAATTTCAGTTCAACTTGCTTTTCTAGAAATGTCCCATTAGATCAAATCATCTCATGACCATTGGCAACATTCTAAGATAGCAAACACTAAATAGAAATCTTGAGAATAAGTAAGAGTCATGAGGGCACTAAAAAAAAATTGAGGAACTCTATTCCTCAAGAGTCTCACACGTCATAAAAGTTGAGATCAAACTTTTGTCACTCTTTTAGGTCGTCTCATGCATACGTAGTATGCAATACGTATTACGGTATTAACTCCTTTCCCATGGAGCGTATGTCTACATCTTTAATACTGTACATATGATAGTTTAGACATACCCAATGTCTAACTTGAGTTCACGTATTTACTCATTTACAAAATTCATCAGAACTCACATCTGGCATCTTAGACAGATAAAGTAAAATGTGTGGGTTATTTTACTTTCGGACATCGTAAGTATCATGTCCTCATCTTAACACTTAGTTAAGGCGACATATTTATTTTAAGCTTGAGCTCTCGATTATCACCTAGATAATAAGCTTAAAAACAGTCTCATCTCTATCTATCACATAGTAAATAGAGGCGATTACCCGTGTGAGTGGGCTAATCTCTTATCTGTCCGACATACTTTCTCAACATAATATAATGCACTAAGCATTAAGATGCATAAAGATCAAACAAAAGATTCATAGGCATTAATAATGAAACAACACTAGTTCATACATGTGAACAACTCAGGGAAATTACAATCCAGTACATCAGACTCTACGCAATCCTAGAGATTTCACATGACCACAAAACACATCTCTAGGTATTGGCTTTGTCATAGGATCTGCAACCATTCTATGCGTAGATATGTACTGCGAGTTCACATCCTTTCGTGCAACATTATCTTTGACAAATTTATACTTGGTATCTATACTTTTGGTCTTGCCATGATATTTTGGATCTTTAGTGTACGCTATAGCTGCTTGGCTATCACAATTAACTAATAATTGATTTGCAGCTTTCTCAATAACACCTAAGTGATCCAAAAAATCTCTAAAGCCAAACTCATTCTTATATTACTGCTGATAATGCCACGAACTCATCTTCCATCGTGGACAAGGCTATACACGTTTGTTTCTTACTGCTCCAACATATGGTGCCATTATTCAATAAGGAAACAAACCTAGAGGCAGATTTCCTTTCGTCTAAACCTCCTCCCTAAACAGTTTCAGGATAGCCTTTGAGTCGCAGATCCTTTCCTTGATAACTCATCGTATAATCAGAAGTTCCCTTTAGATACCTCAGTATTCTCTTAACGGCTTTCCAATGTGCTAGACTTGGATTGGATTGGTATCTACTCACCATTCCAACTGCAAAACATATGTCGGGTCTTGTACACATCATAGCGTATATCAAGCTCCCAACTGCACTAGCATAAGGAACATGTTTCATTTGTTCCTTTTCTTGTGGAGTCCTTGGACACAGTCTATGGCTCAATCCTTCACCTTTTGTAATAGGAGTGTCTATGGGTTTACAATCTTGCATACGAAATCGTTCAAGAACTTTATTTATATAAGTTTCTTGCAAAAGAGACAACGATCTCTTCAAACGATCTCTTGAAATCTTAACTCCAAGAATGTATGCAGCCTCACCCATATCTTTCATCTCAAAGTTGGAAGATAACCAACTCTTGACAGTATGAACAAACTCCATATTGCTTCCGGCAATCAGTATATCATCAAACATATAATGATATGATCACAAATTGATCCTTGGATCTTTTGATATATACGCAATGATCCTCATCAATCATTGTAAAATCATATGCCATTATGGCATTATGAAAACGTATATACCATTGTCTCGATGACTGCTTAAGGCCGTATATCGATCTCAAAAGTCGACATACATTTTCTTCTTGGCCTTTCACTATGAAACCAGTAGGTTGTTCCATGTATATTTCTTCCTCTAATTCTCTATTGAGGAAAGCAGTCTTTACATCCATCTGATGTAACTCAAGATCCATACTAGATACTATTGCCAGAATAATGTGAATCGAGGTAAATCTCACTACAGGAGAAAACGTATCTTCATAATCAATTCATTCCCGTTGATTATACCCCTTCGCCACAAGGCGAGACTTATGCCTTTCTATCGAGCCATCAGCCTTTCACTTTATTTTGAGAACCCACTTGTTCCCAATAGCTCTGTGTCCTTTTGGAAGATCAACTAGTTCCCAGACTTGGTTTGATTTCATTGACTCCATTTCCTCTTCCATTGCATGAATCCATTTTTTCTTACTAGGGCAATTCAGAGCCTCGTTAATTTCTAGGCTCATCCTCATCTTGTGGAGCAATCATAAAAGTTTCCCCTTCAATGTCAAAATGTCGACGGGGAATACTTTGGCGACTTGTTCGCCGTATGGGAGTTTGTACACTATGCACATCATTCCCATTATGCTCCCACTGGGATTAGATAATGATGTCGTCTCATCATATGGTTGCAATTGAGAATGAGTTGAATTCAATTCATCACTTCTCATATTACTCCCACTTGGACGAACTCCACTAAGATCATTATCTTGATCCGAGGTTTCAAATAGGGTGTTGTCTTCCCTTATTTCGCCCTTTTTAAGGAAATTCATCCTCTAAGAATGTGACATCCCGTGATTCAAATTCAGTTATACTCCCACTTTCCTGCTCACCTATGAACACATACCATTTTGAGTGTTCTGAGTATCTTATGAAAATACTCTTCTTTCCTTTGGGACCCAATTTCCCAAAAGTTGTGAGAGGATTCAAGTGTATAGGCAGCACAACCCCATGGCTTAAGAAAACTTAAGTCCGGTTTTCTACCTGTCCATAACTCATATGGAGTGGAAGTAACTGATTTGGAAGGCACTTGGTTAAGTATATAGGCAGCAGTTAACAACGCATCACTCCAAAAAAGTGATAGGTAAGTTAGCTTGCGCCATCATGGACCTAACCATTTCCAGTAGGGTTCTGTTTCTTCTCTCTGCAACACCATTTTGTTGAGGAGTATATGGAATAGACAATTGTCTTTTTTATTCCTTTTTCATCACTTAATTTTCTGAACTCATCAGATAAATATTCTCGACCTCGATCGGATCTCAATGCTTTTATTTTCTTGTCTAATTGATTCTCTACCAGGTTCATAAACCTTTTGAAACAACTTATTGCTTCAGATTTGTGAGAAATCAAATAGACATATCCGAATCGAGTATAATCATCTATAAAAGTGATGAAATAAACAGCCCCATGCCTTCCTCTCACATTCATTGGACCACAGACATCAGAATGGATTAAATGCAGAGGAAATTCAGCTCTTTTACTTTTTTCAAATGGTTTCCTTATCGTTTTCCCTTCTAGGCAATGCTTACATATGGGCAAATCGACTTTTTCAATATTGCCCAACAAACCCTCTTTGGCTAGTCTATTCATACGCTGTTGACCAATATGACCAAGTCTAGCATGCCATACATTCACATCATTATCATATGTATTAGGAGATGTGAGAAGGGAATAACAAATATTTGCATTAACATAGTCAATATCTAATACAATGAAACCATCCAGAAAGTAACCATGACCATAGTTTGTATTCAAATACAAATCTACACTTCTATTATGGAAGTTCACATTAAAACCTAATTTAACCAACACTAAAACAGACACTAAATTCCGACGAATCTCCGGAGCATACAACACATCATGAAGGAACAAAGTGCGTCCATCACGCATATTCAGTTGGCATGTGCCAATTCCTTTCACTTCAGCTCTGGAGTTGTTTCCCACATAGATCCACTTAGTTCCAGTAGGTACTCATCGAAATTCCACGAAGGATCCTCTATCCTTCGCTACATGGTCTGTCGTTCCTGAATCCACAATCCATAGAGGATTAGATTCAGTCAAGAATACAGAACTTGACACATATGCAAAGTTCCCAATTGTACCAAGGGTGTGTACCTTCTTTGGCTCGCGACAATCGCGGGCATAGTGACCCTTCTGGTCACAGTTGTAACATTTCACCCTTGAGATATTCTTCACATGAGGACGTTTTCCTCTCTTTTGTTGGTTAATTCTTGGTTTCTTGCAAGAAGGACTTGATCCCTTGCATTTCCACATATTGAACGAATCAATGTGCTTGCGCTTAGAGCATGAAGCCCCTTCTGAGCTTAAAGCAACACAGAAAATATATGTTTCCTGCTCTAATGCCTTGAGGCGATGATCAGCTAACTCAAGGTGGCGCACAGCATCCTCTAGATCTTCCATAACATGGTCAAGAGCTTTTAGTGCTTTTTGCTTTTCCAGCACACATTGAATTTTCATTTGCCAAATTTCATAGTTGTCACCTTTGAGCTTTTCACCTTTGTTCAGCTCGACAACTATGCTCTTTGTGGCTGAAGCCATTGATCTGAACACATCAGACATATATGCACGAGTTATTAATGCCTATCACTTATGCATCTATTTTGCACAAAACCCATCATATTAATTAATAATTTTAAGTAAGGTTTTAGAATCAAAAGGTCACTATGTTTCCAATCATCCTCCAAAAATCCTAACTTAAAACTATCATTAATATGATTATCATATGCAAAATCAATTCTATGAAGCTACAAAAACTTCTATTACTACCCACATCTAACTACCCACAGCAACCAGCAATCACAGAAAGCAACAGATAATTGACATACAATATAACAATAAGGCTTTCACATAATATGGCTAACATATAGGTTGCTACATCAACAACAATCAGGTAGATAACATTTACATAGGATGTCCACATAGCACACTCAACAAAAAAACAGCTAATACATTTTACAAATAACCTTTACACGAACGGGAAAGATCCTATTTTGGTCAATTTCTTGACATTTTCCCTTGCAACAATGCAGTAATATTCGTTTACAAAATTTATCACAATTTTCTTATATGAAGCAGCACCGTTGACATCCCATATGCGATTCAACACATCTTGCCATTCAGGCGGAAGAGTGTTAATGAAAAATCGCACCATCTCTGACTGCGACATGGGATGACCATTCCATATGACCTGTTGAATCTTCCCGTTGACTTCAAGAACATGATCAATTAAGTCACCTTCCTCCCATCGATAATCAGTCAATTCAGCTATCAACTTAGAAAGCTTTGCCTTTTGTTTATCGGTAATCACGCGAATAGGCGTACGTAATTGAAGGGGAGGCATTGTTCCTGCAACAAATGCAGAACAATATTGGATTACATATAATCCACATAGACATAATTGAAAAAAAAAAGAAACAAATTCCTTTTTTTTTTTTTTTTTCGGTCAACGGTCAACGGTCAAGTCAACGGTCAACGGTCAAGTCAACGGTCAACGGTCAACGGTCGGTCAACGGTCGCGGTCAACCGAAGTCAACGGTCAACGATCGTCGTGCCGGTCGGACCGGTCGACCCGGTCGGACCGGTCGATCGGGTCGGACCGACCGACCGCACGTGCCGCGCGCGTGCGAGGGATGACGTCACGCTGACGTCATCCTACACGTGCCGCGCGCGTGCCAGGCGGTCGGGTCGGGTCGCCGGTCGGGTCGCCGGCCGGTGACCGTCCGGCCAAAACGACGTCGGCGATGACGTCAGCGATGACGTCACCCCGGCGGTTACCGACCGTTGGGTGACGTCATGCTGACGTCACCACGCGTCGGTCCGTGGACCGGCGCGTGCCGGTTCGCCGGCCGGTGGGTCCTAGGCGCCGGTTCGTCACCGGCGCGTGTGCCGCACGCGCTGGACGAACCAGCGCGTCTGGGCGCGTCGCGCCCACGCGCAGCGGCTTCTGGCCGCGCGTGTGGGTGCGTGCGGTGTCCCCCGGCGGCGCACGACGTGTCGCCGGACTCGTCTCGACGTCTCCTTCCTCCCTATGCAATCAGATTTTTGTTTCGACTTACGAAAAATCGAAAAGATATGCGAACAACTCTCGGGTGTCGGGATTCCTTGCCCCGATCCGTACGGCCGAAGTTTATTTGCGAAAAAATCAATCGTGAAACGTCATATAACATCATATAACATCATACAAGTCGGGAAAACGCTAACACGGGCTCTGATACCAATGTTGGGATCGAATGATCCCCGAAAAACCGGATTCGGCACCGAAACCGAACCCCTAAATCATATGCGGAAGATAAGCCCTGGAATATCACGTATCACCGATCAAAAGCACGCCACGGATTCGAGCGTACCTTGTTGGCCACAGATTAGACACCGATGCCGTATTGAGGAAGAGATTTCAGTCCCGTTCGATCCGATGTCGAAGATTCGCCGTTCAAGAGAAGACGGAGTCGTTTCTTTGTCTTGGAGAGAGAGAGAATTCTTTTAGGAGGAAGAAGAACGTTCTTGCACAAAATGCCAAGAGGTGCGTTCCTCTCTCTCTCTATTTCCTTAAATAGGTTCCCCTTTCCACGGGCCTAATTCCCGTGGGCCGGGCCCTTAGGCCCATCGTGGCCGGGCCGACTTAGGCCCATTAAATCCTTCATTGAACAACGACCATAAAGTACAGGCATGCGTTATTACATAAAAAGAATATAATATCAAATATCAAGATCCTCGTATCTGGTCGGTGCCGTTAATGTGAGGAAATTTTTGGTTAATATACAATCATGCAAAACATAAGGTGGAAAAGATATTTAGAATAAATACATATTTTGATAACGTAAATCTATACAATAATTTCTTTATACAATAACATTTTCCTATGAATCATAACTAAAAATCACAGTGAATTGTAACGACGTGACATTGAATGAGCAACAAAACCGTAATCAAAAGAAAATTTAAACATCTGAACCTTTACCATATTTTTCTAAATCTGTCGTACCTTTTCTATGGTCCTAGATTGAGAATTTTCCAAATAAAAAGTCTTGATTTATAATGACAATTTCTTGGATCATTGTGAAGCGATAAGACAGCATGCGAAGTCTAAGCTCTAATTGCAAATGCTGCTTTATGCATACTTTCTACATAAAAGTTTACAGCCCTGCATCTCTAGTTTGGTCGATAAACTTGACTCACGAGGACTTTACATATGTCTAAGTATGAAATGAGTACAGAATGCAATCAACAAACTACATCTTTCAGATGCATGTTTTTGCATGTATGCATAGTATCAATAAACGACGCAGGTCAAACGTGGCCACGCATCGCACACGAGGTTGACTTTGTGCCTGCGAGTCGTGTCTTAGACTTAGGATTAGATGGAGATGAGCAAAGCCAAAAAAAGGTGTTCTTCGTGTGTCCTTGAACGAGGCTCCGACCATCTAGAAACACGTACAATTGGACTTCAGGCGTGTTGATGGAGTCAAATATGATCCATCATTACATGCCATTAGTTTAAAGCTTTGTCACATTATCATTTTCTGATTTAGTCAATGTACGTTGTTGGATTATCATAATTACTATCAAGTGACCATGGCTGCAAGCCCAGAAAGCTCCAGCTGCCATGGCCTCGAGCTCCAAATCTCCATTGCTCCACGAGCTCGATGAAACTCAAGCAGTCATGATCAAGCTTGACGAATCTCAAATGGCCATGGTTGCGAGCTCGAAGAAGCTTCAATTGCCATGGCGCGAGCTATGAAATCTCCTTTGCTCTGCTCAAGCACAAGCCGAAGCCTAGACCAATCTGACTTCGACTCTCGTGATTGCAACTTTATCCACAACATAGGCAGCAGCAGCTCTTCATCACCTAGATGGGAAAATCATCCAAAAAAACTTAAGCCTATTGCATTTTTGTTAATTTAGTCTTAAATATTTTAATTTTGCCAATTCAAACCTAAACCATTTTACTTGTTATCAATTAAGTCAATCCAATTAATTTTAGCCGGAAATTACTGACATGGTCAATCGGCGTTGATGTGGCGCTTTTTAATAATTTTTACCATCACGCCCTCATTGCGTGAAAGTGAGGGCTCGCGAGGATGGGCCCTTGCCTTGCCAAATCCGGCAAGGGCATCGTGGCCCTCGCCCAAGCTTGGTGAGGTGGCGATCAACTAGCCCTCTCTTGTGGCTGCTGGCCCTCAACTCTAGCTGCCCCAGGTCGGCCAGTAACCCTCGCGGGCCCTAACCCAAAACCCAAAAAAAAGATTAAAAAAAATTATTAAAAAGCGCCATGTAAGTGCTAGCCAGTCATGTCAATAATTTTTGGCCAAAATTGGTCAAATAGACTCAATTGCTAAGAAGTGATAATATTTAGGACTAAATTAGCAAAATTGAAATATTTATGACTAAATTAGCAAAAGTGTAATAAGTTCAGGACTTTTTGGACAATTTTGCCTCCCCTAGATAGTCCCTAGCGAGGATGATTGACTAAGCTCCAGTCTCCCTCTCCCACACCTCTCATCCACAATTTGGCCAATGCCTTCACCAAGAAGATGGGGGCGATGAAGAATGATAATTCAAGCAAAGTTGTGATTTGGGAAATTAACACTATTATTTTAGGCATCGGTTCAAACTTGAGTTAAAGTTAATGGTCACATAGAAAAAACAATTATAAAAACACCAACATTGGCATTTTTAATTAGTCAAATGGGAGGGATTTCATTGCACAAATTTAGTAAGTCTTATGATTTGATTGTACTTTTTTGAAAGTTTAAGAATTAGCTACAGCCACATCAGGTTTCTTAATTAGCCAAATTGGGTAGAGTTAAGGGAAGGACTTCATTGTACCAATTCGACAAGTTTTAGGACTTTTGCATTTTTGCGGCTTAGGCCTTCTGGAGCACGTACCAACTTTTATAAATTTAGTAGCAAAAAAAAATGTGATTGGATCTATACGGCACCCGCGCATCAGATCTACAAAAGCATGCGCCAATATCAGTGTCCTTCCCCAATAAATTAAAAGGGAGCGTTCCCCATGCTTTAGCTTTTTAATTCAGTACGGATAACAAAAACGTATCAATTTATGTCTCATATAATTAAAAAATGTCTAATTGAGCATTGAAAACATGTGTTGATAATCTCATGCGTCATCACCGGATCCAGTTTCTCAGAAGCTCCATCCGAAATCTTTCTTAAGTCTTCCACCACCCAAGCGGTCAAGCTCAACCAATATATATAGCTCCCACTTTAATGTTCTTTTCAGCTCTTCACTCTTATTTCAGAAACCAAATCATCCCTTCGATTTTCCACATTCAGTCATCCCAAACCTACAAATTCTAGCCAGAAACGAAAATGCTTCAGGAAATCTTCAGCCCATTTGAGACCGATCGGTTCGATGCTCTGAAATCCATTTGTGAGCATCTTTTTGAAGGCGATGATGATAGCGTCGACACAAAATTTTATGCACCAACTCCTGCAAACATGTACTCAAGGAGTTCAAGCTTCAGCAATCTGTTACTGATGGAGAGTTGGAGCGAACTGCCCTTAAAAGTTGACAACCCAGAGGACATGTTGGTACGCGGCGCTATGTGCGATGCGATCAATTCTGGGTGGACAGTGCCTTCAACTACGAATCAAGAACTTGATTTTGAAGTGGCGACCATTGATTACAACAGCATTGGTCTGGCTTCAAATCAAGAAGTTAATGTCGAAGTGACGACCGTTGATTATAACAGCATTGGTTCGGTGACGGAGAAGAAACTAGAGATGGTGGAGCCGGAGGTACAAGTGCCAGTCGAGAAGACACATTATAAAGGAGTGAGGAGGCGGCCATGGGGAAAATATGCGGCGGAGATAAGGGACCCCAAAAAGAACGGGGCAAGGATTTGGCTCGGGACTTACGAGACACCCGAGGACGCGGCCTTGGCCTATGACCGGGCAGCTTTTAAGATGAGGGGGTCCAAGGCCAAGGTCAACTTCCCTCACCTCATCGGAGCGGCCGAGTACGAGCCTGTCAGGGTCAGCCGCAAGCGTTTTTCTGCGGAGCATAGCTCACCATCCACGCCCGGCGATGATGGTTTGATGACCAGGACGAAGAGGAGAAAGGGAGAGGTCAATGTGGATGCTGAGGTGGATTTTCGAACTCCAATCCCCTTTCCCATATTGGATATTGGTTTTTGGAGTGGGATGAACAATTTGTACTTTGATCATGCCGACTCCAAAGACATGTTTTGATCAATAAGAAGTCAATCAGGCAATTTATGTTGTAGAAACTATCCATTTTGTGTTCCGATTTCATTTCCTTTGGAGATCATCTTCATCATTCGTATATAAATTTTTACTTTTTCTTCTTGGATTTTTTTCTGCCTCGATGATTTGTTTACTTAAGCAAAGCAAAGTTAAGCAACAAATTGACAACATGAATTGCTCACAACGGATTTCCTAATAAGCATTGATTTTAGAAAGATTGTTAGGTATTTTGCTAGGACCATGTACCGAGTCACGCAAATCAGGATGGCATGCCGTGATTGATTTGAGTAGTTAATTACCTTGTGTTCCAGGAGAACCTAAGTACTTTTCCCAAGAAGAGCCTTTTACTGTTATAATTGCTTTAGGACAAAACTTTATGGGAAAGAATCCAAGAAATATCTGCATTCTATGTTCACATTAAGAATTTGGGAATTCCGAAATATTTTCTCGACTTTGAAATTGCATGATTAGATAAATGGAATCTACCTCAGTCAATGTAAAATTGTCTTCAGAGGAGGGTTGTTAGTATGCAAAGTGTGCAAATTAGTTGTCATTTTGATTGAGCTGAATGTTAAGTTAATGACAATTGGGTATGATGCGAGATTAGTACCTTTAGCCGATGATCCATTGAGCTATTAAAGACTTATTGGAAAACTCATCTATCTCATAATGATCAGATCTAACATATGTTACATAATGTAGATTCCCAATAAATTCATACATGATCCAAGCAATCCCATATGAATATAGTGTTGAAAGTCATGAAGTACTTGAAAAGATGACTAGGATTAGGAATACTTCTATCTTGGGATTATAATATTGACATGATGGCTTATAATTTTTTTTTTATCAAAATAGAGAGCATCATATATTCTTACTTAAAAGGAGTCTTACAAGACGAATAGGGACTAATGTCCGAACATAATAGATTCCATAAAGACATAGGAGGAGTATTCCACCAATTAAGAGGAAGTTTGTTTGCTCGGTGGGTTCGTGCTATCCAATCCGCGGCGGAATTTTCTTCACGAGTGCAATAGTTTATCTTCACATTAGGGCACTAGTCCAATTCACATCTGCATATGAGGATAGTTTCGTTTAGGTTCCACTAGATTTCGGCCCGGCCCACAACCTGTTCGACGGCAGGAGAACAGTCGCTTTCACAGATCCATTGAAGTAGTTGACTCTGGAAGCCTCCCACGTGCCTCATCTGAAGTTCCTTAATATAAAGAATTCCATGTAATATCGCTTCGACTTCGGCTTCTTGCGATGAAGAAACCCTAGATGTACAAGCAAAGCCTTCGAGCACCTGCCCTAGTGAATCCCGCACGATACCAGCAACAGAGCAAAGAAACTCACCCGGAATCCAAGAAGCATCAACGTTCAACTTTAGATCTTGTCGATCCGGTGGTTTCCATCTACTAGGTATGCTTCGATTAGGGTGTAATCGTTTCTGGGTTTTCTGTCCTCGGGTGAGATTGAAGTGCTGATCTTGTACATTGCTCAGGAGATCTGCACAGTTCGGGGCTTTTGCTCGGAAGATCCATCCATTTCTTGCCTTCCATATGTGCCAGAGAACAAGGCCGATGTATTCTCATTCAGGTATATCCGTGTTTGCTCAGAAAGCTTCCATAATCCACTGGTCTGTTCTTCTGATTGTGCTTGTGGGACTGAGGCCGCTAAATGTTGGAATCTCCCATATGCCTTTTTTTCCATTTGCATAAAAAGAGCAGATGCTCTGTTGTTTCAACCTTCGTGTGACAAACTTGGCATAATGGGTCATGAACGATTTTTCTTTTATGTAGGTTTTCTCTCGTGGGAATGGCGTTTTGACAGAGAGCCCAAAGGAAAGTCTTGATTTTTGGTGGCACAGCGAGGCTCCAGATTTTTGTGCATAAGGTACGGGGTGGTTGGAAAGAACAGGAGGCCTTGTTATGGTTTTTGCTTGTAGTTTCTGAATATGCTCTGTTGTAGCCACTCTTAACAGAGTATTTCCCTGTATTATTACCTGTCCAGACTAGGTAATCTGATTGCGGTTGTGGGCTTAGTGGGATAGCTAAAATTTCATTTACGATACTTGAATTATAGATTTGTTGAAGCTTATGTACATTCCATTCTCGGGATTTTGCATGTATTAGCTTAGATACCATCAGAGGTTCTGTTGGGTTAATTTGTCCTCCAATCACCCCTTGCATTAACCACTTATCTTCTCGAATGCGAATAGATTGACCATCTCCAACTGACCATTTGATGTTTTCTTTGATTGTATCTCGGCCAAATAACAAACTCCGCCATCCCCATGAGGGGCGTTGGCCCGTGCATGCTGTCCAGAGATCCCCATTCGGATAGTAGATTCCTTTCAACACTCTACTCCACAGGGCAGAGGGAGAATTTGATAGCCTCCAGACCTGCTTACCCAACATAGCACGATTAAAGGTAATAAGATCCTTGAAGCCCATTCCTCCTTCATCCTTTCGGGTTTTCATCACCTCCCAGTTTTTCCAATGAATGCCCCTCTTATGATCGCCTTTTTGCCACCATAATGATGCAATTCGCTGTTCGATGGCTCTGCAAAAAGAAACTGGCAGCTTAAATATGGACATCGCATACATAGGGATGGACTGAACAACACTCTTGATCAGCACCTCCTTCCCGGCCTTAGTAAGTAGTTTCTCTTTCCACCCTTCTAGCTTTATATTAACTCTGGCTAATATCCATGCAAATAGTTCTTTCTTAAATTGACCCCAGTCTGTGGGAATACCTAAATACTTTCCTGTTTTTTCAATCACAGGAACTCTTAATTCTGTGGCCAAATTTCTCTTCAAAGGTAAGGGACAATCTGCACTAAAATACACCCCTGATTTGTTTAAGTTGATTGCTTGTCCCGAAGCATAGCAGTACTATTTAAGTATCAATGCCAGGTTCTGGCATTCCATGATAGTACCTTCCAGAAAAAAGATAGCATCATTTGCGAACAACAGATGTGAGAGTTTAGGACAAAATATGTTTATCTGTATGCCTTTGATGCTGCCATCTGTGATAGCTTTGTTCATCAACCAGGTTAGGACATTTGAAATCAAGATAAATAAATAAGGCGACAGGGGATCGCCTTGTTTGATTCCTCTCGAAGGGTGGAAGAAAGGGGTGGGTTCTCCATTTAGCTTCACACTAAAAGACACTGTAGATACACACTGCATTATGAGTGTTACCCACTTTTCACAAAACCCCATGTGCAGCATGCAATCCAGCAAAAAATCCCACTCGATTCTGTCATATGCTTTCTGCATATCTAATTTAAGTATGGCCTGATGTTTTTTCCTCTTCTTTGTGATGCGCAACTGGTGCAAAACTTCCTGTACAATGAATATATTGTCCTGTATCTGTCTGCCTTGAACAAATGCACATTGCTCCGGTTCAATAATAGATTGCAGCCACTTCTTTAGCCTGTTTGCTAGAAGTTTTGAAATTACTTTATAACTGAAATTGCATAAACTGATAGGTCTGTATTGGCTAATATTCTCAGGGTTTTTCACTTTGGGGATTAAGGTGAGATGTGTCTGGTTAAGGAGGGGATCAAGAATACCTGTCTGGAAAAAGGTCTGAACTAGCTGCAACAGGTTAGTTTTCACGGTATCCCCATGATTGTTGATAAAAGATGCCACTGAAGCCATCTGGGCTAGGTGCTTTGAGTGCTCCCATCTGAAACACAGCCTCTTTAATTTCCTCCATCAAAGGTACAGCCACTAGATCTTCATTAATATGCTGAGTTATAGGTGATGGACATTGGATTAGGACAGGTTGGTACTACCTTGGACCCTCTGTTTTATATAACTCTCTGTAAAAGGACAGAATATGGTTGCGAATCTTTATAGGATCTCTTCACCATATGTTATCTTCAAATTGCAACATAGTAATTATGTTTCTCTGTCTCCTCTGTATAGTTGATGCATGAAAAAATCTGGTATTTCTATCACCCCATTGCAACCACTTAATGCGTGACCTCATACCCTAGAATTGTTCCTCCTGCCGTTGCAATTTCTCTATCTGATAGATAATGCTCTGCTTTTGCTTTTTGCTGGTGTGCTGGTTAGGCTGATTCGTGAGCTCTGTTAGGGCCATAGTTAGTTCTTTTATCTGTGGCCTAGCATTGGCAAACTTCTCTTTGCTCCATTGTGCCAACACTTTGATGTCTCCTGTAATTTTTCTGAAAGAGTACGTGGCTGGATGGTTTTAGTTTTCCATATTTGTTGGATAACTTCATAATACTCCTCATGCTCTGTCCAGAACACCTCCAGCTTGAAGGATCTTTTTATCTTCTTCTTCCCTGGATAAAGTTGAAGGATCAGAGGGCTGTGGTCTGAGCCAATAGTTGGAAGGGCTTGGACTTCAGCTTCAGGAAAAGTTATTTGCCACTCCAAGGTGCATAATACTCGATCTAAACGGTTCTTAACAAGATCTTCCCCATCTCTGTTGTTTGCCCATGTATATGCACACCCATGACTATCCATATCCATCAAAGACAGTTCATTGATCATGTTTCTGAATGCTGTTATACGACTATTATCAGCTTCTCTTTTTCCAACTTTCTCTCATACATACAGAATCTCATTAAAATCTCCCATGCAGATCCATGGGTAGGAGTTATGGGGTTTAATGGTTTCCAACATTTGCCATAAGGTCAGTCTCTCTCCGAAGTTGGTAGATGCATGAACAAAAGTAATTTGCATAAGTTGCCTGCTATTTGGATCAGTACACTCCACATCGATAAAGTGCTTTGAACTATCTTTCACCTTCAAAGACATTTCCTCATTCCACATAAGAGCTAAACCCCCCACTATGCCTGATGGATTCACTAGAAAAACATCCTGAAAATGTAACTTTTTGCAAACTTTTTCCACCATTGCTTCTTTATTCTTAGTCTCCATTAGAAAGAGTAAACTAGGACTTTCTTGAGCTGTTAAGGCTTTTAGTTCTTGGATTGTCAGGGGATTGCCAAGCCCCTGACAATTCCAACTAATGATTTTCATGGCGTCACTGATGGCTTATTAGGGCTAGCCACCAAAGCCCATTCTTGTCCTTCTGCAATCAATTGCACAGGGGTATCCAGGAGTTCGATATCATCAATCAAAAGAGGGATATTCTCAGCTATACATTTCTGTTTTTTAGCCTTCTGCATCTTCATGTTCTTCTTACTGCATTTCCCAACTTTTGATAAAACCTGTTTGCCATAGTCTCTGGCTTCATTATCAAACCCTCTAGTAGCTTGGGCTATCTCTTTGCCGTGAGAGTTATCTAGTCTTCTTTTGCTACAGGCTTCTGGTTGCGTATCAGGAACTGCCTCATGAGCCATGATATCCATGCCACTAGATTGGGAAGATGTAAGAGGTACTGTCTCTTCCACAATAAATTCTTCTTCAATTTTACCATAAAAAGTTTCCCAATAGGGGCTATGCTCACATGCTTCTGCCTTCAGCCAGGGCCCGTATGGTCCTATGTTGTTGTTTGCCCAAGGTGATTGCGCATAAGGAATTTCCACACAGTCAGAAGCATAGTGCCCTGTTCTCCCACAAGAATAGCAATAATGTGGGAGACGCTCATACTTGAATTCCACCCAAAGCCATTTGGAACCAATATTCAGGATTGCCCCCGATTTCAATGGAGCATTCAGGTTAATTTCTATTCTCACTCGTCCTCCTTTCTGTTGATGGTTCTCTATTGTATCAAGGTGAACATCCATAACATGTCCGAGTCTGCTTCCCAGATCTTTAAAGACTTGCTCTTCTCTCCAGCCAGGGGGAATACCTCCAATACGCACCCAGAAAGCAGCCTTAGTAAAATCATACTTGTGCTCTGGAATTTCCGGCTCGCATTGTCTTAAAACTAGCAAGTTACTAGAATAAGACCAAGGTGATGTCTTCATGACCCTCTCTTTTTCCTCCTCCGTTTGAAAAAACAAAGGTAAATAGCCCAGGTTCTTTTTGTGAACAGGTTACAGATTCAGATTTCCATGCTTTTTTCATTGTGGATAAAAAGGCTGGGTAATTGACATTGGGTTTCGAATAGAGCTTACCAAAGAGTATACGCTTACATTCCTCCCTTTTTTGCGAAGAAATTTCTGTGGAGGCTTCAACAACATCCTCCTCAGACCAAAGGTGACCCAGGCGTTTACATAATGCTGCAACTCGCAATTCATTTTCTTCTTTGCTCTTCATGGATACTGATTTAAGACATTACTAGATCAGCACTGAAGAATCGAGAAGGCTCATCTTCCTCAAGACCAGATCCGGGCATCGACTTCTCCAACACTACAACCGGGACCATAGATTCAAGGAAAATCAGCCAGAGACAGGTGATCCAAGCTAATCGATGAAATCCATAGAGACCCAAAATAAAGACTACAGCTGCTAGATCGAGACAGCTCATCTTCCTAAAGACCAGATCCAGTACTCCGTCACCACAGCCATGACTAAAATTGCTAGATCATTACACCCAACTACTTGATTGGCAGCATATATCTCGACCCAACAACATCAGAGGAGATTCTATATATATATATATATATTTTTTTTTTTTTTCCTTTTCTTCAGTGGGGGTTACTACAAGGAGAACGCAGAGAAAAGGGGGAAAAGCCGGTGGATCTTAGGGTTTGGGGAAAGGAGAATGCTACCATTGTAGTAGATAAAACGCTCATGGAAGAACAAATATATCTTAGGGTTTTGGGGGAGGGAGGCGCTACCATACAGGTAGAGAGAAACTCATGACTCCATGAGAGAAAAAGCGAGTAAACCTTGTGTTGAGCTGGAAGAATTGTTGCTTTCATAGAAAATAAAGAAACAATCAACCATTTTATTGTGATAAGCTAAATGTGAATATCGAGTAATAGCTAATACTATTAATAGATCTATTAGAGATATATCTAAGATATATTCTCCGTATTTCTTAAAATTGTGTATATATATGTAGATATATCTTCTTTTGATTGTGCATATTCATATCTCCCTTTGATTGTCACAACCTTGATTGATCATGTGACCTTAAATAGTCATTTGGTGAAGCCTTATGAATTCTTCTTTATAATACAAACACAGTAATATACATGTTTTCCACATGTTTCTTATTTAGATCAACGTAAAATGATAAAAGGAGATAACTAAAAGGAATTAGAAAGACATGACACCAAAAGATCTAACAAAGTCAATCTTCGAGAAAATTATTTAAAAAAGTCTTAAACTAATTATAGTTTAGTCAATTTGGTCATAAACTTTTCAATTTGATACATTTAGTACTCAACACTTTGATGATCTTTTAATGTAATCTTTTTGGCCAATTTTGATTTCAGAATTACAAAATAAGTGATCTAATCAGTGTCGGCCACGCCACATCACTAACTTTTTTCTTTGTTGGTTTAAGTAGTCCCGTAACGATTTTAAGGATACACTTTCTGGCATGTCAGTTTGGTTCATTTGTGTATTTGATTCTATACTATTTATGTATAAAACCCAAAGCCAAATCCGAGCCCCCTACTCTTCTTGGGCTATCTTATCTCCACCATGTATTTGCCCCACGACCTCCTCCTCACTCTCTCCATAGCGCCTCTCTTCCGCCTTATTCGCAGGCCCCTTCTACGCCATACCATTGATGACGCCATTATCAACCTGTATTGCTATCCCGAAACCAAGCTGTTGATAAAGGGACTCACCTCAAGTATAGTGCGTCTCGCACTGCACTATCCACAATCACTTAAAACATCATAAATTTATGTAATTCGATTCAAAGTGTCTATATCTACTATATAGTGGAGCCGACATCAAATAATACACTGTAATTGAAGCTATAAATGAATGTATTCTAATTCTTAATTATCCGATGCAAAAATAAAAGAGAAGTGATGGGTGACGTTCCTTTATTTTGAACAACGACCATAAAGTACAGGCATGCGTTATTACATAAAAAGAGTATAATATCAAATATCATGATCCTCGTATCTGGTCGGTGCCGTTAATGTGAGGAAAGTTTTGGTTAATATACAATCATGCAAAACATAAGGTGGAAAAGATATTTAGAATAAATACATATTTTGATAACGTAAATCTATACACTAATTTATTTATACAATAACATTTTCCTATGAATCATAACTAAAAATCACAGTGAATTGTAACGATGTGACATTGAATGAGCAACAAAACCGTAATCAAAAGAAAATTTATATATCTGAACCTTTACAATATTTTTCTAAATCTGTCGTACCTTTTCTATGTTCCTAGATTGAGAATTTTCCAAATAAAAAGTCTTGATTTATAATGACAATTTCTTGGATCATTGTGAAGCGATAAGACAGCATGCGAAGTCTAAGTTCTAATTGCAAATGCCGCTTTATGCATTCTTTCTACATGAAAGTTTACAGCCCTGCATCTCTAGTTTGGTTGATAAACTTAACTCACGAGGACTCTACATATGTCTAAGTATGAAATGAGTACAGAATGCAATCCACAAACTACATCTTTCAGATGCATGTTTTTGCATGTATGCATGAGTATCAATAAACGACGCAGGTCAAACGTTGCCACGCATCGCACACGAAGTTGACTTTGTGCCTGCGAGTCATGTCTTAGACTTAGGATTAGATGGAGATGAGCAAAGCCAAAAGAAGGTGTTCTTCGTGTGTCCTCGAACGAGGCTCCGACCATCTAGAAACACGTACAATTGGACTTCAGGCGTGTTGATGGGGCCAAATATGATCCATCATTACATGCCATTAGTTTAAAGCTTTGTCACATTATCATTTTCTGATTTAGTCAATGTACGTTGTTGGATTATCATAATTACTATCAAGTGACCATGGCTGCAAGCCCAGAAAGCTCCAGCTGCCATGGCCTCGAGCTCCAAATTTCCATTGCTCCACGAGCTTGATGAAACTCAAGCAGTCATGATCGAGCTTGATGAAGCTCAAATGGCCATGGTTGCGAGCTCGAAGAAGCTTCAATTGTCATGGTGCGAGCTATGAAATCTCCTTTGCTCTGCTCAAGCACAAGCCGAAGCCTAGACCAATCTGACTTCGACTCTCGTGATTGCAACTTTATCCACAACGTAGGCAGCAGCAGCTCTTCATCACCTAGATGGGAAAATTGTCCAAAAAGTCTTAAACCTATTGCATTTTTGCTAATTTAGTCTTAAATATTTTAATTTTGCCAATTCAAACCTAAACCATTTTACTTGTTATCAATTAAGTCAATCCAATCAATTTTAGCCGGAAATTACTGACATGGTCAATCAGCGTTGATGTGGCACTTTTTAATAAAATTTTAATAATTTTTACCATTACACCCTCATTGCGTGAAAGTGAGGGCTCGCGAGGGTGGGCCCTCGCCTTGCCAAATCTGGCAAGGGCATCGTGGCCCTCGCCCAAGCCTGGTGAGGTGGCGATCAACTAGCCCTCTCTTGTGGCTGCCGGCCCTCAACTCTAGCTGGCGAAGGTCGGCCATTAACCCTCGCGGGCCCTAACCCAAAACCCAAAAAAAATAAAAATTTATTAAAAAGCGCCATGTAAGTGCTAGCTAGTCATGTCAATAATTTCTGGCCAAAATTGGTCAAATAGACTCAATTGGTAAGAAGTGATAATATTTAGGACTAAATTAGCAAAATTGAAATATTTATAACTAAATTAGCAAAAATGTAATAAGTTCAGGACTTTTTGGACAATTTTGCCTCCCCTAGATAGTCCCTAGCAAGGATGACTGACTAAGCTTCAGTCTCCCTCTCCCACACCTCTCATCCACAATTTGGCCAACGCCTGCACCAACTCCTGCAAGCATGTACTCAAGGAGTTCAAGCTTCAGCAATCTCTTACTGATGGAGAGTTGGAGCGAACTGCCCTTAAAAGTTGACAACACAGAGGACATGTTGGTATACGGCGCTATGTGCGACGCGATCGATTCTGGGTGGACAATGCCTTCAACTACGAATCAAGAATTTGATTTTGAAGTGGCGACCATTGATTACAACAGCATTGGTCTGGCTTCGAATCAAGAACTTAATGTCGAAGTGATGATCGTTGATTATAACAGCAATGGTTCGGTCACGGAGAAGAAACTAGAGATGGTGGAGCCGGAGGTACAAGTGCCAGTCGAGAAGACACATTATAAAGGAGTGAGGAGGCGGCCATGGGGAAAATATGCGGCGGAGATAAGGGACCCAAAAAGAACGGGGCAAGGATTTGGCTCGGGACTTATGAGACACCCGAGGACGCGGCCTTGGCCTATGACCGGGCAGCTTTTAAGATGAGGGGGTCCAAGGCCAAGGTCAACTTCCCTCACCTCATCGGCGCGGCCGAGTACGAGCCTGTCAGGGTCAGCCGCAAGCGTTTTTCTGCGGAGCATAGCTCACCATCTACGCCCGGCCATGATGGTTTGGTGACTAGGACGAAGAGGAGAAAGGGAGAGGTCAATGTGGATGCTGAGGTGGATTTTCGAACTCCAATCCCCTTTCCCATATTGGATATTGGTTTTTGGAATGGGATGAACAATTTGTACTTTGATCATGCAGACTCCAAAGACATGTTTTGATCAATGAGAAGTCAATCAGGCAATTTATGTTGTAGAAACTATCCATTTAGTGTTCCGATTTCATTTCCTTTGGAGTTCATCTTCGTCATTCGTATATTAATTTTTACTTTTTCTTCTTGCATTTTTTCTGCCTCGATGATTTGTTTGCTTAAGCAAAGCAAAGTTAAGCAACAAATTGACAACGTGAATTGCTCAAAACGGATTTCCTAATAAGCATTGATTTTAGAAAGATTGTTAGGTATTTTGCTAGGACCATGTACCAAGTCACGCAAATCAGGAAGGCATGCCGTGATTGATTTGAGTAGTTAATTAACTTGTGTTCCAGGAGAACCTAAGTACTTTTCCCAAGAAGAGCCTCTTACTGTTATAATTGCTCTAGGACAAAACTTTATGGGCAATAATGAATTTGTGGTTAAACAATCCAAGAAATATCTGCATTCTATGTTCACATTAAGAATTTGGGACTTCTGAAATATTTTCTCGACATTGAGATTGCATTGCATGATTAGACAAAGGAATCTACGTCAATCAATGTAAATTTGTCTTGGAGATTATATCAGAGGAGGGTTGTTAGTATGCAAAGTGTGCAAATTAGTTGTCATTTTGATTGAGCTGAATGTTAAGTTAATGACGAGTGGGTATGATGTGAGATTAGTACCTTTAGCCAAGGATCCATTGAGCTATTAAAGACTCATTGGAAAATTCATCTATCTCATAATGATTAGACCTAACATATATTACACAATGTAGATTCCCAATCAATTCATACATGATTCAAGCAAAATCCTAAATGAATCTAGTGTTGAAAGTCGTGAAGTACTTGAAAAGATTATTAGGATTGTAAAAACTTCTATCTCGGGATTATAATATTGATGTGACTGCTTGTTATAACATAGACTACTCAACTTGTCCTATGAGCAGGGGATCTAATACTAGACTTTGTGTTGAGCCGAGAGAATCGTTGCTTTCATAGAAAATGAAGAAACAATCAACCATTTTATTGTGATAAGCTAAATGTGAATATCGAGTAATAGCTAAGACTATTTATGAAATAGTATGTATGCAATGTCTAATTTATGATCTTGGCATATGGGTAAGAGGACTGACTACCTTGTTTTGTGACAATGACGTTGCTTTTAAACTTGCAGCAAATCTGACAATTCTTTAAAAAAAAAACGTAATATACAGAAGTTGATTGTCATTTCATTAAAGACAAAATTCGGTAAAGAATAACCAATACAAGATATATGTTGGATGACTCAAGACGATGTTTTCTCCAACATCAAATTTTCTGCAACCAAATTAAAGGAAATAAATCAATGATTCACCGCATACATATGGATAGACTGATCCGATCGTGCAAAGTTGTACCCATGCCCTGCATTTTATGTTTCTGAGAATAGCAGATTTAATCAGAAATTCAGGAACAAAAACCACTCTAATCATGAATCACAATGCAAAACTTTAGATTTTCTTTTCCTTTTTTTAAGCTGGAGTGCAAGCGACAATATTTGGTGGCCGTATAATGACATTAGAAAGCCTCATCTCCTCAATCAAGGTAAATCCACCCACATTTGGTAGGAGATTCCTAACATATGCACTTAGTACGATGAGTCACATGGTAAATAATTTCTCATCAACTACAATTGAATGTCGAACTTTTGAAAAAGTGTATTAAGATAACATTACTAATTATTATATTCTTAAAATATTTAATTGTTTGTGCTATGTACGAGTGAGTAATGATAAGCTCGATGGAAGTGCATATTCTTAGGTTATGCATGAGGTGAGTGGGGCTATAGGTTTTGGTGCTCGAAATCAAGTTCACCAAAGTAGTTGCATTTGATAAGTCTCTAGTACTTCCAGTTAGAAGTAATTATAGCAATGTTTCTACGTATTCTATGGTGTTCAGCTCACTATGAAGTTGTAACCAAAAACTCCTAAAATAGCGGATATAAGTTAACAAATCGACAAATAAGGTTCTTACACGGAAGTAATGCCTTTAGATTTAATGGTTGTTGTAACTGCTGAGTTTGACAATGTGCATGTTCAGTCTCTTGACATACATAGATGCAATGATGGTTTTGCTTTATGTATAATCAAATAGATTGTCTCTAAGAATCTTTGTGCAGTTATTAAATGTGCAAGTGGAGTTGGTGCTCTGATTAGGTCCATACTAATGGCAAGGTTCTAATGTGGCTTAGATTTGGAAGATATCTATGGTGAATGAACCCATTAGAGGCTGTGGAAGAGTAGTAGTGAAGTTGGAATGTTCAATGAAGCAATTGTAATTTGACTTAAAGGTAAAGCCAAGACAGAGTTATTCTAATATGTTTCGAATTTGAACAGTGAACAAAATTCAAGTCCAGATAAATTGTAAGGAAATCCGATCGATTAGAGGAAAGTTCGAAAGTTAGATTTTGGACTTGGATATCCGAATTGGATTACTAAAAGGAAACTTTTGGACTTGGCGTAGAGTCAAACTATTTAGTCGGTCAAGAAACAGATAAAAAGGGAAAGTCCACGATTTGGGTTGACCGAAATTCCAACTGTCGGTGGATTTCTTTTTCTTTTCTCGTTAAAGTTGGCCACTGAATTTCTTTCTGGGCTATTATATTGTTCATAGTCTTTGGTTTTCGTGTGGCCATTTCTCTTTAAAGTTGGCCATTGAATTTCTTTCTTGGCTATTTATATTGTTCTTGGTCTTTGGTTTTCGTGTGGCCATTGAAGCGCCGTTTGAGTGCTTGGTAGTGGGGAATCTTTATGAAGGCACTCTTGGACGATTTATCATATGTAATTGAGGTTAAGAAACGTTAAGAGTATTTGATTAAGTTGAATGTAGTTGTAATTTTCATAGATCACTTGACTTATACTGAAACTTAATATTCAATCTATTTCTTTATTCTGTATGTTTTATTGTTCGATCACTTTTGTGACGGGATGATTAGACATATCGAATTTTGAACAAATCAAAATCCTCTAAAGTTTTATATTCAGCTCAAACTTGAGACACAATTTAATAAACCCAACGAAGCTAGAGTTTCGACGGTACCCATCATCGTCAATGTAGATTTAATTTTCAAGAAGATGATAGCTAATGGATTCGAGAATGGCGAAATGAAATTGGGGCTCTTCGGAAATAGGAATATTAATGTCCGCAAGCATTTTCTCGCCCTTTTCTCGTGTGTTGCTTTCTTAAGAGAGTGTTTGGCTGTAGTTGCAGATTTTCAGCAGGTGACCATGAATGGACGAAGCAAGAGAAGTGTGAGATTTTGCCTAATTATTTTAAAAGCTTAAATTATAGCTCAATGCATGGTTTAATATTAAATATTCTAACACTGCCCTTCATTTGTGGGGAGGCAAATTTCTTACTTCTTTGAAAGAAGTATGTATAGTTTGAGGATGTGGAAAGCAACCATAAAATATAATTTTTATTAATTTCTTACTTATTTTGGAGTTTCCAAGAAGCTTCAATTAAGATTGAGGCTGGAACAAATGTTTCAAATGTCGATATTCTAGTTATTTAATATATCATATTGTCATCTATTATTCGATGTTTCTTATTCGTAATTGTCCCATGCAAAATTAAAAGAAAAGTGATGGGTCACGTTCCTTTGTTTCCATTTTATTGAAAAAGGATCATAAAGAACCGAATGCATGTATTCGTGCATTATTTTATAAAAAAAAGTTAATATCAGACGTCAAGATTCTCGCATCTGGTGGGTGCCATACGCTTCCACCCACTAATGCATAATGTAAGGAAAACTTTGGTTGATAAATAATCATGCAAAACATAAGGTGGATGGAATATTAGAAGAAATACAAATTTTGGTAATGCAGATTTATACAATAATTTCTTTATACAATAACTTCTCCCAATGAATTCTAACTAAAATCATGGTGAATTGTAATGATGTGACATAAAACAAGCAACAAACTTTAATAAAAAGAAAATTTAAATCTCTGAACCTTTATAATTTGATTTTCCTAAATCCGTCGTACCTTTTTGTACAGTACTCGATTGAATTATGGCCAAATTAGAAGTCTTGATTAACCAGGAAATTTTTTTGGATCATTGTGACGTGATAAGATAGCTCTTATTGCAGACGCTGGTTTATGCAGGTAACTCATCCAAATAATTATCTTTAAATTATAGGCAATATTAAAAAAAATAAAAATCAACTAAAGTGCAGTTGATATTGAAGAACTTGCTTGCCTATCTTCCACATGAAATTTTACAGCATTGCAACTCTAATTTCGTCAATAAACTTGATACGCACAGACTTTACATTAGTCTAAGTATGAAAAGAGTACAACATGGAATCCACAAACTAAATTCTTTCAGATGCATGTTCTTGCATGTTTGCGTGAGTATCGAACAACTTCGCAGGTCAAATGTTGCCACGCATCGCGCACGAGGTTGACTTTGTGCCTCCGAGACGTGTTTTAGACTTACGATTAGATGGAGAGGAGAAAAGCCAGGGGAAGGTGTTCTTCGTGTGTCCTTGAAGGAGGCTCAGACTCTCTAGAAACACGTACAATTGGACTTCAAGCATCTTCATGAAGTCAAATATGATCCATTACATGTCATTAGTTTAAAGCTTTGTGAAAATACATGTGTATGACTTCGTTTGGTATATAAGTTTTGCTTTACCTAGCTATCCATTTCTGTTAGGATGGACGTCAGTCAGAGCCCCGCGAAACTAGCATTGCCATAACCAAATGACCGAGAAATGAATTTCCAGCGAGATTTCCCACAAAAAAAAAAAAAAATGCAAAAGGAAAATTATTAGATAATGAAAAATTATTGGAGGATTTATATCGTCACTTATCATGTTTCGATTGGTACTGATACGTCGAGTGAGATTCTTATAATTTCTTGACAAATTATGAGGATATATGTTGGATGACCCGAGACGATGCTTTCTCCGGAATCAAAATCTGTGCAACCGAATTGAAGTAAATGAAATGAATGATCCCATTGAGCACAGTAGTAAACATCAAATTTCTTTCTTTCTTTCTTTCTGTTATTTTTTTTTTTGCCACAATGCAAATGACAATATTAGGTTGCCATATAATAGCATAGGAAAATTTCATTTCCTTAATAAAGGTAAAAATCCACTTGCATTTGCGTTTGTGGAAATTATAACTAATTTACCTTAAATTATTTTCTTCCCCCGAACCAATTTTCTTAATTCCAAACAAAGTTCGACGATGTCATCCTCGAATTAGAACTCAGTATAAACTGAACCATTTATTTGATGTGGACCTAATAAACAAAGTATTCATAAATGAAATGTTTCATTAAGGAAAAAATGGTCATTCATGAAGTTAATTGCTTTTCTTCAACAACTAATGTGGACGATACTGCTAATTTTCAACGACACAAAGCATTTTCTCTACGGTTAGTTTTGAATGACATGAGCATTTTCTTTGATTTAGTGAATGTACATTGTTGGATTATCATAATTACCATCAAGTGACCATGGCCATAATCTCAAAAACCTTAGCTGCTATGGTCCGTTAGGATTCGGCACACTATCACAAATAAATCAAGAATGAAAGTAAGAAAAAGAATTTTGAGACCCCCATGTCACTATGTCGATGGGGGATATGAATCACACCCTAGCGTGATCATGAGCTCCAAATCTCCATTGCTCCATGAGCTTGATGAAACCTGAGTAGTGGTACCATCAACGTTGACGTAAACAATTTTTAATATATTTTAATATTTTCTTTTTCCTCTCCTTTTTCTTTTTTTCGTTTTTTCGTTTTTTCTTTCCCCTCCTCCTTCCTCTAGCCGATCGTCAGACCTTGACCACTGGCTATCAACGACAGTTGACGAGATCGAGGTTGGCCTTGCTGGTCTCTAGTGAGCCTCGCCAAACACTCGCGAAGCTCGAGCCCTCTCCATAGCCCGCAAGGGCTGCCTCGTGCTAGACGGTGAGGCTGCCCTTGCGGCTTGGGCAACCTCGTTGGAGGTTGAGCGAGGCTTGACCCTTGCTAGATCCAACAAGGGAGAGCCTCGCCCATGGCTGGTGCAAGGCTGCCTTCGCAGCCTCTAGCGAGGGCTCAAGCCTCGCTAGTGGCCAGCA
The DNA here is from genome assembly GCA_007663325.1 of Eucalyptus pauciflora. Classification (NCBI taxonomy): domain Eukaryota; kingdom Viridiplantae; phylum Streptophyta; class Magnoliopsida; order Myrtales; family Myrtaceae; genus Eucalyptus; species Eucalyptus pauciflora. The sequence continues at coordinate 1,063,420 of VMYD01000040.1, forward strand.
AGGCTTGCTGGAGGTCGACCTCAACCTTGCCGGCTGTCGCCTTTGGCTAGTCACCAAGGTCTAGTGACCGGCTGGAGGAAGGAGAGAGAGAAAGAAAAAAGAAAAAAAGAAAATAGAAAAAAGAAAAAAGAAAAATAAAATAAAATAAATAATTCAAAAATTATTAAATTATTCTTAAAAGTTGTCCACGTTAGTAGTGATTGTGCCATGTCGGCCAACTAGCGCCTAGTCAACAAAATTCGGCCAAAATTAACAGAAAATGACTAAATTGGCACAAAGTGAAAGGTTTAGGACTGAATTAGCACCAATAAAATATTTAAAACTAAATTGGCATAAATGCAAAATGTTTAGGATTTCTTGGACACTTTTTGCTAGTTAACAGTCATGTAGGAAAAAGAAAATAATAAAAACACCCACGTTGGCATTTTTCAATTTGCCAAATTGAGCGGAGTTAAGGGAGGGCTTTCACTGTATCAATTTAACAAGTTTTAGAATTTGATTACATTTTTTTTTTTAAATTTTTAGAATTTGATTACATTTTTTTAACAACATCATTTTAGGCATTGGTTCATACTCAAGTTAAAGTCAACAGTCATGTTGGAAAAAGAAAATAATAAAATCACCCATATCAGCATTTTTATTTAGCCAAATTGGATAGAATTGAGGGAGGGATTTCATTGTACCAATTTAACAAGTTTTAAAACTTGATCGCAACAACATTGTTTTAGGCATTCGTTCATACTCGAGTTAAAGTTAACAGTTATGTAGGAAAAAGAAAATAATAAAATCATCCACATCGGCATTTTTAATTAGCCAAATCGGGTAAAGATGAGGAAGGTATTTCATTACATCAATTTAGCAAGTTTTAGAATTTGATTGCCTGTTTTAAAGTTTTAGAACTTGATTGCATGTTTTTAACAACATAGTTTTAGGCATTGGTTCATACTTGAGTTAAAATTAATAGTCACGTAGGAAAAAGAAAAAGAAATAAAAACACTCTCATCGGCATTTTTAATTAGCCAAATCGAGCGGAGTTCAGGGAGGGACTTCATTGTGCCAATTGGACAAATTTCATGACTTGATTGCACTTTATGACTCATTACATTTTTGCGACTCAAACCCTTTTAAAGCGCTTAATAACATTTATTAAAATTTACTAGCACAAAAAAAAAAAAAAAACTGTATATTTGAATAGAGAAGACGTTATGCAATTTTCTTTTGAAGCACATGCACAATATGTGATTGGATCTATACGGCACCCGCGCATCAGATCTAAAAACAACAATTTAAATGCAAAAGCATGAACACATATCATCGTCCATCCCCAATTAATTAAAAGGGAGCGCGCCCCATGCTTTAGTTTTTTTAATTCAGTACGGATAAGAACAACACGTCAATTTATGTCTTTCATTATTTAAAAAAAAAGTCCAATTGAGCATTTGAAACATGTGTTGATGATTAGTCATCACCAAATCCAGTTTCTCGGAAGCTCCATCCGAAATCTTCCCTTAAATCTTCCACCACCCAAGCGGTCAAGCTCAACCAATATATATAGCTCCCACTTTCATGTTCTTTTCAGCTCTTCACTCTTAATTCAGAAGCCAAATCATCCCTTCGATCTTCTACATTCAGTCATCTCAAAGCTACAAATTCTAGCCAGAAACAAAAATGCTTCAGGAAATCTTCACTCCCTTTGAGACTGATCGATTCGATGCTTTGAAATCCATTTGTGAGCATCTTTTTGTAGGTGAGGATGACGGCGTTCACGCAACATCTTATGCACCAACTCCTGCAAGCATGTACTCAAGGAGTTCAAGCTTCAACAATCTGTTACTAATGGAGAGTTGGAGCGAACTGCCCCTCAAAGTCGACAACTCGGAGGACACGTTGGCATACAGCACTATGCGCAACGAGCTCAATTCCGGGTGGACGATGCCTTCAGCTCCGAATCAAGAACTTGATTTTGAAGTGACGACCATTGATTACAACAACATTGGTCTGGCTTCGAATCAAGAACTTGATTTCAAAGTGACGACCGTTGATTATAACAGCATTGGTTTGGTGAAGGAGAAGAAATTGGAGATGGTGGACCAGGAGGTACAAGTGCTGGTCGAGAAGACACATTATAAAGGAGTGAGGAGGCGACCGTGGGGAAAATACGCTGCGGAGATAAGGGACCCCAAGAAGAACGGGGCAAGGATTTGGCTCGGGACTTACGAGACACCCGAGGACGCGGCATTGGCCTATGACCGGGCAGCTTTTAAAATGAGGGGGTCCAAGGCCAAGCTCAACTTCCCTCACCTCGTCGGGTCGGCTGAGTACGAGCCTGTTAGGGTTGGCCGCAAGCGTTTGTCTTCTGAGCCTAGCTCACCGTCCACGTGCAGCGATGACGGCTTGATGACGAGGATGAAGAGGAGAAAGAGAGAGGTCAATGTGGATGCTGAGGTGGATTTTGGAACTCCAACCCCCTTTCCCGTATTGGATATGGGTTTTTGGAGTTGCGATGAACAATTTGTACTTTGATCATGCCAACTGCAAAGACATTGTTTTGATTAATGAGGAGTCAATCAGGCAATTTATGTTGCAGAAACTATCAATTTAGTGTTTTGATTTCATTTCCTTTGAAGTTTGTCTGGAAAATCCGAAATCCTACCGTCCCCAGCTCCCTCTTAGATGAGTACTCGTTTCCTACATATGCGGAGTAAAAACACCTTCACGTGGTACGGAAAGTGTCTAACAAAAGCGAAAAAGTTAGTATAATATGAAAAGCTATTAACCACAGTAGTTATAATTAGCATTTGGTTGCTTGTGAATCTTACTTAATCTATCAGCTACAGTTGTATCTAAAAACCATTACCATCGAAAGTTATAATTTGGTGTTATTCTCAAATAAATTTATTTTAGTACGCATAATTATGTACTCCACTTGCATACGATTTTAGAGTAAAAAAATATGGTTGTATCAGACTCTGCTCGTTATAACGTTCATTTGGTAATTACTTCTTTATATTTTAAGTGTTGACTTCTACAGATTTGTGTGGTTCAATTCAAATTCAATATCTACTCCACGGAGAAAGCTAGTATTAAATAGTTTGCTATAATAAGAGAATTAAAATTACAATTGCTTACGCGTTTAGTGTTTTCGACATCTAAATTTAAAAAATAAAAATAAAAAAGGTCCACAGTGTTTATAAATAAGCAATTTAATTTGGACGTAAAGCTCACAGGACAAAATTCATGTGCCCAACCACGTCCGCACGGCCAAAGAAAGAGAACTCCGAGCTCCTCTCCCTTTTTGTTCAGTGTCCTTGCCGCTTTGGACGGAAAAGAACCCAAAAAGCAAAATCCATACGTAAAATGAAAGAATAAATATGACAGAATTTGTGATCCCTTCCTTTAATACGGTCAAAGGAGTCCAGGTGGAGCTTTTCTCGTCAGGTTCCTCTTCCTCGGTCAAACCTTGGGGAATTATCTCCAACAAAAAATGACGCCCAAGAAAATTCAAATTGAATTTGAATGTATTAAAATATATGTCAAGTTCGAATCCCTAAATAAAACCTAATCCGAAATGAATAGTAAGGAAATCCAATCGATCAAATAAAAGTTTGAAAGTTGGATATGAACTTCGAGATCTGAATTGGTATACTAAAGTAAAATGGACAAACTTTCTTATTTAGAGTAGGGCCTAATACCCTTGAAAAACCTCTAAATTTAGCTTTTGTCCCAATTTCACCTGTCCCATTCTATCCTAAGTTCTTTTTTTCTTTCGTTTATAAAAAAATTTCAACTTTAACTTATGTCCTAATTCTATCATAATTTTTTTGGTCCTATGAAAAACATGCAACTTTACATTTTGTCCCAATTTTACCTTTCAACCTGAGTTTTACCCTGAAATTTTTACAGTCTTATAAAAAACTACAAATTTTTACTTAAGTCACAAATTTGCCAACATTAACGTTCAATCCAATTTTATTTTATTTTTGTGCTGGAGGAACCGCCTCAGCCGGTAGCCAAAGCGTAAACCCCCAGGTGCTACGTAAGCGGGAGGACCCACCACCCCGGCAGTACACTTAAGTCACTAAGTAACTCCACTAGAGCCTTTGCTTCGCAAAGGTTTTGCACTCCTCACCTCTCTCGCAAAGGTTCATTGAAGCCTACCCAGTGGAGCCACCACAGCCGGTGGTAACGTTCAATCCAAAATTTATCTCTAATAAACAAGAGATAGAAAAATCCCAAGCACAAGTTGTTTGAATGCCCTGAGCATGAGCTCTCCAATCACGAGAGATGGAACATTCCCAAGCATAAGAGAAAGATGAGTGCAAAATCCCTAACAGTGATTTGACGGAGGGCTAATGGAGAGCAGATTTGAGATTTAAATAAAAATTGATGATATTTTATGAGACAAAAAAATGCTTAAGGTAGAAGTGATAGTTGACCTAAGTTGTTTGTTATGATACAAAAGTGAGTTTAGAGTAGAATTAGGATTTGAACTAAAATTTGGAGTTCTTTATGAGACAAAAAAAAAAGTTCATTATTTAATTGAGACTTGACCTAAAGTTGAAATTTTTTTATGAGATAAAAGGTAAAATTGAGACAGGAACTAAAATTGGATATTTTTTAGGGTATTAAGCCTTTGGAGTAAAGTCAAATAATTTAGTTGGCCATACAATGTCTTTCATGGCAATATATATTGTTCTAGGTCTTTGGTTTTCGTGTGGTCGATGAAGCGCAGTATGAGTTCTTGATAGTGGGGTTTCTTTGTGGAAGTACACCAACAAGTTCAAGCATGGAAGCCTATAAAATTTCATAATAAGATTTATTTAATTCTTTTATGAGATTGAGATATTTTGTGGGCATTGTAGAGTTAAATATGTATGAGTAGGGTGTAATTAGGGATTATGAAATACTAATCTTATTTGAGTGGTTCGAATCTACTTATAATTTCTATTATATCACTTAATTTATTGTGGAAGTCTTTGTTGTTATCGCTATGGATGTAAATCACACCAATCAAATTACATAAATCTAGTGTTTGATTTATTTCCTTATTATGTTACTTTATTGTTTGACCACTTGTTTCCGCAATAGGATGATTCAGCATATCAAATTTTAAACAAATAAAAATCTGAAAATCTTTTAAAGTTTCATACACGGCTCAAACTTGAGACCCGGCTTAACGAAACTGGCGAAGCTTAAGCTCGGACGGTACACATCATCATCAATGCTGATATCATTTTCAAGAAGATGATAGCGAATGGACTCGACAATGTCGAAATGAAAATAGGGTTCATGGGAAATATTCATGTCCACGAGCATTTTCTTCCCCCTTTCCTCGTGTGTTGTTTTTTTTTAAGAGAGTGTTTGTTTGCAGACTTTCGGTGGGTGACCGAGAATGGACGAAGCAAGAGAAGTACATAGAGGCTGAGGATGCGGATTGAAGCAAACATAAAATGTATTTTTTCTACATTTATTACTTCTTTTGGAGTTTTCAAGAAGCGTCAATTAAGGGTTGAGGGTGGAAAACGCGTTTCAAGTGTTGATATTCTAGTTATTTAACATGTCATATTGTCAGCTATAAATAAATGTATTCTAATTCTTACTATCCCATACGAAATTAGAAAAAAAGTGATGGGTCACGTTCCTTTATTATTATTATTTTAAAAATTTTATTGAACAAGGACCATAAAGTCTAGAATGCACGCTCAATTGCATTATTACATAAAAATAGTTTAATATCAGACATCAAGATTCTCGTATCTGGTGGGCGCCGTACGCTTCCAAACGCACTATGTAAGGAAAATTTTAGTTAATATATAATCATGCAAAACATAAGGGGGATAAAATATTAAAAGAAATACATATGTCAATAAAGTAGATCTGTACGATAATTTCTTTACACAATAACTTATCCCCATGAATTCTAAGTAAAATCAAGGTGAATTGTAATGATGTGACATAAAACGAGCAACAAAGTTGTAATCAAAAGAAAATTCAAATCCCAGAACCTCTACAATATAATTTTTCTAGATCTGTCATACATTTTCTATGGTCATCGATTGAATTATGGCCAAACAAAAAGTCTTGATTAGTAAAGAAAAGTTTTTGGATCATTGAGAAGCGATAAGACAGCATGCGAAGTCTAAGCCCTAATAGCGAAAGCTCGTTTATGCAGGTAACCCATCCAAATAATTATCTTTATATTCTGGGTAAACAGAAAATTAAAATAAATTCAGCCGATGTTGATGAACATGCTTGCGCTCTTTCTACTTGAAATTTTACAGCATTGCAACTCTAGTTTGGTCAATAAACTTGGCACACGGAGACTTTACATTTGTTAAAGGAGGAAATGAGTACAGCGTGGAATCCACAAAACGAAATTTTTTCAGATGCGTGTTTTTTCATGCTTGCATGAGCATCGCACACGAGTTTTAGACTATAGGATTAGATGGAGAGGAGCAAAGTCAAAGGAAGGTGTTCTTTGTGTGTCCTTGAACGAGTTTCGGACCATCTAGAAACACGTACTCTCGGGTTTCAAGCGTCTTGATGGAGTCAAATATGATCCATTACATGCCATTTGTGTAAATCTTTGCGAAGATACATATGTATGACCTCGGTTGGTATGTAACTTTTGTTTTACGTAGCTCTATCCATTTCCTTACGATGAAAGTCGGACGTCCATGCAAAACTAGTGTGGCTATTACCAAACAACAAAGAAATGAATTTCTATCGTGATTAAAAAAAATAAGAGTAGGTTAATGAAAATTCGGACTACTTGAGATGCCCTAATCACAATTTGAACGGTCATATTTTTAGCAACATCATCATTTTCAGTTAATCAAATGGGGCGAGTTAAGGTAGATACTTCATTGCATTAATTAGGTAAGTTTTAAAACTCGATTGTATTTTTGAAAAGTTTTATGACTCAATTGCATCTTCGCGGCGTAAGACTATTGATACACTTATTCCATTCTTAAATGATTTTTTTTTTTAAATGTACCCACTTTACTAAAAGGGATATGATGCAAATAATCTAAGAACTTTGACCTAATATGTAATACGTTTTCATAAACTTTAAATTTGTTTATCGTGGTCCTAAAATTTAAACAAATGTGCAATGTGGTCCTCGAACTATTACTTTGTTCAATGCGATTCTTGGACTTTTGGTACTTATTCAATTTAGTCTCTAGTTATATAAAAATATTCAATGTTGTCCCTGAACTTGAATTAATGAAATGAAATATTGAACATTTTCATATAGATTAGGGGCTAAATTGAAAATATACTAAATATTCATGGATCACATTGAACAAATTAAAGGTGCAAGGATCACATTGACTATTGGGCCAAATTTCAGGATTCATTTGTATCATTATCTCTTATAAAAACTTACTGACACCAAAAAAAAAAAAATAACGAATATTTTAAAGAGAGAATGATAAAATTCTGCAATTTTCTTTTGAATCACATGCACAATATGTGATTGTGATAACCATAATATAGATACAAAAGCATTCACCAATAACAATGTCCTTCCCCAATTAAATAAAACGGAGGGTGCCCCCTGCTTTGGCTTTTTAATTCATTACGGATCACAAAGAATATATCAAATTATGTCTTTCGTGATTCAAAAAGTCTAATTGAGCATCTGCAACATGTGTTGAGAATCTCATTAGTAATCACCAAATCCACTTTCAAGATCTTTTCAGCTTTTCACTCTTACTTCAGAAACCAAATCATCCCTTCAATCTTCCACATCAAGTGATCTCAAAGCTACAAATTCTAGCCAGAAACGAAAAATGCTGCAGGAAATTTTCAGTCCCCTTGAGACAGATCAATTCGATGCTTTCAAATCCATATGTGAGCATCTCTTTGAAGATCATGATGACAGTGTCAACGCAACATTATATGTACCAACTCCTGCAAACACGTACTCAAGGAGCTCAAGCTTCAGCAATCTCTTACTGATGGAGAGTTGGAGCGAACTGCTCCTCGAAGTCAATGACTCAGAGGGCATGTTGGTATATGGTGCTATGTGCGACGCACTCAATTCTCGGTGGGCGATGCCTTCGGCTTCGAATCAAGAACTTGATTTTGAAGTGGTGACCATTGATTATGACAGCATTGGTCTGGCTTCGAATCAAGAACTTCATTTCGAAGTGATGACTGACGATTATAACAGCATTGGTTCAGCAACGGAGAAGAAACTAGAGATGGTGGAGCCGGAGGTACAAGTGTCATTCGAGAAGACACATTATAAAGGAGTGAGGAAGCGACCGTGGGGAAAATACGCGGTAGAGATAAGGGATCCCAAGAAGAACGGGACAAGGATTTGGCTCGGGACTTACAAGACACCCGGGGATGCTGCATTGGCCTATGACCGAGCAGCTTTTAAGATAAGGGGGTCCAAGGCCAAGCTCAACTTCCCTCATCTCATCGGCAACGGTGATTACGAGCCTGTCAGGGTCAGCCGCAAGCGTTTGTCTACTGAGCTTAGCTCACCATTCTCGTCCAGCGGCGACGGTTTGGTGATGAGGACGAAGAAGGGAAAGAGAGAGGTCAATGTGGATGCTGAGTTGGATTTTCAAACTCCAATCCCCTTTCCCATAATGGGTACTGGTTTTTGGAATGGGGATGAACAATTTGTACTTTAATTATGCAAACTGCAGATACATATGTTTTGATCAATGAGAAGTCAATTGGGGAATTTATGCTGTAGAAACTATCAATTTGATGATTTGGTTTCATTTCCTCTGGAGTTTGTCTAGAAAAACCAAAAACGTACTCCATCCCAAACTCTATGGCCTATCTATTTGATATACAGAGACGGTAGGCTCTATGGATATGTTTCTTAGGTTAACATGTCAGTGCTCATATGCCTCACGTCTCCAATTGGTACAATATGTTTTTTTTTTTTTTTTTTTTTATCTTGTATCTGACTACCCTCTTGATGTTTTACATCATGGTATCTTGAGATCCAGATGAAGATCCGTATGAAAACTTTTGAGAGCTTGCTTAGGTCAAATTTCCTATTCTTGAAAGGAGGAGAAAAACACCTTCAAATCATAAGAAAGTGACTAGCAAAAGTAAAAGAGGAGTATAAAAACATCTCTGTATTAATTCAATATGAAAAGCTATTAACCTCGGTAGTTACAATTAGCATTTGGCTCCTTGTGAATCTTACGTGATCTACCAGCTACGGTTGTATTCTGGAATCACCAAGAATGAAAATGTAATTTTGTGTTATTCTTATATAAGTTTGAGATTTTTAATACACAGTGTGGCGATAGAATAAAGATATCAAATTTGGTTCATTGTAGCGTCTATATAGTCATTCTTTTAACATTAACAATATGAATCGCTCAAACTGAATTTTTCAATAAACAACATGATAGAACCATGTACAGCCATACGAATCGTGATGGCATGCGCTGATTGGTTTGAGTAGGTAATTACCTTTTGTTCCAAGAGAAGGTACAAAAACTTTCCCGATAAAACATCATTGTCTTGCGTCAATTCAAACAAAATTTAAGGATTAATCAAGCATATAATAGTTGTTCCAATTGAAAAGCGCATCCAAACCCTAAGCTCTCGTGGTTACTTGCTATGACATTTTATAGGTGTGAGTGCTCGAACTCATTTCAAAAAGGGTCAAATGCCACGCGTTCATGTATCATGCTCATTATGGAGACATAATGGTAAGAACAAAAAAAATGTAGATGACAGTAAAAAAGAACAGAACAGAAGAATGCCACATTGATGTTAGTTTCTGATGTCTATATTTATCGAGGATAGATGTTATTTCTAATTTCACAATTTACTTGGTCCAATTTGTCTTGCACAAATTAGATATAATTTTTTTTTAGGCAAGTGTTTTTCAGGAACAATGAAGCAATTTTGGCGAAGGACATTGGGTCCAAGTCCTAGCTTGTGGGCCGTGATCCAAACTCTTGAGGTCCTAATTTTGGTCCCAGGTTGCTAGGTCCACCCCTCCAAGTTCAAGGTGTGGACCTCGAGGTCGATGATTTGGGTGTTGGGGTCTTAGGTCCCGGGTTTGGATGATGGGATACTCATGACAACAATGGGGAGATTAAATTAGAATTTGAAAATTAAATTTTGACTTTTAAGAAGTGTAAATCATTTTTTGATATGAAAGAATATATAAATTTTTTGTTGATTATAAAAATGATTTTTCTTGAATCTTTTTCAAGCGGTTCCAAAGGATGATATGAAAAGTAATTATTTGTTGATGTCCAATTTCTCTCGTGATATAAACTAAAATGAAGTTCTTCTCATAAAGATGTCATGTGACAAGTATTGTAAATTATACCAAAAAGGTGGCAGTTGCATAAAGTTGCCAATCATTCAACCAATAATTTTTTTAAAACTGACTAATCCTTATTGAAACTTATTTAAAAACATCTGTATATTACAGAACAATCCAATTCTGCAATTTTCTTTTCATCACATGCACCCCACACATCAGATCTAAACACCTAAGATTTAAACGCCAAAGGGTGCACCGACATATTATTGTCCTTCCCCAATAAATAAAATGGAAACTGCCCATGCTCTGGCTTTTTAATTCAGAACGGATAATGAAAAAAAAAAATATATATATATATATATACCAATTTATGTCTCTCGTGATTAAAAAAATTCTTAATGGAGTATATGAAACGTGTTGAGAATCTCATGAGTCATCGTCAAATGCACTTTCCGAGAAGCTCCATCCAAATATATTGGACCTAAGCAGTTTGATTTGTCATAAATATCATATAATATAGTAATCAACACGCTTTAGCAGTCAAGCTCAACCTCTATATATAGCTCCCACTTTTTCATGGTCCTTTCAACGATTCCACCTGCTTCAGAAGCCAATCCATCCCTTCAATCTTTCTACAATCAGCTATCTCAAAGATACAAATTCTAGCCAGAAGCGGAAATGCTTCAAGAAATCATCAGTCCCTTTCTGGCCGATCAATTCGATGTTTTGAAATCCATCTGTGACCATCTTCTTGAAGATGACGATGATAGTTTCAGCGCAACATGTGCTGCACCATCTCCTGTAAACATGTACTCAAGGAGTTCAAGCTTCGGCAATCTATTGCTGACGGAGAGTTGGAGCGAACTACCCCCAAAAGTTGACGACTCGGAGGACATGTTGGTGTACGGTGCTCTGCGTGATGCGCTCAATTCCGCGTGGACCATCCCTTTGGCTTCGAATCAAGAACTTGGTTTCGAAGTGATGGCCATTGATGACAAGAGCAATGGTCTGGCTTTGAATCAAGAACTTGATTTCGAAGTGACGGCCGTTGATTATGACACCATTGATCCAGTCACGGAGAAGAAACCGGAGACGGTGGAGCATGGGGTTCAAGGGCCGGTGGAGAAGACACATTATAGAGGAGTGAGGAGGAGACCGTGGGGAAAATATGCAGCGGAGATAAGGGACCCCAAGAAGAACGGGGCAAGAATTTGGCTCGGAACTTACAAGACGCCCCAGGATGCGGCATTGGCTTATGATCAAGCCGCTTTTAAGATGAGGGGGTCCAAGGCCAAGCTCAACTTCCCTCTCCTCATAGGTTCAGCCGAGTATGAGCCTGTCAGGGTCAACCCCAAGCGTCGATCTGCTGAGCTTAGGTCACCGTCCACATCCATTGATGACGGATTGACAAAGAGGACGAAGAAGAGAAAGAGGGAGATCAATGTTGATGCTGAGGTGGATTTTGGAAATCCAATCCCTTTTCCCATATTGGAAATGGGTATCCTGAGTGGAGACAAACAATTTTTATTTTGATTGTGCGAATTGCAAAAGACATCTCTTGATCTTGTAGAATCTATCAGTTTAGTGTTTTTAGCTTCAGCAATCTTTTACTGGCAGAGAAATCTCGCCTGCATTCAACATGCAATCAATGTTACTGCAGACGAAATCCTAGTCACGAAGTATAGTCAGAGAATATAGTCTTGAACCCAACTTGAGGAAGTTAATAATGCTCAAGACTCTTGAGATCATTCTCAAGCCCTAACCACATTCATAGACCTTTCTTTCCTTCACGGTTCTCAACTCTGGCTATTGTGGGGTCAGCATACATCCCTGCCCAATCAAGATGCATCAATTTTCAGAAGCATTTTGCTGCCGAACTGAGAATTTCTGGACTTTAATGATCAGTTCCATGATTCTCCTGTGGTTTGTGTGTGTGATGTGAACACAATAGCTGTAAGATTCGCAAACCAATCTGATATGATCGACATTCATTTTCTGAGTATATAACTTCTTCATGTGCTCGTAAAGTAAACTTTGACGTAAATGCCAAAAAGGACTCAAGAAAATGAAAGAAACAAAAAAAAAAAGAGTTTCTGGAAAACAGTTTAGTGGCACAGATTACCGTGCAACCACTGGCAACCGCCCACGTCAAAGTGATGTCCAATTTCATCCCTTGTCTTCCCCCGTTCATTCTCTTGCTCTCGGTGCCTCGACAAATCTCAATTATGCAATCGATCCATGGAAATGAGGTCTCCATCAATGGTTGAGTTTTATGAAAATATCAAAAGAAACACCGTGCGGGATAGAGAGATTTTTCGGTAATTTCATGGTACAATGTTCCAATCTATGAACGCAGACCAAGTTGGCACGTGCTGATTCGCTCGAGCGGGCAACGATCTCGTGTTTTCGGGAGCACCTAAAGATTCCTCCGGTCTGACCAAAAAATTCTTTGGGGGCACCTCTTCTGCTTGGAATTTGCAATTGCTTCAAGACACAAAGTATTGATTTCTTCAACAATTCAAACGAACTCGTTGTTAATCAAGCATTGTTACTATAAAAAGAAAAGTCAATCCAAACTCAGGTGATGGTCCACCGCACGTACTTTCTTTTAAAAGTATAGATCAAAGAAAACTTCCATTTTTTTGTTAGTTACACGTGATTGGTGGACAAGATTACTAGTTTAAAATAAGAACTATGTGCCCTACGCGTTGGTTTCTAAATTTGGAAATTACACGTTAAATTGACCCAAAAAGAAAAAAAAAAGATGGGAATTCCAAGAGCTGAGTTGTTCATAGCAGCCAGACAGAAAGTAAGAGGCGGGTCAAATTATTTATCATGGAAATCATGTTTTTAATTCCTGTATTCACTTAGTCCAACCGACAGATAGTCAACGACCGAAGGCCAAAGCTCAAGCAGTACCCAGTAGACCCATTGAATGGAGAATCATATCACGATAAGGAAAACAACCCTTCTTTTTCACAATTTTTTTTTTTTCGAAATTGCTATTAAGTGGTTTGATTTGATAGTATCCACATAGTCAATGGATGAGTAAAACGCATAATTTAAATTATGACAGTCAAATTTAAAAGAACAATTTAGCATAACTGTCATGTATGATGTCGTAAAAAGAGTATCTATTAATTAACTAGCCATGTATAATGTTATCAAATGTTTATATAATTTTGATTGTAGTTTGCAAATGAAGCTCATATGTTTGATGAGTTGAGGGACGTTGTGCTTGGTCTTGGACCCCTGCATTTTAAAAGCAGCCTGGTCGTAGGCCAATGCCACATCCTGAGGCGTCTCTTAGCGTGTTTCTTCCGCCTTCTTCGCCAGCCCCTCCTCCTCCGATACATCATCAATGATGCCATGATCAACTAGCACCATCGCTTTGAAACCAAGCTGTTGATAAAAAAGAACCCACCCTGAGTCGAGGGCATCTCGCAGCGCACCGTACACGATCATGTCCTCGGAGTCGTCAACCCTTAGCGGGAGTTCTTTACTCCAACTCTTCGTCAGCAATAGACCAGTGTTGTCATACGTAGATAAATGATGCAATGTCCAGCCGGATAAAAGATGCTCCGGCTTCTGCCAGACCGTCCCGTAGGCAGGCGGAGAAAACAAGATTCCTGCCCTTGTTTTTTGTTTTCATTTTGTTTATATAAGGCTAGAGTGCATTTCAGGAAGGAAGCCTCTTCAGAAGAACCAATCCTAGAAACAAAAACTTGGCAAATTGAGACACAGGTGAGTGAAAAACGTGTAGAAACCAAGAGGGGAAAAGAAAGAGCCTAGGCAATGCTCTATAACAAGAAGGATGAGCAAGAGATCCATCAGATCAACCCACTTGGGAAACAATCATACAGAAACCATATGTGTTTTGCACTATGACGGCATTCAAATAATGGAAATCTAACGCGTGCAACAATTGAAATCCAATCCCGACACTACCATTTTTATAGTGTGAAATTTACCAATCAATCTAAAACTTAATCGAGCTCGAAGACAATCGAGAGATGACCCCATATTAGCCACATGCAGAGTACTATTACACTCGACAGCTCTAATGAAACAAGATCAATACTCGAGAAACAAACTTATATAGAAAAAAGGAAAACAAAATACAACCAATTCTACCAGCTTGCATATAGCCGATGCCGAGAATATTTACAGGAGCTCATCCTACTGATGCTCAAACTAAACACCCTCATGGAGATCACGGATCAATTTAATCCTATTGACAACCTCCGCTTCTACAAACCTGCGTCCTGGAAAAGTTTCTCTTCCATCGGCTAACTTGTGAGTCTCAAAACTGGCAAGAAGTCCCAAGCCATTGCCTCTGCCCTAAGGTAGCAGACTTCCTGTTGTCGAATGCTGGATGCAGCAGCTCCTGGAATATCTCCAAGAACAAAAGCCATTCATCCTCCCTCATGTCCGCGAGATTCACAAAGCTCGCACTTGCAGGAAGTTGCTTATTTGCACTTCTGTGCCCTGATGACGTGGCCATGAAGCGGTTTTCCTGCATCATACCAGAATATTTAGGTTGCTTTGGACACTTTTTACCCAAGACGGTCTTTTTCAAGGGCAGGGGAAGTTTCGACACTGAGGGAATCCTCTCAAATGCCTCAACCCCGGCAACATCCTCTCTCTTCTTCTCTTCTTCATCTTCACTCTCTTCTTCCTCCTTGCTTCGCTTCTCCAGTCTAGACAGAGGATTCCTGCCATTGCTACCTATTCCAAGATCGAAATCTGCTCTGTACATACAATCATCCATGGTCATCTTTGGCATGAAGCCTGACTCAGCAGCATCCTCACAGTCAATATCAAATTGAAACTCATGATCTCCCAGGTCTGCCTTGGGGAACAAAAGATCCCTATCAGCTATAGACCTTCTTGCCTCAATGCACACGACCTCCAGTTTACTTGGTTCCTCCTCACCACTACGGAATTCTCTGCTCATCATTTCACCAATTTCAGCAAGACAGAGGCCATATGCAGCAGCTCTCTTCAGGAAAATGGTGCAAAGGGTCAGCACGCGGAGACAGGCTTCGCGGATCATGGGAAGCTCCTTTTGCAGCATTTTCCAATCATCTCTATAGTCCAGCTTCTCTATATACTTCAATTCACCCTCAGAAAAAGGAATTGAAGCCTGGGGCCAATGAATCCACTCAAAGTATGGGTTCTCCAAAGTTTCTGGCAAGCAAAGGCCATGATCAATAGGAATCAGTTCCACTTGACCAAACCATCCTATGCTGTCGAGTTTCCTTACTAAAAGGTTCCCCGAATGCCTGTCCCTGTTAAAAATTCTAATGTCTAATATTCCAATTCGATGCACAGAAGAAACAGGAAAGCTTGAGGTGTCATGATCGCCGGCATCAAAATCATGAGGTATGAACTGCTGAAAAGATGCTATCTTGCTAACCACTTTCTTTTCATTTGGCTTGTCAGGATTCACTCCATCATTAATATTGAAGATAAAGTGAGTGATCTTTACCAGAGCAGTTGGAGGAACATTAGCAAAATCTTCAGAGTCTAGAAGATAAGCTGCAACCTCTCTGATCCCTGATTCTCCAACTCGCACGGATCTCTTCACGCGTGGTTGTCCTAGAGCTTTGCCGACAAAGCCTTTAGGATTATTGGGGGCAGATGGTTCTTCATCAGTCGGCTTAATAACAGCAACACGATCACCTTTGCTATTTCGGAAGTAGTATACACCTCCAAGACCACCATGAACAGGAATTGGATCAACCCCCATGTCAATTGCCTTGACAATGTCCTTCACCAATTGCTTGATTCTATCAAATCGATTTGACCAGCCAAGTATTTCTATCGGACCACTCTCATCTCTTTGTTGGATATCCCTCCCGGTTGGTGAAAGACAAGGTATCGATGAGCTCCTAGAAAGAAAATTCCGTGTAAGGAGAAGTGGGGAATTGTTTAGGACAGCACTGAGTTCATTTTTCAGTACCTTGTCCCCAAAAGTCAAAGAGCACTGTTCTATAGGGAAATTAAGAGCAATCTGCAACTGCCTTTTCAGAGTGTGGGCATTATCGCTACGATCCAGCTCCACACCCAACACACAGCCCGTTTCAGTCTGTACGAAATCCTGTCTCCTCCCAATAGGTTGCTTCCCCTCATTTATGTTTGGCCCGCCGAACACCCTGCTAAGAGAGCTCTTCAAAAAAGCCATAGCCATCTGAGTCTGGACGGGGCTGTCTAGCTCGCAAGACAAGAAATGGAGAGAGAGAGCTAGAGCTTTCGCAACCAGCAACAGCGGCAGCAGTTGAAGAGCAACTCCCTCCTGAGCAACCAAAATGCATGAACAGTGCACGGATATCAGAGAACAGAGTGTGCGAACATCTAGCTAGTAACAGTCACACGTCAGTTACATACCAGTATCAGTTCACACTTCAAGAAAGGTAACTGCAACATTTCCATCACGAGTTCATCAATGCAGCAAGCACCAAATTACACTGTAATAAACACGGCATAGCAAAAACATACTAACTAGGGATCAACTCGAGAACAATCTCGTCGCGCTGACATTCCACGAGAATGGTTTTCTATGGATGTGTAAAATGCCTCACTTAAATTATGACGTCAATTTTCAAAGAATAGTATATTGTAACTGTCACGTCTGATCACATGGGAAGAGTAATTACTAATTAACTCAGTCATATTTAATGATACCGACTGTTTTTGTGACTTGAATTTGATCTGTTGTAATAAAGCTCGTGGTTTTACTTGAAGTGCTTCCAACAAAAACTGAACACTGATTTAAGTTCTCTCCTCAAAGCCGTTTCTCACACCGTGCCACAACTTCCGTTGCCGACGACTCTGATATTGCCTTATCCACAGAAATGCCACCACACCAGCTGTTCACTATTATATCCCGACGATGTCTTGGAGATTTCAATGAGATACACCATTTTCTCCGATAGTCGAGTGATCCTTTTGTCTCAGTTCCTCTATATCTCCTCGTTTGCCGGCGGCTTGCCCCACCTTGTCACCTGACTCGGTTTGCACAAAAAATGGTTTCTCTTAGCATCTATAAAATTCAGGGCTTTATTCCTCCACTAGATCATCGGAATTTGTCTTGCCACCTCATGTGCATTATGAAGTCACAAGTTTTTATTTTTTATTTTTTGAGATGTATTGAAAATTCTGACTTCCACAAATTTTGGAGGGATTGTGCAGAAGCCTAGCCTTCAAAGAGAATTTGATCATAGGGCCAATTTGATGTGCTTTCACATGCCCTCAAAACATGAAAATTTCTCATGAACTTGCAATTTATTGAAAAAAAAAAGAGTTACATTATTGAAAACGGAAACCGAAATCCGAGAAAGTAGGAAAGATTCCTATGTAGAGGAATATGTGGATAATTAAACATGCCCCTACCCTGGGCAATTCGAACTCATTCTATCATCCAAATCCTCATCAATGACAACGGTAGTATGATTGGTTGCTCGGACATATTTATCACCTTCAGCTTTGCCGGTCGAATTAACATTAGTGGCCTTTACCCGGTTCATTTGGTTTGACCTTGGAGGAGGAGGTAGAGTCGCAAAGACCTTCTCCAGCTTATCCACGCGATCCGACAAACGTTGCACTAGATTGTCCAACTCGTTCATTCGACGTCGGAGGGGTGTCATCCCATCACTCTTTCCTTCGAGCGCCAACTTCTTGGTCATTTCTTCCACGCAATCTGACAAGTATTGCTTGATCATGATTGGGAGACACGATGTAATATATAAGAATGACAAAGAAGATGGAACACGTACAGGGATAAAGAGGGTAGAAAGATACAAAAACATGCACATGTACATGTGAGGTTTAACTCCTAAAAGCGGAAAATTCAATAATCAAAATAGTAACTAAATTACTCAGAAGATTAAAGAACCTGAAATGCATGAGCAAGCAGGAATGGATGTGTATTTGACACTCAACTGAGACAAGGATTCTGCAAATTTAGACTTAGAAAACAAACATGCGATGACAAATGCATTTATTAATGAAAATGTTAATGAATTTGACTAATGCATGAACTAAGCTATTTTGAGATAACTAAGATGTAATGTCGATTCATTCTTTGTTGTGTTTTCTTTTTAATGAGATGAACTCCCTAAATGCAATATGGACACGACTCAGATAATGCTGATTATATGCACTAATTTAACATGCATTGATGAAGTAACATAAATAGCCTAAATGTCATGCATGCTATGCTATAATGAATTAACGATACGCAATGACGGGATCAATTCCTAAAGCTAGCGATATGATATGCCTATGATATAAATAGAATTAATCATGCACTAATCCTAGGATGAAAGTCATATGAAATGTTTTTTTTTTTTTTTTTTTGTATTATATTTATGGTTACGAAAGCAGCAAATTATATCCTAGGACCTATATGTGACTAAATAACTTTTATCAAAAAAATATCGACTTAGTGATGCTGACTCTTTCCATATTTTTGTTTTTATGATATGCATTACTTGATATATGACCAAATTAACCCTAAGTCTACATGCAAACTATATGAAAGACAAGTAACATTTTTTTTTCTCTTTTGCTTTCAACTAATAAAAACCATGAACTACCCTAAATCTACATGTACTCTAAGACTGAAATGCATTTCCCTATATAACAAATTATGAACGTTCCCTAAACTTTAAATATGCACGAGACAATGACATGCAATATCATGTATTGAAATACATGTTATGATTAGAATTAATTACATCATTGATTGGAGCTCCTTAGTGTCTAAACGCCCAAAAGGAAAGGATCGGATCAAATCATGATAGCATAAGCTTCAATTAACTAAAAACATGCGTTTAGAAACCATATACTAAAATGAATTTAGACAAACCCGGCTTACCTTGAGTAAGGATTAACCTAAGACAATCAAAGCAAGGTAAGATGCCGCGTCTTCTGGTGGGTACCAGCGAAATAGCGTGGCCCGCGAAGCTATGGCAGCGAGGATTGATGATGATGGTTGTTCACTGTACTGAAACAGTAGGGATGCGGGGATGCGAAAGGGGCTTGCCGGGCAATTAGCAGCTCTTGAACATAATGGCGAGGACGGATGTTTGCTAGAAACGCCGCAGACAATCACCAATGGCGCTAGATGACCACTGGTGCCGAGCTGGGAAACCTGAAAGCTTGCAAGGAGTTCTAGAAGACCTGCTGGGATCAATGGCTGTGGCTGGATTCGCTGGACTTCTCAGTCGAGCTGCTATGCGTGATAGTGAGACTCGTCAGCAATCCGATGTTGTGTCGGTCGCTGTGCCTGGAACTCACAGCCGAGCAAGGCGGAGGTGCGGTGGAGCTGACGTCGGCGTTGACGAGATGAACAACCACGTCGGGGCAACGTGGCAGATTTGAGAGGAGGATATGGTGGCTTGGCTTACGGAGTGGTGGTGGGCGGCGGAGTGCGGACGAGAGCAACCGCGGATGAAGATTACTCTTAAAATGATGATGCTCACGGACGTTAGATGCTGATCACAACTTTTTCATTCAAACCCCTTAACAACCAGGCGATGATATCGTATTTTTTTGAAAAGATTTCCTAATAACCCTGATGGAATTGTGGGGAAAGAGATCACATCCACTGACTTTTCATCTTCTTCATTTGTTAAAATTCAAAGGGTCAATCTCTAATTGCCTCGCTGTCTTCCCTTGATCACTCACCGAAATCCAAACCTTCATCCCACCTCCAAAATCTTCCTCCGTTAGCCAGCCCAGTATCAGATTCCCACCGAATTGATCTCTTTCGCATTACCAAATTCCGCTGTTCCCTTTCGAAGCGTGGATATTCTCGATTTCCCGATCGCAACTGCCTTTCTTTCCTTTTTGAATTATTGACCGAGATTAAGATATCTATGGGATATGATCCTACGTATGCTTGTCCACGCATCAGTCCATGGTAGCACCGTAGGGAAGTCATGCGATGACTTAAAGTTATAAAACAATAAAAAATAAAAACCAGTGCGAATATGAATAATGCAAGTGATATTTTTATTTTTTTAGGAGTTGGGTCCACTCCTAATTTTTTTTATGCAATATAAATGACTAAATGGGTTGCCGACGGTTATGTGTCAACAATCTAATGATCTAATTGACACCTAGATTTTCCCTTTTGCTCAATGTTGTTACTAGATTAATATAATTTCTTGGGGTTAGCCGAAAACGAAGTAAGACCTGCATGATTTCATTTCGTTGAATGACACATGCGATTCTCAAGCTACATATTTTCAGATACATGTTTCTGTAATGCAGGCATAATTCTCGGAATAATGTCGCACGTCAAATCTAGCCACGCATCGCACACGAGGTTGACTCTCTACCTTGGAGACGTGTGTGAGACTAAGGATTAGATGGAGAGGACCAAAGCCAGGTGTTCTTTGTGTGTGTCCTTGAACGAGGTTCCGACCATCTAGAAACACATACCATTGGACTTCAAGTGTCTTGATGCAGTCAAATAAGATCCATTACATGCCGTCGGTTTAAAGCTTTGTGAAAATAGATACTTATTGTTGGGGTTTATCTCATGTGAATTATGTAAGGGGCAGGTGATCAATTTATAAGTGTGAAAGAAAATCTCATCTCTTAAGTTAGCTTTTGGGGCGAAAGAGACCAAAGACCACCCAACACTCATATTAGAACCTAGGGACCCAATGGTCACTTGGAGAAGGCTATTATGGCCTCCGACCTAAGTCTGGTGTGTGAGGGGGTGATTGTTGGGGTTTATCCATGGAAGGGACAAGGTTATTACAGCCTTCGACCTAAGCCCGATGTGTGAGGGGGAAATTGTTGGATATAATTGTGAGGGAAAATCTCAAATCTTGAACTAGCTTTTGGGGTGAGAGAGGCCCAAAACTCCCCAATATTTATGGCTTTGGTTGGTATGTGACTTTTGTTTTACCTAGCTATTCAAATGAAAGCCGAACCAACACACGATATGCTATCGTTGCTATTGCCAAACGATAGAAAATAAATTTTTATTGAAATTTCAAAAGAATGAGTCAGTTGATGAAAATTGTGACTTAATGACGTTCCTTAGTCGAAATGTAGAAGGTCTATCTTTGACCAAACTAGTGAGGTGGACTTTACCTTACGCATGCAAACTAACTCAAAATATTACCTTATTGTTATGCCCAAAAAAATAAAGGAAAATCATTAGATAGTGAGAAATCATCAAAGGATTTACACCATCACTTATCATGTCTCAATTGATACTTATGTATTGAACGGGATTCTTATTATTTCTTGAAGAATTATCAGGATATATATCAGATGACCTAAGACAATGTTTTCTCCAACATCAAATTTGGTGCAACCCAATTGAAGGAAACAAATCAAATATTCAACACATAACTTTAACCATGCCCCGCATGAACGTTTCTGAGAGTAAGTAGAGATTCATGACAAAAAACCAATCTAATCATGAATCACAATGCAAAATATGATTATTATTTTTTTCCACTTTTTGTGGCCAGGGTGCAAAATGCAATATTTTGGCTTACGACAACTACATAGGAAGAACTTCACTTCCTCAGTCAAGGTAAATCCAACCTCCATATGCATTTAAGGAAATTATAATTAATTTACCTTAAATTCTTTTCTTCCCTAGACTAATAACCTTGATTCCAAACAATGGTTGACGCCGATTGTGTTCATTTAAAAAAAAAAAAATAGTCGTGTCCTAAGTCCTACACTAAACTACCAAGCAATGGCTCATAACCTGATGCGGTCCTGGGATTAAGCAAGATCCGCGTCCGGCATTTTGATCCATAGTGTCTTGTGTAGTCCTCCGTGCTATTTGGTCGATCCGATCATGTTATTCACCGACAGAAGCACTGAGATCTTATGTTCCTACATTTCCAACCAATGAATCACCCTTTTATCTTTTCATTGGTGGCAAAAGTTCAAAAAAGTCATAATTTTATTGCATTGGTACCAATTAAGTCCTAAACATTTTAATTGAACCAATTCAGTTCTAAACATTTTCATATTGGTACCAATTTAGTCTATCCAGCCAATTTTAACTAGTCAGCATTAACATGGATGACGGCCGATGAGTGGACGCTGATGTGGATGCCGCCAGTGGTCGGGCGTTGACGTAGCAATTTTTAAATATATATTTTTTCAAATTATTTATTTATTTTTGTCTTCATTTTCTTTTTTCTTTGCTTTGTTCCTTTTCTTGTCTCTCTTCTTCCTCCTTAGACTGTCCTCATGGTGGCCGGCAAGCCTCTAGTGGCCAGCGATGGCTTTGCGGCCCTCGCTTGGCCTCAACCAAGACTGCAAGCAAAGCGGCTTTGCCTAGATGTGGGTGAGGCCAACCTCACCCTAGCCTTGCCGTAGGCAAAGAAGGCCTCGCCTACCATGGCCTTGCCAATCGCAAGCGAGGCCGTCTTCACTTGTGACATGGCCAACCTCACCCCAATCTAGAGGAAGCCGCCTAACCCACGGCCTTGAGCAAAGTCACCTCGCCCCTAGCCCTAGGCGAGGCCGAGCGAGGGCCACAACCCTTGTTGGCGGTTGGCAAGTCTTGTCGGCCACCGACGAGGATAGTTCAAGGAGGAAGAAGAGAGAGAAAGAAAGGAAAAAGAAAAGAAAAAAGGAAAAAATTAATAAAAAATTCAAAAAATTATTCAAACATTGTCATGTCATCATCTAGCTGATATCCATGTCAGCGCCGACTGGCTAAAATTGGTCAGATTGACTGAATTGGTACCAATGTAAAAATGTTTAGAACTAAATTAGTTCAATTGAAAAAAATGATGACCGAATTCGTATTAATACAATAGGTTAGGACTTTTTGGTACTTTTCCCCTTCATTGGTTGATTTGCTTTTATGTATCTTTGCGTGTATTAGTGAAAGCGGTGCCCAAAGTAGATTCGGAAAAAGGAAGCAAGACCAACCCTCTCATGCTGAGATTCAATGTGGTCTTTAAGCTTGGGCAAGTTTTTAACTTTTAGGCCAAGATTCACTCTAGTGAGTCTTGCACCACTAGGCCGAGAACCGGTCTGTCCAGAAACCAAACACCTCTAGTTTTAATTGAAACATTGACCGAAAATAAACACGCTGATGATCTACACTCCAACACATGAGTTGCGGATAAAAGAACGTAGCTAGTGTAATTTGGATGTGTAGTCCCCGTTCAGGTTTTCAACGTGAAAGACTTATAAATGAAATGGTTCATTATGAAAAGGATGGTCATTCATGAGGTTAAATGCTTTTCTTGAGCAACTAATATATGCAATACGGCTAATTATCAACGACATAAAGCATAGTCTTTGTTGTAAAAGCAAGCGATCAAATAATAAAATGAACAAAGAAAGGAAATAAATCAAATACCAAAATCACGTGATTTGATCGTACTGACCTACATTTACAAAGAAAATAGTAACGAATTATACTATAGATCAAGCGATATAATAAATATTACAATTACACTCAAATCACTCAAGCACTCTCAGTATTTATCAAAATCCAATTACACCCAATAACTCACACAGTATTTAGCTTCACAATTCTTTGTTGAATAATCTTTAACTCTCACGAATGAATTATACACAAATTCTTACCACAATAATTTATATGAACTTTAATGCCTCACGATGAAGTCCTCTGCACGTCACCACCCACGGAACACCAAGCGCTCATGTATGCGGCACTTCAGTGAATGATACAATCCAATGTGCAATATATATATATATATATTAGCAGGAATCTTGTTCTCTCCGCCTGCCTGCGGGACGGTCCGGCAGAAGCCGGAGCAGAAGCTGAAATCAGCTACTTACAGGTCCTATTGACGTTTATCTCCTTTTCTGTTGCATCTTTTATCCGGCTGGACATTGCATCATTTATCTACTTATGGCAACACTGGTCTATTGCTGACGGAGAGTTGGAGTAAAGAACTCCCGCTAAGAGTCGACAACTCCGAGGACATGATCGTGTACGGTGCGCTGCGAGATGCCCTCGACTCAGGGTGGGTCCCTTTTGATCAACAGCTTGGTTTCAAAGTGATGGTGCCAGTTGATCATGGCATCATTGATGATGTATCGGAGGAGGAGGGGCTGGTGAAGAAGGCGGAAGAAACGCACTAAGAGATGCCTCAGGATGCGGCATTGGCCTACGACCGGGCTGCTTTTAAAATGCAGGGGTCCAAGACCAAGCACAACGTCCCTCAACTCATCAGAGATATGAGCTTCATTTACAAACTACAATCAAAATTATATAAACATTTGATAACATTATACATGGCTAGTTAATTAATAGATACTCTTTTTACGACATCATACATGACGGTTATGCTAAACTGCTCTTTGAAATTTGGCTGTCATAATTTAAATTACGCGTTTTACTCATCCATTGACTATATGGATACTATTAAATCAAACCACTTGATAGCAATTTTGAAAAAAAAAAAATTTGTGAAAAAGAAGGGTTGTTTAACTTAGGGGTGTGCATGGTTCGGGCGGGCGGTTCCCGAACTAGAACCGGGAACCGCCCGCTAAGGACCTGTTCCGAAAAATTGGAACCGGGATCCACCCGTTTGTTGCATGGATCCACCCGGGAACCGGACCGGACCGGCATTCTGGTTCCCGGGTGGATCCATGGAACCGGTCTCACTTGATTGAAGATGAAGAGTCAATAAGAACCTTTTTTTTTTTTTTATTCCCTAAATCGGCAGAACAGGAACAACGGAAACGGCAGCAACATATATTTGAAAATTGATAAACTCGTTACAAGAGGGATGGGCAAGCTGCAAATTTCACAAAATAGTCGATGTTTCTGACAATGTGAACATGGAGTACATAGAGAACTTTCAGTGTGTCCCTCCACTACATATTTTGTTATTGCTGATGATTTCAAGCGGAAGTGGCCTTCCCATCCTTCTCGTAAATCCTAAGCTGCAGTGGGCAGATACATCCTTTGGTTACAGAGGACAATAATAATATCACTTTCTAAATCTCCTAAAAGTAAAACAATAATTAATAGATGATTGCTCAACATTAGTAAAAATTGAACTCAAACAATTATTGAAAATCTCACCACATATATTCCTCCCACTTCAACTTGTAAGAAAAGATTTACCAATACCAAAGAATACCTTAGCTCAACGGACTCCCTCATTGCTAGTGGGAAAGATTTAACTTGGAAACCTTAGTTTCATAGGAACCACATCAGGGAAAAATGGTAGTTAGAAACAAGACTGAAGCAACAAGAAAAGTGACAGCTGAAGATGGCCTTTGGGCCTCAGGACCATTTAATCCTTATCATGGCTTGTTTTAGAGACACCATTCCAGATAAATTCTCTAAGTTGTTCATAATCCATCAAGACCATCTTCAACTTCGAGTGACTCAACGCGTAGGGCACATAGTTCTTATTTTTAGTTAGTAATCTTGTCCACCAATCACGTGTAACCAACAAAAAAATGGAAGTCTTCTTTGACCTATACTTTTAAAAGAAAGTACGTGCGGCGGACCATCACCTGAGTTTGGATTGACTTTTCTTTTTATAGTAACAATGCTTGATTAACAACGAGTTCGTTTGAATTGTTGAAGAAATTAATACTCTGTGCCTTGAAGCAATTGCAAATTTCAAGCGGAAGAGGTGCTCCCAAAGAATTCTTTGGTCGAACCGGAGGAACCTTTAGGTGCTTCCGAAAACACGAGATTGTTGCCCACTCGAGCGAATCAGCACGTGCCAACTTGGTCTGCGTGCATGGATTGGAACATTGTACTATGAAATTACCGAAAAATCTCTCTATCCCGCATGGTGTTTCTTTTGATATTTTCATAAAACTCAACCATTGATGGGGACCTCATTTCCATGGATCAATTGCATAATTGAGATTTGTCGAGGCACCGAGAGCAAGAGAATGAACCGGGGAGGAGAAGAGATGATATTGGACATTACTTTGACGTGGGTGGTTGCCAGTGTTTGCACGATAATCTCTGCCACTAAACTGTTTTCCAGAAACTCCTCAATTTTTTCCTTTTTCTTTTTCGTCCCTTTCATTTGCTTGAGTCCTTTTGGCATTTACGTCAAGGTTTACTTTACGAGCACATGAAGAAGTTATCTACTTAGAAAATGAATGTCGATCATATCAGATTTGTTTGCGAATCTTACAGCTATTGTGTTTACATCACACACACAAACCACAGGAGAATCATGGAACTGATCATTAAAGTTCAGAAATTGTCAGTTCGGCAGCTTGATTGGGCAGTGATGTATGCTGACCCCACAATAGCCAAAGTTGAGAACCGTGAAGGAAAGAAAGGTCTATGAATGTGGTTAGGGCTTGAGAATGATCTCAAGAGTCTTCGGCATTATTACCTTCCTCAAGTTAGGATCAAGACTACATTCTCTGACTATACTTCGTGACTAGGATTTCGTCAGCAGTAACATTGATTGCATATTGAATGCAGGCGAGATTTCTCTGCTAGTAAAGGATTGTTGAAACTAAAAACACTGAACTGATAGATTCTACAAGATAAATTGCCTGATTGATTTTATATTGATCAAGACAATGTCTTTCGCAGTTCGCACAATCATAATAAAAATTGTTCATCTCCACTCAGGATACCCATTTCCAATATGGGAAAAGGGATTGGATTTCCAAAATCCACCTCAGCATCAACATTGATCTCTCTCTTTCTCTTCTTCGTCCACTTCGTCAATCCATCATCAATGGATGTGGACGGCGACCTAGGCTCAGCAGATCGACGCTTGGTGACCCTGACAGGCTTGTACTCGGCTGAACCTATGAGGTGAGGGAAGTTGAGCTTGGCCTTGGACCCCCTCATCTTAAAAGCGGCTCGGTCATAGGCCAATGCCGCATCCTGGGGCGTCTTGTAAGTTCCGAGCCAAATCCTTGCCCCGTTCTTCTTGGGGTCCCTTATCTCCGCTGCATATTTTCCCCACGGTCTCCTCCTCACTCCTCTATAATGTGTCTTCTCAACCGGCCCTTGAACGGTTGAACCCCATGCTCCACCGTCTCCGGTTTCTTCTTCGTGACTGGATCAATAGTGTCATAATCAATGGCCGTCACTTCGAAATCAAGTTCTTGATTCAAAGCCAGACCATTGCAGTTGTCATCAATGGCCATCATTTCGAAACCAAGTTCTTGATTCGAAGCTAAAGGGATGGTCCACCCGAAATTGAGCGCATCATGCAGAGCGCCGTAAACCAACATGTCCTCCAAGTCGTCGACTTTTAGGGGCAGTTCGCTCCACCTCTCAATCAGCAAAAGATTGCCGAAGCTGGAGCTCCTTGAGTACATGTTTGCAGGAGTTGGTGCATCAAATGATGCGTTGAAACTATCATCATCATCTTCAAGAAGATGGTCACAGATGGATTTCAAAACATCGAATCGATCAGCATGAAAGGGACTGATGATTTCTTGAAGCATTTCCATATCTGGCTAGAATTTGTGTCTTCGATATGACTGATTCGTGGAAGATTGAAGGGATGGTTTGGCTTTGAAGCAGATGTAATCGTTGCAAGGACCATGAAAAAGTGGGAGCTATATATAGAGGTTGAGCTTGACTGCTGGAGCGTGTTGATTACTATATAATATAATATATATGACAAATCAAACTGCTTAGATTCAACATATTTTGGATGGAGCTTCTGAGAATGTGCATTTGGCGATGACTCGTGAGATTCTCAACACATGTTTCAAGTGCTCCATTAAGACTTTTTATAATCAAAAGAGACATAAATTGGTATATATATGTTTTATTTTTATTATCCGTTCTGAATTAAAAAGCCAGAGCATGGGGCAGTTTCCGTTTTATTTATTGGGAAGGACAGTAAAATGTCGGTGCATCCTTTTGTGTTTAAATTTTAGGATTTTAGATCTGATGTGCGGGTGCATGTGATAAAAAAAAATGGCAGAATTGGATTTTTCTGCAATATAGAGATTTTTCCTAATAAGTTTGAATAAGTGTTAGTTTAAAAAAACTATCGGTTGAATGATTGGCAACTTTATTTCAATTAATTAGTTGGTGTAATCTACGAACACTCTTTATATGCAATTTGCCACCTTTTTGTTGGAGCTTACATTATTGGTGACATGACATCGGAGGAACTTCATTTTAGTTTATTTCACGCGAAAAATTGGATATCAACAAATAATTATTTTTCATATCATCCGCCTGAAAAAGATTCAAGAAAAACCATTTTTATGATAAAGAAAAATTATATGTACTCATAAATTTAAAATATAACATATGATTTTTAAAAGTCAAAATATTTCAAATTCCTAATTTAATCTTTCCACCATTGTTGTGATTATTCCCATCATCCAAACCAGACTTAAAACCCTAGCGCCCAAATTGGAGATTGAGACCTTCATCCACACCTTGAACCTGGTGGGGTGGGACCTGGTACCTTGGGGACCAAAATTAGGACCTCAAGAGTTTTCATAGTAACTACAGTGCCTCAACCGGGGGAACTGAGTCAACCTGTGGTTGAGGACAGTGCCATAAGGCGTGTCAACTCAGCTGTGGGCATTTAACCCACACTCACTCACTCTAGGCGCGAGAGGCTACTATACCTACCTACCCGGTAGTAGCCAGAACCGAAGTTCTGACGTGATGTCTACCTTTACCACCGTGAGATCCCTTAATTTCCTATCTATCTTTGTCTTCCTGATAGAGAGGGAATAAGAGAACAGTGCGGGGTCTCTTACCCTAGGGCGGTTCTCCCGCCTGTTTCCCCTGTGAGCCTTTTAAGGACCTGTTCAGGTCCACAATAAACTAACAATACACATGCATTGATTAAGAGAAAATGCTCATGCCATTGAAAATTAACTAGAGAGCAATGCTTCGTGTCATTGAAAATTAGCCGTATTGTACATATTAGTTGTAAATTACTTTCCCAAACTTTGACGATGTTGCACAATAGCACTGAATTTCGAGAGGTTACACATTATCCTCTCGAGCTTTGATTTTTGGTTTTGTCACTATTTTCTTTCCCTTGGCATAGCAAATTAATTGCTCCCTGAAAGGGGACTTACTTGTTTTTCTTGCCTAGAATAATCTCTATTACATGGTGAATGAAGTTAAGAAGATAGAAAGGATGTATGACTAATGAAGGTGACAATAATTCAGCTAAGTTTGTCAAGAACAATAAATAATCCACTCTCAAATAACAATTAACGGTTATGTAAACTTGAAAAATTAGCTATTGCAACAAAAATCAAAGTTCAAGAGTTAACTTTGTAACTTTTCGGAGT
The DNA here is from genome assembly GCA_007663325.1 of Eucalyptus pauciflora. Classification (NCBI taxonomy): domain Eukaryota; kingdom Viridiplantae; phylum Streptophyta; class Magnoliopsida; order Myrtales; family Myrtaceae; genus Eucalyptus; species Eucalyptus pauciflora. The sequence continues at coordinate 1,092,944 of VMYD01000040.1, forward strand.
TCAGGATTTATTGTGCAACGGTATGAGAGTTTGGAACAGTGATTGGTAACATTGTCAAATTTGAGAGCTATTGTGAAATAATGCCTAATTATCCCTGGTATTATGATTGTTTAGGCCCCCGGGAGTGATTCCCCAGTAAAATGTCAGATTGCACCTGATTATCTTCGGGTATCATCAAGATGAAAAGTACAAAAATCCAAATGGGCTGGATCTGAAAACCTCTTAAACAATAAAGTTAGTGTTAGTTATCCATCATAACACTTACCTTTAAAGTGCTCGTACATCGAACAATTCAAATTTTAGATGAATTGACAATAATCTCTGGACTACAAATTTTCTAGCTATAAAATAAATGAACTTTATCGAGTTCCAACGTATCTCGATTTCAGCTTTGTATCTTCTCTTGACCTGTCCATTAACAACAGTTGCAATCTTCCGTATGGAAAATGCTCATATCGTTGAAAATTAAAAGTAGAGACCGCAAACATGTCCCGAATTTGAGATCGAAATTAAATCAATTTTTTTTTTTAATTTAACAAACTAATAAAGAAATCCATGACCAATTTTCAGATATTAACTTTCCTAATGTGTGTTGATGTCTTCATCCATTTAGATTGAAAGGTGGATTTTGGTCAAATTGGATTTTCATATAATATTACATATATATTTGCATCTTGGACATTGGATTGTATCATTCACTTAAGTGCCGCATACATGAGCGCTTGGTGTTCCGTGGGTGGTGACGTGCAGAGGACTTCATCGTGAGGCATTAAAGTTCAGTTTAATTCTTGTGGTAAGAATTTGTGTATAATTCATTTGTGAGATTTAAAGATTATTCAACAAAGAATTGTGAAGCTAAATACTGTGTGAGTTATTGGATGTAATTGGGTTTTGATAAATACTGAGAGTGCTTGAGTGATTTGAGTGTAATTGTAATATTTATTATATCGCTTGATCTATAGTATAATTCGTTACTATTTTCTTTGTAAATGTAAGTCACTATGATCAAATCACGTGAATTTGGTATTTGATTTATTTCCTTTCTTTGTTCATTTTATTATTCGATCGCTTGCTTTTACAACAAAGACTATGCTTTATGTCGTTGATAATTAGCCGTATTGCATATATTAGTTGCTCAAGAAAAGCATTTAACCTCATGAATGACCATCCTTTTCATAATGAACCATTTCATTTATAAGTCTTTCACGTTGAAAACCTGAACGGGGACTACACATCCAAATTACACTAGCTACGTTCTTTTATCCGCAACTCATGTGTTGGAGTGTAGATCATCATTGTGTTTATTTTCAGTCAATGTTTCAATTTAAACTAGAGGTGTTTGGTTTCTGGACAGACCGGTTCTCGGCCTAGTGGTGCAAGACTCACTAGAGTGAATCTTGGCCTAAAAGTTAAAAACTTGCCTAAGCTTAAAGACCACATTGAATCTCAGCATGAGAGGGTTGGTCTTGCTTCCTTTTTCCGAATCTACTTTGGGCACCGCTTTCACCAATACACGCAAAGATACGTAAAAGCAAATCAACCAACGAAGGGGAAAAGTACCAAAAAGTCCTAATGTTTTTTAATTGGACTAATTTAGTTCTAAACATTTTTATATTGATACAAATTCAGTCAATCTGACTAATTTTAGCCAGTCGGTGCTGACATGGATATCAGCTAGATGATGACATGACAATGTTTGAATAATTTTTTGAATTTTTTCCTTTTTTCTTTTCTTTTTCCTTTTTTTCTCTCTTTTCTTCCTCCTTTAACTATCCTCGTCGGTGGCCGACGAGACTTGCCAACCGCCAACAAGGGTTGTGGCCGTCGCTCGGCCTCGCCCAGGGCTAGGGGCGAGGTGACTTTGCTCGAGGCCGTGGGTTAAGGGGCTTCCTCCAGATTGGGGTGAGGTTGGCCATGTCACAGGTGAAGACGGCCTCGCTTGCGATTGGCAAGGCTATGGGAGGCGAGGCCTTCTTCGCCTACGGCAAGGCTAGGGTGAGGTTGGCCTCACCCAGATCTAGAAAAAGCCGCTTTGCTTGCAGTCTTGGTTGAGACCAAGCGAGGGCCGCAAAGCCCTCGCTGGCCACTGGAGGCTTGCCGGCCACCATGAGGACAATCTAAGGAGGAAGAAGAGAGACAAGAAAAGGAAAAAAGCAAAGAAAAAAGAAAAAGAAGACAAAAATAAATAAATAATTTGAAAAAAAAATATATTTAAAAATTGCTACGTCAACGTTCGACCACTAGCGGCATCCACATTAGCGTCCAATCATCGGCCGGCATCCACGTTAATGCCGACTGGTCAAAATTGGCTAGATAGACTAAATTGGTACCAATATGAAAATGTTTAGAATTGAATTGGTTCAATTAAAAGGTTTAGGACTAAATTGGTACCAATGCAATAAAATTATGACTTTTTTGAACTTTTGCCACCAATGAAGAGATAAAAGGGTGATTCATTGGTTGGAAATGTAGGAACAGAAGATCTCAGTGCTTCTGTCGGTGAATAACATGATCGGATCGACCAAATAGCACGAAGGACTACACAAGACACTATGGATCAAAATGCCCGACGCGAATCTTGTTTGATCCCAGGACCGCATCAGATGAGCAATTGCTTGGTAGTTTTGTCACGCCCCGAACCCCGAGCGCGTACCCATCCCTCTCTGGTCGATAAAATTTTGCGACTTCCCAGGACTAGTCACCGACCCTTTTCATTTTTGTTGCACATGCGAAAGCGAAAACAAATCCCCTGACAGTAACTATCTCGGGATAGAAAAGCATAACAATAATTTCACAAACAAACATGCCTTTATAAACATATACTAAGTCAAGTACAAGAGTCTATGGTCAAAAGACCACAAAAGACTATTCTCCAAAAAGAAGCGGTCCTATCCGACCTATGCTTCAAATCACCTCCTCTCAGCTCCAAGTCCTCCACTCGATGACCCTGAAAGTGGTTATACAATAACCAGTGAGACAATGTCTCAGCAAGTCTAAGCTCTAAACTGCAGCTAGGAGGAGAAGACGCTAAGAAGCGTTCTAAGCACGCAATCACACAATCAAGGAGACTTACCTCGTCTCAGTTCCACCCTGTAGGTCAGCATATTTCATATCACAAATAAGAGCATCACTCAAGCTCAATTAATTGGAACACAATACTTAAATAAACATGCGTTCCTAGTTTTGATCTCGGCATATAGCACGGCCTACTCTCAGTTCGGCGGTCTTCTGGCATTGCCAGGCATCGCCTCCCCCCTTGGAGCGCGGCTTCGTCACTACGTCGACGGCTTTCCCGAAGGAGCATAGGGTCCAGAATCTACTGCGACCGGCTTCCCTTTAACAAGGGGTATCCCAAATAGGGATAACGTCCAGCTCAACAGCCCGGGACGATTTCTCTTTGTCATCACACGATCACTCAAATATGGCCCAGGGCACCGTGCATTGCACTCAAATGCTTCAATTAAAATGGTGAACCTGGTCTTTTTTCTTCGTATTAGAAATCCGCATGAAAATAGTCGTGTGTGGGTACACGGTCAACTTGACCCAGAAAAAATTGACATCCTTTCTTTTTGAAATCCCACTATTTTATATAGTACATAAAACCATTTTCGGTGTTAAAATCCGACACCCGGAATTTTCTGAATAAATAATGAAAATTCACAGTTTTTGGAATTAAATACCAAAAATCCAATAATCACTCAATTTGCGTAATTTAACACTCAATTGCAGAAATTAACCACACCATTGCAATCAGCATGAAATTCCGGTCACCGACCATCCCGGCCTAATTTCCGGAAAAATAATTAATAAATAATTAATTTCGAAAAATACTAACATATGCCAAAATTATTAAATTAAATACCAATACGGACCCGGAAAAATTCCCGAACCCTTCTAGATAAATAACACAATTTAAATAGGCCTTAGCTAAACCATTCTAACCACCTAACATGCTCAATTAAATAATTAAATCACTAATTTAATCTAACTAACCACCTAATTCCTAATTAAATAAATCTAAACACCCCTTAGCCTCAAACCTACTAAGAAGAGTTTAGAGAATAAACTCACCGGTGTATCGCGAAAAACCGGTTCACCGCGACGACAACGCGACGGCGGCCGAAATCTTAATTTTCGGCGGTGCCGGCGAACTCTCGGGCCGGACCTAAAACGGGCCCAACAAATCTCAGCCCAAGTTGAGATTTGTTTTTGATTTGGGCTGGGCTTGATCTGGGCTTCAGGATCACGGGCTTAACTGATGAGAATGGGCTGGCTTCAAGTCTAGCTGAACTGGACTGCTGATGGGCTGAACAAAATAGGCCCAACTGGACTGGAATTTTGCTGGGCTTCAAGGACTGAAGAGAAGACCGAACTGTGCTGAAATGTCTTGAAATCTGCGACCAACACTGGGCTGGGCTTCGGATCCAAATGGTGAGGGCTGCTCGGTGGACTTGCGACTCGTGGAGTTGAAGACTGCTAGGCCGTTGATGCGGGCTGACTTCGAACGGGCGGTGGTGTCTCAACGGATGGCTGCTCGTGGACGGTGGGCGGACAACCAGGAGACGCGTGGCAGCAGCTTCGCTGGGTCTTCGATCGTGAGGCAAGGCGTGGCCACGGATGAAAGGATTGGAGTCAACTTTTGGGCTTCTTGCTGAGCTGAAGTTGACCCAGCAACTTGAAGACACGAGGAAGCTGGTGTCTTCGTGGCAACAGAAAAGAAATCGGTGGATTGAAGGACGCGGCAACAAAATGAATGGTCTTCTTGGAGGCTGGGGTTGACTTGTGGGGAAACGATTTGTAGTGGAGAGGGCATACGTATGGGAGACTTGCGGCAGAGGGGATCAAAGGAAGAAAATAAAAAGAACAGGAGAAGCAATTGAAAGAGAGAAAAGGGAGAAGATGAGGACGTGCGGCGTCGAAGATGAAAAGGAAAATGAAAAGGAAGAGCAACGAAGTGCTCGAGCCAAGAGGATGAGGACCGGTGGCCAGCTTGCAAGAGAAGCCTTAAAAGTCCAACTCTTAGCCAAATCCATAAATGCTTGGTCCCCCAAATAGTGCTCAATCTTATCTCACTTGTCCAAAAATATCTTCTTGTATTATCCTCACAATTAACCCATTAAGATGCCTAAAAATGCTGCCATTTTCCAATTCCGAATTTCACATTTTGGTCTTCAATTTCTTCAACAAATTCCCAAATTTGATGTCCCATTTTGATGTAGAAAAAGCCCACATAAATTCTACAAGTCCCCTTCGCCATATAGTTCGATTTCCAAGTCGAAAATCTCTTCAATTTGGCCCATCCGAATTTCCGTTTATTTTCCGCGACGTCCGAATCGGATTTCCGTAAAAATCTCGGAATTTCTCAAAATTTCTCGGAGGATGAGTCGACATTCCTAAAATAGCTTGTGACACCACAGAACTTTCAATTTCTGAAATCGGGTTTAAATAAGCGGTTAATTTCAATCCGGCGCGCTTTTAGCGTGACCTAGTCTACCGGGTCACTTTTAGGAATTTTTGGTGCAATTGACCCGTGATCGATTTATCTCGAGTCACAAAGTACATCTTCGACACATTAGCAACTCTCGGTTGTCATGAAAATCTCGAGGTTTCAAATACGAACACCGGGTACCAAAACGATCGAAAAATCGGTCTAGTGTTGATCGACGAGTATTTTGCAATCAGGTGGAATCACCCACACTATGATCACATATCTCAGTCGAATCGACCTATCTCTGGTCTCTGATCGATTTCGACAGTGCCGTAATGATCTCGGCAGATGGACACGGTCGAGCAGTCATTTCCTGGTCGAATTCTCAAGTCCATTGCATTTAGATTCCTTAATTGCTTTCCCAGATAGACCAGTTATCTCGTGAGTGGCCAACTCAGAGAATAGCACTATAGACACGTCGACGAAAAGCCCGATTTATTTAATTGAAAACAATTCAGAAAATTCCGGCTGTCACAAGTTTAGTGTAGGACTTAGGACACGACTTTTTATTTTTATTTTTAAATGAACACAATCAGCGTCATCCATTGTTTGGGATCAAGGTTATTAGTCTAGGGAAGAAAAGAATTTAAGGTAAATTAATTATAATTTCCTTAAATGCATATGGAGGTTGGATTTACCTTGACTGAGGAAGTGAAGTTCTTCCTATGTAGTTGTCGTAAGCCAAAATATTGCATTTTGCACTCTGGCCACAAAAAGTGAAAAAAAAAATAATAATCATGTTTTGCATTGGGATTCATGATTAGATTGGTTTTTTGTCCTGAATCTCTACTTACCCTCAGAAACGTTCATGCGAGGCATGGTTAAAGTTATGTGTTGAATATTTGATTTGTTTCCTTCAATTGGGTTGCACCAAATTTGATTGGAGAAAACATCGTCTCATGTCATCTGATATATATCCTAATAATTCTTCAAGAAATTATAAGAATCTCTCGTTCAATACATAAGTATCAATTGAGACATGATAAGTGATGGTGTAAATCCTTTGATGATTTCTCACTATATAATGATTTTCCTTTTTATTTTTTGGGCATAATAATAAGGTGACATTTCGAGTCTGTTGGCCCGCGTCAGATAAAGTCCACCTCACTAGTTTGTTCATAAAAAGACCTTCTACATTCCGACTAAGGAACCTCATGAAGTCACAATTTTCATCAATTGACTCATTCTTTTGAAATCTCAATAAAAAAAATTTTTTTGTTGTTTGGCGATAGCAACGATAGCTTCATGTGGAGGTCTGGCTTTCATATGGATAGCTAGGAGTCACATACCAACCAAATCAAAGTTATAAATATCTATTTTCGCAAAGCTTTAAACTGATGGCATGTAATGGATCATATTGGACTCCATCAAGACACCTGATGTCCAATGGTCTGTGTTTCTGGATGGTCGGAACCTCGTTCAAGGACACACGCAAAGAACACCTTCCTTTGGCTTTGGTCCTCTCCATCTAATCCTTAGTCTCACACACGTCTCGAAAGTACAGAGTCAACCTCGTGTGCGATGCGTGGCTAGATTTGACCTGCGACATTATCCGAGAATCATGCCTGCATTACAAAAAATTGTATCTGAAAAAAAGTAGCTTGAGAATCGCATGTGTCACTGACTAATTTTAAACGAAATGAATTCATGCGAGGTGTTACTTTGTTTTCGGCTAACCCCGAGAAATTATATCTATCTAGTAAAAAGATTGAACAAAAAGGAAAATCTAGGTGTCAATTAGATCCTTAGATTGTTAAGTAACTACTGGCAACCCATTCAGCCATTCATATTGCATAAAAAAATTAGGAGTAGACCCAACCCCTAAAAAAATAAAAATATCAATTGCATTATTCATATTCGCATTTTTTTATTGTTTTATAACTTTAAGTCATCGCATGACTTCCCTACGGTGCTACCATGGACTGATGCGTGAACAGCATACGTATAGGATCATATCCCATAGATATCTGGCCGTCACTTGCTCTTAATCTCGGTCAATAATTCAAAAAGGAAAGAAAGGCAGTTGCGATCGGGAAATCGAGAATATCCACGCTTCGAAAGGGAACAGCGGAATTTGGTAATGCGAAAGAGATCAATTCGGTGGGAATCTGATACTGGGCTGGCTAACGGAGGAGGATTTTGGAGGTGGGATGAAGGTTTGGATTTCGGTGAGTGATCAAGGGAAGACAGCGAGGCAATTAGAGATTGACCCTTTGAATTTTAACAAATGAAGAAGATGAAAAGTCAGTGGATGTGATCTCTTTCCCCACAATTCCATTAGGGTTGTTAGGAAATCTTTTCAAAAAAATACGATATCATCGCCTGGTTGTTAAGGGGTTTGAATGAAAAAGTTGTGATCAGCATCTAACGTCCGTGGGCATCATCATTTTAAGAGCAATCTTCATCCGCGGTTGCTCTCGTCCGCACTCCGCCGCCCACCACCACTCCGTAAGCCAAGCCACCATATCCTCCTCTCAAATCTGCCACGTTGCCCCGACGTGGTTGTTCATCTCGTCAATGCCGAGGTCAGCTCCACCGCACCTCCGCCTTGCTCGGCTGTGAGTTCCAGGCACAGCGACCGACACAACATCGGATTGCTGACGAGTCTCACTATCGCGCATAGCAGCTCGACTGAGAAGTCCAGCGAATCCAGCCACAGCCATTGATCCCAGCAGGTCTTCTAGAACTCCTTGCAAGCTTTCAGGTTTCCCAGCTCGGCACCAGTGGTCATCTAGCGCCATTGGTGATTGTCTGCGGCGTTTCTAGCAAACATCCGTCCTCGCCATTATGTTCAAGAGCTGCTAATTGCCCGGCAAGCCCCTATCGCATCCCCGCATCCCTACTGTTTCAGTACAGTGAACAACCATCATCATCAATCCTCGCTGCCATAGCTTCGCGGGCCACGCTATTTCGCTGGTACCCACCAGAAGACGCGGCATCTTACCTTGCTTTGATTGTCTTAGGTTAATCCTTACTCAAGGTAAGCCGGGTTTGTCTAAATTCATTTTAGTATATGGTTTCTAAACGCATGTTTTTAGTTAATTGAAGCTTATGCTATCATGATTTGATCCGATCCTTTCCTTTTGGGCGTTTAGACACTAAGGAGCTCCAATCAATGATGTAATTAATTCTAATCATAACATGTATTTCAATACATGATATTGCATGTCATTGTCTCGTGCATATTTAAAGTTTAGGGAACGTTCATAATTTGTTATATAGGGAAATGCATTTCAGTCTTAGAGTACATGTAGATTTAGGGTAGTTCATGGTTTTTATTAGTTGAAAGCAAAAGAGAAAAAAAAAATGTTACTTGTCTTTCATATAGTTTGCATGTAGACTTAGGCTTAATTTGGTCATATATCAAGTAATGCATATCATAAAAACAAAAATATGAAAAGAGTCAGCATCACTAAGTCGATATTTTTTTGATAAAAGTTATTTAGTCACATATAGGTCCTAGGATATAATTTGCTGCTTTCGTAACCATAAATATAATACAAAAAAAAAAAAAAACATTTCATATGACTTTCATCCTAGGATTAGTCCATGATTAATTCTATTTATATCATAGGCATATCATATCGCTAGCTTTAGGAATTGATCCCGTCATTGCGTATAGTTAATTCATTATAGCATAGCATGCATGACATTTAGGCTATTTATGTTACTTCATCAATGCATGTTAAATTAGTGCATATAATTAGCATTATCTGAGTTGTGTCCATATTGCATTTAGGGAGTTCATCTCATTAAAAAGAAAACACAACAAAGAATGAATCGACATTATATCTTAGTTATCTCAAAATAGCTTAGGTCATGCATTAGTCAAATTCATTAACATTTTCATTAATAAATGCATTTGTCATCGCATGTTTGTTTTCTAAGTCTAAATTTGCAGAATCCTTGTCTCAGTTGAGTGTCAAATACACATCCATTCCTGCTTGCTCATGCATTTCAGGTTCTTTAATCTTCTGAGTAATTTAGTTACTATTTTGATTATTGAATTTTCCGCTTTTAGGAGTTAAATCTCACATGTACATGTGCATGCTTTTGTATCTTCCTACCCTCGCTAAGTGTTCTATCTTCTTTGTCGTTCTTATATATTACATCGTCTCCCAATCATGATCAAGCAATACTTGTCAGATTGTGTGGAAGAAATGACCAAGAAGTTGCCGCTCGAAGGAAAGAGTGACGGGATGACACCCCTCCGACGTCGAATGAACGAGTTGAACAACGTAGTGCAACGCTTGTCAGATCGCGTGGATAAGCTGGAGAAGGTCTTTGCGACTCTACCTCCTCCTCCAAGGTCAAACCCAATGAACCGGGTAAAGCCCACTAATGTTAATTCGACCGGCAAAGCTGAAGGTGATAAAAATGTCCAAGCAACCAATGATACTATCATTGTCATTGATGAGGATTTGGATGATAGAATGAGTACGAATTGCCCAGAGTAGGGGCATGCTTAATTATCCGCATATTCCTCTACATAGGAGTCTTTCCTACCTACTTGGATTTCAATTTCTCATTTTCAATAATGTAACTCTTTCTTTTCAATAAATTGCAAGTTCATGAGAAATTTTCATGTTTGAGGGCATGTGAAAGAACATCAAATTGGCCCTATGATCAAATCTCTTTGAAGGCTAGGCTTACTGCACAATCCCTCCAAAATTTGTGGAAGTCAAATTTTTAATACATCTCAAAAAATAAAAAAATAAAAACTTGTGATGTCAGAACGCACATGAGGTGGCAAGACAAATTCCGATGATCTAGTGGAGGAATAAAGCCCTGAATTTTATAGATGCTCAAAGAAACCATTTTCTGTGCAAACCGAGTTGGAAGACTGCCTTGAAATATTCATACCTTCGAGATACAGGTCCCATTTGTTCTAACTCCGCATTATTAATTAGATGCTAACGTATGATGTTGTACTTAATGTAGATTACATAAACCCAATAGCATGGCGGAGACCAATCAGCTCCACACGTGCCCTTGAGAAAGAAACTTACAAAGGTAAACAGGATCAATGTGGGGGCTAATCTTATATCAATTGGGCATGATGTCATCTCCAAGAGTGTTAAGAAGTGTTCGCTCTTAAAACTTCATGCACGCCACTAACAGGTGACAAGGTGGGGCAAGCCGCCGGCAAACGAGGAGATATAGAGGAACTGAGACAAAAGGATCACTCGACTATCGGAGAAAATGGTGTATCTCATTGAAATCTCCAAGACATCGTCGGGATATAATAGTGAACAGCTGGTGTGGTGGCATTTCTGTGGATAAGGCAATATCAGAGTCGTCGGCAACGGAAGTTGTGGCACGGTTTGAGAAACGGCTTTGAGGAGAGAACTTAAATCAGTGTTCAGTTTTTGTTGGAAGCACTTCAAGTAAAACCACGAGCTTTATTACAACAGATCAAATTCAAGTCACAAAAACCGCTGATGTTTCGCACTCCGACGGCATTCGAACAATGGAAATCTAACGCGTGCAACAATTGAAATCCAATCCCGACACTACCACTTTTATAGTGTGAAATTTAGCAATCAACCTAAAACTTAATTGAGCTTGAAGACAATCGAGAGATGACCCCGTATTAGCCACATGCAGAGTACTATTACACTCGACAGCTCTAATGAAACAAGATCAATACTCGAGAAACCAACTTATATAGAAAAAAGGAAAACAAAATACAACCAATTCTACCCAGCTTGCATATAGCCGATGCCGAGAATATTTACAGGAGCTCATCCTACTGATGCTCAAACTAAACACCCTCATGGAGATCACGGATCAATTTAATCCTATTGACAACCTCCGCTTCTGCAAACCTACGTCCTGGAAAAGATTCTCTTCCATCGGCTAACTTGTGAGTCTCAAAACTGGCAAGGAGTCCCAAGCCTCTGCCTTTGCCTTAAGGTAGCAGACTTCCTGTTGTCGAATGCTGGATGCAGCAGCTCCTGGAATATCTCCAGGAACAAAAGCCATTCATCCTCCCTCATGTCTGCGAGATTCACAAAGCTCACACTTGCAGGAAGCTGCTCATTTGCACTTCTGTGCTCTGATGACGTGTTAGCTATGAAGCGGTTTTCCTGCATCATACCAGAAAATTTGGATTGCTTTGGACTCTTTTTACCCAAAACGGTGTTTTTCAAGGGCATGGAAAGTTTTGACACTGAGGGAATCCTCTCAAATGCCTCGACCCCAATATCCTCCCTCTTCTTCTCTTCTTCATCTTCACTCTCTTCTTCCTCCTCGCTTCCTTTCTCCAGTCTAGCTAGAGGATTCCTGCCATTGCTACTTATTCCAAGATCGAAATGTGCTCTGTACATACAGTCATCCATGGTCATCTTTGGCATGAAGCCTGACTCAGCAGCATCCTCACGGTCAATATCAAATTGAAACTCATCATCTCTCAGGTCTGCCTTGGGGCAAAAAAGATCCTTATCAGCTATAAACCTTCTCACCTCAATGCACACGACCTCCAGTTTACTTGGTTCTTCCTCACCACTGTGAAATTCTCTGCTCATCATTTCACCAATTTCAGCAAGACAGAGGCCATATGCAGCAGCTCTCTTCAGGAAAATGGTGCAGAGGGTCAGCACGCGGAGACAAGCTTCTCGAATCATGGGAATCTCCTTCCGCAGCATTTTCCAATCATCTCTATAGTCCAGCTTCTCTATATACTTCAATTCACCCTCAGAAAAAGGAATTGAAGCCTGGGGCCAATGAATCCACTCAAAGTATGGGTCCTCCAAAGTTTCTGGCAAGCAAAGGCCATGATCAATAGGAATCAGTTCCACTTGACCAAACCTTCCTATGCTGTCAAGTTTCCTTACTAAAAGGTTCCCCGCATGCCTGTCCGTGTTAAAAATTCTAATGTCTAATATTCCAATTCGATGCACAACAGAAACAGGATAGCATGAGGTGCCATGATCGCCAGCATCAAAATCATGAGGTATGAACTGCTGAAAAGATGCTATCTTGCTAACCACTTTCTTTTCATTTGGCTTGTCAGGATTCACTCCATCATTAATATTGAAGATAAAGTGAGTGATCTTTACCAAAGCAGTTGGAGGAACATTAGCAAAATGTTCAGAGTCTAGAAGATAAGCTGCAACCTCTCTGATCCCTGATTCTCCAACTCGCACGGATCTCTTCACGCGTGGTTGTCCTAGAGCTTTGCCGACAAAGCCTTTAGGATTATTGGGGGCGGATGGTTCTTCATCAGTTGGCTTTATAACAGCAACACGATCACCTCCGCTATTTCGGAAGTAGTATACACCTCCAAGACCACCGTGAACAGGAATTGGATCAACCCCCATGTCAATTGCCTTGACAACGTCCTTCACCAATTGCTTGATTCTATCAAATCGATTTGACCAGCCAAGTATTTCTATCGGACCACTCTCATCTCTTTGTTGGATATCCCTCCCGGTTGGAGAAAGACAAGGTGTTGATGAGCTCCTAGAAAGAAAATTCCGTGTAAGGAGAAGTGGGGAATTGTTTAGGACAGCACTGAGATCATATTTCAGTACCTTGTCCCCAAAAGTCAAGGAGCACTGTTCTATAGGGAAATTAAGAGCGATCTGCAACCGCCTTTTCAGAGTGTGGGCATTATCAGTGCGATCCAGCTCCACACCCAACACACAGCCCGTTTCAGTCTGTACGAAAACCCGTCTCCTCCCAGTAGGTTGCTTCCCCTCATTTCTGTTTGGCCTGCCGTACTCCCTGCTAAGAGAGCTCTTCAAAAAAGCCACAGCCATCTGAGTCTGGACAGGGCTGTCTAGCTCGCAAGACAAGAAATGGAGAGAGAGAGCTAGAGCTTTCGCAACCAGCAATAGGGGCAGCAGTTGAAGAGCAACTCCCTCCCGAGCAACTAAAATGCATGAAGAGTGCACGGATATCAGAGAACAGAGTGTGCGAACATCTAGCTAGTAACAGTCACACATTAGTTACATACTAGTATCAGTTCATACTTCAAGAAAGGTAACTGCAACATTTCCATCACAAGTTCGTCAATGCAGCAAGCACCAAATTACACCGCAATAAACACGGCATAGCAAAAACGTACTAGCTAGTAACAGTCACACATTAGTTACATACTAGTATGAGATCATGTGGGAAGAGTAATTACTAATTAACTCAGTCATGTATAATGATACTGACTGTTTTTGTGACTTGAATTTGATCTGTTGTAATAAAGCTTGTGGTTTTACTTGAAGTGCTTCCAACAAAAACTGAACACTGATTTAAGTTCTCTCCTCAAAGCCGTTTCTCACACCGTGCCACAACTTCCGTTGCCGACGACTCTGATATTGCCTTATCCACGACCACACCAGCTGTTCACTATTATATCCCAACGATGTCTTGGAGCTTTCATTGAGATCTCGCCAGGATCTAAGTCATCACCGTCAATCGGCGACGACCAGGTCTAGAGGTGGGGCTTTCAAGTCTTGGGACCGCTTCACCAAATCTCTCCTCATCATCGACTTGCCATAATATTCTTTTCGTCAGGAGGGAACTGATGCATTCTCACTGTCGTTTGGAAGTTAGAGATGTTCTCTTCATTAAATAGAAGAAGATAGTCCATGGTAGTGATTACATGTGGGATACTTGTTTTAAAGAAAAAAGAAGAAGATAGAACAGTCTGCTTTCGCTGAATGTCACCGTCTTCGAGTTTGTCCATCGCCACCACTGTCGACAAGGTCACCCTCGCCGGGTACTGCCCCATCTCCAGCGACCTCGAGCCCTGCTGCTGGGAGTTCCTACCCGCAGCCAGCTCCGACGCGCTGCAGTTCCGCGTGGTCTTCTGAGAGGGGGGAGGAGTAGGGGAAGCGACCCTGATTTTTGGTGTCCTGCTTTGTATAATAAGAGTGCGAATTGTGGAGATTCTCGTTCGGTGTCTTGGATTGAGGGGAAAAAGATATTATTTTGCTTTTGTATAGATGATGACTGTTGAGGATGATTCATATGAGCTTCTTGCTCTGTAACTAGATTGGGTAAGAAATTTGACTCCATGATGATGCAGTCTCTGGACAATGAGCAATTTTCGTGAAATAAACATGAGTGATGCTGTGAATTGACGTTGATATTGATGAAATAGCATTGATTCGATGTTTGCAGTTGTTCAATCCTCAGATAACAATCTGCTAGCGACACCCTCAAATTATACAACTTGGGAGAGAAAATGCGCATGAACTTGTCTAATATATAAAGTTTGCAGTTACCTGTTTGACATTGTAGATGCAGAGTTTCTCTTGATTCTGCATCACGAAATTGTAATGTTGTTGATGTCGAAGTCTCAATCTTCACAATTCATCTGTAAACCAGAAGAGAAAATGTACAGAACGAGGTGAGAGCTAGGCAAAATCAGCATCCTCCGCCATGCCCGCATGGTAATTCATTATGATTCATGATGAGAAGAAGCTCCAATCCAGAACTCGGCACTGTCAATGCTAAGACACGCAAGAGAGGCTCCCGCCATAAGCTCAGTCTTATTCAACTTGATAACTCATCGGTCGTGCTCGAACGACTGTTACCTTCGTCCGCCAAATTAGTTAATGTCGCAAACCCTTTTTTGGCTGCAATGGCTTCTGATCTTGGTTGCTTTGCTACATTTACACCTCGTTATTCAGCTGGTTTCTCCTTATGCTTTCACAAAACAGCTCAATCTTCTCTCCTTTAATATAATATCCCATATGCAAACTGTGCAACCGGCGGCATGTTAACAGGACTGATTTCACACTACCAATGCCACTGGGTGTGAAATCAGTGGTATTGGTCGACCCGGACCCGACCAGAATTAGTGCTTCGGGTATTATGCTTTCCGGGTCCAGTCAGAGCACACTGCCTTATGATTCAGATCGGGTCGGGTAACATTAAAACCCGACCCGACCTGACCCATCCCATTGACAGCCCTAATAATCGCTTAATGTGGCAGACGGCGACCAAGGGTCGGCCAACCGGCACTTGGGGCTGATTCTAATGGGCTCGTCCTCAGCTAATCCGATGAGGCGAGGGAAGTTGAGCTTGGCCTTGGAAGCCTGCATTTCGCAGGCCATTGCTGCATCCTCACACGTCTCGTAGGTCCCGACCCAAATCTGGGCTCCACTCTTCTCGGGGTCTCTTATCTCTGCTGCATATTTACAGCCTCATCCTTCCCTCTCTATAGCGCATTTCTTCCGCCTTCTTCACCAGCCCCTTCTCCTCTTATATATCATCGATGACGCGATGATCAACTGGCACCTTGCTTTGAAATCAAGCTTTTGATTGAAAGGGATCCACCCCATGTCGAGTGCATCATGCAGCGCACCGTACACATTCATGCGCTCACAGTCGCCGACCCTTAGCGGGAGGTCTTCTCTCCAGCTCTCCGTAAGCAAAAGACCGGTGTAGCTCGAGCACGAACAGTACGTGTGGTCGTCAAGAAGATGACAGCGAATGGACTCGAGAACATTGAAATGAGAAAAGGGTTCGTCGGAATCAATTTACGCGAGCATTTTTTTCTTCCCTTTTCCTTTTGTAGGGCTTTTGTCTGGGGACTGTATTGTTGCAGACTTTCAGTTGGTGACCATGGATGGACGAAGCAAGAGAAGTATATATAGATTGAGGGTATGGATTAGGGCAAAAACTGATATATATTTTTTCTTTAATTTATTACTTCTTTTGGAGTTTCCAAGAAACTTCAATTAGTGGCTAGACTGGAACAAGTGTTTTATATGTTTATTTTCTAGTTGCTTAGTATATATTTGTGGCAGTTGTAAATTAATGTATTTTAATTCCTAATTATCCGATGCAAAATTTGAGAAAAAAGGTCTGGGTCGCGTTCCTTTATTTTTTATTTTATTGAACAAGGACTATAATGAACAGAATGCGTGCATGCGTGTATAATCGAGGAAAACATAAGGTGGAAGAAATGTTACTAGAAATGCATAGGTTCGTGCTATAAATCCATCCAATAATTTCGTTATGCAATAACGGGTACAAGATCATAATAAAAAAACCTTTATGATATGATTCTTTAGATATTGCGCCTTACCCCTCTTTGAAAGGAGAGCTCATAGAGGTTCTCTATAATGATTTGGGATTTTGGACCTTCAACTAATCACCCATTCAAGTCTATTCTTTGCCCTTACAAGTTATGAGTCGGTTTGCACAATCATGATATTTTTGAAGTGATGGGGAATCAACACTTGTAGGATTCGGGGACTGCGATCGTCCTTGCTAAGCATCTTGTCACCTACAAAGGAAAAGAGTGGTATTAATCAAGCTATGTTCAAGCACGAGATACACCATTTTCTCCGACAGTCGAGTGATCCTTTTGTCTCAATTCCTCTATATCTCCTCGTTTGCCGACGGCTTGCCCCACCTTGTCACCTGTTAGTGGCGTGCATGAAGTTTTAAGAGTGAACACTTCTTAACACTCTTGGAGATGACATCGTGCCCAATTGATATAAGATTAGCCCCCACATTGACCTTGTCTACCTCTGTATGTTTCTTTCTCAAGGGCACGTGTGGAGGTGATTGGTCTCCGCCATGCTATTGGGTTTATGTAATCTACATTAAGTACAACATCATATGTTAGCATCTAATGAATAATGCGGAGTTAGAACAGATGGGACCTGTATCTCAAAGGTATGAATATTTCAAGGGAGTCTTCCGACTCGGTTTGCACAGAAAATGGTTTCTCTGAGCATCTATAAAATTCAGGGCTTTATTCCTCCACTAGATCATCGGAATTTGTCTTGCCACCTCATGTGCATTTTGACGTCACAAGTTTTTATTTTTTTATTTTTTGAGATGTATTAAAAATTTGACTTCCACAAATTTTGGAGGGATTGTGCAGTAAGCCTAGCCTTCAAAGTGATTTGATCATAGGGCCAATTTGATGTGCTTTCACATGCCTTCAAACATGAAAATTTCTCATGAACTCGCACTTTATTGAAAAAAAAGAGTTACATCATTGGAAATGAGAAATCGAAATCCAAGTAGGTAGGAAAGACTCCTATGTAGAGGAATATGCGGATAATTAAGCATGCCCCTAATCTGGGCAATTCGTACTCATTCTATCATCCAAATCCTCATCAATGACAATGATAGTATCATTGGTTGCTTGGACATTTTTATCACCTTCAGCTTTGCCTGTCGAATTAACATTAGTGGCCTTTACCCGGTTCATTGGGTTTGACCTTGGAGGAGGAGGTAGAGTCGCAAAGACCTTCTCCAGCTTATCCACGCGATCTGACAAACGTTGCACTAAATTGTTCAACTCGTTCATTCGACGTCCGAGGGGTGTCATCCCATCGCTCTTTCCTTCGAGCGCCAACTTCTTGGTCATTTCTTCGACGCAATCTGACAAGTTTTGCAAGATTATGAATGGGAGACGATGTAATATATAAGAAAGACAAAGAAGATAGAACACTTACAGATATAGCGAGGGTAGGAAGATACAAAAACATGCGCATGTACATGTGAGGTTTAACTC
Organism: Eucalyptus pauciflora; assembly: GCA_007663325.1. Classification (NCBI taxonomy): domain Eukaryota; kingdom Viridiplantae; phylum Streptophyta; class Magnoliopsida; order Myrtales; family Myrtaceae; genus Eucalyptus; species Eucalyptus pauciflora. The sequence goes on from VMYD01000040.1 coordinate 1,110,916, forward strand.
CTAAAAGTGGAATATTCAAAAATCAAGATAGTAACTAAATTACTCAGAAGATTAAAGAACCTGAAATGCATGAGCGAGCAGGAATGGATGTGTATTCAACACTCATTGAGACAGGGATTCTGCAAGTTTAGACTTAGAAAACAAACATGCGATGACAAATGCATATATCAATGAAAATGTTGAATTTGACTAATGCATGACCTAAGTTATTTTGAGATGACTAAGATGTAATGTCAATTCATTCATTTTTGTGTTTTCTTCTTTATGAGATGAACTCCCTAAATGCAATATGGACACGACTCGGATAAAGCTATGATTATATGCACTCATCTAACATGCATTGATGAAGTAACGTAAAGTCCTAAATGTAGTGCATGCTATGCTATAATGAATTAACTATAGGCAATGATAGGGGATCAATTCCTAAAGCTAGCGATATGATATTCCGTGAATGCTATGACATAAGATAGATTTAATCATGGACCGATCGTAGGATGCAAGTTATATGAAATGCTATTTATGGTTACGAAAACAGCAAATTATATCCTAGGACCCTATATGTGACTGACTGACTTTTATTAAAAGAATATCGACTTAGTGATGCTGACTCTTTTCATATTTTTCTTTTTATGATATGCAATATGAATGATGCAGGAAATGCAATGACTAATTACTCGAATCTTTACCACATAATTAAATGTGACTTTCTAGATGACATACATTATTATTATTTTTGTTCTCTTTTGTTTTCAGTTAGTAGAAACCATGAACTACCCTAAATCTACATGTACTCTAACACTAAAATGCATCGCCCTAAGATAACAATTATGAACTTGCGCTAAACTCTAAATATGGATGAGACAATGACAAGCAATGTTGATGTATTGAAATAGAGGTTATGATTAGAATTAATCATATCATTGATTGGAGTTCGACCTTAGTGCCTAAAGGTCCAAAAGGAAAGGATCAGATCAAATCATGATAGCATAAGCTTCTATTAACTACTAACCTGCATTTAAAAACCATATACTAAAATGAATTTAGACAAACCCAGCTTACCTTGAGCAAGGATTAACCTAAGACAATCGAAGCGAGGAAAGGTGCGACGTCTTCTGGTGGGTATTGGCAAGAGAGTGTAGCCGGCGAACTATGGCAGCGAGGATTGACGATCGTTGTTCAATGCTGGAGTTTGCAAAAGGGGCTTGCCGGGGGAATTAGCGGCTCTTGAACGTAATGGCGAGGACAGATGTTAGCTAGAAACGCCACTGACAATCACCAGTGTCGCTAAATGACCACCGGTGCCAAGCTGCTTCGCAGGGAAACCTGAAAGCTTGCAAGGAGGTCTAGAAGATCTACTGGGATAACTGGCCGTGGCTGGATTCGCTGGACTTCTCGGCCCAGCTGCTGTGCGTGATAGTGAGGAGGCTCGTCAGTGACCCGACATCATGTCAGTCACTGCGCCTGGAAGTCGCGGCTGAGCAAGGCGGAGGCACAGCGGAGCTGACGTCAGCATTGATGAGATGAATGACCACGTCAGGGCAACGTCGCGGATGGAGAGTAGGATATGGTGGCTTGGCTTACGGAGTGGTGGTGGGCGGCGGAGTGCGGAGGAGAGCAACCGCGGATGAATATTTGCTCTTGAAATGATGATACCCACGGACGTTAGATGCTGATCACAACTTTTTCATTCAAACCTCTTTAACAACCGGGAGATGATATCGCATTTCTATGGAAAAATTTCCCAACAGCCCGGACGTCAATTGTGGGAAAAGAGATCACATCCGCTGATTTTTATCATCTTCCTTAGGGAAAATTCAATGGCTCAATCTCTAATTGCCTTCTGAAAAAAAATTAAATATATATCTATATATATTAATTGCCCCGTTGTCTTATCTTGATCAATCACCGAAATCGGAGTATTCATCCCATCTTAAAAATCTCTTCCGTTTTGCCAGCCCATAATCAGATTCCCAACGAATTGATCTCTTTAGCGTTACCAAATTCCGCTGTTTCCTCTCTAGCTATAAATATTCTCGCTTTGCCGATCGTGATTGCCTCTCTCTCCTTATGAATTCTTGATCGAGATAAAGAAGTCGTGACGGCCAGCTATTTATGGGAGATGATCCTTCGTGCGCTTGTCCGTGCATCAGTCCATGGTAGCATCGAAGAGAAGTCACATGATGACTTAAGCAAAAAGAATACAAATGTGAATGATGCAAGTGATATTTTTATTATTTTTAGGAGTCGGGTCGACTCTCAATTTTCTTATGCAACCTAAATAACTAAATAGGTTATCAAAATTTAGATGGCAATAGTCTAACTACCTAATTGACACCTAAATTTCCCTTTTACTCAATCTTCTAAAGAGATAAATATGATTTCTTGGAGCTAGCCAAAAATAAAGCAATGCCTGGTAGATTTCATTTTATTGTAAGGCAATCAATGACACATTCCATTCACAAACTACATTTTGTCAGACACATGTTTTTGTACTGCAAGGATGATTCTCGAATAATGTGGCAGGTCAAATGTAGCCACGCCTCACACACAAGGTTTGATTGTGTACCTTCGAAACGTGAGTGAGACTTGGAATTAGATGGAAAGGATTATTGACATTATTTATTTATGTTTTAAATTACATAGAAAATTAGGGATTGATTTTAACCCCTAGCAAAAATAACTTTCATTCAACTACAATGCATAACTAGTATCAATTAAAACTTTAATTTTTAAAAAATTATTTTAAAAAACAAAAAAGCGGAAGAGGGCCGGGCCTGGGCTGGCCCGCCCCCCTCTTCCTTTTTCATCTTTCCCTCCTTCTTCCCCCACAGGCCGGCCCACCTATCCCTTTTGCCAGCCCGGCCCCCTTCTCTTCTTCTCCTTCTCTCGTCCCTGCTCGGCTTGGACGGTAGCTCGGTGACAAGGGCAGAAGGATGACGCAAAGAAGGACAGCGTACGTCAAAGGACAACGAGGAATGTAGCGACGCGGTTAGGACGGGCTAGCCAGCAACAGCTGGCGTCGGACACGGGGCTTAGAAGAGAGAGAGAGAGAGAGAGAGCCTTGTGTCACGGGCCGATCGATTGGGATCGTGACCGTGCGGCGACTCGGGCACTTAGGATCGTATTGGATCGCTGAAGCACCTAAGCCAAGCCTTACTCGATCGAACGCTCACTCGCTCGCTTACCCGGATCGTAGAGAGAGAAAGAATCTAGAGAGAGAAGCTCTGGAAAGAAGATTGCTTTGTATTGCGGAAGTAGTGGATGCTTACAAAAGAAGGAGGACACCCCTTCTTATAGTCGAGGGCCTCAGATTACAACCATAGATCTAGATTCTAACCGGTGGACGAGATCGCACCGCCTCATCTACCGACACTTATGGTGGCTACTAACCATCGACACTTATGACAATTCCCAACTACTAGCTACCGACATAAATAAGGCTAAGGACTTCTAGAAGCTTTGGGGAGAAGGCTCGTTGGGACTCCGAGCGAGCATAGGAACTCGACCACGGACGAGTCAGGGTCGTGCTCGGGGAACCTCTTGGATCGGCCTTCAATCGGCCCGTGACATTCTCCCCCACTCAATCGAGTGACGTCCTCGTCGTTCACAGCTTGATGGGTAGCCTTCTTGGTACGAGCACGGGCCTTGGCACGGGCTCTCTTCTTTCGGTTTTGTTTGGTGCGGATGCTCACGTACGATGGTCCACAACCTTCAATGATGAATTCGGACTTGTCGCGCGGCTCCATCTTCGACTTGGACGGAGCATGCGGCGTGTACTCAACCTCGGGGAAGAGCACTTGAATCGGCATGGCTTGCGTTGGAGTAGGATCCAACTCTACCTTCGGATTCACTTCGGCCAACTTGTTTAGTCGCTTCTCAGACTTCAAGTTCTTGTCGATGCGTCGGATCGTGGCGATGATCTTGGTGTTGACCACTCCTTTGATCATGGGGATCGTCATCGGGTATTTCGGGTCGAGGATCACAAGGCACTTGGTCCTCATGTCGATCATAGATCTCACACTATGGAAGAATTGAATACCAAGGATGAGATCATAATCATCGAGAGGGATTACCTCGAAATCCATCTTGCCCTTCCATTCGCCGATCTTGATCTCTACATCCGAAGTCGACCCTACGCCATGGACGCATTTCGAGTTGACCGGTTTGAACGTCTGCCCAGTTGGCTCTACGCGAAGTTCCAAGGCCTTTGCAACCTCGGTCGACATGAACATGTTCGACGCACCGGTGTCGACCAAAGCGTAAAGCGTTCGGCCGCCCACTTCGACCTCCACGAAGAACATGTCCGTGTTTGGTGTGATTTCTCCTTTGGACGGTGATCAAGCTCGAACGGAGTTGATTGTCTTCACGCCTCCAAGTCAGATCTGTCGCTTTTCTTCTTTGGGCTCCTCCTCCACCTCTTCAAGGGCTAAGAGGGCGTTGATTCGGCCCCTCTTCGGGCACTTTTGGGTCCAGTGTGGACCTTTGCAAATAAAGCAAGGAGAGGGCGGAGGTTGATCGAACTTACTCGCGTAGTCCGTCGGTGGTCGACCCCTTTGGAAGGACGGCTTGGAAGTTCCTTCTCCCCATGTTTTGGCTCGGCTGCTTTGTTCATGGGCGCCTCGGGGAAAGCTTCTTGCTTCGTCTTCGCAAGGTCGATCCGACCTCCAATCTCTTGCTCGGTTGTTCCTTGGTTCAACCTTGGTAAGGTCGACGAGTGACTCGGCCATGCTGAGTGCTCGCGCAAGACCACTCACGTCCCGTCGCTTCAACTCGAGTTGAGCCCATGGCTTGAGTCCATCCATGAACGCTCCGAAGGCCTCCTCTTCGCTTAGGTTGCGAATTTGGAGTTTGAGCTCCGTGAACTCCTTCACGTACTCTCGGATCGCGCCTCTTTGCTCGAGGCGATGGAGCATGCTACAGGCTTCTTGTTGAGCGAACTCGGGGAAAAAGTAGTCGCGGAACTCCCTCACGAAGTCGTCCCACGTGTTCACGGGATCGGCGCCGCGTCTAACCTCGTCACACCTATTACGCCACCAAAGCATGGCCGTATCAGTAAGGAACATCGAAGCAGTTCGTACCTTGATCGGCTCGTCTCGGATGTTGACATCGTCAAAGTATTGCTCCATGCTCCAGACGAAGTTGTCCACTTCTTGGGCGGATCGGTTGCCTTTGAACTCCTTTGGTCTTGGCACCTCAATTTTAGGCATCGCTTGAGTGGACACCGCACCATTGGTGATGCTAAGTTTGCATAGGGCGAGCTCGGTCTTGAGCTCTTGGATCTCCACCTTCATGACTTCGACCTCTTCCCTACACGGGCTTACCTCCTCGATCAATTGGACGCGCTCGTTCAAACCATCGATCGATGTTTCGAGAGCTTCGTCCTTGTCGAACAATGGAGCCGTAGCTTGGTTGATGCCGGTCGTGAAGTCTTCACGGAGCGAGCCCTCAACCTCCATGATCCGGTCTCGCACGTCGTCAAGACCTTCCATGAGTTCGAGCACGGCACTCCGGACCTTCCCGAGCTTTTCATCGAACGCAACTGCAGCACCCACCGAGGTCTCCCTCTTCTTTGATCGACCGCGAGTAGTCTCCTTGACTTGCACGGTCTCTCCGACTATAGCCGCATCTTCGCTCGACATTCTTTCAAACAGTTGGCGCTCTTCAATCTCCGGAAACGGATCTCTCTTTGGCTCTGATACCACTTGCCACGGGCCGATCGATTGGGATCGTGACCGTGCGGCGACTCGGGCACTTAGGATCGTATTGGATCGCTGAAGCACCTAAGCCAAGCCTTACTCGATCGAACGCTCACTCGCTCGCTTACCCGGATCGTAGAGAGAGAAAGAATCTAGAGAGAGAAGCTCTGGAAAGAATATTGCTTTGTATTGCGGAAGTAGTGGATGCTTACAAAAGAAGGAGGACACCCCTTCTTATAGTCGAGGGCCTCAGATTACAACCATAGATCTAGATTCTAACCGGTGGACGAGATCGCACCGCCTCATCTACCGACACTTATGGTGGCTACTAACCACCGACACTTATGACAATTCCCAACTACTAGCTACCGACATAAATAAGGCTAAGGACTTCTAGAAGCTTTGGGGAGAAGGCTCGTTGGGACTCCGAGCGAGCATAGGAACTCGACCACGGACGAGTCAGGGTCGTGCTCGGGGAACCTCTTGGATCGGCCTTCAATCGGCCCGTGACACTTGAGTGAAAGGCTAGAGTCCCGGCCAACTTCTAGTGGTGGCCGCGCCATGTCCCGGCCAACTTCTACCCCTGCTCCGCCTCAAAAAAGTGGTAAGACCCGGCTGCTCTTTTTTTTTTTCCTTATTTTTCCGATTTGGGTTGATTCCTCGAGGATCCTGGCTCAGAGGCGCATGAGGCGAACGGACGTGACCCGATCTATTGAGCTCGCCCACCATTCGCCGCGGCCAAGCCGGGTAGAGAGAACCACCAACGGCCCCTTGCCCTGCTTTGTGCCCTGTTTCGGCTCGTCGGATCGGGCTTCGTCGTGGTACGGTTTGTGAGAGTCCCAGCCCCCATCTATGTCATGCTAAGCTTCATTTCGATCTCTGCTTATCGATTGCTAAGCGTCTCGGCGCGGTTTGACTCCCGGTTAATTCAGTAGTCTCCCTTCATTCAACGCCCGTCATGTGTTTGTGAAAATGCCCGAACCGAGTTATGTAGATTTTGCGTGATTTTGGTCTAGTTCTAATAAGCGTTTGTCGGTTATTTGACACGTTTGTGGACTTTCATCGTCATCTGTGGAGTCGTGCGCTGTTTCTTTTGCGTGTCGTGTGTGCATCCGGGCGGACGGTCCTTTGATTGAGCCAAGGGCGGATACGAGCCGGCTCATAGCCATTCGGCTCTTCTGTTTTCATGGGTTTTAGGAATCTGGGCTTAACTAGAATTTCTTAAGTTCGGGTCGATTTTCAGCTATATTTGGACTGGTGATCTTCGGGCCTGATTTGCTTAGTCTGGCTTCAGGAAACTTGGGCTTGAATTGCTGTGCAGTGTGCTTAGTGCAATTAGAAGAGGTGGCCGGGCTGGGTATATTTGGTCTTGCGAAATAGGTTTATTCGGACCGAGCCTCGGGGCCGGTCCGATTTCTTGACCCAACCCAGTCTTATAGGGTCCGGGTCGGACCACCGGTCCGAATTCCTTTTTAACAATGTTAAACTCATAACATGAAATAATAAAAATGAAAAAGAAAATCATGATTTTTTTTAAAAAAATAACTAAATTAATAAAAATTATAAAGATATTTAAAAATATAAATATTTTATAAGATGTTAAAGAAAATTCATAAAAATGCATAAAAATACTAAAAAAATAAAATAAAAATTATTTTTTTTTGGAAAATTCGAAAATTCATATAAAATTTAGAAAATTCCAAAAAAATTAGATTCCTTAAAAAGCTTTAAAATAGTTTTTGGATGATCTCTTAAAAAAGGGGTAGCCTTTTTTATCTAAAATTATGCTCAATTGTCGTTAGAGACAAATACCCTTGATTGCACACTTTCCATATGTTGATTATAGTTTCCCTTTAGCTTAATAGAGGTGGCATGCTCCTTATTTGAAAATGCTAGATTCTTGCTCTCCCAATGTAATTTATTTGATGTCACTTTAGTTACTGATTGTTATGTTAATGATTGCACGGTCACCTTAGTGGATAGATTTAAAATTAATCTAGATTGTCTGACAAAAGATCTTTTTGAAAAGAATAAGATTAGATACCAAAATGATATTAATTGTATACTTAGTGTAATCAAGTCCCCACACTTACATGCCTCACTTGATTTCCAAATTGATTTCATTAGGCTATTGGCGACTCCTCATTAGAAAATTTTTACGAACATATCAATGTTGTGTATCATGGGCTGTAGGCCCGTCTTTTAGGTAATATTCCTATAACTATTCTCTCTCCCAAGGGGTAGGTTGCAACTAGAACCAAAGCCGAAAGAAGGTGTTTTTGGTGTGTCCTTGAACGAGGTTCCGACAATCTAGAAACATGTACTATTATTGGACTTCAAGTGTATTGATGGAGTCAAATATGATCCATTACATGCCATTAGTTTAAAGCTTTGTGGAAATAGACATGTATGACTTTGGTTGGTATGTGACTTTTGTTTTACCTAGCTATCCATATGGAAGCCGGACCTCCACACGAAGCTATCATTGCTATGGCCAAACATTAAAAATAATGAATTTCCGTCAAGATTTCAAAAGAATTAATTAGTTAGTGAAAATCATGACTTCATGAGGTGCCTTCGTCGGAATGAAGATGGTCTATCTCTAACCATACCAGTGAGCTGCATGCAATGACCCAAGATATCACCTATTTGTTATGTCCAAAAAATAAAAAGGAAAACACCATCACTTATCCTGTCTCAATCGATACTTATATATTGAATGAGATTCTTATAACTTATTGAAGCATCTAGCAAAATATAAATTGGATGATCCGAGACGATGTTTTCTCCAACATCAAAATTGCTGCAACCCAATTGAAGGAAATGAATCAATTATTCAACACATAAATTTAACCATGCCCTGCATGTACGTTTTTGAGGGTAAGTAGAGATTCAGGACAAAAAACGAGTTTAATCAAGAATCACAATGCAAAATGTGATTTTTTTTTTTACTTTTGGTGGCCAGAGTGCAAAATGCAATATTTTGGTTGACGTACAACTACATGGAAAATTTTATTTCCTTTATCAAGTTAAATCCAACGGCATATGCTTTTACGGAAATTACAACTTATTTACCTTAAATTCATTTCTTCCCCCAAATTAATTACCTTAAACCCAAACAAATTTTGACTTGGACTATGTTCTTTCCTCTAAAATTCCTATCCAAATTCCTACACTAAACTACCTAGTAATGGTTTATAACCTGATGCAGTCCTAGGAGTAGACAACATTCGTGTGGGGTGTTTTAACCCGCTAAAGTAAGCAAGACCAACCCTTTCATGCTGAGATGTAATTGTTAGGACTAGAATTAGCACCTAGAGGGGGATGAATAGGTGATTAAAGCAATTTTAACAATTTAATCCGAATGAAGAATTAAAAACAACAATCGCTGCAAATGAAAGTAATGAAAGATAAAAGGATTAGGGATAGAGAATCAAGACTCCAGATTTATAGTGGTTCGGCTTAGACCAAGCCTACGTCCACTCTCCCGCACGGACAGCCCTTCTGGCTGGATTTCACTAAGAATCAAAAAGAGTGATTACAGTCTCACGCTCTTGAGTCCATAGTGTAGAAGCTCTACTACACTTCCTCAAGGTCTCACCACAATGTGATCTCTCTTTTGATTACATATAACGCTCGAAGAATAAGATCGCAAAATAGAAAAGGAGATTCAGACTTTGGAATTCTTCTATCCGGCACCCTTCAACAACTGGAGCATCTCTCTTATATACTTCTTCATGGCTTCAATACCGTTGGCACCTTCCAAAGAAGTTCTTCCAATCAACCCGTTGGACAGAATCAATTAGAGAGATCTCGAGCTCTTTAAGGTAAGTGTTGATAGTCCATCAATCCTGCTCGCCCATACAATCAGGATCTTAGTTTCCATAAGTAGATCCTTCCAATTATAAGTTGCGAAATCTTTAGAGAATCTATTCATATTAGAATACGAAAGTAAGATCTTCTAGTGCTGAATCCAGTAGAAAGATATTCTCTAGCCGTTAGAGTAAAAACCATATAAAATCATAATAGAAGTTGGTCTGGATACTGTCCATGAGAGTAGACTTTGAAACATGAGTCTTGCTAGCTTCAGACTTTGATCTTCAGACTTTGCCAGTAGAGTCTGTAAGTCTTCAAACTAGATTGAGGAAAATGTTATGTCAACTTCAAAATACCTGAAGAGAATTTATCCAACAATCTCCCCATTTTTAATGGTGACAAAACTTTCCTGCAGATTTGAATATTATTGCCCTGCAATACAACTTTTAAGCAAGCATTGATATCTCATAAAAGATTAGAATAAAAATAGTAGAAGTTATCATGTACACAGATCTGCATCCATAAAACACCTCATTAGTCATGTGCACACATTACTATCTTTATCTAATTTAATAGCTTAAAGTAATGCAATAATGAGCACACATTCAAAAAACTCAAGATAAAGTCAAAATATCAATCACAATCATAACAAATCAAAAATGTTTAAAAATGAAGATTTGGTTTGGTTTGAGGATAGAGTCTTGAAATTGAAATGTGCTTGAAATGGTTTGGTTTGAGGATAGAGTCTTGAAATTGAAATGTGCTTGAAATCTGCAAAGTCTTCTCCCCCTTTTTGTCAGCATTAAAAAATCAAGGAGCACGAGGAATGCGAACAAGTTGAAAGTCCTCCATAGACTTGACAGTTCCTTTTAGCTTCCTCAAATCTTCCTGTAGTTGGGTAAGAGCAGTGCCTTTTGCAGTATCCTGAATCTAACGCTGAAACTCTTTAAGCTGATCATGCATGGTGATGAACATTGCATGATTTTCATTTTGCAGAGTCTGAAATTCATACCACATAGCATAGATTTGGCCTTTGAGCTCCAATATGATGTCAAGCAAACCTTCCAAAATCTCCTGAATTGTCAGTCTGTGTGCTTGCGTTAACTCGGTCTGATGGTGGAGTCAAGTTAGTATGAATATCAGCAGGGAGATCAGTATTTGGAGATGATGTCTCTCCCTCAGGAAACTGAGCAGCATAAACATCTTCTGCATCAGGAAGTGATCGACTAACACCTGTTTGGGTATCTCCCTCTGTAAAAGTCAGTAGAAGAGGAGTACATTCTCTTTGGGTATCTCCCCCTGTTTCAATGTCTTCTGGAGGAGAAAAGTACTATTCTTTCTGAGGAGTTTCATCAGTGACAGGTTGTCGTTGATCCTATTTTTCTGCTGGAGAATTTGTTTTTGCCGGTTCGTCCCCTTGTTCTTCTTTTTCCTCTTCCTCTTTCTCTTCTTCTCTATCTTCCTCTTTCTCTTCTTTCTATTCTTCTTTCTATTCTGCAAAATGTTGTTCTGGAACAGCTGAAACAGGTGCAGAAAATTAAGAGACAAGAGCAGAGATGGGTAAAGCATCCTCATCATCTTCATCTTCTAAGATGATTGCCCTTCTCTTCTTGATAGGATTAGTCGCTGGTTCCTTTCCTTTTCTTTTGGCCGCATAAGAGTCTGGTCTGAACTTAATAGGAGTCTTCTCCTTGAACTGCTCCAGTTTCTTGCTGAGTTCTTTCAGACGCATCTTTGTTATCATCCTCAGTCCGATGATCATTTTATCAATAGTCTTCACAGAGAGAATGTGAGGAGGTTGAATGTTCAAGTGTCTGAAAAGACGAGTGATGAGAGCAGCATAAGGGAGTTTTCCCTTGTCCTTTGCCATGGACCTGTACATGTGAAACATGATAGTGTGTGGCAGAGAGAAATTAAGACCAATTTTGATTGCATACATCAACTTAGCCTCTGAGATGGATACATCTATCTTTGATGTTGATTTCGGTCTAAGACAGTTGATCACTATCTTGTGAAGCAGAGTGTTTGTTGCATTCATCCTGGAGTAGGAGAGACGACCTTCAGCAATTCGGTCTCTCGCAAGTTCTAGAGTTGCATGACTTACATACACATAAATTGATTGGAAAGCACCTCTTTCCACACCAATTACATCTGCTAGAGTGTCCGTATCAACAACATATTCTCTATCTCTCACACTAAATGAAAAGCTATTCGCATCAAGAAAACTGAGATTGGAATAAAAATATGCTATTAATTCAGAATAAGCCACATCACATTTAGTACAGAACTTATGAAGTTGAAGTTTCTCAAACTTCTCTCTCAGATTGATGCTTAATAAATCCAGAAAATCAAAGTCCACCGCTCGTGGATTCATCACCCCACGCTTCAGCAGTTTCTCATACATCTTCCTGTGTCCGTCTGATCGAAACATTTCATCCTTCTTTCCTCAAAGGTTTGCAGCCACACCCATCCAAGGTTTAAAATGTATAAACATTTTCTCATCATCATCATTTCCCTCTGGTTGATTTACACTACTAAACCTAGGGTCACTGGGAAGTTTGCAAAGACTTTTGCTGCCGTTCCAGCAGGAACAATGCCTGATCTCTCCATTACACTGAGAAAATGTGTCTCATTTGTGTAACATTTTTCTTTCAGAATCAATGAAGGTCATTGCAGAACCCCCTTCCTTCAATGCAGAGTAAAGCCTATAAACAAAAGCAGGCTTGAGTGATCTTACAGGTTCAATATCTTCAAGAACTTCTTCTGCATCTTGAAGGCGACGATCATGAGGTCTAGTTGAGGAAGTACGCTGTTGAGATTGTTGAGGAGTCTGTTCTGTTGGAAAGTCACTTTCTTTTGTAAGATCGAAGTGTGTAGGTCCCATGTTTGCTATCCTTGAGGATTTCCTTTGGTAAGACATTGTCGCTTTCTTGGAGAAACTTTCACACTTGTGTAGCAAGAAAGTTAAAAGCTTTGAGACGTAAAAATTTAGGAGAGAAAAATACAGAGGAGTGAAAAGCTTTTGAACTATGGTTTCTAAGTAAAGTGAAAACGAAGGAGAAAGAGTATATAAAAGATAACTGATACGGGGTAATTCAAGCGTCGCAATTTGGAAATATTAAGAATTTTCTTTTTTAAAAAAATAACTGCCTTAATAAATCGATAACCACCTTTTTTTTAAATTTAACTGTCTTAATAAGCTCAATTAGAGATAAACAGACAATCTTACCTTTTCGAAATAACAGTTTAAGTAAATGAACTTACAGTCGTGTCGATTGGTATTTTTAGTCTACAACCTTTTGAGTCTGATACTTTGTCAGACTTTAGATTCTGAGTCTGAGCTTCAACATTCTTCAAGAGATAAAATATTGAGTCTTGAGCGAATAGACTCAAACAAGCTTTTCTCAAGTGGCTTTGTGAAGATGTCTGCTAGTTGATTCTTTGAGTCTATGAATTGTATCAAGACTTCTTTGTTCTGAACATGATCTCTTATAAAATGATGTCGAATCTCAATATGTTTTGCTCTTGAATGAAGGATAGGATTCTTTGTAAGATTGATTGCGATGGTATTGTCACATTTTATCTTTGTGCAAGAATCTTCAATGCCAAAGTCTTGTAGTTGTTGTTTTATCCACAGTATTTGAGAACAGCAACTTCCAAGGGCTACGTATTTTGCTTCAGCTGTTGAAAGAGCCACAATACTTTGTTTTCTTGAAAACCAAGATACTGCCCTGTTTCCAAGCAATTGGCAAGTACCTGAAGTGTTTTTTCTTTCAACTCTACAACCTGCAAGATCCGCGTCTGAATAACCAAGAAGACTAAAGTCTCCTTCTTTGGGATACCATAGACCAATCTTAGCAGTAATAGCAACATATTTAATGATACATTTAGCAGTACTTAGATGGGATTCCTTAGGATCAGATTGAAACCTAGCGCATATGCAAACACTAAATAATATGTCAGGTCTGGATGCAGTAAGATAAAGAAGTGAACCAATGATACTCCTGTATAACTTTTGGTCGATTTTCTTCCCTGCTTCATCTTTGTCTATCTTCAAGGAACTTGACATTGGTATGTCAGTCTTTTTGCAATTTTCCAGACCGAACTTTTTAACAAGTTCTTTTGCATATTTCTCTTGATGAATGAATATTCATTCCTTTAGTTGTTTCACTTGTAGACCAAGGAAAAAGGATAGTTCACCCATCATGCTCATCTCGAATTCATCCTGCATAGACTTAGAAAATTTCTTGCACAAAGTCTCATTTGATGATCCGAATATAATGTCATCAACATAAATTTGAACAAGTAGAAAACTTTTACCTTCATTTTTAATAAACAGAGTAGTGTCTACCTTTCCTTTAGAAAAGCCATTATGAATTAAAAAATTACTTAGCCTTTCATACGAAGCTCGAGGAGCTTGTTTCAATCCATATAAAGCTTTCTTCAGTCTGAACACTGAGTCTGGTTTCTTTGAGTCTTCAAATCCAGGCGGTTGTTCCACGTAGACTTCTTCTTGAATAAATCCATTCAGGAATGCGCTTTTGACATCCATTTGAAATAACCTGAAATTCTTATAACAAGCAAAAGCAAGTAGTAATCTGATTGCTTCTAACCTTACTACTGGAGCATAGGTCTCATCATAGTCTATCCCTTCTTCTTGCGTGTATCCTTTAGCCACGAATCTTGCTTTGTTTCTTGTTACTTTGCCTTTTTCATCAACTTTGTTCCTGAAAACCCATTTAGCTCCAATAACTGATTTACCTTTTGGTTTAGGAGTCAATTCCCATACGTCGTTAATACTGAATTGTCTGAGCTCTTCTTGCATTACTTCAATCCAGCTTTCATCAGCTAAAGCTTCTTCAATATTTTTGGGTTTTTTCAGAAATAAGAGCAACATCATTAGACTCTTCTCGCCTTTTGGATCTTGTTCGAATTCCCTCAATAATGTTTCCATTAATGAGTTCTTCAGGATGACTAGACTTGTGCTTCCAGTTACTAGTCAGTCTGATAGATTGTTGATCTTTTTCTTGAGTAGATTCTTCATCAGTAGCTTGTTGTACTGATTCTGAATTAGTAACTGCTTCAATGGAGGTAGATCTAGCAGTGTCTGGAACAGATTCTGAATCTTCAGTCTGAATTTGCTAAATTTGTGGAGTCTTGAAATTTGACATTCATTGATTCTTTCACAGTCTGAGTCTTCTTGTTGAATACTCTAAAGGCTTTGCTTGTAGTTGAGTAACCAAGAAAGAATCATTCATCTGATTTCTCTTCAAACTTACCAACACGATCATTTGCATTCTTTAGAATAAAACATTTGCAACCAAATACTTGAAAATAAGAAACTATTGGTTTCTTTCCTTTAAAAATTTCATAAGGGGTTTTCTCAATAATTGGCCTTAAAAACACTCGGTTTATAATATAGCGAGCAGTTGAGACAGCTTAAGCCTAAAACCTTGAATAAATTTGATTTCCAATTAAAAGAGTTCTTGCCATTTCTTGTAAAGACCTATTCTTCATTTCCACAACCCCATTCTGTTCTAGTGTATATGGAGAGGAGAATTTGTGCTGAAAACCAAATTTATCACAAAATTTAGTAAAGTCTTGATTTTCAAACTCACCTCCATGGTCTGTACGAATGCTCGAGATAGTGTGACCTTTCTCATTCTGCACTTTCTTAGCAAACTTTGAAAAGAGAGAGAAAGTCTCTGACTTACTTGAAAGAAAGTAGACCCAAGTAAATCGTGAGTAATCATCCACAATTACTAGACAGAACCTTTTTCCACCAATGCTTTGCGTTCTGGTAGGTCCAAACAAATCCATATGCAGAAGCTGCAGTACATGATTAGTGGAAACTTTATTTATTGATTTGTAAGAGTTTCTAACATGTTTACCCAGTATGCATGGTGTACATAGATCAGACTTTGAGTAATTGAGAATATGCAATCCTCGAACAAGTTTCTTGGTAGAGATCTTGTTGATTTGCTTCATATTGGTATGGCCTAGATTTTTGTGCCATAGATTAGCTTCATCTTGTACTGATATTAAGCACTGTGATCTTTCTTGATTCACATCCAGAAGATAGATATTTCCATGTCTTCGTCTAGTAAAAGATTTAGTAAAGTCTTTACTGATTCCAGAGCACATTTCTTCCTGGAAGTTGATCTTGAAACCAGTATCACACAACTGACTTATGCTAAGCAAGTTGTAATTTAATCATTTAACTAAGGAAACATTATTGATTGACAAACTTCCAATCTTTACTGTTCCTCGACCAGTAATTCTTCCTTTGTTGTTACCACCAAAGGAAACTTTTCCTCCGTCTATCTGGACAAGTTTTATGAAGCAACTTGAGTCTCTTGTCATATGTCTTGAGCAGCCACTATCAAGATACCATTTAATCTTCCTTTTGATAGTAACCTGCAATTAACACGAATTCAAGCTCTCTTTGGTACCCATATCATCTTGGGTCCTGAAGTGTTAGAACAATAGACAGTCTTAGCCCAGCTCTTTTTAACAAATCTCCAAACCAGAGGATTCTTTCTCAAAATGTTCTAAGCTTTTACACTTGGAACATTTCAAAGCATTTCTGCCAACGGGTTTTACAAAAACTTTCTGGAAATGATTCTTATAAATAATTATGGCTGGTCTCTATTTGATTCTTTCCTTTACCTTTAGGAAATCAATTAGTGGAATAGTTTCAGAAGTCATACCAAGACCTAACTTATCAAAGTATGGTTTTTGTATCGAAAGAATCTTATCCAACTTTTTAGAACCATTTGAAAAAATCTTTTTGATATGTTAGTAATATCATTTTTCAAAAGATTATTTTCATTTGAAATAAAGTCTGAGTTTTCTTTCACAACAACAAAGTCCTTTTCCAACTTTTTAAACTTTTCTTTCATAAGTTTATCATGTTGCTTCAATGTAGAATTTTCCCTTTTTAATTCGGAGATCCTCTTGAGAGAGGTTTTTAGACTAAGACAAAGTTCATCAATATATTTAGAAACCTTGATAGGAATTTTCAAGTTACTAACCTCGAGTTCACTGTCTGAGTCTATGTCTGAATCAAGGTCTGAGTCTGAATCTGATTTTGCCATTAAACATATATTGGCATAATCGTCATCACTTTCTTCACATTCAGTATCACTCCAAGTCTCTGCTTTGAGTGCATTCTTGTATTTCTCAGTCTTTCCTTTTCTCTTTTTTAACAGAGGACAGTTGGGTCTGATGTGTCCCTTTTTCTTGAATTCAAAGCAAGTCACTTCTTTGTTAGAATCATCTTCATCTGTTGATTTGTTTTGAAACCTTTGAGAGCTTTGTTTCTTCCAATTGAATTTCCTTCATTTTCTGTTCAACTTTCTGAATCTCTTTATCATGAGTGCCAGTTCTTCATCATCTAGATATTCTTCAGAGTCTATAGCATCAGAATAGTCATTAGACTTGAAGGCAATAGATTTCTTACCTTTTGAATCTTCCTCTTCGTTGGTCTGTTCCACTTCATAAGATTGAAGAGTCCCAACCAGTTCGTCTACAGAGAGTGGAGCAATCCTCTGCGTCTCTCTTATTGAAGTTTTTATGTAATTCTAGTCTTTAGAGAGTTCTCGTAGGAGTTTGTTGACCTTCATATGTCCTGAGATTGGATGTCCCTAATATTCAAGACCATTCACAATTTCAGTAAAGCGACTAAACATGTCAATTATTGATTCTCCTGATCTCATCTTAAAGACTTCATATTGTCCCAAAAGAATATTGATCCTCGTTTCTTTCACACGATCAGTTCCTTCATAGGTAATGTGAAGCCTATCCCAGACTTCTTTTACTGTATCACAAGAAGATATTCTGTTATACTCAGTAGGGGATAAAGCACAATAGAAGGAGTAAATAGCTTTGGCGTCAAGAGTCTGTCTCTTGGTGATTTCTTCTTGAGTCAATAGAGTGGGATCAGCAGTTTCTCTTCCTCTCTCTGATTTTGATGCAGCAGTAGGAATGATTCATTTATCAACCACTTCCCATTCCAAAAGATCTTTCGATCTTAGGAATGCCTTCATCTTATTTTTCCATATGCTGTAGTCTTTTCCATCAAAGTATGGAGGTCTGGTATTGCTTTGACCTTCAACCAACCCTGTAGGCAACATACTAGTCATAGATCTTTTACTCAGAAGTAAAGACACTTCTTATGAACGAGTACACAAGCTCTGATACCAATTGTTAGGACTAGAATTAGCACCTAGAGGGGGGTGAATAGGTGATTAAAGCAATTTTAACAATTTAATCCGAATGAAGAATTAAAAACAACAATCGCTGCAAATGAAAGTAATGAAAGATAAAAAGGATTAGGGATAGAGAATCAAGACTCCAGATTTATAGTGGTTCGGCTTAGACCAAGCCTACGTCCACTCTCCCGCACGGACAGCCCTTCTGGCTGGATTTCAGAATCTTGGTTTCCATAAGTAGATCCTTCCAATTATAAGTTGTGAAATCTTTAGAGAATCTATTCATATTAGAATACGAAAGTAAGATCTTCTAGTGCTGAATCCAGTAAAAAGATATTCTCTAGCCGTTAGAGTAAAAACCATATAAGATCATAATAGAAGTTGGTCTGGAGACTGTCCATGAGAGTAGACTTTGAAACATGAGTCTTGCTAGCTTCAGACTTTGATCTTCAGACTTTGCCAGTAGAGTCTGTAAGTCTTTAGACTAGATTGAGGAAAATGTTTTGTCAACTTCAAAATACCTGAAGAGAATTTATCCAACAGTATTGTGGTTTATAAGTTTGGGCAGGTTTTTATCTTTTAGGCCAAGATTTACTCTAGGAAGTCTAGCATCACTAGGTCGAGAATCGAACAATCCGGAAATCGATCACTCTTGGTTCAAATTGGAACCTTGACCAAAAACAAACGCGTAGATGGTCTACACTCCAACAGGTGAGTTGCATATAAAAGAACATGCAGCTAGTGTAACTTGGATGAGTAGTCCCAGTTCGAGCTTCAAACACAAAATATTTATAAATGAAATATTTCATTATAAAAATGAGGGTCGTTCACAAGGTTCATTGCTTTTCTTCAACAACTAATATGTACAATAGGGCTAATTTTCAACGGCATAAAGCATAGTCTCTACAGTTAATTTTCAACGACATAATTTTCCATACGGAAGATTGCAGCAATTGTTGATGGACAGCTCAAGAAAAGATAAAAAGCTGAAGTCAAAATACGTTCAAACTAAATAGATAATAGGGACATAATTGTCAACTCATCTAAAATTTGAACTGTTGAATGTAGAAGTGCTTTAATGGTAAGTATTCTGACAGATAACTACCGCTAACTTTATTGTTTAAGAGGTTTATAGATCCAACCCATTTGGATTTTTGTACTTTTCATCTTGATGATGATCCAAGGAGTATTATGTACAATCTGACATTTGTATAGGTGAACCATTTCTAGTGGCCCAAACAATAAGGCAAGGATGAAAATAATGAATTTTGGATGCATAATCAAGTAAAATTCCTTGGGAGGGAGCTTGTCAAGGATGAAAATCCAAGTAAACCTTCTGAGCGTAGTAGGCTTTGGAATCAGGAGGATATTGGACAAGTGTTGAATGAAGATAAGGTAAATTTTGAAGACAATAAAGTCTCTATATTTATTGATTGAAGTATTTCTAAATTTTGAAGATGAAATTTTTGTAAGGAAGTTAAAATGTAATATTTTGAGATTTTTCATTTGGTCAAAGAAAGGTGGTGGGACCCACTTTGTAGAAAAAAAAAAGAAAAAAAAAGTCAAATAAAGAGAAAAGGTGTACTCAGCTTAAATTTTAAAAAAGGGAGAGGAGTGCATGTAGAGAGAGAGAGAAAGAAGGCATTCAGGAGAGAAGAAGAAAAAGAAAGAGGAGAGAGAGGATTTTGCGTGTTCTCGCCATGGATGCCTTACTAAGCCAACTCAACTACGTAGTGCAATGCTTGGTAAGCGCTTGTGCCCCTCGCTCTTCCAATCAAAGTAGTTTCGAACTTGGGACTTTAAAATTCGGAATTATTGGAGCTTTGTGTGGTGAAGTTCAATTTTTGAGTTGTTGAGCTACGTATTTTTATAGAAATGATAGTTTAAGGTATTGGGAAGCTTGAGGATTTTACGGATCTTGATTTGAGCTTACGGTTTGCCCGAAACGAAATTTTCAAGTTCGATGCACGTTCTGGACAAGGTTCCGAACAGTAGCTTTGGGCTTGAATTTAAGCCAAAAAGGTGAGGTTTTGGGACTGCTGAGTTGGGGTTGTTGTGGTACATAAAGAGAGCTTTCTAAGGATTATAAGATGGCTCAAAACAGAATTTCATAGAGGAAGTTATGGCGCGACAAACTTTAGCGCATAGGTTGTGCCTAACGGACAACAATAGGTTGCCGCTAGAGGCAAGCTTTTTGTTGGCATTTAAGTATCATTTTATCAAAAAATATGCATAGAATAGTTGAGCTGTTCATTAGAATATTGTTTTACTTGGTCTTTTGATATTATTTTTCAATTAATTGTTAGGAACTTGAGTGCGTTTGCTCGAGTAAGCACTATAGTTGGTTTTTGGTTTTTCCCAGGTGAGTAGTACTATTTCTTCTTTGTATTTTAAACTCATATTTTGAAAAACATTATGGATTAAATATGCTATGAGTTGATATATAGCATCTTTTGTTAATCGAGCTATTACTACCATTTTGTTGTTTGAAATGGGAAATTATCCTTTGATTTCAATTTGAATGATTACCTGGAAATGATTTATAAAACCTTTATGAAAGAATCTTGAAAAGTTTGTGGTTTTTTGAATAACACTTTGATATTTATATATCAAATGCTTGAGTTGTGAGATGACTCTTATTCTGATGGTGGATTATTGAATATTTGTGATTGATAGTTGATGCTCAGTGTCTCTATGAATGTTGGAGGATGTGTGGGTATGTACATACTAGTCTAGAATATCCTTGTGGGCCGAGCCACCAGCTAATAATAAGTGAAAACCTAACCAATGGGGGAATCTTGATCATATTGTTACGGGTGTTATGCGTGACCATAGCTAAACTTTTGAGCATGAGTTGGTCAATTGAGTTGGTCAATGGAGTGGATCATTGAAATGTTATTTGAGTTTGGTTGATGAAATGGACCATCAACGTATGGTTTGATAAGATTAATCAATAGAATAAACCATTGACGCATGCTTTTATGAGATTGACCATGGACTGGACCATTGTTGTTTTGGATAGTTGTTTTATGAATATATTATGTTAAAGCGAGTTATGGTTGTATTTTAAATGTGCATAGTGACTTATCGATCAGCTTAAGAGAAATGTGCTACTCATTGAGCTATGGTTGCTCACCCCTTTATTTTTTTCTTTTCAATCTTTTTAGGTTCTTTAGCTAGCGAAAAGTAGTACGAGAGCAATAGTGATGAGAGGACTTTTGGGACCTTTGAGGCTACGTTCTTTAGGTGAAAGGACGGCCGTGTGATTTCCCATTCATGATGGTTTTGGGGTGTGACAAATGCCCGCCGACATTGGATGCTGATCACAACTTTTTCATTTAAATCTCTTAACAACTAGGACATGATATCACATTTCTATATGAAAAATCTCCTAACAGCCCAGATGTAATTGTGGCGAAAGAGATCACATATGCTGATTTTTATCTTCTTCCTTTGGAAAAATTCCAATAGCTCAATCTCTAATTGTCTCGTTGTCATCTCCTAATCGCTGACCGAAATCCAAGCCTTCATCCCATCTCCAAAATCCTCTTCCTTTTTGCCAGCCCATTATCAAATTCCCACCGAATTGATCTCTTTAGCATTACCAAATTCCGTTGTTTCCTTTCAAACTGGGGATATTCTCGATTTTCCGGTCGCAATTACCTTTCTCTCCTTTTGAATTATTGACCAAGATAAGGAGCACGTGAACGGCCAGCTATTTATGGGAGATGATCATACGTACGCTTGTTGGTGCATCGGTCCATGGTAAAATCGTAGGGAAGTCATGAGATGACTTAAAAGAAAAAAAAATGCAAACGTGAATAATACATGTGATATTTTTTATTTTATTAGGGGTCAGGTTGACTTGTAATTTTTTTATGCAATATGAATAGCTAAATAAGTCAACAGAATTTTAGGTGTCAATAATCCAACAACCTAATTGAAACCCAGATTTTCCCTTTTGCTCAATCTTCTTACTAGATAAATATAGTTTCTTGGGTTAGCCATTACATTGAAAAGTAATCAATGACACATGCGATTTACAAACTACATTTTTCCAGATACATGTTTTTGCTTGCATGCATGATTGTCGAAGAACGTTGCGGGTCAAATGTTGCCACACGCATCACGCACGTGGTTGACTCATACTTTTGAAACTTGTTTTAGACTTAGGATTAGATGAAGAGGACCAAAGCTAAAGGAAGGTGTTTTTGGTGTGTCCTTGAACAAGGTCCGACCATCTAGAAACACAAACCATATGTATGACTTTGGTTGGTATGTGACTTTTGTTTTACCTAGCTATCCATATAGAGGCCAGACCTCCACATGAAGCTATTGCAATTGCTGCTATAGCCAAACGACAAAAAGTGAATTGCTATGGAGATTTCAGTAGAATGATTCAGTTATTGAAAATCGTGACATCATGAGGTTCCGTGGTCAGAGTGTGGATGGTCTATCTTTGACCATACTAATGAGGTGGACCTTATATGGTGCATGCAAACTGACCCAAGATATCACCTAACAATTACACCCGAAACATGAGAAAACAAATTATCATTAGATAATGAAAAATAGTCGAAGGATCTACACCATCGCTTATCATGTTTCAATTGATACTTAGTATTGAGCGAGATTCTTATAATTTCTTGAAGAATTATCAGGATCTATGTTGGATGACCCGAGACAATGTTTTCTCCAGCATCAAATTTGGTGCGACCTGATTGAAAGAAATGAATCAATTATTCAACACATAACTTTAACTATGCCCTACGTATAAGTTTTTGGGGGTAATTAGAGATTCAGGACATAAAACCAATCTTATCCTGAATCACAATGCAAAACGTGATTTTCTTTACTTTTTGTGGCTAGAGTGAAAAATGCACTATTTTGATTGACGTACAACGGCATAGAAAACTTCATCTCCCCAATCAAGGTAAATCCAATGGCATATGCTTTTATGGAAATTGTATGTAATTTACCTTAAATTCATTTCTTCACCCAAACTAATTACCTTAAACCTAAACAAAATTTGACGCTGATTATGTTCATTCCATAAAATTCGTATCCTAATTCCTACACTAAATTCCATACCAGTGGTTTATAACCTTATGTGGTCCTAGGAATAGATAAGATTTGTGTAAGGTGTTTTAACCCTCGAAAACAAGCAAGACCAACCCTTTCATGCTGTGATGTTATGGGATTTTTAAGTTTGGGCAGGTTTTTATCTTTTAGGCCAAGATTCACTTTAGAAAGTTTGGCATCGCTAGGTCAAGAACCGCCCCCATCTAGAAATCAATCACCCTTAGTTCAAATTGAAACTTTGACCGAAAACAAACACGCTGATGACTCCAACGATGAGCTGCAGATAAAAGAACACGCAGCTAGTGTAACTTGGATTTGTAGTCCCAGTTCGGGCTTCAAACACAAAACATTTATAAATGAAATGTTTCATTAAGAAAATGATGGTCATTCATGAGGTTAATTGCTTTTCTTCAACAAGTAATATGTCCAATATGGCTAATTTTCAATGACATATATCTCTACAATTACTATTCCACGACTTAAGCATTTTCCGTACGGAGGATAGAGACAATTGTTGACAGGTAGATCAAGTAAAAGATACGAAGCTGAAACTGTGATATCCCTAAATTTGACCTTATTTCGAAATATATTAAATGGTTATTTCATCGATACACTTATAGTTATTTTACTCTGAATTGATCACTTATAAGTTAACTAATCTATTAGGCGAGACCGTAAAGGGTTAAAACACGAAAGACTAGAAAATTTGATCAAGAATAGATCGCTCAACCATAAAGATCGACAATGATCAATACTACACTATTATAAATCAATTAGCAAATGGATATAAATCAATTCAACAGAAGTACGTAGTCAGTTTGCAGGTGATTCCACACGATTACAATATTCGCGTCAAACAACAATAAACCAATTTTCTATTGATATTATATTCAAAGTACGTAATCGAACCCTCGTGATTACATGTCAACCGAGGGTTGTTCGCGATTCGAAAAGGCACAAACATGGATCGAAAAGTATCAACCACAGGTTAACCGCACGAAAACCTCTAAAAGCCACCCGATAGTTTAGGTCGCATCAAAGTCACGTTCGATCGATTTTTAACTATGAAATTTAATTCGATTTCGGATATTGAACTTTCGAGGGTTTCGAGATAAAATTATTATACGTCGCCTCATCATCCGTCCAATAATCGGCAAGTCCAAAATTTTCAGAAAATGAATTATCGGATGAAAATTTGGGGACTAGAAAAATAAATAAATAAATAGATTTTCCGATCCAATGCAAAATGATTATTTTAGGGCCAAGATTTTGAGTTTTAAAGGAAAATAGAAATAAAAAGATAAGGAGAGACAAAATTTTGAGTTCTTTTCCCCCTCTTTCTTTCCCTCCCCTCATGCCACCCTCTTGCCACACCCATCTTCCCTTCTTATTTTCTTTTTTATTTCTCTCTTTTCCTTCTCTCTTCTTTCCCCCACATGATTTCTCTTCCCCCACCTGCTGAAAACGCCACCCCCCACTGTCTCTCCTCCTCCTCTTTTCCTCCCCCCCCCCAACCTCCTTCTCTCCTTCTGCCCACGCCCATTTCCCCTCACCCCATCACCATTCGCTCACCCCAACTTCACCACCACCACTAGCACCACCACTTTGCCGCCGTTGGGCCGTCCATTCAATTGCCGCACGTCCGCTCAAGCCACTGTCGCTGTCCTCATCGCCTCAAGTGACCCCGCACTACCGAGCACCCCATCTCCAAGGAGGCCGTGGACTTCGAGTGCCGAGCCGCCGCCTTCGCAATGCCGTTTGTGCCGCCATCGATGTCGTGAGACCCGAGTTCTCAACGTGTCACACCATTGTCGCCGTGAGCTCGCCGTCGCCGGAAATCCGTAAGTTAACGTCCTAATAGTGGATTAAAGTGTTAATTACGTTTAGGGATAGATTAGTTTAATATTAATGGCGGTTAGTATTAGTTAATTTTAGTTTAGTCTTAATTATGTTTAATGATGGTTTAGATTAAATTTAAGTGTGATTAGTTTAAGTAATTGTGATTAGATTAATTAATTGTGGTTAGATTAATTAATTGAGTTTAGTTTAATTAATCGTAACTATTTTAGTTAATGTCGATTAATTTTTAATTAATTATAGTTAGGCTAATTAATCAATTTTATTTTAGTTAATTGTAATTAGCCTAATTAATCGTGATTAGCTTCATTCATCACGATTAGTATAATTTATGATGGATTAGTCGTTAAGTAGAATTTTATGCCCTTTTTTTGGATGTGTTTGTGCATAATTCCAACTGTTTGTACGTGATGCTATATTATTGATTGCCGAATTGTAAATTTTATTTATTATTTTCAAAAAGGGTTTTATGGGCAAGAAAATAGATAATTTTGAGATGTCGGGTTTGGACGCCAAATTTTACATGCTAAATAAAATAATGGGGTTTTAAAATAAAAGTATGCAAAGTTTGACGTGTTGATTTCAAATACGTGATCATGTACAAATATTTTATTGGGATTTATAAATGTGAAAAATTGCCAAAGTTAATTATTTGAAAACAAACTCTTTTGTTCTCGGCTAATTAATGGTAATAAGAATTGGTTTGATTGTTGGTGTGCTTGAGTGGTCATTAAATCAAACCCGTCACCCAACGGGAGTTTGGGGACGATGTTCGATTTTTATCGGATGCCAGGCGGGTTCAGATGCCGAGTCGCGATTGAGGTAAAACCGATACTCTTTTAGGGAATGCTGTCTACACGAGGGTTCTAGACGATGCCTTACTCGATAGGGCGGGACGATGTCCGATCATGCGGGAAAACCACCGACTCTTGTATTGGCCGTGGCTCGAGGGGTTGTAATAATTGGAACATGTGTGTTGACAATGCGCATGGAATTTTTAGAATGTGTTCTGATTATTATTTATGCATGTTGCACTATTATTGCCATGTGAGATGTGCTAATATACAAGATGTGCCAAGGCGAGGTGAGTTTGTTTGCGGTGCATGTTTAGGCTATTTTCGAGGCGAATTAGTTTCCTAATCAAGATTTAAGAAGTTGACTTGTTGAGATTCTTCTCACTCCGTTGTTGTTGAATCTTTTCAGATCCTTAGTATGGAGCATTGCCTCATATGTTTTGTGGCCCTTGGGATATGGATGTGGAGATGACCATGTATCCTATTTCGGGGACCAACCGGACCCACAAGCTGGTAGTCATGACCTTGTGGGTAGATAAAGGGTTGGCTTATTTAGTGCCTCACATTTACAATGCATGGTTTATTATTGAGGTGAATGGTGATCAAACCGGTTCACTTCAGGGTTTTGATATTGACATCCTTGATGGTGTCATTTCAAACCCAAAATCTGACTCGAACTATGAGCCCATGGAGGAGTTCCCTTCTGTCTACGAGCCCAACTCTCCGCCAGGACACTAGAGCCCGTGTTGGGAGTTAGTGAAGTTAAAGTTAACCCTGACCTTTCTACCCCTTTTTGCTCCTAGGTCAAGCAAGAGTTGCTTTTTGTTGTAGGCATATACATGTTAAATTCCTTGGATTAACAAGTTGATAAATAAATCGTCACTTTTGGAAATCATCTATTGTGCTTTGCTATCCCCGTTATTGTTGATTGACTGGGTATTTATTTGAGTTGCTTCCGCATGCATTTAATTGAAAGATAAAAAAGAATGGGTTGGCAACGTGTCCTGAGACATCGCAGAATTTTGGTCGACCGTTGTGGGATGTTCACACGCTCGAAGTTCAAAGCATGATAGAAACCAAAACACGTTCAAACTCAATATAGTTCATCTATCTTATATCAATGTAACTTAAGCTAGAAAATTTATAGTCCGGAAATCATTACCAACTCATCTAAAAGTTGAACTATTCGATGTATGTGGGCTTTCATGTTAACTATTTTGATAGATAACTAGCCGTGACTTTAATATTGGAGAAATTTACAGATCCAACCCATTTGAAATTTTGTACTTTTCATCTTGATGATGACCCGATGCGTAAAAGGTACAATCCCACATTTGAACAGGTGAATCAGTCCTAGGGGCCCGAACAATTATAATGCGAGTAATAATTAGGCATTATTTCACAATAGCTCCAAAATTTGAAATTGTTACAAGAACTCGGACACCGTTGCACGATAAATCCCGAACTCTAAAAAGTTACAGGTTAACTCTTGAACTTTGATTTTTGCGTAGTGGCTAATTTTTTCTAGTCTACATTACCTTTAAGCATTATTTGAGGATGAATGTTGACACCTAAATTTTGACGACCCAGTAATTTATTCAATGCATAGAAAATTAGGAATTAATTTTTAAGCTCTAAAAAAAATCAATTGCATAGCATATAATTTTAGGTGCATTTATTTACTATTATCGCATTTGCATTGGAACGGTGACGGATGGATTTGACTTGATCATTCAAAGCCCGTTATTTTATGATGACAAGAAATTAAAAGAATTGGCGATTTGATATTTTTGGTGATATGACAAAGGATTTTTTGTATATTCATGTAATCTATTCATATATCCTCGGAAAGGGCAAGTGTGACAAGGAGATATTACGAGCTCATCTTTGCAAGATTTGGAATTCGAGAAAATCTATTACAATCTTGAATCTTTGGCAATATGCGATAGAAATCCTAAAATAAAAATTAAGTGATTGCGTGTTAATTAGAAATCATATCTAAGGTTGTTGATGTGAATTCTGATCTAACATCGCAAATGCTTTCGTTGCTATGAGGTAAGTCCCATAATTTATTTATTGCTTTATTTGAATGTTAAATTGGTGGTTTGTACATCCGCATGATCACCTCACATGTTAGGGAAGTAAATTAAAGTCGATTCAAGACACTTGCAAAAAAAAAAAATCGAAATAAAAGGGAAAGGTACCAAAAGGGCGCTAGAAAAATCTAGCGTAAGTAAGTCCTCGAACTCATAATCTCTGGTTCGTATGAGTAAAGTAATTCTCCCGTTATTTTACTTAGATATCTAATCGACCTACCATGAACTGATTGGTGGCAACTCCTAGCTATCAATCTTTTGTATGCTAAATAATTGAACCAAGTCGTGAATTGGTTTAGGCTTGGGAGAGCTTTAGCTAAGTTTAAGACTTAGTAATCCATTAGCCAAATCCTAGGTGGTACAATCGAGGTTAGGTCGCAACAATGGATTAAATTATTTTTGTTGACAAACTTAGCTGAGTTATTGTTAACTTCATTAGCTATATATCCTTTCTAATTTCTTAACTTCATTCACCATGTAGTTGAGATTATTCTAGTCAAGAAAAATGAGCGAGTCCCTTTTTAGGGAATGCATAATTTGCTCTGCAGAGGAAAAAAGAACGGTGACAACAACAAAACCCAAAGCTTAAGAGAGGATATTACGTAACTTCTCAAAAATGGGTGCTATTGGGCAACGTTATCATAGTTGGGGAAAGTAATTTAGGACTCATATGTACAATACGGCTAATTTCCAACGATGCAAAGCATTCCTCTACAGTTTGATTTTTATGGAAATGAGTGTTTTCTCTTATTCAGTGCATGTGTATTTTTAGATTATTATAATTGCTATGAAAATATTACCGACAGTCATTGTAATCCATGACTATGCTAAATCGATACATATACACCACACTAAAAATTTAAGAAAGAAAGCAAGATTTCCAATTGAGAAGAGTAAGTTGACACAATAACTTTGCCGTGGGCATAATGTAATCAACTCTACTAACCACAACTAATGACAACACTAAACAATCCGATCCAAATTAACATTGCATTATTTATCGCAATAAATGCCATTGACAGTAGAATTTTATAGATTCTTACATTTTTTCTTTCCCATAGGGACTGACATAGAGGTTAATTAGGCTAGAGGGAAGGGGAGGCAACTCTTTAAGAAGGTCACAATGTAGCAAATCCAGAGCCCGAAGACTTGATAGCCAACGGATTTCTGATGGAAGGCTCGATATACGAGTACCCCGAAGCCTCAGTTCTCTAAGACGAAGTAATTTCCAAATGCCACTCGGAATGACTCCCTCTAAATTTCTACACCAGGAGGCATGTACTTCTTCTAGGTCTATTAAATCTCCAATGAAACGAGGAAATTCCCTTAAGAAACAAGAATCCATTTTTAGCACTCTCAGATACCATAATTTTTGAGTTGATTTGGGCAATTTCGAAATACCTGTACCTGAAATATCCATCTCTACTAATGAGTTGGCCAATTTGCCGATCGACTCTGGAAGCTCTCCTAGCCCACAACAACTCCTCAAAGACAATCGTCGAAGTCCCTTCAAGTCTCCAATGGAACAGGGGAGTTCAATAATTTTTGCATCATCCAAGGCCAGCACTGAAAGAGCTTTATGTTTAAAAACTGAACTAGGAACACGAACCAATGACATGCAGTTAGTGGCGCTAAAAATTTGCAGCTGAACCAATTTGCCTATCGACTCAGGAAGTTGTCGTACGGAAGTGCCATTGATCAGGAGCTCTCTCAAAGCATTCATCCCACCCATTTCCACTGGCAACATGCTAAGTATGGTGCAGAACTTCAAATTCAGGGTAACTAGGAGCTTCAAATCATTAATTGAAGGATCTAAATGAACCAATCGAGAACATTGCTCAAGAATTAGTATCTCCAATTTTGGGCAACAAGAGAAGGAAGGGGTAACTAATAAGTCCGCACAACCTGTAAGATTCAAGACTTTCAAACTCTCCATCTGCAAAACGATGGAAAAAATTCAGATGCCATAGAACACCGAACGTACTTAAGGGCAAACACAAGCACATCAACAAATACTTTATAAAATACCTGTTTTCCTTTCCAACATTCCCAGGATTCTGTAACCTTACTCCACGAAAGATCAAGAATAATTAGGTTTTCTAAATGAATGGCGATTGCTTTAAAATCTCGAGGGCACCCTTGCCAGTGAAGCCACCGAACGTTCAATGAGGCATCTGCAAATTTTCCACCAACACTAGCGCGATCTAAGCTGAGAAACGTCCTGTTGGGTGGGATCTCAAAACCTACCACTTCAGTGTTATCTTGGTCGGTTCCCTGCACAATGGACCACAAAAGTCAAGTAGAGAAACATGTGGAGGTCTTCAGACGATGAAACAATTACAATGGATTCCTAAACTCCCATAAGGCAAAGATAAAGGCTTCATCCATGAAACCTATTCAAAGAAAATCAAAAATCAAATTAAGGCCTAAATGCTACCCTTTTTCCCCGACATACCTTTTTCCCCTTGTTTGTGTCCTGGGCTATGGCAGGAATGTACAATCCAACACCTGTTACCGGATCATGGAAACCTTTGCAGATAATCTCCCTGGCGAGGCACCTTAGCAACCTGTGCATTCCTATTTGATTTTCTTCCATTTCTATTAGGGACATACAACGAAGGACCTCGATTTCATCACGAGGACAATCATTACCATGCCACATATATGAGGCAATCTTACAATCCACATCTGGGAGAAAACATGCAATATCAAGATACATCTGCTTTTGCACTCGATCTAATGCTTCATAAACAATGCTCAGAATCTTGTGGCAATCTTCCTGATACTGTTGTACAAGTTTTTTGAATTTATACCATTCTTCTAGTCCTTTACCATGCAAAAAAGAACCAAAAACTTTGATATGTAGTGGAAGTCCCTCCGCAGCCTTGACTATTTTGTTTGCAATTTCAACATATGGATTTTGTTTAAAACTCATTTCCATTGCATACTGCCAGAAAAGGTCGAAAGCTCGATTATCATCCATTGGATTGACATCATAAGTACGAGCCAACCCTCGATCAACAAAACCTTGAAGAATGCTTCTTTGTTTTGAGATGGCAATTATTCTACTTCCAGAACCAAACCAATCAAGCTTAGCTCCTACGAACTCCTTGAGAAGAGACCCCCTTTCCACATCGTCGAGAACAATAAGGACTTTCATATTCCTAAATATTTCTTTAAAAAATCGTACTCCTTTGAAAGCAGAAGTAACCTCATACTCTCTTTTCAAAATATCAAAGATCAACTTGGTTTGAAGATACTGAACACCACCAGGTTGTTGCGTTGTTTCTTCAATCTCCGCAAGAAAACTGCAAGCGTCAAAGTGAATGGCTATTTGGTCATATACAATCTTGGCAAGAGTAGTCTTTCCAATGCCATCTCTCCCATGGATTCCAACAATTCGTACGTCATTTACTTCCAGTTCCAATAATTCCATTATTTTCGACTCTTGACTGTCTGCAAGCTCCTATAAAGGTACTTAAGTTAAGGAGAATGTTAGTTAAAAGAGAAGTGAAGAAATATACAGAGGAACTGTAAGTTCCAGCTGATTACACCATTCTCTGAAACATGTGCTTTGAATGTGCCTGCCAATCAATCACGTGCCTTGCTAGTTGATATGTCGTAAATAAAGTTTAGCTAATAGAGTAGATAGGTTGTAGATAACCTCCACTGAAGTTCCTCCAACACAATCATTCACTCCTTGCATCTCGTTTAAGCTAAAGATAAGACACTAAACGTGCTACCTCTACTATGAAAAAATCTAATAAGTAAATTTGGCTTATTAAGCATCAATAAGCCTAATCTAACTAACACACCCTGTTTCTTGTCCTTTGTAGTCGGAAAAGGAAGCACAAAATGGTGACTACTAGCCTTATCAGGGACAATCTCCGAGTCGCTGCCATGATAAATTCAGTAGGAGTTCACCTTGGATCTCATCTAGATGTTCAAGATCTATAATGACTAAAATTTAATGCCAGAAAGAGGAAGAAAGCACAAACATAGTTTGAACAATCCCATCTCACACTGCTTCCCCCGTTAAAATGTTGATCATATTTCTAGAGTTTTCTAGGATAGACATGTGCTAGAAAATCTAATCCTTGGGTGGCTGTGAAAGTGTCTGGATTCCACTAAAGCTTGTGCAGAAGAATCCATAAAGAATCTCAATGCAACATGGCAGAGAAATATTTGCCTTGTAAATCGGTTTACAAAGCTTTGGCGGACATCTGCAAAAATAGAAAGAACCGGAAAAATCTCTGCCTTGAGCAGTGATTTTCTAATGTTTAAGTCGATTGAAAGCCTATAAAAAGGCTTGCGTCATCCGAAACATATATTCTTAGGACCAAACGACTAAGCTCTCCTCCTTCCTTTTGCAATAACAATTAACTAATAAAAGTTTTTTTTGCCCCTTGTTCCATTGTGCACCTTTGCGGTGAAAGTCCACTCTCGTACTCACATCTCTAGTTGTTTTTTTGCCACGTACCAACACACACGTACACACTTGGATATCAACAACAAAAATTAAGGTGGTATCATAGCCTCGTTTTGTTGGTATTGGGCATTTATCTTAACCGCCCTTTACTAAAATTACTCACTTAAATTTCCGACACCAAAACTACCTCACCACCCATTCCTAGTTTCGACAAAAATAAGTATGACTGTTGGTTAAAATAATTACTTTCCTGACGGCCTAAGATTTATGAGACATCATGGAGAAAATTGTTGATGTAGTGATCCAGTCATCACCGGCCATTCTACATAGTATACTGCTTAATTGAAAGGACTATATTAAAATTTCGTGCAAAATTTTGAAATGGCAAAATTGGAAAGTTTATGATTAAATTGATATTTGTACAATAAATTTATGACCAATTGGATAATTTTTCCCTTTTAGAAGTGCTATCGAGACACTTCTTATGCAACCAAATGAGGGTGTTGCAATTTTCAATATATTGATAGAACTTTGATATAAACATCAATGCTCAACAAATGCTTTGGGACAAGATCCATAAAAATTACAGGGGCTCTATTTATGGAGGATCGAGAGTCGAGAGACGCTACGAAACCTTAATTGTCTTATTTAACAGTCACCTAATACTGCTCATTATACTTCACCTCTAAAGCATGCAAACATGTGTCTAAATCTACTTAAATACATTTATTACCCCAATTTATTTAGCGTGTCTAGTTTAATTGTGTTATAAACAAGTCAAAAGACAACAACTCATTCACAACACGCTTCTTTCTTGTGTATAGACTGCTTGACCAATTCACGATACGAATTGAAACCAAGTTTGCTCCGAACACACTCACCCTGGTAACATGCACGCGTTGTGGAAATGGGTCAACCTTAGCGGTTGCATAAGGCTGTGGTGATAGGAAAGGGTGACTTCATTGTTTTAGAAGGCAATTATGGGATTTTGGATACTACGATAGAGTTGCTTTTCAAACGGTGCTTCCATAACATTGCCACAAAATACAAAATAACATATAAAAATTTTCTACTAGTTTTTTGTAATTCAGTTTTGATGCATCAGTTCCCCGAAACAAATATAAGGTAGGAGGTATTCTCGAATCACTAATACTGTGAACTTAACAACTCCTTTGGCATCAGTTTTGTATAATATAAAGAATACTGCAGCTTCATATTTTGAATGGTGGTCTAAAACGACAATTACTACACATCCAAGTGTTCTACACACATCGACCATCAAATCGTTAATCCAAGATATGATCTTTGGTCAAATTTACAAATGATGGTTATGAAGTGTAGCATTGCCCCTGTATTCTTTGTGGATTCTATTCTTGCAAAGAAAATTAGCAACGGAAAAATTTGAAGTATATGCAAGCTACTTCAGAGTTTGGACGATGACTTGCATTCTCTTGTAATGTCAGTTCCTGCATTTGCTTTCTTTTTTCTATTATGTTCTAAGTTTTCAACAACTGTATAATCATGCAAATTATTTCGTGGTGATTAGACTTTTTATCTATTTGATGTAAAACTCACTTAAGTTGAAACTAACTTCATCAACAGTTACAATCTTCAGGAGAGATTTCTCGAGAAGAGTGGAGAATACGAGCAAAGAAATATACCGAGGTCCTGTAAGATAACTTGTGATTATCACCAGTGGATAGATCTTCAGGCACACAAATGTGCTCTCCTATCAGCTTGCGCAAAATATTTGTAACTATGGATGTGATAAGTTTCCCTTCACTGCCACGGCAGAAAAAATCTCAGTTCCAAACCATTAACAGATGCAATCTAAGGACCTACCACCCCACGCACTACATAATGAAACGACAATTTGGATATGCTGAAAGATCAGTGATCCTTAGACTTTTTGGACAATTTTCTCTGATGTTAAGTAATTGTATGAATGTCGGATAATGCCACCGCAGCAAGTATGTAGTCTGACCAATGGATTATATCGTCACAGTTCACCATTGGGTGTAAATATTACTCAACCATGGGTTGCATTACAAAATGACGCGAGTCTTGTGGATGAATAGAATGAAATTTTAAAGATAGTTCACTGAGCCAAACTGAGATATGTTGTGTAAACGGGGTCAATTCGAGATAAGGATTTGGCCTGAAAAAGAAATAAAAGGAAATTGAAAATTTTAACCACGTAAATTCCCACATCAATAATTTCCTCTTTTTTTCTCTATTTTAGTCCCCATGAAGCTTCGAAACAGGCTCAGTAACGATCATAAACCCAAGCAAGTGAACCAAACAATATAGAGTGCAGCAGAGTCGATCAATATTTGCATTTTCTGCTGGGAAAAGGTTTTTGAGTTTCCTTTTCTGATATTCTCAACACTACCTCGGTCGATTGAGAAAACACATCCAGAGAAACCTACTACGAGAGAAGAAGACAGATGTAATATACCTTTGATACGCGCTTCGTTCCCATCCAATGACCTTACCAGCCTGTACAAGAGCATTCTGCCACCACTTGACTTGGGTAGGGCCCCATCTCCGCCTGTGCATGTTCAGGACTTCTCCGTACATTGATGTCAACTGCACATCACACCGTTCCACATCATAGAAAACGGGCAAGATCTCTTTCTTCCCACGTGAACGAGACGTCTGTTCTACAATGAGTGCGAGTGCGTCAAGGCACCGAGGGCTATGAGCGTATTTCACGGAAAAGATAGGTATGTAGATCCTGGACCTATCGAACAATGGCGGAAGCTCTTTGGTAGTACGTAGGGTTCCGCAATCTTTGAAAACGCGAATTCCGTAAGCTGTCAAGCAGCGGTAGAGGATACCAGCAAATCCAAAACTATCGTGTCCTCCGAAACTCAGGAACACATCACCCATTGATTCAGCCTCTACTTTTATCATATTTTGATTCCCCTTTGCTGGTTCAACTTGGACGATTCTTTGTTTTGTGCCAACGTGTTTAGCCGTACTTGATCCAACCCCTGAATCCATCATATCTTGCATCAGCCTCTCTAGTTCATCTTTGCTACTTTTCCCTTTACTTCAATCGAGCCTCACTGGTTCATCTTCACATTTTTTCCGATTATCGCCAGCATATTCAGCCATACTTATTCAACCTCTTAACTTTATCGTATCTTGATTCAGCCTTGCTGGTTCATCTTCCGCCTCTTCTCTGTTTTCTGCCTGCGGATTCAGCCAGAGTTGATTCGGCCTTCACCTCAATCTCTGGTCGTCCAGTTTCCACTCTACCTGGGTTTTTTAAGAATAATCAAGTCAACCGGGCGGTCCTGGTTCGCCTTGCCAGTCTTTAAATCTTAGCTGTTAATTTAAGAGAAAGGAAGTTGCAAAAAGAAATAATTATCTACGAACATTCAAGAAAAATTACTCATTTTATTTCATTCTCAACTTACCGTTGTTCCAGAAATATTAAAATATACGATGATGATTACCCACTTACGAATTTTGGAGTGATGTAAGAATTACTGATGTAAGTGACTAAGAGTACTGAAGAAGTAATTTACAGCAAAATCAAGTTGGTCACGAACCCACCGAGCAAACAAGCTTCCTCTTAATTGGTGGAATACTCCTCCTTTGCCTTTATGGAATATATTATGTTCGGACATTAGTCCTTATTCATCTTGTAAGACTCCTTTTAAGTAAGAATAGACGGTGCTCTCTATTTCGACCAAAGAAAAAAAAAAGTTGGTCACATTCCATCAAATGTTACAAGCGTTGAGAAATTCGAACTTACAAGACCCAGGAGCAAATCACTATACTGAAGATGATTACTAACTCGTCTGTACAAGGACTCAGAAAGATTATTAACATTGAGGAAGATTATCAAGTAAAGTTACTGTCACTTACCACAATTTGCGGTATTTCACTCTTCTATTGGTCGATTTCTGAGCGCTACAACTTTCTATTTATGAACTATATAGTTAAGTTATAGATCATTAAGGTAAATTACCAATTGTATGTAAAGACGAGCTACAATGACTATTATGAAATTACAATCCATGAAGTTAAATTACTATATGAAGTTGTGACAAACACTACGATGATTTCAAGTACATTACGACAATTTTTTCTTTTTTTTAGGGGACCCTAGAAGCAGAAGCACCCCCAAACATTAGTATGTCGTCTCCAACCACATCCCAGAACTTTTTGTAAAATAGTGCTCGAAAGCCATTCAGCCTTGGTGATTTAATAGACCCCATTTGCTCGTTTTTGCTTATAAAACAAGCCGCGATAGACTATTATAAAAGCAAATAAGCCGCCATAGATTGTTATAAAAGCAAACTACCAAAGATTGACAATTTCATAATATTTATGAATTGGGCGACATGAGAATTAATAAAAACTTACCATTACCGAACAAAAAATATTTAAAATGATCAAAAGAAGTCTATGTTAGAGAAAAAATACGAAACTGGTAAGGAAACTTTAAAAGGAAAATAAAACCCTAGAAGGGTGGGATGTCCAAGTGTAACCACTTGATGGATGCATAGTATGCCAATGCTATCATTCGCTCACTTGCTCCACGGAAAATATAACTTGTTTGGAAGATGTTTTTTAGAAAATCATTCTCCAAGAAAATGATAATTTTTCTCCGTATTCGGCTGAAACTTAAAAATGAACTAGAAAATACTTTCTACCGTTCGATATAGAAAATTAATTTGATTTTCGTCTGTAATTTAATAATTTTTTTTATTTTCTTTTTAAAGAAATTGAATTTTTTATTTTTCTTTCCACTTTTTCTTTTTATCTTTTTCTTTTGCTCCTCCTTCTTCTTTGGTCTGTCTGTGACAATGCTGGCGTAAGGTCAAACCTACCGATTAAGCGAATTGCCAGCTTAAGCTCACCAATCTGGCGAGTGACAAGCCTGAGCTCGACCAAGGCCGGCAAGTGGCCTAGAAAGAAGGAAAAATAAAAAAGAGAGAGAAAAAGGAGGAGGCTAGCAAGGGTGTGACCTAAGAGAAAGTGAGCGATGTTTTCCTCTATTCAAAAAGCGGAAAACTTCTTCTAGTAAAAAATGTTTTTTTAGATCAATTTATTTTCTGGAAAACGAATGTCAGAAAATTTAGAAAATACCTCCCAAAAGAAATAGAGTCAAGTCAAAAGTCATTGGCCTTCTTTCGTAAAGATGCTCTTGGTTTGTCCACTCATTGTACGACACATGATAATGTGGCCCACCTGTTTTAAAGTCTCTCTCCACTCTTAATGCTGCTCTCTCTCTCTCTCTCTCTCTTACTCTCTCTCCTTCCACTCTCTCTCCCCTCTCTTCACGCTAGATGCTGAGCTCTCTCTCCCGACTCTCACCGGAGCCTCCGCTCTGCTCTCTCTAATATCTTCTCTTAAAATTGCCAAAAGAATCCAACATATCTATGCAGGGAACTCCAATATTGACACCGACGAATAACAATTATCAATAAGAAAACTTGAGAAATACCTATCAAATAGCATGAGGAAAAGCCCTAGCGGAGGCGTCAAAGATGCAACATTATGCTAGCAAACGAAGGGAAGAGGAGAGATTGAGGGCAAGGAGGAGGAAGACAATGGAATTGGAACAGAAAAAGGGAAACTTTGGAGTGGGAAAAGAATAATCTGGCAGATCGATCTCAGAGATTGAAGGTAAAGGAGGGAAATTTCTGGGGAAATCAATCGAGGGGCGAAGCTATCTTATAAGGTTTCTTGGGCAAGGAATTGGAGATTCTGCAGAAATAAAAAATAAAAAAATCAACCCCAAAGAGAGGGGGGGAGGGGTGGTGGAGAGAGGGAAAGCAGACTTTAAAATAGGAGGATAAAAAAATCAACCCCAAAGAGAGGGGGGGAGGGGTGGTGGAGAGAGGGAAAGCAGACTTTAAAATAGGAGGGTTGTATTGATACGAGTCATAAGTGAACGGACGATCGCATGCATGACATGGCACTATAGTTATATGTATTATTTTCCTGCGAAATTTGAGAAAAAAGATAACATATTACAATGAGGTGTGGGACACGTAAATTAATAAAAATATCACCACGAAGATAAATTCTAGAAAATGACAAAAGAAGTCTATATCAGAAAATGGATGAATTATTTATGAATTGATAAGATATCAGTCATAAAAAAGAAAAGTAATTGAACAAAAATTACTACTACCCGAGAAATAATGTTTTAAAATGACCAAATGAAGTCTGCCTTAGATATTGGGTAAATTATTCTCTTCATTATTGCACTTTTGAAAACGAATATATTGCAACTTTATTTTTGGCAAGACACCTTATAAGATTGCCCTAAGGTACTTGAAGACTAAGCAAGCGAAGAACATGTCGACCTAGTGGTATCTTCCCTATTCAAGTCCTATCTAACTTGTCGAATCTTTTTACTTGGGTTGGGTTGAATTAGCTATGGAACTCATCTCACTGAGTTAGAAGTCCTAAAAACTTATTGAAACTACTTACATGCATCTTAAGCGGGGGTCAAGTTCCCTGCCGGAGTTGGCGGTGATTGCCACTGCCCAGGCACTCCTTTTTTGTTTTTTGCCCTTGTAATTTTTAATTTCAAAAACTATATTATCTGATCTCTTTTTAAAACTTCTCTTTTTAAATTTTCTTTTCCTCTTGTATTTGTATTTTCTTAGGGTGCTAACTAACCCTTATTTGGTTTGGTCGATTTCCGTCAATATTACACTCATCAAAATGAGATTACGAGAAATAACATGTTTATATACAAATGAGAGTTTTTATTGCACATCAATTGGTCTACTGCAAATGAGAAAATACTTATCTTTAGTATATGTTTTAGTGAACTTTACTTGGAGTAATGGTAATCTGATCGACAGTTTTAAAAATGGACGGTAAAGCTTGATTGTAATATATTCGAGTGATGTCTTTTCTATTGCTTATTGGAGTACCCTTACTCGAAGTCAAGATCCGTAGCTTCGGTCTGTAAGCTTCTTATACCGGAGCAGGTCTGTTAGCTTCTTCTCCTCCACGAGTGATCTCCCAGTTGTCCCCTGTCCTAAGAAAGATCGGTCTTTGAACCTTCTCTCGAGCTTCTCACTCATGGACGTCCGCAATGACCACTCGTCGCTTCCATCTACTAGATGGCCGAATGTTAGCCGCCACCAAGTCTTTCTCAGTTTCCGAGGAGGAGATGTTCGGAGGGGCTTCATTGAATTTCTCTTCAACGGCCTCACTGATGCAGGGATCAGTGCATTTAAAGATGATCATGGGATCAAGATCGGAGAAGAGATCATGCCTAAGATCTTAGAAGTGATCAGGCGCACACAGATATGCATTCCTGTCTTCTCCAAAGATTTCGCTTCCAGTAAGAGTTGTCTGATGGAGGTGGCGGAAATGGTGGCGTGTGACAGGACAATCATGCCCATTTTCTATGACGTCAGCCCTGAAGTCGTCGGCAAACAGCAGGAGAATTATCAGCAGTCCTTCAGCAACCATGCAGCCAAGAGGGTGACGTCAACGACTCTAAACAACTGGAAGAGGGCTCTGCAGATTGTTTCAGGAAAACGAGGTTGGGAATTGGAGAAATTCCAGCACGGGTAAAACGAAATTTAGATTTCTATGCTTCTTATGACTTCTCCAACACTAGTGATCTGCTATGAAATTAGATAAAGCGAAACGTCAATGCATCTTTTCTTTTGGCGGGTGTATTATATGACCGGTTGTCCCTTTTCACATCTTACCGTTTCCTTCTTTTCCCGTCTGGCAGGGAGCATGAACTTATAAACGAGGTTGTTTCCGAGGTCCGCCAGCTGTTGAAGGAGGATGATTTAGATGTGCCAGAAAATTTAGTAGGGATGGATCACTATGTGCGAGAGATGATGAAAAAACTCGGCGTTCTCTATGAAAATGACCAAGTGGTTGAACGGCAAATGCTGACGGGAAAACGTGTGGTTGAGATATCGGGCCTTCCAGGAATTGGTAAGTCGATTTTTGCCACGGTTGTCTACAACAAAATCCATCATCTCTTTGAGGGTAAGAGCTTCCTTAAAGATATCCATGTAGAGGTCGAGCAAAGGAGAATCCTTTCTCTCCAAGAAGATTTAATTAGTGATCTCCAAAGGAAAAGATGTACACTCAGATCTCCTGCTGAAGGTACCAAATTTATCCGGTACAAATTTACAAATCTGAGGGTTCTCATAATCCTAGACGATGTTAGTGATTTTAAACAAATCGATTCATTAGCTGGAGATCCAAGTTGGTTCGGTCCAGGAAGCAGGATCATCGTGATTTCTAAGAGACGCAATCTTGTTGATGAGTATAATTGGGCACCGATTGAAACTGCTGATCTAAGCATGCTTGGTCATGGAAGCCAGAGGATTGTCACCTCCAGCGGAAGCAGTCCTGTTAACATATGGGATGACTCCCTCATTGAAAAATTCGAGCTAAAGCGAATTAATGATGTCCATGCTTTTCAAATGTTCTGTATGTATGCTCTTAAAGGAGGACCTCTTCGAGAGGAAATCTCCTCTGTGGCACGGGACATTAGTTTGGCTGCCGAAGGGCTTCCTTTCCTTATTAAGATTGTTGGTTCATCTTTATATGGAAAGCCCATAACGTTTTGGAAGGAGGCATTGGATCGATTGAAGCAAGAGACTTTCTCTAAGGAAGTCAAACGAGTTCTGAAGCCAAGATATGAAGCTTTAGAGTACAGTGCCCAACAGATTTTTCTTGATATAGCGTGTTTTTTTATGCGAAAAGACAAGACAATATCCTCTTACCTGTGGGAAGCTTGTAAATACCATCCTACTACGGGGATTGCGGAGCTTCAAGACAATTCTTTGGTAACAACCATAGACAATAATGAATTTTGGATGCATAATCAAGTAAAATTCCTCGGGAGGGAGCTTGTCAAGGATGAAAATCCAAGTAAACCTTCCCAGCGTAGTAGGCTATGGAATCAGGAGGATATTGGACGAGTACTGAATGAAGATAAGGTAAATTTTGAAGACAAGAAAGTCTCTCTTCTAGTTTGAATTAGAGTACTTCTTTTGAATACTTTTCTATATCCAAAGACGATTGTGATGCGCTTCTATTTCACTTTGTCCATTTACCATTTTTTCTTGATTGGCAGGTCGCTACGGTAGAAGCCCTCATTGCCTCGTTCGACAACCCCCGTTTATTTGGTAAACGTAGATTTTTCCATAATTTCTCAAATCTTAGGTATCTTGAAATGAACTGCCCTATTCTTAAGGGACATAGGCAGACTGCAAGGAACTTCAGAGAGGATCTTTTCCTTCCATGGTTAAAGTGGCTTGAATGGCAAAGGTGCCTCAATATCTCCATTCTACTTGCTTTAGATCTATCCAACTTGGTCTATCTTAATCTGTCTGGGAGTTCCTCCACAAATTGGCGGTGTTGGAAGCAAATTATAAAGGTGTGATGACATACCTTTATAATTTTTGTCATCCTGTTTAAGAATAGCTTGAAGTAAACAAGGCGTTTACATTTGCTTGTTTTGCAGAAGGCCAAAAACTTGAAAGTTTTGATCCTAAAAGATTGTCGTTGGCTACCTAAATCTCCAGTTTCCCATGCTCCTGTAAACTTAGAGAGACTAAACCTAGAACGTTGTGCTATGTTACCTCCGCTTGTTATGAGGTCCTTTAGCAAGCTAAGGAACTTAGTTTCTTTGGATATCAAGTCCTGCAGCTTCGTGAAAGAGATGCCAGAAGGTATATGTTACTTGGAAACTCTAAAAGAGCTTTATATCGATGGAACTGCCATAAGAGCCATCGATATCCCTGAGGGTTCG
The DNA here is from genome assembly GCA_007663325.1 of Eucalyptus pauciflora. Lineage (NCBI taxonomy): Eukaryota > Viridiplantae > Streptophyta > Magnoliopsida > Myrtales > Myrtaceae > Eucalyptus > Eucalyptus pauciflora. The sequence goes on from VMYD01000040.1 coordinate 1,152,671, forward strand.
TATGGGAAGCTTGAAACTCTGAGTGCTTGCAACAGTAAAATCTTGTCTCTACCCGATAGAATTGGCAACTTGAAATCTCTTTCGTACCTAGCTTTGGACGACACTGAACTCAGTGAGCTCCCATATTCCATCGGCTTTCTGGAGAATCTTCAGACACTATCTCTCAGAAATTGCAGGAGCCTGTGGAAACTGCCAGATTCCATCGAGAAACTCAAGGAACTGCAACTCATGGATCTTTCGTACACGTTAGTCAATGAACTACCTTGGTCTGTCGAGGATTTGAGAAACTTGAAAGTATTAAAGATGGTTCACACTTTTCTTAGAGAATTTCCTGGAGGCATTAAGAATCTAGAGAGTTTAGAAGAGATAGATTTCTCAGACTGCAGAAATTTGACAGGGGAATGCAACATTATGGGATTATCATCTTTGCGGGCCTTACTTATACAAAATACTGATATTTCTGAGCTGATTGTGATGGATCATCTATACCCTAATCTCCAAAACCTCAAACGAGATGGTAAAGTTCACATCTTGACAATTGGAACTACAAAAGGAGCACAGCATGGGATCAACGGATGTGAGGCTACGACACTGCTCCAGGCAAACGGACACGCATTGGCATGCAGATGATGATCGGTAACCGAACCAAGGTGGCGGTCAGACAAAAGCAAGAAAGTTCCCGGGGGACGAGGTTTGGCTAAAGAGCAAGAGTTTGCGCCCGTGTCTCTTTAATTCTAATTTTTTAACTGATCGAGCATGTCAACTGATCTTCCTGCAATAAAGGCCATTACGCTCCCATATTCGCTTCTATTCTGAATTTCCAATCTCCATTCTTCTTTCGTTTTCTTGGCCATCACGCTCACTCACTTTTTATTGTCTTTTATGCTTGTCAATCTCCCGCAACTTTGTGCGCACGTTCTAATGATTATGCATCGCATAAGCATTGCCACTAGATCCTGTTCTCCAATATGCCGAAGTCTACTGTCGAATTGACGATTGTTTATGATTTTCCAATATCAGTAATTTGACCGTGAAAAGTTTGCTTGCCGAGTTGGAATTGTTCAGGTTAAGAATATGGTCAATAGTAGAGAATGAAATCTTGCTATTACTCCTTTCTTAGCAATTTTAAAACTAAAACAAAAATTTGATTATGCATTCGACCATCTAACAGAAATACTTCGAAGGTTTAATATGTTTATGGATGTTGTCGCACCTATATTACCAAAAATTGGAAGTGATTGCTTTTTCAAATAAAATTGAAAATGATTATTGCTTGGTTCTCTTAATAATTGATTTAATTTAACTAGTATGAAAACTATATATGTAATAATTTAACTATAGTCAACGTACACCGTGCCATTCAAAAGAATATCTCACATGAAAAATTGTGCTTACATGCACAATTGAAAAGAGAAAACTTTCTGGTTGTGACAAAGTATTGTGATCAATCTAACTAACAAAATATTAGTGTATTTTATTTTCAAGATTTATAACGCAATGTCCTTAATGACGCTTATAATCAATAAAAATATCTAGTATATGATTTATATGCTGACTTTTTAGACATTTTTAATATTTGTTAACAAGATTTTTTAGGATTATATCTTGTGATATTATGACTCACATATATGTATGATATATTATCGTCATCTAGGTATCGGATCCTCAAACATCAGTTGTTAAATCATGTCTCGAGCTTATGTCGTGTACAACACCCATATCCGTTGGAAGATTTTAATTCCTTCAAACTCTGATGTTGCCTTATGAATAATAATCTTGGATTATAGTGGATATGTATAAGCCCAAGGTTCAGCACAAGATATTCGTTAGTTACTTCTTTTATCCAAGTTTGAATAATTGACCAAGAAGTGGACGTCTCTTCCTTGTTCATTATAAAAGTCAGCACAAGAAAGACAAAAAGAAAAGTGCAGCTCTTGTTTAAGCTGAACAGTGGACTCCAAGAAGGATTAACAACGAGCCGAACAGACGACACTTTCTTGGAAGCACGAAAGAGTTTGCTCTTTGGCCACGCCCAGGAAGCAAGACACGCAGAAATTAATTTGTGTTGTGAGTTTTACGTCCACTTGAGTTGTTTATTTATAAATATTGTGTGTTTGGATTTAATCTAAATATGTGAAACACTCAAGCTTTTGAGTGATTGTAATTTTGACTCTCTGATTATTAATAGAGTATTTGCTACTACTCTCCCCATGGAGTAGGTACGAATACTTGTACCAAACTACGTAAATTTACAATGTCCTTTAGTGTTCCTAGTATATTTCTCTAATAATTTCACATTACTTAATTACAAGATGCTGTCAATTTCGACATTAATTTTACAACACTAGTTAGAAAAGAAATGTATTTTAAAAGAAAATTTTGATCAACTAAGGATCCATTTGTTTCACAAAAAATGAAAAAAATGTGGAAAACATTTTCCTTAAAATGATCACTTATATCGCTTGCAATAATTAGTTAATAAAAGATATATTCATTATTAACACCAAATTATATTTAAACATTCTTGTGGACAACGGAAAGAAATTCTTTCATTCATTTTTTGGGAGGCATCACACAAACTGATTGGTCTATATCGGCCTATGGGATTCTGATAATTGAATCATAGGAATAAACCACGTGCATCTCTGCCAAATCTGACAGAATTCGTCTTGTTTGAAAAGCCACACGTTCCACGTTGACCATGTCATCTCCAACCACACCCCGGAATGTCAGGAAGAAAACTACGTTTGGGAGGCGTGGAAGACGAAGATGCTGACACTGGCACGTGCATGCATGAAAGGAAGATGACGCAGTGCGAGCCATGGGATTATGATAATTGAACCACTGGAGTAAGAACCACATGCATTTGCGCCAAAAATTTGATGGACTTTGTCTTTGTTTGAAAAACCGCACGTCCCATGTCAACCATGTCATCTTCAACCCCATCCCAATGTGTCGGAAAAAAAAAAAAAAAAACTACGTTTGCAAGGCACGAAAGGTGCTGATTTTTGCGCGCACATGCACATGAGGAAGCAACGAAATGAGAGCCGCGAACTCTCCTCCCAAACATCCCTCTTTCCTAAAGGGATTAATATTCTGAAAAACTCCAAATTAGTAGACATGTGATAAATTTACCAAAAACTATTTTTTTAACCACAAAAAACCCCCCAAACTAGTATACCTTTAACAAATTTACCATCTGTTAGTTTTCGTTAAATTTTATTGTCAAATAATTAAGTTAAATGACACATGGCATTTGACTGGTATACCAATTTGAGATTTTACGTATATTTGTCACACTTTACAATTTTTTTGATTTTTTATGATATTAATTCAATTTAGCGAATGGTATATTTGTCACAAATTTACCAATTTTGGGTTTTTTGCGTTCGAATAAATTAGTTTGAAGTAAAATTGTCATAAATGTATTGGTTTAAGGTTTTTATGGTCAGTTGGGGTAAATTTGTTACAGATATACCAGTTTGGGGTTTTTCATGGTCAAAAAAATAGTTTTGGATAAATTTGTCACAATTATACCAGTTTTGGGTTTTTCAGGGTATTAACCCATTTCCCAAAGATGTTATTTGTCCCCCACCTCCTTAAGGTTCTCGCCAATCTCAAGAAAAACATGAATATAATTTTACGAGGCTCGCAGAACAAGAATTAATATAAAAAAATTCACCATCACCTAATAAAAATAATTAAAATGACCAAAAGAAGTCTTTGTAGGGTGGGTGAATTTGTATAGAAATTGATAAAATATTGGTCATACAAAAAGAAAAATAATTAAAAAGTTATTACTACCGAAGAAAAATGTTTATAAATGACCAGATGCGATGTGAGAGATTAGGTCAACCACTTAAAAAAAAAAAAAATCTTGCACTTCTGAAAGCCACCACTTTGCGGCATTATCATATGCTAGGCATCTTATAGGATTGTCCGAGTACTTAAAGATGGGACAAGCCAAGAACATGCGATCCCAATGGTAACTCCATGGTTCAAGTTTTCTCGGAGGTTTTGCACTGTGTTATTTAGGTTGGATTGGATTGGATTCGGCTAAGCTAGGTGAGGGACTCATCTAAGTTAGAAATATGAAAACTTATTCCAACTATTTATATGCTTGTGCACTCCATTTTGGCCCTTAAGTAAATTATATTGCAAAGTGATACGTTTTAGCTGTATTATGCAAAATTCTTCTAATTAGAATTCAATTTATTTAAAGGCACATATTGTGATTAAAGGCCAGCTTGATGTGCAAATATATTTGGCTTACTAAATTGTCCAAAAATATAGCACTATATGGACATGGAGATCTTGATTCTAAGTCCATTATAATGGGATCTTTCCTATGTTACCATAAGAAGATTGAGAAAATTGGTTAATGAGCATGAATTTGGCAATGAATCCATATAGATAATTTTGTCTATGAAATGATTACTATAGATTATAGTACGCCCTTGTATTGTTTTTCAAATTATAGTTCTTGGAGAGTGTCATAACCCAATCTTTCATTTTATTTGGAACCTAGAGGACTATATCTAGGTCCAAATTTTAGAACCACTTTCGAATAAGTTCTTTCTTGAAAGGGAAAAGGCCACCAAAAGTAACAAACTTTGCTCACCGTGACGTATTTATCTTAATTTTTTTATGACATCAAAAATCCTAAATTCGTACCCGTGTAACACATTCACCCTAAACTTTTATCTGTGTGACACATTTATCCCAAGCTTCATTTCTGTGATACCAAAAACACCAAACTTTTTGTGTGACATCAAATTTTTAGGGTAAATGTGTCATATGGATATAATTTTAGGATTTTTAGTGTCACAATAAGAAGTTTGAAGTAAATATGCTACAATGTACAAGTTTAGGTTAAATGTGCCGCCTAGATATAAGAAAAAAATTTAGGTTAAATGTGTCACACTATACAAGTTTGGAGTAAATGTGTCACATAAGTACAAGTTTGAGATTTTTAGTATCACATAAAAAAAAAAAAAAAAAGCTTGGTATAAAAATACCCCAATAATCAAAATTTGAGATTTTTTGTGGCTTTTACCCTCAGCATTCATAGACCTAGATGGACACAACGCCTAAGTCTGACCATCGATGATTGATGCATAATGCCAAGGCCAAGCCAATAGGTTTTGACCGGCATCATTGACTTACATCATCCACCCTATTTGGGAGTGGCATGCACATGCACAGGAGGAAGAAGGCGAAGTGAGAGCCACATGGTCTCCTCACCACCCTACTTGGCCGTCTACCTCTCCCCCCCCCCCTCGGTGATAGACATGATATCCAAGTTTGACCACCAATGATGGATGCATAATTCCAAGGCCAAGCCAACAAGCCTTAACTGGCATCATTGACTTACTCCCTCCACCCTATTTGGGAGTGGCACACAAATGCATAGGAGGAACAAAATGAAGTGAGAGCCACGTGTTCTTCTCACCACCCTCCCCAGCCGTCCCCTTTAAATAGACACGATGTCCAAGTTTGACCATTGATGATGGATGCATAATGCCAAGGCCAAGCCAACAAGGTTTGACCAACATCATTGACTTACTCCCTCCACCCTATTTGGGAGTGGCACGCACATGCATAAGAGGAAGAAGACGAAATAAGAGCCACATGATCTCCTCACCACCCTCCCAAGTCGCCCACCTCCCCCCAAGATGGACATGATGTCTAAGTTTGACCATCAATTATGGATGCATAATGCCAAGGCTAGACCAATAGGTTTTGACCGGTATCATTGACTTACTCCCTCCACTCTATGTGGGAGCGGCATACACATGCACAGGAGGAAAAAGATGAAGTGAGAGCCACGTGGTCTCTTCACCACCCTCATTGGCTTGCACCATTGACTTGCACCATCCACCCTAATTGGGAGTGGCATGCACATGCATAGGAGGAAGAAGTCGAAGTGAGAGCCACATGGTCTCCTCACCACCCTCCCGGGCCGTCTGCCTCTCCCCCCCTCCCCCCCCCCTCCGGCCTTGCGACAAACACGATATTCAAGTTTGACCACCAATGATGGATGCATAATTCCAAGGCCAAGCCAACAAGCTTTAACCGGCATCATTGACTTACTCCATCCACCCTATCTGAGAGTGGCACACACATGCACGGGAGGAAGAAAATGAAGTGAGAGCCAAGTATTCTCCTCGCCACCCTCCCCGGCCGTCCCCTTTAAATAAACCCGATGTCCAAGTTTGACCATTGATGATAGATGCATAATGCCAAGGCCAGATCAATAGGTTTTGACCAGCAACATTGACTTACTCCCTCCACTTTATGTGGGAGTGGCACATACATGCACATGAAGAAGAAGGCGAAGTGAGAGCCACATGGTCTCCTCACCACCCTCCCGTGCCGTCCGCCTCTCCCCCCCCGGCCCTGCGACAAACATGATATTCAAGTTTGACCACCAATGATGGATGCATAATTCCAAGGCCAAGCCAACAAGCTTTAACCGGCATCATTGACTTACTCCATCCACCCTATGTGAGAGTGGCACACACATGCACAAGAGGAAGAAAATGAAGTGAGAGCCACGTATTCTCCTCGCCACCCTCCTCGGCCGTCCCCTTTAAATAGACACGATGTCCAAGTTTGACCATTGATGATATATGCATAATGCCAAGGCTAGACCAATAGGTTTTGACCGGCATCATTGACTTACTCCCTCCACTTTATGTGGGAGTGGCACATACATGCACAGGGAGAAGAAGATGAAGTGAGAGCCACATGGTCTCCTCACCACCCTCTTTAGCTTGCACCATTGACTTGCACCATCCACCCTATTTGGGAGTGGCATGCACATGTATAGGAGGAAGAAGGTGAAGTGAGAGCCACATGGTCTCCTCACCACCGTTTCCCTCTCTCCCCACCCCCCACCCTCCCGCGACAGACGCGATATCCAAGTTTGACCACCAATGATAGATGCATAATTCCAAGGCCAAGCCAACGAGTTTTAACCGGCATCATTGACTTACTCCCTCCATCCTATTTGGGAGTGGCACACACATGCACAGGAGGAAGAAAATGAAGTGAGAGCCACGTGGTCTACTCATCACCCTCCCCGGCCAATTGCCCCCTCCCCCTAGAGGAACACAATGTCCAAGTTTGACCATCAATGATAGATGCATAATGCCAAGGCCAAGCCAATAGGATTTGACAAGTATCATTAACTTACTCTCTCCACCCTGTTTGGGAGTGACACGCACATGCATAAGAGGAAGAAGACAAAGTGAGAGCCACATAGTCTTCTCACCACCCTCCCCAATCGGCCCCCTCCCCAATCGGCCCCCTCCCCAAATGGACAAGATGTCCAAGTCTAACCATCAATGACAAATGCATAATGCCAAGGCCAAACCAACACGCTTTGACCAGCATCATTGACTTACTCCCTCCGCCCTATTTGGGAGTGGCACGCACATCGATGATGGATGCATAATGCGAAAGCCAAGCCAATAGGCTTTGACAGGCATTATTGACTTACTCCTTCCACCTAGTTTAGGAGTGGCACGCACATGCACGGGAGGAAGAAGACAAAGTGAGAGCCACGTGATCTCCTCATCACCCTCCCCGGCCGGTTGCCCCCTCCCCCTAAGGGGACACAATGTCCAAGTTTGACCATCGATGATAGATGCATAATGCCAAGACCAAGCCAATAGGATTTGACGAGTATCATTGACTTACTCTCTCCACTCTATTTGGGAGTGACGCGCACATGCATGGGAGGAATAAGACGAAGTGAGAGCCACATGGTCTTCTCACCACCCTCCTCGGCCGGCCCCCTCTCCAAATGGACAAGATGTCCAAGTCTAACCATCAATGATGGATGCATAATGCCAAGGCCAAACCAATACGCTTTGACCAGCATCATTGACTTACTCCCTCCACCCTATTTGGGAGTGACACGCACATCGATGACGGATGCATAATGCGAAAGCCAAACCAATAGGCTTTGATAGGCATCATTGACTTACTCCTTCCACCCAGTTTAGGAGTGGCATGCACATGCACAAGAGGAAAAAGACGAAGTGAGAGTCATGTGGTCTCCTCATCACCCTCCTCGGCCGGCTACCCCCTCCCCTTAGAGGGACATAATGTCCAAGTTTGACCATCGGTGATGGATGTATAATGCCAAGACCAAGCCAATAGGATTTGACGAGTATTATTGATTTACTCTCTCCACCCTATTTGGGAGTGACGTGCACATGCATGGGAGGAAGAAGACGGAGTGAGAGCGACGTGGTCTTCTCACCACCCTCCCCGGCCGGCCCCCTCCCCAGATGGACAAGATGTCCAAGTCTAACCATCAATGATGGATGCATAATGCCAAGGCCAAACCAATACGCTTTGACCGGCATCATTGACTTACTCTCTCCACCCTATTTGGGAGTGGCACGCACATCGATGACGGATGCATAATGCGAAAGCTAAACCAATAGGCTTTGATAGGCATCATTGACTTACTCCTTCCACCTAGTTTAGGAGTGGCATGCACATGCACAAGAGGAAGAAGACGAAGTGAGAGCCACGTGGTCTCCTCATCACCCTCCTCGGCCGGCTGCCCCCTCCCCTTAGAGGGACATAATGTCCAAGTTTGACCATCGATGATGGATGTATAATGCCAAGACCATGCCAATAGGATTTGACGAGTATTATTGATTTACTCTCTCCACCCTATTTGGGAGTGACGTGCACATGCATGGGAGGAAGAAGACGGAGTGAGAGCGACGTGGTCTTCTCACCACCCTCCCCGGCCGGCCCCCTCCCCAGATGGACAGGATGTCCAAGTCTAACCATCAATGATGGATGCATAATGCCAAGGCCAAACCAATACGCTTTGACCGGCATCATTGACTTACTCCCTCCACCCTATTTGGGAGTGGCACGCACATCGATGACGGATGCATAATGCGAAAGCCAAACCAATAGGCTTTGATAGGTATCATTGACTTACTCTTTCCACCCAGTTTAGGAGTGGCATGCACATGCACAAGAGGAAGAAGACGAAGTGAGAGCCACGTGGTCTCCTCATTACCCTCCTCGGCCGGCTGCCCCCTCCCCTTAGAGGGTCATAATTTCCAAGTTTGACCATCGATGATGGATGTATAATGCCAAGACCAAGCCAATAGGATTTGACGAGTATTATTGATTTACTCTCTCCACCCTATTTGGGAGTGACGTGCACATGCATGGGAGGAAGAAGACGGAGTGAGAGCGACGTGGTCTTCTCACCACCCTCCCCGGCCAGCCCCCTCCCCAGATGGACAAGATGTCAAAGTCTAACCATCAATGATGGATGCATAATGCCAAGGCCAAACCAACACGCTTTGACCGGTATCATTGACTTACTCCCTCCATCCTATTTGAGAGTGGCGCGCACATGCACAGGAAGAAGAAGATGAAGTGAGAGCCACGTGGTCTCCTCACCACTCCCCGGCCACCTACCTTCCCCCTCCAGATGGACATGATAACTAAGTTTGACCATCAATGATGGATGAATAATACCAAGACAAAGTCAACAAGCTTTGATTGACATCATTGACTTATTCCCTCCACCTTGTTTGGGAGTGGCACGCACATGCACAGGAGGAAGAAGACTAAGTGAGATCCATGTGGTCTCCTCACCACCCTCCCCGGCTACCGCTCCCCCCCCCCCATCCCCCTTTTGCCAAATGGACATAATGTCTAAGTTTGATCATCGATGATGAATGTATAATGCTAAGGCCAAGCCAATAGGTTTTAACCGGCATCGTTGACTTAATCCCTCCTCCCCGTTTGAGAGTGGTATGCACATGCACAAGAGGAAGAAAACGAAGTGAGAGCCACGGCGTCTCCTCACCACGCTTCCTGGCTGCCCCGTCCCCCCAACCAAAAAAAAACAACCTTACATTTCCTCTTTCCCGAAGATGCTCTCTTGTCCCACTATTTCCCATATCTGATTGGTTCTAGCAAATAAAAAAATGATGAACATATTTTTATGACATGGGACACACGAATTAATAAAAATTTCACCATTACGGCAGATAAATTATTTGAAATGACCAGAAAAAGTCTACATCGGAAAATGGGATAAATTATTTGAAATGACTAGAAAAAGTCTACATCAAAAAATGGGTGAATTGTTTTATGAATTGATTACAAAATGACCACTACCAGAGAAAAAAATGTTTAGAAATGACTAAAAAAGTCTGCCTCAAAGATTTGGTAAAATTATTCTCTTCATTATTGCACTTTTTGAAAGCCATTATTTTGCGGCATCATCTTAGGCAAGATGCCTTACGAGAGTGCCCCACACTCCCCGGAGAAGAAATGGGCCAAGAACATGTTGACCTAGTGGTGTCTTCTCGGTTCAAGTCCTCTTAGCAGGTTTTAAATCATTTTACTTGGGTTGGGTTTGGTTGGGTTGGGTTGGAATGGGCTGGGCTAGGTAACGGACTCATCTCATCTAACGAATAAACGATAATTTAAGCAAGAAGCACAAATACCGTGCACTCCGCATGGGGCTCTCAAGTAAACCATTACGTGAATGTTGTTGCACTTAAATAACCAAAAAGTGGCAATTTGCTTTTGCAAATAAACTTCAAAATAATCGTTACTTGTTTTCTCTCAAAAACTATATACATAATTATCTAATTATAGGTAGGTATGCCTTAGGTCAACCAAAAGTATTTCATGTACGAAAGTTTGAGTTTACACACAAAATAGAGAAGGGATTTTCTGACAGTAATATTATGGTCGATTTAACTAACAAGAGTATAGTGTATTCAATTTTCAAAATTTTAAACGCATTTCCCTCAATGTGCTAGGCAAAAAACTTATCTTATCCAGTGAATCAACAGGATAATTTAAGCCATATACTTTTTCCAACTATTTACATGCTCGTACGCTTCATGTATGGCTCTTAGTAAATTATGTTTTGAAGCGAAATATTTAAGTTAAATCATGCAAAATTCTTCTCATTAGCAGCGGATTCATGTTATTTAATACGTTGTGGTCAAAAGACAATTGGATGTTCAGATTTTTTAGTTAGCAATAATTTTGAAAAACATATGCGTTGCATGTACATGGAGATCTTGATTCTAAGTTCATTATAATGTGGCTTTTCCTTATATTACCAGAAGAAGATTAAGAAAATCAGTAAACTAGCACAAATTTGGCCATGAATAAGTACACTTTATTTTGTCCGTGAAATGCTTCCTGCCAATAATAGTATGTTTTTGTATTTTGTTTTTTCTCAACTTATAGTTCTTGGAAGAGTACCACCACGCTAGCTTTCATTTGACCCAGAACTTAGTGGGCATTATATCTAGGTTCAAAGCTTAGAACTGGTGTCAAGCAAATTTCAGAGGAGTAAATAGCCATTCTTTTGAAATGATAGCGCAAGTAATCCTTGCACTCTCAATACCAATTCCTCCCTTATTTTCATTAGATTAAGAATAATCAATTGGACCGTCTACAGAAACCAATTTTCTCATGGACACGACCTCAGTTTGGCCGTTAGATGGGTTTCGTAACTAGGGATCTCTGCACTACCATTTGATTCAAAATTTTCTAAGGCGAATTTGTTTGACACGACTGCGGCTCATTGAGGAACCGCGAGTCATGGAGAATAAGGCCATTTGAGCTTCACAGTGGACCCAATGGCAGTATGCGCCAGGTCTAATCTTGATATCCTTGGCTCCTCATCAACCTAATATTTCCTCTAAATACATATGTTGGTACAGATAGCTCGCTAGTCTTCATACTCGGTCTCTTCCGATGACGAACGCCCGGAAAAGATAGAACTACCAAAGCACTTTCTTCCAGCAGGATTAAAAAAAAAACTCCATTCCGCCAAAAGTGGCACGTCGATAAATCCCATACATGAAAACAAACTCATATCAAGAGTTTGCAAAACGCAGAGCAGTGATCCAAACCCAATCATGATGAATATTCGATAACTCAAATAACCATAAGCATAATCTACATAACACGGGCTATATTCAGACATTAGATGTCGCAAAAGAGAGCTCTTTCCAACTCCCCATCACCAGATTGCACGACAACCTCCCCCAGCCTGAGCAATAATCAGCAAATTACAGCAGCAACGACTTAAATTCGCAATTTTTCCACTTGCCACCTCACTCCCACTTACCCAGGAACTCAAGATTCATGCCCACCACAGGCCTACTTAACAAAAGTCAACGATTCAACAATTCCGCACGAGATTTACACTAGATTCCCACTTTGACTACGTAGACAGCACAAATCCCCAAATCCCCCTTCCAGGCAGCATAATTCAACCGAAAAAAATCACAAATTGGGCCTCAAAACACACGCAGATTGATCGAAAGAGAGTACCATTCCTTGACCCACTTGACGGCGGGGGTCTTGGCCTTGAGGAGGGGGCGCCGGTCGAAGATGTTGTGGGTGTAATGGGACTCCATCTTCAGATTAGGCACGCTCCGTCGCTTCGCTGCACCTCCACATCCAAATCAAAGTCCAAATTAATTCAAGAATTAGCGTTTTAGCTCCAACATCCAAATCGAAATTCAATTTGATTCAGAAATTAGGGTTTCAGAAAACGAATTCGACCCGAATTGAGGGGAGATAGAGAGAGGGGGCTGTGCGAAAGCTAAAGGAGACGATGGTTCGTATTGAGGGTTGGGCGTTCACTGGAAGAGCCGACCATAGACATAAAAATTGTGAATAGTAAATGGTTAAATATGCAATGGAGTTATCGGCTTTTGAGTTAGCGGATAAGTGATACTTGAGGAAAATAGGAAATTTTCGAAAAATATATTTTGGAAAGTTATCTTCAAAAAAATAATAACATTTTTCGATTTTAAACTAAGACCCGAAAATAAATTGGAAAATATTTTTTTATCGTTTTGTAAATTTTCCTAAATAGATATATATTATTTGAACAGGAAAAATGCCAAACATAAACATGTATGTTCTATATGGCACGATTAATAATGACGTGGATAACTTTTACAATTTAAATGAAAATAATTTTTTTAGTTTTTATTTTCTTTCTTATTCTTTTTCTTTCTTCCTTCACCAGTTCCCAAAGCTGACCTTGCCCAAGGCCGACTATGATCGAGCCTTGCCTGTTCGCTAGGATTTGGCTAGGCTCGAGCCTTGCCAACCCTTTCCTATGGTTGGTTGCTAGCCGTCGCCAAGGCATGGCAATGCTAGAGGAAAAAAGAAAAGGAAAAAGAAAGGAAAGAAGTAAAAATAACATAAAAAATTATGTAATATAAAATTTACGTTAAAAAATTCAATTTTTAAAAAAAAATTGTAAAAAAATGTTATATTAACGCCGGTCATGCCACATAAAATGGCTGACATTCATGTCAGCCATTTCCAACCCTAACGTCCTAGGTACCGACATCCTTGACTCAGCATCAATGGACTCAAGCACGAATGCCAATGTCTTAGGCACCCGGGTATTGAGGACCTAGCCCTGCTACTAAGGGCCTAAAAGGGGCATTAGGGTTCTCATGCTAAATTGTAGAGATTCTGATCCAAAAATTGATACATAATCATATGTTGAAAATTGATTTTCAATTTTTGAAAGAGGGAATCATTTTCCCCAATTAAAGCTATGGTAGGAAAATATTTTCCATTGCCTACCATTGACTCATTTTTCTAAGCAAACCGAACGCTAGATAATGAGAAAACAAATAAAGCCTATACCAACTAGAGGTGAGAATATCAAACCACTAGTAGGACTAGGAACCGCATGAACCAGATCAGACTGGCCGATTTGGTCCGATTCCCGGAGCCATCAATCCAATTCTTAGTTCCTTAAAAATGGGAAATGGTCCTTTGGTTGCGATTCCTGGTTCATAAGTGGAATTAGACCAGATTGGGAGCCGATCATCCATAATACCAACATTTTTTGACAGATTGCTTCAGTGTCACTTTGTTAAATATATGATTACTTAAATACCAATTCCAATTTGGGATTCCAAAAATCAAAAGTCATAATATTTTAACACTTTTTCAGACTGATTTGGCTTCCTAAAAATATGACATAGCAAAATTGAAGGAGAAAACCCTAAAATCATGTCGCTACACATGAAAAACCCCTAATTTAACAAAATTTGTCCTCAAATCGTTCAATTTCCCCCTCTTCTCCAAACCCTAATTCAGACTGACAATCTTATGGCAAAATTAAGAGCTGAATCTTGCAATGAAGAAGGGAATAAGCACAAGCGACTATAGTTCATATCAACAAAGCCAAGAAGAAAGTGAGTATCATTGCTAAATCACTCACCTTTTTCCATGTTGGGAGATTCCTTCATCTATCACCAAGCTCTATTTTTTTTCCTCCAAGCACCAAGCCCTAATGTTTTTCCCGTGACAATTGAGTGAGTGAGGAAGAGAGGATGGAGCCGATTGATTGAGTCACTAAGAGAGAGAGAGAGAGAGAGAGAGAGAGAGAGAGAGAGAGAGAGAGAGAGAGAGAACGCAAGCGAGCGAGAGTGCAAACAAGAAGTAAGAACAGGAACAAGAGAGAAATTCCGAGTGAACACAAAGAGGGATTTATTTATGGAAGAAGACATTCCTTTTGAGGGGTGCGACATCGTTTAGGTATAGAAAGGTCATTCATCGTCCAAGTCTGATTTTTTCCCCATAAAAAGCCACCTATGAATTAACAATTTTTTTTTTGGCAGAATTTGTCACCAAAAACACTTAAGTGATCATTTTTTTTTTCTTTTTCAATTTGCCACTTAAAGTGATCCATTAAAAAATTTTGGAATTAAAATCAATATCGTACGAAAATTATGGTACTTCTAATGTCATTGTCCTTTTTCTAACTATTTCATTCTTTTTTTATGGGTGATGATAATTTGATTTACATTAGTAATGGATTCAAATGAAATCATGGGGGATAGGAATAATATGGACATATCTGTAAATATGTGTTCAACTCCAAACTCGGCAACTCGCTTTATAGAATAGACAAATAAATAGGTATAAGATATCTAAACTTTCCAATTTCGCTAAAGCCCACTTTAGTACATTAATTATTCCATTCACATGAATTGGTGGCAAAGGTGACTGAAGGTTATTTTGAGCATGACATCCCTGATTTAATCAAAAAAAAAAATGTATCATATTGAAATCAAGTGGTTAACCACTTGATTGATGTAGCATTGAGCACAAAAATTCTAAAAAATATAATAAAATAAAAAATTGTTGTTTCCTAGCCATAATAGCTATTAGCTCCGTGTAGAAAATCTTGGTGAGTTTAATGAAATGATTAAACTAATTCGTTGGTGAAATTAGGATCCAGAGTAAAGAAAGATGGTGCTCGTGGATGATGTCACTCCATCTTCCCTCCATCTCAACAGTATTTCGCCCTCTCAATTTGATTCACCTTTCCTTGACGTTCATTCAAAGGGTCCACTCCTCAGGTGCTACGTTTGGCAAAACCTTTGGGGGGGAAATGACTCGTTTCGTTCCTGATTGGCTTAACATAACCGTTTGGTTAGTGACAAGACCATTGGACTCGTGATCTCGGTGCCTAGACTTAAGACACCAAAGGTCAGGCATAGAACCCAAATTCTGAGCCTAGGTCTCGAGTCTTGCCCCTGCGTCTTAGCGCTTTTGAGCACCAAGTTTCACATCCTAGCTTGTGGGCTGTGATTCAAACTCTTGAGGTCCTAATTTTGGTCCCTAAGTCTTGGATCCGACCATTAGGGTGCTAGGTCCACCCCTCCAAGTTCAAGGTGTGGATCAAGGTCTCAGTCTCCAATTTGGGCGCCAAGGTCTTAGGTCCTGGTTTATCAAAACTCAATTACACTCAAATCACTCAAGCACTCTCAGTATTTATCAAAACTCAATTACACCCAATAACTCACACAGTATTTAGCTTCACAATTCTTTGTTGAATATCTTTAAATCTCACGAATGAATTATACACAAATTCTTACCAGAAGAATTTATCTGAACTTTAATGCCTCAAGATGAAGTCCTCCGCACGTCACCACCCACGGAACACCAAGCGCTCATGTATGCGGCACTTCAGTGAATGATACAATCCAATGTGCAAGATGCATATATATATGTAATATTATATGAAAATCCAATTTGACCAAAATCCACTTTTCAATCTCAATGGATGAAGACATCAACACACATTAGGAAAGCTGTCGCGACGTCTTTTCTTCTAGCGCCCGATCGGGGCGGGCTCCTAGCGGAGGCTAATGGCTCGGCTAAATTTATTAAGCCCGGACTCTCCCCAGTCCACCAATTCACGACTTTAATAATCTGAATTTTTAACTTGTAAGTTAATTTTTAAAACGGAGTCGCCACTAATCAATTTGGGGTGAGTTGATTAGAAACCCATGCAAAGTATTGGGAGAAATACTCGCTCCTGCACAACCTTAGAAATTAGGATCGGGGACTTGATTACACTAGTTAATCACTAATGCCCTTTCGGTACCTAATCTTGTTTAAACCCTGAGGCTTTTTGGATGTTTTAAGGATTTCCTATGCATTCTTGGGAGGAAAAAACATTTTCGAGCCATTTTCTAATTTTTTGGACATAAAAGGGAATTTTTGGATTTTTTTGGTATTTTTTGGAAAAATACAAGTCTTTTTGGCTTTTTCTGGATTTTTGGAATTTTTTGGAAAATATGGAATGTTTTTGATTTTTTTTTCGAAAAATAAAATATTTTTAAATATTTTTTAGTTTTTTTGGAAATTAAAATATTTTATAATATTTTTTTGGAAAATAAATTATATTTTTTTGATTTTTTTTGAAAATAAATTATTTATTTAATATTTATATATAAAAAAACCAAAATGCGCAAGGGCCCGATTTTTTTTTTTTAATAAAAACGACGCTGCGTCATTTTTTGGGGGAGGGGGACCGGTGAAACCCTACCCAGTTCCCCCAACCCGGGCCCGACCCAACGACCCGGGTCGCGACCCGGAAAAAATCGGGAACCCTAGGGTTCCCGATTCGCGGCGCTGAGGAGGAGGAGGGGTGGATCGACGCGGCGACAGTGGTGACAGCGAGGGGGGGGGATGGCGACGGCGGTGGCAGCAACTTGGCAACGGCGCGACGACGGTGCGGCGACGGCAGAGGGCACGACACGCCTTTCCCTTCAACTTCCCTCTTTCTCTCTCTACCCTCTCCTCCGGCGAGGCTTGGATCCGCGGCCGCGCGTCCTCGGACCCCTCTGAAGTCTCTCTGTGGGGAACCCGAAGTGTGCAGCTCTAGATCGGCCTCTCTCTCTCTCTCTCTCTCGATCCGTGCCCCCTTTGGCCTTCGTCAAGGGCCTATTTATAGGCCGAGGGGCGGCCGGCCGACGGAGCTTGGACCGTCGGTCTCCACGACCCTCGCTGGCCGAACTGGCATCCCATCCGACGCCAGCTGCCTCTGCGCGTCCCCATCCGGCGCCAATCACCTCTGCTCCACGTGTGTCGCTGCCCGTCCGCCCATCTAGCATCGCGCTCTCTGCACGTGTGCTGCAGAGGCGGACAGAGGAAGAAGATGACCCAAAGGGGGCCGGGCTAGAGGAGGATGGGCCGCAGGGGCCCATGCGGAGGGGGGATGGGCTGCTTTTTGTTTTATTTTTGCTTTTGTTATGTTTTTTCTGTTTTTGTTTTGTTATCCGAAAAAGATAAAAAAATAAAATAAAATAAAATAAAGCCTAATTAATTAAAATGAAAATTTATGCGTCAACAGCTGCCCATCTTTGAAGGTGAGCTCGTAGAGGTTGCATTCAAAGACAAACTGATGCATAAATTTTATCTATGCATGCGTAGCAGATTATATTTTATTTGGGACCTATTATTTTATGCAGAACAAGAGTAATATAACTTTACATATACTAAGACAGATAAGAAGATACCTGGAATTACTTATCGAGAGTGAGTGAGATAGGGTGTGAACCCAAAGTTTTGGCAAGTATCAAGGTGTCATCTTACCTGGTGATATGAGAGGGTTGCTTCTCTAGGACCCGAACCATTCTTCGGTCGCCTGTTAAAGCAATCAGTAGTTCGTCTTGGACTTGAACCTTTCTTCGGCCGCTTTGACGGGAAATTGCTTTTCTAAGACCCAAACCTTTCTTCGGTCGCCTGTCAGAGCAGTAAGTGGTTTGTCTTGGGTCCGAAATTTTCTTCAGTTGCCGTGACGGGAGATGCGCCGACCTTTCTCAAAGCATCTATTTGTGGGTGCCTGATTTGTATCGAGGACACCAGTTGGTACCCGACCTCTCTCGGGAGATGCGCCGACCTTTCTCAATGCATCTATTTTGTGGGGGTGTCTGACATATGTCAAAGACACCAGTTGGAACCCGACCTTTTTTGGGAGGATGCACCGACCTTTCTTAGCACATCTATGTTGTTATTTTCACCATCATATGGATGATGGTGAAAATAACAACATAGATGCGCATTGTTAACTTTCCTAATTGTAGCAGCACCCATGCACATTAACGCCTGCAATTGACACGTCGAATGATGTCAAAATCATACATCAAAAGAAAGCATATAACGTACATTTCATTCTTCATGAAGGCCCTAAGGTCAAACAAATTCAATTCCATGCTTAAATTTGCCTAAACATACCTCGGATCATTACAGGGCAGACAAACACATATTCAGATTTAAGTGGTTTGACCTAGCAAATCATGTCCAAAAATTCAAAAAATAAATAAATTACAAGACCTTCACAAGACAATGAGGAACAAGTTTCGTGGAGACAACTTCATCCAAAAATGATCACATAATTCATAGCAAAAAGAAAAAAAGAAAAAGTTGAGGCGTACTGAAGACTACACCTAAAGAACACACAGAATCTGCATAAATCGAGCAGATTGTAACATGTTTTTCGAGGGTCAAATGTTGCTCAATTAGGGCGTGCATCTATCGATTCGAAGCTCATATAGTCTATTTTCTATGTCTAAAAGAGTTCTAGCCAAGGCCTCATTTTGACCAAAACAGCAAACATGTTACAAACACACTAAATTGCAAATCTATACTCAAATCAATCATTCAACCAAGAACTTGCATTCAATCAATCATTCAATTTTAGCAACCATCGATTAAGCCAATCAATAACATATTTAAGCATCACTTGAAACCCTAAGTGTGGATCCTAGCCCCGACTGGCTAATCTAGTCTCGCTTTATTGGAATCGAGATTAGAGGTTACCTTTTTGCGTTTTTAATTGAACTTAAGCGCGATCGGACGAATCAAGCTCGCTAGAACACGATTGGAGGTTTAAGGAGTAGATCGAGCTACTTAGGGACTGGCTCGAGATCGATTGGACTGTTGGTCTATGAACTAAGGAAAATCGATCCAAAATGGACCGGCCTTGAACACTAGTAAAAGGAGAGGCCACAAGAGATCTTCCAATGACTGATCTACCTATCCCTGACCACATAAGGTTGGGGATTTCCTAGATGGCTGACTAACGACAGTCCAAGATATCTAGGATTGTTGGCAATTGCCAACTTGCCTTGCGATATAATCGGTCTCGCTTGAACCTGTTAGGACCTTAGGAGAGATCAAGCCACCAAAGTTGCTCCAGTGACTAATCTACTAGTTCTCAACCACCACCAGGTTGGAAACAGATCCAAGGAGGGATCGGTGGATTTGCTCCACCAATCCCAGCCATCGGACCGGCGATCAAGTCGATGATCACGGAGGGATTCTGATCAATCCAGCAGCCACCAGAGAAGGAGTTTGCCAGAGGACTGAGGAGAGTGAGATGGACCGCCGAGAGCTAGGCAGCATCCGGTGAGCCGCCAGTGAGCTTGGACAGGCAACTCGTTGGTTCGGCTAGAGAGAAAAGAGAAGGAATAGAGAGAGGCGGGAAAGAGAAGAGAGAGAAGAGACTAGTTTAGGGAGAGCAATTTATGTAGAATGAAGCCCACCTTGCATTCTGGAAAGAAAATGGTATTTATACCATCCCAAAATCAATTGATATCCACCGTCGGTTCGATATAATGGTCAAAATCCTAATCTAATGAGTGAAAAATGATTTTAAAAGTTTAATTATCATCTGGACATGTCGGGCAATCAATCGAATAGGTTTGTTTTGCAAAAATCCAAGAAATGGACTAATTAGGGTCAAATTGCAAATTTGTGAAATTCTAAGGTCAATTTGCAAAATCATGGGAAATTGAGGGTAAGAAGTGAAATTGGCATGGGGATGCCCGAAACCAATAGTCGAAAGTCTAGAACCGGCTGACAAAGGGCCAAACTGGCCTACATCGCCAATAGCTAGTCCAACCGGTCAGACCAGTTCACGCCGGTTTAATTGGTTCTTAATCGGTTCTTGATCGGTCTTGACCAGTTCTAGCTAGTTCACGCACTCGTGGCCCTTATGGGTTCAAAGTTTATGCAATTTGGTCCTTTGAAGAGAAAATTTGCACGATTTAAGGAGGAAATTGGCCAATTCAATTAAGGCAATTAACCTTCATAAATGAAATATGTGGACTTTCTATTGACTTATTGAGTGATTGTTATGAAAAATAACGGACCAAAATCATGAGTACTTAAGATTAAGCTTAAAGGGCTAAATTAAGTAATTTTGCAATTCATTGGGTAAAATTGCAAATTAATTGAAATTGAGTCGAATTAATGTTACAATTGCCATGTCCAAATAATCACTCATGTGTAAGATCACATATTATATTGAAATTGACCCTGAATTGAAGTGTCCAAGGCTAGGTAAAAAATGAACATATCTCTAATATTAAAATTGGACTTAGATCTATGAAATTGAATCATAATCTTGAATGGATCAACTTGAATTTCTTCAATTAAGGCTCAATAGCTTGACTTTCTTACGCTCAAGAGAGTAAAATTCCTCAAATTAGAGAGTTCTAATGTGAATTTCTCAAAATTGACCTCAAATTTGGACTTATCTTAAGAAAATGAATGGAAAACAATCGTCCCTTCATAAATCATAGAGAAACAATTTTGGTCCCCTAATTAGGGCTTAAAATGATAATTCGTCTTTCGATATGGTAATTCACGAAATCGAATAAACTAATGGGTTTAAAATAGTTCCTAGACCAAATGTTGTAAAAAGAACTACACCTAATAGCTACTAAAATAAAAGTAATTTTATTTTTGGTCGATTTAGAACATAAAACCAAAAAATTCAAAAAACAAGGTTCTTAATCGAATTTTTGTGAGATTCAACACACAAATCAAATTGACCCTGAAAGAAGTGTTTTTTGTGGATTTTGGTTTTTTCTTCTTTTTTTTTTGTTAAAGGTTTGACGAAAAGTTAACCTTTTAGTTGACTTTTTCTAAAAGGTTAATTTTTTATCAAATATTTAAATTTTTTAGAAATTGATTTGACAAAAGTGAAATTACAACTAAATTGCTTCTTTTTAGGTGAAAAGCCCACTTTTGCCCCTGGGTTGACTTTTGATCAAAGGGCTGATAAAAAAGTCAACTCGAAAGTCAACCATTTAACTTTTCGGATTTTTCTCGAAAAATGAATTAGGAATCGCTTAAAAACAATAATACGAAAGAAAAAAAAAATGAAAAATGACATTTTTTGATTAAGAAACGGGTCTGTTGCAATCGGAAACTCGAATCTCGATTTTTTTTTTTACCTTTTCAAGGTGTCGACTAAAAATTAGGTGTCAATAGTTGTCGAATCGTCATATGAAGTTATCTCAACCTATTCCCCAATGTCAGCTGTGTTAGAGAATGTTTTTGAGCCTTCCCCCAGTCCTGAATAAAAATTGACTAGGGAATTACGATGTTCCAGGAGGCATACCCATCCACCTACATGGACCAATGATTATATATGTTCAGCCATGAGTACTCTAGGTACATAATATCTTGTCTCTTTGTATGTTTCATTTAGTCAACTATCACCAAAACATTAGGGGCAATCGGGTCCAGGGTATCGAGACCGAGGTGGTGAGGTTCTAGACCTGGATCCTGTACCCAATCCTATTATAATTGGTTTCCCTTTTTTGGACCATATACTCGATTATGTTTGCATCGGACCCTATTTTGGAACCACCCTGTTTTTTCGATCTAGTTCAAAAGTCAACCCTATTTCCATTGGAACTTGTTTTGCAACCATCCAATATCCTATACGACTTTGAATTTCACATTAATAAACGAGAAAACAATGTAATCCTCTTGATTTGTATTGAAATATTAAGCACATGTAATCAATAAGTACATCAACTTTTTGACTAAACAAAACTAAAGATCCACAAAGTTAATTATCATAAACAAATATCATAAGGTAGAGCCAAAATCCTATGCGATGGACAGTGCAATCGTGAGTCAGCAATGGATGATGCGACCGTGAGTCGTCGAGGGAAGGAAGCAAGCAAGGAAGAGGAATGACGAAGGAGGAGCACCATGCAAGAGGAAAAACGCAATTCTAAGATTAGAAATCAAGGGAAAAGGATAGGGTTTCAGACTTTTGGGCCTACAAAATTGATTCCCAAACCGGTCCGGTTTATCCGATTCTCGGGTGGGTATTTGCTCAGAACCAGATCCCAACCCTATTTTTTGGGTCGGCCGATTCAATTCTTGGTTATACCCGGTCTGGTTGCACACCCTATGGGCTGCATTAGTCATACATCGGAAAAGTAAGAACCTTCTATGTTTACTAAAGCAGCACATGAACCTTGATGGCAACATGCAATGGAATCAGAACTTATTGCCTTAATGGAGAATCATACTTGGAATATCATTCCACTACCCCAACATTAGAAACCCATTGGCTGTAAATGAGTTTATAAAATCAAGTTCAAGGCAAATGCATCGATTAAGTGCTACAAGGCTCGTTGGTTGCTAAAGGTTTCGCTCACAAAGAAGGTTTTGATTATCATGAAACCTTCTCCCCAGTTTCCAAAGAAGTCATTGTTCGCTCCTTTCTATCCATTATAGTTATTCGTAATTGGCCACTGCATCAGATGGATGTTTACAATGCTTTCCTTGATGGCAACCTAGATGAAGAAATTTATATGGACATCCCTTAAGGATTATGTAGACAGGGGAGACTCTGGTATGTCGTCTCCGTAAATCTTTGTATGGGCTACGATAGGCATCTTGGCCATGATATGCCAAGTTTATTGTTGCACTAACCAATACAAGTTTTCAGCATTCCAAGCATAATTATAACCTATTTATATGGGCTATAGGGAATTCATCCCTTTAATTATTGATAAATGATGATTATATTCTTGTCATGGGAAATAATGATTCCGATGTTGCGAAGTTCAAGGAGTTATTATATTCTACCTTTCACATCAAGGATCTAGGGCCTCCCAAATAATTTTTTTGGCATTAAAATTGCTCAGTCATATAAGGGAATCGGCCTTGCTTAGAGAAAGTTTGTCTTAGAAATCATTTCAGAAACAGGACTATCAGGTTGCAAACCAGCTATTGTACCAATTGAATAGGATGCCAAGTTGACAACTCATGAGTATGATCAGAATTCTCCCTCATCTATTAAAGATCCATTGCTGAAGGATCCATCGGAATATCAGCGACTTGTTGGAAAATTGATATATCTTACCATGACAAGACCTAATATATGTTAGGTAGTACAAATACTCAGTTAGTTCATGCACAATCCGAAATAGTCCCATATGAGCGCAACCCTAAAGGTTGTGAAATATTTGAAGGGATGTTCAAGACTTGGTATATTCGTATCTTATGACTACAACATGAAAATCACAGCTTAATATGATACAAACTATGCCACTTGTCCAATGACCAAAAGGTCCATTACCGGTTTATGCATTAAATTGGGAAATTCACTGATCTCATGAAAGATGAAGAAACAATCGACTACATCATTGTCATAAGTTGAATCAGAATATCGAGCCATGGTGAAAATTGCCTATAGAATAGTTTGGATACGAGGACTACTCTCAAACTTTGGAGTACAAATCAATGGCCCAAGTGAATTATTTTGCCACAACGATGCTACACTCAAATTTGCAGCAAACCCAGCTTTTCATGAAAGAATGAAACACATAAAGGTTGATTGCCATTTTACTCGAGACAAGATTAAAGAAGGAATCCTCGTAACAAAAGGAATTGGAATTGCCGAACAACTTGCGAATATCTTCACTAAGCCATTATGCGAAAGGCAACATTTGCACCAACTAAACAAGTTAAGTGCTCTCGACATATATAGACCACCTGTTTGAGGGAGAGTGTTGGAAATATGATTGAAGATCATGATCATGGTGTTGATCTTGATTACAGTTTGATTGAATTATCTAGTCCGTGACTGGTTTAGCAAATGGAAAGTGATGATATTTGTAAATAGAAAATATTCTTTGTATATTATTTCCTACATTTCCTTTTTTTCTATTCTTACACTATATATACATTTGTGTACTTGTATACAATTAAATAGATTAATACAAAGCATTCTACTTCCAAATTCCTTCTTTTATTTCTGTCAAGGCTCTCTTCATAAACTGACGTCTACTCTACATATTTTCTTTACTCATATAATTACTATTCTGGGTAATAGTCAATTCATCACAAACTTTTCTTCTAGTGGGTGGGGGACCTAAAATGTCTATCTATGTCACAAGTGATTGTTATAGCTAAAAAGACACAATTGTTATAATTTATTCCTAGGATCGTTGCAGCAAATACATGCAGGAACCTATTGGGTAGTCTTGGGATTGGCAATCAGATTGGACCAACCGATCCGATCCGGTCCTATGAAATCAATCACATATAATTACTATTCTAGGTAATAGTCAATTCATCACAAACTTTTCTTCTAGTGGGCGGGGGACCTAAAATGTCTATTTATGTCACAAGCGGTTGTTACAGCTAAAAAGATGCTGTCACGACCTCTTTTTTTCCGTCCGGGGAAAAATAAGAAGGTTTAGGGGTATTTGCCTAAAGAGGCGGACCAACGGCCCTAGACTAGGCGTGGGCTCTCCCAAACCCATACCTCGCGCGACGTTGGATTTTGTTTTTTAGTTCTTAACAACCTATGTATTTCTAGGAGTCGCCACTAGCCTATTGGGGTCGGCTAGAAACCAATCAAGACACGGGAGTGTTGTCTCAATTCCTACGCAACCAGAGATTTCTAGGAACGGAAACTTGTTTACGCCAATGTTTCTATTAGCGCCCTTGCGGTACCACTAACTTGGAAGTTTGTTCATCTAAATGGCCACGCAATCTTGATTACCAATTATAATCCTTATAAAACCATTAAGCGTCCATGCAAATGTTTTTGTAGTTTTTTTTAATGTCTAGACTAATCCTAACATAATTTAGAAAAGAAATTTACACTCAAATTAATGAAAAGCGGTGCATAAATGAACATCCAAGAAATTGAAATAACTTGAAAATAAATGCGGAAAATGAAAACCCGATACAAGTCGGGCAAATAATATTACATGGCCTTGTTATCATGCCTCGGGACAAGACCCCCGTGAGCGAAATGAGAATTTAAATATGCATGAAATTACCCTAGATGCATGAAATTACTCTAAATAATTTTAATCTAAGCAAAAATAGATTATTTACAAAAATGGTTATAAAATACCAAAATATCATTAAATTAAGAAAATGACCTTTAAAAATTAAGAAAATTTCCTAGATGTCATTTTGTCCCTAATTTGATATTATCTAACATTTTTTGATATTTTTGAAATTTTTCAGATTTTTTCATTTTTTTTTATTTAAAATTAATTTCCTAAACCGATATATGCCGATTTACACTAATATGGGACTGTCTAGTACATGAATAATAAGAGCCAAGCTCAAATCGATCGTTTGAAGATTGAAACTTGGTTTGCACATTTTGTCGAACACTTGGCGTGCAACAAATCATCCCAAATCAGCTTCGTCGGGCCATGTTTGTGGCCTTCAATCTCAACCCACAAGCAATCTCATGCGAAGATAAAGTATCAAGATTATACTACCACATGCAAGGAGCAATATTAGACAGAAATCATAGCTTAAAACACAAAAGAACTAAGCTAAAAGTATCCTCAAATATGCGGGTTTGATCTGATTTCACAAATCTAGGTTTGAACCCAGGTCAAACAAACAGCTTGCATGCCCATGTTCAAGCCCTGATACTTATCACATGCAAGCTCTAAGGGAAATACTACTTGATTCGA
The DNA here is from genome assembly GCA_007663325.1 of Eucalyptus pauciflora. Taxonomy (NCBI): domain Eukaryota; kingdom Viridiplantae; phylum Streptophyta; class Magnoliopsida; order Myrtales; family Myrtaceae; genus Eucalyptus; species Eucalyptus pauciflora. Next base: position 1,178,794 of record VMYD01000040.1, read on the forward strand.
GTGAAAGTAGGTAATATGAGCTTTCAAAAGTAACAAACATCACAGAGAATGACCAATCGAACATATAAAAAACGACCTCTCCAAGAAGCACACATGCAAAACTCTTGAAGGATGCTTACCTTGCTTCTTAGTTTCCCTTTCAAGTGGTTCTTCGCTCAAGAAACCAAGAAATTATCCTCGGGGGGCCCGTGGAAGTTGGCTTCTTCAACTGGAAAACAAAATCTGCAAAGAAAGAACTGATAACGAAGGTTTTCATTAACCTCCAAAATCAAGCTTTAGAACCTCTTTTGTTGGCCAAATTCAAACAATACCAAACTATATGTATTCTAGTTTGGCTTGTAAGTCATGGATTTTCTCATTTGTCTCTCATATTTCTCAAAAACACTTGCTTTCTCTCACTCGTGACTAACCGGTCTCAACACTTAGAAAAAATTTAGACTTTCTTTGGCCCGCTAGGAGGGCAGTTTTTCGGGGGGCTTTAGGAGGCCTTCTCGATCTCCATTTGGGACGTACGACCTATGGTTGGAAAGATATTTGAGTGAAGTTTAACTCTCTAGTTGAAGGTTTTGGCTAATTATTGCTACAGATGTGTGAAAATCTCACTTTTCTCTCTCTAAGTCGGTCTGGAATTTCTGGGTTTCCTTTTCTGGAGTTGCTTCTGAGGGCTTCTTTGGGGAACGATTCCGAGCTCTCTCCTCTCTCTCGTGACCTGAAAGAGCTTGCTTCCGTGATCTTATCCACTAAATTAGAGGAGTTTTGGTCGGTCTTTTGTTCACCTACCAAGCCTGTCAACATGGCTACTTCAACAACTTTCTGACTTAGCCAAATTTCTACTCTTGCAACTGTTGAGTGTCCGGACTTTGCTGCGACTTTCTCGTGCTTTCAGCAGCTTATCCCTGGCCAATTCTTGTCCACTTGCACTACTAATTTTGGCCTTCCATCAAGTGCAAAGATCGGGCTGGTTGGGCAGGTGAGGAGGATATGGTGGGGCCACCAAGTTGCTTACTCAGCAACTCCGAAATCAGACCAACTTGTGGACTGAGATTTGTCAGCTGGTTTAGGTGCTTTAATCCATCAATTTGGCTGCAATTTTTGATCAATTAGCAAGCTCATGCATAGTAGTTTAAGATCTCGATCAGATTTCGCAATTTTGCCCACCCAATTTTGCAAGAAAGTCCCTTAAAGTTGGCAATTTTCTTATCCGAAAATACCCAATTCAATACAAATTTGGTCTTTTTGGCCCGATTTGATTGATTCGAGTTGGCCCAAGTTCAATTTCAACTTAATTGGTGACCAAGATGATAATTTAAGGGTTCGGGCAAAATGTTTCAAAATTTGCGAATTGGTCCCTCAACTTTTGGAAATTGCATTTTGGCCCCATTTTGAAATTTTAATTCCAATCTGACCTCCCGGGCTTGGCTAGTCACATTTAGATCATTGGCCCCAACTTTTTTTCTTTTTTTCTTTCTTTTTTCTAATCTTTTTTATATATTTAATAATTTTTTTAATTTTTTTTTTTAAGGAAAAACATATTCCATTTAAAAAAAAACTATATTAAATGCCTAGATAATCTATATGCAATAGTTTAACTTGAAATATTTTTGTGAAAAAACAAGTTTCCCATTTTTTTGGAAATGATTTTTGGGCAAATATTTAGGTGTCAACAGATGCAACCGTTATAATTTATTCCTAGGATCGTTGTAGCAAATACATGCAGGAACCTGTTGGGCAGTCTTGGGACTGGGAATTAGACTAGACCAACCGATCCGATCCGGTCCTATGGAATTTGTCACAATGCCACCTCCAAATTTCAGCATTTTGAAGATAAATACTTCCCCCAAAAAATATGGACTTTTTGTTATTTTAAGGTTTGTTGCTTTAAAAAAAATTAAAAAAATATTGTCGAAATTAGGAATTGGACTAAAAATCACCCATAAACTCGATCGACGCCCTTGGGAACCACTAGAACCAGCTCGTCCGATCCAATCTGATCTAGGCAATTCCCAGTTGGGTCGGTTCAATAGGCTCACCCTTAATACAAATGGGTAAGAGGATCATATTGAGAATCGATTTCCACCTCCAACCACAAAGGGGAAAAAATGGGTCAAGTCGAGTTGGTTCTCATATCATGGAAACATGTTCCTATGAGGTCTCACTCAATTTCCCTCCACTAATAAACGGATTAAAACAATAATAATAAAAATTAAGGGAGGCATGATTGGGTTCTAATCAACCTGATAAGATAAAATTCATCGAAGAGCATCTTGGCCATGATCAAGCTGGACCAAATTGGATGAGAGTTGAACACTATCAACAAATAAGAACAAGACACCTATCAGCTTTCTTGTCAATGGTCTCCTCTCCTCTTGGGCTTTGTCATCCCCGAAGCGCGAAGTCAACTCCCACCTGAGGAGGACGCGAAGCACAAGAGTTGGAGAGAGTGTTTGCGCTATGAAGCAGCCTTTGAGCAGAGATTTCTCACCGAAGTAGTTATCGTAGCAATTGAGATTCTTTTCCGAGACGGGGAGGATCCATTTGTCCATTGAACTCCATCAATCTTGAGTCCTCAATATTTTCTTTCGAGCCCATCATTTTAAAATCCGGCAAAGTTTGTAATTTGTTCATTTGTTAACAAATTTTAAAACCATAGACACTACAAATATATGCACCGCTCGCTCCAATTTTAAAGTTTTTTTTTTTCCATAAATTCCAAAGTTTAGAGTAGACCGTTGATGTTATAAGTTTTTAAAGTAATCAATAGAAATGTGATAAGTTGATGGAGGTAATCTTCCCATTGTGCCCAAAGAAGACCTTCAAGTCATGTTTAGTCATTTGAATAGAAGTTGTAATAGGATATGCTTTTATCCTATCATGTGTTCAGTAGCTGTTTAGGACAGGACAAAGAGGGATATAACCTGGATAAAAAAAAGTTACATTTGGTCTCTCGTGTTTATTTCCTACCAAAAACAAAATAAAGTCAGATATATAGAGATATATAATTTAGACAAAATTATCTCACGGGGAGTGTGAGATAATGGTCGATAGAATATATTGACTTCATCGTATTAAAGTTATTTTTCTATTATAACAAAAAAATTTAAATAATAAAACTAAAATAATAAAAATATATAAAAGGAAAATTCAAAATAACAAAAAAAAATTATTATTATTTTTATTCCCAATTTTATTTGTATGTATGAATTTATTTCTAGTCTATAATATATATAGTGTGATATATCTCTAGTATTTATATTATTATACAAATTAGGAACAATAGTATAGTTTATTATTTGATGAATTTTTCATTAAGAAATGATGGAAGGAATGAAAAAATAGAAAAAGAGATGGAAAAATAATATAATAGAGGCTCGGACCTCGCCACGCCCGAGGTTGGCTCGTCCTAATCCGTGGTGGCCGACCGAAAAAGAAGGAAAAGAGAAAAAGAAAAAGAAAATTAAAAATTCTATATTTTATAAAAGAAAAACTAATGGAATCCGCTGTCCTTAATTTGGCTAAAACGCTCTCCGAAACATTGCGATTATTTTGGTGTGGGTAGAATCAACCACATTAGAGTTCGTATCTCCTCGCGTCGCATCTCTTCCGACCTTCTCTCAAAGCTTTCTCCTCCTTCTCTTCGATCGCGATGCCGGTGGGAAGCTCCGAGTGCATGTCCACTTCTCCTCCTCCTTCCTCCACGATCTGCCGCGCCTGCCCTTCGAATGAATTGGATCGGTCGGATGGAGATGATTCGTACTGTTCTGCTGTTGTTGAAGACGAGGAGTCGATGGAGGATAAACATGGTGCGGAGAATATCCCATCTGCGGGCAATTTAGAACCATGGCGCCCTGTTTCTCTCGCGGGGAGGTTCAAACGAAGAATCAACCCGTGGAGGAAGATGCGGGTGTTGGGAAAGGGTTCGTTCGGAGATGTCTTTGATGTCATCACTTAGTGAGATTCCCTCTTCCTCTCTTTGATTATCGTTTAATGTTTAATTTTTTGGGGGCGAAGTATGATCGGATGTTTTTCCCATGGCGTCTGGGTGCCGTTGGGACCAAATCATGTAATCTTTTTGGTTCACAGAGACACGCCAAACACGCTTAAGGGATTTGATCTTCATATTGGAGTTCTAGCTTGAGTGTTGTGGAACTTATTGAAACCTCGCTTCTTTATTTCCGCAGTGATGGATCCTACTTCGCTGTAAAGGAGATTTCTTTGTCAGATCATACCAATGATAGCTTACTGCAGCTTGAGCAGGTGATCGCTTGTGTCTTTCTGTATCTTTCTGTACTTGCACAACTATATACAACCATTGTGTGTTCGATAATCTTTTTCTTTAGACTCTTTCTCTCTAGTGATACTCTGCTTTCTTTTTTCAGGACATTTCTCTTTTAAGTCCGCTGGAACATGAGAACATAGTTCAATATATTGGCACAGACAAGGTGCGGTTCCTTCTTGCTAAGTTGCTTTCTGCGGTGTCTTTCACTTTGGCATCGATTGTGATGTCACCGGCACTCGGCAAAAATATTTTGGGGGTGTTATAGCAGCCACGAGATAGTGCTGTCATCATCATCACTGCATGTATTAGCTGCAATTATCCTGTTAATAAGATCACAGCAGGTGCGGCTTTTTAGGAGTGACCGCAACTCATGACGGAGATGGTCATTTTAAGGTGCCCTCCACCACAAGAAAAGTTTGTGATGAATTTTCCTTTACCTGCAATAGTAATTATATGAGAAAGAAAATACAGAGTAGATGTCAGTTTATGGAGCCATAACGAACTCAACAATGATTTCTAGTCCCTGTGAAAATAATTTCCTCTCTCGGAGCGTCTTGTCTTCGTACACCTGATTGCTGTGGGAAGGATGTCGTCTTGATCCAATGATGGTTAGGTATTAGAAGAGGCCTGTACGTCCGGCATCATTAGGATGAGAAAAAGTTAAACGTCACCGATGTGTGTTTCATTTTATTTTCTATCTGGTATGGTTGTCTCTAGCGTATCTTGTTATAATATCCCACCCATATAGTTTGTTTATGGTGTTTTGATGGGCCTTATATAATTGTAGCCCCCTTTCACCCAAAAGCATAATCTTTTGGGTTCTGACATAATTTCGGAATCAGGTAATGCTGCAATTTATTTCCATACATGACTTCCTTTTCCGCTATTCCATGTGCCGTTTTTTATCTGTTTGCACACAAGAGGGGCCATTATAGTATTCCACATTGCTTGTTTATGTAGTTTCAATGTGCCTTATATACATTGTCTTGTTCCACCTAATAGCTTAGACTTTTGAGTTGGTTATCCTAACATATATGATTCTCACTCTCTTCCAGGATAATGAGAAGCTTTACGTATTCCTTGAGGTCATGATCAAAGGCTCAGTTGCAACTCTTTATCGCGAATGTGCCTTGATAGAACCCCAAGTCTCTTCTTACACCAGGCAAATTTTAAATGGTTTAAAGTATCTTCATGACAAGAAAGTGATACACAGGTAGAAGAAAGATGCTTGACTTTGCATTAGTAGTTTTGACTAATTGATATAGTGATTCGCACTTATCATTTCTGATGTAAGGTTGATTTTGTTAAGGAAAGAGATCATAACCAAACAAAGAGCACATTGAAATTTGTCTATCTTGTCTTATGCCATCCCATGGATCCTTTTGATGATACTTCTTTTACTTATCCAAATACTTTTTGTGAATTTTGGGGAGCTGTCAAATCCTTAAACCAAAATATAATGTTATGAGAAGTAGATTTCTCATGATAATCAGGAAACAACGGAATAGCATTACGAGCTTGTTCTGTAATATTTAGCATAGACAAGATTCTTTTACTATGTGAATGCTTCAAGGTGGAAACATAACTTCGCAGTACTGTTTACTGTGAGGGATGAAAACTTTTAACCTTCTAGATATCCTACTTGCATATGTGCTGGTTTCTCATGCCTCCAGTTCCTTGATTCTGTAGGGATATCAGATGTGCTAACATACTGATTGATGGAGATGGAGCTGTGAAACTTGCAGACTTTGGATGGGCAAAGGTATGTCCCATCAGCGAAATCAAGCACTCTCTCTCTGTGCGCGCGCGAGCTCGCACGAGCAGCAAAGGCACATGCCCAAATACATACGCTACACAGAGCATGTGCAAGCGACAAAGATGCATGTACAAATACACACACATGCGCGCAAGACAAACACACCTATAGACTGCACAAACTAAAGCATGTGTTGTCCTTTACTTTTCCTAGATAACATATCAACTTTCTGTGTTTTTTCGTACAGGCCACCGAAATGAATGCTGCTAAATCCTTCAAAGGAACTCTTTTGTGGACGGCGCCTGAGGTTTGCAGCTAGTGCTGCCATTTTTTAACATTCTATCATTGGCTGTAGAAGGCATATATCATTTACATTTCTTTTTCATCCTCATTGGTTGTAACTGCAGGTCTTCAAAAGTGTAAACAACAGAAGCTATGGGTTGGCAGCTGATATTTGGAGCATTGGGTGCACTGTTTTAGAGATGTTAACATGGGGGGGTGAATATATTGGCTTTGAACTGGTATTTAATTAACCTTCTTTTTATGTTTTATATCCTCGAGATCCATGTTATGCCGGAGTTAGTAAATAAGTCGAGCACATGTTGTGATGAGTCCATTAGGCCGTCGTTCTGAGAAAACTAAATGAGTAAGGGCACTACATGGAAAAGAGAGAGGACAGTGAATTCAATGAAAATTATCAAGAGTATGGTCATGTTAAAGGATACGGATATTATTTAGGGCCGATGGTTGGGATTCTGGAGCAAATGGTTAGCTAACATGGTATGAAAACTGGGTTGATATTTGAATCTTGGTTTTCTCTTTTAACCAATTTGGCATTGTTGTCTAAAACTTTAAATTACTAATACAAGTGTACACTGAGTGGGCGGTGGCATGTGTTGAGATAATCGCATACTGTATATACGTAAATAGTATCTCATCTATGGATATTGGGTATACGTATGACCCTACCATTCAGTCTCAAGAACCTTTCCATCTGCTCCTTCACTGACACATGGTACTCTAGCAGCCAAGAGAGATTCAAATCCCTCTATTGTTATCACCATCTCTGCTCCAGTACTGGGAGCAGCACAAACATTGATTGCTTCGTGTTGCCTTCTGTGTCCTTTCAACGTGTGGTTGTCCTCTGATCTGTCACTTGTCATCATCAACCTTGGGTGACTCCCTCATTGATTTCGAGTGTTGGTTATCCGCTTCTCTTCTCTGAATCAATCATTGACCTAGATCCTCTGCTTGGGTTAGTTATTTGGATATGGAAGGTATTTTCAATTTGGTTGGTAGACTTTTGAATATTATGACAATTTTGATGGTCTAGGTCAAGTCGGCATCTTTTTCATACACGTAGTAAGTTTTCGAACAGGGATGGTAATTAGTGGCTCTAGCCAGTAAATTACCCACTGATGTTATTCCTTTTTAGGGCACAACAACACAAAAACACTCTTTTATTGATAGAATGACTGCTGCTGAAGTTGGGAGTGCTCTGGTCTTGCGAGTGAATTGTGAAGGTTGCACCGTTTAGTGCTTATCTATGAATTTTATTTATTATAAAGGAGAAAAAGGAGTACCATCGTACTCAAAAGGCATAGTAAATCATGCAACTGATGCCCCGTTTCTTTTGCTTTTTGGTTAAATATCGGACACTTACGAATTTTGAGCAAAAAGCGATAGATGCTTTTGCTTTATTGGCAGTAGTTGGAAAGGATTCAAGCATTGATCCCCTCGAACTGTTACATATCATCATGTCTCCCACTTCTGCAGTAACCATCATTCCAGAATGATTAATGCAGATGATTGCCAGAAGCATGATGCGCTTAGATTTGTTTACATATCTTATTGATTTATCCAGCTGTCATATGTTAGTTCCCACTGGATTTGTGATTAACACTAGCGTCTGCTCCGTTTTCATTCTTATTGTGGCAGGAGCAAGAATTGGAGAAAATTCACAAGGGTGAACGTCCTTCACTTCCAAAATATATACCAAAAGATGCCCAAGACTTCATCAGTAGATGCTTGCAACTAAATCCGAAAAATCGGCCTTCTGCAGCACAGTTGCTAGACCATCCCTTTGTGATGAACCCACCTACTTTTGCTCGACTTCATATATCGTGAGGCTTTGGCATGCCATCCCTTTTGGGTTCATTACTGTGAAGGCCTTTTTGGGGCTAATGGGAAGATACCTTCGTCAACTTACGGCATTTGTACCGTTTAGTGCTTACTCCACTCCAAAAATTCATCACATTAACAGTCTACTCTAAACCTTTAAGTTTGTGTGAACAGTCCATGTATTTATGGTGTCTATGGTCTTTAAATTTGTTACCGAATGTACAAATTGCAAGCTCTGCTGGATTTGAAATGATGGATTAGAAGGAAAATAAATTGAGGAGTGAAGATTGATGGAGTTTGATGGACAAATGGATGCTTTCCACCTCGGATATCGTGCAACTTTTACACAATTTGGCCTAGCTTGATTGTGGCCAAGAGGATACTTGACGATATTTATCTTATCAGGTAAAGTGTTACATAATAATGTCATCCTCAATTTTATTATTTCTTTAATCCCTTTAATCGTGGAGTGAAATTGTACGCGATGTCATACGGACATGTCCCTATGATTCGAGGATCAATTCGGCCCAATCCATTGTTTTTTCTTCTAGTTCTTTTTTTTTCTAGTTGGAGGTAGTTCTCAAGATTATCTTCCAATCAATTGGAGTCTTAATTGAGTCTTGGCTTTGTTTAAACGCATCTTACGAAAAAGAAACAAAAACAAGAAACACCAATATAGGTTGTTGAGGATCAATTTGACCCGATCCATTTTCTTTTCTTTCTAGTTGGTGGCGGCTTTTAACATGATTTTCCTATCCATTTGTGTCTTAATTAAGTCAGGAATTTGTTAACATGTATCCTTAAAAAAGGCAACATAAATAAGAAACGCGAATATAAAATGCCAATGAGGCCAAACCGACCCGATCTTTTTTAAAATTATTATTATTTTTGTGTTCTCAACAAGTCTTAGACTCTTGGCCTCATTTAAACAAATAAGGAAAAAAAAAAACAAGAAACACCAACGTGAAAGTGTCGCCCACAAAAATGACCACGGGAATTTTGATTGATTGGTATGAGATTATCAATTAAAAAATATTTGTTTAAGTTATTTCATTTTGTTTTGTCCAAGTTACTTTTCTTTTTATCCAAATTACTTCTCTTTTTGTCTAAGTCACTTCATTTTGTTTTGTCGAAGTTACTTCTTTTTTTGTCTAAATTACTTCTCTTTTTGTCCAAGTTTCTTCTTTTTTTGTCTAACTCATTTCATTTCGTTTTGTCCAAGTTTCTCGCTTTGCCTTTTAGCGAAATTACAAGCCCAGAAAAATGTTCATTGGGCTAATCAAAATTAGGGTTTCATCTCCTACGTTGTTTCTCTTTTCTACCCTTCAAAATTGGGGTTCCACCTCGGATGATATCGTGCAACTTTTACGCAATTTGGCCTAGCTTGATTGTGGCCAAGCGGATACTTGACGATATTTGTCTTATCAGGTTGAGTGTTACATAATAATGCCATCCTCAATTTTATTATTTCTTTAATCCCTTTAATCGTGGAGTGAAATTGTACGCGACGTTGTACGGACAGGTTCCTATGATTCGAGGATCAATTCGGCCCAATCCATTTTCTTTTTCTTCTAGTTTTTTTTTTTTTTTCTAGTTGGAGGTAGTTCTCAAGATTTTCTTACAATCCATTGGAGTCTTAATTGAGTCTCGGCTTTGTTTAAACGTATCCTTCAAAAAAGAAACAAAAACAAGAAACACCAATATGGGTTGTTGAGGATCAATTTGACCCGATCCATTTTCTTTTCTTTTTAGTTGGTGGCGGCTTTTAACGTGATTTTCCTATCCATTCGTGTCTTAATTAAGTCTGAATTTTGTTAACACGTATCCTTAAAAAAGGCAACATAAATAAGAAATGTGAATATAGAATATCAATTCGAGGTCAAACTGACCCGATCTTTTTTAAAATTATTTTGATTTTTTTGTTCTCGACAAGTCTTAGACTCTTGGCCTCGTTAAACAAATAAGGAAAAAAAACAAGAAGAAACACCAACGTGAAAGTGTCAAAAATGCCCACAAAAATATATCCTACTTTCATATGTGCTGGTTTCTCATGGCTGCGGTTCCTTGATTCTGTAGGGATATTAAATGTGCTAACATACTGGTTGGTCCAAATGGAATTGTGAAACTTTCAGACTTCGGATTGGCAAAGGCATGTCCCATCCGCGAAAGCAACACTCTCCGTGCTTGCGCGAGCAGCAAAGGCACATGCTCAAATACATGCACATGCACAAAGTGCGTGCGAGCAACAAAGATGCACGTACAAATACATACGCGTGCGCGCATGACAAACACATGTGTAGACATGAATCGAGTGAAGCATGTGTTGTCCTTTACTTTTCTTAGATAATACGTCAACTTTCTGTGTTAATTTGTACAGGCCACCGAAAAGAATCCGGCTAATTCCTTCAAAGGAACTCTTTTGTGGATGGCGCCTGAGGTTTGCACCCTCTGCTGTAATTTTTTTAACATACTTATCATTGGCTGTAGAAGGCGCATCTTTACCATTTCTTTGTCATCCTCGTTGGTTGTAACAGCAGGTCTTCAAAAATGAAGAGGGCAGAAGCTATGGGTCGTCAGCCGATGTATGGAGCCTAGGGTGCACTGTTTTAGAGATGTCAACATGCAAGCCTCCATATTCTGAATATTCACTGGCAATACCATTGTAAATCCTCGCTACTTGGTCTTTTTTGTTTTCTGCTCAAGCTACTGCCTTACTGCGTCTTCTTCTCACCTGACTGATCTCTCTGTGATTTGGGTAACACGATTCCCTCCAATTATGTACATGCCGTTTTGGACTTGAGACAAGCAGGGTGTCTTGCACCCATTTGGAAATGAATCCGTATATCGAACCAAACGTTGCAGTGTTGATTTATTGCAATATCTGACGGTGAGATGCTGGAAACAACGATTCTAGTGAGTTGACGTAATCACAAGGTGGGGGACGACGGCTACCAGCAGTGGGGTGATTTAATCACTAGGTGGGAGCGTGAGAGGTGTAATTAGGGTCAGGTTATGATTGAGTTGAGCCTTTTTCTTTTTGCGAAGTGTAATTATTTATTCAGTTTGGTATTTGCAAACTGAACGAGAATGAAATACGAAAGAGAGAAAGAGAGAGTATAAGGACTCAGGAAGCACCACTAGTTTCCCAAGAACCTTCCCTACCGCATTGTAAAAATCAGAACTTGCTCCTTAGTCAACTAAACCTAATTATTGTAGGTACAAAATTTTCATCATTCGATTCAAGCATCCATCTTGAAGCGACGTGCCGTTAATAAAACACTTGAATTTACAAATAATGGCCTGATATCAAACAAGCAACCACGAAGCAAAGGTGGTATTCGATTACAGATCCCGAGGGATATCCAATCTTGACAGATTGCTTATCTTTGTTTTTTTTCCCTTCTTTTTCACAGAAAAATACACAACATGGCATGCTATTTACAATCCCTAGATGAACAACCCATGCTTGACTTGAGCAGAATAGAGACACCAGAAAATCAGTTGCAGCTCTAGACCCTTCGCAAGGACTGTTGATCCTCGAGCAGCTCCAATTTGCCCATCGCTGCCAAAGAGAAGTGTCACTACTGTCACACCACCGAAACTTTCATGTTATTCCTAGATTCTTATAGATTCTTAGATTCTTTAAAATAAAAAGAAAAATTGGCCTAAGTCCACTAAGTGTTTTAACACAAGTTCCCAGCGGAGTCGCCAAGCTGTCGCGACCTAATTTTTTCGGGCTCACCGCCTAAAACTAGGTTGATGGATTGCTAAGTTTTAAACTTAGCTCGGGCTCTCCCAAGCCCATACCAAATCGCGATTTGAGTCTAAACTTTTTAAACATGCAAAATATTATCAATGAGTCGCCACTAATCAGTTTACGGTAGGTCGATTAGACACCTAAGTAAAATAAATATAAATTTGTTTTACTCCTACGAACCAGAAACTAAGGGTACGTGGACTTGGTTACACTAGACTATCCTAGTGCCCTTTCGGTACCATTTCTTTTTAATTTTTTAAAAAATGTTTTACAGGCAGCTTGATTTGATTTTAATTCATTTTCCTAACGTGTGAGGCGATCATGCGAGTGCACAAACCACCAATTTAACACCCGAGAAAACAAATAAAATAATGCAGGACTTACCTCAAAGTAACGAAAGCAACTGCGATGTTAAGTCAGAATTCATATCAATATTCCTAGATATGATTTCTAATTAATAAGCAATCACTCAATTTTTTGTTTTCACTTTATTTAATGAAAGTCGTGCAATGCATGCTACTAATTTAACATGAAATGATATGACGTGGCAATATGACCTAAACTATATAACATGAATAAGCATGCAATCCATCTTAAAGCATGAAATGAATTTATTCTAATTTTTTGTATTTTCCATGAAATTCGAAATTAAAGAAATGCAACAATTAAATATGCAATTTAATCAAATGACTTAGTTCTAATGACGAGTAATGAACTTAGCAACAATCACTAGATGACGAAAATTTCATAAACCTAATCCTCCATGTCTGATTTACTAAACCTATATGCTCAGGTAGAATTTTGATTTTTTTTTTTAAAATAATTAATTATTAAATAAATATTAAATCTAAACTATCAACAAAATAAAGCAAGAAAGGATTAAAATAATCGAAAAAATAACATATTGTCTCACATGTCAAATTAACGGTTATTCTAACCCTAATTATCACAACAAGGAGATCAAAACAATTACAAATCTGGTCCGAAGTCCTACGGACCAAATTAAATAATTATTGTGATTAATCAATTGAAATTCTACCAAAAGAAAGCCCAAAAATTAATATAATTAAAAAAATTATCCGATGTCTCTCGGATCAAATTAATAATTTTAATAATTCTGGACAAAATTCCTGCGGATAATGCCTACAAAAATTACAAATATTAACATCCCATATCGCAAATTAAATAACTAAACTAAAAAAAAAAAAAACAAACAGAATAAATATAAAAAGAGTAAAATAAACTAAAATGTAAAGAAAGTAAAAAGTAAAAGTAAAAAGAATAAAAATCTACCTAGAGGGTAAACGACGGGGGTGACGCCGAGGCGGTGTTTGACCGGTCGTCAGAGCTCCGGCGGGAGCGGCTGCAGGTGGACGGCGGTGGGCTCGAGCTCGGGGCAGCGGAGATTGGTGGCGCAAAGGCACGGCGCGGCGTCGGGCGGGTTGCTGCGGGTGCTCGAACAAAGGGCAGAGGCGTGGTGGCTGCGGAGCAGGCCTCGGGCTTCGGAGACGCGGCGTCGGGGGTGCAGGCGTGGCCTCCGGTGAGTGGAGACGGGCCACGAAGGCGCACGGATGCTGGGTTGAGGTGAGCAGCGCGGTGGCACGGCGAGGTCAGGAGCGACGGGTTTCGGAGCTCCGATGTCGGGATGGGCAACAACAGGTCGTGGGTGCAGCCGTGGAGCTGCAAACGTCGGCTCGGTGCAACGATGGGTGAGCGGGGCACGGCAGGGGCTAGTGCAGGCACGATGGGCAGTAGCGGAAACGGCGTGGGGCTTGGCGGAGAAAGAAACCCACGAAGAAGAAGCACAGTGCACGTCTTTTTTTTTTTCTCTCTCACTTCACCTCACGTCTCCTCGCACGTATTTTCCTACTGACTTTTGTACTTTTCTTCAGTAAAAAGGGGCAAACAGCCCTTTGACCTAACCCCTCTAAAAAATGAACTCAAAAGAAACGAAGGAATTCTTTCCTCACTTTTTGCTCTCAATTTTTTCGAAAATCTCCACCCCGGTTACGAAAAATAAAGCTATCTTTTATACTGATTCGGAACAGTTGCTTTGTATGGCATATTTCAAACTTCCATCTTTTATTACATCAAATCAAGCGTGCAAATCAAAACATGATTTCGTAATCAGCTCGATTTTACTTGATTCATTCCATTTTACAAAAACTTGCCATTTATTCAATTGCTTCCGCATTTAACAAAATCCGAATACCCATCAGAATTTCAAATTTCCATGCATAATCAATCAAATCAATTGCCCCCATTTTCTTTCATTTTTTCCTTTTATTTGTTCAAAATGCAATTTTATTTTTCCAAAATTAGGTGTCAACAATAGGCTTTGACATGCATCATTGACTTACTCATTCCACCTAGTTTAGGAGTGGCACGCACATGCACATGAGGAAGAAGACAAAGTGAGAGCCACGTGGTCTCCTCATCACCCTCCCCGGCCAGTTGCCCCCTCCCCCTAAGGGGATACAATGTCCAAGTTTGACCATCGATGATAAATGCATAATGCCAAGACCAAGCCAATAGGATTTGACGAGTATCATTGACTTACTCTCTCCACTCTATTTGGGAGTGACGCGCACATGCATGGGAGGAAGAAGACGAAGTGAGAGCCACGTGGTTCTCACCACCCTCCCCGGCCGGCCCCCTCCCCAAATGGACAAGATGTCCAAGTCTAACCATCAATGATGGATGCATAATGCCAAGGCTAAACCAATACGCTTTGACCGGCATCATTGACTTACTCCCTCCACCCTATTTGGGAGTGGCATGCACATCGATGACGGATGCATAATGCGAAAGCCAAGCCAATAGGCTTTGATATGCATCATTGACTTACTCCTTCCACCCAGTTTAGGAGTGACATGCACATGCACAGGAGGAAGAAGACGAAGTGAGAGCCACGTGGTCTCCTCATCACCCTCCTCGGCCGGCTGCCCCCTCCCCCTAGAGGGACATAATGTCCAAGTTTGACCATCGATGATGGATGTATAATGCCAAGACCAAGCCAATAGGATTTGACGAGTATCATTGATTTACTCTCTCCACCCTATTTGGGAGTGACGCGCACATGCATGGGAGGAAGAAGACGGAGTGAGAGCGACGTGGTCTTCTCACCACCCTCCTCGGCCGGCCCCCTCCTCAGATGGACAAGATGTCCAAGTCTAACCATCAATGATGGATGCATAATGCCAAGGCCAAACCAACACGCTTTGACCGGGATCATTTACTTGCTCCCTCCATCCTATTTGAGAGTGGCGCGCACATGCATCGGAAGAAGAAGATGAAGTGAGAGCCACGTGGTCTCCTCACCACTCCCCGGCCACCTACCTTCCTCCTCTAGATGGACATGATAACTAAGTTTGACCATCAATGATGGATGAATAATACCAAGACAAAGTCAACAAGTTTTGATTAACATCATTGACTTATTCCCTCCACCTTGTTTGGGAGTGGCATGCATATGCACAGGAGGAAGAAGACTAAGTGAGATCCATGTGGTCTCCTCACCACCCTCCCCGGCTACCGCTCCCCCCCCCCCACCCCCCTTTTGCCAAATGGACATAATGTCTAAGTTTGATCATCGATGATGGATGTATAATGCTAAGGCCAAGTCAATACGTTTTAACCGGCATCGTTGACTTAGTCCCTCCACCCCGTTTGAGAGTGGTATGCACATGTACAAGAGGAAGAAAACGAAGTGAGAGCCACGGCGTCTTCTCACCACGCTTCCTGGCTGCCCCCTCCCCCCAACCAAAAAAAAACCACCTTACCTTTCCTCTTTCCCGAAGATGCTCTCTTGTCCCACTATTTTTTCCCATATCTAATCGGTTCTAGCAAATAAAAAAATGATAAACATATTTTTATGACATGGGACACATGAATTAATAAAAATTTCACCATTATGGAATATAAATTATTTGAAATGACCAGAAAAAGTCTACATCGGAAAATGGGATAAATTATTTGAAATGACTAGAAAAAGTCCACATCGGAAAATGGGTGAATTGTTTTATGAATTGATTACAAAATGACCACTACCAGAGAAAAAAATGTTTAAAAATGACTAAAAGTCTGCCTCAAAGATTCGGTAAAATTATTCTCTTCATTATTGCACTTTTGAAAGCCATTATTTTGCGGCATCATCTTAGGCAAGACGCCTTACGAGAGTGCCCCACACTTCCTGGAGATGAAATGGACCAAGAACATGTTGACCTAGTGGTGTCTTCTCGGTTCAAGTCCTCTTTGCAGGTTTTAAATCATTTTACTTGGGTTGGGTTGGGTTGGGCTGGGCTGGGCTAGGCAACGGACTCATCTCATCTAACGAATAAACGATAATTTAAGCAAGAAGCACAAATAGCGTGCACTCCGCATGGGGCTCTCAAGTAAACCATTACGTGAATGTTGTTGCACTTAAATAACCAAAAAGTGGCAATTTGCTTTTGCAAATAAACTTGAAAATAATCGTTACTTGTTTTCTCTCAAAAACTATATATATAATTATCTAATTATAGGTAGGTATGCCTTAGGTCAACCAAAAGTATTTCATGTATGAAAGTTTGAGTTTACACGCAAAATAGAGAAGGAATTTTCTGACAGTAATATTATGGTCGATTTAACTAACAAGAGTATAGTGTATTCAATTTTCAAAATTTTAAACGCATTTCCCTCAATGTACTAGGCAAAAAACTTATCTTATCCAGTGAATCAACAGGATAATTTAAGCCATATACTTTTTCCAACTATTTACATGCTCGTACGCTTCGTGTATGGCTCTTAGTAAATTATGTTTTGAAGCGAAATATTTAAGTTAAATCATGCAAAATTCTTCTGATTAGCAGCGGATTCATGTTATTTAATACGTTGTGGTCAAAAGACAATTGGATGTTCAGATTTTTTAGTTAGCAATAATTTTGAAAAACATATGCGTTGCATGTACATGGAGATCTTGATTCTAAGTTCATTATAATATGGCTTTTCCTTATATTACCAGAAGAAGATTAAGAAAATCAGTAAACTAGCACAAATTTGGCCATGAATAAGTACACTTTATTTTGTCCGTGAAATGCTTCCTGCCAATAATAGTATGTTTTTGTATTTTTTTTTTCTCAACTTATAGTTCTTGGAAGAGTACCACCACGCTAGCTTTCATTTGACCCAGAACTTTAGTGGGCATTATATCTAGGTTCAAAGCTTAGAACTGGTGTCAAGCAAATTTCAGAGGAGTAAATAGCCATTCTTTTGAAATGATAGCGCAAGTAATCCTTGCACTCTCAATACCAATTCCTCCCTTATTTTCATTAGATTAAGAATAATCAATTGGACCGTCTACAGAAACCAATTTTCTCATGGACACAACCTCAGTTTGGCCGTTAGATGGGTTTCGTAACTAGGGATCTCTGCACTACCATTTGATTCAAAATTTTCTAAGGCGAATGCTGCTGAAGATTTGTTTGACACGACTGCGGCTCATTGAGGAACCGCGAGTCATGGAGAATAAGGCCATTTGAGCTTCACAGTGGACCCAATGGCAGTATGCGCCAGGTCTAATCTTGATATCCTTGGCTCCTCATCAACCTAATCTTTCCTCTAAATACATATGTTGGTACAGATAGCTCGCTAGTCTTCATACTCGGTCTCTTCCGATGATGAACGCCCGGACAAGATATAACTACCAAAGCACTTTCTTCCAGCAGGATTAAAAAAAACTCCATTCCGCCAAAAGTGGCACGTCGATAAATCCCATACATGAAAACAAACTCATATCAAGAGTTTGCAAAACGCAGAGCAGTGATCCAAACCCAATCATGATGAATATTCGATAACTCAAATAACCATATGCGTAATCTACATAACACGGGCTATATTCAGACATTAGATGTCGCAAAAGAGAGCTCTTTCCAACTCCCCATCACCAGATTGCACGACAACCTCCCCCAGCCTGAGCAATTATCAGCAAATTACAGCAGCAACGACTTAAATTCGCAATTTTTCCACTTGCCACCTCACTCCCACTTACCCAGGAACTCAAGATTCATGCCCACCACAGGCCTACTTAACAAAAGTCAACGATTCAACAATTCCGCACGAGATTTACACTAGATTCCCACTTTGACTACGTAGACAGCACAAATCCCCAAATTCCCCTTCCAGGCAGCATAATTCAACGGAAAAAAAATCACAAATTGGGCCTCAAAACACACGCAGATTGATCGAAAGAGAGTACCATTCCTTGACCCACTTGACGGCGGAGGTCTTGGCCTTGAGGAGGGGGCGCCGGTCGAAGATGTTGTGGGTGTAATGGGACTCCATCTTCAGATTAGGCACGCTCTGTCGCTTCGCTGCACCTCCACATCCAAATCAAAGTCCAAATTGATTCAAGAATTAGGGTTTTAGCTCCAACATCCAAATCAAAATTCAATTTGATTCAGAAATTAGGGTTTCAGAAAACGAATTCGACCCGAATTGAGGGGAGATAGAGAGAGGGAGGCTGTGCGAAAGCTAAAGGAGACGATGGTTCGTATTGAGGGTTGGGCGTTCACTGGAAGAGCCGACCATAGACATAAAAATTGTGAATAGTAAATGGTTAAATATGCAATGGAGTTATCGGCTTTTGAGTTATCGGATAAGTGATACTTGAGGAAAATAGGAAATTTTCGAAAAATATATTTTGGAAAGTTATCTTCAAAAAAATAATAACATTTTTCGATTTTAAACTAAGACCCGAAAATAAATTGGAAAATATTTTTTTATCGTTTTGTAAATTTTCCTAAATAGATATATATTATTCGAACAGCAAAAATGCCAAACATAAACATGTATGTTCTATATGGCACGATTAATAATGACGTGGATAACTTTCACAGTTTAAATGAAAATAATTTTTTTAGTTTTTATTTTCTTTCTTATTCTTTTTCTTTCTTCCTTCACCAGTTCCCAAAGCTGACCTTGCCCAAGGCCGACTATGATCGAGCCTTGCCTTTTCGCTAGGATTTGGCTAGGCTCGAGCCTTGCCAACCCTTTCCTATGGTTGGTTGCTAGCCGTTGCCAAGGCATGGCAATGCTAGAGGAAAAAAGAAAAGGAAAAAGAAAGGAAAGAAGTAAAAATAACATAAAAATTTATGTAATATAAAATTTACATTAAAAAATTCAATTTTTAAAAAAAATTGTAAAAAAATGTTATATTAACGCCGGTCATGCCATATAAAATGGCTGACATTCATGTCAGCCATTTCCAACCCTAACGTCCTAGGTACCGACATCCCTGACTCAGCCTCAATGGACTCAAGCACGAATGCCAATGTCTTAGGCACCCGGGTATTGAGGACCTAGCCCTGCTACTAAGGGCCTAAGAAGGGGCATTAGGGTTCTCATGCTAAATTGTAGAGATTCTGATCCAAAAATTGATACATAATCATATGTTGAAAATTGATTTTCAATTTTTGAAAGAGGGAATCATTTTCCCCAATTAAAGCTATGGTAGGAAAATATTTTCCATTGCCTACCATTGACTCATTTTTCTAAGCAAACCGAACGCTAGATAATGAGAAAACAAATAAAGCCTATACCAACTAGAGGTGAGAATATCAAACCACTAGGACTAGGAACCGCATGAACCAGATCAGACCGGCCGATTTGGTCCGATTCCCGGAGCCATCAATCCAATTCTTAGTTCCTTAAAAATGGGAAATGGTCCTTTGGTTGCGATTCCTGGTTCATAAGTGGAATTAGACCAGATTGGGAGCCGATCATCCATAATACCAACATTTTTTGACAGATTGCTTCAGTGTCACTTTGTTAAATATATGATTACTTAAATACCAATTCCAATTTGGGATTCCAAAAATCAAAAGTCATAATATTTTAACACTTTTTCAGACTGATTTGGCTTCCTAAAAATATGACATAGCAAAATTCAAGGAGAAAACCCTAAAATCATGTCGCTACACATGAAAAACCCCTAATTTAACAAAATTTGTCCTCAAATCGTTCAATTTTCCCCTCTTCTCCAAACCCTAATTCAGACTGACAATCTTATGGCAAAATTAAGAGCTGAATCTTGCAATGAAAAAGGGAATAAGCACAAGCAACTCAAGTTCATATCAACAAAGCCAAGAAGAAAGTGAGTATCATTGCTAAATCACTCACCTTTTTCCATGTTGGGAGATTCCTTCATCTATCACCAAGCTCTATTTTTTTTTCCTCCAAGCACCAAGCCCTAATGTTTTTCCCGTGACAATTGAGTGAGTGAGGAAGAGAGGATGGCGCCGATTGATTGAGTCACTAAGAGAGAGAGAGAGAGAGAGAGAGAGAGAGAGAGACGAACGCAAGCGAGCGAGAGTGCAAACAAGAAGTAAGAACAGCAACAAGAGAGAAATTCCGAGTGAACACAAAGAGGGATTTATTTATGGAAGAAGACATTCCTTTTGAGGGGTGCGACATCGTTTAGGTATAGAAAGTTCATTCATCGTCCAAGTCTGATTTTTTCCCCATAAAAAGCCACCTATGAATTAACAAAAAAAAAATTTGCCAGAATTTGTCACCAAAAACACTTAAGTGATCATTTTTTTCTTTTTTAATTTGGCACTTAAAGTGATCCATTAAAAACTTTTGGAATTAAAATCATTATCGTACGAAAATTATGGTACTTCTAATGTCGTTGTCCTTTTTCTAACTATTTCATTCCTTTTTTATGGGTGATGGTACTTTGATTTACATTAGTAATGGATTCAAATGAAATAATGGGGGATAGGAATAATATGGACATATCTGTAAATATGTGTTCAACTCCAAACTCGGCAACTCGCTTTATAGAATAGACAAATAAATAGGTATAAGATATCTAAACTTTCCAATTTCGCTAAAGCCCACTTTAGTACATTAATTATTCCATTCACATGAATTGGTGGCAAAGGTGACTGAAGGTTATTTTGAGCATGACATCCCTGATTTAATAAAAAAAAAAATGTATCATATTGAAATCAAGTAGTTAACCACTTGATTGATGTAGCATTGAGCACAAAAATTCTAAAAAATAAAATAAAATAAAAAATTGTTGTTTCCTAGCCATAATAGCTATTAGCTCCGTGTAGAAAATCTTGGTGAGTTTAATGAAATGATTAAACTAATTCGTTGGTGAAATTGGGATCCAGAGTAAAGAAAGATGGTGCTCGTGGATGATGTCACTCCATCTTCCCTCCATCTCAACTGTATTTCGCCCTCTCAATTTGATTCACCTTTCCTTGACGTTCATTCAAAGGGTCCACTCCTCAGGTGCTACGTTTGGCAAAACCTTTGGGGGGAAATGACTCGTTTCGTTCCTGATTGGCTCAACATAACCGTTTGATTAGTGACAAGACCATTGGACTCGTGATCCCGGTGCCTAGACTTAAGACACCAAAGGTCAGGCATAGAACCCAAATTCTGAGCCTAGGTCTCGAGTCTTGCCCCTGCGTCTTAGTGCTTTTGAGCACCAAGTTTCACATCCTAGCTTGTGGGCTGTGATTCAAACTCTTGAGGTCCTAATTTTGGTCCCTAAGTCTTGGATCCGACCATTAGGGTGCTAGGTCCACCCCCTCCAAGTTCAAGGTGTGGATCAAGGTCTCAGTCTCCAATTTGGGCGCCAGGGTCTTAGGTCCTGGTTTGGATGATGGGGATAATCACGACAATAGTGGAAAGATTAAATTAGGAATTTGAAATATTTTGACTTTTAAGAAGCATATATTATATTTTTAAATTTACGGGTACATATAATTTTTGTTGATCATAAAAATGGTTTTTCTTGAATCCTTTTCAAGTGGATGATATGAAAAATAATTATATGTTGATGTCCAATTTTTCGCATGAAATAAACTAAAATGAAGTTCTTCTTGAAAAGATGTCTATGTCACCAATAATGTAAGCTACAACAAAAAAGTGGCAAATTGCATATAAAGAGTGCTGGTAGATTACACCAACTAATTACTTGGAATTTAGTTGCCAATCATTCAACCGATAGTTTTTTTAAACTAACGCTTATTCAAACTTTTAGGAAAAAAATCTATATATTGCAGAAAAAATCCAATTCTGCAATTTTCTTTTTATTACATGCAACCGCACATCAGATCTAAAATCCTAAAATTTAAACACAAAAGGATGCATATGTTGGTACAGATAGCTCGCTAGTCTAACCCACCCATGGGTAGCCCAGCTGGTTAGGGCGAACTTGGACTTCTTTGAGGTCTTGGGTTCGATTCCCCAGGGAAGCGCTTGTGATTTAAGTGGGGGGCCATGGCGGTGGGTTGCTGTGCTAGTCTCCCCCGAGGAATAGTCGAGGTGCGCGCAAGCTGGCCCGGACACCTCGGATACCCAAAAAAAAAAAGATAGCTCGCTAGTCTTCATAGTCGGTCTCTTCCGATGATGAACGCCCGGACAAGATAGAACTACCAAAGCACTTTCTTCCAGCAGGATTAAAAAAAAACTCTATTCCGCCAAAAGTGGCACGTCGACAAATCCCATACATGAAAACAAACTCATATCAAGAGTTTGCAAAACGCAGAGCAGTGATCCAAACCCAATCATGAAGAATATTCGATAACTCAAATAACCATATGCATAAACTACATAACGCGGGCTATATTCAGACATTAGATTCCCACCGAGTTGATCTCTTTAGCGTTTCAAATTCCGATGTTTCCTCTCAAGCTGTGGATATTCTCGCTTTGCCGATCACGATTGCCTCTCTCTCCTTTTGAATAATTGACCGAGATGAAGAGGTCGTGACGGCCAGCTATTTATGGGAGATGATCCTACGTGCGCTTGCCCGTGCATTAGTCCATGGTAGCATCGAAGGGAAGTCACATGATGACTTAAGCAAAAAGAATGCAAATGTGAATGATGCAAGAGGCATTTTTATTGTTTTTATGAGTCGGGTCAGCTCCCAATTTTCTTATGCAACCTAAATAGCTAAATAAGTTACTAAAATTTAGATGTCAACAATCTAACAACCTAATTGACACCTAAATTTCCCTTTTACTCAATCTTCTAACGAGATAAATATGATTTCTTGGAACTAGCCGAAAATAAAGGAATGCGTCGTAGATTTCATTTCATTGAAAAGCAATCGATGACACGTGCCATTCACAAACTACAATTTGTCAGACACATGTTTTTGCAATGCAAGCATGATTCTCGAATAATGTGGCAGGTCAAATGTAGCCATGCCTCACACACAAGGTTGATTGTGTACCTTCGAACATGAGTGAGACTTGGAATTAGACGAAGAGGATTATTGACACTATTTATTTATGTTTTAAATTACATAGAAAATTAGGGAATGATTTTGACCCCTAGCAAAAATAACTTTCATTCAACTACAATGCATAACTAGTATCAATTAAAACTTTAATTTTTAAAAAATTATTTAAAAAAAAAAAGCGGAAGAGGGCCGGGCCTGGGCTGGCCCGCCTCCTCTTCCTTTTTCATCTTTCCCTCCTTCTTCCCCCCGCAGGCCGGCCCACCTATCCCTTTTGCCAGCCCGGCCCCCTTCTCTTCTTCTCCTTCTCTCGTCCCTGCTCGGCTTGGACGTTAGCTTGGCGACAAGGGTAGAAGGACGACGCAAAGGACAGCGTACGTCAAAGGACAACGAGGAATGTCGCGCGCGACGCGGTTAGGACGGGCTGGCCAGCAACAGCTGGCGTCGGACACGGGGCTTAGAAGAGAGAGACAGAGAGAGAGAGAGAGAGAGAGCCTTGAGTGAAAGGGAGGGAGAACTATAGTCCCGGCCAACTTCCAGTGGTGGCCGCGTCATGTCCCGGCCAACTTCTACCCCTCCTCCGCCTCAAAAAAGTGGTAAGACCCGGCTGCTCTTTTTTTTTTTTTTCCTTATTTTTCCGATTTGGGTTGATTCCTTGAGGATCCCGGCTCGGAGGCGCACGAGGCGAACGGACGTGACCCGATCTATCGAGCTCGCCCACCATTCGCCGCGGCCAAGCCGGGTAGAGAGCACCACCAACGGCCCCCTGCCCTGCTTTGTGCCCTGTTTCGGCTCGTCGGACCGGGCTTCGTCGTGGTACGGTTTATGAGAGTCCCAGCCCCCATTTATATCGTGCTAAGCTTCATTTCGATCTCTGCTTATCGATTGCTAAGCGTCTCGGCGTGGTTTGACTCCCAGTTAATTCAATAGTCTCCCTTCATTCGACGCCCGTCATGTGTTTGTGAAAATGCCTGAACCGAGTTATGTAGATTTTCCGTGATTTTGGTCTAGTTCTAATAAGCGTTTGTTGGTTATTTGACACGTTTGTGGACTTTCATTGTCATCTGTGGAGTCATGCGCTGTTTCTTTTGCATGTCGTGTGTGCATCCGGGCGGACGGTCCTTTGATTGAGCCAAGGGCGGATACGAGCCGGCTCATGGCCATTCGTCTCTTCTGTTTTCATGGGTTTTAGGAATCTGGGCTCAACTAGAATTTCTTAAGTTCGGGTCGATTTCGAGCTATATTTGGACTGGTGATCTTCGGGCCTGATTTGCTTTAGTCTGGCTTCAGAAAACCTGGGCTTAAATTTCTGTGCAGTGTGCTTACTTTATAACCTCATGCGGTCCTAGGAGTAGACAAGACTTGTGCGAGGTTTTTTTCGCCCGCTAAAGGAAGCAAGACCAACCCTTTCATGCTGAGATGTAATGTGGTTTATAAGTTTGGGCAGGTTTTTATCTTTTAGGCCAAGATTTGCTCTAGAAAGTCTGGCATCACTAGGTTGAGAACCATCCGGGAATCGATCACCTATAGTTCAAATTGAAACTTTAACCAAAAACAAACACGTTGATGATCTACACTCCAACAGGTGAGCTACCTATAAAAGAACATGCAGTTAGTGTGACTTGGATGTGTAGTCCCAGTTGGGGCTTCAAACACAAAAGATTTATAAATGAAATATTTCATTATGAAAATGCTGATCATTCACAAGTTTAATTGCTTTTCTTCAGCAACTAATACGTACAATACGACTAATTTTCAACAATGTAAAACATAATCTCTACAGTTAATTTCCAACAACATAATTTTTCCATACCGAAGATTGCAACAATTGTTGATGGGCAGCTCAAGAAAAGATACAAAGCTGAAACCAAAATAAGTTCGAACTCAATATAGCTCATCTATTTTATAGATAAAACAGAGATAATTGTCAACTGATCTAAAATTTGAACTGTTGAATGTACAAATGCTTTAATGGTAAGTATTCTGATAGATAACTACCGCTGACTTTATTGTTTAATAGGTTTATAGATCCAACCCATTTGGATTTTTGTACTTTTCATCTTGATGATGATCCTAAGAGTATTATGTACAATCTGACAACTGTACAAGTGAACCGTTTCTAGTGGCCTAAACAATCATAATATTAGGGATAATTAGGCATTATTTCACAATAGCTCCCAAATTTGAAAATGAATCGGAGCTTTGATACCGTTGCACAATAAATCCCGAGCTCTGAAAAATTACGGGTTAATTCTTGAATTTTGATTTTTTCTGCAATGGCTAATTTTTTTAATCTACATCTCCGTTAAGTTTGTTAATTGAGTATGGATTAAATTATTTTTCTTTACAAACTTAACCGTATTATTGTTAACTTCATCGGTCATACATCATTTCTATTTTCTTAACTTCATTCACCATGTAGTAGAGATTATTCTAGTCAAGAAAAATGAGCAAGTCCCTATTCAGGGACGTTTAATTTGCGATGCAGAGGAAAAAAAATGGCGACAAAAAAAAAAAAAAATCAAAGCTCAAGAGGATAATATGTAACTTCTAAAAATCAGTGCTATTGTGCATCGCAGTCATAGTTTGGGAAAGTAATTTACGCCTAATATATACAATACAGCTAATTTCCAACGGCACAAAGCATTCCTCTATGGTTAATTTGCAATGACATGAGTGTTTTCTCTTATTCAATGCATGCGTATCGTTAGATTATTGTAGTTGCTATGAAAATATTACTGATAGTCATAAAACTCATGACTATATTAAATCGATGCATATACACCACATTGAAATGAATACTAGAAATATAAGCAAGCGGGGCATATTCAATTGAGAAGAGTAGGTTGACACAATTCTATAATTGCCAGGAGCATAATGTAACCAACCCTACGAACCACATCAAATGACAACACTCAAACAATTTGATCCAAACTAACACTGTATTACTTATTGCAATAAATGCCACCAACGGCTGAAATTTGAAGATCCTAACATTTTTTGCTTCAAGTCGTGATCGACATCAAGGCTCGTTAGGTTACGGGGAAGCGTAGGCAACTCTTTGAGAAAGTCGCAGTGTAGCAAATCCAGAGTCTGAAGGCTTGGCAAGAACTGTATTTCTGATGGAAGGCTCGATATACGAGTACCTCGAAGTCTCAGTTCTCTGAGAGAATCTAGGTGCACAATATCACTTGGAAAGACTCCCTCCAAACTCCTGCACCAGGAGGTATGTACTTCTTCCAGGAAAAACAACGTTCCAATAAAACGAGGAAATTCTCTTACGAAACAAGAATCCATTTTCAGCACTTTCAATTTGCACAGGTTTACAGTTGAATCGGGCAAATTCGAAATACCCGTACCTGAAATAGCTAACTCTTCTAATGAGTGCCCCAATTTGCCAATGGATTCCGGAAGCTTTCCAAGCCCACGACAGTCCTTCAAAGACAAGCGTCTAAGATGTCCCAAGTCTGCTATTGACTCAGGGAGTTCAAGAATTTTCGCGTTATCCAAGGCTAGCTCTGAAAGAGCTTTAAGTTCACAAATTGAACCAGGAAAACGAACCAATGACAAGCAATTAGTGGCACTAAGAATTTGTAGTTTAACCAATTTGCCTATCGATGCAGGAAGTTCTCGTACAGAAGTGCCATCAATCAGGAGCTCTTTCAAAGCATTCAACCCATCCATTTTCATAGGCAACATGCTAAGTTCAGAGCAAAACTTCAAATTCAAGGTAACCAAGGGCTTCAAATCATTAATTGAAGGATCTAAATGAACCAATCGAGAACATCGCTCAAGGATCAGTATCTCCAAATTTGGGCAACACGAGAAGCTCGGGGTAACTAATAGGTTCGTACAACCTGTAAGATTCAAGATTTTCAAACGCTCCATCTGCAAAACAAGGGAAAAAAGTTCATATGACGTAGAACTCTCAATGTACATAAGGGCTAACATGAAGACAACAACAAATGAGCTATAAACCCACCTTTATTCTATTCCAACCTCCCCAAGACTCTGTAACCTTACTCCAGGAAAGATCAATAATAACTAGGTTCTCATTTTTCTCTAAATGCATGCTGATCGCATCTTGAGGGCAACCTTGCCACTGAAGCCACCAAACGTTCAACAAGGCACCTGCAAATTGTCTACCAATATTGGCGCGACCCAAGTTGAGAAAAGTCGTGCTCGGCAGGATCTCACAGCCTGCCTCTTTAGTTTCCAGGTGGTCTCTTTTCTGTATGAAGGACCAAAAAAGTCAACAAAAGAAACGTGAAAGTCATCAGTCAATGAAATAGTTACTATGGATGCCTAAACTCCCATGAGGTAAAGAAAATCGAAAAACATATAGAAGCTCAAATGCTACTTTTTTTCCCCCAACGTACCCTTTTCCCCTTCTTCCTGTCGTGGGCTATGGCAGGACCGTACAATCCAGCACCTGTTCCTGGATCGTGGAAACGTTCGTGGACAATCTCCCTGGCAAGGCACCTTAGCATGCTGTGCATGCCTAACTTATTCTCGTCCATTTCTATTAGGGACATTTGACAAAGGACACTGACACAATAATTATAATGATGAGGCCCAATGCTCGGATGAGGAAGATGACGATGAGGAGGATGAGGAGGACGAGGAAGTTGACACCACATGAGTGAGGCAATTCGACAATCCACGTCCGGGGGAAAACTGGCAAGATTAAGATATATCAGCTTTAGATCTTCATCTAAAGTATCATAAATTATAGGGATAAGTGTTCCAAGAGTCCTAAAACTTGTAGCGAAAATGCATTTTAGTCCTAAAACTTGCAAAAAAGTGCATTTAAGTCCTATAACTTGTCAAATTATTTCAAACGAGTCCTAAAATCAACGCCATTAGCATTTTCCGTTAAAAATGCTGACGTGGCATTTTAAATAATTTTTTATTTTCCACGTGGATTTTTTTAATTATTTTTTTAAAAAAATATATTTAAAAACTAAAAAAATTAAATTTATTCATTTTATCTTATTTTCACCAAAAATTTTAAAAAAGTTAAATATTTATTTTTTTTAAAAACTCTATGAGAGCGAGTCGGCCGGCCCCTCGGCGGACGAGGTCGCCAGAGGGCGGAGACGTCGACCCCGAGGGGCGGCCGCCCGGGGACATCCGTCTCCCGGCGGCCCGGGGGACCGGTCCGCGAAGTCATCGGCCCTCACGGGCCATGACCGTTGGCGAATGGCCCTGCTCGGCGCGGTCGCCGATCTCGAGTCTCCCCCGAGGAGGGCGATGAGGCCCGCCACCGCCCCGGCACCCTTGCCTAGGGCCGGCGACCGTCGCTCGCCCCCCGGCGATGGGCGGCGGCGGCCGGGAGAGAGGAGCTGTGCTGGTTTTTTTTTTTTTTTTTTAACAATTTTTAAATATGAATTTTTTAACTTTTCTTTTTAGTTTTTTTTGAAAATAATATAAGAATAAATTTAGTTTTTTAGTTTTTAAATCTAATTTTAAAAAAAATGAATAAAAAATAATTTAAAGAATACACCTGGAAAATAAAATATTATTTAAAATGCCACGTCAGCAATTTTAACGGAAAAAGCTAACGGCGTCGATTTTAAGACTCATTTGAAACAATTTGACAAGTTTTAGGACTTAAATGCACTTTTTGCAAGTTTTAGGACTAAAATGCATTTTCGTTACAAGTTTTAGGACTTCTTGAACACTTATCCCTAAATTATATTTAGAATCTTCTGGTAATCTTCCTGAAATTGTTGCATGAGATCTTTGAATTTAATCCATTCTTCCAGTCCTTTATATTGCAAAAAAGAACCAAAAACTTTGAAAAGTAGTGGAAGTCCCTTCGCAGCCTTCACTATTTCGATTGCAATTTTAACATAAGATCGTAGTTCATTTCTCTTTCCGGTTGCAGCATACTGCCAGAAAAAGTTGAAAGCTCGATTATCATCCATCGGATTAACATTGTAAGTATAAGCCAACCCTCGAGCAACAAACCCTTGAAGAACTCTGCTTTCTTTTGAGGTGACAATTACTCTACTTCCACAACCAAACCAATCAAGCTTAGCTCCTAAAAACTCCTTGAGGAGGGATGCCTTCTCCACATCATCAAGAACAATAAGAACTTTCATACTCCTAAATATCTCTTTCAAAAATCGTACTCCTTCGAAAGCAGAAGCAACCTCATGCTCTCTTTTTAAAATATTATAGATCAACTTGGTTTGAAGATAGTGAACACCTCCAGGTTGCTGCGCTGTTTCTTCAATCTCAGCAAGAAAACTGCAAGCGTCAAAGCGAAGGGATATTTTATCATATATGATCTTGGCAAGAGCAGTTTTTCCAATGCCATCTCTCCCATGGATTCCAACAATTCGTACGTCGCTTACTTCCAGTTCCAATAATTCCATTATTTTCGATTCTTGACTGTCTTCAAGCTCCTATAAAGGTACTTAAGTTTAGGAGAATGTTAGATAAGAGAAGTGAAGAAATATACAGATGTGGCACTGTAAGTTCCAGATGAAAATGCCATTCTCTGAGATATGTGCTTTGATTGTGCCTGCCAATCAATTATATGCCTTGCTAGTTGAGATGTTGTAACTAATATTTAGCTGACACAGAAGACAGGTTGTTGAAGATAAACTCCTCTGAAGTTCCTCCACACAATCATTCACTACATACATCTCATTTAAGCTAAAGATACGTGCTGTCTCTATTATGGAAATATCTAGTAAGCAAACTGGCTTACTAAACATAAAAAAGCCTAATCTGGCTTAACACACACCCGTTTCTTAGTCCTTTGCAAAAGGAAGCACAGAAAGGTGATGACCAGCCTTATCAGAGAGCATCTCCGAGTTGCCACAGTGATAAATTAAGCAGGAGTTTACCATGAGATCTCATTTAGATGTTCAAGATCCATAATGGCTAAAATCAGGGGTAATTAGCTACTGAAAAAATTGAAGTATATGCAAGCTACTTCAGAGTTCAGACGATGACTTGCATTATCTTGGAGGTTCAGTTCATGCGTTTGCCTTCATTTTTATATCATATTCTAACTTTACAACGACTGTAAAAATGATGTAAAAATATTCCATGGTAATTAGACTTTTTATCTGTTTGATGTAAAACACACTCAAGCTGAAACTAACTTCATCAACAGTTACAGTCTTTAGGAGAGAGTACTCGAGAAGAGAGGAGAATGGGAGCAAAGAAATATACCGAGGTCCTGTCAGATAACATGGGATTATCACCAGTGGATAGATCCTCAGCCACATGATTGTGTGCTATCATCAGCTTAAACAAAATTTCTACAACGATGGCTGTGATAAGTTCCTCTTCACTGCCAAGGCAGAAAAAATCTCAGTTCCAAACCATTAAAAGATCACTGAAACTTCAAATGGCTCATAAAAATGTTAACCCAACGCACTACATAATGAAACGGCAATCAATGTGCTAAAAGATCACTGAAACTTTATGCAGAACATAATTTACCTAATGCAAAGATATAAACATACACACTGATGTTTAGTAATTGTGTGAACGTTTAGTAATTGTGTGAACGTTGCATAATGCCATTGCAGCAAGTATTTGGTCCAAACAATGGATTATATTCTCACAGTTTGTCATCGAGTGAAAATATCACTCAACCACGGGTTGAATCACAGAATTACACGATTATGTGGATGAACAGAATGAAGTTTTGAAGATTGTTCACTGAGCCAAACTCAGATATGTAGTGTAAACAGGGTCAATTCGAGAGAAAGATTTGGCCTGAAAAAGGAAGAAGAGGGAATTGAAAATGTTAACCCAGTTAATTCCCATCAATAATTTCCTCTTTTGTTCTCTAGTTTAGTCCCCATAAAGCTTTGAAACAGGCTCGTTAACAATCATAAACCCAAGCAAGTGAGCAAAACAATTAGAGTACACCAGAGTCGACCAATATTTGCTTTTTTTTGCTGGGAAAATGTCGTTGGGTTTCCTTTTCCTGACATTCTCGACATTACCTCCGTCGATTGAGCAAATAAATCAGAAGAAACCTACAAGAAAAGAAGACAGATGTAATGCAACATACCTTTCATATGAGCTTAGTTCCCATCCCTTGACTTTACCAGTCCCCACAAGAGCCTTCTCCCACAGCTTGACTTTCTCATCGCCGAATCTCTGCTTGTGCTCGTCCAGAGCGCCTCTGTAGCGTGATTTTTGGTTCAGCTGCACGTCAGACCGTTCCACATTGTAGAAAACGGGCAGGATCTCTTTCTTCCCTCCTGATCTAGACGTGTGTTCTACCATGAGTGCGAGCGTCTCAAGGCACCCGGGGCTAGTAGCATAGGCTGGTGAAAAGATAGGTATGTAGATGTTGGAGCCGGAGACCGATAGCCGAAGCTCTTCGGGTAGAATAGATGGGATGTCGCCATCTCTGAAAACGCGAATTCCGTCAGCTTCCAAGCAGCGACAGAGGGAACCAACGAATCCATCGGGTCCAAAGTAACTAAGGATCACATCATCTTGATTCAGCCTCGCTGGTTTATCTTCGACGAGGTCAGATAATTCAGCAACACTCGATTCTTCCCCTGATTTTAGCTTCTCCGGTTTTCTTGATTCGCCTTTTAGCTTCCCCTGTTTTCGTGATTCGCCTTCACTTTTGCGATACGCAGTTGATTTAATTACGCCACCTCTGGGCGGTGGCAGTCGTGAAAGACTGTCGAGTCCTTCCGGTTTTGCGCTTGGGGAATCAGCCATACTCGATTCCGACTTCACCTCAACCTTTCGTCGTCCAGTTTTCACTCCACCTGGGTTTTCCACGGAATAGTCAAGTGAACCGTCCGGGTTTGCCTTGGCGGGCGTTCCATCCGAGCTTAAGAAGACAAATTCCACCAAAAAAAAAATAAAAGTAATTATTTACGAAAATTCAAGAGAAATAACTCATTACCAGATTCTCAGTCTTGCTGTTGCCCGGGCCCCGGGTAAAATTACTGTACTGTACACAATATATTTACGAACTACTACGGAGCAATGGTACGATGATGGACGTAAGTTACTAAGAATAAATAATTTATAATAAATTCAAGTTGTTGACGGTATCCCATAGAGAGTCACAAAAGTTAGGAAATTCTAGCACACGAGACTTTGAGGTAAATTACTTGTTATTACTATGTTTGTTTCGCAAAAAATAACTTCTAAAAAAATATTGTCTGAATTTTTCAATATTCGGTATATGGAACATGAATTGATTAAGGAAAATATATTACATTAATGAAAAAAATGTTTTCCACTTTTTTCATATCTTCTTTCACCAAACACCTTTTTCTTTCATTTTTATTTTTTCTTTTCTTTTTTTCGTTTTTTTAATTGAGTTTTTAATTATTTTTCTTTTTTCATTTCCTTTTCTTTATTTTTCTTTTTATTTTAATTATAATGCAACTTTTCCTTATTTTACAAGAAGATCGAGAAAATTAGTTTTTTTTTTTTTTTGGTCAGAGAGAAAATTAGTTAATTATCATGAATTTGACAATGAATACATATAGCTAGTTTTGTTTTTGAAATATTCCATAGCTTTGGTACGTAAGCTTCTTAGACCGGAGGAGGTCTGTTAGCTTCTTCTCTTCCTCGAGCGATCTCCCAGTTGTCCCCCCGCCCGAGGAAATACCTGGTCTTTACGCCTTTTCTTGAGCTTCTCACTCATGGATATCTGCAATAGCCACTTGGGGCTTCCATCAACTAAATGGCCCGATGATTGCCGCTACGAAGCCTTTCTCAGTTTCAGAGGAGGAGATGTTCGGGGGGCCTTCGTTGAATTTCTCTACGAAGGCCTCGATGATTCAGGGATCATTGCATTTATCGATCATCGTGGGATCGAGATCGGAGAACATATCATGCCTAAGATCTTAAAAGCGATCGAACACACGGAGATATGCATTCCCATCTTCTCCAAAGATTTCGCTTCCAGTAAGAGTTGTCTGAAGGAGGTAGAGAAAATGGTGGAGTGTAACAGGACAATCATGCCCATTTTCTACGACGTCTCCCCTTCGATGGTTGGCGAACAAAAGGAGAGTTATCAGCAGTCCTTCCGCGACCATGAGGCCGATGGAGTGACGTCAACGACTATAAACAACTGGAAGAAGGCTCTGCATAGTGTTTCAAGAAAACGAGGATGGGAATTGGAGAAATTCCAGCACGGGTAATACGAAATCAAGATTTCTATGCTTCTTTCGACTCTTCCAACAGTGGTCATCGAGTATGAAATTAAGAAAAGAAAAAAGTCAATGCATCTGTTCTTCTGCTTGGTGTGTTATCCGAGCAGTTGTTACTTTTCACGTCTTACTCTTTCCTCTTTTCCCTTTGGCAGGCAGCGTGAACTTATTGTTGGAGTTTTGTTTGTTAAAACAAAAATGAGTGCATTTTACCTTGTTCCACATGGGAAAGGTGGAAAAAAGTAAACCAGTATAAAAGTGTGGGATTTACTTTATTCATTTAAAGTAATGATTGGGTGGGGCTAGACCCCACCATACCCGCGTGCGGGTGCGCGATTGCGCACTTTTGCACACTTAGCGCGTCCGCGGTTTAATTAGCACTAATCCCTCTATTATTTATTTTATTTTTGTTTTGAGAATTCTCGAAAAAATAAAATATAAAATGAAAATTCGAAATTTATTTATTAAATAAATAATTATTAATTATTATTCCGAATTTATTCGTGTCTTTTCATTTGCATATGATACCCGTTCGGTTTGCAACCTTTCACGAAGGGTTGCATTGGTTCGGTTTTAATTTCTTACGAATAGACACCTTTGTTCAATTGAACAAATTTCGAAAGGATGTGTTTTTTCATTTCGCAACTTTTCACGAAGAGTTGTCTTCGTTTTCTAAGACTAGTTTATATATATATACTTGTCAGATTGAGAAAGAAGCCTGGTTATCTTTTTCTTCTCTTCGAGTTTCTTTCTGAAAAAAACGACAGCCATTCTTTCAATTGTTTCCTAGAGAGATCCTGGAGAAATACTAGAATTGCTATCTAGTATTCTCAAATTGAGACTTTGTTGTATCCTGGAGGATATTTTGCCGGTGACCATTAGCAACTTTGTGGGGCAAATAAATCCTTAAAGAAAGTGATATCACGCCTCAAAGTTCGACTCGAGTACTTAAAGATCCGTCTTCATTGTTCTACCCAATCGAAGCAGTATTTTCCCAACACTTATAAATGAGGTTGTTTCCACGGTCCGCCGGTTGTTGAGGAAGGATGACTTATATGTGACGGCACATTTAGTGGGGATGGATCAACCTGTGCAAGAGGTGATGAGAAAACTTGGTGTTGGCTATGAAAATGGAGAAGTAATTAGAGGGCAAATGGTGACAGGAAAACGTGTGGTTGAGATATCAGGCCTTCCAGGAATTGGTAAGTCGACTCTTGCCACGGTTGTCTACAACAAAATCCATCGTCTCTTTGAAGGTAAGAGTTTCCTTAAAGAGGTTGAGCAAACGAGACTACGGTCTCTCCAAGAAAATTTAGTCGGTGGCCTCCAAAAGAGAGCATACACATTCAAATCTCCTACTGAAGGTACTGAATTTATCAAGTACAAATTTGGAGATCTAAGAGTTCTCATTATTCTTGACGATGTTAGTGATTTTAAACAAGTCAATTCACTAGCTGGAGATCTAAGTTGGTTCGGTCCAGGAAGTAGGATCATCGTGATCTCTAGGAGGAGTAATCTTGTTGACGACTGTAATCTTGTGCCTGTGACCTCTACAAGCAGCAGTACTGTTAACAGTTGTGATGACATCGTCATTGAAAAATACGAGCTAAAACAAATGAATGGTGACCATGCTTTTCAACTATTTTGTAGTGTTCTTAGAGAAAAACCTCTTAAAAAGGAATTCTCCTCTTTGGCATGTGAAATTATTTTGGCTGCTGGAAGAATTCCTCTGGTTATTGAGGTTGTTGGTTCAATTTTACGTGGAAAGGACATAAAGTTTTGGAAGGAGGCATTGGATAGATTGAACCGAGAGCCTTATACTAAGGAAGTAAAACGAATTCTGAAGAGTAGATATGAAGATTTAGATAAAAATGCACAAGAGATATTTCTTGATATAGCGTGTTTTTTTATGGGGAAAGACAAAACAATACCCTCTTACATGTGGGAAGCCTGTAAATATGATCCTTATAGAGGAATCAACGAGCTTCATGACTTGTCTTTGGTCAAAACCAGAGAAAACAATGAACTGTGGATGAATAATCAACTAAAAGTCCTTGGGAGGGACATAGTTAGGGAGGAAAATCCAAGTGAACCTTTCAAGCGGAACAGGCTATGGAATCAGGAGGATATCGAACCAATATTGAACGAAAGGAAGGTAAATTTTGAAGGCAAGAAGGTGTCTTTTTTAGTCTAAATTAAAGTGCTTCTTTTGAATACTTATTCTATTTTTAGAGATGAATGTGAATGCACTTCTTTTTCACTTTCTCATTTTACCATTTTTCTAGGATTGGCAGGACGTTGCAGTTGAAGCCCTCAGTGCCACATTCGACAAACCCCATTTATTTCCTAAACGTAGATTCTTTTGTGATTTCTCGAAGCTTAGATATCTTAAAATGAACCACGCTATTGTCAAAGCATATAAGCAGAGTGCAAAGAGCTCTAGAGAGGATTTTTTCCTTCGAAGGTTAAAGTGGCTTGAATGGCAAGGGTGCAACGATATCTCTAGTCTACTTGCTTTAGATATGTCAAAATTGATCGTTCTTGATTTGTCAGGGAGTACCTCCACCAGTTGGCAGTGCTGGAAACAAATTATGAAGGTATGATGACATACCTGCGCATTTTCTTTTGCATTCAGTTTGACAATAGCTTGCTGAAACAAGGCTTTTATATTATTCTTTTGTTTTGCAGAGGGCCAAAAACTTGAAAGTTTTGATCCTAAGAGATTGTCGTTGGCTAACTAAATCTCCATTTTCCCATGCTCCGGTAAACTTAGAGAGACTAAACCTGGAACGTTGCTCAACGTTACCTACATGTGTTGTGAGGTCCATTAGCAAGCTAAGGAATTTAGTTTCATTGAATATCAAGTTCTGCAGCTTCGTGCAAGAGCTGCCAGAAGATCTAGGTTCCTTGGAAGCTTTGAAAGAGCTCTACATCGATGGAACTTCCATTAAAGCCATTGATATCCCCGAGGGTTCCTATGGGAAGCTTAAAATTCTGAGTGCTTGCAACTGTAAATCCTTGTCTCTACCCAATTCAATCGGTAACTTGAAATCTCTTTCGTACCTAGCATTGGACGAGACTGAACTGAGTGAGCTCCCTTGTTCTATCGGATTGTTGGAGAGTCTCAAGACGTTATCTCTGAGAAACTGCAGGAGCTTGTGGAAATTGCCAGATTCCATTGGAGACCTTAAAAAGCTGCAAGTCATGAATCTTTCAAGCACAATAGTCGACGAAATACCTTCCTCCATCAAGGATTTGCAAAACTTGATAGAACTAAAGATGGCTGGCACTCATATAAGAGAATTTCCTGGAGGCATTAAGAATCTAGAGAGTTTAGAAGAGATAGATTTCTCGGGCTGCAGAAATTTGAGAGGGGAGTGCAACATTACGGGATTATCGTCTTTGCGGGTGTTACTTCTAGAATACACTCATATTTCTCGGTTGATTGTGACGGATCGCCAATCTTATAATCGCCAAAACCTCAAACTAGATGGCGATGTCCCCATCTCGATAATTGGAACTATCCAAGGGCATGGCATCGGTTCAACAGATGTGAGACTAGACCACCGTTCAAGGCTGACGGACATCATATCAGCATGCGATGATGAGTCAGAGAGCGTAGCAATGTGGCGGTCAGACAGAAGCAAGGAAGTTATCGGTGGATGAAGTTTGGCTACGGAGGAAGTTAGCTCTCCTATCCCATTAATTCTAATTTGTAACTCATCAAGCATGTCAACTGATCTTCGTGCAATAAGGGTTGTTAGGGGCATAGTCAAATTCGAATTTTCGCTTCTATTTTGAATTTTGAATTTACATTCTTCTTCCATTTTCTTGGCCTTCACACTCGCACACTCTTTATTGTCTTGCACGCATGTCAATTTCCTGCAATTTTGTGCGTACATGTTAGCTTTGGATTTGACTCGATGTAAGTATTACTTGGTTTATTTGATTGATTTGCAAGATAACTGCATGGTCGTCGGAGCATGAGTTTTAGTTCCTTTCTCGATCGTTGTCGCGACCTCTTTTTTCTGGCGCCCGATCGGGGCGGTGCCTCGCGGAGGCTAATGGCTCGGCTAAGGTTATTAAGTCTGGACTCTCCCAAGTCCACCAATTCACAACTTTAATAGTCTAAGTTTTTAACCTGTAAGTTAATTTTTAAAACGGAGTCGCCACTAATCAATTTGGGGTGGGTTGATTATAAACCCATGCGAAATATTGGGAGAAATATTTGCTCCTGCGCAACCAGAGAAATTAGGATCGGGGACTTGATTACACTAGTTAATCACTAATGCTCTTTCGGTACCTAACCTTGTTTAAACCCTGAGGTTTTTTGGATGTTTTAGGGATTTTCTATGCATTATTTGGAAAAAAGACATTTTTTGGACCTTTTTCCAATTTTTTTTTTACATAAAAGGGATTTTTTTTTTCTTGTATTTTTGGAAAAATACAAGTCTTTTTGGCTTTTTCTGAATTTTTGGCCTTTTTTGGGAAATATGAAATGTTTTTGATTTTCTTTTTCGGAAAGTATTTTTTAATATTTTTTTGGAAAATAAAGTATTTTTTGATTTTTCTCGAAAATAAAATATTTTTTATATTTTTAAATATTTTCTGTTTTTTTTGGAAATTAAAATATTTTTAATATATATTTTTTGATTTTTTTTTAAAATAAATAAATAAATAAATTATTATTTATTTAATAAAATAAAAATAAAAACGACCGCGTACGGGCCCGACTCGGATTTTTTGGTCTTTTTCCCTTTTTTTTTTCTTTTTATTCGAAACGGCGCCGTTTAGAGGGGGCGGGGGGAAACCCTACCCGGTTCCCCCCGACCCGGGTCCGACCCAACGACCCGGGTCGCGACCCGCACAAATCGGGAACCCTAGGGTTCCCGATTCGCGGCGTCAATGCGAGGAGGATTGAACGGTGACAACGGCGACGGCGACGACGGGGCGGGATGCGGGATGATGGCGGCAGCGGCGGCTACCTGTGGCAGGGGGTGGCGAATGGCGGCGACGGCGGAGCGGCGACGGCGGAGCGGCGACAACGGAGCGGCGACGACGCCCTTTCCTCTTCAACTTCCCTCTTTCTCTCTCTACCCCCTCTCTGGCCGCAAGCTTGCGGATTCGGGTTCGCTTGCCGCCGGTCTTCCCCGAAGTCTCTTGGAGGGAGATTGGCGAGCTTGCAACCCGACCACCTTGCCTTTGCTTCGCTCTAAGCTCCCCGAAGTCTCTCGGGGGGCCTCGGAGCTTCGCCGGCTGCTGCGCGTGTCCTGGACGGAGGCGAGGGCCTCGGTATTTATAGGTGAGGGGGTGGCCGGTCGACGGAGCTTCGATCGCCGGTCCCCCTCGCGTGCTGAGCGGCTCTGGACGGCCGGACCGGTGTCCCATCCGACGCCAGCTGCTCCCACGTCACCGTCCGGCTGCCCATCCGACGTCGCGCCTCCTGCGCGTGCGCTGCAGAGGCGTGCGGAAGGGGAAGACCCAGCTGGGCCGGGCTGCAGTGCAAATGGGCCAAGGGCCCAAGCGGAAGCTGCCTCTCCTCCTTTCTGCCTTTTCTCCTGCTTTTGCTTTTGTTTTGTTTCTTTTTTTTGTTTTTTTGTTTTGTTTATTTATTATCCGAAAAAGGAAAAAAGATAATTAATAAAAAACCTAATTTAAGAAGACGAAATTTAGGCGTCAACAATCGTTCATATCATAAGTACTCTCCTTGATCAACAGTAAAGAATGAAATCTTGTTCTTTTTTTGTCAATTTTAAAACTAGAACGAAAAATTTGATGATGCATCCGACCATCTAACAAAAATTCTTCAACGGTACAATATGTTTGGGAATGTCGTCGCACCTATTTTACCAAAAATTGGAAGTGATTGCTTTTTCAAATAAAATTGAAAATGATTATTGCTTGGTTCTCTTAATAATTGATTTAATTTAACTAGTATGAAAACTATATATGTAATAATATAAATATAGTCAACATACATTGTCTCTTTCAAAAGAACATCTTGCATAAAAAATTGTGCTTATGGCACAATAGAAAAGAGAAAACTTTCTGATTCTGATAGAGTATTGTGACTAATCTAACTAAAAAAAAATTAGTATATTTTATTTCCGAGATTTATAACACAATAAATTTAATGACACTTATAATGAATGAAAATATCTAATACATGATTAATATGCTTGCTTTTTATGACATTTTCAATTTTTCTTAACGAGATTTTTTAGGACTATATTTTGTGACATTATGACTCACATATGTATGATATATTATTGTTATCTCGAGTTTGTGTTGTGTACAACACCCATATATGTTGGAAGATTTTAATTTGTTCAAAATCTGATGTTGCCTTTTATGAATAATCTTGGATTATAGTGTGTGTGTGTCTATATATATATATCCATCCAAGGTTCAGCACAAGATTTTCGTTGGTTACTTCTTTTATCCAAGTTCGAGTATTTGACCAAGAAGTGGACGTCTCTTCCTTGTTCAATATAAAAGTCGCACAAGAAAGACAGAAAAGGGCAGCTATTGTTTAATCCGTACAGCGGCCTCCAAAAAGAATCAACAACGAGCCGAACCGACGACTCTTTCCAGGACGCGCGAAAGAGTTTGTTCTTCGGCCAGGCATAGGAACAAGACACATGTAAATAATATATACTATGAGTTTTACATTCAATTGAGTTATTGATTTATAAAAACTGTAGGTTTGAACTTAATCTAAATATAAGAAACACTTGAATATATATAAGCGATTGTAACCCTGATTCTTTAGTTATTAGTGGGTTTTTACTGCCTGTCGAACTGAACCATGATCTCTGGTGTCATTCATTTCTCCTAGTTTATATCACTAGTAATTTTGCATTAGCTTAATTGCAAGATCTTGTCAATTTTCGCATTAATTAAACAACACTAGAGAAAAAATGTAGTTTAAAAGAACATTTTGATCAACTAAGTATATCCAATTCTAACAAAGTGTAAAATGGTATAAGTAAGTTACTTAGATTCATGGGACCCAAGTAATTCCACTTTCGTCTCGGGAGAAAAGGCCAAAAAAGTTTGGCCCCGGTTGCGTTCATCGTCATACGGTGCTTGAAAGCATCGCTGCCAGCTTTTCCCTTTATCCCTCTGTTGGATAATTTCTCTTAAAGTATTTTGAAGTTGACAAAACATTTTCATCAGTCTAGTCTGAAGACTTACAGACTCTATTGACAAAGTCTGAAGATCAAAGTCTGAAGCTAGCAAGACTCAAGACTTATATTTCAAAGTCTTCTCACATGGATAGTTTCCAGATCGACGTTTATTCTGATCTTATATGATCTTTATTCTAACGACTAGAGAATATCTTTCTACTGGATTCGGCACTAAAAGATCTTACTTTCATATTTGAATATGTATAGATTCTCTAAAGATTTCGCAACTTATATTTGGAAGGATCTACTTATGGAAACCGAGATCCCGATTGTATGGGCGAGCATGATTGATGGGCTATCAACACTTACCTTAAAGAGCTCGAGATCTCTCTAATTGATTCTGTCCAACGGGTTAATTGGAAGAACTTCTTTGGAAGGTGCCAACGGTATTGAAGGCATGAAGAAGTATATAAGAGAGATGCTCTAGTTGTTGAAGGGTGCGGATAGAAGAATTCCAAAGTCTGAATCTCTTTTTTTCTATTTTGCGATATCATTCTTCGAGCATTATATGTAATCAAATGAGATATCATATTGTAGTAAGACCTTGAGGAAGTGTAGTAGAGTAATCTACACTGTGGACTCAAGAGCGTGAGACTGTAATCACTCTTATTGATTCTTAGTTGAATCCAACCAGAAGGGCTGTCCGTGTGGGAGAGTGGACATAGGCTTGGTCTAAGCCGAACCACTATAAATCTGGAGTCTTGATTCTCTATCCCTAATCCTTTTATCTTTAACTGCTTTCATTTGCTGCAATTGTTGGTTTTAAGTTTTTAATCTCTCATTCGAATTAATTCATTAAAATTGCATTAAACACCTATTCACCCCCCTCTAGGTGTTAATTCTAGTCCTAACAATTTTCTCACCGTTATGGAGAGGTCAGGGATTGTTCCTGAAGGAACGGCTGCAAAAGCCTTTGCAAACTTTCCTAGTGACCCTAGGTTTAGTAGTATAAATCAGCCAGAGGGAAATGATGATGATGAGAAAATGTTCGTACATTTTAAACCTTGGATGGGTGTGGCTGCAAACCTTCGAGGGAAGAAGGATGAACTGTTTCGCTCAAACGGACATAGGAAGATGTATGAAAAATTGCTGAAGCGTGGAGTGATGAATCCACGGACGGTGGATTTTGACTTTCTGGACCTATTGAACATAAATCTGAGAGAGAAGTTTGAAAAACTTCAACTCCATCAGTTCTATACTGACTGTGATATGGCACATTCTGAATTAACAGCGTACTTCTATTCCAATCTCAGTTTCATTGATGCAAACAGCTTTTCTTTCAGTGTGAGAGATAAATAGTATGTTGTTGATAAGGACATTCTGGCAGATGTAATTGGTGTGGAAAGAGGTGTTTTCCAATCAATTGGTGTGTCTGTAAGTCATGCTACTCTAGAACTTGCGAAAGACAGGATTGCTGAAGGTCGTCTCTCCTACTCCAGGATGAATGCAACGAACACTTGCTTCACAAGATTGTGATCAACTGTCTTAGACCAAAATCAACATCCAAGACAGATGTATCCATCTCAAAGGCTAAGTTGATGTATGCAATCAAGATTGGTCTTAATTTCTCTCTGCCACACACTATCATGTTTCACATGTACAGGTCCATGGCAAAGGACAAGGGAAAACTCTCTTATGCTGCTCTCATCACTCGTCTTTTCAGACACCTGGACATTCAGCCTCCTCACATTCTCTTTGTGAAGACTATTGATAAAATGGTCATCGGACTGAGGATGATAACAAAGATGCGTCTGAAAGAACTCAGCAAGAAGCTGGAGCAGTTCAAGGAGAAGACTCCTATCAAGTTCAGACCAGACTCTTCTACGGCTAAAAGAAAAGGAAAGGAACCGGTGGTTAGTTCTATCAAAAAGAGAAGGGCAATCATCTTGGAAGATGAAGATGATGAGGATGCTCTACCCATCTCTGCTCTTGTTTCTCAATTTTCTGTACCTGTTTCAGAAGCTGTTCCAGAACAACAATTTGCAGAAACAGAAAAAGAGAAAGAAGAAGAGAAAGAAGAAGAGAAAGAGGAAGAGAAAGAAAGAGAGGAAGAGGAAGAAGAAAAAGCAGAACAAGCGGACGAACCAGCAAAAACAGATTCTCCAGCAGAAAAAGAGGATCAACAACAACCTGTCACTGAGGAAACTCCTCAGAAAGAATAGTTCTTTTCTCCTCTAGAAGACATGGAAACAGGGGGAGATACACACAGAGAACATACCCCTCTTCTACTGACTTTTAAAGAAGAAGATACACTAACGGGTGTTAGTCGATCACCTCCTGATGCTGAAGATGTTCATGCTGCTCAGTTTCCTGAGGGAGAGGCATCATCTCCACATACTGAACTCCCTGCTGATATTCATACTGGCCTGACTCCACCATTAGACCGAGCTGACGCAAGCACACAGACTGACAATTCAAGAGATTTTGGAAGGTTGCTTGACATCATCTTGGAACTCAAAGGCCAAATCTATGCTATGGGGTATGAATTTCAGACTTTGCAGAATGAAAATCATGCAATGTTCATCACTATGCATGATCAGCTTAAAGAGGTTCAGCGTCAGATTCAGGCTACTGCAAAAGGCACTACTGTTACCCAACTACAGGAAGATTTGAGGAAGCTAGAAGAAACTGTCAAGTCTATGGAGGACTTTCAACTTGTTTGCATTCCTCGTGCTCCTTGATTTTTTAATGCTGACAAAAAGGGGGAGAAGACTTTGCAAATTTTCAAGCACATTTCAATTTCAGACTCTATCCTCAAAACAAAACCAAATCTTATCTTCATTTTTTTTAAAACATTTTTAAGTTGTTATTTTGACTTTATCTTGAGTTTTTGAATGTG
This sequence comes from Eucalyptus pauciflora, assembly GCA_007663325.1. Lineage (NCBI taxonomy): Eukaryota > Viridiplantae > Streptophyta > Magnoliopsida > Myrtales > Myrtaceae > Eucalyptus > Eucalyptus pauciflora. The sequence continues at coordinate 1,222,138 of VMYD01000040.1, forward strand.
TGCTCATTATTGCATTACTTTAAGCTTTTAAATTAGATAAAGATAGTACTGTCTGGTCATGACTAATGAGGTTTCTGTGAATGCAGATCTGTGTACAGGGTAAGTCTGTGTACAGGACATCTGTGTACAGGATAACTTCTACTATTTTTATTCTAATCTTTTATGAGATATCAATGCTTGCTTAAAAGTTGTATTGCAGGGCAATAATATTCAAATCTGCAGGAAAGTTTTGTCACCATCAAAAAGGGGGAGATTGTTGGATAAATTCTCTTAAAGTATTTTGAAGTTGACAAAACATTTTCCTCAGTCTAGTCTGAAGACTTACAGACTCTATTGACAAAGTCTGAAGATCAAAGTCTGAAGCTAGCAAGACTCATGTTTCAAAGTCTACTCTCATGGACAGTCTCCAGACCGACTTTTATTCTAATCTTATATGGTCTTTATTCTAACGGCTAGAGAAAATCTTTCTACTGGATTCAGTACTAGAAGATCTTACTTTCATATTTGAATATGTATAGATTCTCTAAAGATTTTATAACTTATATTTGGAAGGATCTACTTATGGAAACCAAGATCCTGATTGTATGGGCGAGCAGGATTGATGGGCTATCAACACTTACCTTAAAGAGCTCGAGATCTCTCTAATTGATTCTGTCCAACGGGTTGATTGGAAGAACTTCTTTGGAAGGTGCCAACGGTATTGAAGGCATGAAGAAGTATATAAGAGAGATGCTCCGGTTGTTGAAGGGTACCGGATAGAAGAATTCCAAAGTCTGAATCTCCTTTTCTATTTTGCGATATTATTCTTCGAGCGTTATATGTAATCAAAAGAGAGATCATATTGTAGTGAGACCTTAAGGAAGTGTAGTAGAGCTTCTACACTGTGGACTCAAAAGCGTGAGACTGTAATCACTCTTTTTTATTCTTAGTGAAATCCAGCCATAAGGGCTGTCCGTGCAGAAGAGTGGACGTAGGCTTGGTCTAAGCCGAACCACTATAAATCTGGAGTCTTGATTATCTATCCTTAATCCTTTTATCTTTAATTACTTCCATTTGCAGCGTCTGTTGGTTTAATTCATTAATCTCTTATTCGGATTAAATTGTTAAAATTGCTTTAATCACCTATTCACCCCCCTCTAGGTGTTATTTCTAGTCCTAATAGAGACTTGTTGAATTAAAGGTCATCTCTGCTCCCACAACTACCCTCAATTACCATAATTAAAGCAATCTTTTCCCTGAGTGATGGAAGAAAGGACATGGAGACTTGGCGAATTAGGCATTGTTTGGTAATTATCCAAATAGTGCCTGATTCTGAATTTTTTATTTTCAGGAGTAGTTTTGGAACATAATCATGTTTGGTAAAAATTTTATACCCGGAAACAAATTTCAAATTTTTTTGTTCTCGAAAGTAGATTTGAAATAGAATCAAGCCCTTATTCTCTTCTTCTTCTTCCCTTTTCTTCTTCTTCATCTACCACCGCCACTGCCATCCGCCACCCACCGCCACTGGTCGTTGGCAACCGATTCGGCGAGCTCATTGGAGGCAAGCCCAGCCATCAGCGAGGCTCGCCCAGCCCCGCCGGTGGCCAGGTAGGCCTTGCCTAGCCCCAGCGAGGCCTCCCTGGCCACCGGCAAGGCTAGCCGCTGGCTAAGCCTCGGCGGGGTTGGGCAAGCCTCGCCAGTGGCCAAGCGGGCCTTGCCCAACCTCGGCGAGGCCTGCCTGGCCACCAGCAAGGCTTGGCCGACGAGGGCCGGCCTCACCGAGGGCCGGCGACACTCCGGTGAGGTCACCGACCCGGCCACTTGAAGAAAAAGAATAGGAGAGAGAAAGGAAAAAAAGAAAAGAAAAAAAATTAAAAATTAAAAAAAATTAATTTGGAACATAATCAATGAGCACAGTATCAAACGCAATTCTATTCCAGAATCATAAATTTTAGACAGTTACCAAATGACTTAAAATGCTTATAAATTATTCCCGGGAACAGAATCATTACCAAATGCGCCCTTAAAGGCCATCTCAGCTCCCACAACTACCCTCAATTACTCTCTTTCTCTCCCTTACAACTACCCTAATTAAAGTAATCTTTCGTATGTTTGGATGGTCATCTCTAAGCGGTGGAAGGAACGCCATGGTGAGTTAGACATTGGTGATACTAATGGTCACGTAAGGAATAGTAAATGCAATATATATATATGGAAACTTGTTCTTTTTTTGTCAATTTTAAAACTAGAATGAAAAATTTGATGCAGCATCCGATCATCTAACAAAAATTCTTCAAAGGTACAATATGTTTGTGAATGTTGTCGCACTTGTATTACCAAAAATTGGAAGCAATTGGTTTTTCAAATAAAATTGAAAATGATTACTGCTTGTTTCTCTTAATAATTGATTTAATTTTTTTGTCATAATAATTGATTTAATTCAACTAGTATGAAAACTATATATGTAATAATCTAGCTATAGTCAACATACATTGTGCCATTCAAAAGAATATCTCACATGAAAAGTTGTGCTTACATCCACAATAGAAAAGAGAAAACTTTCTGATTCTGAGAGAGTATTGTGATCAATCTAACTAACCACAAATTTAGTGTATTTTATTTTCAATATTTAAATGCAACGTCCTTAATGACACTTATAATCAATGAAAATATCTACCCTATGATTAATATGCTAACTTTTTAAGACATTTTTAATCTTTCTTACCGAGATTTTTTAGGACTATAATTTGTGATATTATGACTTACATATGTATGATATATTATCGTTATCTAACTATGGATCCCTCTAACCAAAAAATGATAATAATAAATAACTATCGAATCCTCAAACACCAGCTATTAAATCATGTCTCGAGTTTGTATTGTGTACGTGAGCCAAATCTGTTGGAAGATTTTAATTTGTTCAAAATCTGATGTGGCTTTTTACCAAGGTTCAGCACAAGATATTCATCGGTTTCTTCTTTTATCTAAGTTTGAGTATTTGACCAAGAAATGGACGTCTCTTCCTTGTTCAATATAAAAATCGCACAAGAAAGACAGAAAAGGGCAGCTCTTGTTTAAACCGTGCAAGCGGCCTCCAAGAAGGGTTAACAACAAGCAGAACAGACGACTCTTTCTTGGACGCGAAAGAGTTTGTTCTTCGGCCAAGGATAGGAGCAAGACACATGGAAATTAATTTATATTGTGAATTTTACATCCAATTGAGTTATTTATTTATAAAACTTGTGGATTTGGACTTAATCAAAGTACGGGAAACACTTAAGCATATAAGCGACTATACTCCCAACTCTTCGATTATTAGTGGATTATTTATTGCCAAGTCTCTCCGTGGAACAGGTACCAACTCTCGAACCAAATCATGATCTACGTTGTCATTTATTATTCCTAGTTTATATTTCTAGTAATTTTGCATGAACTTAAGATGCGAGTGAGAATCATTCTATTTATCTATTTTTTCAATTTTTTGGTTCTCGGGAACAAGTTTAAAACAAAAATCCGTTCGGTAACACAATTCATTTATATATATATATATATATATATATATATATGAGACAAATTTTTAGCCCAAAAATAGGTCTATAATAGAAATGAGAAGTAGAAATTTTCTACTTTTCTAGTTTTAGAACATAAATGAGACATAAAAACTCTTCTCATTACATGCTCTTGACGACAGCTGCCCGCTAGCCCCCACTGATCACCTTAGAGGGAGATATTTAAGAAGGTCTAACAAATGAATTTATGTTTTCGGGAATAACAATTTTGTGTCGTTATCAAACGTGTATTTCTCATCTAGGAAATAGAATGGTTATCATTAATGCCTTTAATTGCAAGATACTATCAATTTTCGCGTTAATTTTACAATACTAGAGAAAAAGAATTGTATTTTAAAACAAAATTTTGATCAACTAAGTACACCCAAATGTGAAATGGTATAAGTAAGTTACTTAGATTCGAGTGACCTAAGCAATTCCACTTTCATCTCAAGAGAAAAGGCCAAAAAGTTGGCCTCGGCTGGGTGTATTCATCGTCATATGTGCTTGTAAGCAATCTCCACCAGCTTTTCCGTTTACTCCTCCACCTTGCGTTGCAGACGGAGGAGACTACTCTGCATTTCCTAATCTTTTGACGCTCAATAGACATTGTCTACATCTTTTGGACCACGAGTTAAAGTTTTGTTTAATGCACATGGGTCATAGAAGGATTACCACAACATATATCTGGTTTTCTCTGCGATAAACTAGTGGCTGCTCCGAAAATCTTACACGAACTTGGCCCAAAAATAAGACGACACGATCTCGACTTGCAGTTATTAAGTGGCTTGTGGTGAGCTCATGTACCTCGTTTTGGTTTTGAAATCAGCGAGAATTCAAGAGCGGTCACGAGAAATCAAATCATACATTGTAATAGAATCCTCAAGTTAAGAATAAGGAAAAATGACATAAATAGAATCAACTTTGCTCGGATCTGCAATGTAGCCTTGAAACTTTTAGTTTGTTCAATGTGATTCATGAACTTTAATTCAATGTATAATTTGGTTTCTGAACTTTTAATTTGTTCAATACAATCCCTCAACTTTGGGTATATATTCAATTTAGTTTGTGAATTATATGAAAATATTCAATGCAGTCATCAAGATCAAGGACTACATTGAACATCTTTATATAATTCAAGGACTATGTTAGACATGTATCGAAAGTCTAATAACCAAATTGAACAAATTAAAAGTTCATGAATCACATTAAACATTAAACTAAAATTTAGGAGCCACATTGAACAAATTAAAAATGCATGAACTACGTTGCACATTGAGTCAAAGTTAAATGACCATTTATGTCATTATCCCTAAGAATTATTGAGTGCAAGTGGGGATAAATCACAGAGAGTGAATGAAAAACTTAGTGGCATTATGCGGCCTTTGGATTTGCAAATATGGTGGGCTTGTGGGGGCCGAGCTTTTGCGAACAGCATAAACATCATGGGACTTATCATGAGACACCTAGAAGATCGATGAGGAGTGACAGAAGTGCCTCAACAACCAACGGCAACGACCCAATTAATGCTCACTCACCAGCTCAATTGAGTCAATGTCGTGACTCTCGGATTCAACAAAGCTGTCCAAGCTAGAGATGGACTACGTTGCACATTGAGTCAAAGTTAAATGACCATTTATGTCATTATCCCTAAGAATTATTGAGTGCAAGTGGGGATAAATCACAGAGAGTGAATGAAAAACTTTTAGTGGCATTATGCGGCCTTTGGATTCGCAAATATGGTGGGCTTGTGGGGGCCGAGCTTTTGCGAACAGCATAAACATCATGGGACTTATCATGAGACACCTGGAAGATCGATGAGGAGTGACAGAAGTGCCTCAACAACCAACGGCAACGACCCAATTAATGCTCACTCACCAGCTCAATTGAGTCAATGTCGCGACTCTCGGATTCAACAAAGCTGTCCAAGCTAGAGAGAGAGAGCTTTTAGTAGATTCTCTCAAAGTATGTCCAAACTTTAATCCTTATTTGAATCTTTTCTCGCTCTTTCTTGGAGAACACGACCAACTCCACACAGGACCTGACTCATGCTTGCTCACCAACTCAATCGAGTCAATGTCATTATTCCTTTTTATCGGTAATAATTCTCTCAATGCTTGGTGTTGATGTTCAAACTTTGTTCATTTTTATCGGTAATAATTCAAATATTTTCCTATTGATTCTTATAGAACACAACCAGTTCCACTGTGATAAGTGAGGTTAATGTTTCTTAAGGTTCCCAATTTGCTCGATTTATGTTTCTCATTTGTAATTTTATGTTCAAGACTACTTAATTCGTAAGCTAACACATTGTTTGTCAAAAAAAGTAAAGTTGGCATGATTGGACCTAAACTAAATCGTCTAACACATTGCTTGGCCCGAAATTAATAAATTGGTGCAAAAGTAATTATGTTTTTCAAACCCTAACCCTGACCATTAAATTGAGGAACTAGGGCAAAATTCAGTTTGACTGAATTCAGCTTGGCCAGAAATCGTGATATATTTTTCATACTCTAACTATCTAAACAATATTGTGTGACATTAAATTAATAAAAAAAAATCACCATCACCAAAGGAAAATCATTTAGAACGACTACAAGTATTCTGTTATAGAATGGGTGAATTGTTTTATGAACTAATAAAATATTGGTAAGCAAGAAAGAAAAATAATTTAAAAAAAAATGACTATCACCGGAGAAAAATGTTTTAAAATGAGCAAACGAAATATGCGTCAGAAATTAGATAAATTATCATTTTACATCATTATGCTTTTGAAAGCCACCAATTCGCAGCATTATTTTAGGCAAGACGGCTTGCTTGATTGCCCCAGTATTTAAAGACTGATCGAAGCCCAGAACATGTTGGTCAAGTGGTATCTTCCTGGTTGAAGAGGTTTTAAATCATTTTACTTGAGTTGGGCTGGGCTGGGCTGGGCTGGGCACTCATCTCATCAAACAAATCGGAAACGATAATTTAAGTGAGAAGCCCTAAAACAAATTCCTACTACTCATATGCCTTTATATCTAAGAATGATAAATCACACAAAATTCTTCTAATTAGAAGAAGATTTATTTTGTTCCATATGTTGTGCTTAAAAGACAATTCAATGCTAAGATATTCTTAGCTAACTAAATTTTGGGGGGAAAAAAATATGCATTGCATGGACATGGAGATTTGGACACTAATTATAATGTGCCTTTTCCTTATTTTACAAGAAGATTGAGGAAGTTATTCATTAGCATGAATTCGACAATGAAAACATATAGCTAGTTTTGTTAATGAAAATGCTTTATATGTCCTTCCTTGAGTTGTTTTTCATCCTGTCGTTCTTGAAACCTAGTTATCATTTAATTCAGAACTTAGAGGGCAGTATCTAGGCTCAAAGTTTAGAACCGGTCTCAAGCAACTTTCAGAGCAGAGCCAATAGTCATTCTTTTGAAATGATCGCAGAAGTACTCTGCATACTCTCAATACGAATCCCTCCCTAGCTTTCTTTTTTTATTAAGAATAATCACATGGACCGTCTACAAAAATGAATTTTGCTGATGGACACAGTCTCAATTTGGCCGTCAGACGGGTTTCTTAATTAGGGATCTCGGCACTACTCATTTAAATCAGAACATTCCCAGGAGAATGTCGCTGCAGATTTGTTTTGACGCGTAATGAATGTGGCTTGTTGAGGAACCGCGAGTAATGCAGAGAAAGAGCAATCACGCTTCACTGTGGACCTAACGGCAGCATCCTTAGGTTTAATCTTGATATCCCTGTACCCTCATCAACCCAATCCCTCCTCTTAAATACGTATGTTGCTGCAGATAGCTCCCTAGTCTTCATACTCGGTCTCTTCAATCATCATCCTCGTTGTTTTCTGCATATCTCCATCCCTCCACATTCTCTTGGTCCCCTTTCGTCTCTTCACTATCTTCTTCCTCGTATATGTCCTCTTTAACTGGCCACGGTTTCTTCGCCACATCAAAGTGATGGGAGTAGGGGGCAGGTGGCACCTTTCCTCCTAGCGGACTTTGCCACAGTTTCTTCACCACATTCGCAACACATATGTTACTTTGACGCTTTTCGTGATCAAATCCTTATACTTTTAATTTGTCTAATCAAGTCTTTTTCTAGTTTCACAAATTTTCTAATCAAGTTTTTTAGATAGCAATCCTGTCAAATCCAGCTGACATGGCTATCAGACAATGTTGTAGTGTGGCATGGACAAAATTTAACCAATGAGGATGTCCACGCAATTATCCACATAAGTTAAATTATATATACATTGTAGTCCAAGTTTGTTTACATTGCCTAAAGTTTTCCACACACGTATGCACACTATCATTATCGGATAGCTATGTTAGTTGAATTTGGTCGGATTCAATGTCAAGAGGACTTAATTAGAAAACTTGTGATAGTAAGACTTAATTAAACAAATTAAAAGTAAATGAATTTGGTTAGAGAAAGCGTGAAAGTACAAGGATGATAAGTAGAATTATTCATTCACGTAACTCGCGCATCTTAACATAATAACACACAGCCTCACCATGATTGTCAACTTCAATATTTTTGGGTCCAGATGATTCTCAACAAGTCGTGGAAAGAGGAATAAACCACCTCTGAGAGTAAAAATTCTCTTACGCAGTCTTTAGCCCAATGGAATATTAGTCTGGAAAGGTAATGATAAATGGGCGGTGCCATTTCCACTCCCTATATAACTAAATTCACCCTCATTTTCACTAAAAAGACAACATTATCATCACTTTCAATTGCAATCTAAAATGGTGGCTACAAATTAATTTACTTTCCTTCTTTTTTTAGCTTTTCTATTTATGTCTAGGATTTAATTGTCATAATTAAGAATGTTACGTGATTTTTTTTTTATGGTTTATTGTCAAATTTGAACTTATTGCTATTTAGAAAATAAAAAACTCTTTTTTGCATCATTGCTGTTATAGCAACTTATCCATCTTTCATCCCTCCTTTCTCAAAAGCTTACTTTCTTAATGAATTCTTTATTGTTTAATTTCATTAGCATATAATATATATTGAGTCTCTAGATTTACTATACCAAAAAATTTATCTTTTTTTTTTTCATTATTATTGGCGAGATGCTTTGACACGGAATAGTAAGACGTTATAAGAGTGTTTACAAAAATACTAAAACATTAACATGAAAAAGTTACTCATAATGAAGCATCTTGATATTATTCGTAAGCACTTCACAAATGATATCAATTTTTTTCAATCCAAAATAATAAAATTTCAATGGTATTTTACAAAAAAAATCTAATTTTATGCAAAGTTTTGATATAATTAAATTCCATCTGTTGAAGTTTCATGAATGAAAACATAACTATGATTTCTCTTGGAAAAGCTTTGAAGAGGTTTTTTTTTTTTTTGTGTGTGTGTGTGTGGTTTCATCTAATCATCACATAACATGTATATGTATATAAAAGACAACTGATGAAAACAATTTGATGGTGACAACATGTTGACACTTAATTTTGGAAAAATAAAATTGCATTTTGAACAAATAAAAAGAAAAAAATGAAAATGGGGGAAATTGATTTGATTGAATTATGCAAGGAAATTTGGAATTCTGATGGATATCTGGATTTTGTTAAATGCAGCAACAATTTTGAAATCAAGTGAAAAATGGGCAAGAATTGAGCTGATTGCCAAATCATACAGATTTGATTTTATGTGACAAGAAATGGCAACTCGGGAAATGCCATGTAAAGAGACCGTCTCAAATCACTATAAAAGAGAGGCTCATTTTTCATGACAGAGGAAGCGATTTTCGAAAACATTCAGAGCAAAAGTGAGGAAGGTTTTCTCCTTCGTTTCTTTTGAGTTCAATTTTCTTTAGGGGAGTCGACGATCTCGAGAATTCTCCGATTGGTCTATTGGATGGTGCAGTCCTCTTGACGGCGTCCCACATTCATCATGCGTCATGGATATTGACGACAAGCATAAAGCTAAGTCGAGCTTCTTCTTTTTTAAGTTTGATTGTGTGTGATTCCAATTTGCTATTCAAACTAAGGTGATTTTATTTTTGTTTCTTGCCTAGATTAAACTCCTACATCTCCGACGATAATTCCAGCAGCGAGACATCGAAGTGGCCAACGTACCTAAGCGCTAATTGCCATCCAGTGATTTCACTGTGATAAAATCGGGTTGTTTCTCTCCCTATTAAAATTGTTCACTCCATATTTTCGGTATTTACTTTGTTTTGTTCTGATGTTGTGGTCACAGGCAATTCAATGCCGAACAAAAGACCACACAATTCCACCATAATTGACAAGAGCGAGACAACAAGAGAAGGGGGGCGTCCACTCAAAAAGTTCTCGAATGAGACTAGCAAATGATCAAATCAAGAACTAGCCATATGCCCACCAACGCTGCTACAATTCCCCTTCTTTAGTTTTATTTTTATTTCTTTCTTTTGCTTATTTTATGTTATTTTATTGTGTTTTAAATTTTGTTATTATTGTTTAAGTTAGAATACGGTTTGCCAATGTTAATATTTGTGCATTTAATATGCATTATCCATAGGGATTTTGTCTGAAATTAATGTAATTATTAATTTGATTCGAGAGACATCGGATCATTTTTTTAATTATATTAATTTTTGGGCTTTTTGGTAGAATTTCAATTGTTAAATCACGATAATTATTTAATTTGATCCGTAAGACTTCGGATCAGATTTGTAATTATTTTGATCTCTTTGTTGTGATAATTAGGGTTAGAATAGCCCTTAATTTGACTTGTGAGACAACAAATTATTTTTTCGATTATTTTAATCCTTCCTTGGTTGGTTTTATTGATAGTTTAGATTTAATATTTATTTAATAATTACTTATTTTAAAAAAAAAATCAAATTTCTGCATGAGCATATAGGTTTAGTAAATTGGACATGAAGATTTAGAAAATTATTTTTGGACTATATTTTTAGGATTGCTTTTTTTAGATATCTTTTTAAAATAGGTTAGGGTCAATCTTAAACAACCTTTTTTTTAGAGTCTTAGATAAAATTAGCATATTTTTATATTCTCATTTTTTTAAAATAATAAAAAATAGTTTTCTAAGACATAATAGGGTTTAAGTCAAAATTAATCCCAAAAATGAATTAGAAAATTATTCCTTTTTAGATAGCTTAATTAAGGTTTTTTTTATCAATTTCGAATTTCAATAAAAAATACAAAAATACTAGTTTGCATAATAGGATTATTTAATTAGAATAAGTTCATTAGTAAATTAGGTCATGAGGTGCATGTTAACTAGATTGCATATTAGGCCCATTTAATTTGAATTTGCATATTAGTAAAATCAGGTCATTTAGCTAAAAATGCATTTTTTTTTTATAAAAGAATTCTAACTCTTAAGACCCCGCTGACCGTAGGCGACACCCCATCGGTGATGGGGCGACGGTCACAGGTAATGAAGGCTAGTTGCTAGCCCTCTCGAATGTATTTTTCATTTTTTTTAGTTTTAGCCTTTTTTTTTGTCATTGTTGAGTTTATTTTTCTAAGAAAAATAGAAAAAGGAAAAATGAAAGAAATTAGGAATAAGTAAAGGACAAAAGTACCATTAATCAATCAATGAGGTTAAGTCCCTCTTTGAGATCAATATAGCCACTTTAGGTCCTTAGTTGAAATGACGTATACTTCATGCACTTATTTGAGAAAATGATAGTAATTCAAGTCCTTATTTGAGATAAGGTTTACTTCATATCCTTATTTGAGAAATTGATGGCATTTCGGACTATTGTTTGGAATTTTCCTTTCATCTGATTTAGCTACATATAAAGGTGGATTATGGCAGTATCTATAAAAATATTGTTGACGATCATTAAAAATATTGGGTTGACACAACTTTAAGGCCTTGTTTGGTAATTGATCAATTCTTGATTATTATGCTTTTTTCTTCCACGAAATTAAAAAAATAATAATAATAGAAATTTTTTTAGTAACGTTAGCTAATTTGTCTATTCCTAGGACCAAATCAGTGGCTAGGAAATAAATTTGAAATAAAAACAAAAAGTAGAAAAAAGTTACTTTTTTATTTTTATTTTTTTATTTCCGGGAACAAATATTGAAATCAAGTCATTTTTTTATTACCTTCTTCTTCTCCTTCCTCTAGATGGGCGGCAACCGGCCAGAGACAAGGTCCCTCGGTGAGGTTCGCCTCGCCGTGGTTGGGCGAGGTTGGCCTCGTTGTTACGGTTGTGCAACTAGACCGGTTCTACCTAAGAACCAGACTAGATCACCCGAAAAACAAGTCTTGGAATTGGTTCCATCCAAGAACATTTTTTGAACCAGTTCGGGAGCAAGTTCCGAGTGAATACCTACCTGGAATCGGATCAAACCACCTTATTTTCCAACTAGTTTCGAAATCAATTTTATAAGCTAAAATGCGAAAAATCTAATTTCCTTTTCCTCTAAATTCTAATATTAGCACTTCTTCGTCTTTTGTCCTTTCTCAGAATTCCTTACCAGTCTTTTATATTCCCCTAAATTTTTATGGATGAATGGGAAATGGAGTTTTATATGTTATATGTTTGAACTTTTTATTGCTTATAATTGTATGTGACTACATGTTCATCTTATTGATTATTGTTTTAGTCAAATAGGGATTTATATTGATCATCTTTTATCTTGAATCGTTTTGTTGCTCATAGCCTAATATGATTTTGACGTAAAAAAAGGAACCAAAAAAAGGAACAAAAAAAGAAAAGGTTCTTGGGTATATCTTGGAATCGGATTAGAAAAATAGAATAGGTTCCAAAACTGCTTCTAGGCAAACAAGATAGGTTCTAGGGTCTAAAACTGAACTCGATTATAACAAGATATGTTTCAAGTCTTTCAAGTTCCATCTCTAAAACTCATCCACCTTAAAATTGATCACCCATACTCGTTGTGGTTGGGCAAGGCTTGATCTTGCTCAGCCACGATGAGGCCAACCGCGGCGGGGGCCGTAAGGCTCCCCCAAGGCTGGCCAGCTCTTGTCTCTAGCCGATCGCCGGCCATCACTAAGGTCTGGCAATCAGCCAAAGGAGAAATAAGAAGAGAGGAAAAAAAAATCTCTAAAAATTATTTAAAAAAAAAAGAATTCTACGTCATAAAAAAAAAAAAATCTTGAGGGTTGTACCCAACACTTTCCTTGTTTTTTTCTATTCTGAGAATAGAAATTATTTGCAGTTACCAAATGCGTTCAAATGCTCAAAAACGCATCAACAGAACATAATTAGAAAAAACTATTTCTAAGCAAAAATTGTTCCCATAAGCAAAATGGTTACCAAACATACCCTAAATTTGCAGGTAATGTAATGTAATCAACCTTACCTACCACCACGAATGACAACACTTACCAAACTAACACTATATTATTTATTGCGATAAATGCCACCGACAGCAGAATTGAAACGTCTTTCATATTTTGCGTCAAGCTGGGATTGACATAGAGATCATTTAAGCTAGAGGGAAGCCTAGGCAACTCTTTAAGAATGTCACAGCGTAGGAAATCAAGAATCTAAAGACCTGACATGGACTGGATTTCTGATGGAAGGCTGGATATTCGAGTACTTCGAAGCCTTTGTTCTCTGAGACGATGTAGTTTTGAAATATCACTCGGAATGACTCCCTCCAAACTCCGACACCATGACGCATGAACCTCTTCCAAGTTTATCAATTCTCCAATATCACAAGGAAATTTCTCTTATGAATCCATCTTCAGCACTTTCAAACTTGCAGGTTTTTAGTTGAATCGGGCAGTGTCACGCCCCGATCCTCAAGCACGCGCCCATCCCTCAACATGGTCGATTAATAACGTGCGATATCCCAGGACTGTATTGCCGACCCTTTCAATTTATTATGCGCATGTGGAAGCAGTTATAAATCCCTAGACAATAAAATAATGGGATAAAAAAGCAGGTCATATTTTTCATATTGAAAATTCACTACCACACTTTTATTTACAACATAAAGGTCTCACACCTTTCTATACTAAGACAGGGTTTACAAAAAGGGATGGCATCTCAATCCACATCCGGGTTGAACTCAAGATCCCTCTCTGGATCATCATCTTCTTCAAAAGTCTTTCTCCTCTTCAGGTCTCACCTCAGTATTCTCCTTCTCAGGTTCCTCCTCTTTAGCTCTCCCTCAGGGTCCTGAAATGATGTCCCACAACTGGGATGAGACTACGTCTCAGCAAGTTCTACCCCCTAAGACTCGATTAGTAAGTCAATACACTATGGGCTGCCTAAACACGCTCAGGTCAGAGGACTTACCTTGGCCTCAAATTCCACCTGCAAATCAGTACAATTCATAATAGGCACCCAACTACTTAGAACAAATCGAACTAGTCGATTACATGTCATAGAGCACACGTGCATTCTCTAAGGCACTAGTTCACCAAAGTGATGCATCAAATCACCGAGCCCACGTGTCTCTTCCAAGATGCCTCACTTAATTCCCTGGGCCCACGTCCATTCTCTAAGGCACTAGTTCACCAAAGTGATGCATCAATTCACTGAGCTCACGTGCCCTTTTTACGATGCCTGGGGTCACGTGCATTCTCTAAGGCACTCGTTCACCAAAGTGATGCATCAAATCACTGAGCCCACGTGCCCTTTTAGATGTCATACTCTGTCATCGAGCCACGTGCATTCTCGAGGAGGACATACCGAGTCTCCGAGCCACGTGCATTCTCTAAGGCGACCTCTTCGCCAAGATGACATATTCAACCACCGAACTCACGTGCAATCTCTAGGTGATATCCCAATTCACCGAGCCCACGTATCTTCTCTCAAGTGATTACCAACTTACTTTCGATATTGACAACCAATACCCGACGATTTCTCAATCAATAATAAAAATCACATCACTTAAGAATATACCGAAAAATTTCATGATTAAAACAATTCCATATAAATTAAAGCTCAATTAAATAAACGTACTACATCACGACAATCAGCACGAAATTCCGATCACCGGCCATCCCAGTTGAATTTTCGGAAAAATAATTAATTAAATAATTAATTTCGAAAATTAAATAAATAAATACTAAAAATCCAATTTAGGCCCGTATTGCCTGATTGGAGCCCGAAGCGGGTCGAGAAAAATCCCAAGAGACATTCAATAAATAATAGAGCATTTCTACTCCCTAATGGCTATTGCTAACCACCTAACATGCAACATTATGTCTCTAATTTAATTAATTTAAACTAATCTAACCACCTAAGTGCATTTAATTAAATCTAACCAACCCTTAAGCATAATTAGCAAACTAAGAAAGCATTAGTGAGCAAAACTCACTTGGGGCAACGGTGATGCGACGGCGGCCGAAATCGGATTTTCGGTTACACCGGCGGGCTTGGGCCGGGCCTTAGACTCGGGCCCAACAAATCTCGGCCCAACCGAGATTTGTTCTTGCTTTTGGATTGGACCCAAATTGAGTTGGGCTTGCTGAAAATGGGCTTGAAAACTGCAGGAGATGGGCCTCAAATTAATTTGCTGAAATTGGGCCAAGGCTGCTGGCTTTGCTGGGCTTCGGAACTGAACTTGCTGGAATTGGGCTTGCCAAGTGGGCCGACCGAAGTTTGCAAATTCGCTGGCTTCAAACAGTGGCAAGAAATTGGGCTGGAATTGCTGGGCTTCGAAAGTTCAACTCGCTGGAGATGGGCCGCTCGAAGAAGACGGAAGCAGCTTCGGTCACTGGGCTACCGAAATTGAAGGCGCGTGGACTGACGAGCTGGGAGAGGAACTCGGATGTGGCGTGCTGCAAGTGCTTCGTGGACAGAGACACGCACGAAGGAGCTGCTTCGCTGGGCCGACAAAAATCGGTGGAGGAATCGCTGGTGGAGGCTTGCGGATGACAAGAAATTGAAGAGAATCAGCTGCGTGAGGCCATGTGGAGCTTCGGTCTTCAGAGATGGGCTGGTTTGCTGACCTGCGGATGAAGACACGAAGATGAGTGGTCTTCAACGCTGGTTTGTTGACCAAACAACCAGCAGACGCGGCCAAGTGGCAGCGTGGAGAGGAGAGAACTTCAGTGGGTTACTCGGCTTCGCTTGGGATGTTGGTTCGAAGGAGATAAAACGGAGAGAGAGAGAGTGAGTGGAAGAGACGAAAGTGAAGCAGCAACGTGCAGGTGGAGGAGGAGAGATGGACGACGTGGAATGAGTTACACCGAGGGAAATGAACAAGAAGCGGCGTCCGAGGAGAGCAGCTGGTCTTGCACGCTCAAATGGATTGGATCAAAGCTTAAAGTCCACAATTGTTATCCATTGCATTAATAGCTTTGTCCCCTAATACTTTCTTGCATTATTTTCACAATAAACCCAAATTTTGAAACTCCAAATTTCTGCCCCTTTTTAAATCCGAATTTCCCATTTTAACTTCCAATTTCTTCGAAGAATTCCCAAATTCGGCGTCCAATTTTGATGTAGAAAAAGTCCATACAATTCCTACAATTCCCATTCGCCAAGTAACTCGATTTGCAAATCGAAAATCTCTTTAATTCGGCCAATCTGAATTTCCGTTGATTTTCCGCGGCATCGGCAACGATTTTCCGTAAAAATCTCAGGATCTCCGAAAAATTTTCTTAGACTGAGTCAACACTCCTAGAATTTATTGTGACATGACCGAAACTTCAATTTTTGAAATTGGACTCGAATTGGCGGTTAATTACAATTCGACGCATTTTTAGCGTGACCTAGGTTACCGGGTAACTTTCGGATATTTTTAAGTGCAATTGACTCGTGGTCGATTTTCTTCGAGCCACTATGAACCCACTCGACTCATTGGCAACTCTCGATTGTCATGAAAATCCCGAGGATCCAAATACGGACACAGGGTATCAAAACAATAAGAAAATCAGTGTAGTGTCGATCGACATGAATTTTCTAATTTAGTGGTATCACCCATGATTAGCCACGCATCGCTGTCGATCCAGTCTATCTCTAATTTCAAATCGATTTTTAATTGTGCTGTAATGGCCTTTAAAGATGAACACGGTCGAGAAGCCGATTCCTGGTTGAATTCTCAAGTCTATTGCCTTAAAATTCCTAATAATTTCCCCAGATAGTCTAGTTATCTCAAGAATGATCAGTTCTAAGAATAGCCCTATAAACACGTCAATGAAATGCTCGATTCAATCAGAAGAAAACAGAACCGAAAATTCGGGATGTCACAGGCAGTTTCGAAATAACTATACCCAAAACATCCAACTCTACTAATCAGAATCTCAAATTGCCAATGGATTCCAGAAGCTTTCCTAGCTCACGACAATCCCTCAAAGACAAGCGTCTAAGTAGCCACAAGTCTCTAGTTGATTCGGGTAGTTCAAGAATTTTAGCATTACCCATGGCTAGCACTGAAAGTGCTTTAAGTTCACGAACTAAACTAGGAAGCCGAACCAATGAGAAACAATTAGTGGCACTAAGAATTTGCAGTCGAACCAATTTTTCTATCAATGCAGGAAGTTCTTTAATGGAAGTGCCATCAATCAGGAGCTCTCTCAAAGCATTCATCCCATTCATCTCCATCGGCAACAAGCTAAGTTCGGAGCAAAAGTCCAAATTCAAGGTAACCAAGAGCTTTAGATCACCAATCGAAGGATCTAAATGAACCAATCGAGAACACCGCTCAGTATCTCCAAATTTGGGTAACAAGAGAAGCTGGGGGTAACTAGTAAGTCCTTACAACCTCTGAGATTCAAGACTTTCAAATGCCTCATCTGCATAAAAAGGGAAAAAAAACTCAGTTGGCGTAGAACTCTCAATGTCTCAAGCCAATACAAAAGTAACAAAAAAATGAACTATAAACCACCTTAATTCCTTTCCAACCTCCCCAGGATTCTGTAACCTTACTCCACGAAAGATCAAGAATAACTAGGTTCTGCAAATGAATGCCGATTGCTTCAAAATCTCGAGGGCACCCTTGCCAGTGAAGCCACCGAACGTTCATTAAGGCATCTGCAAGTTTTCCACTAATATTGGCACGACCCAAGCTGAGAAATGCCGCGCTCGGTAGGATCTCAAAGCCTGCCATAGTACTGTTAAGGTGGTCTGTTCCCTGCGCAATGGACCACCAAGGTCAAGTAGAGTAAACATGCGGAAGCCTTCAGACGATGAAATTTAGACTACGGATTGTGAGGTAAAGAAAGTGTTTCATTCATGAAACCTTTTCAAGGAAAATTGAATAACAAATTAGGGCCTGCATGCTACTTTTTTTTCCATGGCATACCCTTTTCCACTTCTTCGTGTCGTGGGCTATGGCAGGAATGTAGAATCTAACACGTGATCCTGGATCATGGAAACCATCGTAAATAATCTTCCTGGCAAGGCACCTTAGCATGCCGTGCATGCCTATTTTATTTTCTTCCATTTCTATTAGGGACATACAACGAAGGACCTCGATTCCATCATGAGGACAATCATCATCATGCCACATATAGGAGGCAATCCTACAATCCACATCCGGAAGAAAACATGCAATATCAAGATACATCTGCTTTTGCTTTTGATCTAATGCTTCATAAACTATGCTCAGAATCTTTTAGTAATCTTCCTAAAATTGTTGTACGAGATCTATGAATTTAATCCATTCTTCTTGTCCTTTACCATGCAAAAAAGAACCAAAAACTTTGACAAGTAGTGGAAGTCCTTCCGTAGCCTGGAGTATTTTGTTTGCAATTTCAACATATGCATGTAGATTATAACTCATTCCAATGCATATTGCCAGAAAAGGTCTAAAGCTTGATTATCATTTATTGGACTAACATCATAAGTACAAGCCACCCTCGATCAACAAAGCCTTGAAGAATGCTTCTTTGTTTTGAGGTGACAATTATTCTACTTCCAGAGCCAAACCAATCAAGCTTAGCTCCTACAAACTCCTTGAGGAGGGAACCATTTTCCAAATCATCGAGAACAAGGAGAAGTTTCATATTCCTCAATATTTCTTTGAAGAATTGTACTCCTTTGAAAGCAGAAGCAACCTCAAAATCCCTTTCCAGAATATCAAAGTTCATCTTAGTTTGAAGACACTGAAAATCACCAGGTTGCTGCATCGTTTCTTCAATCGCTGCAAGAAAACTGCAAGTGCCAAATTCAAGGGAGATTTGTTTATATACAATATTGGCAAGGGCAGTCTATCCAATGCCATTTCTCACATGGATTCCCACAATTCGTACATCGTTTACTTCTGTGTCCAACAAGCTAATTATTTGCGATACTTGACTGTCTTCAAGCTCCCATAAAGGTACTCAAAGTTTAGGAGAACGCAACTTTAGTAGAGAGGCAAAACGAAGTGAAGATATATACAGAGTTACTGTAAGTTCCAGATGATAACGCCATTTTCCGAAACACGTGCTAATGTCTAGCTGACAGAGTAGATAGGTAATTGAGCATAACTCTACTGAAGTTCCTCCAACACAATTGTAGGATTTAATCATGGGCCTAAGTCGGCCCGGCCACGATGGGCCTAAGGGCCCGGCCCACGGGAATTAGGCCCGTGGAAAAGGGCACCTATAAAAGGGATAAGAAAGAGAATGAACGGACCTTTTCGCATTTTAGTACGTTCAGATTTCTCTCCCAAGAAGCTCTCTCTCTCGAAGGCCAAGAAGCGACGCCATTTCCACTTCACGGCGAATCTTTGACATCGGATCGAACGGGACTGAAATCTCTTCCTCAATACGGCATCGGTGTCTAATCTGTGGCCAACAAGGTACGCTCGAATCCGTGGCGTGCTTTTGATCGGTGATACGTGACATTCCCGGGCTTATCTTCCGCATATGATTTAGGGGTTCGGTTTCGGTGCCGAATCCGGTTTTTCGGGGATCATTCCATCCCAACATTGGTATCAGAGCCCGTGTTAGCGTTTTCCCGACTTGTATGATGTTTTATGATGTTGTATGATGTTTCACGATTGATTTTTTCGCAAATGAACTTCGGCCGTACGGATCGGGGCAAGGAATCCCGACACCCGAGAGTTGTTCGCATATCTTTTCGATTTTTCGTAAGTCGAAACAAAAATCTGATTGCACAGGGAGGAAGGCGACGTCGAGACGAGTCCGGCGACACGTCGTGCGCCGCCGGGGGACACCGCACGCGCCCACACGCGCGGCCAGAAGCCGCTGCGCGTGGGCGCGACGCGCCCAGACGCGCTGGTTCGTCCAGCGCGTGCGGCACACGCGCCGGTGACGAACCGACGCCTGCGAACCGCCGGCCGGCGAACCGGCACGCGCCGGTCACGGACCGACGCGTGGTGACGTCATGCTGACGTCACCCAACGGTCGGTAACCGCCGGGGTGACGTCATCGCCGACGTCGTTTGGCCGGACGGTCACCGGCCGGCGACCCGACCCGACCGCCTGGCACGCTCGCGGCACGTGCAGGATGACGTCAGCATGACGTCATCCCTCGCACGCGCGCGGCACGTGCGATCGGTCCGTCCGACCCGAGTGACCGGTTCGACCGGTCCGACCGGCACGACGACCGTTGACCGTTGACTTCGGTTGACCATTGACCAAAAAAAAAAAAAAAGAATTTGTTTCTTTTTTCAATTATGTCTATGTGGATTATATGTAATCCAATTAGCTGTTTTTTTTTTTTTTGTTGAATATGCTATGTGGACATCCTATGTAAAAGTTATCTACCTGATTGTTGTTGATGAAACAACCTATATGTTAGTCATATTATGTGAAAGCCTTATTGTTATATTGTATCTCAATTATTTGTTGCTTTCTGTGATTGCTGGTTGCTGTGGGTAAGTAGCTGTGGGTAGTAGTAGAAGTTTTTGTAGCTTCATAGAATTGATTTTGCATATGACAGTCATATTAATGATAGCTTTAAGTTAGGTTTTTTGGAGGATGATTGGAAACATAGTGACCTTTTGATTCTGAAACCTTACTTAAAATTATTAATTAATATGATGGGTTAGTGCAAAATAGATGCATAAATAATAGGCATTAATAACTCGTGCATATATGTCTGATGTGTTCAGATCAATGGCTTCAGCCACAAAGAGCATAGTTGCCGAGCTGAACAAAGGTGAAAAGCTCAATGGTGACAACTATGAAATCTGGCAAATGAAAATCCAGTATGTACTGGAAGAGCAAGAAGCACTTGAGACTCTTATCCTAACCATGGTAGAACCTGAAGAAGGAACCACTGCACAGCATAAGAGAGACAAAGAAGCATTTGCTGCATGGAAAAGAAAGAACTCTCTTGCTCGCATCACGTTGCTGAGCAGCATGGAAAATGACGTCATGCGAGAGTTTAGGCGTTTTGAAAATGCCAAAGAAATGTGGGAAGCATTGGCAGCAAGATTTGGTCATACTTCGGTGACCAGACTAAGGCAGCTCACTATTAGGTTTGACTCTTATAAGAAGCCTCATGGTCAGACCATGAAGCAACATCTTAGAAAGATGTCAAACATGATCAATGAGCTTAAAGATGCTGGCCATGTCCTGACAGATGAGCAGCAAGTGCAAGCAGTGATTCGTTCCTTGCCTCAGAGTTGGGAGCATATGAAGGTGCACCTGACTCATAATGAGAATATCAAAACCTTTGAGGATGCATTGCGTCATCTTGAGCTGGAAGATGACCGCCTGCTGGCGGCTAAGCCTGAAGCTGAACTCTATCATGCTAGTTCTAGCTCAAATGGAGCTTCGGGCTCCAAGCGCAAGCGCCCTAACTGGTTTAATAAAGGGAAAGGCAAGGAAGCAGGTCCTTCAGGAAAGAAACCCAAGTTTAACCAACATGAAAGAGGAAAGCGTCCTCGCATGAAAAAGCTAGCAAGGGTGAAATGCTACAATTGTGACAAGAAGGGTCACTATGCTCGCGATTGTCGTGAGCCAAAGAAGGTAAGCACCCCTTGTATTTTTCAGAACTTAACTTATGTGTCGAGTTCTGTATTCTTAACTGAATCTAATCCTTTGTGGACTGTGGATTCAGGAGCAACAGACCATGTAGCGAAGGATAGAGGATCCTTCGTGGAATTCCGACGAATACCAACTGGAACTAAGTGGATCTATGTGGGAAACAACTCCAGAGCTGAAGTGAAAGGAATTGGCACATGCCAACTGAATATGCGTGGTGGACGCACTTTGTTCCTTCATGATGTATTGTATACTCCGGAGATTCGTCGGAATTTAGTGTCTGTTTTAGTATTGGTTAAATTAGGTTTTAATATGAACTTCTATGATAGAGGTGTGGATTTGTTTTTGAATACAAATTACTATGGTTGTGGATATTTTCTGGATGGTTTTATTGTGTTAGATATTGATTATGTTAATACAAATGTTTGTTATTCCCTTCTCACATCTCCTAACACATATGATAATGATGTGAATGTATGGCATGCTAGACTTGGTCACATTGGCCAACAACGTATGAATAGACTAGCCAAAGAGGGCTTGTTGGGCAATATTGAAAAAGTCGATTTGCCTATCTGTAAGCATTGCCTAGAAGGGAAAACGACAAGGAAACCATTTGGAAAAGGTAAAAGAGCTGAGTTTCCTCTGCATTTAATCCATTCTGATATCTGTGGTCCAATGAATGTAAGAGGAAGGCATGGGGCTGTTTATTTCATCACTTTTATAGATGATTATACTCGATTCGGATATGTCTATTTAATTTCTCACAAATCTGAAGCAATAAGTTGTTTCAAAAGGTTTATGAACCTGGTAGAGAATCAATTAGACAAGAAAATAAAAGCATTGAGATCCGATCGAGGTCGAGAATATTTATCTGATGAGTTCAGAAAATTATGTGATGAAAAAGGAATAGAAAGACAATTATCTATTCCATATACTCCTCAACAAAATGGTGTTGCAGAGAGAAGAAACAGAACCCTACTAGAAATGGTTAGGTCCATGATGGCGCATGCTAACTTGCCTATCACCTTTTGGAGTGATGCGTTGTTATCTGCTGCCTATATACTTAACCGTGTGCCTTCCAAATCAATTGCTTCCACTCCATATGAGTTATGGACAGGTAGAAAACCAGACTTAAGTTTTCTTAAGCCATGGGGTTGTGCTGCCTATACACTTGAATCCTCTCACAAGTTTGGGAAATTGGGTCCCAGAGGAAAGAAGAGTATTTTCATAAGATACTCAGAACACTCAAAAGGGTATGTGTTCATAGGTGAGCAGGAAAGTGGGAGTATAACTGAATTTGAATCACGGGATGTCACATTCTTAGAGGATGAATTTCCTAAGAAGGGCGAAATAGGGGAAGACAACACCCTATTTGAAACCTCGGATCAAGATAATGATCTTAGTGGAGTTCGTCCAAGTGAGAGTAATATGAGAAGTGATGAATTGAATTCGACTCATTCTCAATTGCAACCACATGATGAGACGACATCATTATCTAATCCCAGTGGGAGCATAATGGGGAATGATGTGCAAAGAGCACAAACTCCCATACGGCGAACAAGTCGCCAAAGTATTCCCTGTCGACGTTTTGACATTGAAGGGGAAACTTTTATGGTTGCTCCACAAGATGAGGATGAGCCTAGAAATATTAATGAGGCTCTAAATTGCCCTAGTAAGGAAAAATGGATTCATGCAATGGAAGAGGAAATGGAGTCAATGAAATCAAACCAAGTCTGGGAACTGGTTGATCTTCCAAAAGGACGCAGAGCTATTGGGAACAAGTGGGTTCTCAAAATAAAGCGAAAGGCTGATGGCTCGATAGAAAGGCATAAGGCTCGCCTTGTTGCGAAGGGGTATAATCAACAGGAAGGAATTGATTATGAAGATACGTTTTCTCCTGTAGTGAGATTTACCTCAATTCGCATTATTCTGGCAATAGTATCTAGTATGGATCTTGAGTTACATCAGATGGATGTAAAGACTGCTTTCCTCAATGGAGAATTGGAGGAAGAAATATACATGGAACAACCAACTGGTTTCATAGTGAAAGGCCAAGAAGAAAAGGTGTGTCGACTTTTGAGGTCGATATACGGCCTTAAGCAGTCATCGAGACAATGGTATGTACGTTTTCATAATGCCATAATGGCATATGATTTTACAATGATTGATGAAGATCATTGTGTATATATCAAAAGATCCAAGGATCAATTTGTGATCATATCATTATATGTTGATGATATACTGATTGCCGGAAGCAATATGGAGTTTGTTCATACTGTCAAGAGTTGGTTATCTTCCAACTTTGAGATGAAGGATATGGGTGAGGCTGCATACATTCTTGGAGTTAAGATTTCAAGAGATCGTTTGAAGAGATCGTTGTCTCTTTCACAAGAAACATATATAAATAAAGTTCTTGAACGATTTCATATGCAAGATTGTAAACCCATAGACACTTCTATTGCAAAAGGTGAAGGATTGAGCCATAGACTGTGTCCGAGGACTCCACAAGAAAAGGAACAAATGAAACATGTTCCTTATGCTAGTGCAGTTGGGAGCTTGATGTACGCTATGATGTGTACAAGACCCGACATATGTTTTGCAGTTGGAATGGTAAGTAGATACCAATCCAATCCAGGTCTAGCACATTGGAAAGCCGTAAAGAGAATACTGAGGTATCTGAAGGGAACTGCTGATTTCAAGTTAAGTTACCAAGAGAAATGATCTGCGACTCGAAGGTTATTCTGATGCTGATTGGGGAGGAGATTTAGATGAAAGGAAATCTACCTCTGGTTTTGCTTTCTTACTGAACAATGGCGCCATATCATGGAGCAGTAAGAAGCAAACGTGTATAGCCTTATCCACGATGGAAGCTGAGTTCGTGGCATTATCAGCAGCGGTCCAAGAAGGAGTTTGGCTTAAGAGATTTTTGGATCATTTAGGTGTTATTGAAAAAGCTGCACATCCGTTGTTGGTTAACTGTGATAGCCAAGCAGCTATAGCGTACACTAAAGATCCAAAATATCATGGCAAGACCAAACATATAGATACCAAGTATAACTTTGTAAAAGATATGGTTGCACGAAAGGATGTGAACTTGCAGTACATATCTACGCATAGAATGGTAGCAGATCCTATGACAAAGCCAATACCTAGAGATGTGTTTAGTGGTCATGTAAAATCTCTAGGATTGCGTAGAGTCTGATGTACTGGATTGTAATTTCCCTGAGTTGTTCACATGTATGAACTAGTGTTGTTTCATTATTAATGCCTATGAATCTTTGTTTGATCTTTATGCATCTTAATGCTTAGTGCATTATATTATGTTGAGAAAGTATGTCGGACAGATAAGAGATTAGCCCACTCACACGGGTAATCGCCTCTATTTACTATGTGATAGATAGAGATGAGACTGTTTTTAAGCTTATTATCTAGGTGATAATCGAGAGCTAAAGCTTAAAATAAATATGTCGCCTTAACTGAGTGTTAAGATGAGGACATAATACTTACGATGTCCGAAAGTAAAATAACCCACACATTTTACTTTATCTGTCTAAGATGCCAGATGTGAGTTCTGATGAATTTTGTGAATGAGTAAATACGTGAACTCAAGTTAGACATTGGGTATGTCTGAACTATCATCTGTACGGTATTGATTGTGTAGACATACGCTCCATGGGAAAGGAGTTAATACCGTAATACGTATTTCATACTACGTATGCATGAGACGACCTATAAGAGTGACAAAAGTTTGATCTCAACTTTTATGACGTGTGAGACTCTTGAGGAAAAGAGTTCCTCAATTTTTGGTGCCCTCATGACTCTTACTTATTCTCAAGATTTCTATTTAGTGTTTGCTATCTTAGAATGTTGCCAATGGTCATGAGATGATTCGATCTAATGGGACATTTCTAGAAAAGCAAGTTGAACTGAAATTGAGAGTTTGAAGGAAAGAGGAAGATCGGATTTGTAGAATCACATTGTGGTTTTGTATTCACAGGTCGACCAATTATGACTGTCTTTGGGATAATCATAATTGTGAATACAATACATATATCATTGTTTAAATGAGATTAAGAGAGATATAAATGTGATCGATCGATCTAGGGTACTGCATACTAAATTTACTCGGAAAATGATGCCCATTATGAGCTGCTATATATTCCTAACAGATGTATAGCAACGAGCTCTCAAAGTATGCTGGTCGCACGGATTATTCACCGGTATGAATGTTGAAAGAGGAACACAGGGATTTTCAGTTGATGGGCCTAAGTTGGGCCTATCCGCCCATGCTGGTTTTTTGAACCACCATGTACGAGTGGGAGATGTAGGATTTAATCATGGGCCTAAGTTGGCCCGGCCATGATGGGCCTAAGGGCCCGGCCCACGGGAATTAGGCCCGTGGAAAAGGGCACCTATAAAAGGGATAAGAAAGAGAATGAACGGACCTTTTCGCATTTTAGTACGTTCAGATTTCTCTCCCAAGAAGCTCTCTCTCTCAAAGGCCAAGAAGCGACGCCATTTCCACTTCACGGCGAATCTTCGACATCGGATCGAACGGGACTGAAATCTCTTCCTCAATACGGCATCGGTGTCTAATCTGTGGCCAACAAGGTACGCTCGAATCCGTGGCGTGCTTTTGATCGGTGATACGTGACATTCCCGGGCTTATCTTCCGCATATGATTTAGGGGTTCGGTTTCGGTGCCGAATCCGGTTTTTCGGGGATCATTCCATCCCAACATACAATCATTCACTTTATGCATCTCATCTAAGCTGAAGATACGACAGTAAACCTGCTGACTCCATTATGGAAAAATCTACTTAGTATATCTGGCTTACTAAGCATCAAAAAGCCTAAACTGACTAACATACCCTGTTTCTTATCCTTCATAGTTTGAAAAGGAAGCGCAGAAAGGTTGTTAGTACTAGAATTAGCACCTAGAGGGGGTGAATAGGTGATTAAAGCAATTTTAACAATTTAATCCGAATGAAGAATTAAAAACAACAATCGCAGCAAATGAAAGTAATGAAAGATAAAAGGATTAGGGATAGGGAATCAAGACTCCAGATTTATAGTGGTTCGGCTTAATCCAAGCCTACGTCCACTCTCCCACACTAACAGCCTTTTTCGCTGGATTCCACTATGCAATCAATAAGAGATTACAACTTTGAGTGCAAACACTTAGTAGTAGATCACACTATCTCACTAAGTCACTCTTTTGGTATTTCTCTCAAGATCACAAACGTTTAAGCTCACGAGAGACAAGTGTATGATAGAAGATCGCTCAGACTTTGGAATTATAAATTTTACACTCTATCTCTTGCTTGCTCATCGGTCCTTCATCTCCTTAAATACTCCTCCACTTCCAAACTAACCGTTGGACAATATCTTGAGGATCGTCTTCCAATATACCCATTGGACAGCCCTGTATCAAGAAGATTTGGTAGCCGTTGAGTGACAAAGGTAGAATCCCAAATTGATTCCGATCGCCCATACAAACGAAATTTTGGTTTCCATAAGTAAAGCTTCTTCGTATAGAAATTTCTTGTCTTCAAGATTTAATTGTCAATCAATTAGATTGAGTCAATCAAATCAATCTTGATGTAGAATCCAAACCAGATCACTAGCCGTTATATCTTCGGGCTTGTGTTACGTTCTGTCGAATCTGGATGTAAAGTCTGAGAGCAATAGACTTTACAATCTGAGTCTGATTGCGATAGACTTTGCAATCTGGGTCTGAACGGATTTAGCTTTAAGGTCTGAACACAATCTGTTATGTTCAGCTTCAGCATAGAGTCTGTCTTCTGGTTCAGCTTCAGCATAGAGTCTGTCTTCTGGTTCTTCATTCACGTTCAATCTGGAATTTGTCAGAGTTGACAGACTTCTGATGTAGAACAGACTTTGACACTAAAGTCTAGCAGTCTTCAGACTTTGACACAGAAATCTGGAAATCTTCAGAATATACTTTGGACATGTGTTTCGTTCAGTTTTCTGGCCGTCTTCAGACTTTGACAATATTTTTTACATGTTTAATCATTTGCATAGTCTATTACTCAACCATCAAACATGTTAGTAGCCTTTGATTTATTTTGTCATCTTCAAAACATCATAAGGGATTTCCCTAACAAAGGTAACTACCCGTCCAATCAGGGACCATCTATGAGTCGCCTGCAGGAATAAATTCAGTAAGATTTTACCTTGAGATCTCATTTAAATGTGCAAGATCTATAATAGATAAAATTAACTGCCACAGAAAGAAAAAGAAAAACCAAAACTATGATTTGAACAATCCCATCTCACGCCGCTTACGCAAAACACCGGCACATAAAATCATCAGCCATCAAGCAAGTAAACATTTTCAACACATGGATGACAGGCCTATCGTAAACAGTAAAAGCAGCAAAATGCAAAAACCACTTATAGATAGTATCCAGAAACAAAAGGGAATGCTTTAGTTTTCTGTGAAAATAGAAGTGGATATGTCAAACTTCCTTCTCAAAGTGCAAATTATCGAACACAACAGTTGATCAGAAGTCTTCACTTTCCAGGAACCATGAGAACTACAATATTCTTTACTGATTTACAACATATAAATGCTCTTTCACTGCTACTATTGCTTAGACAACATTTCTCTATTAATTTTCCAACTTCCCAATTGCTATCTTCATTTGTAGTAGTTTATTGCAGATTTTTACTTTCTGTTTAGTTTTTCCCTAATTCTAACAATCCCTCCTCAAACGCTGCACAGCATTAAGAGCAGATCGTCTTACCCATTGCATTCTTTACTGGATAAAATGATTCATCGCACCACAGCTATTAAGTGTCTTGGGAGCAATGAATTGAGACTAGTATAAGAATTCACCATTTTATCAACAATTGTGTATAATCAGCTGAACAAATAGAGTCCACCAAACATAAAAGGGAACCGCAAAATGTTTCCCAAACCTCTAATATGCTGAACTGTCAGAAGTGGCAGAGCAACTGATAGGACATAAGCTGAAGATGACAGATGCATAAGGCTGCGGTGATGGGGGATGCACAAAGGTGACTTAGTTGTTTCAGAAGAAAATAATGGGATTCAGGCTATTTGAGTATGGTTGCATTTCAAACGACACATTTGCGAACAACTAAGATGGTCATTTGGCAGGTACATACAGAAGAGACAACCACATTAGACAAATATATCTAGAGAGGTCTTGATGTATAAAACAGTCTTGGTGCGTTTTTTTTAACTGAAAATTTCATGATAAAGGAAAAATATTTTCCATGGAAATAATTAGTTTACATTTGTTTGGTGGTTTCAGGAAAGTGGTTTCCTTCTTGTCAGAAGGGGAAGTCATTTTTCCCCAATCTAAGCTTATTGTTTTTCAGTCCACGGACAAAGATCGATCGGTTTTCTGCCGTCTATACACCGAAAAATCAAAAAAACAATTTTCTGAAAACAGTTTTCCTTCAAACAAACAGACCCTAAGTTTCATGCATTGCTGTCCACTTAATATAAAGCTACAGACACTCTCAATCACTGATATCATGAGATTAACAATTACCTATTATTACTTTGTAAAGTGTAGATTGTCCCTCTATTCTTTGTGGATTCTATTCTTGCAAGGGTGATCAACTATTGGAAAATTGAAGTACGTGCAAGCAGCTTCAGAGTTCGGATGATGACTTGCATTCCCCCCTTGTAGTTTCGTTAATACGTTCACCTTATTTTTTCTAATATATTCTTACTTCATAACAATTGTATAATCATGTAAAATGATTCATGGCGATATGCCTTTTTATCTGTTTGATGTAAACATGCTTAAGTCTGAAACTAACTTCATCAACAGGAACAATCTTTAGGAGAAAGTACTGGAGAAGAGATGAGAACAGGAGCAAAGAAACATACCGAGGGACTGCCAGATAACATGGGTCCCTGAAAGCTGCCTTTTGCATGAGCCTGCTAAAGTCAATCAAATCCCTTGTCGGTTATAAACCTGTTATAAAGGTTAGATTAGATAGGTAGTCAAAAATAACCATTTTCCAATGACTTGTATTTACATTGATTCTGTTCCCTTTGGCTTTAAGTGAATCAACGCCAGTGAATAGATCTTCAGACTCTCCATCGGATTCGGACAGATCAGTATCAGCAAACAGAACTTCACGCATATATTTATGCTCTACATTCAGCTTAAGTAAAGTTACTCTAACAATCAACGCGATGAGTTCCCCTTCATTGCCATGGCAGAAAAAACCTCAGTTCCAGAATCATTAACAGATGCTATCTGAGAACATACCACCCAACGCACTACATAATGAACAATGATTCGGATGTGCTAAAAGATAACCGATCCTTAGCTGCAGAACATGATTTACCTGATGAAAAATATATTAAACATGCTACACTGACGTATAGTAATTGTACGATCGTTGGATAATTGCAGAAAGAATTAGTCCAACCGACAGATAATATTGTCACCGTTCACCATTGGGGTATAAATATCACTCAACCACAGGTCGAATTACGGAATGACACGATCAGGTGGATGAATAATTAAACTTTTAAAGATAGTTCACCAAGCCAAACTGAGATATGTTGTGTACATGTGATCAATTCGAGAGAAGGATTTAGCCTGAAAGAAAGAAGAGGGAATTGAAAACTTTAACCCCGTTAATTCCCATCAATAATTTCCTCTTTTTGTCTCTAGTTTTGTCCCCATAAAGCTTTGAAACAGGTGCAGTAACGATCATAAACACAGGGTTACCTACAGGGTTACACACCGAACTCAAGAACACGTCATACATCGATCCAGCCGCCTCTGACTCTACCCGTTTCCTTTGTTCCCGCCTCGCTGGTTCATCTCCGCCACTTTCTCGATTTTCGCCGGCGTATCCAGCCAAAATTGACATAATAGCATGTCGCCGTGGCGGTGGTAGTTGTCCACCGTTAGCCGCACTTGATTCCGCCTCCTCCTCCATCTCTCTTCCTCCGGTTTCCGCCGTACCTGGATTTGTAAAGAAAAGAGATAATTGCATCCCTACGTAGCACTGATACGCGACACGACACGATACGAAACGTCAACACGTCGTTTTTTAAAAATAGAGTATTCCGACGTGTTGAGATGCGTTATATATTAAATAAATATTTTTATTTTTAATTAATTTAATTTAAATTCAGTATTTTTATTTTTGAAATTATTTTTTAATCTCATTTATTTATTTTTCCAATTAAAAAAAATCTCCACTAGAGTCTACCCCACTCTCTTCTAGTTCTTTCCCTTGTCCATTCCCCCTCCCCCTTTCAGTATTTTTATTTCCCTCCCCACCATCATCCATTTCCCACCATCGTCCATTTCCCCCCACACCCAAATTTATTTTTGTCTCTCCCCACCAATTTCCCTCCCCACCACTGACAGACAGGCTGTCCCTGTCTCTTCCCCTCCCCCCAAAAAAAAGCATGGCCCATCAAAAACCCTAGCTCCGCACGACCCTTCCGGTTCTCCTTCCTCGCGAGCTCCGCACGACCCACGACCCTTCCTCACCGCTCGCCGCTCCCTGCATGACCCCCTTCCTCGCCGCTCGTCGCTCGTTGCACAACCCCCTTCCTCTCCTCTCCTCTTCCTCTCGCCTTCGGTCCTTTCTCCCTTGTAGCTGCAACCTCGTCGGATCCATCGCAGCATCACAGTGGCGGCCGTCTCTCGCCGTCGCGGGCTTGCCGTCACTTGTGGCATCACTCGTGGCCTATACTCCCTCGCCTCCACCCTCCATCAGTCTGCCGGACACGAGTGTCGAGAAAAGTTGATCGCGTGTCCAACCGTGTCCGAGCGTGTCGACGTGTCTGACACGCTTCAACACGTGTCGGACACGACACGGAAGCACAGTCAACGTGTTCATGCTTCATAGATTGCGTCCTGAATTTCGATATAATAATATTTAATATAATCCTTTCTCTTCTTCTTTGTACAATTCAACCTTTGAATAATATTGTCCCTAAAATTTTAATTTATTCAATCTAATCCCTAAAATATTAGTAAATGTTTAATATAGTCCTTAAACTATATAAACGTAGTTCAATGATCATTTTAAACAAATTAAAAGTTCAAAAATGATATTAAATATTGAATTTAAGTTTAAAAATCATATTAAACAAATTAAAAATTCAAAAACGACAATGCTGTCTATGAACTATTTATATCATTTTGCCTAAAGAAAAGCATACTCAAAGTCAATCAGTCCGACTTTGTCTTGCTAATCATTTAGTCCGAGCCGCCAAGTTAAGAGGAAACTAAAGCCAAAAATAAATAAATTATTTACCAACTTTCAAGAAGTTATTCATTATTAGATTCTCAAGCAACATAATTTTACGATAAACTTTCTTTTTTTCTTTATGAATTTTTTGATTTTTATTTGATGTGATAATCGGTGGATGCCCCATTGGCACCAAGCGTCTTTAAAAAGTTACAAAATAATCACATTAGCATCTTCTGTTAGCTAAATCACATGAAGCAGATATGTGGCTTAATTACATCAATTTGACAGTTTTTAAAACCGAATTGTACTATTTGAAAGATAAAGGAATCAATAGCATTTCCGCATCAAGTTTTCGAGTCTCCCTTGCACTTATCCGAAAATTCTATAAGGAATATTTCTGGACAAAATTTAGGCACAACCAAATTTGCACCCAACAAATAATCATTTCAGTTATAAAAGGGCTGTATAGGGCAGTTAATGGCAAAATTGGAAAGAATGCATCCATAAATTTAGGGTAAATGATACCACTTTGGGCCTTGTAGGAACCCTTTCGAGTTCCACCCTGTCACCCTAAGACGGGAGGCTACTATACCCCTGCTTACTCAGCGGTAGCCATCTCCAGCGATATGACGGGGGTGTTTACCTTCACCCCCAAGGCCCTCACATTCGTGAGAGAATTTTTTTCTTTCCCTCCCAAGTGGAATACCTCCAATTTTTTACATCCTAGAGTTAAGATGAACCAATTTAAAGACGTATTCAGGTCTAAAGTTGAAAAGAATGACACCATAAATTTAGTCAAATGGTGCCGCTTTGGGCATATATTTGGATCAAAAAATAGTTTGGATAAATATATCCAAGTGAAGCTAGCTTAGAATTTTCCGGTTATGATATCCCAATTAAATATAAGGCCCTGTAGAAAAGAGTGCCACATCGCTTAAGAGAGCCAACTCACTCCGCCTATAATTTTCAAGACTGCCCTCACCTCACAAGAGTTCTTTGGGGATGAGAACCTTAGTTTATATCAGAGCTAGGTTTGGTGAATCCAAATGTACATTAAGCTCTTGCTGCAGGGAATCCCATGTTGCTTGGGAGAAACCAACAAAATGAAAGGGGCCATCCCTCTCTAGGCCAATACGAACAGACCGCGATTGCATCCTCCTCAGATCCCACAAGTCGCAATGGTCACTTTCTCAAACCATATGTACATGGACTAAAAGTGAGTGACTTCAAAATTCAACATTACCTGCAATGAGATAAATATCATATGGACGATAAATGTCACGCCCCGACCCTCGGTCACGTGACCATCCTTAAGCTTTGATCGATTTAGAAATGCGATATCCCAGGACTACATATCGCCGACCCTTTTTTTAATGCACAAGCGGAAGCAGTTATAAAAATCCCCAGACAATAAAGCAATGGGATATACAAGTAGGACTAGAAATATGAACCAGAAAACCGACACCCTTATGAACATATACAAGCCCGATAAAAACAAGGTCTACAAACAATTAGGGGAGTTCAGGTCCACGTCCTTCTCTTCATCATTCTCCACACTCCCACTGGAACCTTCAGCAGATTGCCCCGAACTTCCGAGATCTTCAAAATCCAAGTCTACTGAATCTAGGGACCTGAAATGGTTATTCAATAACTATTGAGACTACGTCTCAGCAAGTTCTACCCCCTAAGACCCGATTAGTAAACCAATACACCCTAGGGCTGCCTATGCACAACATGAGTCAGAGGGCTTACCTTGGCCTGAGTTCCCACCTGCATATTAGCACATATCAAATATACACCCAAACAATCACAGCACTGATCGAACATCGATCAAATCGACCTAGTCAATTTCACACCAACAAGACCACTCACGATCATTCCATTCAATCAATCAGACTCAAACAATGATCAATCACATCAAATCACACCCAGTTCGAATCATAAATCAATCGACTTAGTCGATTACATGTTAATCGAATCATCGATCAATCAGACCATCTCTCGGTCATTCATTCCATCCCACATAACTTCCCATGTTGCACTCGGTCACAGAGCCACATCAATGCTTTCGGGCGTCAAGTTCGCCAATGTGACTTATCCACTAGACAATTGCGTGCGTTCTTTAATGCGCCGTTTTCGCCAGTGATATCCCACATCACCGAACCACGCATGCCTATAACCATGTACTCACTAGACAATTATGTGTGTTCTTTAAGGCGCCGTTTTCGCCAATGATGTCCTTAATCACCGAACCACACATGCCTATGATAATGTGTTTAATAGACAAGTGTATGCATTCTTTAAGGCGCAATTTTCGCCAGTGATACGCTTAATCACCGAACCATACATGCCTATAACGATATGTTTAATAGACAAGTGCATGCGTTCTTTAAGGCTTCGTTTTCGCCAGTGATATTCCCCATCACCGAACCATGCATGCCTATAACGATATGTTTAATAGACAAGTGCATGCTTTCTTTAAGGCGCCGTTTTCGTCAGTGATATCCCACATCACCGAACCACGTAGGCCCATACACCGTGTCTGTTCGGTTCAAACCCAAAGAACTTCCGATTCACTCTCACCATTCCACACACTTTACAACCCAAAAAAACATAAGAATGCTAAATAAACATACATGGCCATTTTCCAATCAATAATTCGATCTCAACCAATTCCAATCAATTTAGGGTAAATCCCTAAAATAACACAATTTAATTAATTCCAAGCAACGTAGAGCTCAAATAAATAAACGGACTGCGCCACGACAATCAGCACGAGATTCCGGTCACCGGCCATCCCGGTTGAAATTCCAGAAAAATAAATAATTAAATAATTAATTTCGAAAATTAAATAAATAAATACAATAAACTCAATTCAGCATAATGTAAAGCTCAATTAAATAAACGGACTGCACCACAATCATAAACATAATATACCGGTCGCTGGCCAACCCAGTTGAATTTAAGAAAAATAATTAATTAATTAATTAAATTCCGAAAATTAATATTTAAATGCCAAAATTCCCACTTAGGCCCAAATTGCTAAATTAACACCCGATAAGGGCCGGGAAAAATCCCAAGAAGCATCCAATAAATACTATAGGCAATGCATTAGTTAATCACACAAGTCATCTAACTAATATGCCATGAAATCAACTAGTTACTCTAATGCAACAACCTAATTACACTTAACTAACACTAATTAACATTTAAGTGTAATTAGCAAACTAAGAAGGCGTTAGAGAATAAAACCCACCCAAAACGACGGCATCAAAGCGGGCGGAGCATCCAAGCTCGGGAAGGCGGCCAAAACGGGCCAAGCCCTTGCTGCGATACCCATTTTTCTGCTCTCTATGCTTTGCTGGTTGAGGCCGAGAAAGATGAGGGGAAGGCTCGGGTTGAGGCGAGTAAGGGTGGCTAGGGTCAGGCGGAGCTTCAGCGGGCTGAGGTGGGGCGCACGGTGGCCGAAGGTGGGCTGAACGGCTCCGGCCGAGCTCCACCAAGTCTGAAACGTCGCTGGAACAGAGGGCTGACTGAGGGGGAGGCCGAGGCGCGCGGTGAGGCGCGGGTGGCCGCGGAGCAGCGGCGGCGACTTCAGTTCCGGTCGCTTGCTGCTGCGGCGAGGGGCCTACTGCTTCGGCTTGCTCTAACCTTCGCACACCAAGGGCACCGAACAACCGAAAGAGGACAGAGGAGAGAAGCGGAGGTGTGCACGGTTGGGACGAAGCAACGACGGCGGTGTCGCGGGCTGCGACGACAGCTCCGGAGTGACGGCGACGGCAACTGCTTCCCCTTTGCTGGTCTTCGGTTGATGTTCCAAAAGAAAGCCCAAAAAAAGGAAAAGATGAAGATGCACGATGGAGGAGAGAGGAGAGAAAGAGAAAATCAATTTCCCTTTTTCCTCTCACCCTTTCTCTCTCTTAGGTCATCACACTTGGCCCACCATGACCTCATATGAGGTCATCTTCCACTCACCATTTCTTGACAATTATACCCCTTTTAGAAGCATTTAGGTCGGCCAAAGTGTGGGGGTATGTGTGGTATACGAATTTTGCTAGGTTTTTCCTTCCAATTGAACCTTAATCCCACTTGAATTAAATTAAATTGACCCACATTAATTCATTCAACACCTCATCAACCAAATTGATATTTTTCCTTACCAATATTGCCCAATTGCATCCCAATTACACAATAAAAACAGTCCTCTGCAAAACCCGATTAAAAATGGCCATAACTCAACTTTTTCCCAAAAAGTCTCGGTTGTCAGAAAAATATTCTGAGACTGAGTCAACGTTCCTTAAATGACCTGTGACATGATAGAACTTTCAATTTCTAAAATCGGACTTAGATTGACGGTTAATTTCACTCAGACGCGTGTTGAGCGTGACCTAGGCTACCGAGTAGTTTTCAGAACTTTTTAGGACAAATGACCCGTGGTCGATTTTCTTCGAGCCACGATGAACCCACTCGACCTATTGGCTACTCTCGGTTGTCGTGAAAATCTCAATGATTCAAATACGGACACAGGGTACCAAAACAATAAAAAAATCAGTCTAGTGCCGGTCGACGAGAATTTTCCAATTTAGTGGTGTCACCCACAATTGGCCAAACATCTCTGTTGAACCAGCCTATCTCTGATTTCAAATCGATTTTATACTGTGCCGCAATGATCTCTATAGGTGAGCACGGTCGAGAAGTCGATTCCTAGTCGAATTCTTAAGTCTATTTGCCTTAGAGTCCTTAATAGCTTACCCAATTAGTCTAGTTATCTCGTGAGTGGCCAACTCAGAGAAAAACACTGTAGCCATGTCGATGAAATGCCCAATTTATCTAATCGAAATCAGAACCCAAAAATCGGGATGTCACAATAAGATCGAACCATTACATCACATTGATCGTGGAATAGACACATTAATATTTTCCTATTTTAACACAAATTGTTCTCATGATATATGCATGCACCATGGTAAGCGACTTTTGGATCACCGTTCAATTAGGAAGCCAATTGACATATATTTAAGAAAAGGGTGTCATTTGAGACGGGATTATTTTGCGAAGGGGGCTTCTATGTGCTATGGGGTCATTTATTCAAGTACTAGGTCAAAAGCTTATTTGTCGTAAATCATATATTTAATTGGATCTCATTTTCAGTAAATGTTTATTTATCTAAACGAAAATGAAAATTCTTGCATAAAAAACTATAATTATTATAAGTAACTCCACCCATTTTCTAGTATACCACATTCGTCAAAAGTAAATCGAGTCTATTGGTCCGTGAAAATTATTTATTTTTAGTAAACTTTACATTGTCATGGTAAATCTTCTCTTTTTTAGTTAGTAGTTTCAAATAATAAAGAACCTTCACGAAAAATCCCAAACTGTACTCATATGATAAATTTACCAAAGACTAATTTTTTTACCATAAAAAGCTCCAACTGGTACACCTATGATAAATTTACCATCCATTAGTTTTCATTAAGTTTTATCATTAAATTGCTGAGTTGGATGTTACATGACAGTTAACAAATGTACTAATTTGAGATTTTATCCTCCATTTGTCACAAAGAACCAGTTTGTGATTTTCATGGTATTAATAAAATGTAACTGAAACTAACGAAGGGTAAACTTGTCACATAATTAGTTTGGAGTAAATTTATCACATAAATAAATTTATTACAAGTGTACCAGTTTAAGTGTTTTTATGATATCAACCCTAATTCTTTTTTGTCCATAGCAGAGTTGATTTGTTCTCCGTAAACTTTTTCATTCCAATGAATATTAATTAAATAATCC
This sequence comes from Eucalyptus pauciflora, assembly GCA_007663325.1. Lineage (NCBI taxonomy): Eukaryota > Viridiplantae > Streptophyta > Magnoliopsida > Myrtales > Myrtaceae > Eucalyptus > Eucalyptus pauciflora. Next base: position 1,259,573 of record VMYD01000040.1, read on the forward strand.
TTTTATAAGATATAATATATTATTTTGAATAATTGTTGCCCATCACCATCAACCACTACTAATGACCACATGACTTTCTTTTAGGGGTAAGCAAGGTTCAAATTGAGCCGACCTAACACCTAACTCAGTCCCCAATTTTTATTTCTATTTTTGTAATAATTGAAAGGACAAACATATTATCATAAATTACATATTCATCAACAATACGATATTGAGAAATTAAACTACGACACTAGTGCACATCAAATATAAATATAAGATAAAGTAATAACAAAAATTTCCATACTTGCTAAAAGTAACAAACCATAAAAACAAACACGTGAGGTGAGCAGCAAGGAAAGCGAATAGAGGCAAGCAACGCAAGTGAATAGAGGCAAGTTGTAAGCAAGGTAAATGAGGTCAAGGCTAGTGAAGAAGGTTTTTTTCTTTTTTTACTTAATTTATATGGCAAACTAAACTGTGAAGAGAACAGAAGAAAAAAACACTAGAGTTTAGAGTAGATAAAAGCATGTAATATATAATATATCTAATATATATTATATTACATATAACATATAATATATCTAGTATAATATACAGGGTTAGTCCAATCCATACCAATTGTAAACTCCTATGACCGAGGATCAATCTGCACAATATAAAATATAAAGATCCTAAGACCAAAGACCAACATAATTCCCTTGAGAATCAAGATTGACCTTGGACTAATGCTCACTCTTACTTTCTCGAACAACAAGCAACGCTAGCCGAGGGTTGTGGATCCTTGCCCAATGCCAACTACTACCTAATCACTTTTTTTTGTCCTAACTTTCAATATTAAAACTTTTTTTTTCTGATTTGATTTTAAAAAAATTTCCTTTTTTATTTTATTTTTCTTCTTTTTTGGGCTTTACTTAGTGTGTTGACTAACTCTTATTTGCTTTGGTTGATTAAATATTGTTAATATTACACTCGTGAAATGGAGATATTACTCGAGACAATACGGTCTATTGTGAATAAGTGTTTTCACCATACATGAAATATTTTATCGCAAATGAGATATTACTCAATCTAGTTTATGTTTTATTAAATGCAAGTAATTTTAATAAAGAATAGTGGACAACCTAGGGTGTAGATGGTAACGTTTTTACTCCAAAAAATAATTTTTAATTAGAAATAATTTTTTCTATTTCTATTTCTATTCTCTAGAAGAGTTTCATATCATTTGAACACGTTTGGTAATGGTACAAAATTTCTATTTCTATTCTCTAGAATAGTTTCAGAGCATTTGAATGCGTTTAGTAATTGTACAAAATTTATATTTCAGAAACAGAAATGCATTTATTACAATCTCAAATATTTTTGTGACTTAAAATTTCTTTTAATTTATTAATAATTTTATTACATTTCTCTCTTCTTCTTTTTTTCTTTTTATTCTTCCTCCTCTGGCTGGTCATTAGCCTCTGAGGAGCCTCGGCCCAGCCTAGATTTGGCAAGGCTCAACCTCGCGGGGCTTCGTTTGGCCCTTCACCGGTCATAGGGATTTGATGCAGAAAGATACATGAATTAAGGGGGAGCAGATCTAACACTAAGCTCATATGTGAGGGGAAAATTGTTAGGATGCATGTGTGAGTAAGTTTTGTTAGAGAAATCGCATAAAGTAGTTAATATATCTTACTTAGGACATAACTCATTAGTCTAAGCTTTTGAATAAATGTGAATTTAATTAAATATATTGACCGACTCGAATTTAGGCTCTCTCTTGGCGATATCCTTATATGTAGGTATTGGAGCTGTACTCCCAATAATAGTTGTTTATGTATAAGTGATTTTACCACACACGAAATATTTTATCGCAAATGAGATATTACTTGATCTAGTTTATGTTTTATTAAATGTAAGTAATTTCTATAAAGAATAGTGGACCACAAATAAACGTTGCAAAGCGACGGCAAGACTCTGGGGTGCTCCAAGTCAAGATTCCATAGCTTTTGGTCCGTAAGCTTGTTATATCGGAAGCGGATCGGTAAGCTCGTTCTCCTCCCCGAGCGGTCTCCCAGTCGTCCCCTGGTGGAAGAGAGACCTGGTCTTTGGCTTTTTCTTGAGCTTCTCAGTCATGGATGTCTGCACTAATCTTTCGGGTCTTCCATCTACTAGATGGCCCAACGTTAACCGCTACGAAGTCTTTCTCAGTTTCAGAGGAGAAGATGTTCGGAGGAACTTCATTCAATGTCTCTACGAAACCCTCACTGCTTCAGGGATCTATGCATTCATCGATCATGATGGGATTGAGATCGGAGAAGAGATCATGCCCAAGATTTTCGAAGTTATCGGGCACTCGGAGATATGCATACCCATCTTCTCCAAAGATTTCGCTTCCAGTAAGAGTTGCCTGAAGGAGGTGGAGAAAATGGTGGAGTGTGAAAAGACAATCATGCCCATTTTCTACGACGCCAGCCCTTCCGTCGTCGGCGATCAGCAGGAGAGTTACCAGCAGTCCTTCTGCAACCATGCGGCTAAGGGGGTATCGCCAGCGACTATAAACAACTGGAAGGAGGTTCTGCGGAGTGTTTCAAGAAAACGAGGATGGGAATTGGAGAAATTCCAACACGGGTAAATCGAAATCAAGATTTCGATGCTTCTTTTGACTTCTCTAACACTAGTGATCTAGTATGCAATTCGAAAAGTGCATTATCCGACCAATTGTTCCTTTTCACATCTTCCTCTTTCCTTCTTTTCCCGTTTGACAGGGATCATCAACTTATAAAGGAGGTCGTTTCCACGGTCCGCCGGCTGTTGAGGAAGGATGAGTTAGATGTGACAGATCATCTGGTGGGGATGGATCACCATGTGCAAGAGATGATGACAAAACTTGGTGTTCACTATGAAAATGGACAAGTGGTTGAAGGGCAAACACTGATGCGAAGACGTGTGGTTGAGATATCGGGCCTTCCAGGAATCGGTAAGTCAACTCTTGTCAAGATTGTCTACAACAAAATTCATCATCTCTTTGAAGGTTGGAGCTTCCTCAATGATATCCATGGAAAGGCTGAGGAAAAGAGACTTCCATCTCTCCAAGAAGATTTAATTAGTGACCTCCAAAAGAAAAGATGTACACTCAGATCTTCTGCTGACGGTACCGCATTTATCAAGTACAAATTTAGAAATCTGAGGGTTCTCATTGTCCTTGACGATGTTAGTGATTTTGAACAAATCGATTCGTTAGTTAGAGATCCATGTTGGTTCGGTCCAGGAAGTAGGATTATCATTGTTTCTATGAGAAGCGATGTTTCTGACAAGTATAGTCAGGTGCCGGTTGAAAACTATGAGTTTCAAGAAAGTGTTAGTCCAAGTGTGCTTGGTCCTGGAAGCAGTGTTGTCAACATTTGTGACGACATCCTCGTGGAAAAATACGAGCTAAAGCAAATGAATGATGGGCATGCTTTTCAACTGTTCTGTAAGTATGCTTTTAGGGGAAAACCTCTTCCACAGGAATTCTCCTCTTTGGCATGGGACATTAGTTTGGCTACTGGAGGGCTTCCTTCTGTTATTCAGGTTGTTGGTTCATCTTTATATGGAAAGCCCATAAAGTTTTGGGAGGAGGCATTGGATAGATTGAAGCGAGAACCTTTCAATAAGGAAGTCAAACGAATTCTGAAGAGGAGATATGAGGCTTTAGAGGACAATGCCCAACAGATATTTCTGGATACAGCATGTTTCTTTATGGGAAAGGACAAGACAATACCATGTTACATGTGGGAAGCTTGTAAATATGATCCTTGTAGAGGAGTTGACGAGCTTCATAACATGTCTTTGGTAAAAACCAGAGAAAATAATGAATTGTGGATGAATAATCAACTAAAAGTCTTTGGAAGGGAGATTGTAAAGGAGGAAAATCCACGGAAACCTTTCAAGCGTAGCAGGCTATGGAATCAGGAGGATATTGAACGAGTATTGAATAAAAGGAAGGTATATTTTGAAGACAAAGTACTTCTTTTGATTACGTAATTCTGTTTTCAGAGATGATTGTGAATGCACTTCTATTTCACTTTCTCCTTTTACCATTTTCCACAATTGGCAGGTCGATGCAGTTGAAGCCCTTAGTGCCACATTCGACAACTTCCGTTCATTTCCTGAACATGGATTTTTTCCTAATTTCTCGAATCTTAGGTATCTAAGAATGAACCACGCTATTATTAAAGGAAATAAGCAGAGTGCAAAGAAATCCAAAGAGGATATTTTCCTTCCACGATTGAAGTGGCTTGAATGGCAATGGTGCCACAATATCTCCAGTCTACTTGCTTTAGATCTCTCAGGCTTGGTCGTTCTTGATCTGTCTTGGAGTACCTCCAGGACTTGGCGGTGCTGGAGACAAATTATGAAGGTATGATGGCATACACGTGCATTTTTTTTGCTTCATGTTTGACAATGCTTTGCAGTAAACAAGGCTTTTATATTCTCTTGTTTTGCAGAAGGCCAAAAACTTAAAAGTTTTGATCCTAAAAGATTGTTGTTGGCTAGCTGAATCTCCAATTTCCCATGCACCTTTAAAATTAGAGAGACTAAACCTGGAACGTTGTTCTACATTAGCGGGTGTTGGCAAATCCATTGGCAAGCTAAGGAACTTAGTTTCTTTGAATATCAAGTTCTGCAGCTTCGTGCAAGAGTTGCCAGGAGATATAGATTCCTTGGAAGCTTTGGAAGAGCTTTACATTGATGGAACTTCCATTAAAGCCATTGATTTCCCTGTGGGTTCTTATGGGAAGCTTGAAATTTTGAGTGCTTGCAACTGTAAATCCTTGTCTCTATCCAATTCAATTGGTAATTTGAAATCTCTTTCATACCTAGCATTGGACGACACTGAACTGAGTGAGCTCCCTTGTTCTATTGGATTGCTGAAGAATTTACGGACGCTATCACTGAGAAACTGTAGGGGCTTGTGGAAATTGCCAGATTCCATCGGAAGCCTGGAGGAGCTGCAAGTCATGGATCTTTCAGATGCAGTAATAGACGAACTACCTTCATCTGTCAAGTATTTGAGAAACTTGAAAGTACTAAAGATGCCTCGCACTTTTATAAGAGAATTTCCTCGAGGCATTACGAATCTAGAGAGCTTAGAAGAGATAGATTTCTCAGGCTGCAAAAGTTTGACAGGGGAATGCAACGTTACGGGATTAGCCTCTCTGAACGTCTTACTTCTAGTACATACTGATATTTCTCAATTGATTGTGACCATTCGCGGATACTCTAATCTCCAGAACCTCAGATTGGATGACGGTGTTCTCATTTTGAAAATTGAGACTACCAAAGGGGCACGGCATCGGTTCAACGGATGTGAGACTGCAACACAGTTTCAAGCGGACGGACATCACATCAGCATGCTGACGATGAGTCAGACACTGAAGCAAGGTGGCAGTCAAACAGAAGCAAGGAAGTTATTGGTGGATGAGGTTTGGCTGTAAAGTAAGTTAGCGCTCCTATCCCTTTAACTTATATTTGTGACTGATCATGCATGTCAACTGATCTTCCTGCAATAAGGGCTACTAGGGGAATAACCGAATTCAAATTTTCACTTCTATTCTGAATTTTCAATTTACATTTTTCTTTCTTTGTTTTGGCCATCACACTCACATTTTTTATTCTCTCGTGTGTACGTTAATTTACTGCAATTTTGCGCGAACGTGTTAGTTTCTGTTTGACTCGATGAAAGATTTTCCAGTTTGTTCGATCGCTCTCAAAGACAACTTCAAGATTGTCAGAATGAGTTTTAGTTCCTTTTTAACAAATGGGCCAATTTGTTTTTTTTAAAGTAGAGTTAGGCCCAAGAAACTTGAGCCCATTTCTCAGTTAAGAGAGTTCTAAACTTTATGTACAGAATGCAAATGAGCCCTATCAACATTCTAAGTCGGAAATTTTCTTTCAAAAAATTGCAATCAAGTCTTTTTCATAAACACCGACCAAAAAAAAAGTCTTTTTCATAAACGATGCCTGAAATGGCCTCTGTGCCACTCAGAAAGTGTTTAGGTGATATCTTTAAAATGCATTTTTCAACACAATTTGAGTACTTAATTACATTGTTCAAATAAAGGTTGAGTAGTTAATTGAACCAATCAAAGGGTTTAGAACTTGATTGCATTTCTTGGTAGCAATGGAAAATTGAAGGATTCAATTGCATTCTTACTACTACCTCAGCTCACCTATAGATAGATAGTCGGCAAAATGAAAATAAAAGGGGGGGGGGACTGCAAGAGAAGAACAACCTTTCGCTTCAGCAAGCCACGTACACCCGAATTAATGTTGTTTTGAACTACTTTTTTGAAAAATTTCATGCATTGAATCCTTTAATCAGAGAGAATTCCTCAGTAAAACCGTACGGATTGTGTTGAATTATGAGTTACTGCATTGGTTTTAGAAGTTGTTGAGTTGTGAAATCATGTTCTAAAGAAACTTTAGGGTGTCATGAAACCATAAAGTTATACAGAAATCAATTTACGGCTATGGTTTGTCGAGATGAAATATTGAAATTTGGTGCTCATTTTTGGAACTAGATAGGTATTATTGTGTTTAGCACTGGTTTTTGCCCATCTCCGACCATCATTTGGTCAGAGGTGAGTTTTCCTTTGAAGTATGTTGAGTTAGCTTTTAAATGGCTTAGGACCCACTTGAAGTATGCGTTGATAAATTTTAAACGAATCATCTTCAATTCGGCAAACAAGCTGCCGTAGAATGGCGGACAACAGTGATTGTTCTGCTTTGGGAGAATTTTTCTTTGGTCGTTCGTTTTCTTATGGAATAAGCTTGGTTTAGTCAAGTCTTATTCAAGGTAGTTATCTTGATTTCAATATGTGTTTCTCACTTAATTGATATGGATTTCAGATTTTTCCTCTCAAAATAACTTTAATTGTTTGGTTTCGTATTTTCAGGTGAATGATGCTTATATTGTTTGTGATTTATGAACTTATGTCTTGCAGATGATAGGAATTAGATATTTAATAAATTATAAAAAAAAAGGCGTAGCATGGCATGATAATTATTAAGAAAAAAGAGTTTAGAGCATGTTTGTCACATATAATTATTAAGAAAAAAGAGTTTAGAGCATGTTTGTCACATAAAGTTGGAACAGACTTTTACTATCATTTGAACTGACTTATTAAAGCATTTCTTAGAGAACTTTTTTGGCTGATTATTGGGGATAAGGTTTGAGAAATGCTGTATAATATGCATTTCGCTTTATGAATTGAATTTCGGAAGGTTATATATTTTGGTTTGTGAACTCGATTTATTGAATTTTTATGGATTGGTTCTATGCATACCAACCTACACCAAGGAGGGAGTAAACCTTAACATGGGACGTTAAGCAGAACATTAGTTTGATATTGCACAATAGATTAATCAATTGGCTAGACTATTAATGTTTGTTTTGACATTGTTGACTGAATGAATATTTAAGAGATGTATAGAACTTTGTTGAGGTGATAAAATTGATTTTTTAGCTTGTTCATGCACTGATTTGGATAAATGTGTCTCAAGTACCGTTTATAAATATGTATAATGGATGTTTACTGAGAGGTGGTTTGCTCATATAATTTTTATTTATTTATTTATTTTTGCAGATTCTATAGTTATTGGAGAATAGGAGAGAGTGGTATCTCACCTGGAGATTTTTGGGAGTTGGATTACAGTATAAGTAAAGATATTTGTATTGTTGGTTTTAGTTTGTTAGTCACTGGAGATGCATCTATTCTTTTAGGTGGACTTTAAAACTCTAATATTATACTTAGCTTGCTATTTTATCGGATATATAAATAAATATTTATTTTAGTAATAGATTAATGATAGTTATGTGTATGAAATTGCGTCATTCGGGTAAGAGGGCAGCCTTATCATTTCCCCTATACTTGGGGTGCGACACCTTTCTCAATCCTCCACCGTCTTTTCATTGCATAAGCAGTGTCATTGGATTCTATTTTTCAATTTGCCGAAGTCGGCTATTAGAAATTTGACCATAAAAAGTTTGTTCGCCGGGTAGTAATTGTCCATGTTAAGAGTAGGAGCAGTAGAAGGATGATGGGACTTAACCCACAATATTTTCATTTTCTTTTTTAGTCTTTTATATTTTCATTTTGGGGCAGCGTTGACGGTAAGTCCACTTTGTTTTTTATTTTTATTTTTTGTTTTCTTTTTGGTATTAGAGTTAATAAGTGAATTTAAGACTAGTTTTGTCGTAAAATAATCCTTGACCAACGGTAGAGAATAGTCTTCTTATTGTTCTTTTTTTTTTTAAGTCAATTTTAATACTATAAATTAAAGTTTTGAATTCGACCATTCAACAAAAATTCTTCAAAGGTATTATACGTCGATGAATGTTGTCACACTTAAGATCCTAAAAAGTGGCATTTGCTTTTTCAAATAAACTTGAAAGTGTTTAGTACCTGGTTTCTCTCGATAATTGATTTAATTTAATTAAATATGAAAACTATATATGTAATTATCTAATTATAGATGGATATGCGTTAGGTCACTGAAAAGTATTCCCCGAATGTGCTGGCCCTGCTGGGCAAGTGACTTATCTCATCCAGCGATACTTATTCCAAGTACTTAAGGTGTGTTTGTTTTTGTTCAAATTTCTTTGTTTTTCTATTCTTTTGTTCCCTAAAACAAAAAAAAAAAAGAATAAAAATTTGTTTGGTAATGTTAATTAATTTTTCTATTTTCTAGAATAAAAAAAATAGCTGGGGAATAGATTTGAAACAATAACAAGAACTAAAAAGAAGCAGACAAAAGTACCTTTTTATTCTTAGGAACAATTTTTATAAATAAGTTTTTTTTTCTTTTCTTTTTATTTCTTGATGCCCCTTGCTCCGTGCCATCCGCCACCCCCTCACCAACGGTGGTTGCCGGTCGCCATCGCCACCACCACCGCCAGCCACCGGTCACCACTGTAGCTGGCTGACAGGCAGTGGTGAGGAAAAAAAGAAAAATTGACAAATTTTTTTTAAAAAATTAAAAGAAATAAAGAAAAATCGACAAATTTTTTAAAAAAATTAAAAGAATAAAAAAAAATTGTGGGTCGTACCAAACGCATTCTTATCCTTTTTTAATTCCAATAATAAAATTTTTGTATAGTTATCAAACACGTTCTTTTACCTAGAAATTGTTCTAGGAAATAGAAATAGAAAAAGACCGTTTCTACAAAGAAATTATTATCTGGAACAGAAATGTTACTAAACGCACATTTACATGTCCACGCACTCCTTATATGGCTTTTAAGTACATTATGTTTTAAAGTGAAATATTTGAGCTAAATTATGCAAAATTCTTCTGAATAGCAGTCGATTTATGTTATTCAATACATTGTCCTTAAAAGACAATTAATGTTCAAATTTTTTGCTTAGCTTTTTAAAAAAGAAAAATGAAAAAAGAAAAACATGTGTTGCATGGACATGGAGATCTTAAGTTTAAGTTCATTATAGTGTGACTTTTCCATATTTTGCCGGAAGGAAGATTAAGAAAATTAGTTAATTAGCATGAATTTGGCCATGAATATCTATAGCTAAATTTTTCTATGAAATGCTTCATACAAATAATAGTACGTCCTCGTATTGTTTCTCAACTTATAGTTCTTGAGAGAGTGCTATAAGTCCTAGCTTTCATTTGATTCAGAACTTAGAGGGCACTATCTAGGTTCAAAGTTTAGAACCGGTGTCAAACAAATTTTAGAGCAGAGTCAATAGCCATTCTGTTGAACTGTTAGCACAAGTGATCTTTATACTTTCAATACGAATCCCTCCCTTGCTTTCTTGATTCAGAGTAATCACTTGGACCATCTATGAAAACGAATTTTGTTGAGGGACACAATCTCAATTTGGCCGTTATACGGATTTCATAACTAGGAATCTTTGCACTACTCATGTAAGTTGAAAATTCCCAAAACAAATAGCAATTGTCATAAACCAAAGAACGCCATGTCATCAATCCAAAGGGGGCTTATCAAGACCGTTAGATTGTAAGGGGAATTAATCTTTGCCATCAGTTTTGTTTGAGGGGGGTTGACGATTTCAACCATTAGATGAGATAAATCTCCATTGTTGGACTAATGTGACAAGGATCAACATCCTCTACCATTAGATCAAGCGCATTTCTACCGTTGAATCATTGTGTAGACGATCAATGGTTGTAAATTAGAGGGACTTTTGTAGGGGAGCCCTCCTCCCATCCACTTCATTTGAGAAATACAAGTATTCTCTATAGCTCCTCTTTCTATCTTCTATCTCTAGAAATTCTCTTCCTTGAGTGTGAGAGTCTGAGTAAGTGCAAAGCTAACTTAGACCTGACTGAGTGATTCAAAGGTCTAATTGCCGCATGGTTTGTGATCGAAAGAATTGTCCCATGACAAGTGGTATTAAAGCTACGTTCTTTTGAGCAATGGCTTCCAACCCCAAAGTTGTCAACACCATGGAGACCCGCGGTAGGTCCAAGAAGAGGGGGTGTTTCAACGGATGTCACGTCCGCTCTCGAGGAGAGACTCGCTACCCTAAAGAACAACTTGATTCACTTGATTCATGTAATGGATGGACTCGACGAGGTGAAGGAGCGGATTGATGAAATGGAGGAAATGTTCCGGGTCGAGATGAGGGACATCTTGTATCAAGCCGTAGCCCCTTTGGTAGAGAAAGACGAGCTCCTCGAAGCCACGGTCAAAGCTTTGCAGTTGGAAGCGCAAGAGCTCAAGAAGGAGGAATCCCACGAAGCCAAAATCGAAGCCTTGAAGCTTGAAGTCCAAGAGCTCAAGACCGAGCTAGTCTTATGCAACACTAGTATGGCGAACGAATCTATTCACATGTCACGCAAGGTGGATGTGCTGAGGCCCAAGGAGCTCATGGGAAACCAGTCTACGAAGGAAGTGGACAACTTCATTTGGAACATGAGACAATACTTAGGCAGTATCAGCATGTAAAATGAAAATGTCAAGTAAGAATTGCTTCTATGTTCCTCACCGATAATGTAGTGCCTTGGTGGCATTGAAGGTGTGATGAGATCAAGCAAGGTGCCGATCCCATTGAAACTTGTGATGATTTCATCAAAAAAATTTGGGACCAATTCTTTCTTGGATTTGCCCAACATGAGGTTCGTAGAGAACTTTGCCGGCTCGAACGAAAGGGCACGATTTGAGAGTAAGTTAAGAAGTTCACCGAGCCACGGCTAGAGATCCCTGGGGGATGACGAAGCCCTCTATACATTCATGGATGGCCTAAAGCCTTGGGCTCGGACTGAGCTTGAGCGCCGAGGTGTTCAAAGTATCTCAAAGGCTTTTACAATAGCTGAATCTCTTGTGAAATTCACCAAACCCCACTCCTCCAAATCCAAGGACAAAGGGAAAAGTGGGGGAGAGCGGGGAGGAATCGGAAGAGAAGGCCCATTGAAGACTAGTGGGAAGTGGACTCGACCTCAAGGGTGGTCATCCAAGGAGAAAGAGAAGAAGTCGATCGAGTGCTTCTTTTGTGATGGTCCTCGTTGGCTAGGGATTGTCTAAAAAGAGGAAAACTTTCCCCACTCATGGCAGACGGTGTTGAAGAAAAGGAGGAAGCTCATCTTGGATCATTGAAGATCCTCAATGCAATCAAGGGCCAATCTTTAACCAAGAAGAAAAGCCTTATGTTTGCAAATGTGCATGTTGCTGGAACCAAGATGAATGCTTTGGTGGACACCGGGCCTCCCACCTTTTTCATCTCTGAAGTTGCAACTAAGAAGCTTGGCCTAAAGGTGGAGAAAGCGGGAGGATGGCTAAAAATCGTCAACTCCAAGGAGATTCTTACAATGGGACTTGCTCGGACGCGGATCTCCACATTAGGACATGCCAAGGTAAGGAAACACTCGAGGTAGTTTCCCTTGATGACTACGAGTTTGTCATAGGGATAAATTTCCTTGATTGAGTCAATGCTTTGATTGTTCCGAATGTAAATTACATGTGCATTGTGGACGGTACTTTGCAATACTTAGTACCCGTGTCCTGACAATCCGAGAAAGCTATCAAATACCTCTCGGCAATTCAACTTGCCAAGGGGGTGAGGACAAATGGGAGACCTATATTGCCGTCCTCAAATTCGAGGAAGAAGGAGACAAGGGCGGACTTCCTCCCAAAGTAGCACCCTTACTTGAGTCCTTTAAAGATGTGATGCCCCGGAAGTTACCCAAGACGTTGCCACCACAAAGAGAGGTGGATCAAAAGATTGAGTTAGTGCCTGACGCTCACCCCCTGGCTATGGCTCCATATTGAATGGCACCACCCAAGTTGGAAGAGCTTCAACGACAACTCAAGGAATTATTTGAAGCCAAGTTCATTTAGCCTCTAAAACTCTATTCGGTGCTCCCATGCTCTTCCAAAAGAAGCAAGATGGATCTCTTTGTTAGGACTAGAATTAGCACCTAGAGGGGGGTGAATAGGTGTTTAAAGCAATTTTAATAAATTAATCCGAATGAGAGGTTAATGAATTAAAACCAACAATTGCAGCAAATGAAAGCAGTTAAAAATAAAAGGATTAGGGATAGAGAATCAAGACTCCAGATTTATAGTGGTTCGGCTTAGACCAAGCCTACGTCCACTCTCCCGCACGGACAACCCTTCTGGCTGGATTTCACTAAGAATCAATACAAGTGATTACAGTCTCACGCTCTTGAGTCCACAGTGTAGAAAACTCTACTACACTTCCTCAATGTTTCACTACAATATGATCTCTCTTTTGATTACATATATCGCTCGAAGAATGATATCGCAAAATAGAAAAAGGAGATTCAGACTTTGGAATTCTTCTATCCGCACCCTTCAACAACTAGAGCATCTCTCTTTTATACTTCTTCATGCCTTCCATACCGTTGGCACCTTCCAAAGAAGTTCTTCCAATCAACCCGTTGGACAGAATCAATTAGAGAGATCTCGAGCTCTTTAAGGTAAGTGTTGATAGCCCATCAATCCTGCTCGCCCATACAATCAGGATCTCGGTTTCCATAAGTAGATCCTTCCAAATATAAGTTGCGAAATCTTTAGAGAATCTATACATATTCGAATACGAAAGTTAGATCTTCTAATGCTGAATCCAATAGAAGGATATTCTCTAGCCGTTAGAATAAAGATCATATAAGATCAGAATAAACGTCGGTCTGGAAACTGTCCATGAGAGTAGACTTTGAAACATGAGTCTTGAGTCTTGCTAGTTTCTGACTTTGATCTTCAGACTTTGTCAATAGAGTTTGTAAGTCTTCAGACTAGACTGATGAAAATGTTTTGTCAACTTCAAAATACTTTAAGAGAATTTATCCAACAATCTCCCCCTTTTTTATGGTGACAAAACTTTCCTGCAGATTTGAATATTATTGCCCTGCAATACAACTTTTAAGCAAGCATTGATATCTCATAAAAGATTAGAATAAAAATAGTAGAAGTTATCCTGTATGCAGATATCATGTACACAGACTTACCCTGTACACAGATCTGCATTCACCGAAACGTCATTAGTCATAAACGGACAGTACTATCTTTATCTAATTTAAGAAGCTTAAAGTAATGCAATAATGAGCACTCATTCAAAAACTGCACACGTTAAAAAAACTCAAGTTTAAGTCAAAATAACAACTCAAAAATATAAAAGATAAGATTTGGTTTGGTTTGAGGATAGAGTCTGAAGTTGAAATGCTTGAAAATCTGCAAAGTCTTCTCCCCCTTTTTGTCAGCATAAAAAAATCAAGAAGCACGAGGAATGCGAACAAGTTGAAAGTCCTCCATAGACTTGACAGTTCCTTCTAGCTTCCTCAAATCTTCATGTACTTGGGTGAGAGTAGTCTTCTTTGCAGTATCCTAAATCTGACGATGAACCTCTTTAAGCTGACCATGCAGAGTGATGAACATTGCATGATTTTCATTCTGCAAGGTCTGAAATTCATATCCCATGGCATAAATTTGGCCTTTGAGTTCCAAGATGATTTCAAGCAGCCTTCGAAAATCTCCAGAATTATCAGTCTGTGTGCTTGTTTCAGCTCGGTCTGATGGTGGAGTCAAGCCAGTATGAATGTCAGCAGGAATTTCAGTATGTGGAGATGATGCATCTCCTTCAGGAAACTGTGCAGCATGAACATCTTCAGCATCATGAGGTGATCGACTAACACATGTTTGTGTATCTTCTTCTCTAAAAGTTAGTAGAAGAGGGGTATGTTCTCTGTTTGTATCTCCCCCTGTTTCCATGTCTTCTGTAGGAGAAAAGAATTCTTCTTTCTGAGGAGTTTCCTCAGTGACAGGCTATTGTAGATCCTCTTTCTCTGCTGGAGAAACTGTGTTTGCTGGTTCCTCCGCTTGTTCTGCTTTTTCTTCTTCCTCTCTTTCTTCCTCTTTCTTCCTTTCTTTCTCTTCCTCTTCCTTTCTTCCTTTCTCGTCCTCTTTCTCTTCTTCTTTCTCTTCCTCTTTCTCTTCCTCTTTTTCTGTTTCTGCAAATTGTTGTTCTGGAACAGCTGGAGTAGATGCAGAAAATTGAGAAACAAGAGCAGAGATGGGTAGAGCATCCTCATCATCTTCATCTTCCAAGATGATTTCCCTTCTATTCTTGGTAGAACTAACCACTGGTTCCTTCCCTTTTCTTTTGGCCGCTGATGAGTCTGGTCTGAGCTTGATAGGAGTCTTCTCCTTGAACTTCTCTAACTTCTTGCTGAGTTCTTTAAGACGCATCTTGGTAATCATCCTCAGCCCGATAACCATTTTATCAATAGTCTTCACAGAGAGAATATGAGGAGGCTGAATGTTCAGATGTCTGAAAAGACGAGTGATAAGGGCAGCATAAGGAAGTTTTCCTTTGTCCTTTGCCATGCATCTATACATGTGAAATATGATGGTGTGCGGCAATGAGAAGTTAAGACTAGTCTTGATTGCAAACATCAACTTAGCCTCTAAGATGGATACATCTGTCTTGGATGTTGATTTGGGTCTCAGACAGTTGATCACAATCTTGTGAAGCAAGGTATTTGTTGCATTCATCCTGGAGTAGGAGAGACGACCTTCTGCAATTCTATCTCTTGCAAGTTCAAGAGTAGCATGGTTTACAGACACACTAATTGATTGGAAAGCCCCTCTTTCCACACCAAGTACATCTGCTAGAATGTCCTTATCAACAACATACTCTTTATCCCTCACGCTGAAAGAAAAGCTGTTTGCATCAATGAAACTGAGATTGGAATAGAAGTATGCTGTTAATTCAGAATGTGCCATATCACAGTCAGTACAGAACTGATAAAGTTGAAGTTTTTCAAACTTCTCTCGCAGATTTATGCTCAATAAGTCCAGAAAATCGAAATCCACAGTCCGTGGATTCATCACCCCACGCTTCAGCAACTTTTCATACTTCTTCCTATGTCCGTCTGAGTGGAACAGTTCATCCTTCTTTCCTCGAAGGTTTGCAGCCACACCCATCCATGGTTTAAAGTGTATGAACATCTTTTCATCATCATCCTTTCCCTCTGGCTGATTCATACTACCAAACCTAGGGTCACTGGGAAAGTTTGCAAATGCTTTTACAGCCGTTCCTTCAGGAACAATTTCTGACCTTTCCATGACGGTGAGAAAATGAGTCTCATTTCTGTAACCCTTCTCTTTCAGAAATTCATCAATGAAGGTCATTGCAGAACCTCCTTCCTTTAATGCAGAGTAAAGCCTATAAACAAAGGCAGGCTTAAGAGTTCTTACTGGTTCAATATCTTCAATAACCGTTTCTGCATCTTGAGGGCGATGACCTTGAGGTCTAGTTGGGGAAGACCATTGTTGAGATCGTTGAGGAGTTTGGTCAGATGGAAAGTCGCTTTCTTCGATGAGATCGAAGTGCGTAGGCCCCTCACTAGATCCTTATGGTCCCCTGTTTGCTATTTTGGATGACTTCCTTTGATACGACATTGTTGCTTTCTTTGGAGAAGCTTTCTCACTTGTGTCGCAAGAAAGTTAAAAACTTTGAGACGAAGAAATTTTGGAGAGAAAAATACAGAGCAGTGAAAAGCTTTTTGTTCTAGGGTTTCTGGGTAAAGTGAAAACGAAGGAGAAGAAGTGTATAAAAGGTAACAGATACGGGGGAAAATCCAAGCGTCGCATATTTTGGAAATCTTAAGAATTTCCTTTTAAAAAAAATAACTGCCTTAATAAATCGATAACCACCCATTTTTTTTTTTAAAATAACCGCCTTAATAAGATCAATTAGAGATAAACAGATAGTCTTACCTTATCGATATGACAGTTTAAGTAAATAACTTACAGTCGTGTCGATTCGTATTCTCAGTCTTCAACCTTTGAGTCTGATGCTCTGTCAGACTTTAGTTTCTGAGTCTGAACTTCAACATTCTTCAAGAGATAATATATTGAGTCTTAAGCGAATAGACTCAAACAAGCTTTTCTCAAGTGGCTTTGTGAAGATGTCTGCCAGTTGATTCTTTGAGTCTATGAACTGTATCAAGACCTCTTAGTTCTGAACATGATCTCTTATAAAGTGATGTTGAATCTCAATATGTTTTGCTCTTGAATGTAGGATAGGATTCTTTGTAAGATTGATTGCGCTGGTGTTGTCACATCTTATTTCTGTGCAAGAGTCTTCAATGCCAAAGTCTTGCAGTTGTTGTTTTATCCATAGTATTTGAGAACAGCAACTTCCAAGGGCTACATATTCTGCTTCAGCTGTTGAAAGAGCCACAGTACTTTGTTTCCTTGAAAACCAAGATACTGCCCTGTTTCCAAGCAATTGACAAGTGCCTGAAGTGCTTTTTCTTTCAACTCTACAACCTGCAAGATCTGCGTCTGAATAGCCAAGAAGTGTAAAGTCTCCTTCTTTGGGATACCATAGACCGATCTTAGCAGTAGTAGCAACATATTTAATAATACGTTTAACAGCACTAAGATGAGATTCTCTAGGATCAGATTGAAACCTAGCGCATATGCAAACACTAAATAATATGTTAGGTCTGGATGCAGTAAGATAAAGAAATGATACTCCTGTATAACTTTTGGTCGATTTTCGTCCCTGCTTCATCTTTGTCTATCTTCAAGGAACTTGACATTGGTATGTCAGTCTTTTTGCAATTTTCCAGACCGAACTTTTTAACAAGTTCTTTTGCATATTTATCTTGATGAATGAATATTCCCTCCTTTAGTTGTTTAACTTGTAGACCAAGGAAAAAGGATAGTTCACCCATCATGCTCATCTCGAATTCATCCTGCATAGACTTAGAAAATTTCTTGCACAAAGTCTCATTAGATGATCCGAATATAATGTCATCAACATAAATCTGAACAAGTAGAAAACTTTTACCTTCCTTTTTAATAAACAAAGTAGTATCTACCTTTCCTTTAGAAAAGCCATTATGAATTAAAAAATTACTTAGCCTTTCATACCAAGCTCGAGGAGCTTGTTTCAATCCATATAAAGCTTTCTTCAGTCTGAACACTGAGTTTGGTTTCTTTGAGTCTTCGAATCCAGGAGGTTGTTCCACGTAGACTTCTTATTGAATAAATCCATTCAGGAATACGCTTTTGACATCCATTTGAAACAACCTGAAATTCTTATAGCAAGCAAAAGCAAGTAGTAATCTGATTGCTTCTAACCTTGCTATTGGAGTGTAAGTCTCATCATAGTCTATCCCTTCTTCTTGCATGTATCCTTTAGCCACGAGTCTTGCTTTGTTTCTCGTTACTTTGCCTTTTTCGTCAACTTTGTTCCTGAAAACCCATTTAGCTCCAACAACTGATTTACCTTTTGGTTTGGGAGTTAATTCTCATACGTCGTTAATACTGAATTGTCTGAGCTCTTCTTGCATTGCTTCAATCCATCTTTCATCAGCTAAAGCTTCTTCAATATTTTTGGGTTCTATTTCAGAAATAAGAGCAACAACACTAGACTCTTCTCGCCTTTTGGATCTTGTTCGAATACCCTCATTAATGTTCCCAATAATGAGTTCTTCAGGATGACTAGACTTGTGCTTCCAGTTACTAGTCAGTTTGATAGATTGTTGATCTTCTTCTTGAGTGGATTCTTCATCAGTAGCTTGTTGTACTGATCTGAATTAGTAACTGCTTCAGTGGAGTTAGGACTAGCAGTGTCTGGAACAGATTCTGAATCTTCAGTCTGAATTAGCTGAACTTGTGGAGAGTCTAGAAATTTGACATTCATTGATTCTTCCACAGTCTGAGTTCTTTTGTTGAATACTCTAAAAGCTTTGCTTGTAGTTGAGTAACCAAGAAAGAATCATTCATCTGATTTTTCTTCAAATTTACCAACACGATCATTTGCATTCTTTAGAATAAAACATTTGCAACCAAATATTTGAAAATAAGAAACTATTCGTTTCTTTCCTTTAAAAATTTCATAAGAAGTTTTCTCAAGAATTGGCCTTAAAAACACTCGATTTATAATATAGCAAGCAGTTGAGACAGCTTCGGCCCAAAACCTTGAAGAAATTTGATTTCCAATTAAAAGAGTTCTTGCCATTTCTTGTAAAAACCTATTCTTCCTTTCCACAACCACATTCTGTTCTGGTGTATATGGAGTGGAGAATTTGTGCTGAAAACCAAATTCATCACAAAATTTAGTAAAGTTTTGATTCTCAAACTCACCTCCATGGTCTGTACGAATGCTTGAGATAGTGTGACCTTTCTCATTCTGCACTTTCTTAGCAAACTTTGAAAAGAGAGAGAAAGTCTTTGACTTACTTGAAAGAAAGTATACCCAAGTAAATCGTGAGTAATCATCCACGATTACTAGACATAACCTTTTTCCACCAATGCTTTGTGTTCTGGTAGGTCCAAACAAATCCATATGCAGAAGTTGCAATACATGATTAGTGGAAACTTTATTTATTGATTTGTAAGAATTTCTAACCTGTTTACCCAGTACGCATGGTGTACATAGATCAGACTTTGAGTAATTGAGAATAGGCAATCCTCGAACAAGTTTCTTGGTAGAGATCTTGTTGATTTGCTTCATATTGATATGGCCTAGCTTTTTGTGCCATATATTTGCTTCATCTTGTACTAATATTAAGCACTGTGATCTTTCTTGATTCACATCCAGAAGATAGATGTTTCAATGTCTTCGTCCAGTAAAAGATTGAGTAAAGTCTTTACTGATTCCAGAGCACGTTTCTTCTTGGAAATTGATCTTGAAACCAGTATGACACAACTGACTTATGCTAAGCAAGTTGTAATTTAATCCTTCAACTAAGGAAACATTATTGATTGACAAGCTTCCAATCTTTACTGTTCCTCGACCAGTAATTCTTCCTTTGTTGTTACCACCAAAGGAAACTTTTCCTCCGTCTATCTGGACAAGTTTTATGAAGCAGCTTGAGTCTCCTGTCATATGTCTTGAGCAGCCACTATCAAGATACCATTTAATCTTCTTTTTGATAGTAACCTGCAATTAACACAAATTCAAGCTCTTTTTGGTACCCATACCATCTTGGGTCAAGAAGTGTTAGAACAATAGACAGTCTTAGCCCAGCTCTTTTTAACAGGTCTCCAAACCAAAGGACATTCTTTCTCAAAATGTTCTAAGCTTTTACACTTGGAACATCTCAGAGCATTTCTGCCAACAGGTTTTACAAAGACTTTCTGGAAATGATTTTTGTAAGCAATTCTAGCTGGTCTTTGTTTAATTCTTTCTTTTACCTTCGGAAAATCAATCAGTGGAATAGTTTCAGAAGTCATACCAAGACCTAACTTATCAAATATGGTCTTTGTATCGAAAGAATCTTATCCAGCTTTTCAGAACCATTTGAAAATCTTTTTGATATGTTAGTGATATCATTTTTCAAAAGATTATTTTCGTTTGAAATACTGTCTGAGTTTTCTTTTACAGCAACAAAATCTTTTTCCAGCTTTTCAAACTTTTCTTTCATAAGTTTATCCTGTTGCTTCAATGTAGAATTTTCCCTTTTCAATTCGGAGATCCTCTTAAGAGAGGTTTTCAGACTAAGATAGAGTTCATCAATGTATTTAGAAACCTTAACAGGAATTTTCAGGTTACCAACCTCGAGTTCACTGTCCGAGTCTGTGTCTGAATCAAGGTCTGAGTCAGAGTCTGATTTTGCCATTAAACAGATATTGGCATAATCATCGTCACTTTCTTCACATTCAGTATCACTCCAAGTCTCTGCTTTGAGTGCCTTCCTGTTTTTCTCAGTCTTTCCTTTTCTCTTCTTTAACAGAGGACAGTTGGGTCTGATGTGTCCTTTTTTCTTGCATTCAAAGCAAGTCACTTCTTTGTTAGAATCATCTTCCTCTGTTGACCTGTTTTGAAACCTTTGAGAATTTTGTTTCTTCCAATTGAATTTCCTTCCTTTTCTATTCAACTTTCTGAATCTCTTTATCATGAGTGCCAGTTCTTCATCACCTAGATCTTCTTCAGAGTCTGTAGCATCAGAATAGTCATTAGACTTTAAGGCAATAGATTTCTTACCTTTTGAGTCTTCTTCTTCGTTGGTCTGTTCCACTTCATAAGATTGAAGAGTCCCAACCAGTTCGTCTACAGAGAGTGGAGCAATCCTCTGTGTTTCTCTTATTGAGGTTTTTATGTAATTCCAGTCTTTTGAGAGTCCTCGAAGGAGTTTGTTGACCTTCTTATGTCCTGAGATTGGATGTCCCTGATATTCAAGACCATTCACAATTTCAGTAAAGCGACTAAACATGTCAGTTATTGATTCTCCTGATCTCATCTTAAAGACTTCATATTGTCCCAAGAGAATGTTGATCCTCGTTTCTTTCACACGATCAGTTCCTTCATAGGTAATGTGAAGCCTATCCCAGACTTCTTTTGTTGTATCACAAGAAGATATTCTGTTATACTCAGTAGGGGATAAAGCACAATATAAAGAGTAAATAGCTTTGGCGTCAAGAGTCTGTCTCTTGGTGATTTCTTCTTGAGTCAAAAGAGTAGGATCAGCAGTTTCTTTTCCTCTCTCTGATTCTGATGCAGCAGCATAAATGATTCCCTTATCAACCACTTCCCATTCCAAAAGATCTTTCGATCTTAGGAATGCCTTCATCTTATTTTTCCATATGCTGTAGTCTTTTCCATCAAAGTATGTAGGTCTGGTATTGCTTTGACCTTCAACTAACCCTGTAGGCAACATACTAGCCATAGATCTTTTACTTAGAAGTAAAGACACTTCTTATAAGCAAGTACACAAGCTCTGATACCAATTGTTAGGACTAGAATTAGCACCTAGAGGGGGGTGAATAGGTGTTTAAAGCAATTTTAATAAATTAATCCGAATGAGATGTTAATGAATTAAAACCAACAATTGCAGCAAATGAAAGCAGTTAAAAATAAAAGGATTAGGGATAGAGAATCAAGACTCCAGATTTATAGTGGTTCGGCTTAGACCAAGCCTACGTCCACTCTCCCGCACGGACAGCCCTTCTGGCTGGATTTCACTAAGAATCAATACGAGTGATTACAGTCTCACGCTCTTGAGTCCACAGTGTAGAAAACTCTACTACACTTCCTCAAGGTTTCACTACAATATGATCTCTCTTTTGATTACATATATCGCTCGAAGAATGATATCGCAAAATAGAAAAAGGAGATTCAGACTTTGGAATTCTTCTATCCGCACCCTTCAACAACTAGAGCATCTCTCTTTTATACTTCTTCATGCCTTCCATACCGTTGGCACCTTCCAAAGAAGTTCTTCCAATCAACCCGTTGGACAGAATCAATTAGAGAGATCTCGAGCTCTTTAAGGTAAGTGTTGATAGCCCATCAATCCTGCTCGCCCATACAATCAGGATCTCGGTTTCCATAAGTAGATCCTTCCAAATATAAGTTGCGAAATATTTAGAGAATCTATACATATTCGAATACGAAAGTTAGATCTTCTAATGCTGAATCCAGTAGAAGGATATTCTCTAGCCGTTAGAATAAAGATCATATAAGATCAGAATAAACGTCGGTCTGGAAACTGTCCATGAGAGTAGACTTTGAAACATGAGTCTTGAGTCTTGCTAGCTTCAGACTTTGATCTTCAGACTTTGTCAATAGAGTTTGTAAGTCTTCAGACTAGACTGATGAAAATGTTTTGTCAACTTCAAAATACTTTAAGAGAATTTATCCAACACTCTTCAACTATATATCAACTACCATGTGCTCAATAAACTAATGGTAAAGAACAAGTATCCCATTCCACTCATAATCGACTTGTTTGATCAACTTGGAGGCGCCCGATAGTTTTCCAAACTCGATTTAAGGTCAAGATTTTATCAAGTCCAAATAGCCAAAGGGGACAAACCAAAAACCGCTTATGCCACTCGGTATGGGCCTTATGAGTTTCTTGTCATGCCCTTTGGCCTCACCGACACAACGGCTACGTTTTGCACTATCATGAGTAAGGGACTACAACCTTTTCTAGATCAATTCATCATTGTTTGCCTTGATGATATCATAGTCTATAGTCGAACATTGGAGGAACACTCCGAGCATTTACGCCAGGTCTTTGAAGTACTTAAGGAGAACGGGTTATTCGTGAAAAGGGAGAAATGCTCATTCGCCCAACCGGAGGTGACTTTCTTAGGTCACATCATTGGCAATGGTACCATTCCGATGGATCAAAAGAAAGTGAAATCCATTCTCGAGTGGCAGCCACCAACACACGTTCCCAAACTCCAATCAATCCTTGGATTGGCCAACTACTATTGACGGTTCATTCATGGATACTCCCACATTACGATGCCCTTGAACGACTTGTTGAAGAAAGATCAATTGTAAGATTGGAGTGAACAACGCCACAAAGCACTTGAGGCCTTGAAGAAGGCTATAACCAAGAAACCCGTCTTGGTGTTGCCTGACCATTCCAAGGTGTTTAAAGTCCATATGGACGCATCGGACTTTGCCATTGGAGGAGTTCTCATGCAAAACTCTCATTTGATCGCCTATGAGAGCCAAAAGCTCAACCAAGATGGAGAGGTGCTACACCGTCCAAGAGAAGGAGATGATGGCTGTGGTGCATTGCTTGAGGACCTAGCGATACTACCTACTTGGATCAACGTTCATAATTTGGACTAACAACATCGCCACAAGGTACTTTCAATCTCAAAAGAAGCTATCTTCAAAGTAAGCTTGATGGGAAGACTTCCTTACCAAATTCGACTTCACCTTCGAGTATAACACCAGCAAGACAAACTTGGTGGCAGATGCTCAAAGCCGATGGTCCGAACTCAAGGCTATGAGTCTCCCTCAAAACACCCATATGGATCACATTCAGCAAGGTATGTTCCACGATCCCTCCACTATGAATATCTTAAAACATATCAAGGAAGGAAAAATGTGGAGATTCTGGCACGAATATGGTTTTTTGTACACCATGGGCCATCGTATTTATATTCCACGCTATGACAACCTTCGGAAATAAGTTATGAAGGAATGCCACGATGTCAAGTGGGCGGGTCATCTAGGCATGTATCCAATGCTTGCCCATGTGGAAAACTATTATTTACGTCACTTGTGTGATGATGTGGAGGCGTGTGTGAGAACTTGTCTTTGTTAGCCGGGTTCACTCCTATGTGGAGAAAGTCTAATGAGTTGTAAGCCCAAAAAGGGCTTGAGCTCATATGATAAGTCATATGGAAAAATAGGGTTTCTCACTATCTTTAAAAGTGGTAGCTGCAAAAAGACGTAGTTACAAGAGAAAAAGAGAACATAAAATCTGGGGTTGGGACAAAGTCTGATTTACATCAAGCTGGCATCAGAGGTCGATTCGTGGTCCGATTGGGCTGAAATTTTGTCAGCATGTTCGTGGCACAATTTTTTCAAATCTAAATGGTTTGATTTTTGTTTGAAGCTCCTTGCATAAGGTTTTTGTGGATTGATCAAAACCTGCATTTTTTGTCAGATTTATCCTTGATCTCTTGTGAAATTCATGTGTATTGCTAAGAATTATGTTCTTGAAGTCTTTGCTAATATGTACCTCTAGCATTTGCTAGAGAAGAACATTGTTCACCCAATTTTATTAGTAGTGAAGATTTTCGGGTGGACTCCGGTTCCGTGGTTTTTGATCTCCTCACATCGATGAGGTTTTCCACGTAAAAAAATCACTTGTGTTCGCATGTTTGGTATTTATTTTACTCTACTATATCGATTCTTATCAAGTTTACACAAGAGGGGAGATTATTTTATTCCACTGCGTTAATTCGATATTATTCGACTATTAGAGTGGTATCAGAGCTTCTAGTTATTGCTTGATTTTTCTGCCTTGTGTTAAACAATGGAAACGAATACGAGTAGAATGGTTACACTAAATGGTTCAAATGATCATATTTGGAAAGGGAAGATGGAAGACATTTTATATGTGAAAGATTTTTATTTGCCCGTATTTTCCGAGGAGAAATCGGAGAATAAAACTGATGCTGAATGGTCTATATTTTATCGTCAAGTGTGTGGTTATATTAAGTAGTGGGTGGATGATAATGTTTTGAACCATATTATTGAGGAAACACATGCACGTAGTTTATGGGAGAAGCTCGAACAGTTATATGCTCGAAAGACTAGGAATAATAAGTTATTTTTTATAAAACAGATGATGGCTCTGAGATATCAAGATGGTACTCATTTGACTGATCATTTAAATTCTTTTCAAGGAATTATAAATCAGTTGGTTGCGATGGGAATCAAGTTTGATAATGAGATACAAGCACTATGGTTGCTTGGTACTTTGCCGGACTCATGGGAGATGTTCTGAACATCTTTGTCTAATTATGTCCCGGATGGTACGATTACCATGGATTTGGTCAAGAGTAGCATTTTGAATGAAGAGATGAGAAGGAAGACACAAGGATCGTCCTCTTCACATTCTGATGCCTTGGTTGTTGAAAAAAAGGGGAAGAAGTGAGTTTCGAGGTCCGAGAAATAGAGATAAAAGTCGAGATAAAAGCATAGATAAGTATAATAAATTTGCTAATGTTGAGTGCCATTATCGTCATCAGAAAGGACATATTCAGAAGTTTTGTCGCCAGTTAAAAAGGGAGAAACAAAAGGAGAAAGGTAAAGAGAAGAAAAGTGATAATGACAGTGATGATAATCGTGTTGCTGCACTTAAAGAAGACTTTCTCATCATTTTTTTATGGTGATGTGGTGAATTTTGTATCTCATGAGACCGATTGGGTAATTGATAGTGGTGCATCTATTCATGCTACGTCTAATAGGAATTTCTTTACATCATACAGGTCATGTGACTTCAAATCTGTGAAGATGGGAAACAATGGGCCAGCTCAAGTTGTATGCATCGGTGATGTGTGCCTAGAAACCAGCAATGACACAAGGTTAGTATTGAACAATGTTAAACATATACCTAATATCCGCTTGAATTTGATTTCTATAAGCAAGTTGGATGATGAGGAGTATTGCAACACCTTCAGTAATGGTCAATTGAAGCTCACCAAATGTTCTCTTGTTGTGGCTAGAGGTGAAAAATATTCTTCGTTGTACATCATGCAGGTAAAGTTGATCACAGACAAAATTAATGCAGTAAACAGCGAAGATGCAGCTGAGTTATGGCATAAGAGGCTCAGTCACATCAGTGAGAAGGGTTTGTCAATATTGGCCAAAAAGAAGCTTCTTTTAAGATTAAAGAGTTCGGCGCTAAAGAAGTGTGCTCACTGTTTAGTAGGAAAACATAATAGAGTTGCATTTAAAAGCTCCCCTCCTTTAAGAAAGTCAAGTATACTGGATTTAGTGCATTCTAATGTTTGCAGTCCTATGAAAACAAAATCACTTGGTGGCTCTCTTTGTTTTGTTACTTTCATAAATGATTTTTCAAGGAAAATTTGGATTCATACCTTGAAAATTAAAGATCAAGTATTATATGCTTTTAAGTAATTTTAGGCTTCAGTTGAGAGATAGACTGGAAAGAAATTAAAATGCATCAGAACTGATAACGGGGGAGAGTATATTGGACATTTTGATGAATTTGCAGACAACAAGGTATTCAATACAAAAGACACCTCCCAAGATGCCTCAGTTAAATGGCTTAGCTGAAAGAATGAACAGAACACCGGTTGAAAGGGTAAGATGCTTACTTTCACATTCAAAGCTACCTAGATCCTTTTGGGGTGAGGCTTTAAGTACAATTGTGCATGCATTAAATCTTACTCCATGCGTTCCTTTAGAGTTTGATGTTCCTATTAGAGTTTGGACAGCAAAGATGTTTCTTATGATTATTTGCGTGACTTTGGGTGCAAAGCATTTGTGCATATTCCCAAAGATGAGAGGTCTAAACTTGATGTGAAAACACAACAGTGCATATTTATTGGTTATGGACAGGATATGCTTGGCTACAAATTTTATGATCTGGTTGAAAAGAAAATTGTAAGAAGCAGAGACGTTGCGTTTATGGAAGATTAAACAATAGAGGATATTAAGAAAGCAGAGATGATTTCAACACCATAGGTTAATGATAATTTGGTTGATTTAGATCCAGTTCCTCTTACAAATATTCTTACACAGGTTGATGAAGAACAACAGGAAGTCAATGTTCCATATAACGCACATGTCCCTGAACATGTTGAAACATATAATACTATTCCTGAACCAGAGGCTCAATTAAATGTTCCATTGGATGTTTCAGTCCGAAGATTCGTTAGAGACCGACGACCTTCCACCAGGTATTCTGACGATGAGTATGTATTATTGACTGATGCAGGTGAACCAGAGTGCTATGCAAAAGCAATAGAAGATGAGTACAAAAGCAATTAATGATACTATGCGAGATAAGATGCGGTCACTTTATGATAATCCTACTTTTGAGTTGGTGAAGTTACCTAAAGGTAAAAGAGCTTTGAAGAACAAGTGGGTATATAGGTTGAAGCAAGATGAACATACTTCACAACCACGGTACAAAGCTAGATTGTTTGTTAAGGGATTCGGTCAGAGAAAGGGTATTGATTTTGATGATTTATTTTCTCCGGTAG
The DNA here is from genome assembly GCA_007663325.1 of Eucalyptus pauciflora. NCBI lineage: Eukaryota > Viridiplantae > Streptophyta > Magnoliopsida > Myrtales > Myrtaceae > Eucalyptus > Eucalyptus pauciflora. The sequence goes on from VMYD01000040.1 coordinate 1,286,526, forward strand.
TGAAAATGTCTTTTATCCATGTGGTACTAAGCTTGGTAGCTACCCTAGATTTGGAAATTGAGCAAATGAATGTCAAAACAGCCTTCATACATGGTGACTTGGAGGAAGAGATCTACATGGAACAACCTAAGAGTTTTAAAGTGAAAGGGAAAGAGAATTATGTGTGCAAATTGAAGAAAAGTCTCTATGGCCTAAAACAAGCACCAAGGCAGTGGTACAAAAAGTTTGTGTCAGTTATAACAGAACAGGGCTATAAGAAGACTTTCTCGGATAACTGTGTGTTTGTCCAAAAAATTTCTGATGATGACTTTATTATTCTCTTGCTTTATGTTGATGATAAGTTGATTGTTGGCAAGAATGCTTCAAGAATTGAGTTATTGAAGAAACAATTGAGCAAGTCTTTTGCCATGAAAGACTTGGGTTCGGCGAAGCAAATTCTTAGCATTAGAATTACCCGAGACAGAGATGCTAAGAAGTTGTTTTTGTCGTAAGAGAAATATATTGAGAAGATCCTTCATAAATTTTACACGGACAAGGCTAAAGTGGTTAGTACTCCTCTTACTGCCCACTTTAAGTTAAATATGAAGCAAAGTCCTACGACTAATAAAGAGAAGAAAGATATGGAAAATGTTTGTGGCACCCCCAAAACCCGATAGGGTCGCCACATATACCAAGCGAAAGAAAACAAGTCAAAAACAAATTATACAACGATAAAAGAAAGATTCAAGCCAACGCTTAGGCGTAAATTTTTTTCTTTTCTTTTCCTTTTAAAAAGGTTTTAAGGATTTTGCGCAGCTCATAGCGGAATTTAAGAGGCGAGTCTCACCAACACTTCGCTTCCCTCACGACAACACAATACACACCAACTATCTTTGATTAAATGAAAGCACGAGGCCGAACCACTTTTATTTACATATATAATTACGAAGGGCAACACGGGTCGGTACAAAAGGGTAGGCCAAGACTCATCTAATGCTCGGCCTTCAACCTCAAAAAGAGACACACGACCCTAAAAAGTGCGACGTGTAACGATCTCCCTTCGGACTACTCGTGGCGGCCATCCAAAAAGTTGCTAACCCCCACTCCATGTGCGCATGCCATCACACCCATCCCGGTGCGTCAGGCGGTGGAGGTGGCAGCATCCCCATCATGACACCGTCGCGGCGGATGTGGATGGAGACGTACTCCTGGATGACTGGGCCTCCAGATAAGCCCACGTCATAAGATACGATCGTGCGCACACGTAAAAAGGTCAGTCCCGGCAGGGTGGGACAGTCTATCTCGGTCACCTCGACCTCCACGTCAGATGGAAGGCCATAGAACACTCCCCGTGGAACAACAGGGAGAGGTATCGTACTAATCTGAAATGTTGGTCCCCGAAGGGGTGAGTACAACCACTCAACAAGTAAAGAGATCCAATCAATACTCAATGCATTTAACAATACAGCAGTTCCAATACACATGTCATTCATACATTGTAATGGACTTACCTCAAGGCCATGTACGTGCCATCATACCTCATCATCACAATCATATTATATACATAGCATCAATCACAAATGATCATCATCATCATGCCATATGATCCATACATGTCGTCATGTCATCTTAGTACACATACATGTCATCATCATATCATATTACACATGAATGTCATCATCATACCATGGTACACATACATGTCATCATCATATCATAGTACACATGCATGTCATCATCATATCATATTACACATGCATGTCATCATCATACCATGGTACACATACATGTCATCATCATACCATGGTACACATACATGTCATCATCATATCATAGTACACATGCGTGTCATCATCATGCCATCATGTCACTATATCATAAGTGATTATCATCACATCATATCACATATATGCATGATTTAATTTCCACTTTAGTTCTCAATTGATCAACACATCACCCTTTCTCAGGATCATCCATCCCATACTTTACACTCGCACACTATTCGGGCCTTGCGAAGAACCTCCGGAAATTATGCCAATCATGGCCACCGGGCATCCGGCACCCCCGCATCCCGGGCATCTCGCATCCCAACCGGCATCACGAGGCATCCCCTCGGGCAAAGACCTTCGAGGCTTCCGGCACCCATCTCATTCCGGGCATCCTGATACTCCCAGGGCCATCCGGCCATGTATCTCTATACATTCCAGGCATTAACATCCTCCCCCAACAATTACCATGGATCACATTGCCAATTATGTCTCAATTCATCATGCACATGATGTAATGGCAAGACAAGATCATCTTTATTATACATGTATCATCAAATAATTTCGCATACATGCAATAGATGCATCCCCCATAGCAATTTGGTCCACATGCCACTCAAAACAATGTACTTGCCAATTGCATTTAGAATTTATTTAAATCCTAATTTAATTCTACCTTGCAATTAATTAATTAAATAATCAATTAATTAATCACAAAAATCACTAATTCATGCAATCAAAACACATAATATTGTAATGCCATAAAACAGTGATTTTACCACAGAAAAGCATAGCCAATCAAAATTCTGCGCAAAAAACAATATTTTCACAATTCCTTACACATTTTCGGACAAGGGCAGAACGCACAGTTTTCTAAGTAAATAGATTAAAATACCCATAAGACCTCAGAAAATTATGAAATTTCACTAGATTATAGTTAAGACATTAAACTAGACTTTTCATGAAGGAACCTAGGCCAAAATCATTATAGATAAATTTTCACAGATCCACGAAGCTTCTGGTCAAGTTACCGAAACGCACAGAGAACTATGTCCGAAATATGGAGATTTGACCCACCTAAACTTCTTCGTTTTCTCTGAAATTTTGATATGTTATACTTATAAGGATCCCCTACAACTTTTATGAAGGAAATTAGGCCAAAAAACCAAAGTAAGACCTTCAAATGGTTCCACGAAGTCTCGGGTGTCCCACACCGCGACTCCAGTTTCATCGTCTTCAAAATCAGGTTGGTTTCCTAAGCTATACTTGTTCATTTTACTTCAAATTTGAGTATGTTCATACTTAAGATGTTCTCTACAAGTTTTATGAAGAAGTCAAAGAGAGATTCTTAGTAAAAACCAACATGCAAACCATACATCCACCACAAGGTCAGAAAACAACTCCAGATCTAGGGTCTCCGAAACATGAGGCTTTGACCCCTTAAATCTCCATCCTTTTTCACGAACTTTCAGTATGTTATAGTTCAAGGTGTTAGCTACAACTTCCATGAAGAGATCCAAGCCAAAATCGAACTCCAAGCATACATGCAAGCCCTCACAAGTTTCTAACTTCATTGGTTCATGCGAAAACAGCATGCATTTTCAACAACCAAACACCCTAGCTTCGGTTTCTAGCTTCCAAACACCCAAAAGATCAAACATCCATACAAAACACACATGCATGAGTAAGATGGAACCTAAACTTGCCTCACACAAGTAAGAACAACGACGAACGGCGGCGGTGGATGGCGGCGTGCGGCGGACGGACTCTCCCTCTCCCTCTTGCGCGAGCCTCCTTGCTTCTTCTCCTTTCTCTCTTTCTCTCTTTCCCTCTCTCCTTCTCTCGCACGACACACCCTCCTCCTCTCTCTCTCTTTTCTCTTTTCTTTCCCCAAAGGCAATGATTGCCTTTGGGACTCTAATGCATGGGTGCCAAATGGCCCATGCATTAGGACACTTGGGGAGGGGCATGCATTTGAAACCCTCCCCCTATCCTCTTCACACGGCCACAAGGCCCAATGGGCCTTATGGGCTTGGCCCACACGGCCCACTTTAGGCCCTCCTTCCATGGGCCTAAAGTCCATGCTATTGGGCCTAAGGCCCAATCCAACTCCCTTTTCTAATTTAAATTAAATTAACAATTAATTACACCTAATTAAAAACCCATAAGATTAATCTATAACAAACATGACATCACATACTTTATACTTATTAAATACCTTAGGTTTAAATTAAAAAAAAAAACACACGGCACAAAAAAAAATACAAAGCCTTAAGAAAGAATTAAGGCTAAAACACAAACCAATAGGTAAATTCATTACCTATTTAAAAGCTCTAGGGCACCTTAGGACTTGCCCTTAATTTCTAGGATGCCACAGTGTTCCATATGCCTCAGCTGTAGGAAGCTTAATATATGCGATGGTATATACACGCCCAGACTTGGGGCACGCAGTTGGCATTGTTAGTTGCTATTTGTCAAATCCAAGCAGAGAGCACTAGAATGTAGTGAAGTGGATTATGTGGTATCTTCGAGGAACTTCAAATTTGAAACTCAGTTTCGGGACCGGAAAACTTGAGTTAGTTGGATACACAAATGTTGACTTGGTAGGAGATATTGATACTCATAAATCTTCTTCTGGTTATTTGATTTCTTTTGCGAGTGGAGCTGTGTCATGGAAGTCAAGATTGTAGAAGTGTGTTGCATTTTCTACAATCGAAGCTGAATTGATTGCAGTGTCGCGACCTCTTTTTTTCGGCACCCGATCGAGGCGGGCGCCTCGCGGAGGCTAATGGCTCGGCTAGGTTTATTAAGCCCGGACTCTCCCTAGTCCACCAATTCACGATTTTAATAATTTGAATTTTTAACCTGTAAGTTCATTTTTAAAACGGAGTCGCCACTAATCAATTTTGGGGTGGGTTGATTAGAAACCCATGCGAAATATTGGGAGAAATATTCGCTCCTGCGCAACTAGAGAAATTAGGATCGGGGACTTGATTACACTAGTTAATCACTAATGTCATTTTAGTACCTAACCTTATTTAAACCCTGAGGTCCGACCCAACGACCCGGGTCGCAACCCGGAAAGAATCGGGAACCCTAGGGTTCCCGATTCGCGGCGCTGAGGAGGAAGGGGGATCGATGCGGCGATGGCGGCGGCGACGGTGGTAATAGCGAGGGGGGGAGTGATGGCGACGGCGGTGGCAGCTACCTGCGGCGAGGTGGTGGCGGTGAGAGGCGGCGATGGCGGAGGGTGCGCCCCCTTCCCCTTCGATTTCTCCCTCTCTCTCTCTCTGGCCGCGAGCACACGGATCTGGGTTCGCTCGCCGCCGGTCTCCCCCGAAGTCTCTCGGAGGGAGGTCGGCAAGCTTGCGACCCACTCGCTTCGCCCCTGCTCGCTTTGAGCTCCCCGAAGTCTCTTAGGGGATGTTCAGAGCTTTGCTAGCTACTGCGCCTGTCCTGGACGGAGGCGGGGGCCTCGATATTTATAGGCGAGGGGGTGGCCGATCGGCGAAGCTTCGACCGTCGGTCCCCCCCGCGCACCGAGCCGCTCCTGACGGCCGGACCGGTGTCCCATCCGATGCCAGCTACTTCCCCCACGTCGCCGTCCGTCTGCCCATCCGGCGTCACACCCCCTTGCGCGTGCGCTGCAGAGGCGCGAGGAAGGAGAAGACCCGGTTGGGCCTGGCTGAAGCGGAAATGGGCCAAGGGCCCATGCGAAAGCTGCTTCCCCTTTTTGCTTTTTTAGTTTCTTTTCTGCTTTTTTCTTGTTTTTTTCTGTTTTTGTTTTGTTATCCAAAAAAGATAAAATAAACTAAACTAAAATAAAACCTAATTGATTAGAATGGAAATTTAGGCGTCAACAGCTGCCCCTCTTTGAAGGTGAGCTCGCAGAGGTTGCGTTCAAAGACAAACTGATGCCTAAATTTTATCCATGCATGCGTAGCAAATTATATTTTATTTGGGACCTATTATTCCATGCAGAAAAAGAGCAATATAACTTTACATATACTAAGATAGATAAGAAGATACCTGGAGTTACTTACCGGGAGTGAGTGAGATAGGGTGTGAACCCCGAGTTTTGGCAAGTATCAATGTGTCATCTTACCTGGTGATATGAGAATGTTGCCTCTCTAGGACCCGAACTATTCTTCGGTCGCCTGTTAGAGAAATCAGTAGTTTGTCTTGGACTTTGAACCTTTCTTCGGTCGCATTGACGGGAAATTGCTTTTCTAGGACCCGAACTTTTCTTCGGTTGCCTGTCAGAGCAATAAGTGATTTGTCTCGGATCTGAACTTTTCTTCAGTTGCCGTGACGGGAGATGCGCCGACCTTTCTCAGGGCATCTATTTTGTGGGGGTGTCTGACCTCTGTCAAAGACACCTGTTGGTATCCGACCTTTCTCGGGAGATGCGTCGACTTTTATCAAGGCATTGATTTGTGGGGGTGCCTGATCTTCGTCAAGGACACCTGTGGGAACCCGACCTTTCTCAGGGCATCGGTTTGTGAGGTGCCTGATCTTTGTTGAGGACACCTGTTGGAACCCGACCTTTCTCGGGAGATGCACCGACCTTTCTCAGGGCATCAATTTGTGGGGTGCCTGATCTTTGTCGAGGACACCAGTTGGAACCCGACCTTTCTCAGGAGGATGCACCGACCTTTCTTAGGGCATCAATTTGTGGGGTGCCTGATCTTCGTCAAGGACACCAGTTGGTACCCGACCTTTTTTGGGAGACGCACTGACCTTTCTCAGGGCATCTATTTGTGAGGTGCTTGATCTTTGTTGAGGACACCAATTGGAACCCGACCTTTCTTAGGAGGATGCACCGACCTTTCTCAGGGCATCGATTTGTGGGGTGCCTGATCTTCGTCAAGGACACCTGTGGGAACCTGACCTTTCTCAGGAGGATGCACCGACCTTTCTCAGGGCATCGGTTTGTGAGGTGCCTGATCTTTGTTGAGGACACCTGTTGGAACCCGACCTTTCTCGGGAGGATGCACTGACCTTTCTCAGGGCATCGATTTGTGGGGTGCCTAATCTTTGTTGAAGACACCAGTTGGAACCCGACCTTTCTCGGGAGGATGCACCGACCTTTCTCAGGGCATCGATTTGTGGGGTGCCTGATCTTCGTTAAGGACACCAGTTGGTACCCGACCTTTCTCGGGAGACGCACTGACCTTTCTCAGGGCATCTATTTGTGGAAGATACCTGGACATTCACAGGCATTGAAAGAGTACCTGGATATTTGAGCCTTTGCAGGCATCAATGGGGTACTTTGATGATCATAAGTACAAACTCTTGGAGGATACCTGGATGTTTGTAGATATCGGAGGGGTACATGTATGCTCACAAGTACTAAATGCTGGGAAATACCTGACAGATGGAATATTGAGGATGGGTCTTGCATATTCGTAAAGGTCTCTCACCTCCTGGTAGTTGAGAATATCGAGGACGTACCTGAGATATTTGTGAAGGTCTCTCACCTCCTGGTAATTGAGAATATTGATGACGTACCTGAGATATCCGTGAAGGTCTCTCACCTCCTAGTAATGGGAATATCGAGGACGTACGTCGCATATTCGTGAAGGTTTCCCACCTTCTGGAAATTGGGAATATCAAGGACGTACCTCGCATATTTGTGAAGGTCTCCCACCTTCTGGAAATTGGGAATATCAAGGACGTACCTCGCATATTCGTGAAGGTCTCCCACCTTTTGGAAATTGGGAATATCGAGGACGTACCTCGCATATTCGTGAAGGTCTCCCACCTCCTGGCAATTAGGGAATATCGAGGACGTACCTCGCGTATTCATGAAGGTCTCTCACTTCCTGGTAATTGGGAATATCGAGGACGTACCTGAGATATTCATGAAGGTCTCTCACCACCTAGTATGGGGAATATCGAGGATGTACCTCGCATATTCGTGAAGGTTTCCCACCTTCTGGAAATTGGGAATATCGAGGACGTACCTCGCATATTCGTGAAGGTCTCTCACCTCCTGGAAATTGGGAATATCGAAGACGTACCTCGCATATTCGTGAAGGTCTCCCACCTCCTAGCAATTAGGGAATATCGAGGACATACCTCGCGTATTCATAAAGGTCTCTCACCTCCTGGTAATTGGGAATATCGAGGACGTACCTGAGATATTCGTGAAGGTCTCTCACCTCCTAGTATGGGGAATATCGAGCACGTACCTCGCATATTCGTGAAGGTTTCCCACCTTCTGAAAATTGGGAATATCGAGGACGTACCTCGCATATTCGTGAAGGTCTCTCACCTCTTGGAAATTGGGAATATCGAGGACGTACCTCGCATATTCGTGAAGGTCTCCCACCTCCTAGCAATTAGGGAATATCAAGGATGTACCTGAGATATTCGTGAAGGTCTCTCACCTCCTGGTAATTGAGAATATTGAATGTAGCACAAGGCTTACCTGGATGGCTGCAGGCACACAGGTGTACAAAGTAAAGGAATATTTGGATGAACACAGACATTTAATGATATGATCAGGGACCACTCAACTGGTCCGAGTGTAAGAAAGCATACCTGGGTGATTGCAGGCGCATGATGTGGTGGAATACTTGAATAGCTGCTAGTATTTAATAGCGTAATTTTGAGGACAACTCAGACAGATCGAGTGTCGCAGAAAAGGAGTATCCGAATGGTGGTCGGTATTCAAAGACAAGAGGATACTCGAACAGTCATGAGTATCCAAACTTTAAGGACAACTCAAACAGGTCGAGTGTCAATAGAGGGAGTACCTGAGTAATGGCAGGCACTCAAAAACAGGGGGATATCTGGACAGTTGCAAATATTAATATTCTTGGGACAACTCGAACAGGTCGAGTGTTGATGAGAGGGAGTACCCCAGCAAATGGTGGGTACTCAGAGACAAAGGGGATACTTAGATCGATGCAAGCACCCAAACTCAGGGGATGACTCGAATAGGTCGAGTGACAAGAAGAGAGTACTGGACAGTGGTAGGTACTTTAAGACAAATGGGGACAGGGATATGCTTACCTGGCAATATCTCTAATTACTGAGAGTATGTTTGCTATTTACACAATATGTAGACATGTACACAATGATTGTATATGTTGTAAACTCATAAGTTCAAATGCGATTTATGCATGACAACTTTGTCAGTTTTGTATCATCTGTATTCCACTGGGGAAGATTTTGAAAGACAACCCTAATTTAGAATGTAGATGTCTTGAGCATGCCAGATGAGGGACTTCCAATCTGAAAGGACTTTTCGCTCACTCTCATGAAGAGGCTGTTTTATCCTGACCATTGATGCAGGATTTATGAGGATCACACTTTTCACTATCATCATGTTAGCAGGGGTCCGAGTATTCTCGCAAGTGCTACGACTTTACCAATGTGAGAGGTCTTTGTTGAAATTATGATGAAGACTTGGTTAGCAGCTCATCAAAGGGGACCATCAAGGTTGAAGTCGATGGATGAAAATGTTGCACGATCCTCTCTGGGTTTACAAGTCAGGAACCCTGCGAAAAGAGAGTAATCTTGCTCGTACTTCTTCGAGCGATATTTATGCACATATGAAATCTTACGTTAATTGAAGTGCCCCTAGTCCGAAAAGACTTTTTATAACGTAGACTCGACTCATATGTAGAAGGGTGAGAGTTGGTGACTGTCTCAGCATTCGTCACTAGTTTTTCTTCTTACTATCAAATGGAGATTTTACAACCACAACCTTTTCTTGGCTGAATTTTTTACTGGGGGGCATTGGCCTTGCTTTTACCAGGCACATTGCTTTTCTATGCCCCTGCTTTTATTCTAGTTCCTCAATTATGGGCATTGACCTTGCTTTTACTAGGTACACTGCTTTTTTATGCCATTGCTTTTATTCCAGTTCCTCATTTATGGGCATTGACCTTGCTTTTACCAGGTATACTGCTTTTTTATGCCCCTGCTTTTTCATTTTTGTTGCTCGAGGAACTAATCTAGGCGAGTTCAATCGAAGCACCATTATTTAGACTTTGAGTCTTCATCTTCAACCAGCGCTCTAGGCTATGGCAATAACTTTTTCTTTGTCTCAATGTGAGGGTAAAATTACAGACTCACTTGGGTTGTACAATGTATACAAATGCGTAGAAAAGGAATTGCTCTTCGTCATTCTAAGGCACTTAAATTAACGCGAGTGTTCATATGCAATAAAGACACTCGAAGATTGATGCAAGCGCGAGCAAGAAAATTTCTATCTCTTTTCTCACCTTGTGACGCTAATTTGTCTAGTCTTTGACAAGCTCCAGTGTGGGGTGATTTTTTATGAGAGAAGCTTCACCAGTGTATGGGGCTCAAAAGGGGAGGTGAGCAGTGAAATGCCTCTCACTATTTTGGTTATCGTACCATTCGCGAGAGAACTCTTTACCCTGCAGTCATGGAATTTTCTGCGCTCATCTCACAAGTGTATAGATGGGGGACTATGTGTAGGATATGGCTTGTCTGCCATCATTCTGACGCACCTCATCCAGCATGCTCAACTAATCTTGCATTCTTCACTTAGCTGTCTATTCTAGTAATTCTCAATAGAATTAGTGATTTAGACAGACAAAATCACCATGCAAAAATCTATTTGGAGAAACGCATGCGGCGTTTTTAGTATGAGAGAGTTTGTACTCTCAAAACAAATGAATGGTTTTTACTCAAGAAACCCTACTGACAACTTTAGGGGTGTTTACTTGGTGAAATTGTATTTACAAATGTGTTGAATTTTGAACATCAAAAGAGTTATTCACAAAGGGGTGTCGATGGATTGCCCTTATTAAGTAGGGAAATGACACAAGAATGATCAGTTGGGATTGGGGATCTGATCATTGATTTGACGACCTTTCTGCTTTTGCCCCTGCAGAAGAGAAGATGTGGAAATAGATCAATTAGTAGGGTCAATATCACACGTGATTTGAGGCCTGAAAGGTTTCTGTCATTTGCTTTGGCGATACTCGATACGCCTTTTGGCTTGGGAGAGTTTATCATAGTCTGACATGCCTCTCATTGGTTTGTTGTATCCTTGACGATCAGGTGATCCTGCAACGGGCGAGAGGGATCATGCTAGTCAGAAGCTCTTTCAAAAGTCGATTAACTTGGAAGCGATACAACATTACTCTTCACTGGTTTACAAATGTTTGAATAGACCTGAAGTACGAGGAGGATATGAATTCCTGTAATTTTCACTCCATTAGGTCAATTGCTCTCTTGTAATTTGCAGGTGCAAGAGAAGCAATTTTTTTTTTCAAGCGGCTAACTGTTGCGTCGGGGATTCGAACCCCCGACTTCGGACCATTTTGCCTCTTCCCGGGTACCACTCGACCAGAGGTGCTGACGGTGTCCATAGGGGGCGCTTCTTTTTTCATTTAACCGGACTGGCTCTTGGATGACATGTCCTTTCATACCAAGTTAGGTAGATCGATGTGGGTCACTTGATTTGCCCAAATTATCCATTAAATTTGTTTCTTGAATCCTAGGCTTCCTGTCAATAGAAGAAAATGTGTCAAAAATGAGTTCAGTTACTGGGAGTATTGGAAACGATACCAAATTACTCTTCCCCAGAGTTTATATTTGCTGACTCTTAGGGATATTGAGTGTCAATGACGGTCTTTTGTCTTTGACACAGTTCAATGTCTTTTTGATTGGCCCTCCTCATTTGTGGCCCTACATGCATGATTGCTGGTTGTTGATTCATCTTCAACGCCTTCCTTCTGTGGAATTTTTCTTCAGTTTTTTACTATAGCTGCATTGAGCAAAAAGCCACGCACCTCAAGCTTCTATAGAATCTGAGATGGACAATCAAAAACCTCCAGCTTTCTGATAGCAATTATTTTTTTTTGAAGAATACGTGTGTGGAACACGGAGTGAAGCTTCCAGACTCTGGAATCATTGTCTGGAGTGGGGGCTATAGATCGCCTTGACTGTCTGGATTTTCTCCCTATTGACAGTAATGAATTCAAAGGAAAAGAAGAAATTTCCTCCTTGTACTTCTTCGCTTATCGAAGTTGGAAATCGCTTCAGTGAAATTGTGACGTCTAATTGTTCGGGCATGCCAGGGGGAGGAGATATTTGCTCCGTCTTGAAAAGGAATTGGACAGGAGTGAGGTGGAATGCACAGAGCTCTTGAGGATGGCCTGCAAGCATGGGAAGGTCGAAAGCAGCCTGGAGGAGGTTATCCTGCCTCGAGCTACCATGGTGTGCGTGCGTCGAATTTAACCGCATGCCTATGCCTATTATGTCTGATTTTTTGTCTCCTGTAAGTAGAAGAAATGGGATGTCATTCTCAACACTATGCTTAAGGAATAAGACTTACCTTTTCTGAAACAAGATGATCCTTTTTGTTTGCCCCTGCTTCCTTGAAAGGGTGTCTTTGAACTCGGCGAGTTCACATAATGTGCCAGCTTCAAATGCCTCATGTCACACTAAGTTAAGGGAGATGAAATTTTGAGACATAAAGTGAGAGAGTCAGAAAGACAAACATAGTTAAATTTATTATCTTGTTTTGATGAAAGCTTTTGGTGATGAAATATTTTTTATTTTCAGAATGTCTTTGGGGGAGAAAAAGCATGAGGAAGCCCAGCCCTCAGTATTCTCCTTGGATGATATTTTTTTTTCATGGTTGGATAACATCACTGGGCTAGTTTGGAATACCGCCTCATGTTTTCAAAACAAAATATTATAACTGTACATTAAAGTACTGGAATGGAAAATACAACAATAGCACACTAGATAAGAAACATAAAAACAAGAAAAACTGAGGAAAAATCTTATGAAAATGAGCGCTTTGATAGTGCTGGTTCTGAAGTCAAGCGTCTTTGAACTCCTCGCCTCTAGTAGACTCGAAGTATACGCATGCGATGACTATTTCGTTGAAGCTACGGAAGTGTAACCGATGCAAACAACAACGATGTTCGTGGGGCAAAGCCTCTATGAACTGCTTTATCAATTCTTCTTCGATCAGTTGAGGGTAGGTTTGCATCATAAAAGCCTTCCATCTTCCTGCATATGCTTGGAGACCCTCCATTGGTCTTCTTCCGAAGTGGGCCAAACTCTCGCAAGGCAGCTCGGTTCCAATCTGGTTTTGGTACTGATGCAAGAATGTGGAAGACAGCTCATTCCAATCTTTTATGAGGTAAATACTTGCGGTGACGAACCATTGCAATGCAGACCCTGTAAGAGTTTCTTGGAACGCCTGAGTTGTGAATGACATCGGGCCATGGTATTGACTCATCTCAGTATGGAGATATTGCAAATGAGCCACAGGGCAAGTCGTGCCGTTATACCTGCGGAAATTAGGTATCCACACTTTGCTGGGGATCATGATCATATGAGGGCAAGACGAGCCTGACATGTCTTGATTAGGCCATTGGTTTTCCCACTGCATATTCGTTGTAGTGGTGAATTTTTCTGTTTCAGGGAAGTTGGACTCTACCGAGATTACTCCATTGCTTTCTTCTGGGTCAAAATTTCCGAATGAGGATGAAGTATTGAAGCTATCCTCATGGTCAGAGGACGAGTTTAGTAGCTCGTTAGGATCGTAGCGGATAAAGACGTACGTTTCCTCTTCTGACGGGCCTTCATCCCCGGGTGAGAGTAGGAAACAGTTATATGATGAATCGTCGGTTTCATTGAAATAACGCTAGAAGTCCTTGGGATTGTATTCTAGGGACTGGAAGTCATCAGGGTCGTACTCTAGAGGGCGGTAGCCTTCGGAGTCGCATTCCAGAGAATGCTCGAAGTTTTGGTGCAGCGGCTCACCAGTTATCAAATTTCGCCTGTACTCAGTGGTAGATGTCGAATTGATTTGCTTAGGCTTTCTTTTCTTGGCTCCTGGTCCAAACCTTTTGAGTAAGGCCCTTCGTTTCGCCAGTTCGATTTTGTCGAGAGATATTAAGGCTTCACTCTCTGTGTCACTTTCTATGTTGATAGGGGTCGGTATTCTTTGAACCCTAGCTCTTGCAGTAAGCTTGGGGAGCTGTCCTGTCGTGCCCCGATCTTGAACAGGCGCCGTGCCTGTGATCTCGTACATAGGTTCCTTGCCTTTCCGAGTGGGAAACTTTTCAATAATATGATATTGCTCAGCTGCCCATTCATCATGCAAGGGTTCATTGACATCTTCTTCTCCTATCTCAGCAACTGACGGCTCCTCATGCTCCAGGATCATCGGTTCTTCATAGGGCAAGGCAATGTTAGGGCTGATGTCAATATTATATTCTTGGTGGAAAACATGGATTAGTTCCTTCCAGGTTTTAAGGGAACTAATCTTCCTGACAATGTACCATCGCAAGGCAGGACCGGTCAGGTTTAATTGGTATGATTGAATCATCCTTTGGACCAAGTAGGCTTGTAAGTAGGTCTCTGGGCGGAAGGTATCAGCATACCTTTCGCATTCAGGTGTTCTGAGTTCTTTAGGGATCTCAAGACCGGCATAATTACACGAGTCAATGGGATTCGGCTCCTGCAGCTGTCTCAACTTTTTCATGATCTTTTCAAGCTGTTCATCTTGTTGGTCATTATCTGGCAATTTTGCAGGTGCCAGGAGTGTGCTTAAAGTAGTTATGGAGTTGGGTTTAGCTTGGGTGGATTCTATTTGCCTTGAGAGTTGTCGAAGGACAATGGACATCTGTCCCACGTCGTCTTCAATGTTGGTGATGCGATTGTGTACATCATTCTGATCGGGTCCTATCACGTGATGCCATTCGCGGGTGGCTAATAGTTGATGATCCATAATTACCTGTGTCGAAAAAATCATGAATGAGCACGAAAGTAAACAAGGATTGACCCATGGCAATGGTCTAACTGCTTCTTTATTTATCAAAAGAGGACTTTATAGACCAGAGACTTCTGACATTTAAAACTTGAAATTAAAATGACAGAAGGAAATACTATGTATTAAACAAAAGTCCCTAAACAATAGGACGGAATTTTCATGATATCAACACTAAGGGACACATGATTGCTATTTTATATGCGACGAGGAGCCTTATTCTTGCGCAGATGCTTGTCTTCTTGGACCGGCTCTGAGACATGCATCCAGCCTATCCCCAAATCCCCTTGCATAAGCATTGCTTGTTCATGCTGGCTGATCTCGCTGATTGGGTGAGGGATTGATAGCTTCCACTTTATCGGGATATGATGGTTGAGGATATAGGATTCAGAGGCGTGGTGGGCTTTTTCTTGTCCCTCAAGCCCTTTAGGTACCACGATCCTTTTGCGATGGCACTTGCTCCATGTTTCCTCATGGATGGAAATTTCAACTGCGTAGTCACGGCTTGTGTTGAAAAAGAGTGGAGGAGACTTCCTCTTGAAAGGCGGTGGGATCTCTTGGAGGGCTCCATACTGTCGTGCCACCCGATATGGAAAATAGGAAATGGCGCCGGTAAGACCGAGCAACAGGATTGGACGGTGGCATTTATAAGCAAAACGAGCTCTCTTTTCATGGAAACAACCAGCACACCATTGGAATGTCTCAGGAGCCGGGTTTCTTAGAAAGTTTATCCAATTTAAACAGCTTTTGTTAGGAATGTATGATTCTAAAACCATAAATTTCTGAAATGGATTTTCGAAATCATTTATTTCAGACGATCGCATGAAGCATCAAAATTCGCTTAGGTGAGAAAAGAACCAGACTTGTAAAATTTCCGCAGAGACCCGCATGACTTTTTTCGTATTTTCTTTAAAACGATTGAGAGACAAGAATGTTTCAGTTAAAATCATGTTGACATAATTTTGCCCCCTTAAGATCTGATCAACTATCCATGCCATCTTTGGACTTATGACATTTCTTTGATGGGGGAAAATGATGAACCCGAAAAAGGCCAAGAGGAAAATCTCGCTTTTCTGAGTCATGGGTTGATTTTCAAAACAGGCAGTCAAAAATTATAGGGGGCAGGTACTATGGTTGTTTTCAAGAATTTGCCTCATAACATGGACTTCAGTTCCTAAGAGTCGTGCTAACCCACGCAACGGGATAATGCCTGTTGATGGCCTAACAAGCCTATTCTCGAGAGGTATTCCAGTGATGATGATGTATTCTTCCAGAGTTGGGGTTAGCTCGAACCCACCAAATATAAAAGTAGTCGTCTTTGGGCACCAGAAATGTGCCATGGCTTGTATGACTTCGGGATGAACACGGACTTGGATCAACGATAGAAGATGACCGACTTTGGCTTTCACGCGCTCTTGGGCATACTGGTCCAATTGACCCCACCACCTGAAGAGCTCTGCCTTGGGAGTGGAAATAAGCTGGATGTCATCTTCTCCCATCGCATATAAACTGGGACTCGAAAAACTTACCCTAAATTGCCATGGGCCAATAAAAAGACTGAGTAAAAGTAAATAAATTACTTTGCTTTTAAAGAAAATGGCAAGCACAAAGACATGCACATGAGATGTGGCTCGATTTCTAACTGAGAAGGCTTGTTGAAATTAAAAGGGTAGCCGCCCATCGCAGTCTCGCATTAGCAGCATACCTTTCTAACCTCGGCTAGAGAAATTCGGGGAAAAGAAAGGCAACCTCTACATCACAGTCTCGCGTTCGAGGTTGTATCTTTCTTGACACCATCCTAAATATCCTATGGCGGCCCAGGTCCGGCGGCCGGGTTGTGTGTGCCATGTGTAGTGCTGAAACAGTTAAGCATGCACAACAATTCGTACTCACAAGAAAATCTATTTTAAGCATAAAATAAATTTCTAAGCTACTAACCTGCATAAAAAAAAATCTAAGTCAGTAAAGAATTTAAACAAGGCAAAAAAGGCCTAAGTCTTCAAAGTCCCCAGTGGAGTCGCCAAGCTGTCGCGACCTCTTTTTTTCGGCGCCCGATCGGGGCGGGCGCCTCGCGGAGGCTAATGGCTTGGCTAGGTTTATTAAGCCCGGACTCTCCCTAGTCCACCACTTCACGATTTTAATAATCTGAATTTTTAACCTGTAAGTTAATTTTTAAAACGAAATCGCCACTAATCAATTTTGGGTGTGGGTTGATTAGAAACCCATGCGAAATATTGAGAGAAATATTCGCTCCTGCGCAATTAGAGAAATTAGGATCGGGGACTTGATTACACTAGTTAATCACTAATGTCCTTTCGGTACCTAACCTTGTTTAAACCCTGAGGTTTTTTGGATGCTTTAAAGATTTTCCACGCATTTTTTGAACATTTTTCTAATTTTTTTGAACATAAAAGGGATTTTTTTTTTTGGGAAAATACAAGTCTTTTTGGCCTTTTTTGGGTTTTTGGCATTTTTTTGGAAAATATGAAATATTTTTTATTTTTTTGATTTTTGATTTTTTTTTTCGAAAAATAAAATATTTTTTAATATTTTTTTTGGAAAATAAAGTATATTTTATTTTTTCTGGATTTTTTGGAAAATAAAATATTTTTTATATATTTTTAATATTTTCTGTTTTTTTGGAAATTAAAATATTTTTTTAATATTTTTCGAAAATAAAAAATATTTTTTTGATTTCTTTTTTTTTTGGAAAATGATTTATTTAAAATATTATTTAGAATAAAATAAAATAAAAGCCGAACGCCTTTTTTCTTTTCTTTTTATTAAATTTTTTTTTTTTTTTTGAAACGGCGCCGTTTGGGTGGGAACAGGTGAAAACCCTACCTAGTTCCCCCAACCTGGGTCCGACCCAACGACCCGGGTCGCGACCCAGAAAGAATCGGGAACCCTAGGGTTCCCGATTCCCATAAGATGCGGCGCGACGGTGGTGATAGCGAGGGGGGGAGTGATGGCGACGGCGGTGGCAGCTACTTGCGGCGAGGTGGTGGCGGTGAGAGGCGGCGACGGCGGAGGGTGCGCCCCCTTCCCCTTCGATTTCTCCCTCTCTCTTTCTCTGGCCGCGAGCACGCGGATCTGGGTTCGCTAGCCGCCGGTCTCCCCCGAAGTCTCTCGAAGAGAGGTCGGCAAGCTTGCGACCCACTCGCTTCGCCCCTGCTCGTTCTGAGCTCCCCGAAGTCTCTCAAGGGATGCTCGGAGCTTTGCCGGCTGCTGCGCCTATCCTGGACGGATTCGGGGGCCTCGGTATTTATAGGCGAGGGGGTGGCCGGTCGGTGGAGCTTCGACCGCCGGTCCCCCCCGCGCGCCGAGCGGCTCCTAACGGCCGGACCGGTGTCCCATCCGACGCCAGCTGCTTCCCCCACGTCGCCATCCGTCTGCCCATCCGGCGTCGCACCCCCCTGCGCGTGCGCTGCAAAGGCGCGAGGAAGGAGAAGACCCGGCTGGGCCAGGCTGAAGCGGAAATGGGCCAAGGGCCCATGCGGAAGCTACTTCCCCTTTTTGCTTTTTTTGTTTCTTTTCTGCTTTTTTCTTGTTTTTTTTCTGTTTTTGTTTTGTTATCCAAAAAAGATAAAATAAACTAAACTAAAATAAAACCTAATTGTTAGAATGGAAATTTAGGCGTCAACATGCAGCGATTGAAGCTAGTAAAGAGATGCTATGGATGAAGAAGTTTTTAGAAGAACTTGGGTTCAAGCAAAAGAGGTATGTGCTATTTTGTGATAATCAAAGTGCAATTCATCTTGGTAAGAATTCATCTTTTCATTCTAGATCGAAACATATTGATGTTAGATATTATTGGATAAGGGATGTTCTAGATGAAAAGTTGTTGGAACTTGAGAAAAATCATATGGATCATAATGGCTCTGATATGATGACGAAAACTCTATCAAGAGAGAAGCTTGAACATTGCCAATTGATAGCAGAGATGGTGAATCCCTCCACATTGTCGTGAGGGGGAGATTTGTTAGCTAGGTTCACTCCTATGTGGAGAAAGCCCAATGAGTTGCAAGCCTAAAAAGAGCTTAAGCCCATATGATAAGTCATATGAAAAAATAGGGTTTCTCACTATCTTTAAAAGTGGTAGCCACAAAAAGACGTAGTAACAAGAGAATAAGAGAAAGCAAAAAATCTGGGGTTGAGGCAAAGTCTGATTTACATCAAGCTAACATCGGAGGTTGATTCGTGATCCGATTGAGCTATAATTTTGTCAGCATGTTCGTGGCGTAATCTTCTCAATTCTGAATGGTTTGATTTTTGTTTGAAGCTCCTTACATCTTGTTTTTCATAGATTGATCAAAACCTACGTTTTTTGTCAGATTTATCCTTGATCTCTTATGAAATTCATGTGTATTGCCAAGAATTATGTTCTTGAGGTCTTTGTTGCTATGTACCTCTAGCATTTGCTAGAGAAGAACATTGTTCACCCAATTTAGTTGATAGTGAAGATTTTCGTGTGGACTTCGGTCCCGTGGTTTTTGATCTCCTCACATCGAGGAGGTTTTACACAAGAAGAGAGATTATTTTATTCCGCTGCGTTAATTCGGTATTGTTCAAATTGTTACTGTTCTCTTATTAGTCTTGTGTGCCAACAAGACAAGTTTGAGCATAAGGCATCTGCGAGCCTCTTGAACCTCTCCCTATTCTAGAGTACTCATGGGAGAGCATCTCCTTGGATTTCGTCGTCAGAATGCCCAACTCCAACAGATTCAGCACCATTGTGGTAATCGTGGATCACTTCTTGAAGTGTGCCATGTTCATCACGACCACTAAAGAATGCCCCGTGGAAGGAGCCACTTGGTTGTTCCTAAAGAACATTGTGAAGTATTGGGGGTTTAACAAGGAATATTATTAGTGATCGAGATAGTCGATTCATTGGCAAGTTTTGGACGAAGTTGTTCGAGCTACTCGGTTTGGATTTGAATTTCTCCACTAGCATGCATCTACAAACCAATGAACATAAAGGACTAACGCTCTTGTCAAGCTTTACTTTGCGGCATTTCATGGGCGCAAGCTAAAAGGATTGGCGCAATTCTCACTCAACTTGCACAAGAATGAGTCGACTTGCCAGAATTTGTTCAAGATTATAACGGGTTATCAACCGCTCACCCCAAACGCCCTAGCCATTGAATTCAAAGGTTGTAGTCCTTCCGCTTTCAAGTTTGCTAAGGAAGGGTAAGAAGACACTGATCTTTCTCAATCATGTCTTCATAAGGCGACCAAGCGAATGAAGAAATTTGCAAATGAGAAGAGCGGTGGAATACCAAGTTGGAGACTAATGTTTGACTTAGTGGGCCCAAAAAAAAAAGAGAGAGAAAAACATTGAAAAGTCAAAAGAAAAGGGATAAGGGGGCTTCAGCTCAATTACAAGGAAAAGCAGTGTAGAGAGAGAGAAGACCGAGAGCCCGCTTGGGGAAAAGAAGGGAAAAAAAAGAGAAAGAAGAAAGGGAAAAAATTTTCATGTGCTCATAATCCGTACGACTCACCAAACTGACTCAACTCCATTTTGCAATGCCGATAAGTGATCAAAGCCCTTAATCGTCTATTCAAAGGAATCACCAAAATTACGGCTAGAAATTCAATTTTGGGTCGGTTATGACTTGCTGCGGTTGATTGGGGACCTTTCAGGTAGTGATAGTTTAAGGTGTTGTGAAACTGTATGATTTTATGGATCTTGATTTGAGTTTATGGATTGACTAGAACAAATGTTCGAAGCTTGTCATATGCTGGTCTAGTTCCGAATAGTAACCTCCAAGCTTGAATTTCAATAGTTTTCAGTGAGGTTTTGGGATAGCTGAGTTGGGGTTGTTATAGTATATCGAAATGGCTTTCCATGAACTATATGCGTGCTTGAAATGGACTTATGTGGAGGATGTTATGGCCTGAACAAATTTAGTGTGTGAGCTACACATAGAGGACAACAATAAATTTCCACAATGAGCAAGCATTTTGTTGGCACATAGGTGTCATTTCATCGATGAATAGACATAGTGTAGTCGAGTCACTCATTAAAATATCATTTTACTCGGTTTTCTGATACCGTTTTTTGATTATTTTTTAGGAATTCAAGTGCGTGGGCTAGAGTAATGTTGACACCTAAATTTTACTATTTTACTTAAAACTTAATCGCATACAAAATTAGGAATTAGTCGCTAAAAAAAACACCAAAAACAAAAAAAACAAAACAAAGCAAAGCAAAAAGAAAAAAAAAGGGTAAAAGCTCATGGGTCAGGTCGGGCCAGATCTGGCCTTGGCCCGACCCGCCTCTTTTCTCCTTTGCTTGGCCCAGCCCTCTTCCCTTTCTTTCCACGCGCGGTCCAGCCCAACTTTCTTTTTCCTTTTTCTCCTTCGCTCGGCCCAACCCTTTTCCCCTTTTGGCTTGGCCCGCGCCCCATTCTCCTCCCCCGGCTGGTCTTCGCAAAACCTGTAGAAAACAGAAGACATGAACAACGGATCAGCAGCAGAGAGCAACAGAAGGGGCAACAATGGAGGAGCAAGAGGATCGCGATGGCAGGCGGACAGTGTGATCCGCGGGTCAGGATCAGCCTGGCCGGCAGCTGGCACAGCAAGACGACGACCTACATAAGGAAAATGCAACAAAAAGAAGAGGACCATGGAGGGGAAAGGAGGATAGAATGGAGAAGGACCAAGCACAAAAAACATAGGGAGAGAGAGAGGGTAGAGGGAGAGGTAAAGAAGAGGAGGAGACCCCTCTGAGCTGTCGACTGCTGTCGTCGATCGTTGCCAGAGTTGCCAACCGCCTCCAAACCCATCGGAGCCCAGGAGGCAGACCACAAAGAACAACAACGTAGGAGGGAGAAACAACCGAGAGAAGGAGAGAGTTCGAAGCAAAGAGAGACCGAAAGAAATCGGCGTCGGGGGCAGGATCCGAAGAGGGAGGAGCCGCTGCCCTCCGACCCCGACGCCGTTTGCCACCATCTTCCCCGGAACCCCACATCTAAAGTAGGGGAAAAACAGCACAGGTAGAGAGAGGGAACAGTGGAAAGAGGACATCAGATGTGACGTCCCAAGGCGTCACGTGCTAAGCGCAAGCGGAAAATTTAATTATAACCATTATTATAATTCTTTTCAAATTTAAAATATAAACTTCCTTCAGTTATATCCATAGTTTTTATCATTGAAGGTTAGCATGTATAACATGGATAATTTAAAAGATATAATTTGTATTATGGGGTTATCCTACCATTACTCTACTAAAAGATGATTAACATATTTCACATAGATAAGATCACAAGAAGCTTCATTACTTAACACCACAGGGCCTACAAAATTTTATCGACCTGGACTTCTTTTACGTTCCTCGCCTTTATGTACAACATATATATAACAAAAGTAAGGCGCATCATGAACCAGGGATAAGAGGGTATAGGTATCTACTTCATTAGTTTCCCACACAAGCCCACGAGCAAAAAGAAAAGAAAGTTAGACAGCTTCTTTGTGATCAAAGGCGTCTAGGCGCCATCCGTCCCAGCTCCTGCACCGTCGTTTCCAAAGGGTATGGGGCCAAACATCGCCCCATCATGCTTGATAAACCAAGCAACAAACTTCAGGGGAGTCATCTCTGCTCTACCGTCGTCCATCCATAAAGTAGCCTCATACTTGGAGAAAGTCAGCTCGACATCATCATCATACACGTCAGTAAAAGTAACCTCAATACTTGCTATCACGCCATAACGAGCTACAGGTGGCACGTCCATACTATCAATCTGAAAAATGTAAGGTATGAGCAAATCTATGCCCAGTAAAGAATAATAAAACTCTAACTTAAACAATCCACAACCATCAATATTACCAGGGAATCATAAACAAGGCAATTTAGAATATAATAATATAATTGTCACAAGCATAGTTAATCAGATATTAATACATCACCTAAATAATCACCTTGTAAACATCCATCTCCATACTTACCCTTTTCAATTATCCATTTCATATCAAGATGCAATGCAACAATAATGCATGAACTCACTCGCCAAATAGAATTATATTTAGTGTGCACATAATCCACTCTCGAATCAGTCATAACCGGAACTCTACCGGCCTGATCGAATCACTTCCAGAAAGTACGTTATCCAGACTTCCACAATATTTCTATTATGGGCATCTCACTCCGAGGCATCCCGGTATCACACAACCGAGGTCCTCCCAAGACCACTCAGCAAGGGGCATCTCACTCCGAGGCATCTCAGTATCACACAACCGAGGCATCCTTGATCACACACAAGGGCATCTCACTCCGAGGCATCTCAGTATCTTTCAACCGAGGCATCCAAGACCACTCAGCAAGGGCATCCCAAACTTCCGGGGGCATCACCGGTATCTCTGTACCGATGGGTCCGTTCACCCTCTTAAACACACATTTCACACCATCACACCTTTGAATTAATGCATTTATCGTATGCAAAAGAAAAGACTCCAAAGTATCTAACTATGTATCTATTTCTCATGATCCTAGCACACGTGCGTGTCCAAATTATAAGATAAAATCCATTACGACATGTCCCATACCATGCCGAACAAATATTCATCCCATAATCAAGCACTATGCACCGCACACATTGCACTCGCATGGTATCATTTGCATTTATATTTCTAATGATGTAAGTGGCCTAAGACTATGTCTACCGTGAGCTTATTAGACAATTTATATATAGATATAATTACCTCAAGAGTCGATTATATAACACAGTATATATATATATAGAAGCTCTCGGATTAGGACATATTATTTATTAAATGCACAGTTTCTGTTTTGATAATAAAAAATATATCAATTCTTGTCAAAATATTACCAAATTTCTGTACGTTATACAAGAGACATAGATCTTCAACTTTCGTGAAGAAACTTATTTTCGAATCTTGCTGTATTAAGAAAAACAATTACTGTAATCTTTATTATTACCCTATACTGACGTCCAGCTTTTACGTTTACTAAGAAAATCGTTTTATTACTTAATTCATGTTCATTTAATCTCAAATTTTGACACGTTATTGCTTAGGATGTTTTCTATAATTTTCATTAAGAACTCGAAGTCCAATTCTAAATAGGTGAATACATAAAATTTACATAATCAGCGAAGGTCATACTAATTACCACAGAAACAGTTTACTGACTTTACTGAGTTCGTTTCTATTTCCACACTCGTATATATATTTATTATTATAACTACGTGTATAACTCAATCTTATATATGTTCCTTCATGCAAAACGGTTCTTCCATTTTTCTACTATCATATATAAAGAAAACTTAACACATACAGAAAACTTTATAATTATTTTCGCCTAGAACCGAATAGATACCTCCCTATTCTTACTTCTAACTTAATGAAATAACTTGTCTATCCATAATCTTCTTCTAACATACTCAAATGCTTACTCACAGCAACACAAAATTTATCTTTCTTGAACAAACACTCCATTTCACAGCTCGGCTCAAAGTGCCGTTGTTCCCGCAAGCCATTCATCACGATTTCTACTCAAAACAACACACTCGGCATCCACTTCATCACTTGTTCAACAAAACAGCCAACCTTCATCAAATTTTCGAGACATGCAAAGCTCAAAAACAACATGCAAAGACCTCTAGCTTCACTCTTAGGTCCATCAAGCTCAAAACAACACAAATCCATCACTTCTCACCACTTTTCTTCACAAAACAGCACACTTTCTTTTGGATTTCGCATCATGCAAGGTCCGAATATAACATGCAATGGTTTCTACAACTAATCCATCACTTATACAGCATAGATAAACAACAAAACAACAACTACATCTCATATTCCTCATAGCTTGGTTAGATTCTCAAGCTTTTCTTGATGAAGTAGTGGATACACTTCAATTTAGAGTTCTACTCTTCCTTACCTTGCTCGGCTATCAACCAAACACAAAAACACTCCAAGAACAACACCAAAACTTCACATGCAAGAGAGAAAATGACTGGTTTTGCTGCTGGTTCTTCCTTGCTCGTCCGAGAGAGAAGAAGAGAAGATGGAGGTGAGTTTGTGCGGTTCTTGAGGAGAGAGAGAGAGAATTTCGAATTTATGAGGAAATAAACCTACTAACTAATCCCTAGGCTAGGAAATGATGAGATATGCTAATGATTAAATCTTCTTGAAGTTGTCATTCGGTCCTATGGATTTGAGAGAAAAACCGTGGGTGGGGGAGAGAGAAAACGGATGGAGAGGAGGGAGAGAGTGTCGTGTCTTCCAAAAGGGGGGTTTTCCTTGCCAATTTTCCACTTAATTCTTTTATTAGGTCTTAATTCATATCATTAACTATAACATTAATTGACAATGTCCTTCAATTAATCCCTTTCATTTCCACTTAATTCACTTACACGAATTGTAACCTATACCGCAAATCAAATAGTTAATGTTAGTCAAGAAATCCATCACAAAATACTAAGGTTAGAATTTTATATTAGCATCACAATTATTAATTTAAATCACCTTAGTTAAGATCTATAAATCTTAACTAAAAATAAAAATAAAATTACTTGGGCCTAATTTATCTATCTCTAACCCAACGGGCCTAATCCATAACAATCCCGGCCCACTAAACTAAGCCTTCGATCCTAAGAATTTCGAACCTTGGCCCACTTAAACTAAGTCCAAGCCCACTATCTCTTACTCGAATCCACAAGTCCAATTCATGTGGCCCACTTATTTCTCAAGCCCATTCGATCCTCACGGTCCAACGGGTTCACTTCTTGGCCCATTTAAAAATAATTCCAAACTCCTAATAATTCAATTACTCTAATGAAGGTTAATGAAATTCGGGATGTCACATCAGAGAAGAGAGAGCTAGAGGGGAAAAATGGGAGACGAAGACAGAGAGAGCAACGAAAAAATCTGAGGAGAGAAACATGGAGAGAAACACAGAGAAGGACCGAGAGGGAGAGGGAGACCGAGAAGGAGGTTGGCCGTTGTCGTAGGTCCGTTCTTCAGCCGTCGTCCGCTACAGCACTCCCCTCGAACTAGGTAGGCTTTTTCCGACCGTGTGTCCCTTGTTTTCAGAAGACGACGGGCTGGAGCTTGCGCTGACTAGTTCGCGCAAGTTTCGGTCTAAGCCGGTCCTCCTTGAAAGCTGATAGCTATTCTAAATGCGTCGTTAGGGGTTTAGATTTGTGCTCATGTTCATATCACGTCGAAAATCCCCTTGCAATAGCGTACACTAAGTGCTTTGTGAAAATGTCCCGCAAAGGACCGGAAGCCAGCTCACATTTTAAATGGGGATCAATAAGTGTTTGCGTTCATTGCATTTTGGCATGACTTTCGCAAAATAATTGTGTATTGTCGAGAGAACGAGAGTTTTCGTCGTTTCAATGTTTGGATTAATGGTCGCCAGAGTTCATGGCCAACGGTGGTTTGTGCCGGTTGGAATGGACAATCGGTAGATGGTGGTGGTTCAGCGATGGAACGCCGGTTGCTTCGGTCGATGTTGCCGTTTGGACGAGCTTCAGTGAGGAACAAGATCTCGGTGAAAGAAGGGGCTTCGAGCGTGCAAAGAACCCACGAAGAAGAAGGAGACTAAAAGAAGAAAAGAAAAGATTAAGGGAAAAGAAAAAAACCAGAAAAGAAAAAAAAAAAAAGAGGGAAAAGAAGATAAAAGTGGCTTCGGGAAGGAGTAATTGCAGGAGGGGAAGTGCACCAAGAAAAGACAAAATAGGGATAGGACAAAAAGAGAAAAAGAAAAAGAAAATATTAAAATATATATTTTTTATTTTTTTTATCCGACGGGGGGAGGGGGGACGGACCTGGGCTCAGATCAGATCAGCAGGCCGGATCGGGTAACCGAGCCCGTTTTCCTGAATATAATATTATTTAATATTTAAAAGATATTAAAAATTCAAAAATTTTCAAAAAAAAATGAAAAATTTCGAAAAATAATAAAAATTCAAAAATTTTCCGAAAATTCAACAACATTTCAGAGAACATTAAAAAATTAAAAAATTTCAGAAAATATTGAAAATTCGAGTTTTTTTTATTAATTTAAAATTTAAAAAAATTTAAAAAATTTAAAAGTGTTAAATTTTTTTTTTTTGAAAATCCAAAAGATTTAGGGTTTGGTTGGAAATTGCCATGTTTTCCTCCTTAATGTAATTAGGCCTTTATTTGCTTGCACATAGATTATATCACGTGTTTAATTTGTATATTTAATTATGTTTAATTGCACTTGCTCAATTTTACTGCAATTAGGATTTTGGTAGCTATGATTGTACCTTAATGATTGTGTATCCGCATGATCACCTCACATGTTAGTGGATATGTATAAAATCAATCTAAACTACTTGACAAAAATCATTTATTTTAAAAAGAACAAGATTAGGTACCGAAAGGGCACTAATTGATTAATTAGTGTAATCAAGTCCCCAACCCTAGATTCTCTGGTTGCGTAGGAAGCGAGGCATACTCCCATGCCCCGCTTGGTTTCTAGCCGACTCCAATAGACTAGTGGCAACTCATTTTTTGCGAAATTCTTAAAAATACACCAATGTCACGCGAAGTATGGGCTTGGGAGAGCTCGCACCTAATCGTGGGCCTTAGGCTCGTCCTTTAGGCAATACCCCTAAACCTCTTCCCTCCCCCCGAGGGTAGGTCGTGATAAGTAACCATAGTAGGTTGGTTTTTGGCTTTCCCAAATGAGTGATATTAATTATTCTTTGTGTTTTAAACTCATGTTTTGAAAAACATTATGGATTAAGTATGCTATGACTTAATAAATAGTATCTTTTGTTGCATAAAACAAGATTGAACCTCTACTGTTGTTTTGTTGTTTGAAATGGGAAGTGACCTCTTAACTTCAACTTGATGATTGCCTATCAATGGTTTGTGAAACCTTTTATGAAAGAATCTTGAAAAGTTCATGATTTATGGATGTGGTTTTGAAAGGCACTTTGATATCTATTTATCGATTGCTTGAGTTGTGAATTGGTATATGAAATAGATTCTGAATTAGTTTGAGAAAGCATTGCGATATATGTAATAATTTATGGATTTGGTTGCAGATTACTGGAGATTAAGTTTGATGGTTTATGCTCAGTGTCTTTATGACCCACTGAAATGTGTATGAATATGTACATACTAGTCTAGGATATCTTTGTGGGCCAACCACCAACTAATAATTAGTGGAGACCTAACTAAGGAGAATCTTGGTTGTCTTGTCACGGGCGTTACACATGACTATGGTTAGATACTTGAGCATGAGATGAGTCAATGGAATGGATCATTGACATGTGTTTTTATGAGATTGACCAATAGACTAGACCATTGCTATATGTTATTATCTTGAGTATTTAGTTATGGACATATTATGCTAAAGAAATGAATATCCCATTTTTAGTCTTGAAGATTTGTTAAATTCTAGATTTGGCGAAAATGAGTTATGTTGTATTTTAAATGTGCATACTAAGTATTGGATTCGCTTAGAAGAAATGTGTTACTCAACGAGCCGCAAGTAAGATGTGAGCATTGCGTTTGATGGGTTTTTCTTTATATTAATGGGCCTAAGTTGGCCCGTCTACCCATGTTGGGCCCAAAAGCCCGGTCCTTGAATTAAGGACCCATGGAGGAACTTATTATAGATAAAAAAAAAAAAGGGAAAATCTTTTTGAGGCGGTTATTGGATGAAGTTACGTATTTTTTAAAAGAGAGATTACGTTCTCTCAAGTTACGTTCTTTTCACCGCTTTCTCTCTATGAAAAGAACAGGATTATCCTCTGAAAAACAGTGTGTTGATTCTTTCTCTTATTGCAACATCGGTGTTTAGTCTGTGGAAATAAGGTACATTTGATTTTGTGACGTGCTTTCTAAGCGGTGACTCATGCGTTTTACTGGGCTTGCTTCCACTTCATTGTTTCTTTTGGGGTTCAATTCTGTCTCGAATCACTGTTTTGGGAATTCCGTTTTTCCAAATTTCTCGACATTGGTATCAGAGCTTTTATTCATGTTTCCTGATTACTGTATCTGTTTATAAACGAGTTTTTTGATTAATTTTTTCATTAAATGTCACTATTGATCGATCAAGGGACGGAAAAAATCCCAACACCGTACTGTTCCCCCTTAGTTTTTTGTTTTTCCGTAGATCGAAGTGTGTTTCTGATAACATAGGGTTATAGGTATTGTCGATACGAGTAAATCGACTGGTGGCTTGCTGCCAGATGCCACCGGATGCGCTGCCACGCGCGGTCAAAGTGTTCGGCTTCGTTAGCGTGTGCGGCGGTTTCCAGGCGCGATGCACGTGCGAGCGGAGGAAATCGTAGGTGCGTGCAATGCACGTGCGCGGTAACTGCACACGCGTGTGTGGCACGTGTGCGGCAACTACTAATGCGTGCGAGGCACGCGCCAACCGATGTCATCGTGATGTCGGCTGGCGGTTGCCTACGCACGCGCAAGGCACGTGCCGGGTTGATCAGTTCGACCTGACCCGACCTGTTCGACCTGGTGGACCCGTTGACCATCCGTCGACCGTTGACCGTTGACTTTGATCGTCGATTGTCGACCGTTGACTTAAAAAAAAATGTGTTTTTTTTTTCAATTATGTCTATGTGGATTATGTGTAATCCCTTTTTGTTATGCATTTGTTGCAGGAACAATGCCTCCCCTTAAGTTGCGCACACCTATTCACGCAATTACCGATGAACAAAAGGAAAGGCTTTCAAGGATGATAGCCAATTTGACTGATTATTGATAGGAGAGTAGCGACTTAATTGATCATGTTCTTGAAGTTAACGGGAAAATACAAAAGGTCATATGAAATGGTCGTTCCATGCCACAGTCAATGGCAAGTAGTGTTGAATTGCTTATGGGAAATCAACAGAGCTACTTCCTATAGGAGTATTGTGATGGCTTTTATAGATGAATATTACCGGATTGTTACAAAAGAAAATATCAAGAAATTGAACAAAAAATGATTTTTCCCAGTTCATATATTGACTTGGGTTTAGATATTTCGAGTTGTCTTTCTTTTAGTAGGCTTTATGGACATATTATGTGTATATTTTTCTATCCCGTTGATGTCAGTGTAACAACTTATGTGTTTAGTTACATAATATGGAGATTTTCTTTCTTAAATCATTAATGGATGTTCAATATCATTTGCTTATGTTATTTATTGTTGTAAATTAGTATGTTAATTTACAATTCGTTGTGGGAAGTTCAAGAAAGTTTTAGTGACTTTGCTGAACTTATTTTGCATAGAAAATTACATTAATGATAATTTCAAGTTAGGATTTTTGGATGATGATTGAAAATTCAGTAACCTCTTGATTCTGAAACTTAATTTGAAATTATTCATTAATATGATGGTTTTATGTAAAATAGATGCATAAATGATAGGCATTAATAAATCGTGCAAATATGTCTGATATGTTAAGATCAATGGCTTCAGCCACAAAGAGCATAGTCGCTGAGCTAAACAAAGGTGAGAAGCTCAATGGCGATAACTATGAAATATGGCATATGAAAATCCAATATGTGCTGGAAGAGCAAGAGGCACTAGAAGCTCTTAACCCGACCATGGTAGAACCTGAAAAAGGAAACACTGCGCAGCATAAGAGAGATGCATTTGCTGCATGAAAAAGAAAGAACTCCCTTGCTCGCATTACATTGCTGAGTAGAATGGAAAATGACGTCATGCGAGAATTCAGGCGTTTTGAGAATGCCAAGGAAATGTGGGAAGCATCGGTAGCAAGATTTGGTCATACTTCGGTGACTAGACTGAGGCAGTTCACTATTAAGTTTGACTCTTACAAGAAGTCTCATGGTCAGACCATGAAACTACACTTAAGAAAGATGTCAAACATAATTAATAAGCTGAAAAATGTTGACCATGTACTGACTGACGAGCAGCAAGTGCAGGTAGTGATTCGTTCCTTGCCTCAGAGTTGGGAGCATATGAAAGTGCACTTGACCCACAATGAAAATATCAAAACCTTTGAAGATGCAATGCGCCATCTTAAGCTGGAAGAGGACCGTCTCTTGGCGACTAAGCTAGAAACTGAAATTTATCATATTGGTTTCAGCTCACATGGAGCTTTGAGCTCCAAGCGCAAACGTCCTAACTAGTTAGATAAAAGGAAAGGCAAGGGAGCAAGTTCTTCAGGGAAGAAACCTAAGCTTGACCAACATGAAAGAGAAAAGCGTCCTCGAATGAAGAAAATTTCAAAGTTGAAGTGTTTCAACTATGACCAGAAGGGTCACTATGCTCACGACTGTTGTGAGCCAAAGAAGGTAAACACCCCTTGTACTTTTGAGAACTTTGCTTATGTGTTAAGTTATGTATTCTTAACTAAATCTAATCATTTGTGGACTATAGATTCGAGAGCAACAGACCATGTAGCAAAAGATAGAGAATCCTTTGTAGAATTTCGACGAGTTCCGACTGGAACTAAGGGCCTGTTTGGTAACCATCCCAACAGTGCCAAATTCTGATTTTTTGTTCCCAGAATTAGTTTGGGACAAGAATCACGTTTGGTAAAATTTTTGTTCCCGGGAACAAATTTGTTCCCAGAATAAGTTTGGGACAAGAATCAAGAATAAAAAAACAGTTGATTCTTGTTCCGGGAATGAAATTGAGAATCAAAACTCTTCTTCTTCTCTTTTCTTCTTCATCGATTACCATCCCGCGACCGTTGCGTTGCGTCGCGCCGTTTGTCGCACCCGGCCGCCGCCGGCGCCCCGCCCTGCCTTCCCGGGCCCCGCACCCCCCACCGCCGCCGTCCAGCCCATCGCCGACCACCGCCACTGCCGATCGCCGCCGCCGGTCGCCGGCTACCGGTCTGGCAAGCTCGCTGGTGGCTCGCCGAGCTAGGGCGAGGTCTGGTGAGGCCGAGCCAACAAGGGCCAACCTCGCTGAGGACCGGCGACCGGCCTAAAGAAGAATTAGAATAGGAGAAAAAAGGAAAAAAAAAAAGGAAAAAAGGAAAAAAAAAAGGAAAAAATTATAAAATTATTTAAAAAATAAAATAAATTGATTTGGAGCAAAATCAATGAACACGGTACCAAACACAATTCTATTCCAGAATTAGAAATTTTGTACAGTTACCAAACACGTTCTTTTACTCAAAATCAGTTCCTGGGAACAGAATCAAAAATAATCATTTCTGATCAGAATTTGTTCCTGGGAACAGAATCGTTACCAAACGCACCCTAAGTGGATCTATGTAGGAAATAACTCTAGAGCTGAAGTTAAAAGGATTGGAACCTGCCAATTGAACATGCGTGGTGGACGCACTTTATTCCTAGATGATGTTTTATATGCTCCGGAGATTCGTCGAAATTTAGTGTCTGTTTTAGTGTTGGTTAAGCTTGGTTTTAGTATGAACTTCCGTACTAGTGGTGTAGATTTGTATTTGGATACAAACTACTTTGGTTGTGGTTATTTTCTGTATGGTTTTATTGTATTAAATGTTAATTGTGGTAATGTCAATGTTTGTTATTCCCTTTTCACATCTTATAATTCATATGATAATGATGTGAATATGTGGCATGCTAGACTTAGTCATATTGGCCAACAACGTATGAATATGCTAGCCAAAGAGGGCTTGTTGGGCAACATTGAAAAGGTCGATTTGCCTGTGTATGAGCATTGCCTGGTAGGGAAAACAATAAGAAAACCATTTGGAAAATGTAAAATAGCTGAATTTCCTTTGCATTTAATCCATTATGACATATGTGGTCCAATGAATGTGAAAGGAAGGCATGGGGCTATTTATTTCATCACATTTATAGATGATTATACTTGATTCGGATATGTCTATTTGATTTCTCATAAATCTGAAGCATTGAGTTGTTTCAAAAAGTTTATAAACTTAGTAGAAAATCAATTAGACAAGAAAATAAAAGTATTGAGATCCGATCAAGGTCAAGAACATTTATCTGATAAGTTCAGAAATTTATGTGATAAAAATGAATAGAAAGACAGTTGTCTATTCTTTACACTCCTCAACAAAATGGTGTTGCAGAAAAAAGAAACAGAATCCTACTAGAAATGGTTAGGTCCATGATGGTGCATGCTAACTTACCTATCACTTTTTGGAGTGATGCTTTGTTAACTGCTACCTATATACTTAACCGTGTGCCTTCCAAATCAGTTACTTCCACTCCATATAAGTTATGGACAGGTAGAAAACCGAACTTAAGTTTTCTTAAGCCATGGGGTTGTGTTGCCTATACTCATGAGCCCTCTCACAAGTTTGGGAAATTAGGTCCCAAAGGAAATAAGAGTACTCTAAACACTCGAAATGGTATGTGTTTGTAGGTGAGCAGGAAAATAAAAGTATAACTGAGTTTGAATTGCAAGATGTCACATTCTTAGAGAATGATTTTCCTAAGAAGGCCGAAATAGGTGAGGATTACTCCCTATTTGAAACCTTGGATCCATATAATGAATTTAGTGGAGTTCGTCCAAGTGAAAGTAACATGAGAAGTGATAAATTTAATTCAACTCACTTTCAATTACAATTAGATGATGAGACAATATCATCATTATCTAATCTAAGTGGGAGCATAATGGGAAATGATGTGCAAAGTGTACCATCTCCTGTATGGCGAACAAGTCGCAAAAGTATTCCCTGTCAACGTTTTGACATTGAAAGAGAAACTTTTATGATTGCTCTGCAAAATGAAGATGAGCCAAGGAATGTAAATGAGGCTCTAAGTTGCCCTAATAAGGAAAAATGGATACATGCAATGAAAGAAGAGATGGAGTCAATGAAGTCAAACCATGTTTGGGAACTGGTTGATCTTCCAAAAGGACGCAAAGCCATTAGAAACAAATGGGTTGTCAAAATAAAGCGTAAAGCTGATGGCTCAATTGAAAGACATAAAGCTCGTCTTGTGGCGAAGGGATATAATCAACAGGAAGGAATTGATTATGAGGAAACATTTTCTCCTGTCGTGAGATTTACCTCGATTCGCATTATTCTGGCAATAGTAGCAAGTATGAATCTTGAGTTACATCAAATGGATGTATAGACTGCATTTCTCAATAGAGAATTAAAGGAAGAAATATATATGGAACAACCTGCTGGTTTCATTATGAAAGGCCAAGAACAAAAGATATGTTGACTTTTGAGATTGATATATAGCCTTAAGCAGTCGTCAAGACAATGATATATACGTTTTCATAATGCCATAATGGCATATGATTTTACAATGATTGATGATGATCATTGTGTATATATCAAAAGGTCCAAAAATCAATTTGTGATCATATTATTATATGTTAATGATATACTGATTGCCGGAAGCAATAAGGAGTTTGTTAATATTGTCAAAAGTTGGCTATCTTCCAACTTTGAGATGAAAGACATGGGTGAGGCTGCATACATTCTTGGAGTTAAGATTTCAAGAAATCATTTAAAGAGATCATTGTCTCTTTCGCAAGAAACATACATAAATAGGGTTCTTGAACGATTTCGTATGTAGGATTGTAAACCCATAGATACTCCTATTGCAAAAGGTGAAAGATTGAGCCACAGATTGTGTCCAAGGACTCCACAAGAAAATGAACAAATGCAACATGTTCCTTATGCTAGTGTTGTTGGGAGCTTGATGTACGCTATGATGTGTACAAGACCTGACATATGTTTTGCAGTTGGAATAGTGAGCAAGCACATTGGAAAGCCGTTAAGAGAATACTAAGGTATCTAAAGGGAACTGCTGATTATACGCTGAGTTACCAAGGAAAGGATCTGCGACTCAAAGGCTATTCAAATGCTGATTGGGAAGAAGATTTAGATGAAAGGAAATCTACCTCTGGATTTGTTTTCTTACTGAATAATGGCGTCATATGTTGGACCAGTAAGAAACAAACGTATATAGCCTTGTCCACGATGGAAGCTGAGTTCATGGTATTATCAGCAGCAATACAATAAGGTGTTTGGCTTAAGAAATTTTTGGATCATTTATGTGTTATTGAGAATGCTGCAGACTCATTGTTGGTTAACTGTGATAGCCAAGCAGCAATAGCATACACCAAATATCCAAAATATCATGGCAAGACCAAACATATAGATACCAAGTATAATTTTGTCAAAGATATGGTTGTGCGAAAAGATGTGAACTTACAGTACACATCTACGCATAGAATGGTAACATATCCTATGATAAAGCCAATACCTAGAGATGTGTTTTGTGGTCATGTGAAATCTCTAGGACTGCATAGAGGCTGATGTACTGAATATTGTAATTTCCCTTAAGTGTTCACATTTAATGAATTTGTGTTTTCATTATTAATGCCTATGAATATTTGTTTGACATTTATGCATCTTAATGCTTAGTGCATTATATATAATTGAGAAAGTATGTCGAATAGATAAAAGATTAGCCCACTCACACGGGTAATCGTCTCTATCTACTATGTGATAAATAGAGATGAGACGGTTTTTAAGCTTATTATCTAGGTAATAATTGAGAGCTCAAGCTTAAAATACATATCTAGGACATAATATTTTCTATGTTCAAAAGTAAAATAACCCACATATTTTACTTTATCTGTCTATAATGCTAGATATGAGTTCTGATGAATTCTGTGAAAGAGTAGATGCGTGAACTCAAGTTAGACATTAAGTATGTCTGAACTATCATTTGTACGGTATTAAAGGTGTAGACATACACTCCATGGAAAAGGAGTTAAATACCGTAATACGTATTTCATACTACGTATGCATGAGACGACCAATAAGAGTGACAAAAGTTTGATATCAAATTTTATGCCGTGTGAGACTCTTGAGGAAAAGAGTTTCTCAATTTAGTGCTCTCATGACTCTTACTTATTCTCAAGATTTCTATTCAGTGTTTGCTATCTTAGGATGTTGCCAATGATCATGAATTGATTCGATCTAATGGGACATTTCTACAAAAGCAAGTTGAACTGAAATTGAGAGTTTCAAGGAAAAAGGAAGATCGAATTTGGAGAATCACATTATAGTTTTGTATTCACTAGTCGACCAATCATGATTGTTTTTGGGATAATTATAATTGTGAATACAATATATCATTGTTCAAAAAGAGATCAAGAGAGATATAAATGTGATCGATCGATATAGGGTACTGCATACTAAATTTACTCAGGATGTGATGCCCATTATGAGCTGCTATATATTCCTAATAGATGTATGGCAACAAGCTCTTAAAGTATGCTGGTAGCACGGATTATTCACTAGTATGAATGTTGCAGTGAGGAAAAGAGGATTCTGTTCGGCCTACCATGTGCGAGTGGGAGATTATGGGTTTTTCTTTATATTGATGGGCCTAAGTTGGCTCGTCCGCCCATGTTGGGCCCAAAAGCCCGGTCCTTGAATTAAGGGCCCATGGAGGAACTTATTATAGATAAAAGAAAAGGAAAATCTTTTTGAGGCAGTTATCGGATGAAGTTACGTATTTTTTAAAAGAGAGATTATGTTCTCTCCAGTTACGTTCTTCTCACCGCTTTCTCTCTAAGAAAAGAATAGGATTATCCTCTAAAGAACAGTGTGTTGATTCTTCCTCTTATCGCAACATCGGTGTTTAGTCTGTGGAAATAAGGTACGTTCAATTCTGTGATGTGCTTTCTAATCGGTGATTCATGTGTTTTATTGGGCTTGCTTCCGCTTCGTTGTTTCTTTTGGGGTTCGATTCTGTGTCGAATCACTATTTTGGGAATTCCGTTTTTCCAAATTTCTCGACAGCATTATGTGGAGGATTTTTTTTATAATGGGGGCTTTTGGTATGAATGGTGTAGAGTTGACAAGTTCATAAGTTAGTTTTTGTTGGAGGTATATATATTTATTTTTGATAGATTATAGAAAAACTTTGATATCAAATGCCTGTGCTGTCATTCGTGCGTGCGTGTGCGTGTGCGTGTGCGTGTGCGTGTGCGTGTGTGTGTGTGGACGACTGTGTCATGCCCTTGTCCTCATGAAGCTCCACCCTTTGACGCTATGAAGGTCCCTTCCGAATCATAGCCAAAAGGTATGTTCCTTGACCATGTGCCCCTTACCTTTATGAATACATGGTGAAA
The DNA here is from genome assembly GCA_007663325.1 of Eucalyptus pauciflora. Classification (NCBI taxonomy): domain Eukaryota; kingdom Viridiplantae; phylum Streptophyta; class Magnoliopsida; order Myrtales; family Myrtaceae; genus Eucalyptus; species Eucalyptus pauciflora. The sequence goes on from VMYD01000040.1 coordinate 1,323,088, forward strand.
TGGAAAGGACTACTTGAAAGTGAGGCGAGTTGGGAATTGGCGAAGTTTCTATGGCAATTCCTCAATCAAATCCAACACTTCCATGACGAAGCGATGAGGGCGTCGGCGAAGCTCATCAATCTAAAGGGGACTCATCAAAACCGCTAGATCGTAAGGGGAATTAATCTTTGCCCTAGGATTTATTTGAGGGGGATTGACGATCTCAACCATTAGATGAGATCAATCTCCACCATTGGACTAATGTGATGAGGATCAACATCATTTATCGCTAGATCAAGTGCATCTCTACCATTGAATCGATTAGACGAGTATTGTTATTTCCTACTGTTAGATTGTGTAAATGATTAATGGTTGTAATTAGAGGGACTTTTGTATAAATAGGGGAGTCCTCCCCCATTTGTATCATACATTTCATTTGAGAAATACAAGTCTTCTCTATGGATCCTCTCTCTACTTTCTTTATCTAGAAATTCTCTTCCTTGAGTGTGAGAGTGTGAGTGAGAGCAAGGCTTACTTAGACTTGACGAAGTGATTCAAAGGTCTAAGTGCTGCAAGGTTTGTGATCGAAAGAATTGTCCTGTGAGACAGTGCACATGCAATTTTCGGTTATGGCGAGTATTCATTGGGCTTGGCTGAAATTCATGCTCTCGGGCTTAATCTAGTTAATTCTGATTAAGCTCAAAACCTCCCCGCTTAAGTCAATCCAATTACAATGCAGTTTATATAGGCTTATTACTACTAAATGATAATGCCCCTAACTTACAAATTAATAATATTTTTATTTAGGGGTCACGGTCAATCCTTCATTTTCTATGCATCTTTGCGTGCATCTGTGAAAGCGGTGCGCAAAGTAAATTCAGCAAAATGAAGCAAGACCAACCCTTTCATGCCGAGATGCAATGAGGTTTCTAAGTATGGGCAGGTTTTTATTTAGGCCAAGATTTACTCTAGTAAATCTTATACCAATAGGCTAGAAATTGACTCATTCGCATACCAAACACCTCTAATTCAAATTGAAAATGACCGAAAACAAACACTCTCATGATCTACACTCCAACCCTAGATAAAAGAATGCAACTAGTGTAACCTGGATGTATAGGCTGCATTTGGCAACTTGCCAAATAGTAGCAATTTCTATTCTTTTGTTCCCGAGAGTAGATTTAGAATAGAAAATCGTTTGGTAAAATTTTTATTCCCCGAAACAAATTTCTATTTTTTTGTTCCCGGAAATAAATTTGGAGTAAAATCGAGAAGTAAAAAAAAAAATTATTCTCTGTTCCTGAGAACAATTCCAGAATCAAACCAACCTATTTTTTTTTTTTATATTTTCTCTTCTTTCTTCTTGTTCTTCTTCCCTCTCTCTTCTTCTTCAACCATCACCGCTGCTGTTGCCACCATCCACTGTCGCCAGTCGCCGATGACCAGTTCGGCGAGCTCGCCAGAGGCGCGCTCGGCCACTAGTGAGGCTCAGCCTCACTAGATCTAGCAAGGCCGAGCCTTGCTGGTGGCAAGGTGAGCCTCGCCGGGGCGTCCCCTGGCCATCGACGCGGTTGAGCTCCACAGGTGGCTGGGCGAGCTCGACCTCACCAAATCTAGGCGAGGCCACTTGTCCAGCCAAGGCTCGGCCAACGAGGTGCGGCCTCACCAAGGGTAGGCGATGCTTCGGCGAGGTTGCCAGCCCTCATTTGGCTAGTCGCCAGTCATCCCAATGTCGGCGACCAACAACCCTTGAAGAAGAAGAAAAGAAAGAAAAGAATAAAAAAAGACAAGAATAAAAAAAGACAAGAATAAAAAAAAGAAAAATAATAATAAAATTATTAAAAAATAAAAGAAAATGATTTGGATTAGAAATTTTTAGAACGGTACCAAACATAGTTCTATTCTAGGAATAAAAATTTTGGACAGTTACCAAACGGCTTAAAATATTTAAAAATTGTTCTCGAAAACAAAAGCAAAAAGAATTATTTGTAATCAGAAATTGTTCTCAGGAGCAAAATGATTACCAAACGCGCTCTTAGTGTTAATTTAGGTTTTGAATAAGCAAAAACATTAGTAATTGAAATGTTTCATTAAGGATGGTCATTCACGCGGCTAATTGCTTTACTTCAGCAACTAATATGTACAATATAGCTAATTATCAACAACATAAAGCATAATCTCTACAGTTAATTTTCGGCTAAGTACACCGCAAGTGCTAAAAGTTCCAAAAGGTATACTTAAGTGCTAGTTTTTTTCTTTTTAAAATTGAGACACTTAAGGTGAGAGTAGTTGGAGATATGACGTGGTATTATTTTAAGAATAAATTGGTCTACATGACTTGCAGGAGTTGTCTACTTAGCAATGAATATGTAAACGACGTTGTTTTTCCCCAAATTTGATTTTTAATATAAATATTAACTAAATTATTTGTTTTTTTTTTAAGTAGAGAGGGGCAGCATTCAGTGAGGGCCTCTACGACCCTCATCGTTGTTGCCACCCCACCATCACCTAAAAGGGAAACGATGGTGGGGCGAGGGTTGGCCAACATTGCTGGCCACTAGGGCAAGGGCGTGCAAGCCCTCCCTTAGATCTGGCAACATTGGCCTTTTGCCTAGTTAAGCCAAGGGTCGCTTCTTGTTGGGGCGGGGTCACCTAGCCCTACCACAGCCAATAACGAACCTTGTTGGATTTGGTGGGGGATGGCAAGCGCTTATTGATGGTGAGGTGGTGACATCGGTGAGGCCCTTAGAGGCCCTCACTGATTTGTTGCCCCTCCTTTTTTTTAATTTATAAATTTAGTTTTTAAATTTAAATATTTATATTTAAAAATAATTTTTAGGAGCAAAACAATGTCTTTTTGGGGCAAGCTAGCCACGTGGCTAATTTTTTTTTTCTTTAAAGTGGTTGAAAAATGTCACGTCAGCATTTTAATCAGAATTTCTCATCTTTGGTACTTAAGTGTCCATTTCTTCTCTGAATTCTGCATTTAAGTACATATTTTGGAAATTTTTGTATTTTAAGTGTCTACCCGTATCAAATTTTGGCATTTGGGGGGTCCAACACTCATTAATTTTCAATGACGTGGGCATTTTCCATATAGATGATTGGAACAAATGTAGATGAGTAGCTCAAGAAAAGATATGAAGCTAAAACCGAAATATGTTTGAATTTAATTTCGTTCATCTATTTTATAGGAATGTTACTTATGCTAGAAAATTTATAGTTCGTAGATCATTGTCAACTCATCTAAAATTTGAATTGTTGGATGTACGTGTACTTTAATGTTAAACGATCTAATAGACAACTAGCACTGACTTTATTGTCTGAAAAGTTTACAGATCCAACCCATTTGAAAATGTCACGAATCACTATCCTTAATGTTAATGTCGTTACACGATAGATCGGAGCTCTAAAAAGTTACAGGTTAACTCTTGAACTTTGATTTTTGCCACAATGGCTAATTTTTCTAGTCTACATAACCCTCAAGTGTTATTTGAGAAGGGATTAAATTATTATTTTTTGACAAACTTAGCTGATTTATTGTTAACTTCATTCGTCATGCATCCTTTCTATTTTATTGACTTCATTCACCATGTAGTAGAGATAATTCTTGTGACATCCTCGATTCAAACCCCTATCCAAACCTCAAGGGATGGACTAAGGATCGGTACGTCAATAATGAATATAGGCTATGTTTCAATCCTAGGAATTGTTCACAAGCTGACTAGCTGATTAGGGGCTAGGCAATTCAGAAATAGAGTTACGATAGACCAGAGCAATCGACCATAGTCATAAGGATCGTTGTGGATGACGATGTGCCATCATGAGTTAGCTAATGGATAGATATAGATCAATTCAACTCAGATATATACCAGTTGGCGAGTGACGCTGCGTGATCAATGTACTATTTGTGAATGACCCTAATCCGATCATGAACGACTGTGAGTCAAGATAGGCCGATTGATCCCACTCAATTACATGATAACCGAGGGTCATTTATAGATCGACTAAGCTCAATTGAAAGTCACGCATAAAACCCTAGATATGCATTGAACTCAGTTCGAGTCCAGTCAAATGAATTATGCCAATGCCACATAAGTTTGCAAAGGTCATGTTAAAGTCGTCTCCGATCGAAACTTAGCCTCAAGTCCTGATCCAATTCTGGGTATCGACTATAGATGTTGTCATGACATTTCTTCCCAATTAAAATATTTTTAGTGAGCTCATTAGTACATTAATTAAGGAAATGCACTAATTTGAGGATATATACTTTTAACGGACATAGAGACCAATTTAGCCTATTAAGATTTAAATTGAGGTGGAACAAATTTTGTTAGGTCATGGACACCAAGGTAGGCACCACTATTGGCATGAATAGAGGAATGGACCAAATTGCTCTCTTAATCTAGCCAATAATTGAAGTTGCAAGAAGCTATCCAAGCCATTGATCTTGGCTAAGGCACATGGGCAATTGGAGGGCCAAGATTTGTTGTGAAGCCCAAATTGGAGCAATGATGAAAATAGGACAATAAGGCACATGACATTTAATGCTAAGCTTTCATCTCAAGTTTCCTACTATAGTTAACGCAAAACTTAGGCTTTACTATTAATCTGCCATCGACATATTTATGTCTAGGAATTGCAAGGCTCCAATGCGAGGCATCTGCCTATACGAGATTTAGGACCTTTAGCTATTGAGTTTTCAACTCATTGTTGTTGTTTAACCTTTTTAAGGACCCAAGTTATGAGGGGAAAAGTGCCAAAAAAGTCCTAAACATTTTGCATTTGTGCTGATTTAGTCCTAAACCTTTTTTTTGGTGTCGATTCAGTCCTAAACCTTTTTAAGTTGTGCCGATTCAGTCCTTTCTGGCTAATTTTGGCCGGATTTTGCTGACTGGACACCAGTCAGCTGACGTGGCCCGATCGCGCTGACGTGGACAACTTTTAATAATATTTCAATATTTTTTATTTAAATATTTTATTTTATTATTTTATTATTTTTGTCTTTTTCCTCCAGCCAGTCGCCGAGGTCCGGCGACCGGCCAGAGGCGACCACCGGCGAGGGCGAGGCTCGCCCATGGCCTGATCTGGCAAGGTCGAGTGAGGCTTGCCCTCGCCGGATCTGGCGAGGCGAGCCTCACCCATGGCCGGCGAGGGCCGACCAAATTCGGCAAGGCTCGACCTCGCCAAATCAGGCCATGGGCAAGCCTTGCCCTCGCTAGATGTGGCGAGGGCCAGTGAGGGTGAGGCTCGCCCATGGCCTGATCTGGCGAGGTCGGGCGAGGGCGAGACTCGCCCATGGCCGACGAGGCTCGGCCTCGCCCTCGTCGGCGGTCGCCTCTGGCCGGTCGCCGGACCTCGGCGACCGGCTAGAGGAAAAAGACAAAAATATTATTAAAAGTTGTCCATGTCAGCACCGATCAGGCCACGTCAGTCGACCGGCGTCCAGTCAGCAAAATTTGGCCAAAATTGGCCGGAAAGGACTGAATTGGCATAACTTGAAAAGGTTTAGGACTGAATCGACACCAAAAAAAGGTTTAGGATTAAATCAGCACAAAGGCAAAAGGTTTAGGACTTTTTTGGCACTTTTCCAAGTTATGAGTCTTTCATCCTTGTGTTTCAAACTTCCTATTCACACGGAGGTCATAGTGTTAGATGTTGAGGACATTACCACTGGCATCCTCTTCCAACACCACACCACGACAATGTAGGTGGATGAAGATGTGGGATATCTGGTCCCCCATCTATTCATGGCTTGGTTTGCATGGGGCGGTGAGAACTTCTATGGTCCTCTGCGTGGGTTTGACGACCCACCCAGGGACGCTAATGGGTCGGTGCTGCCCCCACATAATGGCACTGTGGATGACCTTGAGTCGAACCCTCACTACGACCTAGAGCCCGAGCTGTCGCCGTGAGGACAGTAGCGAAAGATGGGAACCATTTTTGATAGTTTCCTTGGTAGAAAGACCTAGGACAACCCCCCCCCCCTTCTTTTGATATCTTTTTGTGAAGAGGGGATGACTAGTTTTCGAAACGGCCCTAAGTTTGGGCTTATAAGTAGGTAATTGTTCCACATAGATAAATAAAATTGGGAAGTTATGCGGTATGGACATGAATGTGTTTCTCTTTAACTATCCATTGTTTATTTTTGGTGGATTGGGTGATTAGAGATTGCATGCTTTCACATATGCTTAATGAAAGATAATAATGAATGGGACGATGACGCCTCCTGAAACGTCACGAATTAATCCCGAGCTGAGGACGTCACATTCCCGAGCCGAGGTTAGGGCCTAGGGCATGACAATTCTAGTCAAGAAAACTGAGCAAGTTTCTTTGTAGGGAACATTTAATTTGCTGTGCAGGGTTAAAAAAATTGTGACAAAAACAAAAACTTGAAGCTCAAGAAGATAAACGTGCACTTTCTCAAAATGTGGTGCTATCGTGCGACGTTGTCAAAGTTTGAGAAAGTAATTTACGACTAACATGTTCAATAGGGCTAATTTCCGACGACACAAAGCATTCCTCTACGGTTAATTTTCAATGACACGAGCATTTTCCCTTATTCAGTGCATGTGTACTGTTAGATTATCAAAGTTGCAATGAAAATATTATCGATGGTCATTGAAATTCATGACTATGCTAAATCAATACATATACGCCACATTGAGAAGAAAACTAAAAATATAAGAAAGAGGAAATATATTCGATTGAGAAAAGTAGGTCGACACAACTCTAAAATTGGGGGCATAATGTAATCAACCCTATTGACCATGACAAATGACAACACCCAATCATCTGATCGAAACCATCTGATCCAAACTAACACTGTATTATTTATCACGATAAATGCCTCCAACAGCAAAATTTTGAAGATTCTCACATTTATTGCTTCAAGTTTGGATTGACATGGAGCTCAATTAGGGCAGGGGAGGCAACTTTTCTTGAAGATTCTCACATTTATTGCTTCAAGTTTGGATTGACATGGAGGTCAGTTAGGCCAGAGGGAAGGGGAGGCAACTTTTCGAGAAGCTCGCAGTATAGCAAATCAAGAGTCTGAAGACTTGACATGGACTGGATTACTAATGGAAGGCTAGATATACGGGTACCTCGAAGCCTCAGTTCCCTGAGACGATGTAATTTTGAAATATCACTCGGAATGTCTCCCTCCAAACTCCTACACCAGGAGGCATGTACTTCTTCCAGGTTTATTAACGCTCCAATACCGCGAGGAAATTCTCTTAGGAAACAATAATCCATCTTCAGTACTTTCAAACCCTGCATATTTTCAGTTGAATCGGGCAACTTTGAAATACGAGTACCTGAAATATCTAACTCTACTAAGTATTCCAGTTCTCCAATGGATTCCGGAAGCTTTCCAAGCCCACGGCAATCACTCAAAGACAAGCGTGTAAGTCCCCACAAGTTTCCAATTGACTCCGGGAGTTCAAGAATTTTCGCCTTATCCAAGGCTAACACTGAAAGTAATTCAAGTTCACAAACTGAACCAGGAACACAAACCAATGAGAAGCAATTAGTGGCACTAAGAATTTGCAGTAGAGCCAATTTGCCTATTGATTCAGGAAGTTCTCGTATGGATGTGCCATCAATCAGGAGCTCTCTCAAATCACTCATCCCATCCATTTCCACTGGCAACATGTTAAGTTCGGAGCAAAATTTCAAATTTAGGGTAACCAAGAGCTTCAGCTCATTAATTGAAGGATCCAAATGAACCAATCGAGAACATCGCTCAAGGATCAGTATCTCCAATTTTGGGTAACAAGAGAAGTTGGGGGTAATTAATAAGTCTGCACAACCTGTGAGATTCAAGACTTTCAAACGTTCCATCTGCGAAACAAGGGAAAAAAATCAGATGGCATAGGACTCTCAATTTACTTGAGGGTCAACACGAACACAACAACAAATGAGCTATAAATCCACCTTAATTCCTTTCCAACCTCCCCAGGATCCTGTAACCTTACTCCATGAAAGATCAAGAATAATTAGGTTCTCTAAATAAATGCTGTTTGATTCAAAATCTGGAGGGCAACCTTGCCAGTGAAGCCACCGAACGTTCAATAAGGCATCCGCAACTCTTCCACCAATATTGGTGTGACCCAAGCTGAGAAATGTCGTGCTCGGTAGGATCTCAAAGCCTGCTCCCTGCACGATGGACCACAAAAGTCAAGTAAAAAAACGTGTGGAAGTCTTCACACGATGAAATTTTTAGTAAGGATCATGAGGTAAAGAATATGCTTCATGCATGAAACCTTTTCGAGGAAAACTGAAAAACAAATTAGGGCCTGCATGCTACTTTTTTCCCCGACGTACCCTTTTCCTCTTCTTCGTGTCGTGAGCTATGGCAGGAATGTAGAATCTAACACGTGTTCCTGGATCATGAAAACCTTCGTAAATAACCTTCCTGGCAAGGCACCTTAGCATGCTGTGCATGCCTATTTTATTTTCTTCCATTTTTATTAGGGACATACGACTAAGGACCTCGATTCCATCATCAGGATGATCATAATCATGCCACATATATGAGGCAATCCTACAATCCACATCTGGGAGAAAACGTGCGATATCAAGATACATCTGCTTTTGCTGTGGATCTAATGCTTCATAAATTATGCTCAAAATCTTCTGGTAATCTTCCTGAAATTGTCGCGTGAGATCTCTGAATTTAATCCATTCTTCTCGTCCTTTACCATGCAAAAAAGAACCAAAAATTTTGACAAGTAATGGAAGTCCCTCCGCAGCCCTGACTATTTTGTTTGCAATTTCAACATAAGGTTGATGTTTATAGCTCTTTCCCATTGCATACTGCCAGAAAAGGTCAGAAGCTCGATTATCATCCATCGGACTAACATCGTAAGCATGAGCCACCCCTTGATCAATAAACCCTTGAAGAACACGTCTCTGTTTTGAGGTTACAATTATTCTGCTGCCAGAACCAAACCAATCAAGCTTTGCTCCTACAAACTCCTTGAGGAGGGACACATCTTCCACATCATCGAGAACAAGGAGAACTTTCATATTCCTCAATATTTCTTTCAAACATCGTACTCCTTTGAAAGCAGAAGCAACCTCATACTCTCTTTTCAACATATCAAAGATCAACTTGGTTTGAAGATACTGAAGACCACCAGGTTGCTGCACTGTTTCTTCAATCTCGGCAAGAAAACTGCAAGCATCAAAGCGAAGGGATATTTGATCATATACGATCTTGACAAGTGCAGTCTTCCCAATGCCATCTCTCCCATGGATTCCAACAATTCGTACATCATTTACTTCCAGTTCCAATAATTCCATTATTTTTGTTTCTTGACTGTCTTCAATCTCCTATGAAGGTACTTAAGTTTAGGAGAATGTTAGTTACAAGAGAGAGTGAAGAAATATACAGAGGTACGGTAAAGTTCCAGATGATAACACCATCCTCTGAAACATGTGTTTGAATATGCCTGCCAATGAATCACATGGCTTGCCAGTTAAAATGTTGTAACTAATGCTTAGCTGACAGAGAATACAGGTTGTTGAAGATAACATCCACTGAAGTTTCTCCAACACAATCTCCATGCATCTAATTTAAGCTAAAGATTGGATGGTAAACCTGCCATCTCTATTATGGAAAAATCTAATAAGGAAAACTGCCTTACTAAGCATCAAAAAGCCTAATCTGACTAACATATTCTGTTTCTGTCCTTTGTGGTCTGAAAAGGAAGCACAGAAAGGTGACTACCAGCCTTATCAGGGACCATCTCCGAGTCGCCGCAGTGATAAATTCAGTGGGAGTTTACCTTGAGATCTCATTTAGATGTTTAAGAACGATAATGACTAAAATTTAATGCATAAACATAATTTGAACATTCTCATCTCACATTGCTTCTGCTGTTAAAATGCTGATCCAATTTCTAGAGTCTTCTAGGATAGACGTGCTAAAAGTTCAAAAAAATCCTACCAAAAAAAAAAAAAAATTGTAATCCTTGGGCGGCAGTGGAAGTGTCTGGAGTCCACTAAAGCTTTGTGTAGGAGAGTCCATAAAGAATATCTCTGCAACATGGCAGAGATGTTTGCCTTGTAAGTTGGTTTACAAAGCAATAGGTTTAAGACTTTTTTGGTACTTTTTCCACAAATAAAAGGTAGGAAGTATTCTTGAATCCCTAATACGGTGAACTTAACACCTACTTTGCCCTCAGTTTTGTGTAATAAAAAGAAATCTGCTGTAACATTTTTATGTGGTGGACTAAAATGACAATAACTATACATCCAGCTATTCTACTCAAATGTAACGTCAAACCTATAATCCAAGATATGATCTTGGATGAAATAAACAAATGATAATTGTAAAATGCAGAATTGTCCCTCGATTCTTGGTGGATTCTATTCCCGCAAGGGTAATTAGCTACTGAAGAATTGACGAATATGCAAGCTACTTCAGAGTTCAGACAGTGATTTGCATTCTCTTGTAGTTTTAGTTCATGTGTTTGCTTTCTTTTTTCTGTTATATTCCAACTTCACAACAGCTGTATAATCATGCAAAAATGTTTTGAAATGATTCGACTTTTTATGTATATGATGCAAACACACTTTAGGTGAAACTAACTTCATCGACAGGTACAATCTTTAGGAGAGAGTACTCGAGAACAGAGGAAAATCGGAGCAAAGAAATATACCGAGGCCCCGTCAGAGAACACAGGTCCCTGAAAGCTGGCCTCTACCTGCTAAAGCCAATCAAATCCCTTGTCAGTATAAACTTATTATTAGGGTTAAAGTAGATAGGTACTCGAATATAACCATTTTCGAATGACTAGTATGAACCTTGATTGTCTTCCCTTTGGCTTCGAGTGAACCAGCACCAGTGAATCGATCTAGAAGAGCTACATTGGTTTTGAGTAGCTCAGCACCAGTGGATGGATCTCCAGGTGCATAATTGTGCTCTATCTTCAGCTTAGGTAAAATTTCCTCAACAATTGTAGTGGTAAGTTCTCCTTCACTGCCACGGCAGAAAAAATAACAGTTTCCAACCATTAAAAAATGTGATCTAAGGACCTACCGCCCAACACACTCCATAATTAAATGACGATGTGGATGTGCTAAAAGATCACTGATCCTTGACTGCAGACCATGATTTACCTGATGCAAAGATATATTAAACATACTACACTGATGTTTGGTAATTGTATGATCGTGTGATAATGCCACTGTGGCAAGTATTTAGTCCGATGGATGGATTATATTGTCACAGTTTGCCATTGGGAAACACACGTTGAATTACAGAACGACGTAATCATGCGGACGAATAGAATGAACTTTTAAAGATAGTTCAACACGGAGTCAAAGCAACATGTGTCGTCAATTTGAGAGAAGGATTAGACCAAAGATAAAAGAAGAGGGAATTGAAAATTTTAACCCCGTCAATTCCCATCAATAATTTCTTCTTTTTTTTCTCTAGTTTTGTCCCCATAAAGCTTTGAAACAGGCTCAGTAACGATCACAAACCTAAGCAAGTGAACAAAACAATTTAGAGTACAGCAGAGTAGACCAATGTTTGCATTTTCTGCTGGAAGAAAATGTCGATGTCGTTGAGTTTCCTTTTACCGGTCGATTGAGCAACCAAATTATAAGGATTAGACAGATTTAATGTACCTTTTATACGACCTTAGTTCCCATCCCTTGACGTTACCAGCCTCCACAAGAGCCTTCTCCCACCGCTCGACTCTCTCAGCGCTCCACGTCCGCCTGAGCATGTCCAGGGTGCCATTGTAGAGTGATGTTTCCAGTTTCACATCAGACGGTTCCCTATTGTAGAAAACGGGCAGGACCTCTTCTTTCCCACCTGATCTAGAAGCGCGTTCCACCATGAGTGCGAGCGACTCAAGGCACCAAGGGCTATAGCCGTAGGTTCCAGTAAAGATGGGTATGTAGACCTTGGAGCTGTGGACCCATGTCGGGAGCTCTTTTGGGGTCCGTATGGGTACGTCGTCTCTGAAAACGAGACACCCGCCAGCTTTCAAGCGGCAATAGAGGGAATCGGCGAATCGAAAGGGATTTTCGGATCCACTGAAACTCAGGAACACATCATAATTTGATTCAGCCGCCTCTGACTTTATCGTATCTTGACTCCGCCTCGCTTGTTCAGCTTTGGCTCTCCACCGTTCTGTGCGAGCGTATTCAGCCACACTTGACCCAGCCAATGACTCTATCATTTCTTCTTTCAGAGGTTCATCTTCGCTACTACACTGTTTACTTTGATCCCGCCTCTCTGGTTCATCCTCGCCTCTTTCCCAATTATAGACAGCGTATTCCATATTAATCAAACTCTAACCTTAGCGTATCTCGGTTTCAGCCTTGCTGGTTCATCTTCCGCCTCTTCTCCGTTTTCTGCTTGCGGATTCAGCCATACTTGATTCCGCCTTCACCTCTTAATCTCTCTGCCTCCAGTTTCCACTCTCACCTGGGTTGGTACGAAATTTTCAAGTCAACCAGTAGGGCCGGGTGTGCCTTGCCAGTCGTTCAGTCTCAGCCGTCAATTTAAAAGAAAACAATACAAATGCCCATAATAATAAATCTAATTATTTGTAACTAATGAGATATTACTTGATTTAGTAGTAGTTTATTAAATACAAGAAATTTTTATAAAGAATAGTGGATTGGACCTGAGTGCGTACTTCGTATGAACTCTAAGACGTAAAAGTCAGGGTATTCCCTTTTGGACAGAGAAGATAAAAAATACGGAAGAATTAAAGGACTCTCTCAAGTGCAGAGGATAGACTCCACCGCAACTTCTTTGGAAGTTGTTTAAGAAACTAGTAGGCTAGTGACACGGCCGAACGGATAAGCATGTCCAAGAACGTCCATGCTCGGTCGTGTCACGAAGGAGGGCGAAGCTGAGAATGCCCAGATCGACGCCTGCCCCGACCAAGTCCCGCATCGGTCCATGGTCGACCACTGATCGACCCTTGATAAGTCTCAGATCGGTCTTCTGATCGATCCGCTGATCAGCCAGGATCCGTATCTGATCCGTCCATGCACGATCCGTGCACGACCAGCGAGCAGCCCCTGATCGATCCGTGTCAAGTCCCCTGCGCCAATCCGGAGTTGTTCGCCTGCTCCGCTTCAGACGGCTCTGACACGCCTCTGATGACCCAGATCCGACCCTGCTGCCCTGATCTTGCGTCTGACTCGTGCCTGCACTTTGGTGGATTCCCCATGCACGTAGCCATCGAGTGGCCTGCTAAAATAGCTTGTAATGATGTTACGAATTCAAATACAACCGTTGGATCGGAGGGACGATCCACGGTCGAGATTAGTCACGAACTTGTATAAAAGGGATCCCTCTCCCTCATTTGAGCGCAGCTCATTAAAAGTGAATATACACGCCCTTGTGCTTCCGACTCTTTGTGTTGTGCGTGTGTTGTGAGCGAAAAGGCTTACTTAGGATCACTGATCCTAAGGCCGCACGGTGTTGGATCGACCGAAATTGATCGACCCGTGACAAGTGGTATTAGAGCAATCATTCCTATCGCGATGGCTGATTGTCAAGCGGATGTTGCGGCCATGCTGGGTGCTGATCATGATGATCGTGGGCGCCCCGCCGTGAAGGCCCCCCGGTCGAGGAAAGGCCGTGCTGCCTCGTGTTCGAGGGAACAATGTGGAGATCTGGAGAATCGGGTGACGATCCTAGAGGGGACCGTCACGGACGTCCAGGCCATAGTGGATGACCTACACCAGACCATTGAGGGAGCGGAAGCTGGTAGGGAGGAGTTCTTGGCCGAAGTGCAGGAACTCCAAGCCGGCATGGGTGAGCTCCGGGTCGAGGTGATGGGGACCCTCACGCACGAGATGCAGCAGCGGAGCGAGACATGGGAGGCCGCGGTGATAGCCATGCGCGCGGAAATGGCCGAGCTGAAAGGCAAGGTCATGAAGCTTGAAGCTGCACGAGTGAACGGAGTGATCACCGTGCACTCCCGTACCGATGCACCCAAGCCAAAAGAGTTCAAGGGCTCTCGGGTGGCAATGGACGTGGACAACTTCCTGTGGTACATGGAACGGTATTTCCAGACCATGGGGATGACCGACGAGGTAATTCGAGTAAACACTGCAGCCATGTATTTAGCTGATGATGCGCTGTTGTGGTGGCGACGTAGGTCGGACGGTAGGAATGGCGACCCTATCACAACTTGGGCTCGGTTTGTCGAAGAATTTCGACGAACCTACTACCCCACTTATGTGGAGGAATAAGCTCGCGGAGAACTCAAACGCCTAGAGCAAAGAGGCGGAGTCCGCGACTACGTGAAGCGGTTCTCGGAGCTATTGCTCCAAATCCCGTCTTCATCCGAGACGGAGGCATTCCACCAGTTCATGGGCGGACTCAAACCCTGGGTCAAGCAAGAGTTGAAGCGGTGCAATGCAACGGATCTCTTAACGGCCACTTCCGTGGCCGAGTCCCTTGTGGAGTATCGACCGGCATCCTCAACCAAGCTCGATTTTCGACCTAGAGAAAAGGGCACTGGTGGGGGAGATCGGAATCGATACCAGCGTCCAAACAGAGGGCGACCACCTTCAGGTCCTACGAGGAACCAACCCGAATCTAGCCGTGCTGGAAATTATGGTGAAAACTATCACAAAGCACGCACATACAAGTGCTTCTTCTATGAAGGTCCCCATATGGCTCGGGATTGCCCGAAAAGAGGGAAGCTAGCGGCCTTGGGCAAGGAGGAAAAGCCTCGAGAAGAAGTGCGGTTGGGATCATTGCGGATCCTTGGATCGATCAAGGCCAAGAAGGCCAAGGGATCCAAATGTATGATGTTCGTGGACGTGAAGATCGGAGGTACCACGATGAGTGCACTCGTGGATACCGGGGCGTCCGACCTCTTCATATCCAAAGAGGCCGCGAAGAAGCTGAATCTTCCGGTCGAGACAGGTGATGCCGGTTGGCTCAAAACGGTGAATTCTAGAGAAGTCCCAACCAGCGGCATGGCCAAGGGCGTAGAGTTCCGCCTTGGTCCGTGGAGTAGCCGAGAGAATATCGAGGTAATCCCCCTAGATGACTATGATTTTATACTCGGTTTGGGATTCCTTGATCGGATAAATGCGGGCGTCATGCCCTTCGCGGATTGCATCTGCATCTTCGATAAGCGGTGCCAATGCATGATCCCGATCTACCGTGGATCGGGACACGATAGGAAAATGCTATCGGCCATGCAACTAAACAAGGGATTACGGAGGGGAGAGGTGACCTTCTTGGCAGCATTAAAGGAGGAAGGCCCGGAAGAGAAGGAGGTACCGGAAGAGGTGACCCGAGTCCTCGACACCTTCTAAGATGTGATGCCACCCGAGCTGCCAAAGAAGCTCCCTCCTCGGAGAGAAGTCGACCATCGGATCGAGCTCGTGCCCGACGCTCGACCACCGGCCATGGCTCCCTATCGCATGGCCCCGCCCGAGTTGGAAGAGCTGAGGAAACAACTCAAAGAGCTGATCGATGCCGGTTATGTTCGGCCATCCAAGGCTCCGTTCGGTGCCCCGGTCTTGTTCCAAAAGAAACATGACGGGTCTCTCCGCATGTGTATCGACTACCGGGCATTGAACAAGTTGACCATCAAGAACAAGTACCCAATTCCCTTGATAGCCGACTTGTTCGATCAGCTCGGGAAAGCCCGATGGTTCTCCAAGTTGGATCTTCGATCGGGATACTATCAAGTGCGGATTGCCGAAGGGGATGAGCCAAAGACAGCATGTGTGACCCGCTACGGATCATACGAGTTCCTCGTCATGCCTTTTGGCTTGACCAACGCGCCGGCTACGTTTTTCACCATCATGAACAAGGTACTGCATCCGTTCCTTGATCGGTTCATCGTAGTTTACCTTGATGATATTGTCATATATAGCCGGACGCTCGAGGAACACATAGAGCATTTGGGGCGAGTCTTTCGGACCCTTCGGGAGAACGATCTGTATGTGAAAAGGGAGAAATGTGCCTTCGCACAAGAGGAAGTCCCTTTCCTTGGGCACATCGTCGGGGGCGGACGAGTGCGGATGGACGCGGCCAAAATCCGCACCATCGTCGATTGGGAACCCCCAACCAAGGTGACGGAGCTGAGATCCTTTCTCGGTCTCACGAACTATTATCGGCGCTTCATCCGGGGATACTCGAACCTTACCGTACCACTCACGGACATGCTGAAGAAGGAAAGGCCGTGGGAATGGGCGGATCGGTGTCAAGAGACGTTCGAGCGATTGAAGCAAGCCATGACCAAAGAACCGGTGTTGGTGCTGCCCGACTACACCAAACCATATGAGGTAGAGACCGATGCTTCTGATTTTGCTATCGTTGGTGTCTTGATGCAGGAGGGGCATCCGGTTGCTTTCGAATCTCGAAAGTTAAATGATACCGAGCAACGGTACACGGTCCAAGAGAAGGAGATGACTGCCGTGGTGCACTGCCTTCGTACGTGGAGGCATTATCTCTTGGGATCGCGGTTCGTGGTGAGGACCGATAATGTGGCCACGAGCTACTTCCAAACTCAGAAGAAGCTCAGCCCGAAACAAGCTCGGTGGCAAGACTTCCTGGCCGAGTTTGATTACGTGCTGGAATACAAGCCCGGAAAATCCAATTCCGTGGCTGACGCCTTAAGCAGGAAGTTCGAATTGGCCAATGTGGTGAGCCGGCCTGACTGTCCGTGGGAGAATCGTATCAAGGAGGGGCTGAAACACGATCAAACGGCCCAAGCACTCCTTCGATACGCTCAAGAGGGCAAGACGAGGCGATTTTGGCTCGAGAATGATCTCCTCTGCGCCAAAGGAAGGAGACTCTACGTTCCGCTCCACGGGAAGCTTCGGAAGGAAATCTTACATGAGTGCCACGACTCAAAATGGGCGGGACATCCGGGATTCCACCGCACCATGGCACTCGTTGAGGATCAGTATTATTGGCCCCATATGCGGGATGATGTTGAAGCCTATGTGCGGACCTGCCTCGTTTGTCAGCAAGACAAAATCGAGCAACGGTCGCCTGCGGGACTCCTTGTGCCGTTACCCATACCAAAACGTCCGTGGGAAAGTGTCTCGATGGATTTCATCGTGAACTTGCCCAAGTCCGAAGGGTGTCGGACCGTCATGGTCGTAGTAGATCGGTTCTCCAAGTACGCGACATTCGTGCCGGCCACCAAAGATTGCCCAGCCGAGGAAGCAACCAAACTATTCCTCAAGCACGTCGTCAAATATTGGGGTGTCCCACGCACGATCGTGAGCGATCGCGGCCCTCGATTCACCGGGCGGTTGTGGACAGAACTCTTCAAGTTGCTGGGAACAAATCTCAACTTCTCCACCAGCATACATCCCCAAACCGACGGACAGACGGAGCGGGTGAATGCATTGCTGGAAATCTATCTTCAGCACTATGTGAGCAACACGCAAGCGAATTGGACTAGATTGATCGATGTTGCCCAGTTCTCCTACAATTTGCAGCGGAGTAAATCCACAAACCAAAGCCCGTTCGAGATCGTGACCGGACAACAACCGCTCACTCCGAGCGCGATCGCTTCGGGGTATCGAGGAAGCAGCCCGTCCGCGTACAAGATGGCCAAGGAATGGGATGAACATGCAGACTTGGCGCGGGCGTGCTTGAGTAGAGCTGCGAAGCGCACGAAGAAGTGGGCCGATAAGAAGCGACGGCATGTGGAATTCGAAGTTGGAGACTTGGTGCTGGCCAAGCTACACCTCGTCCTTCGATATCGTGACGTGCATAAAGGGCTGATCCGATGCTATGAAGGCCCCTTCCGAGTGCTGCAGCGGATCGGGAAGGTGGCGTACAAGCTGGACTTACCATCCAAGCTCAAGCTACACCCTGTATTCCACGTGAGCATGTTAAAACCATTCCATACGGATGAGGAGGATCCGGATCGGGGTACATCACAGCGAGCACCCCTCGGGACAAAGACCTCCTATGATCGGGATGTCGAATCCATCATGGCCGACCGGATCATACGGAAGAAGTACCGTGCTCCACGAAGGGAGTACCTCGTCCGATGGAAAGGCCTTCCCGAAAATGAAGCAAGTTGGGAACCCTCCGAGGGCCTGTGGCAATTCAAGAAGCACATCGAAGCCTTCCATGCCACCGACGCGACGAGGGCGTCGCCTGATTAGGTTGGGGAGAATGACATGGCCGAACGGATAAGCATGTCCAAGAACGTCCATGCTCGGTCGTGTCACAAAGGAGGGCGAAGCTGAGAACGCCCAGATCGACGCCTGCCCCGACCAAGTCCCGCATCAGTCCATGGTCGACCACTGATCGACCCCTGATAAGTCCCGGATCGGTCTTCTGATCGATCCGCTGATCAGCCAGGATCCGTATATGATCCGTCCATGCACGATCCGTGCACGACCAGCGAGTAGCCCCTGATCGATCCGTGTCAAGTCCCCTGCGCCAATCCGGAGTTGTTCGCCTGCTCCGCGTCAGACGGCTCTGACACGCCTCTGATGACCCAGATCCGACCCTGCTACCCTGATCTTGCGTCTAACTCGTGCCTGCACTTTGGTGGATTCCCCATGCACGTAGCCATCGAGTGGCCTGCTAAAATAGCTTGTAATGATGTTACGAATTCAAATACAACCGTTGGATCGGAGGGACGATCCACGGTCGAGATTAGTCACGAACTTGTATAAAATGGATCCCTCTCCCTCATTTGAGCGCAGCTCATTAAAAGTGAATATACACGCCCTTGTGCTTCCGACTCTTTGTGTTGTGCGTGTGTTGTGAGCGAAAAGGCTTACTTAGGATCACCGATCCTAAGGCCGCACGGTGTTGGATCGACCGAAATTGATCGACCCGTGACACTAGTATAGTAGCCGCTAGGTGAAAGTCCTCTTACTAGGTTGACTTATGCTTCGTGTGGTATCTTTCAATTGACTTGTCGGTCTGGTACCCGGATCAGAATTGAATGGTCAAAAGTGACTACAAGACTTTGTAAAAGTGACTACGAGACTTTGTGGTGCTCCATGTCAAGATTTCATAGCTTTTGGTCCGTAAGGGCACTCCAATTTCTATATTCTTTTGTCCTTTTATTATCCAGAATAAAAAAAAGAACAAAAATTCATTTAATAACGTCAATTAATTTTTTTGTTCCCTACAACAGAAAAATAATTAGGGAACAAATTTGAAATAAAAATAAAAAGTAGAAAAAAGTAGCTTATTATTCCCGTAAATAATTTCTAAAAACAAGTTATTTTATTTCTTTTATTTTCTTCTTCTTCCTCGCTGCTCACTGCTCCCCACCATCCACCGCTAATCACTGCCCGCCATTGACTGTTTGCCGCCGGTCGTCGAACGCCGGCTAGAAGATGAGCAAGAAGAAGAAGAGAGGGAAAAGAGAAAAATATAAAAAAAAAAATTAAAAGAAATTCTACATTACAAAAACTTTATGGGTTATACAAAACTCATTTCTATTCTTTTTTTTATTTTATTTTAAAAGTAGAAATTTTGTATAGTTATCAAACACATCTTTTACTCGAAAATTATTTCAGAGAATATAAATTTAAAAAAAAAAAGACTATTTATAAAAATAAAAAAATAATAATAAAAAAAATTATTCACCGTCATCAATCGAACTAGCTTCCTAGATCGGAGTGGATCTGTAAGCTTATTCTCTTCCTCAAACAATCGGCTTTTTCTCGAGCTTCTCCCTCATGTATATCTGCACTAATCTCTCGTGCTTTCCATCTACTAGATGGCCCAACGTTAGCCGCTACGAAGTCTTTCTCAGTTTCAAAGGAGAAGATATTCAGAGGAACTTCATTCATTGTCTCTACGAAACCCTTGCTAAAACCAGGGACCTATGCGTATATCGATCATGATAGGATTGAGATCAGAGAAGAGATCATGCCCAAGATTTTTGAAGTTATCAAACACTCAGAGATATGCATTCCCATCTTTTCCAAAGATTTCGCTTCCAGTAAGAGTTGTCTGAAGGAGGCGGAGAAAATGGAGGAGTGTGACAGGAAAATCATGCCCATTTTCTACGACGCCAGCCCTGAAGTGTTCGGCAAACTGCAGGAAAGTTACCAGCAGTCCTTCTGCAATCATGTTGCCAAGGGGGTATCTCCAGTTTACTTGCTTTAGATCTGTCAGACTTGGGCATTCTTCTTCTGTCTTGGAGTACCTCCAGAATTTGGTGGAGCTGGAGACAAATTGTGGAGGTATGATGGCATTACATGTGCATATTTTTCTGCTTCATGTTCGACGATACCTTATAGTAACCAGGACTTTTATATTCTCTTGCCATGCAGAAGGCCAAAAAGTTTTGATTCTAAAAGATTGTTGTTGGCTAGCTGAATCTCCAGTTTACCATTCACCCATAAACTCTGGCTACGTTTGGTCGTCCGAATTTCTAATCGGGATAGGATTGGATATGATAGGATATAAAATCCTGAGATTTTTTTATATTCTATCCATTGTTTTCTAAATCGCAGTATTAAAGTCAGATATATTCACATCATATTAAGTACATATTTTTTATACAAACGGCATGTCATTATAAAGATATATAAATGAACCTAAATGTTCATAAACGGAGATAGTGAAAATCTCTCGTAACACTATTCCTTAATTTATTTTTATCTTATTTTTATCTTATTTTTATTTTATTTTTCCTCTTTTTTTATATTATTTTCTTTATTATTTCTTTTTTCCCCTTTCATCATTCTTTAATAAAAATTTATCAAATAATAAACTTTACTAACGTACCTAAAATACAAAAATACTTAAAATATATAATAAATATAAATATTTAATTTATAGATTGAATGTTTATTATCATATAGAATTAAAGTTGAATATATAAATTAAAATAAGATTAATTAAACATAAATTTTTATTTTTATTTTATTTTTAATTTCTTAAATTAGAATTCAAATATTATTTATATTGAAATATAATTTCAATTTTGTTAATTTAATAAGTTTATTATTCGAGAAAAATAAGTTTCCTATTATGGACATTAGAATTCTATCCACATTTATCCCACCTCCCCCATAAGATAATTTTATCTTGCCTACATCCCCCTTATATCCAACTTTATCCTGTCCTAAACGAGCACTAAACGTTGGATAGGATAAATCATATCCTATCCCAAATTATATCTCAACCGCCAAACGCAGCCAAGAGACTAAATATGGAACATTGTTCTACATTGCTAGGTGTTGGCTGATCCATTAGCAAGCTAAGGAACTTATTTTCTTTGAATATCAAGTTCTGCAACTTTGTGCAAGAGTTGCCAAAAGATATTGGGTTCCTTGGAAGTTTGAAAGAACTTTACATCGATGGAACTTCCATTAAAGCCATTGATTTCCCTAAGGGTTCATATGGGAAGCTTGAAATTCTAAGGTTGCGTTTAGCAGTCGAGATAAAATTCAACATAAGATATGATTTATCCTATCCTACGTTTAGTGCTCGCTCAAGACAGGATAAAATCGGATGTAAGTGGGATAAAGGTGGATAGGATTTCTAATGTCCATAATAAGAAAGTTATTTTTCGCAAATAACAAATTTATTAAATTAACAAAATTGAAATTATATTTCAATATAAATAATATTTGAATTCTAATTTAAGAAATTTAAAATAAAAAAATAAAAATTTATTTTTAATTAATCTTATTTTAATTTATATATTCAACTTTAATTCTATTTTATAATAAATATTCAATCTATCAATTAAATATTTATATTTATTATATATTTTAGGTATGTTAGTATAGTTTATTATATAATAAAATTTTATTAAAGAATGATGAAAGGGGGAAAAAGAAATAATAAAGAAAATAATATAAAAAGAGGAAAAATAAAATAAAAATAAATTAAGGAATAGTGTTACGAGTTCACCATCTCCATTTATGAACATTTAGGTTCATTTACAATGATATGCTATTTATATAAAAAAAAAAAACTGTACATGATATGATGTGAACATATTCGACTTTAATACTGCAATTCATCAAATAATGGACAAAATATAAAAAAAAAATTCCAGGATTTCATATTCTATCTCATCCAATCATAACCCAATTAGAAATCTGGACAACCAAACATAACTTAAGTGCTTGCAACTGCAAATCCTTGTCTCTGTCTAATTCAATTGGTAACTTGAAATCTCTTTCGTACCTAGGATTGGACGACACTGAACTGAATGAGCTCCCTTGTTCTGTTTGATTGCTGAAGAATTTACAGAAGCTATGACTGAAATTGCAGGAGCTTCTGGAAATTCCCAGATTCCATTGGAAACCTTGAGGAGCTGCAAGTCATAGATCTTTCGGATGCGGTAGTCGACGAACTACCTTCATCTGTCAAGTATTTGAGAAACTTGAAAGTACTAAAGATGCCTCGCACTTTTATAAGAGAATTTCCTAAAGGCATTATGAATCTAGAGAGGTTAAAAGAGAGATTTCTTATTACATCCTTAGATTGCGGATACTCATGGATACTCTAATCTCCAAAACCTCAGATTGGATGACGGTGTTCTGATCTTGAAAATTGAAACTACTAAAGGGGCACGGCGTTGGTTCAACGGATGTGAGACTGCAACACAGTTCCAAGTGAACAGACATCACATCAGCATGCTGACGATGAGTCAAACACAGAAGCAAGGTGGCGGTCAGACAGAAGCAAGGGAGTTATTGGTGGATGAGGTTTGGCTGTAAAGTAAGGCAGTGTTTGTTTGTGTTTCTTTTTTCTGTTCCGAAACAGTTTTTCTGTTTTTTTGTTCCCGGGAACAAAAAAAGAACAGAAACGCGTTTGTGGGCGTTTTTGTTCCAAATCTGTTCTTTTGTTCCCGGGAACAAAAAAAGAACAGAAACAAGAAACAAAAAAAAAGTTGTTTCTTGTTTCTGGAACAAAAACAAAGAAACAAGTTTTCTCTCTCTTCTCTTTTCTTTTCTTTTTTTTCTTCTTCTTTTCTTCTTCTTCTTCTTCTTCTTCTTCTTTTCTTCCTCTTGCTTTGGCCGGTCCATAGGCCTGTTACATAACGGCGACGACGGCGAGGGCGGCGGCCTACAACCCACCGGCGGCGTGCGGCCCGGCGGAAACCGAGCTGCCGATGGCTGGAAGGCGAGCCGCCGACCCCTCGTCGGCGATCGCCGACCATGGCCGAGGCCGGCGACCGGCCAAAGCAAAAAAAAAGAACAAAAAAAGAAAGAAAAATAATGAAAAAATAGAAAAAAAAACATTAAAAAATTAAAAGAAATAAAAAAAGAACATAATTTACCAAACATATTTCTGTTCTTTTTTTTATTTTAGGAACAAGTTTACCAAACGCTCATTTTTGTTCAAAAACTGTTCCCCGGAACAGAAACACTTTTTTTTTGTTTCTGTTCCCTGGAACAGTTTTTAAACAGAAACACAAACAAACGCACCCTAAGTTAACGCTCATATCCCTTTAACTCATATATGTAATTGATTATGCATGTCAACTGATCTTCCTGAAAAAAGGCTATTAGGGAATGACCGGATTTCAAATTTTCACTTCTATTCTGAGTTTTCAATTTACATTTTTTTTTCTTTGTTTTGGCCATCACGCTCACATTTTTAATTGTCTCGTGTGTACGTCAATTTACTGCAAATTTGCACGAACGGGTGTGTTTCTGTTTGACTTGGTGAAAGATTTTCTAGTTTGTTTGGTTGGGCTCAAAGACAACTCCAAGGTTGTTAGAATGAGTTTTAGTTCCTTCTTAACTAATGGGCCAATTTTTTTTACAAAAAAGTAGAGTTAGGCCCAAGAGACTTGAGCCCATCTCTCAGATCAGTGAATTCTAAACTTCATGTACAAAATGCAAATGGCTCCTATTGATACATTCTAAGGGTGTGTTTGTTTCATGGAAAACGTAACGTTTTTGGAAAATGTTTTCCGGGAAATCATTTTCCAGGAAAATGGTTAGTTTTCATTTGTTTGGTGATATGTGACTGAAAGTATTTTTTGGAATTTGAATTGCATTTGAAAAATGATTGAATGACATTTGACCTAACAATTGACAATAGTGTGCCTCTTACTTCCAAATTAATTTGTTGATTCAATCACATTTTTTAACTTTATAAAAATATTTTTTTTTATAAAAAATCGAAATTATAATTATTTTCATATTTCAATTTTTTTTTTATTTTTTTCTTTTTCTTCCTTCCTTAGCCAACGGCTGGCAAGGCAACGGCTGGTTACAGGCGAGGCGAGGCTCGAGCTCGCCAGCAGGTCGCCGACGATTGGTGAGGCTCGAGCCTCATCAGATCTAGTGAGACTCGAGCTCGCCAGCGTCGGGTGAGCTCGATCTCGCCTATGGCCGGTCACCGGCTGTTGTTGTGACCAGCGGCCGGCTGAAGAAGAAAAAAAAAAGAAAAGAAAAAAAGAAAAAAAAATAATTATTAAAAATTAAAAATTATATTTTTAAAAATAAATAAAAATTATATTAAAAAATTAAAAATTCGATTTTTTTTAAAATATTTTAATAAGAATTATAAAATTTTAAAATATGTCTTTATAAGAATAATTGTTTGTAAACCAAGCATTAAATCTAAGCTTTGGTAAATTCGGAAAACATTTTCCGGTCTTTTCAAAGGGGAAATCATTTTCCTGAATTTAAGCTTTGTTAAGGAAAACGTTTTTTGTTGACTAGGAAAACGTTTTTCGTTGACTCATTTTCCTGAGTGAATCAAACGCCGGAAAATGAGGAAAATATTTTCCCTGAAAATGTATTCCGCGAAACAAACAGACCCTAAGTTCGAAATCTTCTTTCAAAAAAAGTAAAATGCAATCAAGTCTTTTCCATGAACAATACCTAAAATGGGCCCCATATCACTCAAAAAGTGTTTAGGTGACATCTTTAAATTGCACTTTCCAACACAGTTTAAGTACTTAATTACATTTGAACCAATCAAAGGTTTTAGAACTTCATTACATTTCTTGGTAAAGATTTAGGATTTAATTGAATCAAAGGAAAATTTAACGCAATTACCTTGACTCACCTATAGAGGGAGGGAGGGAAGGAGGGTGGGCAAAATGAAAATACAAAAGGGGTAATTGCGAGAGAAAAACGACCTTTTCCTCGACATGGCAAATTAATTTTTTTTTGAACTACTCCTTTAAAAATTCCAAGCATCGAATCCTTTAATCCGAGAGAATTCATTAGTAAAGCCGTACTAATTGTGTTGAATTATGAGTTGCTGCATTGCTTTTAGAAGTTGTTGAGCTGTGAAATCATGTTCCGAAGAAACTATAGGTGTCATGAAATCAATTTACAGTTATGGTTTGGTCGAGATGAAATTTTGAAATTTGTTGCTCATTTTTTAAACTAGATTCGTATTATTGTGTATAGAATTGGTTTTCGCCCGTCTCTGGCCATCTTCTGGTCAGAGGTGAGTTTTCTTCTTAAGTATGCTGAGTTAGCTTTTAAATGACTCAGGACCACTTGAAATAGGTGTTGATAAATTTTAAACGAATCGTCTTCAATTTGGCAAACAAGCTGCCGTGGCATGGTGAACAACAGTGATTGTTCTGCTTTGGGAGAATTTTTCTTTGGTCCTTCGTTTTGTTATGGAATATGCTTAGTTTAGTCAAGTCTTAGTCAAGGTAGTTATCTTGATTTCGATATGCCTTTCTCACTTAATTGATATGGATTTTGGCTTTTCCCACTCAAAGTAACTTTCATTGTTTAGTTTTGCATTTTCAGGTAAGTGATGCTTATATCGTTTATGAATTATAAATTTATATCTTGCAAATGATAGGAATTAGATATGTAATAAATTATTAAAAAAGGCATAGCATGGCATGATATTTATTAAGAAAAAAGAGTTTACAGCATCTTTGTTTCATAAAGTTGGAAACGGACTTTTATTATGCTTTTGGTTATTTGAATTGACTTAGTAAAGCATTTCTTAAAAGTTTGTTGGTTGATTATTGGTGAAAAGGCTTGAGAAATGCTATATAAAATACATTCCACTTTATAATTGAATTTTGGAAGGTTATATATTTTGGTTTGTGAACTTGATTTATCAAATGTTTATGGATTGGTTCTATGCATACTGACCTATACCAAGGAAGGAGTAGGCCTTAACACAAGACAGTAAGCATAGCCATAATTTGATATTGAGCAATATATTAATTAACGGACTAGACTATTAATGTTTATTATGATATTGTTGATTGAATGTGTATCTATGAGATGTATAAAACTTTTGTTGAAGTGATAAAATCGATTTTGTATCTTGTACATTCACTGATTTGGATAAATGTGCTTCTAGTACCGTTTATAAGTATGTATAGTGGATGTTCACTAGAGGCAGTCTGCTCATACTATTAATTTCAATTTTCTTTTAGATACTACAGTTATTGAGAATAGGAGAGAGTGGTATCAGGGATTTTTAGGAGTTGGATTTTGGTATAAATAGAGATACTTGTATTGTTGGGTTTAGTTTGTCAATCACTTGAGATGCATATATCCTTTTAGGTGAACTTTAAAATTCCAATATTAAACCTAGCTTGCTTTTTTATCGGATATATATATTGGTAAGAGATTAATGATAGTGTATGAAGCTGCGTCATTTGGGTAAGAGAGCGGCCTTGTCATTTCCCCTATACTCGGGTGCGACACCTTTGTCAATCCTCCACCGTCGTTTCATTGCGGAAGCAGTGCCATTGGATTCTATTTTCCAATTTGCCGAAGTCGGCTATTAGAAATTTGACCACAAAAAGTTTGCTCGCCAGGTAGGAATTGTCCACGTTAAGAATCGGAGTAGTAGAAGGATGATGTGACTTAACCCACAATATTTTCATTTTCTTTAGTCTTTTATATTTTCATTTTGGGGGAGAGTTGACGGGTAAGTCCTTTTTCTTAATTTTTTTTAATGTTTTGTTTTCTTTTTGGTATTAGAGTTAGTAGATGATTTTAAGACCAGTTTTGTTGTAAAATAATCCTTGACCACCCGTAGAGAATAGTCTTTGTGTTGTTATTTTTAGTCAATTTTAATACTATAAACAAAAGTTTTGAATTCGACCATTCAACAAAAAATCTTCAAAGGTATACTACATCGATGAATGTTGTCGCACTTAAAATACGAAAAAGTGGCAGTTTGCTTTTTTGAATAAACTTGAAAGTGATTATTACCTGGTTTGTATATGTGCGCATTTAAGCTGTCTTCGAAACGAATTTGCGTCTTAATTGAGATTTAAGCGAGTTATTCACTCCGTTGTTATTAAATATTTTCAGGCCTGTAGTATGAAGAACTGTCGTGTACGGTTGGGATCTCGATGGACTAAGACGCAAGCGTGCCTAGTGTCACTTTTGGTTGGCCTTGTCGTTAGTGAAGTTTAGGTTAACCCTAACCATACTTTGAGATGGTCGATAAAAAGTGACCATAGAAAGGCTTATAATTATTAAATTTCCTAAGTCTAATTAGTGGATAAATGAATGTGCTCCTTTTAAAAATTGTCTTTTGTGCTTTGCTATCCCTAATCTTTGCTGATTGACTGGGTGGTCATATGAATTGCTTCCACATGCATTTAATCAAAAGAGAAAAAAATGAATCAACAACATGTCTTGGGACGTCTTAATTTAATAGACCATTAGAAGATGTCCGCGCGATTGGGATTCGAAGCGTGACAAAAAAAACTTCATCTCCTCAATCAAGGTAAATCCACTGGCATTTGCTTTTATGGAAATTGTTACTAATTTGTCTTAAATTCTTTTGGCCCCCCAAATTGAAAAAATTCGTATCCTAATTGCTACGCTAAATTATCAAGCGGTTGCTTATACCATAACGTGATCCTGGGATTTCAACTCGTTATATCCGAGTCATATACATGACGTGTACCTAATAAACAAAATTTTCGTAAATATTGTTTCCTTTAGAAAATAATGGTCATCATGGAGTTAATCTCTTTTCTCCAGCAACTAATATGTACAGTACGGCTAATTTTCAACGACATAAAGCATTCTACGGTTCATTTTAAATGACATGAGCATTTTCTCCAATATAGTTTATGTACATCGTTGGATTATCCTAGTTGCTATGATAATATTACTGACAACCATTGAAAAGAGGTCGACAGGATTGTCAATTTGCAGTGGTTGTAATGTAATTAACCCTACATATTGCGATAAATAACAACACCCAACCATGTAACCCAATCTTACCCGCTAATGTTCTGTCAACAGTTCAATTCGAGTCAGATTTCTAGGAAACCCAAATCGAAGTATGAAGTCTGTGTGTCCATAATGACCCAACCCAAACCGAGCCCGACTAGAACCCAAACCAAAATCTTGGGCTGGGTCGGCCAGGACAGGTTTTCATGTTTTTCCCCTTTGGGGTGTGTGGATTCTCACGGGGTACGCTTAGCAGCAAGTCCAGCAAGAACATTTTTGGTTGATTGGGTATTTATTAAACTGCACGTCACTTTGACTACGACTAGATTTCTTGTGCCAAAATCAACTTATGTCCAAGGGCTGTTAAACTCCGACACTACACTCAAACGGCAAGCTTCACCATCTTTAACACCTGATCAGCAGTACGAGCAGATTGAGGGTGCTGCTGACCATTTTATGCTCTCCACACATGAAAGATGCAACTGTTCGATGCTCTAATTTGAGGAAGTAAGGATGAATACTACCACCTCTAGCAGCAGCATTCATTTTCATCTGAACATCCGAATTGACCGGAAAGCACACTCAAAGAAGAGATACGCCCGAAATTTTCTTGGAAGCATAAGAAATATGTAGAGGAAGACCTCTATCTCATAATTCCGTCGAGATCTTTTAGCCTATTCAAGATGGCCAATGTAAAGAGATTAAGGGTCCATTCGTTTCACGGAAAATTGGTAATTTCCGGAAAATATTTTCCCAGAAGTCATTTTCCAGGAAAATGACAATATTTTCTAGTGTTCGGCTAAAACCTGAAAATGTTTCGGGAAACATTTTCTGGTGTTCGGTAAGGAAAATAGTTTCCACTCGCCAGATTGGCGAGCACGAGCGTCAATCGAAGCTCGCCAGATTGACGAGTGCGAGTTTGAGATCGACAAGCTTGAGGTTCACCTAGTCTGACGACTAGCCAAAAAAGAAGAAGATGGGAAAGAAAAAAAGAAAAAATAATTCAAATAAAAAAAGAAAAGAAGAAGAAGAAAGGAGAGGAGGAAGTGAGGATTTGTAGATGTGTGAGATAAGAGAGATCAAGTAAGGAAAATGTTTTCCACTTTTGAAAAGTGGAAAACATTTTCCCATACTTTTGAAGACTTTTTTCCTTTGATGGAAAACATTTTCCCCAAGGAATTCATTTTCCACGAAACGAACGCCGGAAAACATTTTCCCGGAAATTATTTTCCGCGAAACGAATGGAGCCTAAGTCAAATCTGAAAACATATGGAGACAAACGAAGTAAATGATGCCAATCCACCTTGAAACTCCTCTTCCTCACAACACCCCAAGCAGTAGATCAATGTACCAGCAGAAGTAGCAGAGCATTTAACCATATAATCCACTGAAGAATCTGGTATTATAGTACCACCAAGAGAAGCTTCAGTAGCTATTAGATCATCTGATTGGGCATGAGACCAATGCCATCAGGACTCACGATAACCTCAACACCAATATGTAAATTAGAACCAAAGATCTTTCAAGAATTGCAAATGGCATAATCCACCGGTCTTATCCGAACCATGAACTAAATTTGCAGGTTTAACAAATACCCATCTCATCATCAAGAGAAACCAATATCAAGTGCGGCTCCACGATCGAAGTTGACAACCCTATATTAAATTTTCAATGAAAGTGAGAGCTATTTATGCCACATTAAATTCAAAATGTATGCAGCTCTTCATACTTGAAGTGGACTTTCTAGAGTTTGTGATTCAAGTTCAAAGCTTTTGAAGAGCAGAGCCTCATCATTTTCTGTTGTCTTCCACAATTCTCAGCACATTGCATTGAGCTTGATGACACTGCTTCATAAGTGGGGTTGTCAACCTGTCCTACAAACACAAGATAGAGAGTTCCAAGTATCCAGAGCCTGACAAACTCCAGAAATGCTTCCTCCGTCAAGCATGTGATTGTACATTACGACACCACTGCAGTTAATTCATACATACATATTAAGTGCAATAATAATGATTCACAAGTACATATTAAGTGCAACCTGCATTTGAGATTTTACTTCAAAGACTTCCTATTTGCTGCCCTACGTGATACAGTAGCATCCACATTACAAAGGTTTAACTGCACTTAATTCACATTACAAAGATTTCCAATTTGTGCGTGAGAAAACAGCAAATACAATTGACATTAGAAAGGGTCTCGTTTGTGAGAAAAATCTTCTTAAGGTATTTTGAAGTCGACAAAACATTTCTATCAGTCTAGTCTGAAGACTTGCAGACTCTATTGACAAAGTCTGAAGATCAAAAGTCTGAAGACCTCCAGACTCGAGATTCAAAGTCTACTCTCATGGATAGTTTCCAGACCGACAAAGTTAAAAATTATATTCTAATTCTATCTAGTATGGTTTTGACTCCAACGGTTAAGGAATATCTCTCGACTGGAATTAGCACTACAAGATCTTCTATTCGTATTCGAATAATCTAGATTCTCTAGATTTGCAACTTATATTTGGAAGGTTCTACTTATGGAAACCAAGATCCTGATTGTATGGGCGAGCAAGATTGATGGGCTATCAGCACTTGCCTTAAAGAGCTCGAGATCTCTCTAAATTGATTCTGTCCAACGGGTTGATTGAAAGAACTTCTTTGGAAGGTGCCAACGGTAATGAAGACATGAATAAGTATTTAAGGGAGACGCTCAAGTTGTTGAAGGGTGCCAAATAGAAGAATTCCAAAGTCTGAATCTCCTTGTTATTTTGTGATCTTATTCTTCGAGCTATACTTGTAATCAAAAGAGAGACTAAAGTGTGGTGAGACCTTAAGGAAGTGTAGTAAAGACTCTACACAGCGGAATCAAGGGCGTGAGACTATAAATTCTCTTTTTGATTCTTAGTGAAATCCAGCCAGAGGGCTGTCCGTGCGGGAGAGTGGACGTAGGCTTGGTCTAAGCCGAACCACTATAAATCTGGAGTCTTGATTCTCTATCCCTAATCCTTTTACTTTACATTGCTTTCTCTTGCAGCGATTATTGTTTTCAAATCCTTAATCCTTCATCAAATAAATTGTCTATACATTTTGTTAATTTTATAAAAATCGTCTTAGTCACCTATTCACCCCCTCTAGGTGCTCTTACTAGTTCTAACAATTGGTATCAGAGCTCGTGTACTCATTTATTAGAAGTGTTTTTACTTCTGAGTTAAAGATCTATGGCTAGTATGTTGCCTACAAGGTTGGTTGAAGGTCAAGGCAACACCAGACCTCCATACTTTGATGGAAAAGACTACAGCATATGGAAAAACAAGATGAAAGCATTCCTAAGATCGAAAGATCCCTTGGAATGGGAAGTAGTAGACAAAGGAATCATTCCTGCTGCTGCATCAGAATCAGAGAGAGGAAAAGAAGTTGCTGCTCCTATTGAGATGACTCAAGAAGAGATAACCAAGAGACAGACTCTTGACGCTAAAGCCATTTATTCCTTATATTGTGCTTTATCTCCTACTGAGTATAACAGAATATCCTCTTGTGATACAGCAAAAGAAGTCTGGGATAGGCTTCACATTACCTATGAAGGAACTGATCAAGTGAAAGAGACAATGATCAATATTCTTTTGGGACAATATGAAGTTTTCAAGATGAGATCAGGAGAATCAATAATTGACATGTTTAGTCGTTTTATTGAAATTGTTAATGGTCTTGAATATCAGGGACATCCAATCTCAGGACATATGAAGGTCAACAAACTTCTACGTGGACTCTCTAAAGACTGGAATTACATAAAGACTTCAATAAGGGAGACACGGAGGATTGCACCACTCTTTGTAGACGAACTGGTTGGAACTCTTCAGTCTTACGAAGTAGAGCACACCAACGAAGAAGAAGATTCAAAAGGTAAGAAATCTATTGCCTTAAAGTCTAATGATTATTATGATGTTACAGACTATGAAGAAGATCTAGATGATGAAGAACTGACACTCATGATAAAGAGATTCAGAAAGCTGAACAGAAAGGGAAGAAAATTCAATTGAAAGAAACAAAGCTCACAAAGGTTTCAAAACAAATCAACAGAGGAAGATGATTCTAACAAAGAGGTGACTTGCTTTGAATGCAAGAAAAAGGGACACATCAGACCCAACTGTCCTCTGTTAAGGAAAAGGAAAGGAAAAACTGAGAAATACAGAAAGACACTCAAAGCAGAGACTTGGAGTGATACTGAATGTAAAGAAAGTGATGATGATTATGCCAATATCTGTTTGATGGCAAAATCTAATTCAGACTCAGACCTTGAGACAAATACAGACTCAGATAGTGAGCTTGAGGTTAGTAATCTAAAAATTCCTGTCAAAGTTTCGAAATATATTGATGAACTTTGTCTTAGTCTAAAAACTTCTCTTAAGAGGATCTCCGAATTAAAAAGAGAGAATTCTACATTGAAGCAACAGGAAAAACTTTGGAAAGAAAAGTTTGAAAAGTTAGATAAGAACTTTACTATCTTGAAAGAAAACTCAGACTCTGTTTCCAAAGAAAATAATCATTTGAAAAATGATATTTATAACATATCAAAAAGATTTTCAAATGGTTTCGAAAAATTGGATAAGATTCTTTCGATACAAAGACCCTACTTTGATAAGTTAGGTCTCGGTATGACTTTTGAAACTATTCCACTAATTGATTTCCAAAAGGTGAAGGAAAGAATCAAACAAAAACCAACAAAATTTGTTTATTAAAATCATTTCCAGAAAGTCTTTGTAAAACCTATTGGTCGAAATGCTCTGAAATGTTCAAAGTGTCAAAGCTCAGAACATTTTGAGAAAGAATGTCCTTTGGTTTGGAGATCTGTTAAAAGGAATTGGGCAAAGACTGTTTATTGCTCTAACTCTTCTGGACCCAAAATGATGTGGGTACCAAAGAAAGCTTGAATTCTTTTTAATTGCAGGTCACTATCAAAAGAAAGATTAAATGGTATCTAGATAGTGGCTGCTCAAGACATATGATAGTAGACTTAGGTTGCTTCAAAAAACTTGTCCAAATAGATGGAGGAAAAGTTTCTTTTGGTGGTAACAACAAATGAAGAATTACTGGTCGTGGAACAGTAAAGATTGGAAGTCTATCAATCAAAAATGTCTCCTTAGTGGAAGGATTAAATTACAATTTGCTTAGCATAAACCAATTGTGCGATACTGGATTCAAGATCAATTTCCAGGAAGGAACGTGCTTAGGAATCAGTAAAGACTTTACTGAATCTTTTACTGGACATAGACATGGAAATATATATCTTCTAGATGTGAATCAAGAAAGATCACAACGCTTAATATCAGTACAAGATGAAGCTAATCTATGGCACAAAAAGCTTGGCCATACTAACATGAAGCAAATTGCCAAGATCTCTTTTAAGAAACTTGTTCGAGGATTGCATATTCTCAATTACCTAAAGTCTGATCTATGCACACCATGCGTACTAGGTAAACAAGTTAGAAACTCTTTTAAACCAATAAATAAAGTTTCCACTAATCGTGTACTGCAGCTTCTGCATATGGATTTGTTTGGACCTACAAGAACGCAAAGCATTGGTGGAAAAAGATTATGCCTAGTAATAGTGGATGATTATTTACGATTTACTTAGGTCTACTTTCTTGCAAGTAAGTCTAAGACTTTCTCTCACTTTTCACAATTTGCTAAGAAGGTGCAGAATGAGAAAGGTCACACTATTTCAAGCATTCGTACAAACCATGGAGGTGAGTTTGAAAATCAAGACTTTACTAAATTCTGTGATGAATCTGGTTTTCAGCATAAATTCTCCTACACACCAGAACAGAATGGGGTTGTGGAAAGGAAGAATAGGTCTTTACAAGAAATGGCAAGGACTCTATTAATTGAAAGTAATATTTCTTCAAGGTTTTGGGCTGAAGCTGTTTCGACTGCTTGCTATATTATTAACAGAGTATTTTTAAGACCAATTCTTGAGAAAACTCCTTATGAAATTTTTAAAGGAAAGAAACCAGTTGTTTCTTATTTTCAAGTATTTGGTTGTAAATGCTTTATTCTGAATAATGCAAATGATTGAGTTGGTAAGTTTGAAGAAAAATCGGATGAATGATTCTTTCTTGGTTACTCAACTGCAAGCAAAGCCTACAGAGTATTCAATAAGAAGACTCAGACTGTGGAAGAATCAATAAATGTCAAATTTCAAGACTCTCCACAAATTCAGCCAATTCAGACTGAAGAATCAGAATCTACTCTAGACTCTACTAAGTCTACCTCCCTTGAAGCAGTTCAAGATTCAGAAGCAGTACAACATGTTGTTGATGAAGAATCAAATCAAGAAAAAGATCAACAACCTATCAGACTATCCAGTAACTGGAAGCATAAGTCCAGTCATCCCAAAGAACTCATTATTGAAAACATTAATGAGGGGATTAGTACAAGATCTAAAAGGCGAGAAGAGTCTAGTGCTGTGGCGCTGATTTCTGAAATAGAACCCAAAAATATAGAAGAAGCTTTAGCTGATGAAAGTTGGATTGAAGCAATGCAAGAAGAGCTCGGACAATTCAGCATCAATGATGTTTGGGAATTAACTCCTAAACCAAAAGGTAAATATGTTATTGGAGCTAAATGGGTTTTCAGGAACAAAGTCAATGAAAAAGGCAAAGTAACAAGAAACAAAGCAAGACTCGTGGCTAAAGGATACACGCAAGATAAATGGATAGACTATGATGAGACTTACGCTCCTGTAGCAAGGTTAGAAGCAATCAGATTATTACTTGCTTTTGCATACTATAAGAATTTCAGGTTATTCCAAATGGACGTCAAAAGCGCATTCCTGAATGAATTTATCCAAGAAGAAGTCTATGTGGAACAACCTCCTGGATTTGAAGACTCAAAGAAACCAGACTCAGTGTTCAGACTGAAGAAAGTTTTATATGGATTAAAACAAGCTCCTCGAGCTTGGTATGAAAGGCTAAGTAACTTTTTAATTCAAAGTGGTTTTACTAAAGGAAATGTAGATACTACTTTATTTATTAAAAAGGAAGGTAAAAGCTTTTTACTTGTTCAAATTTATGTCGATGATATTATATTTGGATCATCTAATGAGATTTTGTGCAAGAAATTTTTTAAGTCTATGCAGGATGAATTCGAGATGAACATGATGGGTGAACTATCCTTCTTCCTTGGTCTACAAGTGAAACAATTGAAAGAATGAATCTTTATTCATCAAGAAAAATATGCAAAAGAACTTGTTAAAAAGTTCGGTCTAGAGAATTGCAAAAAGACCGACATACCTATGTCAAGCTCTTTGAAGATAGACAAAGATGAAGCAAGGAAGAAAGTCGACCAAAAATTATACAGGAGTATCATTGGTTCACTTCTTTATCTTACTGCATCTAGACCTGACATATTATTTAGTGTTTGCATATGTGCTAGGTTTCAATCAGATCCTAAGGAATCTCATCTAAGTGCTGCTAAATGTATTATTAAATATGTTGCAACTACTGCTAAGATTGGTCTATGGTATCCCAAAGAAGGAGACTTTACTCTTCTTGGTTATTCAGACGCAGATCTTGCAGGTTGTAAAGTTGAAAGAAAGAGCACTTCTGGCACTTGTCAATTACTTGGTAACAGGGCAGTATCTTGGTTTTCAAGGAAGCAAAGTACAATAGCTCTTTCAACAGCTGAAGCAGAATACGTAGCCCTTAGAAGTTGCTGTTCTCAAATACTTTGGATAAAACAACAATTACGAGACTTTGGAATCAAAGACTCTTGTACCGAAATCAAATGTGACAATACAAGTGCAATCAATCTTACAAAGAATCCTATTCTTCACTCAAGAGCAAAACATATTGAGATTCGACATCATTTTATAAGAGATCATGTTCAGAGTAAAGAAGTCTTGATACAGTTTATCGACTCAAAAAATCAACTAGCAGACATCTTCACGAAGCCGCTTGAGAAAAGTTTATTTGAGTCTATTCGTTCAAGACTCAACATTTTATCTCCTGAAGACTATTGAAGTTCAGAATCAGAATCTAAGTCTAAAAAGTATCAGACTCAAAAGTTCGGACTTAGAAGACCAAACGTCATGACTGTAAGTTATTTCAATTACAGTTCATTTATTCGTTTAAACTGATATCTCGAAAAGGTAAGATCGTTTGTTAATCTCTAATCGATATTATTAAGGCAGTTATTTTCAAAAATGGGTGGTTATCGATTTGTTTTAAAAAGGTAGTTCTTTTGAAAAGGCATTTTCTTTTTTTCCTTTTTGTGACGCTTCAGATACCTCGTATCGATTGCCTTTTATACTTTCTCTCTTCCTCTTCTCACTTTACTCACAAACCGTAGAACACAAATTTTCACTCTCTGAGATTTTCCTTCATAAGTTCATCTCTTCAAGTTTTCACATTTCTTGCGATACAAGTGTGAAAGTTCTCTCAAAGACAATGACAATGTCGTACCAAAGGAAATCTTTCAGAATAGCAAGCAGGGGACCACAAGGCTCGGGTGAGGGGCCTATGCACTTTGATCTTACTGAAGAAGGAGACTCTCCAAGTGGACAGATGCACCAACATTCTCAACAGTGCACTTCTTCCACTAGATCTCATGTTCGTAACCCTTAACATGCAGAGGAAGACATCATTGAGGATGTTGAACCAGTAAGATCTCTTAAGCCAGCTTTTGTATATAAGTTTTACTCTGCTTTGAAAGAAGGGGGTTCAGCGATGACGTTTATTGACGAGTTCTTGAAAGAAAAGAGAAATAAAAATGAGACTCATTTCATGACCATGATGGAACGATCGGGTGTTGTGCCTGCTGGAACAGCGGCAAAGACTTTTGCTAACTTCCCAAGTGATCCACGATTTGGCGGTGTCACTTAGCCTGAGGTGAAGGATGATGATGAGAAAATGTTTATGCATTTTAAGCCAAGAATGGGTGTGGCTGCACATCTTCGGGGAAAGAGAGAAGAATTGTTTCGATCGGAGGAACATAAGCAGGTGTATGCTAAATTGCTGAAGCATGGGGTGATAAACCCACGAAATGTGGATTTTGATTTTCTGGATCTGTTAAGCATCAACTTAAGGGAGAAGTTTGAGAAAACTTCAACTTCATCAATTCTGCACTGAGAGCGAGGTTGCTCATTCTGAACTGACGGCGTATTTATACTCTAACCTCAGTTTCCTTGATGCAAACATCTTTTCTTTTAGTGTGAGGGATAAAGAGTATGTGGTTGACACAGATACTCTGGCTGACATCATTGGTGTGGAAAGAGGAGCTTTCCAATCAATTTCTTTGTCTGTTAGCCATGCAACATCGAAGCTTGCAAAGGATAGAATAGCATAAGGACGTCTCTCTTATTCAAGGATGAATGCATCAAACATTCTGCTTCATAAAATTGTAATCAACTATCTCAGACCCAAGTCGACATCGAAAACAGATGTATCCATTTCTGAAGCAAAGCTGATGTATGCCATCAAGATCGGCTATAACTTTTCCTTGCCCCATACCATTATGTTCCACATGTATCGGTCTATGGCGAAGGACAAGGGCAAACTCCTTATGCTGCTCTCATCACTCGTTTATTCAGACATATGAACATTCAGCCTCCCAACATTCTGTGTGTGAAGACTATTGATCATATGGTCATCGGCCTGAGGATGATTACGAAAATGCGTCTGAAAGAACTCAGCAAAAAGCTTGAGCAATTCAAGGAGAAGACCCCTGTCAAGACCAGACAAGACTCATCTGCTGCAAATAGGAAAGGAAAAGATCCTATGACTGGTCCTACCAAGAGAAGGAGGGCAATCATCTTGCAGGATGAAGATGATGAGGATGACATTCCTATCTCTGCTTTTGTTACACCACATTCTATTCCTAAGTCAGCAGAACCAAAACAACGAGTTCGAGAAGAAACTGAGAAAGAAAACCAGGAGAAGGAATCCTTGCAGACAGAAGAAGAAGAAGAAGAAGAAGAAACAGCCAGAATAGACTCACAGCAACAGTCAGAAGAACAACATGCCGAAGAAGATCGTGCAAATTCTCCAGCAGAAAATGAGGATCAACAACATCTTGACACTGAGGAAACTTCTCAACAAGAAGAATACTTCTCTCCTCCAGAAGGCATTGAAACAGGGGGAGATGTTCCCAGAGAAAGTGTTCTTCTTTTTACCTATACCAGTGCAAGTGTTAGTGGTTCACCTACTGGTGCAGAGGATGTTCATGCCTCTCATTTTCCTGAGGAAGAGGCAACATCTCCACATGATGATCTTCCTGCTGATATTCGCTCCACTGGCTTAACTCCACAATCAGACCATGTTGAAGCAAGCACGCAAACTGACAATTCAGGAGATTTTGGAAGACTGCTTGAAATCATTTTGGAGCTCAAAGGCCAAATATATGCGCTAGGATGCGAATTCCAAACATTGCAGAATGAGAATCGTGCCATGTTCATCTCCTTGCAAGATCAAATTAAACTTATTCAACCTCAGGTTCAGGCCACTGCCAAAGGCACAGCTCTCACTCAAGTGCAGGAAGATTTGAGGAAACTGGAGGAAACTGTTAAGTCAATGGAAGACTTTCAACTTGTTTGCATTCCTCGCGCACCTTGACTTTTTCACCTTTTTATGCTGACAAAAAGAGGGAGAATTTTTTGCAGATTTTTATTCCAAACTATCAACTTTCATCTTTTGAACATACTTTGGTTTTAACATTTTGATGTGGATGTGTTTGACTTTATCTTTGGTTTGGTTTTGAGCTTTGGATTACTTGCTTATTATTGCAGTATTTTAAGCTATTAAGTTAGATAAAGATAGTTAATTAATATATGTACAAGACTAACTTGTTTTTTGTGGATGCAGATCTATGTACATGACAACTTTCACTATCTTTATACTAATCTTTTATGAGATATCATTGCTAGCTTAAATGTTGTATTGCAGAGCAATATTATTCAAATCTGCAGGAAAGTTTTGTCACCATCAAAAAGGGGGAGATTGTGAGAAAAATCTTCTTAAGGTATTTTGAAGTCGATAAAACATTTCCATCAGTCTAGTCTGAAGACTTGTAGACTCTACTGACAAAGTCTGAAGATCGAAAGTCTGAAGACCTCCAGACTCAAGATTCAAAGTCTACTCTCATTAATAGTTTCCAGACCGACAAAGTTAAAACTTCTATTCTGATTCTATCTAGTATAGTTTTGATTCCAACGGTTAAGGAATATCTCTTGACTAGAATTAGCACTACAAGATCTTCTATTCATATTCGAATAATCTAGATTCTCTAGATTCGCAACTTATATTTGGAAGGTTCTACTTATGGAAACCAAGATCCTGATTATATGGGTGAGCAGGATTGATGAGCTATCAACACTTGCCTTAAAGAGCTCGAGATCTCTCTAAATTGATTATGTCCAACGGGTTGATTGGAAGAACTTCTTTGGAATGTGCCAACGGTAATGAATGTATGAAGAAGTATTTAAAGGAGACGCTCAAGTTGTTGAAGGGTGCCAGATAGAAGAATTTCAAAGTCTGAATCTCCTTGTTATTTTGTGATCTTATTCTTCGAGCTATACTTGTAATCAAAAGAAAGACTAAAGTGTGGTGAGACCTTGAGGAAGTGTAGTAGAGACTATACATTGTGGAATCAAGGGTGTGAGACTATAAATTCTCTTTTTGATTCTTAGTGAAATCTAGCTAGAGGGCTATCCGTGCGGGAGAGTGGACGTAGGCTTGGTCTAAGCAAAACCACTAGAAATCTGGAGTCTTGATTCTCTATCCCTAATCCTTTTACTTTACATTGCTTTCTCTTGCAGCGATTATTGTTTTCAAATCCTTTAATCCTTCATCAAATAAATTGTCTATACATTCTATTAATTTTATAAAAAGCGTGTTAGTCACATATTCACCCCCCTCTAGGTGCTCTTACTAGTTCTAACACCGTTCTCCGTTTTGCTGCCCTACATGATGTAGTGGTGTTCAGCTACTTAGAGGGCACAGAGGCTCTAAAGCGCTCTACATGAACAAGCACACAAACAAATAAACATGCCCGAATGAAGAATCCAACCTCGAAATAAACACATCGACTCATTCAAGCATCTACACGACGTGATTCCACCCTATGCATGTCTTAGAAAGAGAACAATAAATGCATGATTATCAATATTGAGCTTGGGAATCAACAGCAGATTCATACTAATACGGGAATGTGTTAGAAATTGTAATCCATTTTCTAAAATTTCTGCAAGCTCCTCCCCTTCCCTTTGTACTATAATCCATAATAAAAAAAAAGTTCTTTTTGTTTCAGTGTACTCTCTTCTAACACTCCCTTGCACACATATCAAACACACGCTTCCGCAATCACCAAGAAAATGTTAATCAACATATCCAGACATTTGGTTACTCAACAGATGAAATCGCAAAAAGAGTTTCTATTCTGGCATGTCATCTCTTTGTGGTTTTATTGCTTAGACAACATTTCTCTATTGATTCTCCAATCCCACTATTTCTATCTTCATTTATAGAAATTCGTCGAAGATTTTACTCTGTTCAGTTTTTCCCCTAATTCTAACAATCCTTCCTCAAACAAGTGCACGGCATTAATAGCTAGATCGTCTTACCCATTGTAATATGCTTCATGGCACGATAGCCTTTAAATGTCTCGAAGCAATGAATTGAGACTACTAGAAGAATTCACCGCTTTATCTACAATTTAATATAGTCAGCTTAACACCAGTCGACCAAGAAAAAGAAAGTGAAGAACCATAATAAGTTTGCTAGTCCTCTAATATGCTGAACCATCAGAAGTGGCAAGGAAGCTGGTTGGCCATAAGCTAAAGGTGGTGGCTGCATAAGGCTGTGGTGATGGGGGATGCGAAATGTGACTTAGTTGTTTCAGAAGAAAATGATGGGATTCAGACTATTCAAGTAGAATAGCATTTCAAGAGATGTTTTTGCAATCATTTGGCAGGTAAATACAAAAGAGACAATGATAACAGACAGATATATCTAAAGGTATTGCTGTATGAAATAGTCAAATCTGATGAATTGCTGCTCCAATTAACATACAGCTACAGACACTCTCGATCACTGATATCATGAAATTAACAAGTACCGGCCATTACTTTGTACAATCAAACGAACACATCAGTATTGTGGTGTCTGAAATCACATTCACCAAAAAGCAAGCTATTTAGGGTGTGTTTGGTAACGATTCTCTTCCCGGGAGTAGATTCTGATCAGAAATGATTTTTTTTTTATTATGTTCCCGGGAACTAATTTTGAATAAAAAAACACGTTTGGTAACTATCCAAAATTTCTGATTCTGGAATAAAATTGTGTTTGGTACCGTGCTCATTGATTCTGTTCCAAATCAATTTTTTTTAATTTTTAAATAAATCTTTTTACTTTTTTCCTTTTTATTATTTTCTTTTTTCCTTTTTTTCCTTTTCTTTTTTCCTTTTTTTCTTTTCTTTTTCTTTTTTCCTTTTTCTCCTATTCTTCTTCTTCTTCTTGTGGCCGGTCGTCGGTTTGGCGACCGGCCATACGAGGGTCGGCAACCTCATCGGAGCGTCGCTGGCCCTCGGTGAGGCCGGCCCTTGTCGGCCGAACCTCGCCAGTAGCGACGAGCCCTACCGATGGCCAGGCAGGCCTCGGTGGGGCTGGGCAAGGCCCACCTGGCCACCGGCGGGGCTAGGTGTCGCTAGGCTTGCCCAGCCTCGGCGAGGCTGAGCCTCACCGGTGTCCAGGTGGGCCTCGCTGGGGCTGGGCAAGCTCGCTGGACCTCGCCCTGGCCTAGCGAGCTCGCTGGACCAACGGACGGCAACCAGCAACGACGGACGGCAGA
The DNA here is from genome assembly GCA_007663325.1 of Eucalyptus pauciflora. Classification (NCBI taxonomy): domain Eukaryota; kingdom Viridiplantae; phylum Streptophyta; class Magnoliopsida; order Myrtales; family Myrtaceae; genus Eucalyptus; species Eucalyptus pauciflora. The sequence continues at coordinate 1,365,000 of VMYD01000040.1, forward strand.
GGGCGGCGGCGAGCGATGGTGGACGGTGGTTGCAGGATGGCGGAAGGGAAGAATAAGACTTGATTCTTTTTTTGATACTCAGACCGAGAATCATATTTTATTTTTTTTATTATTCTCAATTCTTGTCCAAAACTGATTCTTGGAACAAATTTGTTCTCGGAATCAGTTTTGGACAAAAAATTTACCAAACGTGATTATGTTCACAAACTGATTCTGGGAACAAAAAATCAGAATCAGACACTATTTGGATGGTTACCAAACAGTGCCTCATATTCCAATAGGCTATGCTAGATGATTTTGATGAGATAAAGGAACAACCAAATCTATTATAAACATAGAAATTGGATCAATGGAGTTTAATAAAGAAACAACCAAATCTATTGGAAACATAGAAATTGGATGGAATGGAGCTTTGTTGTTGATCCATATCATGACATGGCTCCTTTCCCTCCTGCTACTCTTGATATTAATCAAAAATAGAATATAATTAATAGTCCCACTTACCCTACCATTAATGTACTTTGGACAATACTCATACCAATTTATCTAGGATGTTAATTTTGACACCATTAATAATATCAGTCAATAAGCCAAAAAAAAATAAAATTAAAAGCTTAAATGGGATTTGCATTACTTTGGTGATTGTTATCAACATAGCTAAAATACCACGTCATATATCAAATTTTTTTTTTGTTAAGCTTTATATGTCCGAACACCCAATAAATAATTCTAAAAATTTAGATACAACTGCAAAATTTGTACAATGAACATTTTGCAACTACATAATGACTAATAAATGAAAAAAAAAAAAAACCTAATAAAACTAAGCAATTATCAACATTAGTAATCATTGAAAACAAAAGCAGTTAAATAGAACTATGAACAAAATAAAGAAGTTTAGGGAAGAGAATAAGAACATAGAATTTATAGTGGTTTGGCTTAGATCAAGCCTACATCCACTCTCCCACGCTAACAGCCTTCTGGCTGGATTCCACTATGCAATCAACAGGAGATTACAACTTTGAGTGCAAACACTTAGTGGTAAATCACATTATCTCATTAGGTCACTCTTTTGGTATTTCTCTCACAATCACAAACGTTTAAGCTCACCAAAGACAAGTATATGATCAAAGGTCGCTTAGACTTTGGAATTATAAATTCTACGCTCCATCTCTTACTTGCTCCTCGGTCCTTAATCTTCTTAAATACTCCTCCACTTTCAAACTAGCCGTTAGACAGTATCTAGAGGATCGTCTTCCAATCTACCCATTGGACAGATTTGTATCTAGAAGATTTGGTAGCCGTTGAGTGACAGAAGTAGAATCCCAAATTGATTATGATTGCCCATACAAACAGAATCTTGATTTCCATAAGTAGAGCTTCTTCGTATAGAAAGTTCTTGTCTTCAAGATCCAATTGTCAATCAATTAGATTGAGTTAATCAAATCTATCTTGATATGAAATCCAAACCAGATCACTAGCCGTTATATGTTTGAGGCTTGTGTTACGTTCTGTCGAGTTGTTTCGATCTGAACATGCTTCGTTCTGAATCTGATACGTTTTGAACTTGTGTCTCGTTTTGAATGTAAAGTCTGAGAGTGTTCTGTCTGAAGTAGAGTTTGAGTGTCTTCCATCTTCACTTGCGTTCAGTCTAGAATTTGTCATATTGAGCAGACTTTGACACAAAGTCTGGAAGTCTTCAGACTTTGACACAAAAGTCTGGAAATCTTCATAATAGACTTTATAGTTTGAATGTAAGTCTGAACATAATCTGCTTCTGAACAGATTTAGCCTTAAGGTCTGGACACAATCTGGATAAGTTCAGCTTCAACATAGAGTCTGTCTTCTGGTTCTTCCAAGTATAGACTTTGATAATATCATTTACATGTCCTATCATCTGCATAGTCTATTACTCAACCATCAAACACGTTAGTAGACTTTGATTTATTTTGTCATCTTCAAAACATCATAAGGGGTTTCCCTAACAATCTCCCCATTTTTTATGAAGACAAAACAATCTCTGAATATGCATATGTGTAATCACACTTTCTAAAAGATTGATAAATCAATCACCAAATTTTAGATTTTCAAAAATAGATTGAGCATAACAATATATAGAAAAATAATTGCAGCTCAATATTATGCAATAAATAATATCAACCAATCAACACATATGCATATTTATATTCTCTCCCCCTTTTTGTCATAATCAAAAAGCAATAACAATGGAAATAATATCACGTAGAGAATATAAAATAATAACAAATATCTTGCAAGAAACACAATTTTAAGTTCTCACTTCGATCATATATATCAGCAAATATCCAATAAAATTCACTTACCCTTTTTGTCATAATAAAATGATAATGTAAATAAGAGATTTGTTAATGACAAAAGGTAATAAAAAAATGCACTAACTGGATTTTGTAGAACTTAACAAGTTCTGACACATTTACCTTTTCCTTCCTTCCATAATAATCAAGATCACAATCAATTCAAAAAAAAAATTCCATAATTGATCAAAGCTCCCCCTCAATTTGTTGCATTTTTTAGATGATCACAATACTTTCCTTTCTTTTGGGTTCACTTTCTCCCCTTGTCATCATGACAATATTTGCAAATGGCACTAATTGTGGCTTGTGCACGTTGAGCATAATATTTTTGCATTATTTCCTTCGTAGCAACAATATCAACAACGATCATTTGCATTTTGAAATTCGAGGCAAAAATTTATTTTCTTCAATCAAGCTCTTCTCGAATTCAACTTGCATAAACTTAACGAACTTTTTGCACAAATAAGCTTTCGTACGACATACTAGGGATTTCTTCAATAATTTGCAAAATATTTGCACAAGGAAAATCTATTAGAGAATCACTTTCCTTATTGAAGCCAAGTCCTGACTTGTTATAGTAAGGTACTTGTATGGAAATGATATGCTCTAATGTTTTTGAACCATTTGAAAATTTTGTCGAAACATTTGAAAATTATTTCTTTAAAGAATCATTTTCTTTGACAAGTAAATCTCGACTTTCTTTTATTTGTAGAAAATCTTTTTGCAAAATTTCAAACTTTTCTTTTCGAGAAATATCCTGTTCCCTAAGCCTTAAATTCTCATTTTTTAGTTCGGAGATCCTTTTAAGAGAAAATTTGAGGTTTAAGCAAAGCTCATTTATATACTTTGAAATTTTGATAGGAATTTCTGAATGACTCAACTCGATTTCCTCATCGGATTCTGAGTCTATACCTGAGTTAGACTTTGATTCTAAGTTTGATTCTGATTTCGAATTTGAGTTTGAGTCTGAATGTGCCATCAAGCATATATTTCATTGCTTGTCATCTTCTTTCGTGGTTCTTTTCTGCCCATTCTACTTGTATTGTCTTC